>RXPK01000181.1:2171371-3464700 GCA_004143645.1 Protaetia brevitarsis | reverse complement strand
CCTGATCAAAAAGTCGAATCACTGGAATTTCGCTAAATGCAATTCTAGATATTCTGGTAATAAAACTGAGATGTAGAGGCATTTATTAACGCGATTCTGGTATACAAGGATTGCGTAAATGTTACCGATGAAAATGCTCTTAAGGGATTGCCTATGTTATTAGATAATTCAGCTGCTGTTTGGTGGCAAGGTACAAAATCATCAATTACGTCATGGAATGATGCATTGACAGCGTTGAGACATGCTTTCGGTATGAATCAACCCAATCACAAAATATTTAAACAATTATTTTCCAAGGAACAGTCGAGTAATGAACCCACAGACATTTTCGTGAGCCAATGCTCGTGCTTTATTGGCAAAGTAAGTAAAGAGCCACAATTAACACGAGACTCATAAGCTCGATATGATATAGGTCTGATGCATACTCGCATAAGGCGATTGTTACCTAGAGAACAGGTAAAAGACTTCCAGGAACTGATAGATAAAGCCCATCCATGAAGATAATTTTCTTGAACCCAGCAAAACACGGAAAGGCAGAGTACTGATGAACATGCAAAAAAAGATAAGACCTAAGTGCTCTTATTGTAACAATTTCGGGCATGTTCAGACAATTGCAGAAATTTATTGCAACTTCAACCAAAAACAAGGAAATGAATCGACTAATCAACATAAGAATCAATCAACATCCCAAACAATATTTATTGCTTTGGTTGTGGTGCACCGGGAGTTATCAGAGCAAAGTGCACGAATTGTGCAGCAGTTCTGAGACTAAGGCACAAGCAAAATGCTATTCAATTTCACCAATTGAGTGTTGAACACCTACCTAAAAGCTCAATACGTCCACTGTTGCCACTACAAATCCTAGTTACGATGGAGTGGGATTTGCTGATTCAGGGGCGCAAGTGAGTATTGCAGTTTTAAGCTCTATAAGCTATTAGAATTCAGGTCAATCTTTTGTTGAGACAACCGTAAAATTATCATATGCAGATGGAATTACGCGAGCAACAATGTTTAAAGACCACTGTAGAGTCTCAATCGCTAATAAAAGCCTGCCTATTGAATTCATTGTTCTACCAATGTAGTTAGCAATTACACGCTGTTAGGAGTAGATTTTTTAAAGGCAGCCGATATTGTATTGAACATACCCAATCAGACTTGGTCATTTAGTAATATCACTCTAGGCAATATAATTTTGTTAATGAAATGTATTAAGAGAAGACTTTCGATCCAAGTAAATCATATACAATTGAGGGAAACCGAAGGAGAAATGTTGATGAATCTCAAAGGGAAAATTTGAATTCAGTGCTAAAAGGTAACATTGACATTTTTGCGCAGGGGAGCGCAACAGAATTTGCTATACACCAATAAAAACTACAGAAGAGAGACCTACGGCTGTACCACCTTATCCAATAAGCGCTGCGAAGAAGGAATTCTTAAAAACTGAATTGGAGAAGTTAGTAAAAGATGATATAATAGAAGAGTGTGAGTCTCCTGGCATCCTGTAGTTTTGGTATTAAAGAAAGATGGTTCCTATAGGCTCTGTGTGGACTACAGGAAACTAAACGCAGTAACTGTCAGCGATAGTATTATCCAATGCCTAAGCTCGATGAATTGCTCGTATGACGAAACCAACCAAGTTTATAACTACAAGACATCAGCAATTGCCATATGGAATCTCCGAATCCACAAAGATGTCCATAGTTTTGCCAGATGTGTTCATGTACCGGAAGTTTGTGCCCCATTTTTCAGACATTGCTAGGCCGTTAACTAATTTAATGAAGAAGAACAGACCATTTAAGTTTGGTGACGATGAGAGCGAGTTTTGACATTCTTAAGGAAAGTTAACGAGTACCCCGTGTTAATCCAGGCTGACCAATCGAAACCGTATACACTAAGAACGGACGCCAGCAGCTTCGCTTTGGGAGCAGTCTTACTGCAGGGGAGGGACACGAAGAAAGGCCCGTTGAATTTGCCAGTCGTTTGCTTTACCCGCTGAGATCAATTACTCCACTGTCGAACGAGAAGCTCTTGCAGTCGTATGGGCAGTTGAGAAGTTCAGGACCTACCTGGAGGAGCAGAAGTCACGGTTGCCAGTGATCACCAACCACTACGTTGGTTATTTTCCTTGAAGACTCCATCTGGTCGTCTTGCTAGATGGGCTCTGCGGATCCAGAGCTGAACATGAAGATCATCTATACACTGGAAAGATGAACGTGGTTGCAGATCTTCTTTCCCGACCATTTGGTAAAACGTCAGTCGTTGATTGCAATAATATTTCTTATGTTTCAGTCGAGTTTCCCAAGCTGGAAAGGACGAGATACGTCAACGCCAACTAGAGGACCAGAATTAAGAAGTTATATTTGCACTAGAAGGTGATGACAATCAGGAACTCACCCGATGGTCAGAACGAAGTTACACAATGAACGATGGAGTACTGTATCGGTTTGATAGCGACTCAGATAGTGAGGAACCCAACTGGTCGTTCCCATTAATATGGGGAAGAAATTATGAAGCTCTATCATGATTCCCCAACAGCAGGCCACTATGGTGCTGGAGAACCTTGCGGAAGATAGCTGCTAAGTATTATTTTACTGGTATGCGCCGATACGTAGCAAACTACGTTGAAGACATGCTTAGACTGTCAGCGGTTCAAACCCACAAACTTAAAACCCGCTGGATTACTCCAGACGCCAGTGCCCTCAAAGATTTGAAGTAATAGCCGTGGATTTAGTGGGACCTCTGCCAGAAACTCCAAATGGAAATAACTGGATCCTTATCGTGAAAGATACAGCATCTAAATGGACGGACTTTTGCCATTGCTACAGCCCTGCGAGATTTGTGCGAAGATTTTGGTTGAGGAGATTTTCTTAAGGTATGGAACTCCAGGAAATGATCTCCGACAATGGCGTACAATTTGTGAGTCAGATCATGCAAAAGGTCACTTATTTTTTGGTATCTCTACGCCGTTTATCCCGTACTACCACCCTGAAAGTAATCCTGTTGAGAGACAAAACAGAGAATTAAAAACCAATTAGCTATTCTAGCCCAAACCATCACCAGGATTGGACCTTCACATAAGTAGCGTACGATTTGCGATCATAGTACCACTTGTGAGACTACTGGTCAAACACACAGCCTACTTAACGTATGGTCGCGAAATAAGAGCCCCACATGACAACGTTAATGACCTGAGAACGTAGTCTCTTCAGAAAACTTTGTGCCCAGATAACCCGTATTTAAAAAATTGAGTCACATATTAGCAGACGCAAAGGAGCTTACCGAGAAGAAACAGGATCAGCGAAGGAACGCGCTGATAAAGACCGAGATACAAGAGAGTACCAGTAGGTGACAAATACTCTTACGACTCATATATTGAGTAGTTCAAAAAGGGTTATACCTCGAAATTCGCACCTAAGCGGGATGGCCCCTACGAAATTTTTAAGAAAATAACTCGACCACGTACGAAATAGGAACCTGTAGCGATCCATCACAACGGATAGGACGTTATCACGTGAGGGATATTACGTCATACAATCCACCTTGGAGCGTGGCAGTTCGAGTCACTGGCACCTAAGCGAACACCGGTCGCCGCCAAAGAAGACGGTACTGGACACGCGGAGGGCGTTGCTAGTCCAGAGGGGGAGAGTATACGGAACGACTGTTGAATGTTCGCGGCACGGACGCCAGTGTCGCCAACCCACTCGTTTGGCGACTACAGTTGAATAGAGGGGATGCGTCACGTGGTGTTGCGGCAAGACGCACGAGTGCTGTTATAGTGAACTATTATTTTTTTTTATATATGGAATAAAAACGTAGTTATAATAAATAAGTGTTAAAAAATGTCAATAGAAGGTAAAAGTGTGGGCCTGTTCTTTAATTCAGCACAATGGTTTGGTGGTTCACACCAAGGGTGGCCATATTGAGGATGACGTCAGTTGTTGATGTTTACCGGTGCATCCATATCATCAGTATTTTAAAAACGCTCTAACCTGAGTCCTTAATAAGGTTTTTTTTTCCATTTTTGGAGAATAGCGCGATTTTAATATAATATAACAAATATTCGACCACTCCTTATATTTGTTATATTATATTAAGAAATCGCGCTATTCTCCAAAAATGGAAAAAAGAACCTTATTAATGGAATTGTAGATACGTGGAACAAAAATGGTGTTAGAGAGTCCAGATCAGAGGGGTGGGACTTCCATTATAATTCAATGAACATTATTTAGTCGCACCCTACAAGCGGTGATTTGTACTAATGTCGTCTATCTCGCTCATTCACTATTCTCGACAATCGCGCTACGTGGCGCTGCGATCACTCGTTTTGTGCTTATTGACGCCATTTTGACAAATTTTTGGCGTCGTTTCACATGCGGTTTTATGCACGTTTTTTGGTTATTTCGAACGTTTTGTAAGTGTGAAATGGATGTTATAATATTTAATATGCAGTAATGTATTGATCGAACGATTTGCAGTAAGCAGACGTGTATAATAAGATTTATTTAGGGTATGCATAAGCCAGGTACACTTTCTAGAGAATTCTTCTGGAGACATTGCATTGCAATCTGCAGCAAGAAAATGTTTCCTGCATTTATTATGTAATTATTAATATTTACAAATCAATTTTGATTAGTACATACATAACATGAAAAAGTGATTTATTAAATCTAATTAAGCTATAATCGCCTATAATGGTAATATAAATTTATGTTTATTAGGTGCATCAGATCCATCGATAATATCAAGAAATGTTTCCCCATCTCACCTTACATCATAAAAATGTACACGTAAGTTAAAAGTAAACATTCTAAGATACCTACCTTAATCAAAGATATTATTTTAGGTAAATACAGTGTTTTTAGTTAATGCAGCATGACAATGTCAATTAACTCCTTGGAAAGGAAGACTAAGTCGTAGTGAAACCCATTATGGTCAATGGATTGGGGCTTGGGGCATAATATCGAGGGCATAGAGCGAGAACTCAGGAAATCAAAACTAATTCAGGACAGTAAGCTTTCAATGAACTTTGTGATTTTTCTCTTCAAATGCTTAAGAGTATCCTTATTATTTTATTGGTTCAAAGATTGAATAGATTTATAAATACATTGATAGCTTTTGTTGTAGAACGATTAAGGTAATTTGGAATAGAGAATAAGGAGGATTAGATAGTGTTCTCGAGTTTTAAGATCAACAATTTAAGTTTACGTCACCAGTCTATAAATTTATTTATGTATATATCGTTTTACCTGGTTAAAATTAATTAATTCTTTTCTAATAAAAGATTGTGGGTTATTCATAATGATATTCCGACTTATGTTTATGAATTCACATATTTCATCGACCTATTTCTAGAATTTTAATTGCTCAATTTCACATTCATTGTCTCTAAAAATGCAATATTCAATGCATATGTTGTTTTCCTTTTTGCTTTCATTAATTTTTGATTTAAATAATAGTTTTGTATTTATATTACTATTGTTATAGGAAATAGTACATGTACATTAATTTATTCTATTTTTGCACAATTAATAAAGATATTTCACAAAATCATGCGTTTTTGTTCGATTTCAAATCATAAATATAAAAAAAACAATTAATAGTAAGCATTTAAATTACCCGCCAATAAATTTTTAGTACAAAGAATAGTCAGTTGGCGTCACTAAACGCAGTCCGAGTTGGCGTATGAGAGTTACCATTCTTGTCAGGTTATTCTGTGGTCCAGATAAAATAACTGAAATGTTTGAAATCATTTCAATTTCCGCTGGCGTTAAAATTTCGTTATTAACAATTTTCATCAACATTCTAAGAAACTCTACGGCCTCTTCTCAAACGGCAAACAAGCTTCCATGTTTACTTGAATTATTTCAATTTAGAGGTTATGTCAGCTTATGTTAATTCACCACACCAAGCTCACCATCTCCCAAAATTCGGTTGCGCGATGATGGCACCACTTGGTTGAAGTGGTAAATTTTGGAACGTGTTTTGGTGCACCAGAAACTAAACAGTAATTTAAGAACGTTACTGGTGAAACCAACTGCAACCGGTGAATCCACCGATGAAATAAAAAACAGCCCCTGTTTTAAGTTATTTTTAAAATATACCTATGATAAGGCTTTTGTGTACAAAAGCGAAACGTCATTAAATTTTCCATTGGAATTTCATTTTTGTTTAATATTCAACACAACATTCCGCTAAAACCAAGAAAACAATGTAAGCAGTGTATCTTATTTTTACAATTCTTTAACTTAAAAGCTCTAGTGTATATCTTATACCTACATATATTTATTGTTAAGTTATACAGGGCTGTATAATAAGATGATGGTTCAAGTTTGAACATATCGTCAAGTTTATCGTCTGTTTATTCATTGATATTATTTGTTATATTATAAATATGTAGTGTTTACTTACTATCTATTCTTAACTTCCTAATTTATTCAAAGATAGATAGGATCGTGCAAATTTCTCTAAGATGTGAAGATATATTTCCAAACAAAACCAGAGTTACTACATTAACCCTTCGTTAGTGTGGTGGGGTATGCCATACCGCAGTATGTTTGCCTACATACTGGGGTATGCCATACCGCAGTATGTTTGCCTACATACTGGGGTGCCATACCGCAGTGTTTGCCTACATACTGGGGTATGCCATACCGCAGTATGTTTGCCTACATACTGGGGTATGGCATACCCCACCACACTAACGAAGGGTTAATCACTAGTGGATAACACAGCCGCTGGATATTACATGCAAGTCATGAATATACAACATAAACATTGTTATATTATGCTATAAAACCTTGTATGATTCAACTAGTAGGTTGTTAACATTCTCACATATTTTAGTTAGTGATTTTGACACACAACGCAATTCATTTCAAAAATTTTACGTAACAGGCATTAAATGCATTTTATAGAAAATACCTTACAGATCTTTACTGCTGTTGATAACTTAGCTATTGAAACATTGAATGTGTGTTAACTTCACAGCGTGCTAATGATAAGTTTTCACTTTATTATCCAAAAAGGTCATCTGCTTTAGTAGACAGAATTTATATGCATATTTGTAATTTGATAGATAGAATAAACTTACAAAAGGTCTTTATTGGTAGCAATAATACATTTCAACCAACATGTTTTTACTTAGTTTATGGATCTGCAATTGTAACTTCAACTTCAACTCCTGGCTCAATAGAAATTGAAGTGATTTGTTTAACAATCTCAGATGGGGAATGAAGATCAATTACACGTTTGTGGATCCTCATTTGAAATCTATCCCATGTTTTTGAACCTTCTCCACAAGTGTTTTTTTGTTGTATACGTAAGGTCTTTGTAGGCATACGCACTGGTCCCTTTACACGCAACTTTTGTTTCTTGGCACATCAATTAAATCAGAACAGACCTTTTCAAGTGAGCGGACATTACGTGAGTTGAGAGTAATCGTTATCCTATGGATCGGTGCCGCCTCGGTTCCTGGTTTATCAGGATTATCCTTCAGGGAAGCCTAAGATAAGAACACGTGGTATAACCTAATATTGTCATATTATATACATACGCATATATTAAAAAAAAACTTTGTCTTATAAAGAAAAGCAACTATTACGTTACTTACCATCACTAAAAGGTTTCTGGTCGAGTTAATCAATTTATTCAACGTAAAATTGATCAGCGCTGAACCAAATACCAGCCTGATTCCAACGTCACATCAACATGGGACGATCGTTGCCGTTGACGATTTCCTTCTCGAATTCGCCGCAAGAGCGTGTACACTGACCGACAAAATTAATGTCGTGGTCCACAGCGCGGTAATTGGCGAAACTACATTTGTAAATTTTCTGATTTTCATGATAGCCAGGTGTTTTTTATCTAGGTACCCTAATAAACCTCCTACCTACTTAAGCTGATGCCACCGTATACAGTCCTTCAAATGATAAACACATGTTAATCGCAACGACATTAATTTATCGGGCAGTGTGCATACCGTATAAACGTCAAATAGTACACTACAATCTTGTGATCTTAAAAACACCATGTTGGTAATAAGTGTATTACCTATGTTACCAACAAAGTATAGGCATAACCAAGTAGCGTCACTCACATTTTTTATTATATGTTTATGCCAGTTGCACCACCTTCCGTTAAAAGTTAACTACCAGTTAAAAGATAATTCTGTTGCACCACAAGTTTCAACTTGGTTTAAAGCGCAGAAAAAAACGGATATGTTAAACGACGCTCGAATACCGATTAAGCATTGAAATAATGAAAGAACCTCATATCTCTTGACTGATTATCGTATATACTAATGTCATTCTATTTATTTTGATGAATTGTTGTTATCACAGGTGTTATATTTGTTTATAAAACATTTTATAAAACATTATTTATCTTGCGTCTATTTATGACAAGCATTATGATTGATATTGATATTGTTGATGATGAAGTGTTGGAAAAGACGTATTTTTATTTTCATAAAACGTTTTTAAATTTGTGGCTGTCCTATTTACGCAACTTGAGCTTTGCATATTAAATTCTGTCTTTATTTTTTCCCACACAGCTTCTTTATCTTTCTAAGTTACACTGTCTGTTTTTTTACTTTCTAATATGTTACTATATTTTTTTATTAGGCATAACATTTTTTCTTCGGGGGTAAAATTGGGTAATCTTTCTTTTTTTCCATTTCTATCACAGTTTCGTAGCAACTGTGGCAGCAACTATTACCTAACCTAACCAAGAAGACCGAATCACAACAATGAAACGTAAACAACTCGTAAACAAAACACTTGAAAACACTGATAAATAAAAAAATTTACAATAAATTCCCTGGATTTTCTTACTACCAACTCTTTATTCACTGCTTAAGCGAAGTTTTGTTAATTATGACTACTTTTCGTTTGTGCAAGGCAACATATTTTAACCCAGTTTAAGTTTTAACTGAGGGATTAGTTAATCTTTAGATTTAACTAGATGTGGTGCAATTGGGCATTATAGGGAAAGCTTTTGGTGGCTTTTGGTGACCTTCTACCATTTTGTTTTGTCCATTGTGCGCGAAATTTTAAAAATGTATGTTCAAGAATTAAGATTAAGGGCGCGTACCGTAAATATAAAATTGTAACCAAATGATTAGTTGCGGTTTATTTGCGGTTATTAACGATGCCAGTATTTCAACAAAATTTACGGGACACTTTGGTTGATGTCAAGTATGTTATTTTTTTTTTTTTGTTTAGTACCACTTTTAAAGATAACCTACATGTGGTTTCCATGTGGATTTGTATGATTAATTTTTTAGTGATTATAAAACAATATAAATATTCCAGAAGTTGCTGGTTTGTAAAGTAGAATACAAATCATAGATACAGTGCGGTATGGTGTGCGTTTATGTTTCCGCAGTGGAGGGGATAGAAAAATCAGAAAATCGTAAAATGAAGCGAGGTGTGTTTGGTGACAACTAAAATAACCAAACTTCAGCAACGCGTTCCGTAAATATATAATTTCAGGAATCCGCTATATTCGGGACACAAAACCAAGAATTTGGTTGCTATTTGTGAATTACGGTACGCGCCCTAAAATCATTCCCATATAAACGAAAACATACTCCAATATTGAGAAGGTAACTAAAAGCTAAATTCCAAATCATAGAATATAAATAATAGACGGAGATAACATAAATTATACGATACAAAACAAAATGGCGGCTGAAATTTATCTTGGCGAGAGTGATACTACTTGATTTACTTAAACCACCCCATGGGTATGAAAAGGTAATACGCGTTATTGGAAACAAACGAACATAGCCACGAGGCGGCCGCCCACTTCTGTCACAAATTTCAGTTCGTTAAATGAATGTTGCAATTATCGCTTCATAAACCTAGTATCCCTAGTATCAGCACAATACAAAATATCTAATAACCTCAAACACTTGGTAATGTAATATGATACAGGTAGAAATTTTAGGAAATTTCCGATTGTTTTTTAATAGATTTATATAATTTCCCACGTTTGCCCATCATGAAGACGATTTTGCCACTTTGCCCGCTAATATTCCACAGTGGTAATTACCGCCAATAGTGTTAAAAGTGTCCTCTGTGCTATTCAAAGCGTAAGTAATAAATTTTTATTTTAAAATTAATTTACTAGATTTAACGCAAAATTTTCGTTGTGTAATTTGCATATCTATAGCCTAAGATTCACAGAAATTGTAAATTCCTGGTATCAAAGTATTGATAGAGTTAAGAATGAATTCGTTGCCGTAGGTTCTAATATATAAACCAACGCTGAAAACTTGCAGGATATTATATGATACCGCAGAGGTAGAAAACTTTCGAATATGCTCAAGGCATTTTGATAGTTCAGGTTACAATAATCATATTAAAATATTTTTAAGTGTGATGCTATTTTTCTGGCAACCTCTTTAATATTTTTAATGAGTTGTCTCCATTGTCACCTACTTTTGTAAAATTAATCAGGTAATTTGGTTCTTTTAAAAACAAGTAGTAAACAACTTGATTTCAAATTCATGTCATTTACTAATTTATCACAATCGTGTACAGTTTTATCTCTAAACAATGACTTCCCCACCCGTTTCCTGTCACTGCACAAAGTAAGAGGTGTTTGTTAATCTGTTCCAAGTTTGCTCGAACATTTTCTTACATTACCCAGGTAGCACCAAATATTAGTAAATATTTTTTGCCAATATATATTTTATATAGGAAGTGACAGATTTTTTTTATTTCATAAATATTGCTAACTAATATTTCTCGCATATTATCCAATACATATGTAGTATATATTTATTTCTTATATAGGTATAATATTTTTTTCAAATATATATTCCATATAGGAAATGACAGATTTTTTTTATTTCGAAAATATTGTAATTAATTATAGAGCATATTGAGAAATACTGGTTTTCTTATGTTGCTTTAAATTGCTAATCCATATACATGTGGATGGTCTCGTGAAAGTATCTGCTATATATTTCTCATTTGCAACAATAATTAAAAGCATTGATTTAAATATCAGAATCAAATCTGATCTCAAATCGAATAGGAAACCATTTGGAATCGAGGTGTGGTTTCAGTTAAGGAAGTTGACCCAATAAACACTTTCTAATTATTGCTGTAAAACTTAGAAAAATACATATGAGATTATGTCACAACACATTCCTATGTACAGTAGAACCTTCCAGTATCCGGCTAATTGAAGGTTAACATGGTCTGGATATGAAAAATCTGATAATCGAGAAGACATAAAATATTACATATGAACTTTTTTGTCATATAATTCCGGTAATGAGAGGTTCTACTGCAAAATAAAAATATGGATTAACAATATTTAAGCAACACAAGATAACCAGTAATTCTTAACAACTCTACATATTAACAACATACATATACAAAAAAAAGGGTTAATGCTGGACGGCATACTTCTACAAGATAAAAAGTGTGCTAATTTTTTTATTTCAAAATTAAATAATTCAAATGCACATTACTTAGATATACAAGTTTTGATTGCGCTAGTATACTGATACTGTCTTTTTAATGATTCATCTGGTACCCTCATATGTCGATCTCATTCTTGTGGCAACTGGATTAAATTTTATACAACAATTGGACATTGTTTATCAGCAAATATTCCACACCAACAATCGCCTCAAGACATCTGCAACACATCAACTTTTGTATAAAAAACATCTTACTACTCATATACTGTACAACTACCACTAAAAACTGGGTGCTCGTAGAACTTAGACCGCTGATAGCTAAAATCGAAATATTTACGTAATATATATTTTTGCAGTATTTTAATCTTGATGGAAGTTTTTATGCAACTATTGTATTAAGGAAACAAAATTTAAAAAAACATACAAAACATGTATATAATTATTGCAATTATTGTCTACTTTTAAAAAGCCGTGCCTACCTGTATCAACGCTGTCATAACAGCATTCGTCTCATTCTCGTTGTTTCATCCTTCTGTCATCTTTACTACAAAAAAATCTTGTTAATGTACTGCATCGTGTAAACCATTCCTCTTACCATCAATCTGTTTTTGCTATATTTGCAATATCCCAATATGTTCACCGATGTTTTGATATTTGTTATGCATATCTCCATTCTGTAGGCTGCTAATTTCATATTTTTTAAGTGTGTTTTGACCAAATAACTTATGACAATTTCGATTTGACGACATACCTCTATCCTGTAACATTATTTTGTAAACATGCAGTAACACCTGCGTTGTAACAGTTCTTTAACCTATTTAAATTATAATTACGATACTTACCAGTTGTCAATTATAACCAGTGCATGTTTATCACGACTTCTGTTCTTATAACCCAATCATGAACACAAAACTACCACACCACTGCTATGACATGTTGTTCCCGTCACCTTTCAACTGTAATCGGTAGATACCTCGGCAAAATTCGGAGATTCGGTAGATTACCATGTACACTTGTGAATTTATATAAAAACTTATATTTTTTAACTAATGGTAAAGTCAGTAATGTGTAGTAAAAATTCATAGTGGGAATAAAATGTTAACACTGCTCAATAAAAGACATTTTGATAAAATTTTACACATAGAAGTACTTAATATATGCCCACGTGTAACCTCAATAGATACACCTTTTTAATTATCAATGGTATTACTAGAAAAAAAAGAAATTTTAACAGTGTCAATCTACACACTTACGAGCACAATGGGGGCAGTGTGTACACCGTTTGCATTTTATAATTAATAGGCATTATTTTAGTTCGCCAAGTGTGTTAACTATACTGATACCTTTTTAATAAGTTATGATAAATTTACAGATATTAAGTTATTACACTTAGCAGATGTGAATTTTTATTTGTAAAACTAGTATGAAGTTTAGTGCATTAGTAATATAACAGAGGATATCCTTATCTTAACTTTAAAATTAATGTAGGCAATCTAACACACTTGCCCCGTTTACACACTTACCTGACTTACCTTATAATTTTTTGAGGTATAATAATAATAAATATAATTAATAAATTATATATTAATAATAATAATAAAACCTTATGATAATATGGAGGTAAAAGTTTAAATTTCAAATTTTACGCCAGCACTTTTTGTGACTATAATCAGGTATAGAAAGAGCAGCGGAATTGTAATATTCAATTGTTATATGAAAGTATATTTTCAAATACTTATTATTTACTTTATTGAAAGTCAGCCATCGTGAAAACACTACATTTAACACATCATGTACTATCAAAGACAAAAGTCTTGAGTTCAATTTATTTCTCTCTTTAATTTGAGTCAAGACTTTTTGTCTTCGATGCACACATGCCTACTCTACGCAACAAATCTATAGAATACCTAACAAAAATACATATGTGATTAAAACAAATTCTATTAATATTCAGAATCTTTGATAAGTTTTGTTTTTTCATCATGTCTTTTTTCGATTGCAAAAATTGGTCATTATGTCATTATTCATTATTCAAATCGTAAGGGATTTTAAAACGTGCACAACGAGTTCAATAAACATGTTATTTGTTTAATATAATGATTGTATACACGTCAATAAGAAAACGTATCGTATAACAAATAACTCAAGCAAAGTATTTTGGGCAAGTCAGCGGACGACCGTGGCCGGCTTGAAAAATGCCGCCTTAGTATATATCATTTGATGATTACACATCTTTTATTTCATTGAAATTCACGTAGAGATCTCATAATTAAAATAACATGCTTAAATCCATTCACCTATTATAAATTTCCGGACCGTATTTGTTTCATTATTATTTATTACTTCGAGCACATTAAAAATCTTCAACAATAGTGAGCTTTTTAAATCGGTAGATCCAAGAGCATTTCGGTAGATCGTAGTAGTACGAAATTCGTACATCTACCGAAAAATCGGTAGACGCGAACAACACTGGCTATGACTCCACTCACCACTCACTGATGCCACACGTGCTGTCGCTTGTTTACATACATATATTGCACTAACTCACGTGACTTCACAAACAGCAAGTAGATTGGACCAACCGCATATGAAAAAAAAAAAAATTTTGTTAAAACACTAAAGCCATAATTTAAACTTCAAATACAAATTAGACATAATAAGAGAAGATATTATTTTTTAAAATAGAGTATATTTTGTACATGCGTTATTCTACTTAAAATATATTATTAATTCTTCAAATATTACGAACACGAATTATATATAAATGTTTAAGATATTCGATTTAAAATGCTGTTAGAAGCCATGAATTAAAATTTTTTAATGGATTAACCGAAATTATGACCAACCCAATCTGTGCTTTGTTTTTTTACATGAATATCCCAAAGTGTAACAAAACACTACTTTTTGTTGGTAAGTAAAACCTGATTAATATTTATCATGTATGTTAGATATTAATGTTGTTAAATATTAAATTCTGTTGTATAAATATTGTGTGCTACATGTTATATTTCCCATATAAAATAATATTAAAAAATATTTTCGTAAAACCAAAATAAGATATTGGGAAACGATTATAAAATAAATATTCAAAAAATATTGCAATCAATATTAAACTCGCAATATTTATAAATATGCTTATATGTTGAATGTTAACTTTTGTTTGGAATGTGTGATATAAATATTGTTTCCATGTATAATAAATATGATTTTTAAATATATATGCACAGTATAAACAAATATTATATAAGTGTTGTTTATGTTGGAATATTTCTCATCTATATATATTTGTAAATATTAAAATAATATTTTATAAATATTGTGTGCTACCTGGGTAGGTTTATTAAGAAATGTCTTCAGCTATGTTATCTATAAACACATACAAAAAGCTGTTTCCTTAAAACAAATCGCAATCCAAGGTTATTTCACCAAATTTCCTTTTTTCTAATGTTTAATTAAAAGCCTTGCTTATAAATATATCAAATTAAACCAATTTAATATGGCACAGAGGACATTCCTTTGAGACTTTATTGCTTACGTGTTTATTTTTTTTTGAATTTTTCAGAGTTTAATTTCCTGTTTTCAGAGATCTTCATTTTTATCTAAATTTTCATTATGTTTTTAAACACAACAATATGTTAAAAGAGAATTTAAATTTTATTAGTGATTATGTTTCTATCTAACTTGTAGACAAGTTATTTGTTTAAATTAGATAGTCTGTGATTTCTGCAAGCATATTGTCAATACACGCCTAAATATTCATTTAACAATGCCTGTAACAAAGTTCTTAAGTCTAAGTTCTTAAATTGATTGTTTCATATCAGATGACTGATAAGAAACACTTACGATTATTAGCGAAAAAAATTACAATCTCAAAAATTGTTAAAAAAATAATTAAAACTATGATCAGACATTGTTAAATTAAATGTAGCTTAAATACGACCATTATTAGCAGACGTTATCACACTGATGAATTAAGAAAAATCGAAACATATCTATTTTAAAATCTGCTCATATGCGTAAACATGGCTCCGCTGCCGCCCAGTTTGACTCACGTGTGTCCAACAAATTGTACAGACTTGCGTTTCTCTGTATTGCATGTTCTGTGTACCAGCCATACTTTTCTTACAAAAATATACATACGTTACAGCAAAGCAAACTAGTTAGGTCACTTTTGCCAAGTTAATTCGCGCCATTTGTTTGCAACAATGTGCTTTATGTATTTATTTACGTGTGTCTATTATTTATTTTATGATTGAAAATTATGAGTCTTCCGATGTTGGTTTTTTTTTTCAGCATCAATCTGTTTAGATGTTAGATAAGTATATTTTCATGTGGGAATGATTTTAAGTCTTGAGACAAGATAATTTTTTAAATTTTCGTCCACAATAGGTTTGTTCGCTGTGTAATCAGAAACTATCCACAACTGAACGACGCATGCGCAATAACAGCTGTGCGTTCGCAGTGCAACGATTTCGTATTTCGACCGTTGTAATTTAAATTTGGTTCGCACAGTCGTATATATAATACTACTATATTGCGTTGCTCGTATAAAAACCAATGATAAAAATTTTCGCCGATGAAGGGAGATGGAAAATGAGTTCTTTGTCTGACATGGTTCTACGATTGTTTTGCGCAGTGCGAACGAAGCATTTGTGTGATGGGCATAATCGAATGATTTCAATAATCAAATGATGGTAATAATGGAATGATTATTCTTGGAAGAAGAGTACAAATTTTCCTCATTTGTTAAGAGAATGACCTTTTTTTTAAAAGTATATATGCAACGAAATTTAAACCTTTATGCGCTATAAATAACGATAAGAATTACTATTCTGTAATATACCAAAGGGATAGATGAATTCTAATAAATACTGGTAAATTAATACATTGATTTCATATGAGAAGTATTTATTTCAAACTATACCATAACAAATTCAATCAATTTACATTGTTTACAAAACACAATAGTATTACACTGATAAAAAAGGATTCTTTTTAAAAGCTAGCAAGTAGTTGGAAGGTGAATAAGAAACCACTTTACATTTATGAATTTGGAAAAGAACCAATTGTTATTTTCTGATGTATGTTCTCATCCCTTGATGATAGTTTTTCCCTCATGATACAATCGATAGATATTAGCATTCAATAATTAATTTACATAATTGCATGTAATGATATTAAAAATCCTTGACTCAAAATATGTAAATCAGTTTAGGTATTAAAACAGAGAATCTATTCCATATAAATGCTTTATAGAACATCTTCCAAAGGTGTGAATATTCGTGTAACCATTGCTATCTTTTGCTATCGCGGATAGACATATTATAGTCGTGATACGACTTGTGGTAGTCGGTTGTATGTTTCAAGTTTCAAGAAATCCAGTATTACCTGCATAATTCATATCCATTGTTCTACAGTAGAAACTGGTACTTCTATCATCTATTACTAAAATCTCTCATGATTATAGCCACTACAAAAAAAAAAATATACATTCAATATATCGAAATAGAATGGATAATTAAAAAGAATATTTTACCTGTTTCTTAACTATATGATATCAGTTCTCGATGTAGATTACTTTTATCTGTTACTGTAGAAATTGATGAGCTGTGGATTTTAGATAGAGACTTTTCGCCAAGTATTTTTGCATTTGGTTCTATAAAATCCTCTGAAAGAAAATGAGCCAAACAAATCAATAAAGTTGTTACATCATCTTCATTTGACAATCCACAAACATTTTTTCAGCAGATCGTCTGTGTCGTCTTTAGAAATATGAAGAAAATGTTTTGTTTATTGTTACTACAATATATTATTTATAACTACTTGCTTTAACCTATGCGTAGAAGCTTTTACTTTTCCTTGTTTTTTGATGGCCACACAAATAGCAATATTTTACCATATTTATATTCCAAAAAACTAAATATTTGTACAGACTCATTCTAATTCATGACAGTTAAAATAATATAAATAATCAACATAATGATATATAACCACAATATCACCAAAAACAATGCTCAGCTTAACATACGCACAGTTGTCAACGAGAATACATGTGAAATGAAACAACTGACCAAACATGTCGACAAAGAGCATGTTTATTTAAGTTCCGCGCATGCGCATTAATGCAGCCAAACGTTGTGGCGTATTCCGATATAGCTGATCTCCCTTGATTTCCGAGTTTTAGCACAGACCGCAAATTATAGTAGTATTATATATATATAATATCGCAACATAGGAAGTGCCATGGAGTTAAAATTTGTTAAACCTACTCAATATATCAACACAACGCACCGAAAGTCTGACCGTATTAATGTGTATTTCGGTCACGTCTCATAACGTTTCCATATATTTGAATTTACTTCGTCATGAACGTGACCGAAATTAATCCATGAATTGCGGTTAGGTCAAGATCGTAACAGAAATAAGAATTTCACTTCACTTATAATTCGTTTCGACTCCCTGCTTCTAATGTACTTCACCACCAGTTTCGGCAATCATCTGACGCTAAAGGTGATCCACACGCTCGGAGTTCGCCCCGAACTCCGAATGTTCGGCCACACTACCGAATCAGTTGGACGCGACCATCCACACGCTCGGAGTTCGCCAACTCCGAGCAATACGGGAAACGCCGAACGTTCGTATGATGTTTATGTGGTAGCATTGAGTGATTGCATGAATTAGGGTTTGGTGTGGTACAGCAATTAAACTGGTTATAACCATTGCTGTCACTGCATAACTGAAACTCTTTTTTTGTTTCGCGGAAACCCGACCAAATCATAAATATTGAAGTTCTGTCATTTTTTTGAGCTGGACAAAACTAAATATGAATCACGGATACCAGTAATTCATCTTTTATAAAATTTGACAACTTACCCTATTATTTAATTCTGTTATTTTCCAAGTTACGATGATGAATACCCAAACATTCATTTGCTATACAATGCGAACAAACTTGAACAAAAAAATATTTTATTGCCCTTCTATAATTTATTAGCCAACTGATTCTTATCATTGAACATTCATCGTAAAAATTATAGTTCAATCAAGAAATATTTTTGCTCAAAATTTCTCGCCATTTTTATCCAATTATCTGCGAGCATCAACACCTGTATGAGTTAATATTACCAATGAGGCGAAATGTTCTCACTTGATGTATGGATTCTTTATCGTTTCAAATTGAGGGCCGTTGAGGAATGAGTGGTTTCTTTTTAAATGATTATATATTAATAATATCATCTAATTTTTAATTTGTTTGCCAATTTATAGACAAAAAATCATATACGCATTTAAACCAGATCTCACATAACAATATACTTTCGACCCTCTTTAATAAATTCAAGAAATTTGATTATTTGTAAAAGTAGTAAGCTTTTTAATATTTAGCTAACATATATGGCAATTTATTAATTACTTTATTTACACATAGTTTAAAGATTAATTTTATAAATGTTAAATCTTTATTTACTTAAAATGCATCAATTATTAATAATGAATACTAAATTGCATCCTATCAATGTCAAAAAAAACACTTTAATTGTTATTATCTGGCAAATCTTCATTATGAAACTACGGTTGAATTAAACCTTTAATTTCTAAAACAGAGGTAAACACTTATCTATGTATTTGAAATAATAGAATGCAGGATAACAAAATGAAAATAAACAAAAGACGTTATTCTATATGACAAGCGTACTGACTCTATGTCCTACTATATATCAACTTCACTACTTGTATTTTCGTCTATATACCTAAAATCACTAACAGTTCACTTGATCTAATATAAGAAGTGCAGAATACTCTTAACACCCCCAGGTATTCTGGACTGTCATTCCTAATTGATTTCTTAAGTTTTCAAATTTATTTCTTGGTAATGGTTTGTTAAATAATCAGCGATTGATCAACACTTGGCACAATTTTAGATCAATTTCATTGTTCTCGAATTTTCTCGAACAAAGTATAGCGCACGTCGATATGCTTTGTACGCTTGTGATACACAGGGTTTTTAATAAGTTTTAGCGCACTTTGGTTGTCACAGCACAGCAACAGGTTATTACAGTTTTCATTTAGTTCATTTAGTAGTTGTTTTAACCACATTGCTTCTTTTGTTGCTTCTGATGCGGCTACAAATTCGGCCTCGGTCGTTGACAACGCCACGGATTGTTGACGTCGACTGTTCCAAGTGATGGCACCATTGGACATTTTTGAAGACATACCCAGTTGTCGATCTTCTGGTGTCGAGGTCATTCGCGAAGTCTGAATCAGAATAACCAATTAAGGTATCTCCATTGTTACAATAGCGTATTCCGAGAGTTGGTGTGGATTTCAAATATTTCATTACGCGTTTTACGGCATTCCAATGGCACAAACTTGGATTATTTTGATATCTACTAACAACATTTGTCGCGTAAGTTATGTCAGGGGCGCGCTGTGATTGCTGCGAACATTAACGAGCCTACAGCTTCTCTGTACGGTGTATTATCGTTGCACTTTTGCGAATCGGCAGAAGATAGTGTCGTTTGGCAATCTGCTGGTGTAGTACATGACTTAGCATCCTCAAGCTTGAATCGTTGAATAATTCTATCTATAAAGCTATTTACATGAATAAATATGGATTTGTCTTCTTCATTTCTTACAATTTCAAGTCCCACGAAATGATTAGGTTCAGTGACAGTTACTTCAAAAACAAGTTTCATTTTATCAACAATTTTCTTTAGAACATAGTTATTTTTGGTCATGATGAGACCATCATCTACATATAGTACAAGTATAACTGGATCACAGCTTATGTTTCCTAAAAAAACACACTTGTCGGCTTGGCATTGTTTCAGACCGAACGTGCATAGAAAATCAGTGAATTTGTTGTTCCAACATCTAGGTGCTTGCTTCAGACCGTAAAGGGCCTTTTTAAGCTTGCAGACCATATCTGGTTGTATTACAATACCAGGTGGTGGATCCATATAGATAGTTTCATTTAGTTCTCCGTGCAAGAAAGCGGTCTTTATATCAAATTGAAGAATTTGGTACTCATTTTTCACTGCAATAGCGAGTAGTGTTCTGATGGTGTCGTATCTAGTTGTAGGAGCAAAGGTTTCTGTGTAGTCGATTCCTTCGGTTTGAGCAAACCCTTTGGCACATAATCTTGCCTTGTATCTGTTTATTTTACCATCAGGGGATCGTTTTACCTTAAATACCCATTTGGAACCAATTATTTTTCTATCTGAAGGTAACGGTTGTAATTCCCAAGTCTTGTTCTTTTCTAGAGCTTCTAGCTCCTCTTTGATGGCTTCTTTCCATTCGTGCACATCTTGACTGTTCATGGCCTCTTCAAATGTTGTGGGTACATCGGTTTCGACTAAATTTACTTCATAACGTGTAGGTATTTTAATATTTTCTCTTGGGCGCAAGTTATGACTTCTTTCGGTACTTTCCTCTTGGTTGTGCCTAGTTTCTTTAATTTCATGTTCATGGGTTTCTTCTAATTGATCTTTATCCTCGTCTGTTTCTGGCTCACATTTTCAATTTCTATGGGTGCATAATTCTTCGAGTTTGATTTTCCTTGTGGGTGTTCTCATTGAAGATTACATTTCTTGAGATTGTGATTTTCTTTGTTCTGATATTGTACAGTCTGTAATTCATCGACTGTCCATCGTAACCCGTGAGTATTAATTTTTCACTTTTTGGTTCCCATTTCGTTCGCTTTTCTTTTGGTATATGCATGAATGCTTCACATCCAAATGTTTTAATGTGATCTAACTGGGGTTTCTTTCCGGTCCACCCTTCAAATGGGGTTCTTCCATCGATTTGAGTATTTGCTGTTCGGTTCAGTATATATACAGCACTGTTTACAGCTTCAGCCACAGATCCTGTGTTACATCTCCTTGGTACATCATTGAACGAGCGCTTTCAACAATTGTACGAATTTCTCTTTCTGAGCGTGCGTTTTGCTCAGGAGTATATGGAGCTGTCTTTTCAAATGCAATGCCATTTTTCTGCAAAAAGCTTTGAAAATGTTCATTAACATATTCAGTTCCTCCATCTGTATGTAAGGTTTTCATTGAATAACCAAATTTGTTTTTTGACAAGTAATAAAATTTCTTGAAACATTCAAAGACATCACTCTTGTGTTTAAGAAAATACACCGTACGATAACTTGTGTGATCATCTTTGAATAAGACAAAGTATCGTGCACCACCTACCGATTCTGTCTTCATTGGTCCGCAAACATCACTATAAATTAGTTCTCCAGGACCTTGTTTTACATGTTTGCCTTTGTCTTTGAAAGGTAGTTTATGTTGCTTACCGTAAGCACATGCTTCACAAAAGAAATTATCTGCATTACTAATATTATACCTGTGACGAAGTCCTTTTGCAACCATGTCTGAAAGAGTCCTTACATTCAAATGTCCTAGACGTTCATGCCAGGTTTTTAGGTTGTCAGTGGTGTGACACTGTTCACTGTTGCAAGTACAGTTTTAAATAACATTCTGTACAAGTTATTTGATTCAAGAATACTGCATGCTACTAATTTATTATTGTGATAAACGTTTGCATATCTATTTTCTTTTATGATTTTCATGCCTTTTTTTGTTATTGCTCCTTCAGAGAACAAATTCCTTCGTAATTCAGGAACATATAGAACGTCATTTATTGTTCCATCTTCCCATGAATTATTGACTAATTTCTTAATAATAATAGATCCCTTACCTTCTACTAACAAATTCTTGTTATTACCTAAAGTAACATAGTTCTCTTCATTTGTCTTTTCTAGCGTAGAGAAGTATTCTTTAACATAACACATATGTGTTGAGGCTCCGCTATCCATGATCCACACTGCTTCGTCTATAGTTGGGGTATTATCTGTAATGAAAGCAGTATAATTGTTTTTACCTGTGTTATCTGTGTTGTTGGGTTTTTCTCCAAGACGGTTTGACTGATTTTTGCGTGGTGCCCAACAATCCTTTGCCATGTGTCCTTTCTTTTGACAATTGAAACAAGTAACACGTGGTTTTCCATTCTTTTCATATTTCTGCTTTCTAGAAATATTCCCTTTGTTCCTTATTGTTGTAGTAGCTAATGCATTTTCTAATACTTCAGTCGAGGTCAAATTTGATTCTTCATCTATAAGACGGGCAGTCAGATTTGGTAGCGTTTGTTGTTTTCATCAAGTGATAGCCATGCTTGTCTGAAGTTTGTGAATTTCCTTGGTAAATGTACTATAATTTTGTCATTATTGCTGTGTCACTAATACTATCTCCAGCTTCTTTAATTTCTCTTGCTAAATTTTCTATTTTGGCGATATGTTGTACCACAGAATCGTTGAGATCCATTTTGTATTGGTGGAATTTTTCATGTACAATCATTTTATTTGTTTCTGTTTTGAGAGAATATATACTTTCCAATTTGTCAATGATACCTTTGGAAGTTTCACAATTTTCTACGAGTGTAATTTGCGACAGTTCCATTGCCGAGGTAATGATACACATCGCTTGTGCATCCTTTGTTGTAATCGTCTAACTTTTCTGATTATCAATCGTAGGTTTACTTGTTTACTGTAGTAATTTCATAAATTCCTCTTTCTCTTAGTGCACATTTTACTTGAAATTTCCATTGTTGGTAGTTCTTTCCATCGAACTTGCTTATTGGGTTACGTTTGAGTCACTCATTTTTCTTTTGTCTTCTACACCTTTTCGTTTTCTATTTAATTCCCGCGTTGCGACACCTAACCTCTCTTAACCGTTTTATTTTGCTCGAACTACAGCGTGTTCTGGGCCCATAACCTATTGAAACTACGGTAAGTATTAAACACTTTATTTCTAAAACAGAGTAAAACACTTATCTAGTGTATGTTGAAATAATAGAATGCAGGATAACAAAATGAAAAAAACAAAAGACGTTATTCTATATGACAAGCGTTACGTGACTCTATCTACTATATATGTCAACTTCACATACATTTAATTTTCGTCTATATACCTAAATCACTAACAGTTCAACTTGAATCTAATATAAGAAGTGCAGGAAATAACTCTTAACAATTAACAATACACCATAAATGCTCGGGTTAAAAATTACAAAAATACTTACTGGTGAAAGTAAAATCTTCGTGATTTCACTAGATTTTTTTTGTTGTACGTCAGAGAAAACATACCAATCATTTAGTAATAATAGCAATAGTTGCAGTTTATAACAAGAAGAATTATGACAGCTGATTAGGGTAATTGATTTGGTATGACCAAACTATAATACTTAGCTAACAGATGGTCAAAGACGACTATAGTACCGCTGGCGTACTTTAGAGCGGCGCCACTGTACGCTTCTTCGCGGTGGCAGTTAAAAAAGCGGGGGGGCAAGAGACGAACGAAAATAAGCAGTGGACCAACCGAACTATGTACTTGATATAGAAGCACTTGAGTATTACAGCTGTGGGTAATTCAGAAATCTATTTCTATTGACAGTAACGATATATAATACGCGTAAATAATCGCGGCAAATATGAATTCTACCCCTGGCATATAAATAAAGTAGATGGTCTGCGAATCGGATGCTAGGTGTAGTTTTGCAGGTTTATATTTATCGAAGTTATTTTACAGGAGGAATGTATGTTGGAGAGTTGTTCTTTATGAATGCATCTATTATACTTTATCGCTATTTAATTAACGTACTCAACAGAGGTACGCCATAATCGATGATTTTTATTGATGATTTATAAAAATTCAAATTTTATGATTTATTATAAAAGTCTGCATTTGCACTTGGTTGCATACCTATAAAATTTCTAGTATTATGTCTCATTTCCAAAGCAATATGAGATTTCCTAAAGCAGCGAACGAAAAAAAAATGAAAATCTTTTACAATTGTAAATGCAGGAATTTGAATTCTGCTAATTCTCTCCTTTTTTTCTATTTTTCTAACATTTTTTTGTTACAAATATATAGTTTGGACATTCTAACCATTATAAGATATGTACAATAATATAATGTCCAACAATTATATTTTCTATATTGATTCTACAAACAACGAAACAGAAAAAGTTCAAAAGCTTATGTCTGATGCTAGCGTACTTGTACTTGTACATTTTGATAAAAACAAAATTGAGGAAAATACCTTAAAAGTGCAACCAGATAATAATAATGTTGCATATTTTTTTTGTAAAGACCCCTCCCAGTAAATTTCAAATTTCGCGCAGTTATTTTTCAGGATATTCAACATTAAAGCATGAAGTTACCTACGATTTGTATCACATTAATGGTTATTTGAATACTTTAAGTTGAAGTTAGTCAAATAATTGCGGAAGATTTAATTTTGTTTACTGGGCTGCGATTGAAACTTGTACTGTAATGTTTTAAGATATCTACATTTTAAGCAAAATGATAAAAAAAAATTCTTGTTCGATACGCCATCGACTATCCTATGAAAACAGTAAACAATAATTTTGGAAACAAATATGAGCTTATGTTTTTCAAACATCATTTCTGGTATTTCTGAGAGTGAATTTAAAAAAAGAAAAATTTATAGATTTTTAGATACACTTTTTTAATGTTTCTGATATTTTTATTTCAGTTTTAGCAAGATAATATTCTTTGCTGTTAACTGCAGATATATTGATAAATTAACAAAAAAAAAACATAAATTTATATATCAAGAAACAAAGATTATTTAAATGTGCACTAGTCACTAAAGCAAAAATATTTTATCACGGCAATAAATCAGCAGTAGTAAATAAGATATAATGTGTGCTATGAAAAAGTTAATAGGCATTTGACGAAATTAATAAAGCAAATATTCCGTGTGTATAGCTTCGCTTTAACACAAAAATATGCTTAATTTCATTATAAAACGAATATTAATCCATTGAGCCAATATGTGTTTTTGGTTTTATGTTTTATTTACTAAACTGTTACTTGTTTTTGACTCCTTTAATATCATTCATAATAATTTTGCGGAAATGACAATCTTCTTTCAATGAATTCTCTATCACTTCGCTGCGCGCGCAGCTAAAAACCACTTTCATTCGTCTCGCACCGACTCTTCGGTTATCGTATATTTTTACGCGTTTGTGCTACGGAAAATTCCACTTACGTTTAATCACGTCAGATCACGTTTAATATTTGTTTGGTCGTACACTTTTCTAAAATCAGCCTAGCTGGGACATCTATAGTGCGCCAGCGGAACTATTCTTTGTCCGTATATATATTTATATTGTATTTGGTATGACATTCATAACCACTATGGGTCAAATAAAACAAAATGGTATGTAAAAAGCTGCAGGTTTGTCTTTTTTTCGACACAGGTTTCTGTTTTATTTTTGGTCCGTCGATTTGATAAAAAGCCTCTTCGTTAGCTGTTTAGGAAAACAGATGGAGTATGGCAATTTATAATTACAAAAAGAAATTAACCACAGTAAATAGCTAGATTACCTTATATGAAGCAAAATCTATTTCTCCTCTCTACAAATAAAACAGAATAAATTACGTTGGAAGTTCTACCGGAACAGTAGAAGAAGTTTATGAACTTTACGTTGTAAACAAACAGATAAATTGATCGGCTAACTTACCATATAATTTGCATCTTTGGCAGGGGCATATTAGTTAGTAGTATATTGTATATATAATAGTATCTGAAGGCCATTATATAACCAAGTAAAACATCTATCGATTAAACTAACACAAAATATATAAATTTGCTGCAAACGATGATCATGCATGGTATACATTCGACAAGATAACATTAGCTAATAATTGTATTCTCTATAGATCCTTGCGTTTTTGTTTATTCTCGATACCTGAAAATAAATTTTCTGTTTTTATTCTAACTCCTCTCGTTTCTGTAGCATGATGCGCAACCGTAGAGAATGAATACGAAACAGGTAACATTATCGACTGAAAAGAACGAAATAAAAACGGAAACAGACATGTGAAAAACGCCAGCCGTAACAAAAGTATTCGAAACCTCGAATTCAGAATATAAAAAGTTCTGGCAACAACGTCCATTTTTTTGTGTACATTTGTAAGCCACAAAGTTAAAGACGATCTCATGTAACCATAATGAAGCGTCTTGGAGGGTCTTGTATATTTATGAGGTTTCATGTCGAACTAAAGGATTCTTTGTGTCGAATTTTATTATTTCCTCGAGATTTTGCATTCATAAGAATTTAAATGTATGCTAATTTCTGTATAAGTATGTAATTTGATTTGCACGGATATCGTGTAACGTAAATATGTTACCCCGGGAAAGTCTCAGTCTCCGAGAACGGTTAAATGTCTCTTCGTCCGTATTTTATGCTAAACATCTTTCATTCGAAATTGTCTTTGGAAATTCGTTTTACTTCTTATGAGTGTCGCTAACGTTTTAAATTGCAAGGGAATGATAGCAATTACAACATTTAAATTTTGATAAAAGTTTTGAAAAGGTATGTATATGATATTTATCCCTGAACGTTCTACACAAACAACAGTTTTTCAGATATTTGTTAAGAATACATGGTAAGACAAAATAAATAGACAAATTAAACAACTACGAGTATGAGTACGGTTTGTAGACCGAAACGGTAGCTGAGGCCCCACAAGTATGATTTAAATTTTCAGTAATACTTGCACGCATAAACAACCCAATATTTGTTTCAGCACACCAATTTTTGTTCAAAATTTCCATTTATTAAGGAAATAAATAAATTACGGCATCATTTTCCTGGCGCCATCTGCTATTCAAGCATAGCATTATTAACATTTCTCAGCAAAGGTTTGTAGATTTCGATTCAAACGATTTAATTTTAAAAATAATATGCAGCATGCATTTTTATTTGCGTTATCAAGTATTACCAAGCATTGCCAATTATCAAACTAAACCAACGAACTATGTAAAACACTGTCAAAAAAATTGTTAGACCAAGGAACATCGCAACAAGAACGGGCACTCAGCACGGCACCTTTGATTTCTTGGGGGAGAAATTTGTGAGTCCGCTAATTTATTTCCATTGGCTAAATGCTAAAAAAGTACTCAAAAAAGATGGCGATTTCGCGCGCACGTTCAAATTTGCTACTATCAGGTTGACACGTTCCTCATCAGCAGTTAATGCTTGTATGTACGCCATAACCTCACAGATAATCTCAAACAAAACCGTCAAATGACTGTCCTGTCAAGAACTGTTTTGACAAGAGCCGAGTTTGAGAGAGCTTGACTTCCTATTGGCTAAGGGCGTGCTCACAGAATTGAAATATGTCGCTGGCGACATTTACACAACCAATCACATCTAAACATTAGATTTTCCCGTCAATCCTTCTTTTTGTCATGATCTCATCTTTTCAGCGACATCGAGTGTAGTTGGATTTTCCGAACTTCATTGGTGTCGCCAAAGTAATTGAGGTTATATTTTGTTTTTTTTCTGTGTTTGCCACTCTAAATCAATACGATTAATAAATACCATTTTTATACTCAATACAAATGTAAAATAAAGTGACAGCAGGTCATCGGTACAATTGACACACTTTATTTATGAAAACTATAAATTATTAAAATCCTCCCAATCCCGTGCTCCATCCAAAAAAGGTACTACACGAGGCTACCTATTCTAAGTACTATATGAGTTCAATAACGATTGAAATGATCCTACTCTAACTAAATAATTTCCCTATGATTCTTAATAACAAATATAATACAGTAGCCTCGCCACCATATGAATACTTCTTTTGAGAAATGATAAAATATGAGAAATGTGATTAGTTCACATAACCACAAGTCTACTGTAGCTAGTAGTTATTATGAAACGCGCCCATGGAACGACTTTCGTTATCTCCCAGCATTCGCCAAGGACACTGATTATATATAATATACCTATATAAAATCAATGGCTACGGAGTAAGAGAAAACCATGGCAAAAACCTTACTCTGGAAGGATCTGGGAAGAAGTCCCAGACCTTATTACTGATAGCCGCAAATTATTATTATCCTTCTGAGTGCCGAAGAAGCAGCCTCCGCGTCTCCTCAAATTCCGACAGCCGGCACAATTGACACATGCCAGTGGTCTTAAATTTACGGTTTTTTAACCGATTAACGGATTTCTTATAAAAGTAAACAAATATATCTGTCGCCGGCAAGTACCGACGTGGTGGGAGCCACATCTTGTCTGAGTTCATTTTAGCCAATGGAAAGTCAAAGGAAGTCGAGGTTGGCTCCTTAAAACAGTGCGTGACAGTCATTTGACAGTTTATGAGGATTTTATAATTTATAACCTATTAACGCACATTCATGCAAATAAAGGGATGTGTCAACTTGACAGCTAGCACATTTTGATTGGGCACATTCATTCGCCATCTTTTTTGAGTTTGTTCTAGCTAATAGCAGTAAATAGGCGAGCTGAAGGTCACGAATGTTTGACCCCTAAGAGTCTCGCAATATTGCATGATGTAACCAAGAACGGACACATCAAATTTTGCAAGCGCGGAACCGACATCTTTTTTGAGTTCTTTTTAATCAATAGGAAATCAAGCTCTCCCCTATGGCCTATGGCTCTCCGGCTCTCCCAGGTTCGGCTCTTGTCAAAAGAAATCTCGTATCGAGTAGATACGATTCTAGTGTATACGAACCGTAGGCATATCCAGAGGAAAACCTCTCCTATCGCACTCTTTCGGAGTCGATAGAAGCTCTTGTGGGTTATCGAATGACGACAAGTATCAAAAATTCTGTTTATTTACCATCCCTGATAAATGAAAGTGGGCCTTGTCACTACATAATCACAACAAAATCATCTCTCAACAATTCTAACATCCTTTCTGCGAACCTAAGCCATGTTGCGAAGTCGATTTGCCACAGATCTTGAATTAAATTTAAATAGCGACTCTTGACAAATAGATATTAATCATTCTAAAAAGAATTGGTCAACTCCATCGCGGATGCCGCACGTTTTAAAATCACCATACCTCCCTGCTGAACCCTATATTTTTGAAAAAATCTCTCAAATATATTGAAGGTTAGGTATTCTCTACAAATGTCAGAAACTGACAAACTTGTAAAATTTTATACATTGTGAATCGGATTTTAGAATCTTGACGTCAATGCGGCGCACAGTGGTCCAGAAACGCGCTTTTGCGGAAATAAATCTGTAACTGTTGATAGAATTGGAATTTTTTAATATTTTTTTCAGGATAATGAGACTAAGTATAGGCGGTTTGAAATGCATAACAGAAAAGAAGATTAAGCACAAAAACACGACGTAATTATTGGCGGAAATACATAAATTATTCAAATAATGTAGGTATTGCAGTTTCTATTCATTAATGTTTTTTTTCAACTATTTTAGTTAAATATACATATGTATAATAATATTAAGAATAATAATAGCAATGATAATAATGCAAAACGGAAAATATTCAGAAAATCAGAAAATATTCAGAAGAATTATTATAACCGCTTGCCATGCTTAAAATGTTTTTAACATTATTATAAACAAACAGAAATGGTTAGAATATTTTTTAATAATACACAACTGAACTAATTACTAATACTAGAGAAATTTCCCGTCAAGTGATACTGAATAAGAGAATATGGTTTAAGTCAGAAAGAATGTAGTCCAAAATAAGAGAAACTGCTATTGCGCCCCAAGAGTACTACATTCGCTCATCATTCTTAAACAAATAGCCGTATTGTAAAAGAAAACAAAGCATATGTACATACATGTATGTGTATATTATTCGTGTGTGTATGTAAGTATATGTGTATATAGCATATTTAGAATGTATCAATTTAAATTTTTTAGGTACCTCAGAACACATAAATGTTATTGTAATTAAGCAAAGATTTTTAAAAATTAAAACAAATCTGATAGGATTCACATACCTACATCAGTGCAGTAATTAAATTAATGATTTTCTATATAAAAAACAAGAAAAATGGCAAAAGCACTTTAAGTAGTTTAAAAAACACTGAAAAACATACATATTCAAATATTTAAAAAATAATAACATATATAATAATGCATGTGTTGCGTCTGCTGTTAATCTCATATCTAGTGGGACAGTAGATATCATGAATAAATTCGCATCTGTTATGCCAATATCACTGCTAAAACTCTGTTTGTATTCACTCTGCCCTGAAGCGCCATCACAACCCCATTCACTAATCAGTGTAAAATTATTTTCAGCAATTTTATCGATATCATCTAATTTGCTAAGTAAAAGTCGTTCAGTAGTGTGGTTTAAAAGATCTTATAATGGTACATTTGCACCACTTTCTGTGATTTCTATGTCAGAAGCACTGGAAATATAGCCAAAAAATGAGCTAAAACATGCATTGCAAAATAATTTAAAAACATTTTACCAAATTAGAAAAAAACGATTTTTTTTTTGTAGTACGAAAGAGAGGCAATATATCTCCAAACTAAATCTACATTTCCGTTTAAGGATTATAGTATATCTGAAAAAAAATACCATATAGACACTCTTAGAATAAATATGGCTTTTATTTCCAACACATAAATACCTTCGTGGGCAGATAAGTGAAATAAAAAAAACGTGCTTCTAAAAACTAAAACTTTAAAAATTAAAAATCAATAGACCAAGATACCTATATACAAGTACACACATACATACATTCAAATTGACATGAACATACATAAATATAAATGTAGCTATAGATATATCGAGATACATTGTCGGCTGCATAATACAATGGCGAATACTAACTTTATTAGACATGCTCGCAATTAAATGTGAATTCTCGGAGAGGAGCAAAAAGCAGCAGCTGATTCTTTTTTGGAGATTATATAGAGCATTAGAGATCATGTATATGTAAAATCAGCTTGTCGATAATTGCCGATGACCACTAACAGTCTACCTGAGCTTTTTTCTCATGTATAAATGTAGTATTTAGAAAACTGTTGATAAAATCCAGCATTTTACAACTTAAATCAATTTTTTTTTAGCAGTCACATAAACTATAAGGACCATAGAACACACTTCAGAAGTTATATTCAATTTAGATAACAACTTATTAAAATACAGCATTATCAATTCTAACAAAAATATGTGGTTATTTCAGGATTTTTACTTATGCCAACTTTGAGCGGGGATATTGCATAGTTCATTACGAATAAATATTGCAAAATAGCATTTTTCATGAAGTTTGAACATTTAACTAACTATTTACGGCAAATATATCATTAGATTTCATACTTGTCAAAAGTGTTTTTTTGCCGGCCCTGGACCACTGTGCGGCGTTGCTACTACATCTGTTCGGCGATAGAGGTACATATTAAATTTTTGGTTCATAATCACACCCTTCGAATAAAGATGGCAAACTCGAATCGTTTAGTACTTTCGCATCTTTCGCAATCCTGGGGCAGTTCTTCACATCGATAAGGTAGTTGGTATTGATGGGTCACTATTAAGAAATTCGTGTAACTGTGCTACTCGCGCCATCTAGCGATATGTACCCCCGCTTAACGGACATTTAGCGCGGTTACTTGAAAATTATTTAAATTTACCTCAGAGTATTAAAGGAAGACTGTGTTACCATTTTTGCGCAATTTTCAACATATGGAAATTCATATGTTGAAAATTGCGCAAAAGTGGTAACACAGCCTTCCTTTAATACATTTTATTGTTGTAATATGAATAAAACGACCACACATTCTATAATTACACATATATTTTCATCGAAACATTTACAGAAAGTATCTTAACTCATATTGTATATTTGTATAAATTATAAAGTAAAGTATATTCTTTTACATAACCACATATGATTAGAAAATAAGTACCAGAAATTGAGACGTCGCGAAAAAAGCAAAATCCAAGTCGACATGTTGGATATCCGACTTTTATCGACGTACTACATACAGACAGAAGAAATAAATTACCTGTTGTCAGTGGCAATCTTGGTAGGAATAATGATGGAATAACTGTTTTCCATAAAAACATCTTAGACGATATGTCTTCTTGAGCAAAATGAATATGATAGATACGATAATTTTGATAAATTATGTGCAGATCCACACTTCGCAATTTCTCATTACCAGAAGGCTCGATCCATTTATTGAAGCGTTCCGTATCCTTTTCTGGATTAGGAAACTGATGTCTAGAAGATGTTCGGTTAGTGCAACCCATTACTCCACAGGAACGGCCTCTCATGTCTAAAGCAACAATCGTACAGTAAATCACTTTTATCACAACAATTTTCACTTTTTAACTTACTTGGTGCAGAAAGAAGGCTTTTCAAGCCGCAAAAATTTTTGATTTGATAACACTCAATACGTTATCAGAACCAAAATGACACAAAACCAACAATGGCGGTAACACATGATTTATTCCAGCATTCGGCGCCGCCTGGTGGATTGTACCCACAACAAATCGTGACGTCACGCTGATATAAACAAATCGTATTTAGTGCGCCCCCCTTGGTTTTGCACATCATGTGACAGTTTTCGAGATTTTATAACCTATAAACATACATTTCAGCGATTAACAGCTGTGATAAAGGAACATGTCAATCTGACGAAAAATTTTGAATGAGTGTGCACAATGGTAATCTTTTTTGAGTTCGTTCTAGCTGGTTCTAGCAGTTAATAAGCGGACTAATGATCACGAATCTTTTCCCATTAAGATCAAAGGTGCCGACGCTGTTTGTCCGTTCTTGTTGAGATGTTTCTTAGTATATTTCTTGGGAATTGATTGTGCTTAAGTACTGCCAAACTCCCAAATACGGATCAGCTGAGACGTATAAGTGACCTTATCTCTTCGCTAATTGAACCAGATTCAACTATTGACATTTTAAAAATTTTGGTCTGGAGGATGACCCAAACTTTGCAACTACATTTCGTAATTAATGTACTGCAATTTTAAAAGAAAAATAGTGGACATGTAACTTTTTGGTTGGACACCTTTCAAATTAGTTTTGGCTGTTTCTGTTCTAACATCCTGGAAATACATATATTGAGTTGCATTTGCGAATTATGAATAATAAGACAAGAAAGTGTTTTATTAATTTTATTCACAAATACTGAGTACAGTAACTATCATATCACAAAGTAGACAAATATGAATATGTGCATAATATAAAATACTCATGGTTTACCACATATATTAATTATTATAAGTAGTAGTAATTGTAGAATGTAAATACTTTGATTATATATATTAAAAATTGCAACCATTAGTATTGCCGATAATATTTTTCTTTTTACTTTTTGTATTTATTATTATGAATGTACCAATTTAGATATTTGGGAACTTAAACATGCTCCCATATTTGTAAATAAGTAGCTATATTTGCGAGGTTGTTCAACTATAATACTTACAATCAAAGAGAACTGTGTTTGATATAACGTGCTTTAAGGATATAATTTCATAAGTCAGTTTATTGTTCTCAATCGTTCGTATTTTCGTTAAAATAGTACTTTATATAACATACAATATAATTTTTATAGTTAACAATTAGCTTTGTATTAGGTTCATTGCTAATTTAAGTTAATGAAACTGCGGGAATCGCTTGATTTTGGAGGCTTCAATACAATTATTATATTCGTAAAAAAAAAAAACTTAAAAATGCTGTATATTAATAAAATATTCAACTTAGCACCAAAATGGAAGCAAGATTGTGGAATGAAAAAGCGTAAAACCACAGTTTCACTTATTTCAGATGATCACAAATTTACTTTCTATTTTTTTAACATTGCTTTACACAAAGTTGGCACTAAATCGCAGAATGGCAATGATCAGCGACATTTAGAGAACACCAAACTATTCATCATGTGCTAAAAATCACTGGCAAATACAAGCAGTTTCATATACAAATTGCACGACTTGAGCAATGACAAACTTAAAAATAATGGAATACAATGTATAAGCGTAATAAATAGCGTAAAGCTTTAAATAAAGACATTGTAAGGTGTAATTAAAAGAAATCATTTTAACTACATGACATAGACCACATCAACATTTTATTGTCCAAACATTTACTTGTAAAAAAAAAAACGATAAAATTGCCAAAGCTTGCAAGCTTAAATTGATTTCAAATAAGTTTATATAGAACACATAAGAATAAATTACTATACTGATAAAGTTATAATGTGATAAAAAAAAAAAAAACATTGGCAGCATAATTTTATAAAACATACAGCTTTGTAACAATCGTTTATAATTGTTTAAAAATTAATATAAAAATAAGTTAAATACGTACGATACTTTATTCTATAATGCTTGGTGTCACTATATAAATCCTAAATGTAATATTAAAATATATGTACGTTGCATAATCTATAGATCAAAAACTTAATAGGTCATATTGTATAGGAAGTTGACCATCTTCTTCTTCTTCTAAATTAGTTCAACATAATTTGCAGGGAATAATCCGTATGATCCATCTGGGCCAAGTCCCTGCCACCAACCTTCATCGACGAGTTCAATATGAGTTATAATATCACCTGGATCGAAAGTAATTTCCGTATCATCAGCTAAAATACAACAGGAAATTATAAAAAGAAATGCACGTTTAATGCTGTAGTAATAACTACCTAAAAGTAGTATAAAATAACTAATATACCCATTTAAAATTGACTGAGTTTCCACCTTATTGACGAACACCAAGTATATTAAAGTAAAATTATAAACACACCTACAGGTGTAAGTAGATATGTGCTAAGATATTTCAAACTTTGGTTCACTTATTCTAAATGTAATTAATTTAGAACCGCCTTTCACAAATAATTTAATATGAATAATTTAGAAAATCAGAGATATCTTTGACAAAAATACTCAAACTGTGGTACTGGAAATGCTGCAAACTTCTCCTAAACCCCTCACCACAAACTGCACTAAACTGGACGTACGTTTCAATAGCAAAGCTATCATCATCAGCAGAAACACTGTTTCAACAGCAGAAACAGTGTTTCTGCTGATGATGATAGCTTTGCTATTGAAACGTACGTCCAGTTTGTAGTAGTGCAGTTTGTGGTGAGGGGTTTAGGAGAAGTTTGCAGAGATATCTTTGGTGAAATGTCTGTTTTATGTTATATATGTGTTATGTATGTGTGGAATAATTGAATATTAAAAAATGTTTTGCCTTTTGTAACATTTGTACACATCATTTGAAATTTTCTAAATGCGATAAAAAGGTTTGGTTTTTTAAAACACCCACGCATTGTATGTAGATGTTATGCATAACATGCACCATTTCTGCAGAATTATGTTTCCGAAAAGAAAAGTTTTTTTTAAATCACTAAAAAAAAACATTTTTGTTAAGCGCTTTGTCAACGTTTGTGATTTATATACTGCAGGTTATTTTTTATAATAAATCTGGCACATATTCGCAGAAGTAAAATCTTATGTTAAATTTATTTACTTATTAAACACTTTTAAACCGTTTTCCGCAAATGCTTGTAGACTTTTCCATTAAATTTGCCAACCGAACTTTGTAAGGCTGTATCTTTTTCGTTATCACTGTTATCACATAAAAAATTTATCTAATATGTAGACTTTGGACGCTTTAATTATCACCTGATTTTTATGTGCATTTTAATCCTTTTTCAGTCTGGCTCAAGTAACTATTCCTTGACGTAGATTTTTGAAAACGGGATGGTTACTATTGAATTATTTTATTTAAAAAAATAGTAATAAAAGCATAACCCAACACCTGGTAACGAAAAATTAAAGAGTACAGTCAAAATGTTTACAATTATATGACTGAAAAAATTAAAACAATGTACCTATTTTACGTATTTTTTTCACAACTATCCACAGACAATACAAGAAGGCCAATATAAAAAGGTTAAATATTGTAAGAAGCTCAACATACGACAGATATTGAGAAAAAGAACAAATATGGATCTGCTGCACATTCTCTTGATGTCAAGTTCCTGTTATTGCTAATATCAGAAATTTACATTCCAGAAAAAATAATACTTTAAATCGAGATGCATGTAGTATCTCTCATAAAAATATCCAATTCCCCTTATAACGGACGGCGTTGATGACTACGATGTACGCAGACTTCACTTGTTTTCAATTAAATAGATCTGATTATAATCTAAATTGATACCTTATGACTTTGAATATTAAAGTAAGGCAATTCTCAAGTAGAATTTTTTTTCGATTACTTTTTCATTTTATAACATAATAAATAAGTTACAATTGTTTTTTATATCTAGGTTAATATAAATATAATATATTAATATAAAAATAAAATATAGGACCTGGTTTATTTTTTCCTCGCTAAATATCTTATTGCAATCACTGTTTAACGATCAGTCCTGTATATTTATAAAAAGGGAATTGCTTGTAAAGAAAAACTTCGTTGTGACTTTGCATTATCTTTTTTTTGTTTTAACCATGACACTTTTTGTACACATGTTCCACGTGCTGATATTTTAAATAGCTAAACAAATAAGAATCTTACAAAAGTGTAGAAGACAAATGATATTTTATTAAAAACAGGTTGAATTTGTTTATGAAGTTTTTGTTTACGCCTTTCAAGCACAAAGAAATGAAAATTTTGATATTGTTTTGTGTTTCGCCTTATGCTATAACACAGCATGTAGTAGGCCGGTTTAACATGCGATAGAGCGAAATATACAGGATGTAAGATACGACTTTCCTAACAGCAATGAATCAACCCGTTACTATTAAAAAAATGCTATAGAGCTAAAAACTAAATCAGAATGTCGAAAAAATTTAAATATTAATGCGTTTCCGCATTAATATTTACTATATAATTTGTTATTGTTTCTTGCTGGGTGGTTGTCCATCGTAATGGCGCAGTGAAAGAGACATTTGTATGTGCGTAACATGCACAAATGTTGGAACGTACGGGCATTTTTCTTACTAAAACTAAAATTTGGAAAATTAATCTTAGAGAGCTAGGCTCAAAATGTCTGACAGCAAATTTAAAAAGTATTCTATGAATCATCTAAAGTGAGGTTGGATAACATGATATGAATGTAGTCATTTGAAAAGTTGTTCCGAATACAATTTTCAGGCCATGTGCAAATTTTCCGAAACGTTTACAAAGCACATATTTCCATTTTGGTCGCTTTTAGTAACTTAATCGATATAAAATCTCTGAATTTGGTTTACACTTAACAAATTTGTTAATTCTTGCATAACTGAGATAATTAAGACTAAAGTAGATGTACAGTATCACACTTAAGCACAGTGCACACCGGAGCGAATACGCAAGCACACACATGGGCAACCAGCATTATTTGGCAATGTAGTTCTAGAACAAAAATATTTTTAATACTTAAACTCATTTCTCTTGAATACAGTTCCTTGCAACAGCAAGTGTCATGGTGAAAATCTATCTACTGTATAGTTCTAGCTCTGTCAGTTAGGTAGAATTAGCAAAACTATTCAAGTGTCAACCTAATTTAGTGATTTTCTTTGAGTTGAGCTACTAAAAGCAAAAAAAATAAAAATGAAATACGTATGTAATTTATTTAAAATATAAAAAACGTCCCATATATTGCAACATTGTATATATGAAATATATTTATTTCTTAATCATATCCAAGGTGGGCAAAAAAAATAAGAAAAAAAAATATATAAAGATCCGATCATAGATTTTTCTTTAATTTAATTTTAATCATTTGTTTTTAATTCCATGAACATTACTTTTTTTTAAAATTAGTTTTTTTTTGGTGTTGCATCTGAATAGATAGGATGATACATCTAAGTATCTATCTATCCATCTAAGATAGTGACATCATTATACTTTTTTAAATCACAACCCTCATCTTTTTTATTTCTTGCCTTATTTTTAAAAAATAATAATGTTGAGTACTGAAGTTATATAATTTTTGTTTTCAATTCATTCCCTACTTTTGTGTACACTGTGCATGTATACAATAAAACATATTTAATTACATCTTCTTTTTTAACTTTAAACGAAATACTCAGGATCATTTTCAATAAGATCATCTTTTTTTCTTTGATGAATGTTTGCCTACCCACCTTGTGCAATGAAAAATTATAAAAAATATTCACTCTGCCGTCTTTACTGTATTTTATAAATGTAAATAATCTATTTTGCTATAAAAACTGCAAAAAATCGCGTTGAGAAATAACTGCTTGTTGAATACTTTTGCTCATTGAACTATATGTAATTCAAAATTTTCACTTTATTATTTTCCACAAAAATCAGAAAATATATGTATAATAATACAAATGAGGCCAATACTAATATTATTGTGATAATTTTTTATATTATTATAATAGGACTATATTATTTATATTTTACACTATTATATTTGCATTTTCTACACCACCAACAAATGAAAATATTTATCTGTCTAAATATGAAAAAGTTTAGAATATCTCGATTTCTTTAAAATATCTCGAAATTTAAGAGAAAAGTACAATCTGGATTTCAACAATCGGGCTTAAATGCGAAGGGCACGAAATTCTAAAGGAAATAACAAAACTCCATTTTTTTTTTAGTATATTATATAATAAAAAGATGTGTTTTTCTAGGGTTTACGGTTAGAAACGATTAAAAGATTTATGGTAAAAGAGAATCTTATTTTTTTTAACAACTAACAAAGTATGGTATTTTTGTTTATGAGGGCGGTATTATAGACAAAGTACAAGTACACTCCACCCACACGAACATAAAACACTTCACCCATATTCCTCACTGATTTGTGTAGCGCGGAATGTACAAATACCTTACGTGTCTGATATTTGAATAGTAACAAACCTGCTTGATAATCATAAAGAGCACGAGCTTGAATCCCTGGGTCACCGTACAGTACTTCATCTACGAATTGCTGTTCCGTTATTTGTTGCACATGTTCTTCAGTCTTTGGATGTCTGTTTTGCAGTAATTGTTGCACCATTGGTTTCTTCAGAAATTGGGCTAGTTGCAGTCTTTTTCTCTAAATCCTTTGGAGATCTTTTAATTGTGGCGAACTGATCTGAGTCATCGTCGCTTTGTAGTTCATCATTGGTTGGTGCTGATTCAGTCAACTCTACCACTGGTGCAGATGATTTCTCTATATTTCTACTGCAGAAAAAAAAAACAATTTTATAGCAAGAAAAAATTAGAAATGACACAAGAAAATGAGGGTAAACAACACAATTTCTCTTACCTAACTTCATTTTGTTCAATGGTATTCTGTGATTTCAGTATAGAATTTCGTACTGGCTTCTCCGGGGTTCGCTTAATCTGCCCAGCTGAAGTATTCTGTTCAAAAATTGATCTTGCATCAATTGTCCGTTGACCGATCAAATCCTGAGCTTCTCTTTTACGTTCTTGCCTTAATAAATCACTCCTATTCACTTTCACTTCATTGTCTTCAGTATATTTCTCCTTCTCTAAATTCTTTTGTGCTTCAAATGCCATACGTTCTGCTTGCTTAACTTGATCAATACTGTTGTTTCTTTCCCTGACCTTTGCTTCGCGTAACATGGCATCTTCAATTTCCCTCTGCTTAACCTCCTCTTCTAATTTTACCCGTGCCGAGTCCCTCTTCTTCTGCTCCTCTTCCTTCCGTTTCTTTTCTTCCTGCTCTTGTTTCAACCAAAATTGATCTCTCGCTTTAGCATTGATTTCTTTAATAGGATTCACCCGCTCGTAATTTGTTCCCACTGGTTTCATTGGCTCATTGTAATCGATTCGTGTTTTAAAGCTATACGCAGAACCAGCTTTTGATACTTTTTCTATGATTAAATCAGAATCAACTTCATCTTCATTTCGCGCATTTATTGTTAGATGCGCACCACAGAAGAATTTTTCCACATCTCTTAAATGGTTCGCACATAGGCCTTTCCGAACTGTATTTGCACCTTCACCCTGCCAATTAATAAGTACACATTTTGGTAATGATGTCTTCGGATCGTCGACTTTAACAAATGCATACATTATCTTCCCACTATTGAGATCCTCGATCATTTCTGATATTCCTTCACTTCCTTTACTTACAACTTTCAGGTCATTAGTCTGACCTTCATATCCAAACAATGCCCTATAAATAATTTAAAAAAAAATGTTTGCAAAATGTTTACCTTGCATTAATATTACCAGTTTGTTGTTGTTTTTTCATCCAGTACATCCTTCCAGGCTGATTTTAAACTATCCTTATATTTATTTAGGTTTATTGCCATAATGCAACATGTAGCTGAAGTGAGTTACACGCACGCAATTACGGAGTAGAGTAAACCAACACAACGTGAGAAAATTTTATGGAGCACAGTTACAGCATAAATCTGATATGGAAATGATATAACCACAATGATAATACGGAAAAGAAGTTAGATAAAATTAAAATATATTCAATCTTTCATACATCTCGCAGAAAATTTCTAATTTCACTTGATTGTCTTTTATATAACAAGACTACAGTGGTTCTATAATATTTGATAGCAATTAATAAAAAAAAAACTCATAAATTCTGCTATATTATATACAGAGTGACAAAAAAGTAGCGGCAAGGAACGTATCAACAAAAATCATAGACAAGAACGGACAAACAGCGTCGGTCGGCACCTTTGATGGCGATTGCGCGCGCTCATTTAAAACTTGCTGTCGTGAGGTTGACATGTTCCTTTACCACAGCTGTTATTCGCTTGAATGTATGTTTATCGGTTATAAAAACCTTGAAAACTGTCAAATGATTGTCAAGAACGATTTCGACAAGAGCCAAGCTTGACTTCCTATTGGCTAAGAGCAATTTCTAGTAACATTCTCACCAAAATTTTTGGGATAATTTTTGTTATGATTTATGTAAAAATTCTCCTACGCGCAAAACGGCTCTTAACGAATTTTGTTAGCTTGAAATCGCTATCTTTTTTGAGTTCTTCTTAGAGCCGTTTTACACGTACGAGAATTTTTACATAAGCCATACCAAAAATTACCTCGAAAATTTTGGTGAGAATTTTTGTAAGAATTTTTGTCCCGATACTTTCAGATCGTTTTACACAGGAATAAATTTTAACCGGAATTTTCACGATATTTGCTGCTATAAGCAGGCGCATTTGTTAAATTAAATTGTTATTTGATTATGGTTATAATAGAAATCCTAAATAAATAGCAGTTAACCAATAAACCAGCAAAAATGGATCTTAATTGTTTAGATTTAATTACAACTTACAACGTGCAAATGAAAGTAACCTTATTCCGGCGTTAAAACGACCTGAAAGTGTCGCCGACAAAAATTCTTACGAAATTCTCACCAAAATTTCGAGATAATTTTTGTTATGATTTATGTAAAAATTCTCGTACGTGTAAAAACGGCTCTAAGTGTCCGTTCTTGGTCACATGTTCCTTGACTATAGCTATAGTGCAAATACTAGTATTTTCAGAGAGGTATAATGAAAAATAAATTTATATCGTAAAACCTGTTTGAATTCTATTCAGCTGGGAGAGAGGAAAAACGATTCTGCTTTGTTTTTTGTTGTATAAAAATGCTAACATTAATTAATTAAGTCAAAACAATAATTTACATTATTACACAATATTATTACAGAGAATTTCCCATACAAGTTATATTATAAATTACTAACTCACATATATCTACATAAATAGATACATATTTATTACATATTTACCACCTAATCGTGTATGTTAAATTTAATTTCAACGGAAACAGGGTATCAGAAGATAACCACAAAGCGTTATTTAAAAACGTTCAAATTAGTATCAAAGGTTGGGAAAAAACTCATATGATGTACCTAGTCTTGCAAATAAATGTGATTTCCCAAAAACCTAATTAAATATTACTTAAACATTTAAGAGATAGTCATTTCTGCTTTAATTATCTAATTCATAAGTATTCTTATTATCTTATTATATTATAAAGCGCTATCTATTGATATTTGCGATCACTCGGAAATTAAGCTTACTATGGATTATAGATTTCTCTATCGACAACACCTAAATGTATAGGAACTTGAAGTCGTAGGTGTATGTTCAGTTGCCCGTGAAAGGCGCAGTTTTGTATTGGTAGTCTAAATACATACGTATACATATTGGCACTGGAGTTTCCTCCAGAATGTTCAGTGTTTTATAGCTTCATAGAAACTTTCGTTTATAACTTTAAATCAAAGAATTCAACACCAAAAGTCCGTATTTTATGTGAACATTTAAGAGAAACAGAGCAACAGGATGGTATCTAACAATAAATATTTTTATATATATTTATAATGGAACAACCTCAATTAAAAGCGTCAATGCCAAAAATGTCTTATAGTTCTTGTCAACGTCCTTGTCGGCTTGACGCCGTCTAGCTTTTTTGTCGTCAAACGCCATCTGGCACTCCTGCCGGCTTGGCGCTGGCTCTGGCGTTTTTGTCGGTTGACGCCGTCTGACGTTCTTACTGACTTGACGCCGTCTAGCATTCTTGCTGATTTGACACCGTCTGGCATTCTTGCCGGTTTAACATCGTCGAGCTCCATTGGCAGCTTTGCACCGTTGACACTGTGAGCTTCTCTTGCTTTTTTGGATGGCGCTATTGCCATATTTATGTTAGAATCATATTTCTACTAGGGATGTAAGATTTTGTGATAAGTTTCTGTTACCCTTTTTTGCTTCGGACTTACAATTCATATTTTTGTTTTGTAGTTAGTTATTTTATTATTTTTTCTTTTCTTTAGCGATTATGGTTTTCTATCGACAAGGCACCTTTATACAATTCGCAATCGCAACATTCTATTGTTTTAAAAACAACTGTATGTATAACTCGTACTTTGTGTAAGCTATTTTAGATCTTTTTAGAATTTTGCTACTCTTAAATAGTTTATTTAACGGTAGGTTTGATAGATATACATATTTTAATAGTAATGTTTTTTAAGTACAGTAGTATTGAATATTGAATGTAGTATAATAGATGAAGATGCGTATATGTACTTGCCTTTTTGTTTCGCTTTCAAAATAAAATACATTTTTCTTCAAATTTACTGTTATTCGTTTACACTTATTGTATGTATTAAAGTAAGAACTGCATTTATTATATTTAGAATAATAAATACATTCTGAGAAATAACGAAATTTTTAGTATTGTGACTAATGTTAAATATAGTAATAAAGTAGATAGATTTGTTGATTAATTTACATTGTAAGAAATACCATAGTTTTTGACATTATACATATTATATATATTATTATTTAAATGATAATAATATTTAAATAAAATGGCATATGTAGGCACCGGGTAAACATCTAATAGAGGCCTGATAGTATGCAATGGTAGTGTTGTCCATAAGTGATTAAGGTGCTGGTTCGTTTAGTACATGATATTTTATGCACTATCAAGAAGTGATAAATGTACAATAGTAAGAGAGAGATGATATCCTGAGCATACATCTTTGTGATGCAAATTATGCCTATGCATAGTTTGCCGTAATAATGTAACATTATTAATTGAAACATTGTGCTACGTTTGCCTTAACATACATTTGTCATTTAGTACAACCAAAATCATGATCTATATATGTATAATACTTAACCCAACACCTGCTACCTTTTACTTGTTTCTCTTTTTATTTACAGTGTTTCGTTAAATCAGTTTCTGAGATTGATTAAATTTACTTTAAACTTTGATTGAAATGGTATTTTTTCAGGCAACATTTAAGAGATTATTCGATGAATTATTAATTGAGTCAACAACATTTGTGCAACTTATTAAATTTCCGCGATTGATTTGAACAGTCGAGTATATAAATAGAAAATTTATCTAATTTGAATTAGCAAATCTTTTTTTCGAAATACATATTCTCGCAACTGAGTACTTATTATTCTTTCCTTTATAATGAACTGGTAATAGGCTTATAGTCTTATTAGGTCTGAAAAATATGATGGAGTCGACTTTTTCGGTAGAGATAAGACATACGCATACTTCTAGGCATCAGGGAAAAAAAAACAATAAACATGAGTTAATTAATTATATGAAGTAATGTATTTATCGATATCATTTGATTATGCTTACACATGTTTACTAGACATCACACGTCCTGCTAAAATTATAAATAATATTAGCATTTTGAGTTATTAATTTGAAGGAGAATGAGAAGTCGCTATCATTAAAGATATTAGATATAAATAAACAATTGTGTCGTTACTCTGATCAAAGCTGTTAGGGATAGAATTGATGAAAAGAACTCGCTTATATAGTCGTTATAGCTTATTCTTTGCTATTTCTTGCGATATAAGTATAAAATAAAAATACTGTATCTTTGACTGCGTTTACAAGAACCCACAATATTTTATATTAAAGAATAAATAAATTGACGAAACGCAATTCGGTATATTGGTTCTCTTTTATTTACTTTATTCTAATTGTAATTTTCAATGTATTAAAGATTTTTCAATACATAACACCCTTGGTTATTCATTTGCATTTTAAACTTGTAGAAATACCTGAAAATTGTACGTAGATGCCAAAATATGTATATTTACACTAAACGAATTGAAAAAGGACGAACACACTTAAGTGTATTTACTTAATTTATTTATTCTCCAATATATTATTATAATCTCAGCCTGAAAGACAATATGAACCTTTCAAAGAAGTTAAAAGTAAACCTCTCTTTTTTCATTAACTACACATTTTTTTTAGTAAAGTTTTAAACAGTTTTCCAGTTTACCGGTTCGCGTAAATTTGTTCCAAGCCTTATTGCAAAATGGTATCAGAAAAGATAGTGAATATAAAAAAAAAATCAGCCAGTTTGAAAGTGAAAAAGTGAACTATTTCTAAAAAACTAGGACATGCATCTAGATCATTTATAATGCGCTTATAATTAATTACTCGTTAGCATTTTTACCATCTCATTACACCAAAAAATATGTGTTAAGGCTCTGCAAATAACTAAATCTCATTTCATCATCGCTTTGACTGTGCAATATTTCCCCTTTGGCACAATGTCTATGCTGATATCGAGATTGACCGCTCCATTTAAAAATCAAAAACTGGTATCAATGTAGGTACATAATTATATTTTATAAAGTCAAAGCTGGTGATCTGAAATAGTAGAGGAATTTCTGATTGCGATTACACGCTTTATGGTTTTGCAGTTTTCTTATTCGCACTCGCAGAGGTTACCAGTTCTGTGGCGTGGTCTTTGGCTATATATTATACCCATGTGTATGAATGTGGTGATCTAGTGCTTGAGGATACGTTGCGCAAAAATTGATAGCTTTGGCTTAACGGCATTCCTTATTTTTTAAACAATGGCGCGAACTGGAACAAAGATAGCGTGTATTCCGATAACTTTTGCACGCGGTATAAAGTCAAGCGTGCTCATGTTATTTAGAGTGGTGTGGTATTTATTATTGGTGTCTTTTTTGCGATCGTGTGTACATTCTCTTAATAAATATAATTACATATTACATTGTATTTCTTATGTTTAGCGGCGTAAATCATGTAGGACACTCAACTTCAGTACCAATCTTAAAACTAGAGAAAATTTCCTTCTTTATTATATGAACTATATTATAGGTACTAATAATTTAAGACAATGTTCTTTTTGCCTTTATAAAAAAGTTATTATGTGTTCTTGCTCTATTCTTTCAAATATCATTTTATACCACGTACATTTTTTTTTGATAAAAGGAATATTTGGAAAGTTATATAATGCTTGAAGGATTTTTAAATTATTATTAGGTACTGTATATAGTGAACGAAAATTAATGATAACTCAAATCACTCACATTTCCTTAAGAAATAATTTAGGATATGATGTAAACCAGTAGGTATGATTATAGCTTTATGGTGAACATGATCTTTCTCGAAAATTGGTGAAATGAATTCAGGAAGTTTAATCATAAAAGAAACATTTTCACTATCATATGGATGGATCATATGGAAACTCTTCTGAACTTGTTATTCTTGTATCTTGCAGTGTAAAGATCGTTATATGCCCTTGTCTATATTGCGGCGAGCATGGTGCAGGAAACGGTAATTTCTGAGGGCGTGCTGGGAATGTCTTTGGGTATGATGTATGTTTGAGCAATGGTCGATGTATTCATCATTACATCCAACGAAGAGATCCTAGTGCAGACAGAAATTCGCAGCCTCACGCACGTCTACAAAACAGAGCAGGGTATGTGCGCAGAAATGTTTTGCGGCAATCTAAGAGTCAACAAATTACAACATTAAACAGGATACACATTTTTTCGCATGTAATTTATGCCATTGTGTACTAGATATTTTTCATAAATCCCTTTTGGAGCCATTTCACGAAGCTTGCCCGACTAGATCCTACTCCGTATTCGTATCAGAAAGGCTTTGATATACATTCAAATAAAACTGATTATCATAATTGAAATTAGGAAATGTAAATAAAGCATATCATTAACAAGTTTTCTAAACGAAAAATTAACTATTTCATTATGGATGACGTACATCAAGAAGAATCAAAAATGCGTAGCTTCTGAACCTTATTCTCTAGCTTACCTAAATATTAAAATATTGGTTTTGTGTTCGTAAAAACAGATGCATTTTTTTCATTGAAAAATATTACTTCAGACTTACATTTTCGAAAGAAACAAATGATTGCTTATTTCCTTTCACTCAAAAAAAATGAATATACTAAAAATTGAGGGTAAGAATTTCATTTTCCTAATTAAGTTGTATCCCTCCAAGAAAATATCTATTTGAATGAATAAGCATTCCCCGCACATACGTAGATAATGCACAAGGGTATACTATAGTCAAGTACGCAAACGCAAGTTCTGAGTGGTCATACCTAAAAAATGTATTTCACTCACTCCTTCTATTTCATTATTTTCTGAAAATATATGAAAACCAAGTTGCATTAAACGTTGAGTAGTATTCAAATATTATTCAAAACTACATATTTTATGCTGTCATCCTCATTTAAATCTAGTTTACTCTTGTTAGTAGTAAATCATGTATTCAAAATTTTTCAAACCTGTATTTGACCAATTTTTTTATTTATAATATATTTTTACTTGATAGGATAGTATAGCAATTACAATTAGTGCTTAAGTAACCAGAAATTCGACGATATCATTTATATAAAGTTAGAAGAATATAGCATCTAAAATGCATCTAACTGTAAAAAAGGAAAATCATTCCGACAAATGGTATAGCTTACCACGGCATTTAACGCGTCCTTAGCAGCCTTTTTATTAGGGATTCTCATTTTCTTGTAATCTTCCTATATTTACCGACAACCCATGGAGAATATTTGTTCGTATTGTTACCCATTTCCAGCAAAAATAATTTATTAAATAATCATCTATATTTCCAACACAACTGGAAGGAAATTCTTGCAAATAACTATGAGGTGCGAACTTTTGTTTTCAGATGATGTAGTCTCGGCTTTAAATTTCTAATAGCAATAAAGTGTTACTCACACGAAACATATACCAGTTATTTATGACCACGTCTGACAGTTGTCTATAATGTACACGTAAAATTTGTTTGTTCTTACTTAATAAATAAATATATAAATGGGACATCGGTGTCCACGAATAAAAAAGAAAAACTATTAGTATACCTTGATACGCTAAGTTACATTCACAAATTAGAATGTCAATAATCATAAATAATACAAAAGGTGGTCACCTATCTATGCGCAACGAATTCAAACGTAAATGAATTATGAAAAACCTTTTAATCTTTTTTTCAATTTTAATTTGTAATAGTGTACGTGTACGTAATATTTGATGGTGAAAAATTAGCTGAGAGAAAGTTTTTTTTAGGAATTAATGAAATGTGTGCATCTATTACCAATAACTCCATTAACTACTTAATTTGAGATGGGAGAGGGTAAAGAATTTTGCATAGTCCCAATGTTTTGAATCTATCAATATATCTATTTATTGCTCTGTTTTTCAGAACAAAATGCCTGGGATTTCTAAATTTTAATTTTGTTTAGTTCAGTACAATTAAATATTATTATTAAATTTAGGTTTTCAATTTATTTATACATTGTTTGTCCGTATACTTTTCCGTATATTTTTTTTTCAATAAAAATAAAATAAAATAATATAGTAGTTTTTATCCACCCAGCGACCTCTCTGATAAGTGAAGGAATACTGTGAAAAGTGACCTTCTACCTGCTAGGTGACACGGGACACTTCTAGAAGCACCAAATCGCCTGTCAAAAATAGTAAACCAGACGCTTATTAACGAATAGGCAATTTTCTTCCTAACGGGCGCGCCCCAAAAACCCCTTCTCGGATTATTAAAATTTGAAAATTTGTAATTATCAAATGTACAAATAAAAGAATGTTTTAACATGAAGCAAGCTCTTTACTCTTTATTTCTTTACCAAAATGCTGTTTTACCACTTTTGAGACTTTTAAATCAAAGGTAGTACGTATGTTGGAATCGTTAATACTATATAAAACAATTTATTTAATACAAAAAATAGATGTTCAAACTTTCCTGGCACTTTAAATGAATGTGGTTAAAGAAACGTCAAAATAAAAAGAATAAATTTAAAATTCAGAGCCAGCTACCCGTAAATAGCAGAAACTAAATTTATTAGAAAACCATCATCTGGGTTATCGATATTTGTTAAGAATAACTATTTTATCACAGACCAACTCAGTGATTTTTGACGACAACCCTTAAATATTAAAAACTCCTAAAATAACTAAAAATAATGGCGGTTCATATAAATCTAACTCCAAATTAACATATTGTGAACTTAAATTACAAAAATCTTATTTAATCTTATCTTAATCTTAATTGAAACTAATTAATTATTTTCTTTTTTAGGTGGGATATAGTTGATGGAATACTAACTCGACTGCGAGCAGGCAGACTCTAAGCAGACGGACAGGCAATTCTCTGAGTATAGATTGGACTTTCGGTTCGACGGGCCTATCGGTCAATAGCATGGAGTGGTATTCTGGCCGGGATTCTTCATAGGAAATTTTATAGGAAATTCTCGACGATTAACAGGTCAGAGTAAGGATTTAAATTATTCAGGAGTAATATCGATACTTTTTTAGGTAAACACTTCGTGGAACTTTGATATTTTTGGTAGTATGGCATAAAAATCCTTATAGGAGTTCAATATCAACCGTCGTCTTTCGTGGCCACAGGCAGAATGAGGATTTAAACTAAATTACCAGTAATCAGCCTTCGATTGTTATCGCTATCAGGCAAGCCAACATTAAATTTGAATAGCTACCAGTAGCTGACATTAAGATACCGCTATTTACTCTAGTTTGAGGGGAATACAGCAAAAGTTACCAAATAAACATTCCGAAGAATGAAATATCCCCCTGGCAAATTATAATAAGAATATAAAAATATACCAGGTAAGCTTGAATTAACATAGAAGATAAAGTTTACATTATAATTAAGGCTATACTTGGTATCTATTGCTAAGATGGTCCATTTTATAGTCATTTTTAACAAATTCAAATTTTCCTGTAAAGTAGGCAACCGAGTACGCGCTTCAACTTTCAATTACTTCTTCATTTGGCTTTGAAACCTATTTTAAATGACTCTAAATTATTTTCCTTACCCCTGATTCCATAGCACTATATATTTACAATATCTACTAACAGGGCGCGTAGCTAGCATGATATTTCGCACAGGGCTCTAATTTCCCATAACAGCATATTTGCGTACAGAGCGACTCCCGACGGATGGTAAATAACAGAAAACTGTAGGCACAAATTATATACATCAGGATATTAAACATAATATTTATATTAAAAGATACACACCAGCTGTAGCATATGATTTGTGGCTGTATAGTATTTTTTCTTATGGATATGTGTCCAAGAAAGCACTATTTCAATTAAAGCCCACCAAAATTAACATAAAACAAAGATTACTTTCCAAGTTCATCGTCGAACTTGGAAAGTGACCTTTGTTTTATTTTAATTCGTACTATTCGTGAGGTCGTGATTAAGTTTTCCCACCAAAATTGTTAAAAAGTTTATAAAATGTCTGTTATTTTGATTCGTTTATTATATAATTAAATTATCTACCGTCAATCCTGAAACACCTCGACAATAACGACTTGCTGATTGCCAATTTTTCTAAGAAAAATAATAGCCATTCGAGTAAATCTTTATTTTTTTAAAATAACGACTACACCTTAACAAATATTAACAACTGAGAGCTTAAACCTTCCTCTGATTTCGATTGCAAAATTTTCTTTGAAACAAGTCAAAGTTGAGCTCTATTCTATTTCTGCCAAATGCCAAATAAATTCAATCAGTCAGGTGACTCATGGAAAACCGCTGTGCCTCATTAATCGGTGTAAAGGTCGAACAAATGCTAGAAAGCCATAAGCTTGCTTAAACACTTCTCTTTGTTTAAAAAATTCGAAGAACACATTAAAATTTGGTTTATTAGTTAAATAACCCTTTACTACTGCTAACCCTCACGCCACCCCCACAGAACGTGGGAAATTAGAAAAAAAAATGTGGAGGAAGCAGGAGTAACTAAGAACTGCTAGACTATATTTGTCGTTCTGTTCTAAACTATTCTTTTTATATTACGTACTGGTATATGCATCTGTTTTTGGCGTCTACATAAATGGTATTTGTAAATAGCACTTTGCCCAATTTTTTTTTATCAGGATTACTGATTGAAAGTAACACTTAGTAGTCAATTCTAAGCCGATAACACGTGCGTGCATTTAAACTCTTAAGCGATTACAAATTAATGATAGGTAGGAAGATACTTCTAAAAAAATTACTAGCATTAGCTTCAGCAATCCAATATATTTGATCAATGTGTTCTAATGGTATGATAAACTCCAAATTAATATAAATTGTATCAATTAATTACAGGAAACTGAGAGAATGTAAAGTAATTTGGCACTCCTCCTATAATAGGATACATTTTGCAGAAAAAAAATAGTAATAGTTACTAATAAAACAAATTTTTATTCCTTTATCTTCAAGAGAAATAATCCACTTATGTCTAAAACATTAACAAATAAAAAAAAGTTAATGACATGCATATTCTAATACAATTTATCTACGTTGTATATGCAGATATAAATTAAGCCAGATATAAGATAGTAGTTAGTGTGGAAAATACTAAATTTAAGGCTTCGGTACAAAGCTATAAATTCTAAAAATTAATTATTTATCAAATAACACGTAATTATAGTTTGTAGACTTTAATTACTGATATTAATCTTATTCATTTTGTATGTATGTATATAATTATAAAAGTGAAGGTATAACACGGATAGATATAAATCTTCCAAACTGCCTTCATAGATGTAAGAAAGCTATTGAATACTATGGGGAATTGGGAAGAATATTTGATTTACGCTTTACTAATCGTTCCGTCAACTCCGTCCTATCATAGAGCGGATGTTATCTGAAAGTATATTCAATAATTTTAGGCCCTTAGAATAGCTCAGAATCTTGTTGAGTGAGATCTTGTCAATGTTTTCCAAGGAAACCAACCCTCCCAAAAACCACATACCTGATTCTCGCGATACCAGAGTTGTGGCATAAAATATGCTCTACTCTTTCTTTGTCCTTCAAATACAATCGGCATTTGGCCTCATCACAACTTCTGATTCTGTATGGGTGTTTTTTGCAATTTGCAGTAACTTGTAAAAACAGAAACAACTTGGATACTTATACGATCAAACTCAAGTAGTTGGTTATAAACTTATTCAAGAGTCAAGTGCACTCTTTCGCATGTATGTACCAAACCAGGAAAATTGTCCCAAAAGCACATTTTGATTTACCTAGAAATTAATATGATATTTAACTATCACAGTTGGTGTGCTAGCGACAGGTCCATTACAACAAATTAAACAACAATTTGTTGAATAAAGGTTTGAAATATAATTTAAAATATAAAAACTGCCAATTGAAGAAATTATATCTGGCATAGAAACAGCGATTAGTACTTTTGATGATCATACTAAAAACTTTATTAGAACTGCTTATAAAACTAAAATTTTAGAAAATAAACAACGTCACCTTCAGATATCACACGTAAAGAAATTAACATAGCTAAAGGGCTTAAAAACAAAAACTGCATTTAATTAAAATCTGACAAAGGTAATACCATGGTCATTTTAGATAAAAGAGATTATTTTGATCATGTCAGTACCCTTTTAACGCAAGGTTCTTACGTATCTTACTCCAATATCAATAGTCCAACTTACTTATTGTCCAAATGGCTATCTGACAAATTTAATCATTTACCTGTGCAACCCCCGGATTTAGCAATTAAAAATTCATACGCGTTTATTGAAAAGATTAAAAACATTGAACTTAGTGACAATGAAGTTTTAGTTTCGTTTGATTGACTTAGAAGATTTCTTCAAAGGTAATCAGTTGGGCAGTAATGATCAGTTGTAATTTCATTTCTTTGACGAAGCTCTGCATGAAACAAAATTTCTTTCAAATCAACGGTACCTTTTACCAACACACTGAAGGAGCAGCAATGGGTAACAACTTCTCTCCCTTCATAGCTAACCTCTTTATGGGAAAATTTGAAACCCGCCTTCAGAATACTATGGCATATTTTCCACGGGTTTGGGTTAGATACGTTGATGACATTTTTTGTGTTTTTGATACTGGTAAGTGCTCAATCAGGGATTTTTTTGAACAGATAAATTCAAAATTTCCTTCCATTAAGTTTACCCATGAAGAGGAAACAAACAATAGGATTGCTTTTCTCGATATATTAGTAATAAGAAATAAAAGTAAATTAGAAATAGACATATATAGGAAGCCCACTACTAATAACAGATTTATTTCAGAAAATTCAAATCATTCATGGAAAAATAAACTAGCAGCTATTGACTTTTTGGTGCACCGCTTACTTAATTTTCCTTTATCTACAGTACGATATAATAAAAACTTCAAGACATTATTAAAATCGCTGCATTTAATGGATTCTCAGAAGACGTTGTATATAATACTATTAGAAAACATAAAAAACGAAATAAGAATTAGAAATGTGAGTACCTACTTTAAAAATTAGTGACAGGAAGAATAAGAAATATGTTAAATTACTAATGAATTCAGATTTAGGACCCTTAAATTCTTGTCTTTATTGTTTATTAAGTAGAAGTAGTTGATGGAGTTATAATTAGTGACTAGTTGAGCATGACGCTAGTCAGCCATGACCGTGATCATTGTACCATGACCTTTTTTAGGTATAAATTAGGGTAGCTTTAGTGTAGTTATTCAGTTCAGTGTTTCAACTGATGATGATAGCTTTGCTACTGAAACGTACGTCCTGTTTAGTGCAGTTTGTGGTGAGGGGTCTAAGATAAGTTTGCAGTATTACCAGTGCCACAATTTTGAGTATTTTTGTCATCCTGTAAGTTTCATACTAGAAAAGAAGAAATAAAATTCAATCATGATCATGCATACTAATGGTATAATATTATTTTATATACCTATTTTAAATATTGTTTGATTGTCCTTATTATTTAAATTAAAAAATATAAAAAAAGCATTCGCGTTATTTTGTTATTGTTATTTTTATTTTGTGGAAACGCATAAATAACTATCATCATGTATTTTATCAATTACCCCACATATAACCTCCGTAAGTTTGATTAAAAAATGGTAAGTATAACAAACTAGAAAAAAAATAATTGCCCAATAAGGGGTTGTTATGTACAACCCCCATTACACACTTCCCATATTTATGTTTGCTTTTACTTTATATTTCCGTAAATGTAACTAACTTTGTTCGTAGAGCACATCAAACGCAATCACAAATCAGGCAGATGTAAATTGATTGATTGAAAGAAATCCGCAACTTCAATCCAAGTCATTTGATTGGCTCTGACTGATTTGTGATTGGTCCGCGAACACAGCTAATAACTGTTAACTAACTATTAATTTTATAAGTAAAACTAGGAAAATATTTGGTGAAACATATCAAAAAAAATAAGTGTTAATAACAAACTGAGAAAGATCTTATTAGAACCGAGAAACTCGCATTTTTCTGATTACTCTTTTTTAGGCTTTCTTTGGAAATTACCTTTCCCACGTTTTTTGTTTATAATATAACAATCTGTGGCATCTGGAATAATTAACATTGGTTACGGTAAAATAAATAGAAATTAATGTCTGAAAATAATTAGATTATGTGCATTGAAATTCTAAAATTGTGTTAAAAATGTAAATTTTCACACTTATATATAATGAATTGCAAGAGAGAGCCCAGCCAGATTAAGGTTATCGATAGAGCTTACGTAATAGATTTTACTAAATTGTCTCTAGAAAATGTACTTTACCAGAAGATATGTATAAACTGATTAGTTCAAGCAATCGAGTGTTCATTTTCGGATAACTACTTCTTAGACGAACGAAGATAATTATTCATTAGTTATGCAATTTTACCATCAGCAGATATCTTTTTACAGCTAAAAGGTATATAAATTAATTAACCCAGTAATGAAGCAATTTTTTTAGAAACGAGAAACTTGCATTTTTCTGATTACTCTTTTTTAGGCTTTCTTTGGAAATTACCTTTCCACGTTTTTTGTTTATAATAGAACAATCTGTGGCATCTGGAATAATCAACATTGGTTACGATAAAATAAATAGAAATTAATATCTGAAAATAATTAGATTATGTGCATTGGAATTCTAAAATTGTGTTAAAAATGTAAATTTTCACACATATATAATGAATTGCAAGAGAGAGCCCAGCCAGATTAAAGTTATCGATAGAGATTACGTAATAGATTTTACTAAATTACTCTCTAGAAAATTGACCAGAAGATATGTATAAACTGATTAGTTCAAGCAATCGGGTGTTCATTTTGCGGATAACTACTTTTTGCACGAACGAAGATAATTATTCATTAGTTATGCAATTTTACCATCAGCAGATATCTTTTTACAGCTAAAAGGTATATAAATTAATTAACCCTATAATAAGCAATTTATTAGACCAGATCTTCCAACTACATTGTTTTAAATGTCTCACAACAATCCCATTCAAGCAATTAATGATATTCGTTTTGATAATAATAGTGTTAAACGTTTACCTATGTATGCGCGCAGATATATGAATGTATATCTATACAAACTCCTTATTTAGGTTTGCCTTTGGGTGTGAGTTGCTTAATCTTGTTTTAGTAGTGTGTAATAGATACAAACTGGCGAAAATGTGCCTTCATTAAAAGTGCAAATGGCCAGCACGTTTAAAGCGTGTCATGGTTTATTTTAATTAGAATAAAAGTAGCCACAGTTGCCCACAGGCCCGGTCAGTCAACTCGAATTATAGCTATTAGCGATTGCAGATGTATTTTCATCATTTTCGTGATGTTTTGATTTCGCGAATTAAATTCATGACATTACAACCTCAAACCACATCAAATGCACAATCTTAACAGTGTGGAAGAAAAAGGATTGACTAACCTTCCGCTTACTGCGCTAAACAACATACAACGTTGCTTAACAAATCGAGCGTGAATATATTATGTATAACCTACAAGGAGAATTTTGCATATAACACGCTTATCAAATTCTCAATTCAGTAACAGCGAATATGCATACGGTACATTCCTATGTAACTATACATATAGCGAAAGTGACGCAAGTTTGACTGCAGGTGCATTAATATTAAGATTATTAAGCCATAACAAGATTCATTGGATGACATGAAAGGCCTGCAGTTTTTAAGAAGATTTTGAAAAAAAGAACTAAATAGTTATAGAGCTAGTGAAGAAGATATAAATTTTCAAACGACTATGTCTAATCGTTGTAAAAGTAGATTCACTTTCTCTATCTTTCCCATAGTTAATTGGTATGGTAGTTATCACAATCGGTTATTTCGATAGTTTTCTGAAACACTGCAGCCTGTCAATAAACCCAATTCTCTTATCCATTAAATCATACCAGCCGTTTCAATGTTCTGATACCTTGTCTTAAGCTGTGTAGGTCTCTGACTGGTTGGTCGAAATAATACTCTAGGTTCATTTTTGGCTTCCAGATTTTGGCGTACAGAAACTTGCATTTACACAAGATTGATAAGTGATCTCTGTCATCCTATTACACACAGTCTGCAATTGATATTTCAGTGCTGATCTCCATTTTCAGTAGGCGTTCTTTCAGTACACAATATTAAAATGGAAGACTTAATAAAGACCTTTACATAAATTTGCCTGGTTGCATGGCTACAGTGTTCTTTATGTTTTCCTGGACCCACTTCCTTACCTGTCCTCTTAGTGTATGAAGGTGAATATATGAAGTATGCCCTTAATTCCAAGGCATACTTGTAATTTTAACGAAACGTCGAGCGAAAGTTTTGACCCACGGCGAAACCCGGAAGGAGATTTAATAATACAGTAATATTTAAAAAACGGTTTTATTATCATCCAGCCAATATATTCCACTAAACCGATTTAACAAGAAAGATAACTCTACGATGGCTACGAGAAATACTAACCAAGAATTTATTTTATAATGAATGTAAAGATGATTCCATAATTGTGCGATAATTATTTATTTCAATTTAGTTTAAACATTTCATAGTTCCATTTGGTCACATGGATATTCTCATGTATTAAATATCCAATATTCCACCAATTCTCCAACGACGATTTTTCCGAGTTATGTTTCTGCCTTGCGCCATTCTCCACAATTCGGAGTACGAGAGCCCCCATTCGATGCCCTGATCAGACCTGCTGCTCTGATGCTTGCCGATTTGATCTCTCTAAGGGTATTCTGCGCCCACATGAACCTAAAAATGAACGTATTATTTTAATTATATAATTATAAGAAATTTTATTTTGACATTCGAGAAATTTGTTTGGTTAGGAATTTTATATATATAACCACCGACCAGTTTGCAAGCACTGGTCGAAAACTTTTATAAGGTGGCAGTTCTAATTTTACTAGTTAATATGTATTTACGGCACGATCCGAATACCCAGTAATTTTTAGCATCAAATGTTGCACATACTGATTTACCCGTCATTTAACCATAGAATTACACAGATAAATGTCTCAGAAATGCGGGAATTTTAAAATTTCAAATTAAACTTATTTATTTTCTTTGTTAAATTTTTATTGCAAAACTGGGAATTACTAATTAAACACGTATTTGTTACTAACTAAGGGAATTCATTTGACTTATCTGAAATTTTACTTTCTCATCTGCGTTGTTTTGCACGGCTATTTATTTAGAACCATTTATTAAATAAAATACACATTTGTTTGCGCTTAAATGTTTCCTTTATCGTACAAAGTCGATCATAATTTATGTGCCAGAGCCTCGTGCACACTATGTCATTTAAATTAAGTTCTTTAACTTATAATATAATAATATTATATGAATATTGGAGTAGAGGACTTTTGATCAATAGCTTACCACAGCGTCCGGGGTCGTATTGGGGAATAAAAAGAGATATCTATATATTCGCAAATTTTTAATGTCCGAGCGGCCTCTAGACTGTTGCAGTCAGAAATTTTACCCCCGCATGGCATCTGGCATTTGAGAGGGCATACTGATGATTAAAAAATAATAAAATGGGTGATACTAGTATGTTCAAAATTAGATTTTACTACTTTAAGTAATTAATTATACTTTTTTCTCTTACTTTCTTGCAATTTATAAGAAATTAGCGGAATTCTTACGCAAATTTTATTATTGAAAGGTTTGTATATATTAGTAAGCTATTTTACGGTTGATTACTTATGCGTAAAATACGCAAACATTATATTAAATTACATGGATATTTGCACTTTTTCCCCAAAATAATTTTACCAACACGATTTCACCTGTTTAAACCATGAAAGGTCATAAAAACCCCAAGGCTTTCATATGAATACGCTAATTCATACTGAATACGCGCTAGAAGAGACAGTAAATTTTCAGCTATCAGTTAGTATTTGGAGCAGTTAGTAGTTGGGCAAAATCACTTGAAATTCTTCAGAGGATTAAAAAAAAATTAGGTTGCATGAAAGTGCGTTATGCGGGTATTATGTTTAATATAAATAGCTCAAATTATATCTGTGTTAGATAATAATAAAGATTTGATCTATAAAGTTGGAGGTACAACAATGTCATTAATTCTCTTAATTGACATATTCCAATTAATTGTTTAATTATGTTCGATTGTTGAAAAATTGCAAAGAAATAGTTCACGGTCAAATCAAAACTAATACGATTTGATCAATTAGATTTGATTTATGGCTTAACATGGTTCTTAATTAATCTCTTACCATTGTTTTGCCATTCTATCCATTTTAGGGATCTACAAATGTGTGGAAGCCGATACCTTTAGACGTTCTAAATACCTTGGATTGAATATTAAATTGGATGTCGATTGTAATCAAGTTATTTATTGTTTTCCCATGACAATTTACAACTACATATCGAATATAGCGAGACCCTTTTGGTAGTTTTGTTAATTTCGATAGTTTGGCTACTTTATAATTAGATATTTTTTCCATATAGTTGTCAAATTAAGTAATCGTTTTAGCTTCTAGTGTTGAGGATTTTTTCTGCGATAGCTTGATGAGTATTTTAAGTATTTTTAAATAATTGCTGTAAGTGAAAATGTAAATTTCACTTGCAAAAGTAAAAGAAATTCTACTATAAATAAATTTTATAAAAGCCATGATAGCTGCATTAAAGTCAATAATGACATCGAGCGCATTTTTCAAGTTGTTTATAGTATGCTTGTTAATTATTAATTACACCGTTTTTATTTGTAAGGCAGCAAAATATGTATATGAACGCTTTATTTGCGGAATAAATTTATATAAACAGGTTACTGTATGACATAATTATTCTACTGTTTCCTCATATCAACATTACGCCACTTGCTTGAAATTTTGTAACGGTACATATGCACCGTATATTATCTATAACAGCTTCTCGAGGACAGGTTACGTAAATCTTTGATTGAATTATGGCATAATTATTCGCACAATTTATTTCAGTATCAGTTTTCGAAAAAATTAACGAGGAAAGGAGAGAACCTTCGGAAGTATCGCCCGAGAAACAACACAAGGATATTTATTTTGTATGTATTACAAATACGTCATAGAGACGCAATAGCGAATTCAAAAATAAAAACGGCCTGGACATATTGTTTTGTTCTAAAGCGCTGGTCACAATTTGTACACAACATATTTGTAAATATAATTGTGTAACAGTATTTCCTTTCTTTATGCAATTGACACCGCCATTATCTTAAAATAGTTACAGCACCACGTCGTTTAGATTTTAGATAGCTAAGTTGTGGCATTGAATGACGTGTGTTTCAAAATATACCTACCGGTGGTGTTAATTGTATATTTTGTAACTTTGATTTTATTTAGTTTCAGAAAAATGCAGTGTTAATGAAGTTTCCCTTGACCATTGCCAACACGCCACATTTTTACGTTAATTTTATACGAGTAGGTAATAAGCTTCACTATTAATACATTGCATGAATTATATATAAGTTGTTAGTTTAAAGGCATTACTTAATTCCATTTTCAGAACCTTAGAATTAACGCAGAAATGGACTAGATTTCGGATGGTAACTTCATTATTTCCTGGGTGTGGCGTCGCTGCTCTACAGAGTGAGAAGAGGCTAATACGACTGGTTAATTTTTACTTTCGAATGTAGTGATTGATGTTGCGGATCTTTCGATGATGATTAATTTGCATTTTCCTCACTAAAATTCATACGTTGGGGAAAAGTTTCGGCAACTTTATTGGACAATTTTTTAAATTAATCCAATAATTACAACGCACATTTAATGAACGTTATTTATGGATGTCTGTACGGCCACCGAAGGGTATTCGAAAGGAAGAAAGTACATTTTTGAAGTTTGCTGTTTAAGGAATGCGTGATTATCCCTGCAATTATTTTTAATTGACAATTGAATGACTTTTTATATTACTCAAGTGACAGATTGTTTCGGAATCGTACGGTCGATTTAAAAGTAACGTTTGTAAAAATATTAGCAAATACTGATTTTCGGGAATTTAATTCTACATTTCTCAAATTTAGATGTGTATTTTTTAAACATATTAAGTACATGTTTAACATGTTTATCTAGCAAACAGTTGTTTATAATTTTCTACTAAAATAACTTGTTAAGTATTTTAGCAACCTTTAAAGAGAATTAAATTAAAAAGAATGTATGGATATTGTTAAATGCCTCCAGAAAATGTTTTGACTTTTTGTTTTACTGAACTGCTATTTACTGCTATAAAGTAGCGGATTAAATATTTAATATTGACCCCTGTTATCCTTAGTAGGTTGAAATATACCTATAGGGTGTGTAGATAAATTCCAAAGTTACACATGGTGACCTTTTTTGTTCAATTCTTAGCCGCTTATTCTAATTGATCCTGCATTTACACGAAGTGTCGAAAGTTTCATTATTCAGTTAATTAATAGGTACGCATTTCTATAATATCCTTTCACATCATAATCTCATTTCTAACATTTCTTTGTTAACATATTTTTACTAAAAATACATGGCAACGTAGTGTAGTGTATGTAATAATCAATGTAGTATTGTAAATAGTCGAATTAATTCGAAACAAGTTGCATAAAATAAAAGCTCAAGAATTTTACAAGAGAAAAGGCAAATCAAAGGAGACAAGTCGAAAAGACATTACCACAGAAGCAATATGCATGGACTTCGTCAAAAATTTTTCTACACCAAACATTTCAACAAACTATGTGTATTGTAAAAGACAGTCTGCTTATTTTTAAATATATAGGGGAGCTCGGAGTAAGATGACGAACGGGGTAAGATGGCGGAATGCTTTAATTTAAATATTAAAGAAATTGAACGAAATTGGATAATAGCACCACCTTGTGCATTATATCTAAAACTAAAATTCGTTAGCAGTGTCACATTTAAAAAAACAGGTGCGTCGCCCAGCTATGAAATTTGTTTCGCAACATTACAGTATAATTTTATGGTGTACGTGTTAACTGTTTTTTGTATTATTATCAGGTAATTAATTATTTCATTTTATTGTATGAATTTGTGTAGCAATGACAATGATTTACCATAATAGTTTGATTCTAAAGTCATTCGAAATTACACGTAACCTCCATTAAACAATTTCGTGCATCTTGGGGCAAGATGACGGGGTTAAGATGACGAAGTGTCATCTTACCCCTTATGTAAAATTTAGAATTTACCTGTAGGTACCTACCTACGATTTATTTGAGTGTAGGTACCTACAGTCTTAAACAGTAAGACAATTATTTTTTTTAGTTTAGATTGTGCAGAATGCCGAGAAAATATCAACGTAAGACGAAACGTAGGCAGTGGTCCGAAATAGCGTTACTGTCAGCAATGCATGATGTCGAAGAAGGTGACCACAGCTGTAATTCTGCAGCGTTGGCATATGGAATCCCAGAACCGACGCTCAGACGATATATAAAAAAAACAAACCAGAACATCAGGTTGCCCGTGCATGCAGGAAGGTTTCGTACCACCTTCGACGCGAACCAGACTAAAGAGTTTGTGAACTATATAACAGAATTTAATGATCGTGGTCTTGGCCTACCTGCAATTGAAGTCAGAAAACTTGCCTACGAATATGCCGTGCTAAAGAACATTGAACATAGGTTCAACCGAAGAACTAAGATGGCTGGGACTGATTGGTTACAATCTTTCACTGCAGCTAATCATCTTAGTCTTAGATCTCCAGAGGCAACATCAATAGGTCGGTTAATGGGCTTTAACAAAGTGGCCGTTGCTAAGTTTTTCGAAATTCTGAAAAATGTTCGATTACAATACAACTTCACTGCAGATCGCATATATAATGCTGATGAATCTGGCCTATCGACTGTTCTCACAAAGTTGCCGAAAGTATTATCGCCTACGGGAAATCGAAGGGTCGCAAAAATTGTATCAGCTGAAAGAGGACGAAACACCACAGTTGTTTGTGCAATAAATGCAGTTGGCTCTTATGTTCCTCCATGTTTCATTTTCGCTCGTCAAAGAATGAAACCGGAACTCCTCCATGGATGCCCTCCTGGTTCTTATGGTATTGCACAACCCACCGGATGGATGACCGCCGACAGTTTTGTAAAATACCTTACACACTTTGCTCAACATGCCAAACCCTCAGTAGAATCTCCAGTATTATTACTAGTAGATAATCATAGTTCACACATAACACTAGACGCCATAGAATTTTGCAGAGCCAACGGTATAGTTATGGTTGGGTTCCCACCCCATACGACTCATCGACTACAGCCCCTCGATGTTTCTTGTTTTGGGTCCCATGAAAACTTATTATAATCAGATGTGTGATTCTTATTTAGTAAACCATCCTGGATGTGCTATTTCAGACAAGAATTTGGGCCCATTGTTTGGAGAAGCTTACGGTAAAGCTGCGACTGTCAGTAACGCTGTAAAGGGATTTAAAGCCTGCGGAATAGAACCGTACAATCCCTTAATTTTTGAGGACAGTGATTATGCCCCTGCTATTACAAGTGAACGAATTTATGAAAACGAACAAATAGATGAAAACACAATCGATCAAACTGCAGCAAATGACAAAAATGACAGCAATAAACTTGAATATTCCTCAGACGATGACGTGCCTTTGGTTAAAATTGCGACAAGAAATCCTAAGCCTTCTACGAATAAACAAAAATGATGTGAGAATACTACTACATCCTAATGCAAAACGGAATATCTTTGGCGCTGATTTACAAGCAGGTCCTAGTTGCTCACATCAGTCCGGTAATAATGTCACCTTTTTAGATATTAGACCATTACCTACAAGTGGACGATCTACACAAACCACCAAGCGTAAGAAAATTACCTCGTCGATAATCACCAGCAGTCCTGTTAAAAGAGAGTTAGAAGAGAAACAACGCAAGGCTCACGAAAAAGAAGAACAAAAGATATTAAGGTTGGAAAAAAAAACAACGGAAAACTGTTCAGAATCATATTCTTTGTCCAGCATGCGACGAACTGTATCAGGAACCTCTCACGGAGGACTGGATTCAGTGTTCAGATTGTCTAACATGGTGGCATGAAAACTGCAGCAGTTATGAAGGTCGTGGTCAGTTTGTGTGTGATTTATGTGAGTAGTCATCTTACCCCAATATGTTAGTTATCTTACCCAGCGGTTGGGGTAAGATGACTGAATTGCAGAGAGTCAAGTTTTATTTTTTTTTTCGAAAACCTTTCTGCTTTTTAAATTAAAATATAGATGATTTTGAAGATAATATAATATTCTATTCACATATGTAATATTACGTTTACAATAAATTTCTTTCAGTTCGAATTTAATGTTTTTCCTTACTATCGTCATCTTACCCCGATCTCCCCTACGTGTTAGCAAATAGCCAGAGTATCTTTTACATGATGACGTGATGAAGTATGTTCTCAATTACATTTTGTTTACAATTTGCTGGATGAACGAGTCCGACACTTGGAGATATTTTGTGATTCTTGTGGGGAACAAAACAAGAATACTACTATATTTCGCTACATTCATCATCCGGTCCACATACAGAAAAAAAACTTGATTCTGTTAAAGTCATATTTTCAGTAAGAGGCCATTCCTACATGGAGTGTGACAAAGACTTTGGTCTTATTAACCAAAAAACTCGAGTTGAATTTCCAAATGAATGCGTCGAAATTTTTAAAGCGGCTAGAGCAAAGCCAACACCTTTCGAAGTCGTTGAAGTTACTCAAAATTTATTCAAGAGCTGGACTGGATACTTTTTCACCAATTTATATAAAACCAAATGTCCATTTCAATCTTGGCCCATTAGGAAACTAAAAATACTTAAGGAAGATCCGCAGTTATTTTATTTCCGATCATCATGGAATGTCTCCTGGGAAACTGCAAATTTGATGAACCAAAAACAATGCAAGAATTATTCTTTGGCAAGACCACAAAATCAATTTGAATTACCCGGGGACTTTGGGGTTTATACTTAGCAAATTCTGTTTATCATTAGTTCTTACTTATTGTTCTGACAGCACTGCTACCAATATCTATTTAAAAATTCAGTAATCTTCAGTGCCTCATTAAATTTTGCCAACATTCTGCAGCCAGAAAGTACTACAGTCCTTTACAACATGTAGAAAAAACAGCAAAACCACGGCCAGCTGCCTCAAACACACAGAAGGAGGTGGATTTTGAGGTTCCAAAGAAGAAAACAAACAAAAAAGAAACTCATACAATATTATGTAATATTTTTAAGAATAAAGTTTTTACTGTTTCATTTGCATCTAGGATTAAATTTTGTTGACATACCTCCCCTTTTGCCCGTTTTATTTTGACAACACAATGAAAATTCGATATTTTCTCATAGCTAGAACACTAATCGCGTTTTGTTTTTTAAGATACTTATTTGATTATAAAACAATTAAGAATTATACTTCAATATATCACAAGACAGAAGACATCAGGGAACAAACGACATTTTACGATTTTTGACAAACCGCATTCTTCCCCTGTAGCCTTCAATTGTTATTTTTCTTCTGTGGCATACAATTAAAAAAATCATAATAATAAAAACTAACATTAACTTCATTTCTTTATTATTCATATCAAGATTGACAACTGGTACCAAATGTGTTTAGCGATTTCTTTCATAGAAGATGACTTTGATTTTGTATGTTGTATAATTCACTGTAAAACATTCACTTCTCCCTTTCAAAACTGAACATAGAGCAATGTTAACCTTACATGTTCAGAGCTAAAAACACTTACGGTAGTGTACAATTTATCCCTGGAATGCAATAGATGGATTTTATTTCCCAGTTGAAGAATTAGTATCTATATGAAAGTGATTATTTAACCATATTTAGATATACTTACTCTAATAATAATACTCTACTAATTATACATTTTTCTCGAAAGTGAATACATACTTATAACCTTATTAACTATTTTTATACTAAATATTGAGTGCCGAATACTATATATGCACAGTAATATCACATAGGTATGTTTGATTTGAGATTGTAAAATTGCATACATTACCACATTAAGACTGCAAACATTCCAATTGGGATAATTTACATACCCCTCCAATTATATGCTGTTGCACACGCATATCTGCGATCTGAATATGAAGTGATAAAAACCGTTTTATGTGGAATTGCAATTTACGCCAGCTTACCTTTCAATTGCAGAAAAGAAAATGGCTTACGTCGGCACACATTTCCCGTACCTGTACACATGCAGGAGTTTTTGCATTGCAAGAACCGTGATTTACAATCATTGCCTAACTTACCTTATCGATTCCTTGTTGTAAAAAAGAATTTTCGTGCATGAGTGAGTACGAGTTATTAAATATGTAAGAGTCCTTTCTGTTTCAGGACTGACCTCTCGTTGGTAAGGTAGAAATTCGTTTTTACACGTTGCGTACATACAATTCTTGTTGTAAAGTTAACTGTAGACTATCCAACGCAATGATTACATTACATCAGAATTGTACTCACCAACCGAAACAAAATCAAAGTATTTCATGAAGAAATTATTTAAAATTACAATCTACTCATACATTTTTAAAATACTTCGTCCGTGGTTAGTAAGTTTAAGTCATAGTTACAGCGTCATTCCGTTTAACACGTTATCCATAGCTGTCTCCTAATAATATATAGTTGACTAGCAAAGGCTGAGTTGAGGAAGGTTATTGCAAAATAGGCACTAGAACACGCATTACAATGTGAAAATAAAAACATTTAACGAACAAAATAAATAATCTATACATGGTCGTCGTTCTTGTGGGAAAAAATAATGCGAACTTACCTCCGTCAATGTTCTTTCATTATATCTGCCTATCGGATAACCTTTTCAATTATTTGTACCGAGATGCAGAGTTTTATAACTGATTTATGCTCTTGGCAATAAAGTTTGCGTCAACTTCGTTTACCAACAATTTCAGTTTCGAGCGAGTTTTTTGTTTGTGCTTTTCATATTTTATGCAGGCTGTCCATTATTGCACACAATCTTTATCAAGCAATAGTAGATGTAAACTATACATTAAATATAAATGAAATTTTACAACAATACATTACAATTTAAACATTCTAGTGACTATTTTAAATTAATTATTAATAAAAATAAGAAATGTACCAAACGTAAGTAGTGAATGTAGTATCCATACTCCAATTAAATTACTAACAATCAACTTTTTAACATCCCAGTGTCATCTTTTGAATTGGAATTTTCTAACAGACTTTGATAGCGATTGTCTTTCGATAGGGGGACAAACTGTCTCAGAGAGTCCGTTAATTTCACCGCAGTGAGGGGAATATAAGATGTTTAATACATGAGAATGCCCATGTGACCAAATGGCCTGGGAAATGTTTACACAAATTAAAATAAATAATTATTGCAAAATTCTGGAAGCACGTTACATTTAATATAAAGTAAAGGTAGGTGCCTCTAGATCATGAGAAAAATACATTTAAAAATTTTCAACACTTGTTACTATGTAAAATTTACAATGTAAAAATAATTAATTATTGTACAATAAGTAGGCAACCATCTATACACATGACATTTTGATGAAACCGAATTCCAGCAATTTCCCATGTCTTTCTGTTGACATCGCAATGCCAAATTGATTGTCAATGCATATAAAAACATTATTAGATTAAATTTAAATAAAATAAGTACACTGTAAAAAGAAATAAAAAAGGTCATTAGAATTGAACTTAGATCCAACTTTGATCTGTCAATATCTGTTATAAAAATATACTATTCAACTTCTAATATTCGATTTCGATGTGTAGGTATATCACTGCGACCGTCTTTGCTCCCTGAAGGGAACATTGTGAAGGAAAATGCCTTGAAGGACTTGCCAAATGCAGAGATTTCCTACATCACCTAGATATCGTCTGGCTGTCTGCTGCTACATTTTATATTCTTTTCTTGTAAGGGGAGAATGGGGAATGACGTTCGCCTAAGGGAAATTGTTCATAAGAAGTTACCTAATGTAACCAAATAAATACAACCTTCTTGTGGAAAAAACTATAATCGGAATTTATTAGGTGCAGTCTAATTATAAAAAAAAAAACATTTAATAAAATTGAAGTTTCCTATATCTTAGGTTTTTGTAATGACTTAATATTCCAACAATGTCAGTTTTCGTAATACAACTAAGATCATCAACAACCGGAAAAATAAATATATTTGGCTGACCCTGATACTGCCGCATAACTTTTCAGTTATAACTTTCTTGCGTAATTCAGTCACCTGCGCAACGAAACCTTTTTTAGATTTTTCATTGGAAACCATTACAAGTACAAAATCATTCTCTTTTAATTCTGCCTTCTTATCAATGGTTAATTCCCTTTTTTCGCAAAGGCCATCCTCCTCTTCTTGCAGCATGTCATCATCAGATAAGTTTTGACAAATCATGCAGCTCTATGTCCGACAGTGAGGAAGAACTTTCATTTCGCTTGCGCTTTGTAGTAGTGTTCATTCATCACGAATTGGGTCATAGATACTTCGGTTAACACATTTCTTGTTTATAAGTCATTTTTTTTTAATTCACTGCAGTTCTGCATATTTATAAACTAATTTTCGCAGCTGAAGTGGAGTCACTCCATAATACATACTCGCTAAAGTCTTCATATTTGAAGCGATATCGGCCTCCTGTTGTTTAGTAAATACTGGCTTTCTCCCCATGCTTGGGCCGCCTTCAGTTAAAGACTTGCATCTTTGCTGAAATGTAGAAAATGGTATGTGGTGATTTTTGGCCGCTTGTCTTTGGCTTTTATCCATTTTTTACTTCATCAAATACCCTTGACAAGTCCTCTTCAGTCCAAACAGCCTTCTCAGTAACCCGTTTGTAATTTCTTGGCATCTGAAAATGAATGAAATTATAAATGGGGTAATGGGGGTCAACTGACCGTAATTACCCAATCTTTCTAGGAACCGTTAAACAAATAATATAACAAAACACGCGAAAAAAAGAAGAAATCTAATACGTGGATAAGCAAGTACTTACTTACCTTCCAAAAAAAGATATTTGAAAATTATAATATCAGAAGCCAATCTTTTAAGACGTTAAACACCTGTAGCACTTACATGGCAACCGCGGAAAAGTATAAAATGCCTGCTCAACGTCTACCGCTCAACCAAATTAAAAATTGGTGTGTCCTATGTGGTTTGAAGTCAGTTCACTAATGGGCGCTGTGTGTATGGCAAGTTTATTTGAAATAATTAGTTAGATATTGTACTGACCGCTATTACCCTATGACCGTTATTTCCGCGTTCTCCCCTATATCAAATTATTTTTAAAATATATAATAGTCAAACTAGTAAGTTTACACTTAAATAATATCAAATGCTCACTCCACGACAATCTAAAAATACATTGCAAATTCTACATATTTTACATATTCACATAAATAAAATAACAGGGCTAAAAGTGACATCTATCAAGAGTTTTACAAATTATAGTTACTGGTCCGTTTACCGTTCTACCCTGAATTTACACCATTACTTAATAAGCAATAAAAACGTGTGAGCATAAAGATTGAAGGATTCTGATCTGAGCTCTATTTCTCTTGCAATATTATCAAAATTACCTTCCGATTCTGCCAAATTGCTTAAACTTTACAAAAAATCGAAAAGTAGCATTCTGTTTTTGGATCATCAATTTTGATGAGGACAAACAAAAACAACACAGTAAAAAGCAAAAACTGGTGGATTCGATAACTGTGTCACATATGATATGCTTACAGCTATTGCTATTGCCTTTCCAAAAATGTTAGTATATTTACACCTTTCATTATTTATTTAACTTCAAATACATTACAGTCACCCGTTCTAGAATTGGCCGTGCCCAATGGTCACACAATCACCGGCACGCATACCCTCGATTTCAACAAATTTATCATTTCCGTTTCAGAAAAACCTTTAAGATTTATCTATATCAGATTACCGGCCGCTATATAAGCTACTGCCTAGGATTGCGTAATGGAGTCGTTTGTTTACGTTTACCTACCCGCATTCACCGAATATGTACTATATGTTAGTACACTTCTGTACGGACTTTGTGACATATAGGTAGGTATATGTACAGACGCAATAAACATGTTCTATTTGCATTCCACAGAATCAGTGACTGACTTCGATGGAGTATCTTGTCCAAACCTAACAGAAAAGTGTTGTTGAAGCATGTTAAAGCGATCTGTTTACATATTTGCAAAGTATATACATGTCAATAAGTACTTACGTAGGCATGTGTATTAATTCAGTGAGAATATATTGCGAAAAACACTATTATACAAAGCTTGCCCACATCTTAGATTTTATAATGAGGTAATAATTACATTGTTTAAAGTTATTTAATAATTATTCGGTTGCTAAATACTTATTGTTCTTTTATTACATACTAGTAGGAAGTGAAGTATCAGGATTTTTAAAAACTTACCGATGTTCACACAATATGCTGTATTTCTCAAATAACATGCAATCAGCCAGAGAAACAATAAGGATATCTATCTTAAAAAAAAATAAAACACAATAGTTACTAAGAATAAACGAACACCTGACACAAAGTTTTTCATGATGAATGAATGATATTGCCCAACTTTCTGTTACAAAATCCATAACTAAACTAGTAGGTTGTCTAGATTCAACCGAACTAATTACAATCAAGGGGTATTGAACCAGACAAGAAAAGAATTGGCAAACTGCTAAGAAGTCGGTCGATCTTTGTGCATAGAATGCATAGAATTGTATTGTAAAGCCAGAAGTATTTGTTTGAAACGTAAGATTTGTTTATGAAAGAAGAAATGGTATTGTGTAATTATAAAAAAAAATCGCGTTTGTGCTGCTTTTTGTGTGTATTGAACATAAGCACTTTTAGTCATTATATTGATGTCTGATAAAAACGTTAAAAAATCTGTGCTCCATATTAGTTTTTTTAACATTAATGACGTAATTAATTGGCTAATCGGAGAACACACCTAAATCAATTTAACAGCATAATATAGTTTGGAAAATAAATATTATTACAAAAGAAATAATAATAATAACCTAATTATTTATTGTTTACTTCCATCTGGGAAGAAAATATAGATTATGTCACACTTTCAGCTTTGTTTACTAATTGCCCTACTACTGTTCTCATATAGAAAATGTTTATGTTACTTACTAAGGAACACAATGAAATATTCAAGAAGTTTACGATGAGATTTCCTAGATTGCAACAATATATTTCCTAATTTATTCTATTATTTTGCAATGCGTTTGTTCCAAATACAACTTCATACACTAAAGATTTATTGGTACTGTAATTATACTCAGTAGCGATTCCCATTATTCATTTAAACAGTACCTCTTAATAACAATGATCATTTAATTTTTATTTATTTATAGGTTTGATTGTCACACAAGTTTGGTGAAATAAACAGCTATAATATTCTTGAGAGCGTTTACTTCACTAGATATTATTTTTACTTCAATAAATATTAATGTAGGTGCGCACGATTTCATAAGTGTCTAATTCCGATAGAAGTCACATTTTGCGTTAGTTCTCAAATGAATAATTTATTTAACCCGAAGCAATAGTTACGAATTAATTTTGTATAGCGCAGAATGATCCAATTTTTAACTTACAAAGGAAGGTCGCGAACTGCAAGTCGCAGATTTTAATGAAACTTTGCCAGTTTGTAGTCTCCACAGAACGGCGAAACTTTAACTTTAGAGGATACAACTTGACTTTGAAATTCGACTCAAAATTCCGTTTATCTAAAATACTTTGTAAATGGTGAAGATTTATGCGAACCACGTCGGCTGTAGTGATGTAAACTTAGATAAAAATTGACTGCTGTATAGAGACTGTTTCACCTTTCGTGACTTCCATGTTGTATCTCCGTTATTATTAACGTTAACGATATTAATAAAACTTTGGTTGAGGATACATATCCATCAGGTGATTAAATGACAACACGAAAATGGGATTTTCATCAGTAGTGTTGTCCCTATAATTAACAAAAGAGGATTTTTTTTTAGAAAAGTAGGTATATTAGGTAATTTTTTAATTATAAAGGAATATCTTAATCCTGTTTAGCAGCATCAAAAATCTCCCTGTATAAGATTTTAAACCAATACTGTGCAGGGTGTTCACGCAAGAAAATAATAAATTCTTATATTTTAAAGATTTTTAGAATTCTATATTTAAGTAAAAGTAGCATTATTTTTTTCACAGTTAGCTTAATTGACATCAGCTGATTCTAGAAAAGTAACTTTCTTATTTAGAATTCTTCATTGTCCCATGATATTTAGTCCTTACTAGCGGAGTACGTCGATTCTTAAGTTGAAATTGTTCGTATTGTCCTTACACATTACTTTTTTGCATAGTAAACTATAAAATATTGTAATGTTAAATAAACTTGTAATAATGAATGTGATCCTTAATCTAAAAGCCAACAACTTGTGGCACCCCAACTTTAGGGTCGGAGGGCACACTGATACTACGGGTACGGTGCTCGACGGGCCATTGCTGCAGATGCCCACGGACAGTATGGCACCCGAAATTAATTTCACTGAAAAGGTGAAAATCCCCATACCGAACAGAGACCAAGCACGTAGTGAGATTACTGCTCTTGAAGACTGGTACACGGACGGATCCAAACCCAGCCAGGGCGCAGGAGCCGGTATTTAATCCCTAATCAAAGGATATCAATAAGCCTGGGGGAGCCTGCAACAGTCTTCCAGGCAGAGGTATTCGCCCTTGCAGTCTGTGCAGAAGTGATTGCAAAGGGACGCTACATGAGGAGGAAAATAAGCAGAATGACTGACAGCCAGGCTGCTATCAAGCCAGCCTCAACCTTGTAAACTAGTAAGAGACTGCAAACAATCCCTCAATACACTGGCACGAGATTTTATTGGATTTTATCAAATTAAATTTTACAAAATTAATTGAGACACGTCTACCTCTGACGAAGGTTGGCTAATGAATCCTTTAAATTGGAATTTTCTAACAGACTTTGATAGCGATTGTCTTTCGACAGGGGGACAAACTGTCTCAAAGAGTCCGTTAATTTCAGCGAAGCGAGGGGAATATAATAGGTGTTAAATACATGAGAATGCCCATGTGACCAAATGGCCTGGGAATGTTTACACAAATTAAAATAAATAATTATTGCAAAATTCTGGAATCACCTTACATTTAATATAAAGTAAAGGTAGGTGTCTGTAGATCATGAGAAAAATACATCTAAAAATTTTCAACACTTGTTACCATGCAAAATTTACAATGTAAAAATAATTAATTACTGTACAATAAGCAAGCAACCATCTATACACATGACTTTTTGACGAAACCGAATTCCAGCAATTTTCTAAAGGCACTAGACTACACGGTGTCTCTGATCTGGGTGCTGGAACATGAGGATATAAAGGGCAGTATAATAGCCGACGAACTAGCCAAGTAGGGCTCTAAGAGACACCTTATAGGTCCAGAACACCAGGACTTTGCAAGAAGGGAGATTTGGATCTGGCTAGATAAAGAAAGTACAAAGAAATGGAGGTCGACTGAATGTCAAATCCATACCAAAATCGCTAATAGGGAATGGGGATGCTAGAATCTCTGATAACCTACTCAGACGCAGTAAGAAAGAAGCTAAAACGATTACATGGCTAGTAACTGCACACTGTCGCCTGAAAAAGCATCTATACAGCACAGATCGAGTAAGCGAACCGTGGTGCAGAAGATGCGTACTACAGGAAGAAACGAGTTTACATGTAATCTGCACATGTGAGGAATTGAAAGTATTTAGGTAGAAATATTTCGGGAAGCATCTATTGAAGCCCTCAAGGGTCTCAAGTTTCCTTTGGGCAAGATACTGGATTTTATAGAGAACACCAAGCTGTTCGAGTGAAAGTAAGAGGTTTAATAGGGACGATACAATGAGCAACTAGCTCAAGTGCCTATACTATAGGTGCCAATTCTAACTTAAAGAAGAAGAAACTTGTAATAACCAAAACAGAAATGGGAGTTTTTTTTTAAATTTATTGATGGTTTTTAAGTGCCACAGCTCAGTCTAGATATTTCATCATACTGAGATATGAAAGAATAATGAGTTCCTTTAATGTGTACATATGGCTATTTACATAAAATTATATTTATTAATTAATGCCTGCTAGAAACCGCGAGCGGTTTCAAACAGGGAAATACCTTTTCTAGAGTAAACTAATGCCATACGAGATAAAAAACTTGGAAGCGGTTCTTAACAACAAATTTTAAATAACTTTAAAATACTAGAATTTATTATTCTATTGCGTGGACACCCTGAAAAGCATTGGTTTAAAATTTTGTCTAGGGCCCTTTCTGATGATGCTAAACAAGATTATGATATTTCCGAACAGTTAAAAAATTGCCTAATATATATTTTTTTAAATAGCCCTATTTAAATTATAGCGACGAACCCCACTGGTGTTATTAATAAGGGAAATACAATATCAGGGTCCTGAAAAATGAGATGCACTGCATACATTACACTTGTTTCAGTTAATTGTTTATATATTTTTGCTTTCTTGTCATATTACGCAATAGCAAGTAGTTCATAAAATGATTACATATGCTGTCGTGCTTAATCGTTTTGCACCAGTTACCTGGCGTGACTGACAATCCATGAATTGTCCAAGCTAGATCGGTGACTGCATTTCCGAGTTATGCTAACCACCTCGTTAGTTGAAAGCTTTGCATGTTCACCTTTCACGCAAGCAGACGCTCATTCGAAGTCGATTCCAGGTGGAGGACATATCTTCTTCTCGGATATCAGGTAAGGGCATAAGTTAAAAATCCGTACCGGAGGTTGAAACCCTTCTGGATTCCACAAAATTTCAGTGGTATAATGTACACCAATAAATGTCAGAGCCTAGAAGTGTCAATGTGTTTTTCATAACCCGCAGATTCGCCCAGCAACAAACATACAAGTTGGGTAGTTGGGCGCGTGGTCGCTAGGAGGCACATACCTAAACTCTTGATATCTTAATGAGTGATTTGTCAATTTCTTCCGTTAATTATTTAGGCACTTTGTCTTTGATGCTCTTTGTAGTACAAAGAAGAATAAATAAATAATAAAAGTTTTCTTTTTCCTTGTAGTGGATCTTTTTAACAACTATTATTTACAAATGTGATTTCATCAACAATTCTATCACCAGCTAATACCGAAATAAGAAAATCCTCCAAGAAATCTTGTCAATTAATTTGATGATTATGCGCAAAGTTACCTAATTTTTGAAACAATCCATTATGCCTTTACAATAACAACTATAACATGTTTCACATACTATTATATTTACTCTGTCTTGTATAACTTATTACTATCTTTTTCATGCACACAGCCTTCAAAGGTATACTGTCAATTTAACACGTTACACATGCATATTATTTAAATTATATAATAATAGAGCATATAACCATCGCGCAATAATATTCATATACACATTCATATGTGTCTAGGCTGTTTTGCAATAGTAATTAATCTATCGTTTCAGTAATACCTCGATTTGCTTTCACAAAATGTACAACTCCAATTTACAACTTCTTAGACAAGAAAATTACCTTGGAACATTGGGCGGTGATCATGCCACCTGGTCAAATATCGCCGCTTTTGTGAAATACCGCTGTACTGGGCTCCCTTTCGAGAAAATTGCTCTCAAATGATCACAGTTCAAGTATTTCACCTTTCATCGAATGAGTTTGAAAATAATTATTTGTCGCCTCTAACCAACTTCATTCAGTATATTCTCAGCTTATCAGCTCTACCTCAGTTAGTTTTTTTTTTTTAGAAATTCGGCTAGAAAATTGTAACAGACGTAACAAACCGAACAATTGCCCATATTTATATACTAATGTACCAAGAATACGATTTAATTATAACATTAAAAAAGTATGGGGGAAACCGGTATGAAACTGCCAAACTACATATGTAATAGGGTTTGGCAAGAGGGGAAAATACCTGAAAACTGGAAAGTGAATATTATAGTGCTGATTTTTAAAAAGGAGGACAAATGAGGTGGTGAAAACTATCGTGGAGTAACTTTACTTAGTGTGGCCTCCAAGGTGTACATGAAAACAGCTAGCTAAAGAAGTCGACAATCAACTAAACGAATTACCAGTCAGTATTAACAGATTTGATCTAAGACAATGTCCGAGCACCCACAATAAAGTGGTTTTATTGCGATCTGTCAGACTATTTAGTTTTCGAGTATATTCCCAAATTAGTCTTGATTGTGACTTAAGATTCATTAGTGCCCTTATCGCCTGGTTGTGTGCTGCACTATAGATTCGATTATTTTCATAAGCTTTCTGATTTATTTCAGCTCCCCAATGCAATATTGCGTATGCCTTAGCTTGAAAGACTGTGGCATATTTTTCTATTGGAAGAGTGATCATCATATTTGTCACTCCATTCAGCTCCAATCCCGTTTTCGGTTTTTGATCCGTTTGTAAACTAGATCAGTTCTCCAAATCAGTCGCTGTAGCTGGATTAATTTAAGCTCATCTGATCCATGATTTACTTATATATTTATTTATTTAATTCTGCACCGTATTTCATAAATCATCGTCTGTAATTGAGTCGTCTTGCAAATCGGTGCCGGTGTCTGAATCGTTTAGCAAATTTATAATTAAATAAATACTATATTGATTGTACAGGTGCATATATACAATGCATTCGACGCATACAATAACAAAAGGGAACCTGTTATTGTATATGTCGAAATCATGTGGTCTGTTCTCATTTTTAAAAGATTGCCTTCCACATGATGGACAATATTATTGTGTAAATGTAAATAGGTGCACTGAAGCACCTATAAAAGTAGAATTTGGTAAAATTATGTTATGTGATGCATGTAGTGAATAAAATAATAAATATAACAAAGTTACTCATAATTACCACTGTATTTTTTTTTTATAATCTAGTAAGCAACTATCGTTATTTAAACCAATAAGTATAATATACTTTCAGCGAGTTTCAAATTGCGAAAGCTTGTACAATAAAGTTATTAATAAAACATTAACACATTTTTGCTAGTGTTCACACAGAATTAAGTATTATAATAATAAGTAGTTTAGCTTGCCAATGTAATCACTTTATGTTCTGCTTATTTAAACAAAAACTTGATTTGGAAATAAAATTGTTTGCTCGGTGAGAAAATTTAAAGTACACAAAAAACGTTATTATTATTCTTGTATAGTCATATATCTTGTCTCCATTCTCGGTTAGATGATTACACTTAATAACTATCTAATAAGTTACAGCATATCTAATATAGTATTAGATTAACTGTTCATTACACTGCTATAAAGTTACTTAAAAGTACACATGTCCTTGTCTTTTTATTACTATGATTTTAATTTCTCAATCAAATAATAGCACAGAAAGACAAAATTGTGTCACGTTTGAAACTAATGTCCTCACCCCCATTTGAAAACGATAATTTTAAAAACGAAAGAAAACGTAGAATTTCCTAATTCATTCAACCAAGCTGCATAAATATGTGTTTTCTATCCATATACGCACGCAACTCAATTAATTTCATTGCCTTTAAAAACCGCACGCAGACGTATCTAATACAAATGATTCGCTTCACGGCGCAACTGTTAATTATTGCCGTATGGACCTAGGTCATGCAATGCGATCGCTTAATGGAACTAATTCATTTTCCGGATCATTTACCTTACTGGAATTGCACTGAATGACGGTATTTTTATAGGAAGACATTATATGGTCAGGTGAAACGAAGGGAGCACGTCTTATATCTACAACGTTTGTGTTAATATACACTATGTGAAAACATTACCTTCTCGGGCACAAACTATACTTCCTGACACTGTTTAATGAGAAATTTTATTCTTTAAATAAATGAAAGCTTAAGTATTTTATAATTTTCAATGACACCTTTTCCCCTAACCTCTAACCATTATCATGAGCCCAGAAGTAAAAAATGTCCAGTTATAAGTAGACCAAGATTTGAATATAAAACTGTTATAGATTCAAAATGTGCCCTGCGCTCCACCTCTTGGAATTCTATGATAATACCAAATGTTACCACTAGAAGCACTTCACTTTGAAATTTTTCTTATTTTGTATTTTTAGTAGAGTAGGTTTATTTATTTTAATTTTATTTAAATTTATTTTTTAAGAAACGCTTAAAAAATACCGCCATTTTTACTAAGACGTCTTTTTTTTCGTTTTAATGTGAAAATGTATATACTACATTACATACCCATAAACTATAATCTATTTCGAAGGACTCTGTTAAAGAAAAGAAGAATTCTTTGTCATTTTTTGCGTAATTTCAACAATTGAATTCGGGAAAAGCAGGCAACTGACGATACACTATGCGGCCCTCTTAATGAGATATTCTCAATACAGTTTGCCTGTTATTTACCAAGGTTTTTTTTTATTAGTGTATCATGAATGATGTATGAATGCATATACAATCAATACGTTCAGTTTTGAAATAGCCAATGGTCTATTGTGACAGATAATAGGCATAATTAAAAATAGATCTAATATGCATACGCATATTGTAAAAAAAGGAACACAAACGCCAATGAAATAATAAGCTTTCTCTCATTGATGTACAAAGCGTATTGGCCATCGATTATCTACGGATCGTTTGCAATACAGCCTCTATATTTGTTTATGAAAGGCTGTACTTTAAATATTTATTTCCATTATGCACGATATTAGGTAATATTTTATCGAATAACACCCGGAGGCGAAATTGACTATGAATGTCTTAGAAATAAACAGGCAAGGATAATTTAAACGGAGCTGTCTGTTTTTGTTAATATTTCATTGTATTATTTATCGTGATTGGCTGTTTGCGGTTGTCTTAGTTGTAATTGCCGCAAAAAAGTCATGACTATTGGACTTCCATAGATGGTGGTATGCATGAAAATATATCAAAGATTTCGAAATTTAATAAATTTTGTGAAGGTTCTGGGAAAATAGTTCACTTGCCTTAATTTGCGTAACATTCTACTAAATCGCAAACTAGGAATAATTATAGTTTTATAGCATAAAAAGATTTATCCCACGGACACACACATTTTCTAATTTGCTCCAGATTGCTTTTGTTTGTTGCCTACGACTAAATACAGGTGTCCCACCGAACTGGCTCATTTTCAACTTCTAGTAGGAATTAGATTTTATGATGGATCATGCTACTTGCAGAGTAGTCATGGCTCACTATGATCTACTTAAGGAAAATAATAAGTTTAAACTTTCTTATTTTAAATGGAATAATGCAATTTTCATCGGTCTAAGGAATTTACTAAATCATTTTCAACCAATTCGTGTTATGGTTCTCTACCTTTAAACTCAACCGTTTTTGAAATACATATCTGCAATTCTGTTTAATTTTTGGCGTTTGCACTCTTTGGAATATTTAATATAAATAATTTCACGAGATTATTAAAGATTTTAGGGGTTCTACTAATGTCTACTACAAGTAATATGCATTCAGTGTTATAGCAATAATTACTGAATCACATACATATATATTTACACTGAAAAATATTAATATTTCTTGTATAAAATTGTTAAAAATATGCTTAAATTTCAAGTTTCAAGCGAATTAAAAATATATGTTTTCCTACAGAACACTCTGTATATTGATTTGAAGAAAGTATTATTGGGTGTGCAGCCAATGGATAAATGAAATTCCTTGTTATCTGTCTAAGCCTTCGTAATCAATTTATTGCTAGATAAATAAAAAGTACAAGAATAACCGGCACTTTTACTAAAATTCTGTATATTATTTGCTTAACCTATCTAACGATAAGTATTTATGTGTTAGATATTTAATATTGGCTATCTATGACATGCCACAATACCTACTGCTGGTGGATTAGATTAGATTAGGGTTTTGGTGACCCAAGGACCTGTTTGACCGCGACCTTTTCAGATCTATTCTTATCTCCTTTTTCCCTAGAAGACGCTCTCTAATTTTGCCTTTGCGCGGCTTTCTTGCGCAGCTGCTAGCTTTGGGAATCTCCATACCAATTTCTAGAAACGTGTCCTCGCCAGGATTGTAACATTGTAGCTATGTTGTACATATGCCTATTTAGTCTACAGGAGCTAGTCAGTAGACCTACTCTCATTTTGACAGTCTTCCTATCTTTGCTCAGTGGATCTTTAGTAAATTCAGGCCTCTGTTCCTTTAGAAACTCATTGCCTGTCTCTGTCCCACAGACTCTCTGGACTGAATATTCAATGATGGATTTTTTTAATTAGGTAAGGCCAAACAAGGGTCAGCTCTATCGAATGACATTGACGAACTTCGCTTGGCCAGATCGCCCACCGCCTCATTTCCCCTTACGCGTGAGTGGCTAGGAGCCCAGGCCAATGTTAATTTCCTTTTGGTGTCCACCTCATTTAACAGTCGGGAATCAGCTTAAAGTCCACAGCTGCTAGAGCCAGAGTCCATTCTGGGTAACCTACCAAACACAGCAGTGATAAGCCCTAGTGCTATCAAGTTTTATAGTACGTGTTAATGTTCTTTCTTCCGAAGAGAAGAGAGTCACATATACAAATGATACTTTAAGTTTGGCAAAACATGATTTTGTACTTATTATAACTGCAACACAAATATCAAATCGCTATATTTTTTTTACTCGAAATATATAAATAAAAAAATAAAAATTCTGGTCCCAAAAAACATAAGCAAATATTATTGGACATAAATATTTTTAGGTCGATGACTTAAAATGCAACTGAAAATAGATTCTAGGAAAAAGTCCAACAAATAGAACAAAAAAAAAATTTAAAATATTATTATCAAAAATGCAATAGTTATGGCGTCTCTAATTGGAGATAATTTTCACAGGTCGTGGTCCAAGCAAAGTGAAGTCATCGCATACAGGCATAAAATGTCTTTCTGTCCTCACTTTTTGGACCAATAGAACATCTACTGCTTGCTGTGGATTAGGATTCTGTCTTCGCTGGTTTCGAAATTCGGCTATAAGTTGAAGGCCCTGTTCTTTCAAAAACATACCCCGCTTCAAGTTGACTTTTTGCGTATTGGCTTTATATATTACTTGAGCATTTACTCCAACGGTATTCAAAAATGAGAAAAATGAAGTCAAAAACTAACGGCTACTGTTTCTTGCTACGTTATAATTGGAAGATTATTCATCCAAAGTGTGAATGCCACCTTGGTTAAATTATATAATTTATTAATTTCAGGCAATTTTTTGTCGCCAGAATCTATCTTGTGTCATCATAGTGTAAGGTTGAGAAAATGATGACATTCTTCGACTTTCTTGGTACGTATGACACTGCCGTGATATCTTTTTTGAAGGCAAACATTGAACTGCGAGGTTCTCTGGTCTGTAGGTTTAGGAGAGCTGATGGAATTTGCCGTTTATTCTTTCTGACTATGCCAGTCCATGTAAGACGATGCGTCTGCAATAGATTTATCATGAGAGGGTAGCTCGTAAATCAATTATCGAAAGTAATATTACGGTTTGTTCCACATATTGGCTCAATCAAACTATATCTTGCGGTTTATTACTTATTGTTAGTCGCAATGGTCCATCTGGCTGTCTGCTGACGTATACTTCCATATTTACGCTATTGCTATTATATTACGCTATATACGGTTAGGTGAATACCTTTAAACCATATTTGGCAGGTTTCTTAGGCATGTACTGAAAGAATGACACTCGTCCTCTGGATGACCCCAGCTTCTTATCAATTGCTAGGTATTCACTGGGTGTGTAGTGTGCTTTGCAGTTATGAATAAAATGATCCAAGATTCCTCTAATAGCTGCCAACTTATCGTTTTCTGTGCGCTGCGATCTGTTATGTACATCATCAAATCGCAAAGATTGTAGCAAAATATAAAATCTTTGTTGTATGAAATAAATCTATGCCACTATCATAGGTATTCCGGAGATCTGATATATTTTATTGGTTAGCTTTATATAAACCTGTCAAATATAGTAATCCAATAAGTACTTTCATTCCTTATTTGCCTTTCACTAAATATTGATGATTTACATCATATGCAGGGGCTTTAGACGCTACTTTTACATTCGTGTTGCGAAAAATGTCAATCTCACTTCGAACTGAAATTTCACAAGCAAGTGACAATGAGTTTATTCTGTATCAATATGTACTTTTATAAGCTACTGGGCGTTAGAGAACTCTATAATATTCAATTATTATTTCAGAGCTATAAATCTAGATGCTGGGGTATGGTATACCCAACCCACTTAAAATAAGGCCGTTGATACCAACGCCCTGTGTATAGAAAATGTTATGAAGTTGAAATTATTTTTCGTAAGTAGATCATAGATATTATTATTTAACACGTTTATGACAAAGATAAAATATACTTTTGCTTATTACTCACGAATGGTAAATGTTATACAAATTTCTTCAGTTTCTTTTGTCAGGAAAATCTGTTTACAACAACTATTTCCTAATATGATAGTGTTTGCTCAACTCCGCACTTACATACATATACAGATCAAACAGTCGACCTATAGTCGGGGTATAATATGTCGGAACCATTCGCCAGAGAGAAGTAGGGATGCCAGGTGATACCACATGATACATCGCTTCAGTCGATAGCGCGCAGTTACATTTTGTCGGCAAAATAAAGTAATTCATGCTATCTCCCTTCCCGAATAGTTCCGACCTGCCATGCCCTGACTATAGGTCGACTATTTGATCTGTATATTATTGCATATTGAACTGCCTCTATAATCACGATTCCATTTTAGAAATTTCTTATTAATTCGATAATGATTACAATATCTTAAGTGTAATTATAGCATGTCATAGCAGTATTTAATACATTTATACTTACATGTGTGTTCTATATAAGTAACAATGTCCTTTCTTTAAAATGTAAAGCTGCACCTTCGCTTAGCACTCGATACTTCTGGATATATTACTGTAGGTATGTATGTTATAGCCTCAGTATGTATACATACATTACGTAAAATGTGGAAACTCGTAATATACTTGGATACTACAATTTTGCCGGTGTTTTTATCGAAGTAAAGGTACCGCGTATGTTTACTGGCCATATACCAGATATAAATCGCCATTAAATCGAATGCAAAATATTATGCAACCAAAACTAATGGCGATTTGAAATGTGCCTACTCATACAGAACGGAACGTAATGAGACCTGCCCGTATTTCTATTTTGTATCGCAATATTCATTAACGCGTGTAGTCATTAATTATAGCCGGGCGAAAAGAATGAAACCTTAACAACTTTGATCAGTGCATGGTAAATACTCGTTCGGAAACGGTAATTGTCAATTAGAGACATTAATTATATAATATTTTTCGATTTTTGTTATCCTTGGTGGTCAATGGAATTTACGCGAATAATAGAAATGGTAACGATAGCTACACATAGTTGTGGAAACATTGAACTTATAATTGAATTGGCAAAGAAATGTTAATAACATTTTATAATAGCAATTAAATTCCGCCAATGTGTTGCTAGCGTGAAAAAGGAGGAGGGGAATATCAATCTCGTTGAAAAACCCGGTTTTTTTTCTGACTCAGATAAAAAACGACGTATTAAAGGGTCTCAAAGGGTTTAAAGGTTATAAGTATTCCAATACAGCAAAATACACAAACCAGACTGCAAATGAAACAAAAAGACAAACTTAAAGTGGAAATCGTAAGCCAAATCAGTAAGAGTATTAAGAAGAGTAAATGAGATAAAAAAGGACATCAATATTTTGAAACACCATCGGTGAAGAAACCCAATGGGAGAGATGGCGGTAATAGACAAAGGTCACCTAGTTGAAAAAATGCGTTTTTCCAATTCCGGGAATTATATTCTCAAGAGCTACTATACGTTAATAGATGCTCCAAATCCCAACTTTTTACTGGCCCTATACTGAGAAAAGAGACATTAGATATAAATTCCTTTATGTTAATTCCTACAATAATTATTGTCAAAAGGATAATGTGTTGTGTATTAATAGCAAAATAATCAGATTTTAAAGATATCTATAATAAGAAATACAATTTGAATTTTACCATCTGCATTCAATGGAAGTAAATGTTAATATAATTTATTGCTGAATCCTGCATAATTTGCGTGGATTATATAGGTTGATAGTAGCGTTATTGTTTGCAATATTATCTGGTATTAGACGCATATCCACTTTCTACAATAAATTTTTATAACGCGTACTTCATCCCTGCTTTATTATGGCTTCGAACTTTACCGATGAAACCAACCAATAAACAGATATATGTATTTTGGCGTCTAAAATTACCGGCGCATGTTTTTAGTACGTTCTTGCTCATTCCTGTTTGTGTCTGATTGTCGTGTATCTTGTGTGATAACAATTATAAAAATAATTGATGGAAACGTGGAATAAAATGTTAATTGATTAGTAAGTAAACATAAACATTCAATTACGGAATTAGGGGTAATGCCTTTGAATGGATTAAGTCCTTTTTACAAGATAGAAAGCAATATGTGACTGCAATTGCATAACTGAGATACAATGTTGTTGTAGTTCTTGCTACTTAAGGTCTAATATTGGAGCACCCAAGGTTCGATTTAGCCCCAGTTGCGTTTCCTGTTGATCAGATCTGCCCAACAATTTGTGATATATTGATACATATATGCATGATATGTACTTAATGATTGCAAGGTAATGACAACATAGACTTGGAGACGTGTGTAACACTATGTTAGAGATGTTCCAATGCTGAATAAAAACAAACTACACAACTACCACAAAATAGAGTACACATATAAGATTTCACCCTTATCATATGATACTACATCCGGATTTTATTTAAAATTAAAATTAAATAATACGAAAACTTATCGACAGGCAGAACAATTACTGACTTTTTGGTTTTGCGAGTTTACTGGACTGAAGCTCATTGCGAAGGCTCCTTGAATAATCTCAATTCATTTGCTTTTTATTTCGTAATTTAAAACACACAATATCAGACCAGATGCTATTGAATATGTTCATGCCTATGTTTCAGCAGATTAAATTATGTTGTTTATTTGGGGAATATCAGCTAGCATATATCATGTTTGTATGCCAAGAAGTTTATTCCATTGTATGGCTGATTAAAACCGACGGATCATGCCGATCGATTTTTCTTATGATTAAAGTGCTTACCTACCGTTATCTTCATCATGCACTAGCCATTACATGCACAATAATAAAACAGAGGTTCAGGCAATCGCAATCTGCATAATTATTAATACTAGAAATAAATATGACTTAGTCACTCTCTAAATTTAGATGACGTTATTTCAACAGTCGCCCTCCTGTTAGGCGTAAAAATTTACAATAATTACCAAAATGTCTCAAGAGCTCCATCCTCTGGTTTTTAAACGGCGGTTGCGTTAACTTTTTAGTTTCTCATCGGTTTTCTCTTTACAAGAGTATTTTAACCATAACTTTAATTAAATGTTGTGTTTTTTTGTTCATTATTATTTAATTGTGTTTACTTGGTTTTGGTTGACAGGTTCATATACTTTGTAGTCTACAGAAATAAATTCTTATTTATTTACTTACGTATATTTGGTAAGTATCTAGTAAATAATATAATATACTGTGTAGTGAATGTTTATGTTTTGATAGAAAATTAATCTAACACTTGCGTATTTGTGATGGTTTTGTTTTATGTTAATGAGGTAATACACGTTAGAATTTTGCAAATTGTGTTATTAGTATAACATTACAGGTTTTCAAAAAAGTACAATTAGATTGATCCATCGTGATTTAACGTTCGCAAACGGTGCTAGATCAAAAAGTTTCTTCGTTTGATTCAATGAATTCGGGTCTGCTGTAAAGTAATCTGAAGGATCTTCGATCACGATCCGATCGATTGGATTGCAGTTTACGAAAATGCCTATTATAAATTACATAATGTATCTTCTCTAAACCTTACTTTTAGTTTTCGTTTTCAATTCCAGTTTATTACATATCTATTATGCAGTGTTAAGGTAAGCAGGGACCTTCCAGAATCATCCATACTTTTATCCTTTCAGTAACGAAAAATGTATATAATTTACTTGATTGATTGTGTTTCAGCAAATGTCTTGGTTATTATATCTTGGTTGATTGTAATGTGCAAGATGTTAAGTAGGAGTCATATTTTGGTTGAAGAAGCTACAAGGAATGTTATTTGGGATAAATTTAACGCAAGGACTTGAAAATAATTAAGAAAATGACAGTTTTGGAATGATTCCACAGTATTTATGTGTAAGTGTACATTCTTTTGTAATTTTAAAATTGTGGTAACATCAACTTCCTTTGGAGTTTTCACATATTCAAAATAAAATTACGTTGCAATTTATGTCTACATAATTTATATTTTTACTTTATTAACTTCGTTTAAAAAATAAATGCTTTGTTCGCTTATACTTCTTCTTCTAATGTTACCTTATATCGTATGGATTTATTTTAAGTTTCTTCTTTCTTGCTAACATAATTTCCACTCCTAATTTGATAAATTTATATAGATTTGTATATTTGATACTAATGTTAATCCAAACTGTGTTCTATTAAAGCGACATGTTAGCTGCAGTAGATAAGACTATTTACAGCAAAATGCTTGTGACTTTCAAGCCTTGTATACATGATCATAATTGCGGAGGATAATGTAAGAAATTTTTTAATAGAGAAAATATAATGGCCCTAATTAGAAATAAAAAATAAAGTTACTATTACAATTTTTATTATGTAATAATTGTAATATCCTTTCCGCATGCGAGAATTGCGGAATACCCGGTATAGTACTACCATATTTTACATTATTGGTAAGTATCGATGCATAGCGTCTGCATATGACATATTATATTAATACTGATTATATACTATTTTAATACTATTGCCTTCATACAAAATAACGTTATAAGCATTACGAGATTTATTAGTAAATTTTGAGCATCATGTATTGCATAGATTAAAATATTACATTGCAGAAAGTACAATAAAAGATTTAAGGATTATTATCAAAAATTGTCAGTGCTATTGGGCACTTATATTAACAATTAATAGCATGAATGCTAAAATTAATAATACAAGTATACACATTTGCTTTACTATACGAATTAATAAACACTATTAACAGAAATTTATTATACAAATATTCCCAGCGGTAACATAAAATATGATTTTCCTTATAGGAGCTATAAAATATCTTAAGCATAACATATATTTATGTTAAGGGGTATAATTTATTCCTCTCAGTGCAGTTACGACATTAGAAGTGACATAAAATGACGAAATTTGGACCTTTTGGACAAAACTAGTGGAGAAACAAGGCTTTTTCTCCACCAGTTTTGTTCTAAATTCTATTTTACCTATACAAATATGTTCTACTGGCAAATGTATTTTTATTATCATACAAAATAATTTGTTTGATAGCGCTTTTTTCTTATTTTTGCTTAAAACTATCTCTAACACCCTTAACATCAACAGGGGATCTTACCACTCACAAAACTAATTTGTAGTTTGTAAAAGCTTTCAATATTGGCTTTCAGCGTCTCCTCTATTAATAGAACATTACCGTACGGGAACGAATTCCTAATTTGCATTTTATAACTTGTACATTTCGAATTGCCCAGATTGTACAATGTATGTATGCCTATACCTATGTTTTGTATTACATAATATCCTGCTTTTGTGTGACTTACCATACGACTTTAATTGCAATATAGCCATATGTACCCGTATATCCATACATACATGGATATATAAATGTGTATCATACTTAACTTGTAAAAAATACTCTAGGCTAGTCAGGCATAAGGCAGCCGTTAATTAAATTGAACTCGGCTAGATATATTGATACAAAAGCTTACGCAAAATCTGTAATTATATATACCAATTAAAATTCATTTGCCGGTATTTAATAGTCCGGCAAAAGTCTAATTATAGGTTCGTATACCACCAACCTGTGTACGGTTGACAGATTCGTTTATATTTTTCTGATTGTAATTTTTGTAAACGTTGCTTAAACCTCATGGGTTATTAATTTAACTACATGAATAGTAAAGCATACGCTTTGGTACCGATCAATACCTGCTGAAGTGGCACCGATGGATTTATTTACCTATTGGGAAAAGTGGAACACTTGCATGAATTCAGAAAGCATCTCAGTGTCATACTTTTAGTCGAATAATCCTAAGTTCAGAGTTTGTTTCTTACGCTAAATTTTAAATCGATGTTAATTATTTCGCTTCTCGTACAACGAAGGCGTTACACATATCAGCGTAAATCGATATTTCTAAATAGCATCATGTTTTTCCAGTCATTTGCATAATACAAGTTGCTTGGCTATTCAAATGTCAATCGCATAATGCTGATATATTAAATGAATAGTTGATTTCTTGAAAATGATACATATGTTATTTACAAATTATAGCACGAAGAAAATTGGTTTTTTTCGACTTAATATGTTACGTTTGTTCAGTTGCCAGCGTTGATTAATGCAAACATTATTTACGTGTTGGCCGTATGCCCGAGCTCTTACTTCTTTCACGAGCAATAGAATAGGACATGTGGACAGTTTACATTAATTCCAGCAAATAGATTTACATACATTTCGATTAATCGTCTATTTAATCATGTAAATGGCAAAGTATTCACAAATTTCACAGGTGCATTAATAAGCATTAATATTTGTTTAAAGAAAATTAATTTTGCCTGTAACACGTATTATAATCATTATGGAATTAGGGTTAAATTTACTGTTTTGTTTTATTGCAAAAATATCTAAAAGCGTACTTCAATAAAATCTTTACGGTGTTAAAGAACATTCAAAATGTAATTTCAAGCAGGTTTACAATGTAAATATGCCACAGCCTCAGGTACATACATTACAAGTAATATGCAATAAAATCCACATAGCATTTTAAATTTATGTAGACACCTTAATTTTTTTAACTTATGTTAATACTTCAGGAGATATACAAAACAAAATACTCATATGTGTGTGAAAATATGTGTATGTATAATGATTTCAAGGTCAAGGTGTGCATGGATTATGATCTTTGCCTATTGACAATTTTTACTGAAAACTGCAATTTTAAACAATATTTCGTTGTTATATATATGTAGGTATATATAATTGTAAGTATTGTATTGTCTAACAAAGACGATGCTGTTTTTCTCATTACTGTAAGCAGCGCTCACAAGCATTGAACTTGACATATGTGATACCAATCTTAGCTTTTACACTCTTCTCACGTTTGAAATAATAAGTAACTTTTTAAGATAATAAAAGCGTTAGTGTTGAATGATTACGAAGTGTTATTATCGAAATGTGTTAATTTGCCATGATAATTGTTCATGGTTATTTAAGTAAATGAAAACAATGCTATACCATGGTATAAAAATTCGAGGTTATCGGTTGTAAATGTGGTATTATTTAATTTTTCAAAGAAGGGTTTTGGAAAATAATAATAATAACTATACTAAGCTCATTGTTGTTGTGAAGTAACAATTGTACAACTAATACTGTTCGCTTTCATATTTGCAGTGATGTAGAGGTTTTAGATATTATCGATTGATTTTTATCCATAAATTATGTCGTTTCTGTTCTATCTGTTCCATTCAGAACTGCCCACCTTTCTGGATGTACGATATCCCTTCTAAAGCTCCCTTTTGATATTCTGCTATTACTCATTCTAGATCTTCCCAATTTTTTTTATCCTGCGTAGTGTTTTCAGATGTTACGTAACCACTTGTGAACGCAAGATTATTGAGCAGCAAAATCGCAAAAAATAGAGTAGTCAAAATTAATAGGATTGCTCTTTCTAAAATAGGATACAACGATACATTTTTTAATGTTTAAATGAAGTTTATTAAAGTTACACCAGTCATGAATAATGTCCAAGTTAGATTGGAGAGCAAACGAGTCTTCGGGAGAAGAGATATTACAAAAAATCTTTAAGTCATCTGCATAACAAAGAACTTCACACTTAATTAGGGATAGCAGGTCATTAATATAAGCACAAAAGAGGAGAGGACCCAGCTTGGACCCTTGAGGCACCCCCGACGAGGCAATGAAACTATAGGATAGGTAACCATTGTAGGAAACAAAACAAGTTCTGTTTTCCAGGTAGGAGGCGATCAAGTTAGTTACAGAACACGAAAATTCGAGCACAGAAAGTTTAGATATAAGAAGACCATGGCCGAGACTGTCAAAAGCCTTTTCAAAGTCAGTGTAAATGATATCAATCTGATGACGCAGCTCAATACCTTCGCTAAGGAACTGCGATACGGAAAACAGATTAGTAAGCGTTGATCGACCGGCTACAAAGCCGTCCTGGTGCTCCGATTTTTAGGGTTTCAGGCAACTAAATAATTTGGAATAAAGTAAATGTTCATAAACCTTGGCACAAGCAGATAATATACAAATCACGATAGCACGATCGCCCTTTTTATAAACCGCAGTTATCCTCTTGCTTTGAGTATAATTTTGTTGGCAATACTCTCGCTTATTACTTAATTATTTGATTGGTAATTAATCTCTGTTACTATACGATCTCGTTTTTACCAGATACTTTTTCTATACTATTATTTCTCACACTATTTTTATTTTTTTCTTTATATGCTCGTGGTCAACAATAATCTAAAGTTAGAATATATATTGCTATTTAATTTAATTTCTGTAAATACTGCTATTTACCCTTTGTTACTGCTGAAGTACCTTTCCATCGCCTTGTTTACTCTACTGTTTTCGTTTTTCTTTATGGCGCTGTGAAAGGCACACGTGAAGAGTGTGCTTCTGTTTAAATCTTTTATCCTTATAGCAGTATTTCTTTAATCATAAAATTGATAATGCCGCCTGTTCTTGTTGTGGGGCTGTCGAAGAGTTGATTGTTGTGTTTACAATATCGCTAGGGGCGATCAAGTACCTAGTTTTCTCCTACATGATGCTGGTTATGAGCTTGCGAAACCTTTGACCTATATTATTAATTTGCCAATTGATACTTGCATAAGGTACAATGCAACCGAAATTACTAGTACTCTATATCTAGCGATCTGTAATTCAGAATTGTTCCCCAATCATTTTTAATTAACATTTAAGTATGTACTCTATTTTCGGTTGCATAAATAAGCAAGAATTTAGGGGGCTTAGATTCACATTTAATTTATGAAAGATAGATGGATACCATCTTTAACAAATTAAATGCGAATTGAAACTGCACAAATCTTCGCACCAAAATAGCGTTCAACACTAATTATATCAATGCTGCTACAAATAAAACCTCTGCTATGTGGCATATCGTGAAACAGTTACGCAACACACCTAAAGCATCACAAGAAAACACCATACTTACAAAAAAAAGAGAACAGATATCAGATCCACAATGTGTTGCTGACAATTTTAACGCGTTCTTTGTAACAACATCTTCTAGAGTGGCCTCCACAATGCCAAGCGTTGACCAAGTAAAGAAAATTCAAATAAATCCTAATTCCATGTTTGCGTTTCCATTCACACCCGTAGAAATCTACGATATTATGGGAAAACTAAAAAACAAATTCTCTACTGGGCCGGACGACCTTGCTGCAGGCATACTAAGAGAATTTAGAATTTATCTTTCGGATATTTTAACTTATCTGGTGAATTTATCATTGAAGGAAGGGTGCTTCCCTGATATCCTGAAGAAATCAGTTATATCACCAATTCATAAAAAAGAAGATGCTACTAATATTGCGAATTATAGACCGATAGCCTTGACATCTGTGGTCTCGAAGATCTTGGAGTACTGCATGCTGAATCGCTTAACTTCATTTCTAAATAAACACGATATTATTGTCAAAAACCAACACGGCTTCCGAAAAGGTAGATCTACATCTACTGCACTATTAGATTTTTACGCTAACATATTGAGTACCATTGATCAACATAGAATGGGAATTGGTGTTTTTTGTGACCTACAGAAAGCATTTGATTGTGTACAATATTCCGCACTATTAAGTAAACTTGATGCGTATGGAATCAGAGGTAATGTGGCACAATGGTTTGCGTCATACTTTGAAAACAGGATCCAAATGGTGAAAATAAAATTTAAAGCCAATAATAGAACTACAGCAATGGCATCATCCGGCTGGTTACCTGTTGATAGCGGCATACCACAGGGATCTGTTTTAGGACTATATTATTTAGCATATATATTAATGATATTGTATTATTCTTATCAGATGCATATGTTACCATCTACGCTGATGATATTGCAATGCTCATAGCACCTGAAGCAGACATAGCAACATCCACAGTCGCAGCGAATGCCATTTTGGATGTTTTGAACAAATGGTTTCGTAGCAACAAGTTATCTATAAGCATCGAGAAAACAAAGTATATGGTATTTCATGCTAGGCAGAAAAGTGTACCTGATATGAGTTTAAGCATTGATGGAAAGACTTTGGATAGATGTCAACAAACCAATTTCTTGGGGGTTAGCATTGATGAGACGCTATCGTGGAAGGAACACTGTGATCACTTAGTGAGGAAACTGCATTCTAAAGCTTACGCCTTCCGTTGTTTAAGATCTGAATCTCTTTCCTGCTTGTTTCGTTGTATTACGTAGAAGTATACTCCATAATCCAATATGGAATATTACTGTGGGCAGTTCAGCGCAGCACAACATGTATTTTTAGCACAAAAAGCTATAGTAAGGTGCATTGTAGGAGCGCATTTTAAAGATTCTTGTCGTCCGATCTTCCAGAAACTCCTTCCTGTGCCATGCATATACATTCTTGATGCCGCCAGTTATATATACAAAGAAAAGAATAATATTGCTACTAACGCTACCTATCATGAATACTATACTAGAAGAAGAGACGATTTCCATTGCCAGGCATGCTCCAGGTTCTTGTTAGCCAAAGTGTACACATTAAAGGAATCAAAATATTTAACCGCCTACCACAAGCAATAAAAACTCTAAATCTTACTCCGTATTTAGAACCAGGTTAAAATCCTACCTCCCTGAGCGTCTTTGTTATTCTCTAAATGATTTCTTTTTATAAATACTTTTTTTTTTATGCAATGCCACTTATTTTGCATAAGAGTATTATGTTATTTTGTTATTTGGTTTTGTTATTTTGTTAATGTTATTATGTAATTCAGTATGTTTATTTATTTTATATTAATATTGTTTTTTAATTTGACATATTATACACACCATTGTGTCATTAATAATAAAGATTCTATTCTATTCTTATTCTATTCTATTATTTATGCAACCGAAACAACAAATATTGCGTACCGAGCAATGCGTAAATCAAAATTGTTTGCAAATAATTTTTAATTACTATTTCAGTGTATTGTAGCTTTTATTGCATTTATAATCAAAGATTTGTGGAGCTTAGATTCGCATTTAATTTGCTAAAGATGGTACATTACCACACAACCTGCATTTTTTTTTGGAAATAAACCTATGATGTATGTTGTTATACATTTAAAATTAAAATCGTGTTTTATTATTATCTTATAAGACCGTAATTCAAAATCAATACGGTTTCATATGCTATCAGCTAAATCGTCTACTCTTTAAATGAGGGGTTAAGTAATTATCGCCACAAAAGGTCCAACAAAACTATTACAGGCGTTAAAAGTGTTATTCTTACATCTTGAAATGTACTATGTAATCTGAAAGCTTATAAAAAAAGTAAGAGAAGGACTTCCAATCATTGAGTGTACGAAGATGTATATACTCGACCAAGAAAAGATTATATAATTAACAATTAATAATGAAAGTATTCAAAAAGGTCGACGTATTATGTCAACATAAGTTATACAATTTCAACTAATTTAGTTATGGGAGAAAATAATTTAGTCGCAATATTATACCATTCAAATTATCAGATATCTATATAAATGACGTTGTTGTCCTTATATTAAAATGTCAATTCGTAGTTTATATAAATAATATTCCGTCCCATTAATATCTGTTATAACAGCATCGTCGTACAGTTATGAAACATCTATCAAAGCGCGAGCCGATCCGATGCGAAGTCGTAAATCGGAAAGCCGTCGTAGGAAAAGGTGTAAATTGTAGAATTATAGTAATTGCTGTTAAACGGTATCGGGCGGAACGAACGACGCGACCTAGGATGAGAGCGCGAGAGTGAATCTCTTCTTCTGAATGAATCGGCGACGCGGCGTGTCCTTAGAAGAAGAGTAATGGCGCGTTGACCTGCGATTGTGTGCGTCTGTGCGTGTACACAGCTGATGAGTCCTCGCCTTCGAACGCGGCCACAAAAAGCCGACAATAAGCCGGGGCACCTGCCTCACACTACGCCGGCTACGGCGAGGAGTGAAAGTTCTTTCTTGGCTTTGGAGTGTCTGGCTGGTCGAGTTCGGTCAGTAGCACAAACGCTATCATTCAGAGTGCGACAACAGGTGCGACGACGCAGAGCGGGTGGCTGTCGAACTAACATTAAATCAACCCCCATCATCGGCCCTTCATCACGTCGAAGTCATTGAATTCTAATAAATAACCAATAATAGGGAGAGTAGCCTTGAAGCCGTACAAACTTTTTTTGCCCGATCCCGTCAAAAAAAAAAAAAACAAAACACCAAAGAAAATCCATTTCAATTCTTGTGACTTGTAAGTGCGGCCCAGTGAAGTGACAATCTCTGAACCATGAGAGGTGCCGGGTGGTACCTGCTCGTGGTGCTCATCGCGGGTGCAAATTGTGCTCTAAAAGCATCCCCTAGATTGCCAAGGACTAGCGCTGGGCAATTAGCTGCCGCGGCCGCTGCACAAAATAAAACTACTTCACAATTACGCAATGCTTCCCATAATAAGACAGTGAATGCCCCGTCCACAGTTGGGCCACCACCAGGACGTGGTGCTAGCAGTAGAAGTCGGTAAGATATATAAGCATTTATTCCTTTTTATATACCATGTATATTATAACACAATACGGTTAGAATAAGTCACAAAAATAAGCAATATAGACTTATAAAAATAGTTATTTGTATCACTAGGCCAGAAACTATAGTTTTGCGAGTATGAGTACGGTTTGTATAAATACGAATTCTCGCAAAAGGGTTTCTGGCCGTGTGATACACAATGCTTTGTGGGCCGACAAATCTTAATTTTGAATTGAAAACAGAAAAGAAATTTTTGACACTAGGGTGAGTTGACAGTACAATTGGCACACATGTTTACATATCAGTATTTTGACGTTTCCGAGGAATATAATCTTTTTCTGTGAATTTTCGTTCTAGTTTAATATCTAATTTATAATTAATAAGTGCAATGAAGACACCAGTTCATCTTAGCTTGGTTGAACAGTAGCTTAATAACAATTTATTACACGTCTGTCATGTGGACTCTAGTGTGGGCAACCTTCGTGATATTTAGGCCGCTTTGAAGTACTGCAAAATGAGAGTTTCTGAACGGAGGCGCAAAAATAAAATTTTGTGTGCTTATCACACGAAAAACGATTTGTAGTTAGCAACTGAGTCTTAACTGTTACTCCAAAACTTTCATAATTAAAACAAGATTTTATATCATTTCAAAGTTTATTATACGACTCGCACATTATAAAATTCAAATTATGCCAAAGGAACACAACAAATATGGGAGGTAGTTCAGAAAAGCCGATTTCTAGAATATTCTCTTGAAATTTCTTGGTTTCAGAGGGTTCGACACTCGGAGAACTAAAAAAAAGCTTTTTTTTTTATTAACTAGAACTCCTTAATTAAATGTTTTAAATCATGCTTTTGTTTTTTCGAGCGGGAAGTGTTTTAAATTAATCTTAAAAAATACTACAAGCAAATAAAAGAGATATTAAAAAACCGAAAACTGGTTACTTTTTGGTTGAAACACGAAACACCCCAAGGAAACATCCACTCATTAGTACTCATCTGATTGCATTGCCTTTTGGATCCTTTTTAAGGAAGCGGCTAGATGGCATGTATTCGGTCCTGTGCCGTCTTCATGCATTCAAGTTCCTTTTCTTAAAGCTAATTGAGCTATTTTTTTTAATATAATTTTAGTGATAGTTCTCCCAAGAGCAGAAAAAAGAAATGTACCTCAACAAAAATTTATAAATTCTTTCTTCGCTATCTTGGTTTTGTCATAAAAATAATTAAATTTAAATTTTGATGAACTATTCCAGGACATCATTTAATTCTGTAGAATAAAACACAACAAAAATCATTCGTTTCTGAAAAAAAGAAGAGAGAGAAAAATTATGGTATCCTAAAAGTCGACCTTGGCAGACAATGTACCCAAGCCTACCTTTTCACATAAATTTTTTGGAAGATATATTCGCCCTTAAAGGCGTTCGGACACTTTTGGTAACGTCTTTCCGGTAGCTCCGTTTCCTGTTAGTTTTATAGGCACTGATCTAATCGTCTTGAAGTTGGCATCATCTTTTTCAGAAGATTTTTCGAAATAATTTGGTGTACCTATATACTACTTTTCAAAAAAAAAAAGGGTTAACAACTAAGTTATCTAACAAAGTTGATTTTTAGAATATGGTAACCTTTATGAACGATTTTCGTTATGTTGTACTCTAAAGAGTTAAATAAAGGGTATTTCAGATTTTGAAGCTAATAATGTTTTACGATAAAATGAAAAATGCGGAAAAAAAATTGTTGCAGTTTATACAAGTAATTTGTTGTTCTTTGGTTGCAAATATTTCTTTCAGAAAATCTTCCGGGAGAACGTTTACTCATTATCGCTTAAATTATAAATCATTTGGGTTGGTTGAATGGTTTTTAAGAAAAAGGAATAAGAAGGTGAAAGAGGCACGTCCTTTTCACGACATGAGATTTTCCGTTTGCCTTTGAATTTTGTCGAATATCTGCAATCTATTAATTTGTTTAGAAACGATCCAAAAAGCAAAACAATCATATAAGCATTGGAGAACCGATATTTCCTTAAAATTTTCCGTGCTTTAACACTGATAAATTAACCATTTTTCAAATTCTCAATTCTTAATTAATTTGCTTGGTAATACGCCATATCTTAAAATTAATTCAAGACACTTCCTGTTGTCGAAAAAATGCAAGATTTGCAACCTTCAACCAAGGTAGAGTAGACCTAGTACCTAGTAGGTAGAGTATAGACAGAATAAGAATGTTTTGAGTTATTTAATTGTAACGTTTTGCCGACGTGCACATTGGCTTTTTCGAATAAGAAATTGTAGCGAAGGAGCTGTTTTCAACATGTTTAAAATCACAATAGAATAAAATATGTTGGAAACATTTCTTCGAACACAGTCTTTCGCCTTCATTTATTAAAAAAATCCCAAGGTATACGTTGACAAAGTGGTCTAATTTAATAGCTCAGAATATCGCGATTACTTTCTTTTCCAATTGCAGGTTACAATTTCTTTGGATTTCTTGGTTTTAGCGGGAAAGATGCAAATAATGAAGTTTTAAGGTTTTTTGTTTACGTTTCGCAGATGTATATACTTAAATGTATTTAAAATAGCAAAGAAAATATTTTCAGAAATGCCAAGGCGCACGCTGAAATGCGAATAAAAAAAACTTTCAAGAATATCACAAATTTCTAAAAATGGTTTTAATCAAAATTAATGTGACAAAGTATAACGTATGCACATCCAAATACAGATGTAGTTTTCTTCATAATTCTCAGGAGTTCATCTTAGCTTACTTCCCCATCGCCATCTCCATCGGCTTCGTTGATAATCTCGCATAATTCTTCATCAGTTAGGTTTTGATCCCCTGACAACCCTCTCCAGATTCTTAAAACAAATCTTGTCTGTTTCGTCTTCATCAAAAAATCTAAATGATTTAGCATTTCTCGTTTGAAATTTTTTTCAGACATCTTCATGGAAGTTAGTTCAAGAAAATTATCAAAAGACAATTTACCAGATCTTTCATCAGCAATCATGTGCTTAATTTCTTCTTTTCTGGGTTCAAAACCCAGTGCACGCATTGGAACTTTCAATTCCTTTGTGTCTATAATAAATCGAATGCTTCTTTTCATTCAGAAATTTAATTGCATCTTTCCGCTAAAACAAAAGGATTATAAAGAAATTATAACTAAGAATGCACTTTGAAGTATTGAGTCTACTTATGTATGTTCCGCTGAACTAAGATGTTACAACAAAACCCTAGAAAAGAAGACATACAACATATTGCCAGAACATCTAAATTATAAAACGTTAAGAGCTTGTTACCTCTAAACACTTAGTAGTAAGAATAGCGCCAACCTATTCAACCTAGCTATTGCTATAATTGCTCTCTTTCACAGATGACAAATACAGGTTTGCATATTGTCCAGTAAACAAACAGCAAATCTTTCAGTTTCAAATTGAAATGGGAAAAAATTAAAAGTTTTTGAACTTTTAAAGTACGCAACCTACATAAATTATATAAAGCATAGCATGTGACGGAAAGAAAACTACTTAAATTATCAACACGTACAAAGCAATTAAAGTGTTAACAAAGTAAACCTCTAACACTTTGGCTGATGATAAAAATGTCGATAACGTTTTGTTTAAAGAAAATCCATTCATTTTTCATAGCCCACTACAGCAAATGTATTAAATTTTTCATCCCTGAACAAATAATGATTAAAATCTTGGAAATCACTATAAACTACCATCCGTAGAACTGAGATATTAACGAAAAATTTATATCGGCATGAATCCATAATTAGGAATTTAATATTGAAAAAGAAAATAATTCTGAAAAATTAAAGATTTAAAGGTTATAAAGTTTAGTGGTACGTTTAACAAAATTTGGTATGTACGACTTTGTTTCTAATGCGTTAGTAATTTGACATAATTATCTCTAACGCCTTGTGAAATGCAGAGTATCACGGAAGACTATGTAAATCTCAACATTTTGAATTCTAACTATCCTAAAATGTGGTTGGTTTTAGACAAAGAATTTTAATGACAATTGTGTTACAATAATCTGTAGGATTCATCTACATAGGTAAAAAAAAAGAACAGATAATTTCTCTTAATACTTCCTATAGACCTTCTGGTAATGAAACGCTTCCGGAAACTAAAAATATCTTTAAATGATTCTTCAAGTGGGATTTAGCTGTTCTTATTTTCCGCACTATCCTAGTTGAAAAAGAGTGCGAGATCAAGACAGTTGGCGAGCGATCTGAAACAACCTGTATATATACTCAGTAATGCTAGAAAATTCAGCGTCGGATTTACTCCAAGTGCTGCCCTAGCCAGTTGTGAAACATAACACCCTGTTGCTTTTGGCATTGAAATTCACCCAGAAACGAGCGATTCTGTTTTTTTAATGCATATATCGTATCCAATTTCAATTGAAATGAATGAATGGGATGGATAATATCTTTTCAAGAATTATTAAGTGATTAATAATAACATAACCAACCACATACCTTTCTTCATAATTAAAAATCTAAATGGTTAAGAATGATAAATCCAGTTATTTTTGGAAGACCCTATCTTGACAACTTTTATATAAATTTCTGATTTTCCAAGATTTCCAAAGCATATTTTTCGCAGATTTCAAACTCGTTTCACGTATCAGCGTTTGCAATCTACTGGTGATAGGAACAAACCTTGGCAGTAAAAAACGCCGAAAAGAATGAATGCTGCTCCAAGCTTAATTGGAATACCTTTTACTTCTTATATGTTATATTGTGGTTATATTTTTTTCTGAAGCCTTCTTTAATTTAATCAGTCATGTCGCACTTTGTTTAAAGGTTTATGCCCGTACCGACCTTATTTATTTATGAAATAAATAACTTTTAATATACTTATCAAAAACAATCGAATCTAATTTGAAACAAAATAAGGATTTTCATAGCTATTTTACGCGTAATGCTGATGATTTTATCATTCCAAAACATAAATTTCTTACTTACGAATGTAATCCACTCCATATTGGTATCAAATTATATGATTCATTAAAACCTGAAATTAAGTTCCTCAATGATAAGATGCACTAAAAATTTTTTTTAGTTAGTAAGTGCTATTATCCTTTGAATGAGTATTTTGATTCATGCTAATTTTTATATCACTTTTATTTTATAATGTTTAAACCTTTGCATTAATTGTTATTTTTTATTATCATTTTTTGACTTAGGTTTTTTGAGTTATCCTATACCACATATACTTGTTCAGTATTTTTGTATTATTAATACTAATCAAAACTACGATTATATCAACGAAGTTTTGATGCAGTATCTAAACTGCTTCGTGACGAACTATATAAATATAAGACCAGATAAGGATTTTAGTGCAATGATTACATCCACCGATAACTTGTTTTTTTCCGTTATCTGTATAGCCTGTCAAAACTTGAAGTAAGTAAGTTCTTGACTTTGTTCTTTGCAAAAATAAGCTCAGTATGTGTGAAATAATGTTTTAAATTTTTGTAAAATATCTGAATAAAGACAAACTTGATAAATTGCTTATTTATATATTTTTTTTTTCAAAAAAAAACGTGCTAAAATTCCAAACTAAAATGACTGAATTTTACTTAAAAAAATAATCAGTTTTCTTTCATAAAGTTGATTAAATCTTTATTGTGCCAATTTTTCCAATACAGTTAACTTGCAAATTTGGTCCTTAACAATTCGGTTTAATACTATTTCTCCATGTAACATATCGAAAGCAAAATATCATGCAACACACCAGATTTAATTAAAATATATTCCTGAATTTCTTAAGGCTACTTTGTGTTCATGCGTATACGACAGAAGCCACATCTACTATGAACAGCAGCATGTTATATAACGATGTATAACTGTTCGTATTTGGGGTGGCGCGTGCGGTATGATGTTTCATAACTAAAGTTATTTCTGAGATAGTAATCGTGATCAAAGAACAAGTCGGCGTTAGCACACGTGAGTTCATTTATTTCTTTTTTTTTAAATACGAAGACCGGTAAAATTAGTTCATTATTTCTAATAACCTGGAGTGATAACTGATAATAATGGAAAGTAAATTAACTTCGCAGAATGAAAGTAATTCTTTGTGCCTAAACATTGTTGATTGATAAGAAAATTGTTGAGCGTTATACATATTTTGACAATAATACCGTTAAATCTTTTCTGTGATTTGTTAATTATTAGTAAATCTGTGTAGAATTGTGAAGGATGAATAAGTAACATAAATTGCCTGCTGTCTTTAAAAATAAGGGTACATTTACAATTTCTTGGCGGAAGTTAAAAAGTATCGTTTAATTGTGTAGCCATTTATTGGTAATGATCTTGAATTTAGTCGGCACATAAACCTGAACAATTAAAGATAGCAAAGTGGTAGACAACTCCTTGTTTTTTTTTCTGATTTTCTTAACCTTTTCTAAGGCTCTTTTGAGACGATCTCCGCATTACTGTTCTCCCTGAGCATTTAGTTTATTTTTTGTTTGCAAGAAATTTTCATTCAGATGATTACTAGACTTCTGCATTGGGGTTATAGGGTTGTGAACGCGCCCTTAATGCAAAAATATAATGGTATATGCTTATTTACTTATATGTATTCCGATTGCCTTGGGAATTCTTATCAAATACAAAGGAATCGTTAAATCTTTTAAAAAATGTATTTTATTGCTGTATTGCTGCTGGCATTGTATATAATGGTTTTTTGAATATATTTAACTGAAATATACAAAACAAGACCATTTTAATACAATAAATTCTCTGTCTTGAAAATTTACGTTTATTTGTGAGAATGGAGTTATTTTATTTTAATCTTACATTTTTCCCCTTACTGAAATTACAAATTATATTTTATTTTCCATAATTTTCAAATTCAATTCAATTTAAAGTAAAAATCATTTTATTCTAATTATATGATTATACCTGTATATAATTAGATATTGAAATTTTAAAATTTATTTTTCTTTGAATTTGTGACCTTTTGTTGACGAGTATTAATTAAGATGTTCTGATAAATGTCGTTGTTGAGATAATTTGCTCATTATGTAGTTTGTATATGTAACTTTTACCATCATTCGTTGGTATTTAATGATGTACTAACGAAAAGCTCCACAGATTCAAAGCGTCTTTTATATTAATTGAATTTTATGGTTGTTATTAGTATACAAATAAAATTACCAGGCGCCATAGCGCCTATAAATGTTTCGTGGAATTAACTCATTATAGTAAAGGTATATCATATTAAGATATTCGTTTGCTTAATATGTGTTGTGTTTCGATTCATTTCAAGGACGTTTATTTTTTAAAAGCGTATTTATCCCCATCTCAGCTATGAATATTTATATTGTGAACATAATAGGTATTAATCTAGAATACTCAGTCACGAAATTAGAAGGTCAAAGACATGAATTTAAAGTTGTGTGTAAACGATAATAAATTAGAACTACTACTACATGACAGCCATCTCATCTTGTGTGTATTTTTTAGCTTCTGTTATGTACTATTCGCTTTAGACTAACGGGAATTAAATAGTTTCCTTTCGTTAGACTTTAATATTAAAAGTTCTTTTGTTTGCCATTCAATTAGGACTATGAATTTTTGTAATTTTCTTAATGTTTACCTATTATTACACCTTTTGATAGTATTCGCACTCATACTTTCACATAGACGATTGTGTTGTCAGTTTTTGCACGCCTGTATATAAACGTTAGTATTGGCTTCTATACTTCAATATGATTTTGAAATTACATTTGCAAATATTTGTACGTGTCCTGATACAGCGACACATCTCTAATATTAATATGTCAATTTAATCAGTGCCTTCCATAGTACGGATTACATCAATATTTGCCATCTAATTACGAATGCAAGATGTTTTGTGTACTGAAAATTTGTATTGGTATACATATTATATACAAGTGTAATAGAAGAAGTTTAATAAACTCACGTATGTACGAAAACGTAATACTGTGCAATACCACGTGCATCTATGTATGTCAAAACAATGTATGCAAGTATATTCGCAGTTTAATAAATGAGAAAATAGATTATTAGCATTAATTCATTATTTTATGATTAGGCAATACGTTAAACATTCCTGTGGACGTGATTTGTATAATTAGCGCAAACAATTGCACATAAGTAAGTACATGTTTGCTCATGCATAAGTACTTACACATCTAAATAAGTCTAACTGAGAGAAATAAGCGATTTTGTCCAACTAAGGAAGGGAGCTAATGGCAAAGCTTAGTAATTGCAATACTTGTTTGTACATTAACTCTGCGGAAGTTAAATCTTCCTGTTTGGGTTTTATTATTTAATACTGTTTATGGTTCATTAGCGTATCACACTATCAATAAGGTGGTAAGCGATAAATAGTTAACAAATACTTAATTTTCTATACAAATGCTTGCACTAGAGAAAACGTCTTTCAAATCATATATTTAGAGGAGTTCATTTATCTCCAGTGACTAATTTTAAGAAAATATTAAAATTTTAATTAGTAGGGGTGCATGCAATTGTCGTATAATTCTACGTGCTGTAAGTGCTTTAAACTTCCAGAATGAGCATGAATTTTTTTAAATACATCACATTTTTAAATTTCGAATTCCCAAAAAGCATTCAATTCGGAATGAAAAAGCTTCAAGGGCTCTAAAATTAATATTAACTGGAGTATTATGGAAAACTTAAAGAAAGCTAAATGTAAAACGTGTATATAAAGCATAAAAATTATCAGCATAAGACAATCAGAAAGAAACTATGGACTATTATTATTAAAATAGTGAAACAACAAACATTTCTTCCATACGACAAATCAATCTACCAAGACATTTACAAATCTAGTTTTGAATACCGTGTAGAATTTTACGAATGGAATCAGGAAGTAATTACATATATATATTGTGCCTAAGCCCTAAGCTATGTAATAGTACAGTATCAACATTTTACTAACTAGTGCTAGGTCATCTACTAGATATTCGAGGCTGAAGTTGCTGCAATTCACCATTGTGCCTAAAAAACATGGACCGAATTAGGTAAACACGTCTCTACTTTTTCTGACAGCCAGTCAGTACTTATCAAGTGTTGATTCTAAGCAGGTTCGAAGGAAATCCAAAGAAAATTAATATTCCCGGACACTCGCAAATTAAAAAATCCATCATTGAATGGATACATACTCAGTCCAGAGAGTGGTTGCAAAAGTCTCCGGGACAAAGACAGGCAAGGGGGCTAAAGTGACAGAGGCCTGAATTTACTAAAGATCCACTGAGCAAAGATAGGAAAACTGTCAAAATGAGAGTAGGTCTGCACTAGAAAAAAACGCATTTCAAATCCGATATACAGAGGAGTTCATTTATCTCCAGCAACTAATTTTAAGAAAATATTAAAATTCTACGGAAGTGCTTTAAACTTCCAGAACGAGCATGAAAGTTTTTAAATAGAGCATCACATTTTTAAATTTCGAATTCCCAAAAAACATTCAATTCGGAATGAAAAAGCTTCAAGGGCTCTAAAATTAATATTAACTGGAGTATTATGGAAAACTTAAAGAAAGCTAAATGTAAAATGTGTATATAAAAATTATTAGCATAAGACAATCAGCAAGAAACTATTGACTATTATTATTAAATTATTATTATTAAAATAGTGAAACAGCAAAAAGTTCTTCCATATGGTAAATCAATCTACCAAGACATTTAGAATTTTACGAATGGATTCAGGAAGTAATTACAGAAATGTGTTGTGCTTAAGTCCTAAGCTACCTAATTGTACAGTATCAACATTTTACTAGCTAGTGCTAGGTCATCTACTAGATATTCGAGGCTGAAGTTGCTGCAATTCACCATTGTGCCAGAGAAACATGGACCTAGTTAGGTAAACACGTTCCTACTTTTTATGACAGCCAGTTAGTACTTATCAGTTCCGCAAGTGTTGATTCTAAGCTGGTTCGAAGGAAATCCAAAGGAAATCAATATTCCCAGACACTCGCAAATTAAAAAGTACCAATGAATGGATACATAAGGAGTCAAGGGAGTGGTGGCAAAAATCACCAGGACAGAACAGGCAAAAGAGTTCCTAGAGGAACAGAGGCCCGAATTTATTAAAAACTTACTGAGTAAAGACAGGCAGATTGTCAAAATAATAACTAGGTCTGGTTACTGTAGACTAAATAGGCATGTGTATCACAACGACCTGGCAGATGACGCTATTTACAAATTCTACCAAGAGGAGGAAGAAATACCAGTTCATATGCTGTGCCTATGCGATGGCATGGTGAGGACAAGGTTTCTAGTACTAGGTCTAGAACCCCATAGCCAGTAGCTGCATAAAGGAGTTGCTCTTAGAGATGATAGATCTAATTAAGAGGGCAAAGTTAGAGCCTTATAGGACAAAGGGTATAACAACAGTTTTGAAAGGTTGAAAGAGGTCTGCATGACCACCCCAGCTCTAATCTAATCTAGGTTATAGTGATGGGTTGCTACGAAGCAAACTGCTATTTTATAGCAGCTAACAACCCTTAGCACTTTGTAGCATCTATTGAATATCAAAAGAAGCTGCTACTTTTTGTAGTAGTTTCTTGATATAGTAGACAAGTGCGTATGTTATGAAACATACATGTATATTCGTAGCAGTATATATAGAAGTGTATAAAATGTAGTGATGTATAATGTTGTGTAAAGGGAGTATCGTGCGTTGGTTTGGATCGGAGTCGCGCGCTCTCGAGCGTGCAAATTTTGTCGTATAGGGGTATTTTAGATCGTCTGGATGGCTTTGGGAGGCGCGTGGCGCAGTAGGAATTTTTTTCAATGATTAAATTAATTATAACTTCAGTGCGTATGTAATAAAAAGAAACATTATTTTCACGTGACTATTAAATTGAAGAATTTAGCAAGTTTTGTCAAATAGTTTTGAATAGTTTCTCTTATTAATAACATCACATTGATATTAGTATAATAATTACACTAATAATTGAAATATATTAGTGTAATTATTATATGTATTTTATTCTAGTGGTAAACTTTGGTGGTAACTTGTAACTGAAAGACTGAGAATAATTTATGTATTTATTTATATGAATTTGGGTGGTGATAATAATACAAGGAACAAAGATAAATACATAAAGGCTATATTTATTTGATATTATAAATTCAGGAAACATTTTATTGCAAGAAACAGTTCATCTTTATTTTGGGGCACTGTCTATGTATCATAGATGTTTTTTTTTTACCGTAAAAAATGTAAAAATGAACCGACAAACATAATAGAGAAGATATTTCTAAAAATACTTATATTTTAGTGGTGAAAAAAAATAAATGACAAGCGTATGCGGTAAAAATAATCTTCTGGGAATAACGAATATGCGAACATCGCATCCGCTGAAGTAAATAAGAGAATAAAAAATAGATAGAATTCCCTAACAACTACATGGAAATATTGTTTTTGTCAAGCCCAGGTGGTGACAAAAAAACAAAACTATATATATTGAAAATTAAATTAAGAGCGAAAATTCGTATTCCAATCCTCTTTTATTTTAATACCTTATTGCAACATGTTTCGGTAATTAATCATCATCGGGCAATAAAATGTCAATATTCGTTTTTCTAAAATGATGCGTCGTAATTTAATATATATGAATAAATAATAGAAAAACGAATATTGACGTTTTATTGCCCGATGATGGTTAATTACCGAAACATGTCGCAATAAGATATTAAAATAAAAGCGGATTGGATCCGAATTTTCGCGTTTAATTTAATTTTCAATTTACATACATCGATTCCCTGGGACACTATATACTAAAACTATATATGGTTAATGCTAGAAATCCATTGGTACAAAGTCCAGTCTGTAACATTTTTCGCTAACTTTTTGATCAAATCCATCTTTACTAATAAAAACAAAATTGTAAAAAAATCTCCTACTTGAGCCTTGTGCATTCTTGAAGCATTTTCTTAGCACTATACAATTGTTATCTTTATACATGCCTGGTCTTGTGTTGAAACTTTTTTCATAAATCTAACTGCATCTAAATTTATTGTTCGGATAGCATGCGAGTGCATCAACCTGCATATATGCAATTACCCACGATACTAATTTTAGTTTATCAAATTATACGAAATTCCTTCTAATTTCTTTGAATCTAGCGCATATTTGTTTTAAGAAAGTTTGTTGCTTTTTTTTCATCCTATTTTCAAGTTAAAAGTCAAATAGTTATGCAACAATTATATCAGATTCTTCATGCCTTCATACACATTTCAAAGATATCAGAACTAAAATATAATTAGAGCAATACCTATTTCAGTAATAACTGAACACAATTGCATATTATATCACAAGATAATTTGAGAGCTATGCTTATTTTCTATAAGAGGTGTGGGATAAATTAACCATTGTGTGCAAACTTCTAAATGTGTAAAATAATGTAAAAAATGTAGTAACATCCGCGTTGTTGAAATTACTATGTTGTATTTCTTAAGTTTTGCTTATAGTTGAAGTTTTCTGTGATATATTTCTTTAGTATACATACGATAAAATGTAAATTATAGATTTTGAAACTGAACTTTCACTCACAATTTCACACATCTATTTGTTTTATATTTTTACACCTTTGTTATTTAGAAATTTAGTGGTTTGTAGGTTTTTGTTTGATGTCTTTGAAGTTATGGTTAACCACTTTATATCAATGCATGTCTGTAACATAGAAATGCGCATAGGTACGTAGCGGCTGACCAATAAAATTAACAATCCATTAATTAACATAGGCACGATTTTTAATTTCCTGCTCTACATTTAATCATTTAAACCTAAGAACCGCATCAATTTAAAAGTAGTTTAATTAAATTACGCACGCGCCTGAAACAGGCGTTCGTCTATTTGACTGATGAAAGACTAATTCTAATTATAATGTAGTCAACACTCTGTCAAAATAACTTTCTAATTTTAAATGTGTACCTATTGCCTATTTGCAATTTCTATTTACCAAAAATTATTGATTCGATGCTAATCACACAAGACTGACTTGTTTAATTTGAAAATTATGTTTCTTCCAGCCTACGCCAAGATAGTAAGAAGTTTTGGATATCTGTAAATTCATTATGTGTTATGTAAAAAGTTTACATTACAACATCATAACAATACAGTGCGTAGTGGCAAAGTGAATATTTCTCTGTTCGTGAACGAGAAAACTCTGCCTCGTTAAAAATCTCTTCTAATGTTGTAATGTTTTGTTAAGTAAGATTTTTTCCGATTATTTTTACGATGTATGTTCTTTGAAATGCTTGTTAGCTCATTGTTCATTAAGTAAGATGTTAGAAATATCGAATCCATTTAACCAAACTATAGATATTGCGGCAGATTAAATATTGTTTGACTTAAAAGTTGTACAGCTAGTTGTTTACTGTTAGGAGTGAAATAAATCTGAAAATGTATGTATCAACATGACCTTCAACAAATATATTATTTTCGGTAACCTTCTACATTTTTCAACACACGTGAATGTAGACAATGTACAATGTTATTCATACATTTTCAATACTAATTACTATTTCATCAAATTTACTTGCAGCGATAAATACAATAACATTGAAAATTCATTTCATTTTCATAGCAATAGTTAAACTATTAATAACCAGAAAGACTCAAAATTGAATTTTTGCCCAAAGTATTCTTTAACTGTTTTTAAAATTAGTTAATGTCTGTTACCATCTCATCAAAATTATGAATAAATAGGTATGTGTAAATTTGCAAAGAAAATATTTGATTTTGAGAAATACGATACAAAGAAAGTAAAACATGCGGAATGTAACAGTTTCACGTAGCATATCTAATTAGTAACAACTAAATAAGCCAAGTATATTGGTTCACAATGGCATTATACCTGTCACATGCACATATGAACATCTTTTAAATGCATACGCTTAAGTAAATTCATATTTGTACTACTAAAATACTTATTTAAACATGTCTCATTTGTGACTTTATTTCTTATTAATACCTATTTATTTTTTAACATTATGTATAATTTGAAACTTTTATACATACATACATACATACATTTTAAAAGCATAACAGAAACGAAATAAAAATATAATTGAACTATTAGTGAAATAGATGTCCAAAACGATCTCAAAATAGGAATAGGAAAATTGTTAGATTGAACATTTGTTATTATTTGTGGTTATATGTTTTGCACAAAGATTAATTTTTCCATAAAGTTCGTGAGTGAGCTCTGTTATATTGGAAACCATAAATAGACGATTTCATATAGCTCTACAAGAAACAGCTATCTACACTAGAAGTCGAGCGTTTTCTTAAAACGCGTTCCCTGAAGAAGGTGAATCGATAAGTGGGTCTATTATGTGTGTTTGTATCAACATTTTAAACTATTTGTATTTGTTTCATTCATTTCGTTCTCCCTATTCGCTTTCCCCTATTCCTTTCTTGTATTTCCCTACTCCCTTATTCCTATTTCCTTTTCTCCACTCCTTATCCCTTTTATTCGTTTTCCTTTCCCGCGTTCTCATTTCCCCAACTTCCTTTTCCTTGTCCCCTTCTTGTCCCCTTCTTCTTGTTGCCTTATCTTGTCCACACTTAAAGCGATTAGGTCCATGAGCGTGGACTCTAAGCGGATTTGGGACTGTGTAAGCGCCCTAAATGAGGTTGGCACCCAAAGAAAACTAACCCTGGGCCTGGGTCCCTAGCCACTCGGGCGTGAGAGGAAATGAGGCGGCGGACGAGCTGGCCAGGTGAGGTTCGTCAAGGCTATTCGTTGGAGCCGACCCGACCCCTCTTTCGGCACTACCAAATCGCAAATTAAAAAATCCATGAATGAATGGATATATAATCAGTCCAGAGAGTGGTGGGAAAAATCATCGGGACAAAGACAGGCAAAAGAGTTCCTAAAGGAGCAGAGGCCTGAATTCACGAGAGATCCACTGAATAAAGACAGGAAGACTGCCAAAATGATTGTAGGTCTGCTGACTGGTCATTGTAGACTGAATAGGCATATGTACAACATAGGCCTGGCAGATGGTGGAACTTGCAGATACTGCCAAGAGGATGAAGAAACACCAGTTCTGCTGTGCTGTGCCAATGTGAAGGCCTGGCGAGGACAAGGTTTCTAGTAATGGGGGAGGAGAACCCCATAGCTAGTAGCTACATAAAGAAGCCGCTCTCAAAGATGTTGAGCCTAATTAAGAGGGCAAAATTAGAGAGCGTCCTCTAGGAAAAAAGGGATCACAATGCCACCCAATTCTAATCTAATCTAATCTATCCTTATCTTATATCTTTATAATGCCTTATAACTTTGAGAAGCATTTGTCAAATATTTTGTAAATACGAAAAAATGATCAATGTACTCCCCCAGAAATACGTGAAGTACCGCAACGGGCAATTGACAAATGCATTTCGCAGAAATCGAAACATGATCTTAAAAGGAGTTCCACAAATTTCATAACTAGTATGAGCAAAATAATATACATCAATAACAGAAAATGTAGTTATAGCGAACTGTGTAGTTATTCAATGCTGTGCACATTTCCTAAGAAATGTGAACATATCCAAATTTGATTCCCAACATTTTTGTAGCTCCCTAACAGTGAATTGTTTACGGGTCATTGTTTTAGACGTTCATCCGCCTCACGTTTGGCTGATCGTGGGGGTGATCTTGTAACAATGAGATATCACGGTGAGTGGAAAAATTCTGCAGCAGCAGAAGAGGAATCTAAAATTTTTGGTTACTATGGTAATGAAAATTAACAAGTTATATGTTTTTAGACTGGAAATTATGTAGAATCTGCATATGCCAAAATGCTTGTTTAAATTTTAAATTTCGACCATATTTCCGATAAAACCGGGAGTGATACAAAATTATAACATATGTTAAATAATTAACAATTGGCTGCAATTAAAATAACTCGGATTTTTATTAAAAAACATTTATAAATAAAAAAGCCATGGGCCTGTGAGCTGGGACGCTTGGTATGCACTATATTAGTATACTTTTATGTTATTACATAGTTGATCGCTACTGTATTATGTTAACCATATCTGTTTATCTGTTTACAACTTTTTGCTACTGCAGAAAGAAATCTAATTTCTAATTAATTGTTTGGAATAGTAGAAATACACATCAATTTAAGAATAATATACAGTGCTGGAACCGGTATAGACTCGAATCTCTTATGCCTACCGACTTTATTAAACAGAAAACATCTTAATAAATAAAATTGTCATGAATATATATTACAAAGAAGAAAAAGAATATACATGCTCCCATTCATTGGCCGTAGATAGAAAGTCAAGCCTTGGTATAAAGCTTAAGAAGGAATTACTTATTATCGACGTTAAGTCTGGTGCCCGACTCTTCGTGGTTGGACATATGTTCGTATATTTCTTTAACAGCAACATTGTAGAAGCAATATAATGAGTTGAGTTTTTTATTCGCGAGTGGACCATTCATAAAATAAATACGACCGTCGATTGTAAAATTTCGTCCGTACATCCCACGGTCCTTTAACAAGGAAGAAACCCGAACACGCCGAACGATAAAAAATAACTTACGACGAAATAAATTTCTCTTTTCATTATTTTCGCGTAATTTAATGCAATTAAAGCAAATATTCGGAAATGGATCCCGGTCGCGAATAAACAGCGGTACTCGTTTATTTTAATGCCCGTGCGCATTTTTTTAATAATAATAAATCGGCTCAGCGGTCTCTCCTGTCAATTAAAAAAAAGAAAATACGTTTACAGCTTACACCTTATAAACTATTTCAAACGTGTAACCAATGACTTTAATACGCGTCCGCTAATGAATGAGATGCGATATTTTATCCATTTTCCATATATAAATCTCTGAAGTTATTATTCGGTTTTGCCTGTTTAAAATTAGTTCGCAATGTGAACATTAATTTTTAGCGATTATATTCGTTGTGGCTGTCCTTGAGATATTAATGAGAAACAGTATTAGTGGTTTAGTGCCGGTGGAAAACTATCGAATGACTTTCATTTTGAATCATATTCGTTCTAGTATAGAACACAGATCATTAATTATAGTTAATTAGAGACAGTGTGGTTCTTTGCTTTGATACATGCTGTTCAAAGCAACCTATGTTGAAGTGACGTTATTAACAAATTTCTAGATTAATAAACACCTACAAAATACGTGCTTAGGTTTACTTAAAGGCAAAGTTATCATTGTAAAAGTATCCCGTCTAATGAATATGGATATGTATATAAATTTACATCTGAATCTATTATGGATAGTTGCTACGGAGATTGACATATACGTCCCGGTGGCGTTGTCTTTCATTACAGTTTTTCCATACAAACATGCCGGAGATTAACTCTTAGAGATAAGAACATCGCAGGTATATTAATTTGTAGCTACTTAAAAGTGTACGTATTCGATGCCAGCATGAGATCACGCGACTTCTGGGAAATCAAAAGAAAGTTTAAGGATATATTGATATAATCTGGTTTCCAGTGACTGTTTAGCAGAAATAGTTTGAAAATGAATTTTTATTTCTCAGTTCTAGTTATATATGTAGCTTTAGCAACATGCCATATATTAGTATGCTTAAAGGTAACAGTGGAGTCTTTAACCCATATAGATTTGCTTTTTAGAATTTCCTTTGGAACAAATATAACATAAAAGGGTCGCAGATTAGAGATAGATAAATAGTTTATTGCTTAAGAAATACAAAGTAGGAGATAAATTATAAAGACATATTAAATAGACATATGTAAAGAAAAGTACCGAAAAATAATAAGAATTCATACTAAACAACAACTAAACAACTACAGAGCTTGAATTCGTAGAAAAGCAAGTGATCATGAGGATAGAAAAGGGAATAACTATAATCGGGAGGAAAACAGTGATAGAGAAATAATTAATTACAGTAAAATGTTTATTATTCGTCACGTTTTGTTAGTCGACACTGTAGGCTTTTATATTAGACATTTTTTGTTGGTGTCCATAGGCAAGTATAGACCCGAAGAAGGCAACTCGGCTAGAAGAATAGGCTTCTTAGAAGACCTATTGTGCCTCCATGTCCATTTCAGCTTTCTCTCTCAGGTTGCACTCTATCATAAAAGAGAGATGAGCAGAAGTTTCCTCCACATTCCCACACTTCCTGCACAGGGGAGAGTTCACTAGCGGTACCTGTGTTTATTTAGGAGTCTTTCCTCATTCGGTTGAAGCCCTAGGCATTTACAGTGTCTAGCGCCGGCGAGCTCATTCCAAAAGGAGCAGTGCCTAACAGCAAGCTGGGACCAGGCAAACGTTTTGATGCTGCCATATGAGCTACCACACGTCGGTTCTAGACCCACAAACGGCAGCTCGCTGGCGCCCATTACCAACGTGTTAGCTATTTCATTGCCTCTGATCCCAGAGTAACCTAGCGCCCATCTCAATGTAACATTTAGGTGTTCCGCCAGCTGTTTAAGTTTTCTGTGGCACTCCAGTACTGCCTCAGAGTCAAATCTGACAGCCCGCAAAGCTTTGAGATGATTTCTACCCTTCCATTCCTGCGTAGGCAGTTTGAGATGCCTTCACCACAAGTCTGTCATTACGCGTTTTCGAGGCATCGACGAACCAACGGGGAAGACCCCGATTTGGTTTGCGGATGTACGCTACTCCAGTTTCCCTGCTGGAGATATCCAAGCTGTATCCCCAAGAGAAGCTGAAAACGGGCGAGATCTTATCTGCCTTTACGGACAGTGGTACTGTCTGTTTGATGTAGTTGAAGATGCGGTATATTAGATATGTATTGCTATGATTTACCATTAATTCCACCTTAAAGACTTGATTATATTTTGAAACATGAGAAACCAAGTTGAAAAAGACTGTAGGTGTGACCACTTAAGAGATGGAGACGCAACTCGCTCTTTTCGTCAACTGATTGACAAAGTAGAATCCATGTGAGTTAAAAGAAGAGGAAGAAAGGCAATAGGCAAGAATAAAACGAGATAACATAAAACCTAAGCAATTAGGTTTTGTTTAATATACACATATTATATGTACCAGTCTCTTTAAGGATTTCCTTCTTAATTCCTAAGCATTTATAAGTTTGTTAAGTGTGTACTTCAGATGAGCCAGATTTTTCCTCTATTCATCAACATACTTTCTGAAAAATCCGAAAATCACACTTGATGGGAGAGAAATTCGAAGCCACAGCCGAAGCCAGGATCCTAAGCAATGCGTTATGGTACTTGGCCATTAGAGGCCCTAAAAACGTGATAATGATATAGAAATATTTATAGATGACTGAGCGTAACGTAGTAAAGCAACACTTCTGCGTCCGGTAGGCAATACGTTTTGTCGTATATCTGCCTAGATTTACTTGACAGCAAGTTTTGTTTAGCTTCTTCTGCTGCCTGAGTAATCTTTTGGAGGAGTACAAGTAAAACACTCATTTCAAAACTGGTAAAAACACTCAAAAAATTAAGGTATAAGTAGTACTAATTAAAGTTAAAGCTGACAAGAAATATGGTAATTGGTCTATGTAACAATATTATGAAAACAGTCATTAGCATTTGATTTCCTTTTCTTTCTAAATTGAAGATTTTCTTGAAAATTGTATGTAAATTATCTTCTTCGGCGTGTTAATAGCTACACACTTCGGTCCACAAAGGAGTACTTTACGCCCTTTGAAACATAAATAACTATTAAATACATTCTCATGTCAAGAAGAGGTTTTGTCTTGTGCTTATTTTCTACATAAAACAAATAGGTCTCTTATTCCAAGTATACCTAACTTTAAATAAGAATCGCGCTGCAAGTTCTATATGTTTTAGTATGTAGTAACCATATTTGGTGAAAAATCGTGCTTCGAAAGTGCAACCTTTTTCGACTTCTTGTCACGATTGGCGTTCGAAGACTAGATGAGATGTTTATGTGTTGGCGCGTATGTACTGGTTGCTGACTGCCATGTGCTTTTGGTTTCGGTAACTAACCAATTACTTCAGGAATTTGTTTTTGTTGTGGTTGTTAAGCAATAAACATTTGGTTTGTATCCAATATAGCTTTTAAGTTTAGAATGTATGGTTGTTGCAATGCACTCTTCCAAGTGATATGTAAATGTAGAGTCTTATTCCGTTTATTTAGGCATACTGGACGTTCTTCAAGTTTGATTGCTTCCCTGATAATTTTGGTTTTAGGTTTTCTGTATTAGCAATGGTGTTTATTCCATAGCTTCGTTCCATCAAAGTTAATCTTATACCTAATTAATAGTAAGCGTTATGTTAGAGAGAGGTAAAATCCTGCAATTTTATGTTTTTCTCTGTGTAACACATTTATCTTCCTATTAATTTGTTCAAAGTAAGAAGGCAAACACTCACCGCAAGGGAATTCATATACGCCTTGATTCTCTAGGGGAATAAATACTTTAGGTAATTTTTAGGTAACACATTTTTCTTATCCGGTAGTGAATACTGTTTGAATGCTGTGTTTTTTTTTTCTGCCAATTACCTAAAGAATTACACCTTGGCCTACATATTCAATTCTTTCTAGTGATATATTTTTCTTATGTAAGGCTCATGTTATCAATTTGTTATTGTATCCATTTGAATTTAAAGTATCTCTGATGTATTTTACTTCTAAATTTTTTAAAGTTTTGCTGATCTCAATAATAATATGTTAATGACAGCTTGGGGTTTCACTGGATGGTGATGTAATTGGCCGTTTAGGTATCTATTTGTTTGTATTGGTTTTCGATATGTTGTATGTGCTAAATTACCATTCTGTTTTCTCTTGACCAGCATATCCAGAAAAGAGATCATTTTGTTTTTCTCCATTGTTGGTTTGATTTTTGGATGCATATTGTTTAAATAGGTCAAGAACCTTTGTACTTCTTCTTCTCTTTAAGGTCAAATTATAAAAGTGCCATTTACATACCTTAATCATAGCTTCGGTTTTTTTTTCCTGCGTTGTTCGTAAAGCTTCTACCTCGAAGTTTTCCATAAATAAATTTGCTAAAGCAAGAGAAAGTGATGAGCCCATTGAGGCATCTTCAATTTGCTTATAGCGCCAACCTTTATATATGAAATAAGTAAGTTGTTAAACAGTGATTCCCTGGATTACAACAAGTTGTAGTTACGATATACGAGGTGTTCCATTAGAAAAAAAATTGAGGAGGGCAATTTTGGAGGCGGCCAAATGAATCCTTTCCTGATGACCATCCTGTATGACAAAATCAATTTACAATTTCAGCCAATTACATCAAATCCAAACAAAAATTCTTAAATTAGATGAAGAAAAACTCGGCATGGCGTACTTTCATAATCTGCGGATGAATAGCATGTGATTAAAGATCTTTCATAATATAAAAATGATGTTCCATTTAATAACATGAATTTCACTGCGCTGTTTTTCTTTTTCATTAAATACTTAAAACTATAGTTGTTGAAGATGTAAAATTAACTTTATAAATAATAATATCATTATAATATGAAAAAGAAAAACAAATAAAAATTTAAAAGAATACGCACTTTAAAATTGAATAAGACCGATTTGCAAAGCGCAGAATGCTAAATAAAAAAATAGAGCCAAAAAAGACGGAACCACACAACATTTACCGAATAGCAATCGTATCCGCCAAAAAAATAAAATGGAAAAAAATTTGGCTACGAAACACTCGTACAATGATTTATAGTATTTATACAAAAATTAATCCATTATTTTGCTAAATACGACATAATTACTATTTTTCCACTAACTTTTATTGCATCCTCCGTCATTTCCAACATTGAAATGAATTATTGACCCCAATAAAAATGTCGGCATTTCACATGTATCGCTTCAAGAAAGGTTATTTTTCTACAATACGTGCAGACTCATCGGCCTTGCTGACCAGTTCTTGAAGTGTATTATTCGTCAGATGTCTGGTGTGTGTGAGTGTGAAAGAAATATCATATACAGAAAAAAAAAATAATTCTGTAACGGGTACCGCGAACGAAGGATAACAGGAATTAAGTGTTTACATTACAGTTGATTTACTTTCGAATGTTTAAATTAAAAAAAACAACGGTATCAATTTAACTATAAACACATTGTTGGAGGTAAATAGTAAAAAAATATACGCATATGGAAAAGGTAACGGCACTGGCATCAAAATCAAGTGCTATTGGAAAATATACAGAGTTGGGGCAATTATTCCTTTGGTGCGGACTGAAATTTATGAATTTCATTAAGTGTAAGAGTGAGTATGTACGAATTGATAACTCTGTATGCGTTATAAATGTATAGTCTAACTCACTAGTGGCTGGTGCATACGTCACAGGCGGGACCAATACAATGATTAAAGTTCGTGCGCTATCGTCCGAAATACGAAGATGTTACGAATTCATTATACGAAGAAATGAGATCATTGTAATGGGCCTTGTAAAACGTAAACACCAGCCGCCGCTGGTCTCACTAAAGAAATATTTGTTCCAACTCGGTATACTTCTTATTGATGGCGGATTAAAAGCCACTGTCGGCACTTCAATTAAATTATTCTAGTTTTGAAATGATGTATAATTATATTTTGCTGTTAATAATGGTATTTATTAGTATTTGTTCTTTCAAAACTATACACCGTGACCATTATTGTGGCCAAGATATATATTCTGCCGCACATTAATTAACGTTAATGCGGTTAATTTATAGAATTAACCATTAACGCCTTTGCTAACGTGCTTATAACTAATGAGGCATTACACAGTTTTTATTAAAAATATCTCTTATTGATTGCTATATTTATGTGATATAGCTCATCTATATACCACAGAGAGAGTAATTTGCGACAAACAAAATGCAATCAAGATTTTCTCTGAAATGCACATAATTAGCCCTCTTATGGATATGCGCCAGAAGACACATCTACCAGGAACAGTAGCTTGCGTCTTCATACATATAATGATGTATATAACTGTTGGTATTTGGGATGGCGCGTGCGGTAGAGATTTAACAATGCTGTTCACGAGGCGTAGAACCGATCATAATAGGGTTGATGGCCGCTACGTTTATGAATAGACATGTGATAAAGTTCAGGCTGGTCCGAAGAGGGAATTTTGTCCTCACAGTTGGGATTGCTACTTGTAAACGATTTCGTGGTTACCAATGGAGTGCTTAATACCGAGGTGCAGGTCTCAAGGGGAGCCTTGAGGGAAGGAATTTCTCGGTTCCACAGGTGAATGCAAGGTTATGTGTAGTTGGTGCAACAGGGAAACGCTCGAGCTGCACCAGGGGATTGCAATCAATCACATGATTAATGTCTTCCTTCCCGTCATTGGCACTAGAATTGACCACATTAGCCCATTGTTGTGAGAAAAGTGGTCAAATTAGCTACAATTCACTTTGATACACAGCGAATCAATCGCCTCACTCTCATGTTTTTCTGGCCAACGAGCTACCGAAATTGCTTATTTCCGACGGTATGCTGGGATCGCCATCAAATATGATGTGCATTTGACCAGTGATTCATGCATACTTCACTACCTCCTTTGCAAACAGGGATCAATGGAGATGTACCGAAAAAATACTGACACACGCAGACACCAGCTGATTTACGGACGCTTTGAAGACAGAGCAAGATGTTGACGTAAAGATTTTTTGTCGCAGTCCACCAGTTAGAAATACTACAATCTTGCACAACACGTATCGATTTTCCAAGCTGAAATCTATACTACGAAAATATGTGTTACATGGGTACTGAATAAAAGCGTCAGATCAATAAAAAAAGGCGGTGCTGAAAGCACAAGAGACGCATAAATGCAACCCGAAGCTAATCTGGAGCTGTAAAAACACTTTAAATACATTGGGCAAGGCTAATAATCCATTCCTAATTTGAGAACCTGGGCGTTCACACGCTCGGGGAAATGAAGAAGTAGAAGTCTTACGAGAAAGGTGCTGTGGAGCAAATTCAGGAATCAGAGCTTGTGGGCAAATTAGAAGTTGAACCAAAATTGAAACAGTTATCCTGGTTTGATACATGCACATATACAATGCATTTCACCACATTCTGTCAGGATCAAAGAACTACTTCGACCTGACGGTAAAAGTGTCAAAACTACACAGAATCTAGTTTTCTAGCGGGATTGAATGACGACTGTGTCTGGAAGACGAGAAGACAATTGAGCACATTTCCTGCCATTACCCTACCACCCCGAAAATCACATATTTGAGCATTGGGAGACTTGCTTTTTCCTTAGAAGACTTAGAAGCAATCTTATTCAACAATATTCTGAGCTATCTCAAAGGTCTGGACTTGCTGGATGAAGTTTAAAATAACATCCTCTCTACAAGAGGTTTTAGAGGCTGGACGGGCAATTAATCGACCCATGCAGACGCTACTCCTCCCTAAATGCTAATTTCTAAATCCTAGCCTAAAAAATTCTAAATTTTCGGTAACCTTCTCGACTTTTGTTTTCGTGCAGATCTGTTATTGGTCCCGTTAGAGAATGTAGAATATATAAAAATGGAATCTAAAAAGAAATATTCTACCAAATAAATTGAACCGAGATTCTTTTGACTGTCTTAGCTGTCTTGCGAAAGCTAGGATAGTAAAGGGAACCTCTTTTTAGTTTGCTTGGCTGTACTCTCTTAGAAATACAGCCGGTACTTCTATCTAGTTTTAAAAAAATATCCTTTCAAATACTCTGTTGTTTTGTGTCTAGATGAAGTTTCTTTATTAACTATACTTTCATTATTCATAAAATTTTATTAGATTTGGAAAATCTTGTTGAAGAAGGAATGACTATTATCCTTTTAGACATTGATGTGAGCTAATCCCTTGTATTGGAGTAAAAATCTTATTAGACCAGTATAACGGTGCTGTTTGTTATTATAGATACTACGTTATTTAGTAGTTATGGGTGATAGAAGTATACAAAGTTCTTTTCCGTTTTCACTCATGTAATTATTGCAGAGCTATGCATTAACGTTAGCAAGAAGTTTTCAAAGAATAACAAGCGTAATTGTTTTACTGATTCCTACTACGAACAAGTACGACAATGGTCAGCAAGATTGCAGAGATTCAGACGTCCTAGTTATCTCAAGTAATTCAAATATATATACCACTGCAAAAAGTCCTCAAGTGATCCTGGAAAGTGCATTACTTATAGAAAACCATCTAATCAATGCATCAGCCTCGATTTATTTTATTTATCATATATAATATATTTATATCAATAATTGATGAACTCTTATTCTGTCTGTAAATATTAAAATAACGTGGTAAAGCAACTTGGTTTTAAATTGTGTACACATGCATGTATTAGGTATGTACGTATTTAGGTTTTGGGTGTGTGCAATAATACATCCAAAATAGCAACGCATCTTAGCTAATTATATTAATGCAATCCATGAACAAAAAAAACTGTTACTAACTTTTGTCGATAAATACAAAAAGCCAAAAGGCTGCAGTGTTTCCGGAGACTTAAGGTGATAAATGCGGTCCCGCGCAAAAAAAAACGTTCGTTATAATACATAAACTTGTTATTTCAAAAATACAGTAAACGCTAGTTGATAGCATTTAAAGGCGTACGTAATTAACACCTCTGCTACGGGTTAAGATGAAATTCCTAAATCCTTATTAAAACAATGTGCAAACAGGTACCAAAACAGCCAATTGTCAATTTGTCGCTAGAATCCGGAACATTTCCAGAAGCACTAAAATATTCTCTTATAAGACCGATATATAAAAATGGAGATAAGAAGGATTATAAAAAACTACGGACCCATAGCATTGACACCAGATATATCTAAGATATTTGAGAAAATAGCTCTCAAAAGAATAACATGTTTTACACTGAAATATAACATCTCAAGCTACAATCAAAATGGTTATCTTAAAGATCGATCTACAGAACGTGCAATGTTCCAATTATTGAAAGAAATTATAACTGGTTCAAAAAGAATCTACCATCTCTGTTCTCTGGACTTGGCAAAAGCGTTCGATTGCGTTCATCATGAATTACTTTTGGAAAAGCTTGAGGTTATGGGTTTTCGGGGAGTCGCATCAAACTGGATAAGAAAAATATCAATGTGTGATGGCAGTTAATGAAGATGAAACAGAAATTAGATCCAAATGGAAGAAAATAACAACAGGTATCCCACAAGGATCGTTCTTGGACCCACTCTTATTTTTTACGTGAACGACTTTCCTAACTCCACTCAAAGCCCAACCATCATGTTTGCAGACGATACATCAGCAGATATTCGATGTAAAACAAAATCTGATTTAGTCACTATTACAGAAAATATGATAAAGCTTTATGAAGGTTGGTTTTACGAAAACAACCTAAACTTGAATATCAAAAAAACTAAACTTTTAAAATTCAAGAGTAACAGTGACTTGAATATTAGAGTCAGAGATATCCAACTTATCTGTTCTCCTGAGGCTACGTTCTTGGGCTGGATCTTGGATTTAGAGTTGTCCTGAAAAGGTCACATCGGGTTCCTTGCAAGTAGGTTCTGTTCCCAAAGCTATGCGTCAATAGTTAAAAAATGTTGGTGTTGAAGCAGCTTTCTCATCATACTATGCGGGTGTTTTCTCGAGAATAAAATAGGGTATTGTATTTTGAAGAAACTTTAAAGACGCTGATAGAATCTTCAAACTACAAAAAAAGTGTATAAGGACAGTATTTGGACTTAACTGTAGGCATTCGTGTGTGGATGTGTGTGAGTTACGGAATTTTGACAGGTTCTATTTTAGAATGTGGTGTGTTGTCAAAATCAACTACAATGACTTGTCCGAAGAACTGGAACTCGTTCATACTCACAACACGAGATGTACCTACCACAAGACGCTACTTCCGCCATACATTCACTTAATAGAAGTGCAAAAAAAGTGTTGCATACCAATGCATCAAAATATACAACCATATACCAGAAGACATAAAGCTACAAACAAACGCATCTTTTACAAATAAATTAAAAACTTACCTCATCGATAAAGTATTTTATAGTGTAAACGACTTTTTTAAGTCATACATAGTTCAAATCTTTAAATATCTATTTGTTAATCTGTTATAAGTGTTATATTTTCCTTGTTTGTTATTTTACTGTTGACGTTTTCTACACATATTTTTTTTAATTTAATTTTATTATGAAAAAAATATACGTTATTATTATGTAGGTACTTGCAGTTCAAAGGCACTTTGCACATCAAAGAGAAATTGACAATTCATTCCGTTTAACTACAATATAGATCCATTGTTGATCCATGAATATATCGGAGTTTAATTTAGCAAATTTTGAATAACTTATTAAGAAAGTATTTTCTAAAATTCAACTGTTACTAAGAGGATTGTTTCTTGATGCCCATTGCAAACCTATTTAATGGGCAACTAAGTTTATTAATAATTTTAGCAATTAAATCACGAGGATTTTTGATGAGATTTGGAAATATAAACAGGGAACATACAGATGGTTATGCATAATAAATAAGCTGCTTTTGCGTTCTTGGTTTAATATTTATCATCTCTTTGTTATTGAACTGTTATTTATTTTTATATAACTAACTTAACAAAAGTCTTTCATTATTCAAGCAGTTGTGTTGATTAAATCTGTTAGCAATTGTCTTTTGTATTATGGCTGATATTTTTATCTGCGCGGTTCATGAATTGCCTAAAGGCAACTAGTCACAAATTTTCATGGCCCTCAACGGCAAAATAACAGTGTTAAGCAATTAGCGAGCAGTCGTGCCCGGTTCAGAACAATACGCAGTATACTCACCTATCTAGATGTCATAAATCTCGTTAGGATAAACTGCAAAAGTATAAGTACCACAAAGTTGGCTCTGTATACAATCGCGGTGTTAGTAGCAGCGGTTAATGAGCCCACAATCTACTACGTCCTCGACTAAATAGTAAAGAGCTGTGAAGGAGTTGTGTTTCGAAAGATGTTATCTTCGCGCCGGGTCTCTTTAAACGGACGATTCTTCTCCGTTCCGCATGAGTAAAAATTACATCACGTCGGATATTTGCTTTGCATTGTTTCACAGATGCAGGCTAATTGTTGTTCTTGCATTTGCTGCAAGGTAAGCCATCTCGACTCACTGCATAAACCTATATATACCTGTCTAGAATATTAATGTAAGGTCCTAATTAAGTCTAATTAAATGTCTGATATGGAATATTCTTTTTACCGTTAGAAAGTTAGAAGAAAATATTCCACCGATTAGTGGCTATTACAGTAATTGTAGATAAGATAAAAAAAGTACTGTTAATTTTTTTAATTTAAACAATCCGGATTTGAAGCAATAAAGTGGCTCTCGCTATAAACAATAGCTGTAAAGTAAAGAAAAAAAAAGTGGTGGGGAGAATGCCAAATTGGGTTATATATAAACAATAAATGGATTCAATACAACGCATAAATGTTAGCCTACAACAACGCAGTTTTGAAGCATTTAGCAAACTTGGTAAGAAGTCGTGGTACATTTCTTGCATATCTAGTATGTGAAAGATAAATAAGCACTTATTGTTGAAGTAAATTTAAAAAAGTTACTGGTTCTTACTTTTTTTTCGTTGTGGGAACCGTCTGACATTGAGTCTCCGGAAACACTATAGCTTCTAGGCTTTTTGTATTTGGTGTCCTACTTCTTTTACCCATTAAATTATACCAGTCATTCCAGGATCCTAATAAGCTGCACTTATCTGTACAGGTCTCTGACCGGTCGATCGAATTAATTCTATGCCTTCTTGTGTCCAGAGCATTCACGCCGAATGTGGTAAACTGTCTCCGTCCTCTCATTTCACGGTCTGCAGGTGTTGATCCCAATTTTCTGTAGGTATCCTTTCAGTGTACCGTGCCCTATTAGGAGACCTGTCACGATGCGAAGATGATTCCTTTTGAGCTGCAACAGTTCAGCCTTGTTTTGTGATGGGCCCTTGATAAAGTCTTACCATGAGTTTACCTGATTGTACTATCCCAGTGCTTTTTTGTTTCTCTTTGACCCAATTCTTACCTGCTCTCGTGCTATATTGTTAGACTAGAACAGGTTCCGGGCCTATATATGGAGCAAGTGAATTATTTGTTGCTAACCCATCGGCTTTTTCGTTTTTTTTTCGATTGCTAAATGTCCAGGCACCAAAAACAAAGTGATTTTATTACCGTTTAGAAAGCTATTCAGTTCTCTAAGACATTTTCATACCAGTCTTGATAGTATCTTAGGGTTCACTAATGTGCTCAGCATCCCCTGGCTGTCTGTAGCAAATATAGATCAGCTTATTTTCAGAGGCCCTCTGATTGATTTCAGTTCCACAATGCAATATTTCATATGCCTCTGCTTGAAAAACTGTCACACATCTTTGTAGTTCTTACCTAATTCAGTGGCTTTTTGATGTTAATATTTAAATATTCTCATATTCCTCTCAAAATTGTTCTTTTGTTCCAGAAATTGATACATTCACTGCTCTTTCCACAAGATTTGCGTCTGTATATTTTAGAAAGTTGTTTAATTGAAGATGTTGATCTTGGATGTTTGAAATGTTATTTGGAGTCATCTTACAATTAATAATAATAATAATAATAATAATATCGATTTATTGGGACCATACAAAATATATACATTTTCATATTGCCCAAAAAGACCAATTAAGTCGAATTAAGTCTGTTTCCTTTACTAAATTCAAATATCAAAGATAATTGAACGATCAAAGATATTTTCCTAACCTTCTAAATATGATAGATTGTTACAAGCTGTAATTAGCAGTTTTATTTTATTTTTGATCAAGTTTTTAAAAGCATGTAGAATTGCAGTTTTGTTGAAGGTCATATTAGGTCTATAATCATGTGGTTTTAAAACTTAGGCAAAGCTTTTACCCATCTCTTTCCTTTTCCACTATTACTACCAGTTTTTATAGATCTGAAAAAACTATAACACATATACATGGGTTGACACGAACACAAAAGTAAATAAGTATTAAATAATTTGCATCTCATTTCACACACAATGAATTATGTATGCGCATTTACATAAATAATTATAAAAAAAAACGCATACATCACAGGTTAAAGATTCCGACAAGATTTCCTACTTTAAGTATTTACACTGACAATAAGATGGCCTTTTTTCATTTGTCCTTAATCCAAATTAATTCGCAGCGCGATTTTTTTTTTATCGTCGAGTTTTGTCGGCGACCTTGTATCTGCTGCGAACGTATAAATTCTATTCAGTGATGATTTAACAAAAAAAAGGAGATATGTTTTTTTTTTACCATTCAATAACTATTTTAAATTAGTGCACCTTAAAACATCTACATTTTTACTTGCAATTATTTCTAATATGCAATCGGTTTGAAAGTTTGGCGCAATATGTCGAGGTCAACAGCTTTCTGATTAATTATTTGCAATATGTGATATTTGATTTCGTTTAGCGTTTAGCTCTTGTGCGACAAAGCAAAAAATGCCAAATTATAATCTTTTCAGAAAGAAAAATATGAAATGAACCACTATCGGTAATTTTAGCAAGTGTAATTGAATAAACAGATTAATCATGAAATTTGAGGAAAGTGATTTTAGTGCAGGATAATTAATTACTTATCGTCGCGTAAGCATTTTATCAGCCATTACGTCCGCGGGTTTGCAAATTATTTGGGAAAATTAAATAATATATGTCATGCAAACAACGCGGATATCTAAAGGAGCTCTCGGAAAAGAATGCTTTTTAATTCTTTACTTAATTATTAATATAGTAAATATTATCACTAACTAAATAGTCAACATAAAATTACATTTTCTGTCAACAAAAGGCGTTTATATTGAGCATTTTGCATTGCCGATGATTTAAAGATTTATAATAGGATATCTTCTCTATTTGATTGCGGGTTACTGCAGATAAATCTTGATATTGTAAATCATTGGCGTGGTCCAAACAAAATTAGTCTCAATGTGAATGAGTGCGCTGTCGTTTCATACTCGAAATGTAACACCATAATAAGTTTCCTATTCAGCTAATAATAATAAGAAGAAGAAATAGCAAGAGCAAGAAATAGCTAGATACAGACCGATTACTTCTCTTCCGACCTTAACAAGCTGCTGACCTCGATAATAGCAAATAAATTATATGCACATCTTGATGCCAATAAACTACTATACGAGGAGCAGAAGGAATGTAGAAGAAACTCTAGAGTATGTAAACAACAACTGGTCATCCGTGTGAACATTATAAGGGGCCAGGGCACGAAGGAGAAAAGACCACTACACACAGCTTTTATCGACTATCTGAAGGCTTTTGATAGTGTACCTTACTCATAGCTTCATCTTACTGTAAACATATAACCAATGATCCAGGTACCCAGAACGATAAGTGCCGTATGTGCGGTCAGAAGAGACAATCAACCACCTGATCGGAGGATGTAAAGCTCTGGCCCCAAACAATATACAGATAGACATAATGATGTGGCCAAGATCTTGCATCTCAATATATATAGGTTATCACCTGAGAGAGTGGTAGACACAGCTCGCTGCAAGATACTTTTCCATCCACGTCGACAACTTAAAGCACTCCTCGATTGAATAAATACATTATGACAGTAAAAAGCTTTTAATGTGCTGTTTAAAGATGTTCACCGATATTATATTTTGATATTTCTGAGGCAAGGCATTAAATAGTTTCAAACCCAAAACATTGGGGAAATTTTTGGTAATATTCAAAGAATGTGTAGGGACACGAAAATTTTGCTTTGTCATCAGCATACATAGTTATGTTATGCTCCGCCAGAAAATCCGCAATATCATTTATGAAGAGGGGAAAGACTAGACGACCAAAAACACTACTTTTAGCTACACCTCTTTCCACTGGTAACATAAGAGATCTTACTTTATTGACAAACTTACCGTTATTACATTGTATTTCAACAAATTGCACCCTGTCACGCAAATACGATTCAAACCACCGTGCAACAACTCCGCGAATTCCGTAGCTGTTCAATTTAGCAAGAAAAAATATTATAATCGACGTAATCGAAGGCGCAACTTAACCCACAAAATATCCCGACTGTAAGTGCGCCCGAATCAAGGTTTCTTACTACGTACTCATAAAGCGCATGCATCGCGGTTATGGTAGAATGATTTACTCTCTGTACCCATGTTGCTTGGTTTATCAAAATATTATGTTTGTTCAAATGTGTCAATAATCTTAGAGAAACTAATAAAACTAATAAAACTATAATGAACTATATTTGACTTTGAACCTTTTTTTGGCAGTAGTATCTCACGTGCCATTTTTAGCCTTTCCAGATATTCAAAAGATAAATTAATCAAAAATGTCAAAGGTTTAATCACGGTTTCAGATACTCTCTTGATTATTGTGCACAGTACATCGTCTGGACCTGCTTTATTTTTCAATTTTTTGAAAAGCCTTTTAAGTATGTGGTCATGTAAAGACATGGCGCATATACTTTGAGAGATTTTAATGTTATTATAACTTATTTGATCGTTGCTGGAAATTTTTGACACTACATTACGCACAGATTTATAAAGTAATTATTAAAGGCTTCGGCAATATGAGTGGGATCAAAATCCGTTACCTTGGTGTGTTATTTGACTCTCAGCTATTGTTTACTGAGCATATTACACAAATTAACTAACTCTGTCTCCAAAAATTTGGGGTTCCTAATACGATCTTTAGTGATGTTAATGTTACTAAGACCCTCTTTTTTGTTTCTTTTAGACCTAAACTCGTATATGCCTCAGTTATTTGGTATCCCTATTACCTATATTAGGAATTAATGAGGAGTGGGTGCAGAAACGATTTCTAAAGTATTTATCGTTTAGGTTAGACCATATTTATCCACTCGCGGTCTAATTATGATGATTTATTTGATAGGCATAATATGACCTATTTCACAGGCCTGATACCAGTGGTTGTTTCCTTATTACACTTGTCCAAAATAGAGCTGATTCGTCTTCACTATTGTCCCAAATACATTTCAATAACCCCCGCCGATAATATTAGGTCATATGAGAGTATTCATGTTCCTAGAGCTCGATCTAATTTACTTAAACGTGCTTTCTTAACACACATGGCAGGTAACTTTAATAATATCCCTACAGTTTAAAAAATATTGAGTCTCTTTCTTTTTATTAGTTATACATACATGTAAAAGTTTTTCTAAACATTACAATTAAACACCAAACTTTCGTTTTTTTTTATTTTGCAAAATGATGCTTTTTCACTTCTCCAACAATGCCAGAAACTATTATTCTAGTGATCTTGACCATAAATCACCTTCAAACTGCCTAACTCGTTCATAATGGTAGACATATTATTATGAATATAAAAAGTATACGCTATTAGGATCATTAAATTAGTTTAAGTTAATTTATAAATTCAACAGAAAGCTGACTGGCTACCGTATTTAAATTAACGCGAGTTGCATCTATTTATGTAACATTAATATTCATTTATGTAATTCTTATTGATTGGATAAGTGAATTAACATAGAACTTACCTTCACTATTATATCATTGAATAAAGTCCCTTTCTAACTCATCATTGTTAGTGGCAAATGTTAGATATTAGACGGGTAATGAACTGTGACATTTTAAATTATCCTTAATCTCTTCCTACTTTGCTAGCACTTATTACAGTAATTATTACTTTATATTTGTTGGTCAGATTAATGGTGGGATTTAATGCACACCTGTAGTGCCTATAAGGATATATGCAGCATATCAGCATGTATTTTGGATGCTTAGAAAATTACAGCTAAACATTACAAGCGTTACAGGCATGCATAGAATCCTACCAATACCATTTTGTTTTTACTTACATTACTCTTTTAAAAAAAAGTTTTTAACTCTAATAGAAAGGAAGTGATATAATAAAGTAATCCATTGCTGAAATGAAAATAAGCTTACGACTAAGCTACTTCGAAGAAAATTAATCTAGGTTATTTTAATTTAATTTTACATCATTTTCCATCCTGATGCAAGTCTTAGCACAGCTTCCTTTTCCGTATAATAAAAAGCAACCTGTCCTAATGATGCAGGTTACACATAAGGAAATTTAGTAATAACACATGTGACCTCCGAGTAAGACGGAACCTGGTCTAACATATTTTCCTAGGTACCGTTTTAGTTCAAGTTATCACTGGCCATTACGTAACTGCAATTATTTTAGTAATTAAGTTCTTTATTCGCTGTCCCAATTAATGTTTCAAACTGGATGTTGTAACACAGCTTATGGGTGTAAACACCTTAAAGTGCGTACATTTTAACGAGTGATTTAACATATGAACAAGGTACCTTTCACACATTTGTTCACCGACATAATGACTTTTAAAACCTATGTAGGTACTTGTAATAATAATAGAATATTAAAATGATTTATATTTTGCCACGGGGTTCCTATTGATAATGTTAAAAAATTGCAATCATCGAAGATTTACATGGATATTGTAGAAGAATTACATAACAATAGGCTTTCTATTAGAGCGACCTTGACCATTTAAAAGCACCGTTGATACTTTCACTGATGCATATAAATTGTCTGGGTAGCCGATTGTTGTTGCATCGCCCGGCGTTAATAAGTTCCCAGATGATTTAACGCGATCGTTTCCACTTACATTACAAGCAAGAACAGCACTTGAAACAAGGAAAATGACCATTAGCTCGAGGTTTAATGAAGTTCTTTACGTCAAATTTCAGTAATTTATTAATATTCGACCAAATTCATATAATCTAGCTAAATACGATTCGTAAAGGTGATAGTAAATACATAGCTGTAACTACTATTTATGTGGCATATTAAATTATTATTGGACACTGAAAAGTCAACAAATTTCTAGTTGACCTAACAGTCTCAAGTAATTGTGAGCAATGGTTTATCCAATATTTCAAAATTACCGCAAGATATTAATTTAATTACTGTAGCAGTTTAGATTAATGTGCAGTTACTGTTCTTGTCTACACAACATTGTAAAACTGACTATGTTACGGTTTATTGTTTGAAATGTATTCACTTTTGTAAGGGTTAGATTAGATTAGATTAGAATTGGGGTGGCCTACGGACTTGTTTCACCGCGACCTTTTCAGTTCTATTGTGGTCCCCTTTTTCCTAGAGGACGTTGTCTAATTTTGCTCACTTAATTAGGGCTATCATCTTTGAGAGCGGCTTCTTTATGTAGCTACTAGCTGTGGGGTTTTCCTCCCCCATTACTAGAAACCTTGTCCTTGCCAGGCCTTCACATTAGCACAGCACATGAACTGGTGTTTCTTCCTCCTCTTGGCAGTATCTGCAAGTTGCATCATCTGCCAGGGCCATGTTGCACATATGCTTATTCAGTTTACTGTAACCAGTCAGCAGACCTACAATCATTTTGACAGTCTTCCTGTCTTTATTCAGTAGATCTCTCGTGAATTGAGGCCTCTGCTCCTTTAGGAACACTTTTGCCTGTCTTTGTCCCGATGATTTTTGCCAACACTCTCTGAACTAATTATGTATTCATTCATTGATGGATTTTTTCATTTGCGATTTGGTAGGGCCGAAAGAGGAGTCGGCTCCAGCGAATGGCCTTAACGAACCTCGCCTGGCCAGCTCGTCCGCCGCCTCATTTCCTCTCACGCCCGAGTGGCTAGGGACCCAGGCCAGAGTTAGTTTTCTTTGGGTGCCCACTTCATTTACGGGGCTTACACAGTCCCAAATCAGCTTAGAGCCCACGCTTGTGAAGCTAATCGCTTTAAGCGTGAACTTACTGTCAGAGAAGATAGCGACGCTTTTACCTGGCTGGGTACATTTTTCTATCTCTCGGATACAGCGATGACTTGCAGTAATCTCAGCTTGGAACACAGTCGTGTCTTTGCCGAAGCTTACCGAAAGAGCCTTTTTAGGCTTCTCAGCGTATATTCCCGCTCCAACGCCGTAGTCCGTTTTAGAGCCGTCAGTATACCAGTTTGAGTCCGCTCTTACCAGAGTACCTGTCTCCCAGTCCTCCTTTTCTGGCATAATAATCTGATATTTTCTATCTGGGTTAAATTTTTGAATCATCACATGGCATTCCTAAAAGTGGTGTCTCCTTGAGTTCGTCTAACAGTTTTTTATAGTCAGCGCCGTGCGATTTACTTATCGGTACTTGTTTATGCAAAAGTCTGGTTTTCCTCATCATATCGTAAAAGAAAATCTATTTCAGGAGTTGTCAGCAGTTAGGCATATAGGTTATAATTGTCACATGAACTCTCTTGAAGCTAAATTTTTAGTGCAATCACTTCAATACTGAATCTTTGTGATATTGTAAATAGATGAACTTAATGCGGTGGAAATGTCTTTTTGTGCTATTGCAGATTATCAAAACCATCTCACTGCTTGTTGCTTAGATATAGTTAAAATATTTATTTAGAAATGTACATAATGGGAAATATTTTTCTTATAGCATTTTGTTTCCTATAAATTTACTTCTAGTGAATTGTCGGTGCACTCTGTCAAAATGTTGTTACTTTAATTTTAATAACATGATAAGTAAAATTAAACTATAGCAAACTTTCATATGAATCCCAATATTAACCAAATCAATAAAATCGAATAATAACAATGACAAATAAATATATATACCACAGCCTATTTTACCATGCAAAATATATCCGGCAAGTTTTCGCTGTCCGCAATTGCCAAATCACTGTCTGTTGTATTGCTGAATATCGATAGCTACTATACCGAACTCATACGTCTTTATTAGTATTACACTTTTTATATAACAAAGGCCTACGATGATATATTAAAATGGAGACGAATGGGCTTCGCTAGCCGATTGTCGATTCGTTCTGGTGATATCGTTTACTGTTATAGAACATCACTATAACACATATAAAATGTAATTTCAAAACAAACACCCACACAATAATCATAAAATCTTACTTCTACATGCCGCCTCGATTTTATTGCTAATGTATACAGATTGTTAGGTGGGTTTGAGCGTTATTCTAACTTATTACTAACTTAAATAAAGGAAGCGGTTCTTGACTTTAACTGCTTCGTAAAACTTGTCTAATTGCATATAAATGTTATGTACCGTAAATGATTGTAAACTGAATGGTAAACTTATGTAAACAGCACAGGATGAATTGTAGAACTTGTAGTGGAATATTAGCCTTTAGTTGTGGCTGTTGATATCTTAAATAAATTATTAAATATCTTGTAGATAAAAAAGATTTACATATTGCTGCGTACTGATGGTACCAAAGAAAAAAAAAATGTAAAATGAATATTAAAAATGAAAAATTAAATTAACTAGCTCAGCGGATAAAAATAAAGGGCGCAAAAGAACATGGACAAAACAAGTAAAATTTACAAAATTGAAATTTAATTACAAGCACAATGCTTCTTTTCACCTAAACCGTGGTGATTAACTGTAAACTAGAAAACGCAAAAATTAACTCTTAAACTATATAAACTAAAAATACCTTCCAGAACAAATATAATAACTGATCTTACATCTAATTTGTGTACACAAAAATATACTAACAATTATTATTTAAAGAATTCCTTGATGGATGAAAAAAATATCAAATTAAACGAACAAATGTTTAGAAAAATGTAATACCAAAATGGCAGCAAAGAAATTAAAATAATAAGTATTCACCCTTAAACATCAATCTCAGAACTGCCTTGCAAGGTTAAACACAGTCGTATACATATATCAAAACCTGCGTGCACTCGCAACGCAGAAACGCAAAGAAACTTCTAGAATATATATTTGAACAACATACACTACTGGTGAACGCAATATGTACAACTGAATGAAATTAATATAAACAACTGAACAATTAAAAGAATAAATAAGATCAATTCAATTAACGAAATCTTATACAAAAATAAAATATTAAATTCTGAGAAAATTTGCCTGACACATTGATAAAGATTAATCTCAATAAAGAAAATATCACTGAATTTACGAACCCTGGGAGCCAAAACCACAGCAATATGTATATGTAAAGATGATGAACTTATTTTGTGATGTATGTAATATACTATGTGCGTATGTACTAGGGTTGCCACCTTGATTGTCCTAGCTTTGAGACTGTGTCTTCTTGTCCGCCTTTGACAAGAGAAATCTTCGCAAGGGCTCATTTATGTAGAACTAAAAAAAAAGTGATTACATTAGGGATATTCCCTGCCCCCAAGTTTGTCCTCGCCGAACACATACAAAAGGTGGCAACGCTAGACATATTGACTTATATGGCAATCAAATAACAAACTCAGCGTTGTCTTGTACTATAAAAAATGCTTTTAGCCAACAAAGCTTAATATGTAAGGGCACCTGTCTTAGATGCCTTGTTATTGACAAATGAATATTTAGTATGAATAGGTATATCAAACATAATTTGTTTATACAAAAAAAACTATTTATTTCATCCAACCAATCAAAAATCAGACCTTATATCGGTTGGGGATCGTTTGTAATAACATGCTATGATACAATTTTTACCATATCTATGAATTCTATATACAGGGTGTTCGATAAACATGCGGCAAAAATTCAAGGGTTATTTAACAGCAACATACGGAGATCGCTGGATTGGTCGAAGTGAGCCACACGCATGGCCTGCTCGATCTCTCTCGATCTCTGAAGTCAATAGTTTACGGTGCTCCAGTAAAGAATTTGGGCAATTTGCGAAATCGGATAATTGCTGGGTGTAACTCAGTTAGAAACGACCCTGGTGTGTTTGAAAGAGTTCGACAGTCAATGACGAGAAGATTGAATGCTTGTATCCAGGCTGGAGGAAGCCATTTCGAACATTTATTGTAGATTGAGCAACTTTACATGTACTTTTTGATAATAAAATGTTATTATTGTCGCAAATCTTATTCGCCCTGTATCTTCGAAACAAAGGGGTTTTTCAAAAATCACCATAGGACAAAATATTCTTAGAATAGACCAAGAAATAACTCCTTGAATTTTTGCCGCATGTTTACCTAACGCCCTGTTTATCTAAATTCCGTTGCAACAGAGAATGATACATGACGTCACGTGCGCAATGTACGAATATTGGTAGGCGATCCTCCTTGCTAGGTAACAGACAATGGTAATCGGCAGCGTAATTGACGTCCGGCCCCTTTTCAGTCTATAAACGTATTTCAGTCCATAAAATCTAAATACAGCAGAGGTCTTATGCAGATGACCTCGGGTACTCGGAATTAATTCCAATGTTTTTTTTAAGGATTAAAAAACGTTTGAGATTATACCGAAAGGTAAGATTCTAGAAAAAAAAAACTTACTTATTGAGTAGTTGTGAATTTATTTTTTATTTACTGTTACGTTTAGTAAATTTTCATGGTTAATATATAACTAATATTAGTAAGGGTATGTGACTGCTTGGCAATAAAAAATTAAATTTGAATAACCGTTTTCCTTCCTTTCTGTTTAAAATTTCTTCACATTTCTAATTACCAAAACAAAAGATTGCACGAATTAATATAGGGAATATAGGGAGTATGTTCAAGCGATCGATCGATGGATATATGGATCGACTGTAAGTGGAAGGAACTATGTTAAACTTCTGCCACGGCCGTAGTTGAGCGAACGATGTGCAAACATGCATTTATTAGATTATAGCAATATAATTATTATTCTTGAATTAATTTCTTTTGTTTAGACAAATGTCCATTTTTATATTTCCACATTCTTTTTCTAATGTGGCTGATTTATAAATGAAACACTAGTTGTACGGTAATTATTTAATAGGGAATTATAGTTATACTACTTATTGTATAAATGTCAAAAATAATTAATTTCTAACAGCTGCACAAATTTACTTAGTTAAAACAAACACCAACATTTTAAAATTTTGTGGAAATGGGACGAATAACTGCGAAATTTCCTTACCTGTTTCCCATTTAAACAATAATGATAGATAGCTCCGCTCTTGTTATCATGTAAATACGAATGAAATACGATGAGAGAAAATACTTATAGTTGTTTGCAACTAAATTTCGTAAACAACAGAATTAAAACTCTGCCTACAACTGCGCATGCGCACATCTTAAAAATTGTGTCTAAGATTAGTTAGCGGGCACTACAAAGGACAAATTCTCCGAACAGAAATCTCTGCCCAAGCCGAAAAGTTGCGGCATCATTCAAGACAGCGGAAACGAATAAATTCTTACAGCAATTAAATGCACTCGTGTTTATTCGCCCCATGAGTGGAGGTTCATGTTGCCTACAAATTTCTCTAGAGCCGACAAAACACAAGTATGTCTAATCACTGTAAAAGTTTCTTCGGTACTCCTATCTTGGTCAAGACTGGCTTACAGTAACTACTACTGAAACCTGATTTGATAAATCATTAGGCGTTTTTACAATAAAATGATTTATTTGAAGTAACAAAGTGGTAATGTATAGTAAGTATGAAAATAACTTGCTTTAATTAAGTATGATAAGCGAAGTGAAGTCTTCGTACCGTTAAATTAATATAACCAAATTGTAATTATTTAGTGTAAACAAACATTTAGTTTGAAATGAATATTTTGGCTAATTGATTTAGTGTTGATATAATTAATCCTATTTCCTGCAATATTTAATTGAAACCAGTTAATTTTCTTTTTAAACAAATACTGTACTTATATGAACTGAAGTACGGCAAAGTATGTTATTTGAGAGAAACACATATTTGTTTGCCCACAAATAAAACGCCACCCGCTTGGGTCAATAAATATTTCATTAATTTAACAAGTTATTTTTATCAGTATAAGTATCCATAAGGTAAACAAGTATTATTTTTTGAGGGTTAGCATTTAAGGATTAGGTTTTCTTAAAATCTGTTTTAATTTACTCAGTAAATGCACTTCCCATAAAATCATTAATCAATAGCCATGGATTTGACAGAACGTATGTGTTACGACAATTGATTTGTGTTGGTGTGACGAAAACGTCGTGTGCTACATACATAAAAATCAATTAATTTTAACAATGGCGTTGTTAAATCCCGTAAACGCTTGCTTGTTAGTAATAACAGCATATCTCATTTTACATCTGCCCGAAAGCTATTGTATATACTTCAATAATGTATGCAAAGTAGAATAATCCGCGCTTATTTTTGTTTTATATTCTTAAAATGACAAATGAAATTGAACACTTACCTATATTAACCTATAGTAATGTTTATATGCCAAAGCAGTGGTGAAACACAATAAATAATATCTGTGATGATGATAAAGAACTATCCAATAGATATGTCAATAATTTATGGAAAACTATTATGCGATCTAATGTTGTAATTGCGGATTCACGAAACCTATTACTGTTAAAAAACTAAAACTGCAGACAAGTTACTGTATCATTACTCAAGCGTTGCTTACTTGTGCAATTACTCCATTAGCTTTGTATGTTTTAAATGTTACAGATGATACGTGTCATAAATTTCCGTTACCTCATCAAAAACACGAAGAAGAAAAATAGCACTTCGCTCTTCTTTAAGTTAATATACACGAATCCAATTCATTAATCTGGTAGCAGTGTTACCAGTAGTAATGGATATTTGACCTTCCAAATGGTTCGGTTCGCTTTTACCAGTTGAAAATCCGCTTCGTGATGCATGCGAGTAAATTTGAACACCTCCACGACGACCTCGGATTATGTAACGGCGCTGCCGGCAAAGACGCGTACGAGTTAACTCGAAGATGCCTCTCCGAAAATAAGAAGTGCAATCTTTGCTGCACGTATAGAATATTAGATGCGGATACTTTCTTTTGTGCGGTCACGAATTGGTATTTATTAAATTGCATGTTATGCATATAAATGGGATACCCCGTAGAAGTTTCAAAATATCACAAAATGCATAGAAGTGTTGTAATTTAAGATAATATACTATAATTATTAGGCAGAAGTATAAAACTGTTCCGTTACCAGCGATATTATGTATATTAGGTCTTAGGTATATAATTTATTTTGTAATAAGTAAGCGAAATTAAAAACTTTTACAATACGCTATTCCCGCTTAACGAAAACATTTGCCTATAAATTAACTCATTCTGCATAGATTTGCATATCTACACTACCATCCATATTAGTTGGGAAACACAGTAAAATTTGGAAACTCTACTGAAAGATAATATAATCGTGTTTATATAAAAATAACATATTTATGTTAGGTCCTTTAAGAAGTTTATAACAAATTATATAGGCAGACATTTCAAAAAGTATCGATTAGTAAATAATTAAACCTATTGGTTCTACTGTATTTTCTGGGCCATTAGGCAATTTGTCCACTGAGGAAAGCAAAACAAGGCAATCGATCGCTTACGACCAAGCAGCCAATCCCACAAGCGACCGGTACATTTAAAACTGTATTGTATTTACTCGTTCACCACGGCAACTACACTCTAAAAAATGATGGTAAATTTACCTTACTGGTATGTGAAAAAACATATGAAATATAAGGTAAAATTACACCAAAAAGAGGGTAAACATCAGATTACCACAAATTACGTGTAATTTTGCCTGATAAACCGACTTTGATGGAAAAATACTTCAATAAATGAAGTAATTTTCCCCCACTTGGAGAAATTTGCTTAGGAGCAAGGAAAAATAACATATTTCCTGGAATATTATCCCTTATGTTGGTAAAAATACAATATGGACAATACAAGGGACATGAAATTCTGATTATATATATGCATCTGTTATTTGATTGGAACACAAAATGTTTTTTTTAAACATTGCATTACATTGTGTCGTTTGATCAAAATTAAAACCGTTACGAGAATGCATTACATAGCCGTCGACTATACAACGCGCAAGCGTTTGAGGTACGCAGTTTGAATACAAGTGCGGCATCTACACCGATGGCTTCAACGCATAAATGTAAATGGTGTGTTTTTCATTTTGTCTTGCAAATAAAGATTGAGGTAAGTTCATTTTACATTAATTATGTATTGAGATGATTACCATGTACTTGGCTATAGCTTGGCTAGCACACATAAATAATAGACATACACCTGCGTATGGATATCTAATATGATATACTGGGAACTTAACCTCAACAGCATTTGGCGGTATTGTTGCTACAAGATATGATACATTTATTTAAAGTTTTCAACGTGCAAGTGACACCGTATCTACCTTTTCAATTTAGACAACAGAAAGTCTTCGTTTTGAAAGAGTCAATTCTTTTTTTTCTCTTTCATTAAACATTTGGAAATATAAAACGACTAGTGTCTTGCCGTTATTGGAGGCTATGTTTTCGTTGTTAAGTGATGATACAAGTAAAGTAAGGAAGAGATTATTTTGGTTTTACTCTAGGATTTAATGCCAAAGTAAAGTAGGTATTAAGCACTTATACATGCAAATGTGCAAGACCGCAGGACGGCAAATTTGAGTTCAATAGTTAATCACAACATTATTTATGTATATACTAGTATTGCGGGAATCGCCAGATATCAAAAACCGGTTAATCGATTTTTAGTAAAAATCGGTTTTTAAAATTCAGTTTTTAAAATCGATTTTCAAAACCAATTTCAAACTAAAAGCAATACGTATTACTTTTTTAAAAGTGCTATGTATTTTAAATTCGAAAAACCTATTTAAGGCGCAATAATCTGCTTTTAAAAACCGGTTTGATTTTGAAAACCGGTTTTACTGGTTACAATTTTTAAAGACGATTAATCACTGCATCCAAACCTCGCTTTCACATAAAGAGGCTTCGATTCGCAGCACTATTATCTACATGCAATATATTTTTAAATGCTAAATTTATTAAAAATTTTCAGGATAAATCTAAACTTGAAGAAATTGAGGTGAATACACCGTTGATAATATGCTTGGAAGAAGGTATTAATAAAAATATATTTATTTCATATGTTTTTTACATTTATTTTTCTTTTCTAGGAAATGCGAAGTCGCATTCTTTAATGGTAGAAAGACAGTTATTAGACCCAACAGATTCATTTCGTTCTGTATTACAATAAATGACGGCGGTATATTTTAATTTTCATTTGCAGGACGCAAAAGAGGCTTCTAACACATTAGAAATTCTGCATAGGTATTTTTTTAAAAATATACCCTCAACAGGGCAACAAAAATAAAAAAGCTCCAAATCCAAACTCAAATTGATAAGATTTTTTAATGTATTTTGTTAGTCAAAATTTATTTTATGGTTACATTCAACTAGATCTTTGTATTATGAATACAACCAATTCTTAGAAAACTATTGGCTTTTCTTATCGACCTTTCTCCCAAAATGTTTACTCTTTAAAACATAACTTATTGAATTTAAAAATTTATTGAAATGATTGTAAACTCTCTGTAATCCAACTAATTAATATATCTTTCAGAAATTATTAAAATTAAATCTAATATTATAAATGGTATATTTTGAATATTTAAGTGAAGAATCTGCATTAAGTTCTAAATGACATAAACATGTTATTAGATAACTGAAACTTAATATTTCTGGATGATAAAACAACCTAATAATCAATTATTTCTAATTTCTTTGTTGTTACTCTAATCTATACATTAAAAAAAAATGTGGTAAAATTACCCCAAAAATAGATGGCAACTGGGCTACCGCCTGTTTTTGGGGCAAATTTACACCTATAGGGGATTTTCACATACTGGTGGAATATTCCTTGAAGGTGTGGTAAATCTACCTGAAATTATTCCATTCCATTAGGGAATATTACTTTAGAGGTGTAAATTTACCAGGGAAAATTACCACACTTTCAAGGAATATTCCACAAGCATGTGAAAAATCTCCTATAGGTGTAAATTACCCCAAAAATAGGCGGTAGCCCAGTGCCATCTATTTTTGGGGTAATTTTACCACTTTTTTTTTCAGGGTGTAAGACCTATTAAGAGAAACAACGAATCGCACACGACCAAACTGATCGATCTCTATGGCTTTGGTCTCTTATAATCTACTTGTCAAATTTTATGTGTTGTGCCAATTTTTCGTTTATGACACAATTAAAAATGCCGCAATCACTATCAAAAGCTGAAGAAAATGCTGAGATGAGATTTGTGCAAACGAATTAGAATTAGAATTAGAATATACCAAAAGAAATAGATAGATCCAGCAAAGTCTTTTTGGGATTACCTAGTAACAATATCCTCATCAGACGATAACAACCTTCGATGTGATTCTAGGTTTTTTTAGTGTACAGAGAAGTAAACGACCAGTCACCTGCGATTGGTTCCTTATGCCCAGTCGCTAGCTTTTGGTTTTCTCGATGGACGAACAGCCTTATAGTAATTTCCAGTATAATCCTCACTGCCACAAATAAGGTTATTTTTGGGACAATATTGCAGCTAATAAATTTACAATACTCTTTGGGTCGTGCGCCAATTTTCGGAAAAGACACGTATTAATAAATCGACTGTTAGGGATATTATTGGGAGACATCAGCGCACGATCAGTTTAAGACAGAGATGTCCAGGTCGCAAAAGAATAACAACCCATGCCGACGATGAGCGTATAAAACTGCTAAGCAAGTGAATTAAAAGATTGATAGCAACAGAAATAGTCGCAGAAATGAATCGCGGCCGTGTAAGAGAAATTTCTGTTACTACAGTGAAAAATAAAAGATTAAAAGCTACAAAACTTCACGGCCGCATTGCAACAACAAAAAAAAAAAACCTTATTCGACAGGGAAATGGGCACAAAACACAAAGAAATTGTGAAATGTGATTAGCTCACATAATCGCAAGTTTACTGTAAATCGGTCAGCTATCAGTTGTTATAGTATTGCCCATGGTAAGACTTTAGTTATCTACCAGCATTTGCCAAGGAGTAAGAGAAAACCATGGCAAACATCTTACTTTGGGAGCAGGGTCTGGGAAGAAGTCCCAGACCTTGTTACTGATAGCCGGCAAATTATTATTATCCTTCTTAGTGCTGAAGAAGCAGCTTCCACGTGCCCTTAATTCCAACAGTCGTGCCGTCTTCACGTAGCTGCTTTCTTTTGCACACGTCATGAATTTGAACTTGCAACAGGATGGAAGTAATTATTTCAAAATAAACAAAATAACGGCACTAATATTCTAATAGCACTTAACAATAACTTAATCCCAATTAGTCTAATCAATAGTAATTAATTAAAGATTTATATTTTAATTATTTATTTATATACCCTAACCGTGCTAAAAACTATAATTTAACACCAATTATGACCACAAAAGAGCATAACATATTCATAAATACGTACTACCCTACTAAATACTTAAATATCATGCCGCAAGCTATCTATTTCTTTAGTAGCATTACTAAAAAATTCCCACCATTCATAGAAATTGAACAGTGGGCGATTGGAAAACGGTGCTATTTGGTTCATGAATCAATGTTTGAGGTGTACGGACAATCAAGGTGCGTTTGTGTAAGAAGAGCGAAGAGCCAGAGAATGTTGCAGGATTGTGTAGTGCGACCTGCCAAATAAGGCAGTTCTGTGTTTATTTGGGGTTGTTTTCCCTAACCCGGTACAAGAAACTTGAAGCAAATCGAAGATATTTTGCGAAAAGATTATTTAAAAATACTGCAGGGAAATGCAATACCATCGGGCAACACTTAATCGGTGTAAATTTTATACTTATGCAAGGACAACTATCCCTAACACTCAGTAGTAATATGTAAAGATTTCTTAAATGAAGAGCAAGATAGTGGTACTTCACATTAATGACATGGTCACCACACATTCCCGATCTGAATTACATCGAGCTGTTATGGGTTGAATTGACGGCGCCCTTTTGTCGTATATCCTAATTTAATGGGTAAAAGAAATGGGGAACTCAATATAAAAGGCCAATAGGTTGCAGTGTGTCCGAAAGCTCTATGTAACACGGCTCCATCAACAACTTATGTAATGTTACTTCCTTAAATTTAAAGAGAAACAGTTATTTTAACAATTGCTCAAATTGTTGGCCGTCTTTTTCTAACTATTTCAAAATTTGGGACAGAAGTGCGATTCTGCTGGCTATAATTTTACCTCGAACTAAATTTCCAAATGCTTCAACACCCATCTATTTGCGTCCGGCGGCAAAAGTATGTATCTAGTAGGTCTCTGTTTTTGGAAGAACAAAGTCATAACCCGTGAAACTATTCTTTTTTTTTTTGTATTTAGCCAATCTTTTGATTTAAAAGAAAGTCGTCTGTTCAAAAAAATAAGCTAAGCACGCTAAATTCTAACTAAATATAACAATATAATAATAATCATTAATAAAATCGTTTTGATGTTTGAAATATTCAGAACATACCAAAAATGCCTTCAAGGTATTGGCAACTGCGCAAAAAAGCATTAAGTTTTACATTTTTTTTTATTATAAAATCATAAATCTAGTCCTAAATTATGATTTATTGTGTGTTCAAAAAAGCTATCACAAATAATGACATCTTTATAGTGAATATTCAATCCTGAATCTGAACTTGATGAACTTAAAGATTTTTCTTATTGGACAATAAGAATAAAAATGATGGTACCTCCTAACTGTTCAGTCACTTACTATAAGACTTCAACTTTCAGCAACTAGTTTTGACGAAATGTCTTCATCAGGCTGTTTTCATAATCTATAATAAACAGTCAATAAGGTTAAACCTTAAAAAGACATTAACACTTGATGATGAATTAAATTTAAATTTGTTTTTGCTGACCGGATGTTGTAAAGTAAACATTCCCAATGCCGCACTCGCAAGTGAAGCAGATATTTCTTTTATTATTTACTATACCTATAGAAATAACTCTAAAGCTTTCTTTTTTATCAGAACCTTATCCCCATTCAGAACTTTCAGTTATATTAACTACGTTACCTATATAAATTAATACCTGATATTGATAAATGTTTTTCTCCAGATGATATACGTCAATATAAATCTTCTTAGGTGAATTATGGAGGCAATTTAAAAACTATCGATAACTGTTTGAATAATTGTAAATTTGAAACTTACATTAGCGTTACTTCATTTCCTAAATGTTAAAGCGGCCCGTTATTCTAATTCTAATAGAAAACGTTCAGCATGTAAAGGTAAATGTATTCCGTATTTTGCAATAAAGAATCGTAAGCTGTCATAATCTCTTCACGTACACATAGATGAAGCTTATATTCTCATATATATGTGCGTATATAAAAATGAAGTTTTATTACACCGGGTTCGCGCGAATTAATGTGGACTTCATCACCATATCAGGCTAGCTTATATAATTAACAGTAAAAATAGATTTCCACACGCGAACCCGCCTATTATATAAGGAAATGTATGTGTCTCGTAAGCATACGGCTTACACTTTATTTTTGTTTATTTATACGCGAGAAACACATACACATGCAAGTTACGTGGTACCAACCTTTATCGGTGGTCGTTTTCATAAGTTTAGACTGGTTTTTTTAATGAATGAATCACAGCCGAACTGCCTGTTATCTCGTAACCGTGATTACATTAATTATCGCGTAAATAAGCGCATATTATATAAGAGCTTCGATTGGTGTTTATTTTTATATTTTGGCGTGATTACTTTCATTTGATTTACACCTTTAATCTAATTACTTTATGATAACACAAAGATTGAGTTTACTATTTTGAAAACTGTTAAAGAAAGGAAAATGTAAATAAATTGTTGCAAGGCGATAAATAGATTAGATATGTAAATATCGCTGAACAGAATTTCTAGACAAAATCGTTGCGGATTGTTTCTATTTTGAAAACGAAATAAAAATACAAGTACATATACATCTTCAACTATTATAATACATTCAATAATCAATAGTAAACTCCAATTTAAAAAAAAGCTATTAAAATAAGTATAACTAACAAACCTAGCGTGAAATAAACTTTTCAACATATTCCAAAATAACGCTGTAGATAAATATAATTATAACTATTATACTTATCACTCACTCTTTGGGTCGTGCGCCAATTTTCGGAAAAGACACGTATTAATAAATCGACTGTTAGGGATATTATTGGGAGACATCAGCGCACGATCAGTTTAAGACAGAGATGTCCAGGTCGCAAAAGAATAACAACCCCATGCCGACGATGAGCGTATAAAACTGCTAAGCAAGTGAATTAAAAGATTGATAGCAACAGAAATAGTCGCAGAAATGAATCGCGGCCGTGTAAGAGAAATTTCTGTTACTACAGTGAAAAATAAAAGATTAAAAGCTACAAAACTTCACGGCCGCATTGCAACAACAAAAAAAAAAAACCCTTATTCGACAGGGAAATGGGCACAAAACACAAAGAAATTGTGAAATGTGATTAGCTCACATAATCGCAAGTTTACTGTAAATCGGTCAGCTATCAGTTGTTATAGTATTGCCCATGGTAAGACTTTAGTTATCTACCAGCATTTGCCAAGGAGTAAGAGAAAACCATGGCAAACATCTTACTTTGGGAGCAGGGTCTGGGAAGAAGTCCCAGACCTTGTTACTGATAGCCGGCAAATTATTATTATCCTTCTTAGTGCTGAAGAAGCAGCTTCCACGTGCCCTTAATTCCAACAGTCGTGCCGTCTTCACGTAGCTGCTTTCTTTTGCACACGTCATGAATTTGAACTTGCAACAGGATGGAAGTAATTATTTCAAAATAAACAAAATAACGGCACTAATATTCTAATAGCACTTAACAATAACTTAATCCCAATTAGTCTAATCAATAGTAATTAATTAAAGATTTATATTTTAATTATTTATTTATATACCCTAACCGTGCTAAAAACTATAATTTAACACCAATTATGACCACAAAAGAGCATAACATATTCATAAATACGTACTACCCTACTAAATACTTAAATATCATGCCGCAAGCTATCTATTTCTTTAGTAGCATTACTAAAAAATTCCCACCATTCATAGAAATTGAACAGTGGGCGATTGGAAAACGGTGCTATTTGGTTCATGAATCAATGTTTGAGGTGTACGGACAATCAAGGTGCGTTTGTGTAAGAAGAGCGAAGAGCCAGAGAATGTTGCAGGATTGTGTAGTGCGACCTGCCAAATAAGGCAGTTCTGTGTTTATTTGGGGTTGTTTTCCCTAACCCGGTACAAGAAACTTGAAGCAAATCGAAGATATTTTGCGAAAAGATTATTTAAAAATACTGCAGGGAAATGCAATACCATCGGGCAACACTTAATCGGTGTAAATTTTATACTTATGCAAGGACAACTATCCCTAACACTCAGTAGTAATATGTAAAGATTTCTTAAATGAAGAGCAAGATAGTGGTACTTCACATTAATGACATGGTCACCACACATTCCCGATCTGAATTACATCGAGCTGTTATGGGTTGAATTGACGGCGCCCTTTTGTCGTATATCCTAATTTAATGGGTAAAAGAAATGGGGAACTCAATATAAAAGGCCAATAGGTTGCAGTGTGTCCGAAAGCTCTATGTAACACGGCTCCATCAACAACTTATGTAATGTTACTTCCTTAAATTTAAAGAGGAAACAGTTATTTTAACAATTGCTCAAATTGTTGGCCGTCTTTTTCTAACTATTTCAAAATTTGGGACAGAAGTGCGATTCTGCTGGCTATAATTTTACCTCGAACTAAATTTCCAAATGCTTCAACACCATCTATTTGCGTCCGCGCGCAAAGTATGTATCTAGTAGGTCTCTGTTTTGGAAGAACAATCATAACCCGTGAAACTATTCTTTTTTTTTTTGTATTTAGCCAATCTTTTGATTTAAAAGAAAGTCGTCTGTTCAAAAAAATAAGCTAAGCACGCTAAATTCTAACTAAATATAACAATATAATAATAATCATTAATAAAATCGTTTTGATTTTGAAATATTCAGAACATACCAAAATGCTTCAAGTATTGGCAACTGCGCAAAAAGCATTAAGTTTTACATTTTTTTTTATTATAAAATCATAAATCTAGTCCTAAATTATGATTTATTGTGTGTTCAAAAAAGCTATCACAAATAATGACATCTTTATAGTGAATATTCAATCCTGAATCTGAACTTGATGAACTTAAAGATTTTTCTTATTGGACAATAAGAATAAAAATGATGGTACCTCCTAACTGTTCAGTCACTTACTATAAGACTTCAACTTTCAGCAACTAGTTTTGACGAAATGTCTTCATCAGGCTGTTTTCATAATCTATAATAAACAGTCAATAAGGTTAAACCTTAAAAAGACATTAACACTTGATGATGAATTAAATTTAAATTTGTTTTTGCTGACCGGATGTTGTAAAGTAAACATTCCCAATGCCGCACTCGCAAGTGAAGCAGATATTTCTTTTATTATTTACTATACCTATAGAAATAACTCTAAAGCTTTCTTTTTTATCAGAACCTTATCCCCATTCAGAACTTTCAGTTATATTAACTACGTTACCTATATAAATTAATACCTGATATTGATAAATGTTTTTCTCCAGATGATATACGTCAATATAAATCTTCTTAGGTGAATTATGGAGGCAATTTAAAAACTATCGATAACTGTTTGAATAATTGTAAATTTGAAACTTACATTAGCGTTACTTCATTTCCTAAATGTTAAAGCGGCCCGTTATTCTAATTCTAATAGAAAACGTTCAGCATGTAAAGGTAAATGTATTCCGTATTTTGCAATAAAGAATCGTAAGCTGTCATAATCTCTTCACGTACACATAGATGAAGCTTATATTCTCATATATATGTGCGTATATAAAAATGAAGTTTTATTACACCGGGTTCGCGCGAATTAATGTGGACTTCATCACCATATCAGGCTAGCTTATATAATTAACAGTAAAAATAGATTTCCACACGCGAACCCGCCTATTATATAAGGAAATGTATGTGTCTCGTAAGCATACGGCTTACACTTTATTTTTGTTTATTTATACGCGAGAAACACATACACATGCAAGTTACGTGGTACCAACCTTTATCGGTGGTCGTTTTCATAAGTTTAGACTGGTTTTTTTAATGAATGAATCACAGCCGAACTGCCTGTTATCTCGTAACCGTGATTACATTAATTATCGCGTAAATAAGCGCATATTATATAGAGCTTCGATTGGTGTTTATTTTTAATATTTTGGCTGTGATTACTTTCATTTGATTTTACACCTTTAATCTAATTACTTTATGATAACACAAAGATTGAGTTTACTATTTTGAAAACTGTTAAAGAAAGGAAAATGTAAATAAATTGTTGCAAGGCGATAAATAGATTAGATATGTAAATATCGCTGAACAGAATTTCTAGACAAAATCGTTGCGGATTGTTTCTATTTTGAAAACGAAATAAAAATACAAGTACATATACATCTTCAACTATTATAATACATTCAATAATCAATAGTAAACTCCAATTTAAAAAAAAGCTATTAAAATAAGTATAACTAACAAACCTAGCGTGAAATAAACTTTTCAACATATTCCAAAATAACGCTGTAGATAAATATAATTATAACTATTATATTTATCACTCAGTAACTTACCTGACATGTAATACAGTAAAATCCTATAATTTTTCGCCTTTAAAATACCAACCTAATCTCTCCTCGTTCACGGAATTCAACGTAATGTTGCAAGGCGCACAATGGATGGAGAATGTATACCAAGAAATGCTTTTTTTATATTGTTTTGACAAGTTCATCGTTCCAGAAACCGTGTTTGTCGAGCGAACAACCACGTTTATTACTCAAACAACCGCGTTTATTATTATATTATATTGTATGTTTTTATTGATTTTGGATAGTTTTGTTCATTATTGTGATAAAAGTTTGAACTGATTTTACGAGTTCTTCATCATCGATCAATGTATGCGATTTTCTCTTACATTAATATGAAATTGTTGTACTAATAAATATAGTCACTAAGGAGTTCCTCAATGTTCGTTGTAACAATAAATTGTTTTATAGTTCCAAAGAAATATTACTCAATAACTGCTGTTTTAAGTACAAGTATTTGCGTCCGAAACCATTGTAGTATCGTCAGCATAAATAATCAAGGAGTAATTTACAAAGACAGCTACATCATTAATAAATAAGATAAATAACAGAGAGCCAAGGGTGGATTCCGGTGGGACACTCGCAGCTACAGGCAGAACAGGCTACATCCACCTGGTCATCGATTTTAAACTATATTGTAACAAATTGTATCCAACATGATAAATATGAGCTAAACCAATCCGCACAACCCTCCGTATATCGAAACTGTCCAATTTTTCCTTTAAAAAAAAACTGTGATTCACGCAGTCTAAGCCCAGCGATAAATCACAGAAAACACTAGCGAAACAAATGCCTACAACCAACGTCCGCACAACCTGTTGAATGAACCAATGTATGGCAGTAATGGTGGAATGATTACGCCAAAATAATAGTACTGCCTAGAAGATGTTCCTCTAGATTTGCAAACATAGTATAAGTTTTGAACAACTAAATGTTAATGTCGTCAGGCAGTAGTTTGACATATCAAGAAGGGATCTTTTTTGTGGGCAGGTAAAAGAAGGACTTATGCAAAAATTCTCGGTTCAAAAAAATAATAGCCTTCGAAGTAAATTGCAGGGTTTGTAGTCCAAACCAGAGCTAATTTTATTTTGGCAGTTCACGAGGACCATCATGATTTCATATAAAGAAAATCGAAGCTTGATGTATCGGCAAAGGCGCGGGAATGTATAGATTCATTTTCGCGCGATATCATAGTAAAAAGGCGTGTTTGCAAATTGTATGTATCTACATTTATTTCTGTGTAATTCGATTCAATTCATTTTGCGTTATATGATTAAATAAATCCAAAAGAAATAACTCAGATTCTTGTGGTACCGTTTATTAACAACTAACTCTCGATTCGACAAAGCAAAAGAAAAATATTTACGTTTTTTGTAACTAATGAGTCGCATATCCGGTGAAACTGCGAACGCTTATCAGGATATTAAAATAATACTTTGTAGACTTACGTAGAATGCTCTTAACAAAAAAGGAATGTTTATTTTATAAAAAGAAGAAATTTAAAATGTCTAAGTTTTGGTATTCATACGTTAAATGTAACGTCATTCTGAATAAATAAAATCCCCTTGTAAAAATACCAAAACTTAGGCATTTTAAATTTCATTAACTTACGGCATACCATTAAGAATAATACTAAATGAGTGCAATGTATTTATACATAATACCACGTTTAGCGGGTGCTTAACATGACGTTTCCTTGCATCAGGCCCGGACTAAAGAATTTTTGGCTCTAAATTTTACTTTTTTTATTCTTTAGTGATGAATCCGGTTTCGGTGGGTTTGTGCTTTATATGTCGTGTAGTTAACACCCAAACAAAATTTACTTTTTTATTTGATACACCCTGTATACATCCAAACGTTAATTTTGAACCGTAGTACAACAAATCCTGTGTCTCAAGATTTTATTGCTTCACCATTGCGAGGATGAAATTCGAACATGGCCAGTTTCCATCTTATTTAGTCAGAATGAAAGTGATAGCGTCGCGGCATGTAACTATGGCGTGGATTCCGCAGATTTAAATCATATATTATTCAGATGTCAAGGACATAGAAATACCATTACAAGTTTATTCAGAAACTAATACAAGAAAATGTTGCCTTACCGACGAGCATTATTATGCTACCGGCCACTAACAACAAAAAAATATACGATCTAGTAATAAAAACTCTGTACAAGATAAGTACTAAAATATAATGAAGATGTTGAGTATCCTTTCCCGTTTACCTCTGTGGGTTTTCTATTTACCGGTGGTCGAATTCATGTGTCTCTATGTTTGTCATTTCAATAGGCCTCGAGATATATTTAGGTAAGATAATAAATAGTTAATAAAAAAAAAACTATCTAAACGCACACATACAAGAAAAATATTATTTTTCCGTAAGAAAATGCAATTCACTGCACTGGCAGAACCGTTTCTTTCATTTGAAGATATATTTTTTTATGTCAAAAAAATAAGGTCCAATAACCTTTTTATTTCAAAATAAGGAAGCGCTACTTACTTAAAACAAGGTGTAAATAACATTGTTTTGGATCAATGAAACAGCTTAAAGAATCTTTTCTATCAGTGTGGAGTCGTATCCATCTAAATTATAGATGAAAGTCAGTCTTTGTGCCTTAATAGGCAACTTATGTTTTGCGCAGGCACTTGCAGGTGGCATACATACATGTGTGACATAAACCTAAAGCAGTGTATCTATACTTATACACAGATCACGTAATCGACATAACTCCAGGTAAGTTATGGCGCTTGTTAGCAGTTCAATTATTTCGCATCCGGAAATGTAATTCCGGAAAGGTTATTAAAGCATAATTATGTCAAGCGTTCGGATTTCTAACGCTAAACTGCATTTCCTTGTGCAAGTAATGATTTCAGTTAATGATTTGTTATGATAAGCTGTCAATAGACTGCAGTGTCGATGCTGCAGGCGAATGTATTGTAAACGCACAATTTATTAAATGAATTAACTTTTATTGTTTTAGAAAATGCGAAACTAAGTTGCAGGAGAAAATGTTTTTATCTGTTACATTTATAGAGTTTATTTAAATTGTTTACGGAAGTGCATAATATAGATTTTAACATCATCGTTTTATTGATTTTGCTGCAAATAAAACACTATAATCGTATGGGGTAGATGATCTCTTATATGTATAACCTGAAAATAACATATTAGCGAATGATACTAAAATTTCAATTAAATTTCGATAGTCCAAGGCCTAATTATTACTGAAACCACATAATTATGGCGTGGAACATAGTATATTAAAAAAAAGGTTGAAAAAAAAAACCGAAAAGAAATAACACATACATAGATGAAGAAATTGATTTGTCATCAAGCCAGCAATTGAAAAAAAAGCCACGCCAAAATGTTGCAAAATTACACGCTTGGTTATAAAATTATAAGAATTTTGCAATGCCGAAAATCGTTATGAGGTTATGGTTCGTGCTGGTTTTGTTTTTTATTTGTGCGTGATACCATCGTTCGCAAAACATAAATTGGATAAAAATATTATCCACAGCGGCCTAGTTTATATTATGACCGCTTATATAACGCGATAATGTGTATTAACTGATAGAAAATATTTCATTTCACCCTATAGTTCTATACGGATAATGACGTGAAAAATATTCATTTATTCGAATTATGACAAGGTGCGAATGATAAGGACAAAGTTATTTACGATTTAGATCATATCGTCGCATGCATAAGTAGTTTTTGCGGCTAAAATACGTAAGTACGTACCGTGAATAGCCTGCTGCGTAATATATTGTTAACGCTTAGCACAGCTCTGGTCTGAAAGTGAAAGGTTTGATGAACTTTTCTGTAATTTTCAAGTTGTTTATATGTATCCTTGTGGAAGTGTTACGTAATATAATGCATGCATTCTGGTAAACTTAATACAAATTATCTACGCACAGTATGAAACTTATTGCTTGGAAAGATATTGGTAATTTACAAACCATTTATGCCTTCAAAGGCAGACTGTTACATTTTTTAATGTATTTTACTGATAAAATAATTTCATAGAGAACCAAAGCAGCATAGATGTTCACTCCATATGCACATGTTAATAAAATTCGATCTAATGTGTCATAGAAGAGAGCATTCTTGTCGAGATTTAAGTATCGGTGCAATCGCAGGAAGGAATGTCATGTTATGCTCTGCGCTCTCCATACCTCTGAAAAACTTTATAGGAATCATGTAGACTTACAGGATCAGTGAAGTAAATCGTATGCGTATTGTGAGTTACAGATGGACATGAAGACACATGCACAGGAAAGCGATGGAAGTTGAATCTAGCGTGGGTCGGACTAGTATGATTCATCAGTATATTCGATTCCCATATATGATTCGTACGGTACAAATCTTTGCTATTTATACGGATGCGTATCAGCCTATACGAATCATTTCGGTTTATACGAATCCGTATCGGAGTCTATAGTATACTAGCATACTAGAGTCGTACCGCAGGGAGTCACTTGATCGGTATCGGAATCAATAGTATATACAAACACATTTTAATATCATACTGATGTATGTATACGTGGGCTAATCATCGGGCGTACTCATATGCTACAATTTATACGATTCTCACAGGTGTAGGAATCAAAGGTTTGCAGCAAACCACTTGATTTATGAATATGCATTTACTTGGAGTTGACATGATTTGATTATTTGTCCTGTCAAGTGTGATGCAGTTGAGTTGGTTACGTCAATGAGTTGAGTTGGATTGATTCATTCACAACGAATCGGTACGCGAATGATGATTTCACTACTAGAACGTATCTACTTATAGAAGCAAATAAACACGAATGAATTATTTTATTCACAGATTTTGACAAGCAACGGCTATTAATATGAGAATAGATTAATTTGTCAATATTATTATATACAGCATCTAAAATACTTACTACGCGTAGTAAAATTATTCTGCCAATTTGTCAATGTCAATTAATTTTATCTGCTTCGCTTTTGCTTATTTGATTTTTGACAAGCGTCAGAATTCATACTTCATACCTCTATCAAAAATCGTTGAAATCAGCGTTTAATTGGATTCTTGAGATTTCATTATGTTATTACCAATATTCAAGTTTATTATTTAAAATGTGTAATGAAAAATTATGCATTAGTTCATATACAGAATATACGAAAGATTATCTATGACAGGTGCTTGACACTTGACAGTACTTTGTTGAAAAACACCGAATATGGAATGATTTATTGAATATAAAAGTCTGTTCGCGTCGCATGAACTATTTGCACTATTATGCACTTTTTAGAACTTTTGTGTGCAAAAGTGCATAATAGTGCAAATAGTTCATGCGACGCGAACAAACTTTAAGTCAATGCAAATCATGTCATTTTAGGAGGTAGTACGAATAAGGTAGGTGCACGATTCGTGAATATTTGAATGCATGAATCACCCATTGGTTGTCAAGTGACTTATTCGTTCAAACAAGTCGATTCATGCAGACCTTTGGTATCAATCGTTACTGCGAATCGTATTATACGAATCTTTAACTTTAGGAGTTATTAGGATTCGAATCTCTAAAAAAATCGAATCGCCCAACGTTGGTACGAATTCCTTACGATCTTTTCGTACCAATCATATTATACGAATCTTTAATTTTAGAAGTCATTAGGATTCGAATCACTAAAGAGATTCGAATTGCCCACCGTTAGTTGAATCTGACATTGTCTTTAACTCTTTATCGGTGTTCTTTCACTATACATTCGGAGTCAAATATTTTACTACTAAACAGATGGAATGCAGAGTGTTTGCTACAGGAGAGAAAGCACATAAACGTAATCTGTTAGGGAACAGTTTCCTTTTTTGTACAAGTAAATTCAGCATGTACACACAAAAAACCTGCTTCGATTAAAGTTGTTATCTTCATTTGTAGTATATATAGTCATTTTTCCTGATCGAAGTTTTACTATTCATTTTCTTCAATTACCGGGAGTGCGTTATTTCAAGGAAGCTGGCAGGATGGCTAACAGATATTCATATCACAAGTAACTTATGACCAAAACTTGAAAAAGATTCTGTCATTGATAATGAAATATATATTACCTATTAAATGTATGCAATGTTTTCCACGAAAGAAGTTTAGGGTAGCACCTAGTAAGAGTAGCCTAAGTACACCAAGTATATCATAACCAATAATCCCGAAACTAGAATGATCGATTGTGACCTTGGCTCATCAGAAGATGGATCATTTGTTGATTTGAAATACGTGAAATACACATACTCACAAATAGCTATTTTGTACAAGCCCTTTTCTTGCGTAAAATGCAATCCATTAAAAAAATCTTATTAAAATAAACAGACAATTAACGACATTACTAATTTTTAATTATTTCAGTTTTAATTGGAATTTTCCTCCATGGTAAAGAAAAAGTATGTTTCTCTGCAAAAAAAAATCGATCCGTATTTTTTTAACTGCTAATGTTCACTTGTAGGGGAGTTACAGACCCCTAAAGTTAACCCTCCCCCCCACACGGTATCTTCTGGAACTAGAAAGAGAATATCGAACTGAAAAGGAAATTGTTCTTCTTGACAATTTGGACATATGCGCATATTTGCATAATCGTCAGTTCAAATTCAATTCGTTCGTTCTAATTGAAATATTGAAAGTGGTGTTCTAATTCGTTGACCCGAAAATCTCAACATATTCTCCAAAAAGTTTCACACTCTTGATTGGAAAGCCAACTGTACATTAATCTAATTTGCTATGGTGATTAAATTAACATCTTTTGTTTAATAATCTTGGTATATATAAATCGTGGGCTAATATCTACAAATCATTGTTTCCGCAATAAGCAAAAACAGTTGAGTCAACTAGAAATTTTTCAGATTTTTGGCATGTCAAGGAACGGCTCTGCAAAACAAAGTATTTAGTATTACAAGACTCAAATAAACTATGCACCCAAAAGAGATGAGTTGCTTAACCCGTTAGCGGCGATATTTTTATTGAACAAATTATGACAAAATTTTTGGGTGGTAACGGATGAGAATTTGACAAAAAAATGTATAATAACTAGTCGCTGGCGGGTTAAAGGTTAAAGGAGTAAAGTAAATTTAGGTGTGCTTATTAAAGGAATCACCTTTACATATGTATGGCTTACAAGTAATAAGCCTAAAAACATAAAACACTAATTCCTACAGGAAAAAGGTTTTTTTTGTGCCATCTTACTTTATCATTATGTCTATATCTTCCAACAAATTAGATATTCTCTCTGAGATAATATATGTAACTATGAATTATTATTTGTTGTTTTGATTTTGAGTCTAATTAAATAATACCAATAATTATAGTAAAACTGTGTAAAAGCTATCATATAGATGTATACTTTGCATACATGTGAGTTAGGTACCATCTACTTTATAATGATAGTATACGCAAAATTTATACATATATACATAAACATAAGATCAGAGTTATATACATATTTATGATATAATTACATTTCTCGGCACTTAAGTATAACCTTTACGAAGCAATTAATCCATATTATCATTCAAAATAAATTTACAATGAATTAGATAAAATAAAACAACGCGTCAGAGTGTGATGATATCAGATTATAACATCAATAAATTTGGCAACAAATGTCACAATATATTGTGATTTTGTTTGTGATTTGTGGGTGATACATGTTAGCCTTCACACTTTTGTTGGAGAAAAATAATATCTTGCATTTACTTACCTCCTTTGAGTATTCAGTTTTATTATAAATTTGTAATTTAGATTTGATTATGGACCAAACTGATATAAATATTTCATGTCTGGACGTTACGAAGAAATAAAAATTATAATTAGAATAAACTAAAATATGTCAGTGTACTGTTTTTTTTTTCAAACATATCTAGTTGCTTTAAAAGCCATAGTTATACTGGGATATTGATTTTACCTAGATAATGTCTATATTATTTTAATTTCTTTCTAAATATATTCTAAATGTGATCGATTATAAATATAATAAAGTTATAAAGAAACTAAAAAAAGCAAATGGCATTTAAGAAAGCAATAATAATAACACTAATGATCCTATATTTAGAATTAATAAAGTTATATTTTTAAAATCAATATTTCAGTATTCCGTTTTTTTATGATATTTTTTAATATATTTATTCCTGTAAATTAATTACCTTGACCTACCGTTAAAAACGCAAAAAAAAAATTCATTGTAAACATTTACAACCATTTAGAAAATTAGATGTAAATTTTATTGCTAGCCTACAAGGTTAACTTGAAGCCAAATTAGGAATTTCGTGCGGGTATATGTTTTGAATTATAGTGCAGAAGAATTTCTTTATGATATGCATACTGCAGTAGCAAAGCTATTTGTTTACATTCTCGTTCATTCTTGCCTCACAAAAACATGGTATATTCTTATTATGGTAATTTAATGTTATGCTGCAATAAAAAAAGTTCAACATTTTCAGTGAAAGTCATTAAGAAAACGTGTGGATGAAATAAAGTGTGGATGTATGATTGCTCACTAAAATAAAATAGTCTTAATTTACATAATGGAACGTTTGGTCATTCATCTTTAATGTCTTATTTCGTTATTGTTAGTGCTTTATAGATTCAAGAAATGCACATCAAAACTTTTATTTGATTTCAGATTATATCATTATACGTCAAAATAATAGATCTTTTTTTAATCGCTTATGTAATATTTGTTCGATTAAGACAGCTAGCGTTTTAACATTATACTTACGTTTCTGCAATAAGTTGATTTCTAACGTTACGTCCGCAACATCTTCTAAGATGAGATTGAGGTCAAGTTGAATAAGATTTAAATCACAGATAATTCTGCGATTGACAACCGATCAAATAAATTACTAAAAATAATAATTAAGTGACTGGTTTTCTAAGGCGATTAGTGAATACACTGATAGAAATGTATTTTAGATCAAAAAAGGGAGTAAAATACTTTGCTATCTTAAGCGAAGAGATATTAATCGCTTCAAATAATATTTCTTTGGTGTAAATGACATGAAACAGTGTTTTTTTATTAGGTATATCTTTGCTTTAAGTAATCTTTTCTACCAGCCATCAACCATAAGAACCGTTACCTTTTAAAACAAATTTTAGGAAAATGATCCACGGTATTTATGTTTGTTGAAACTGATTAGAAAAGTTATCTATAATCTGTTTTCAATTAATTAATGTAAAAATTAATGTTTTTTGGTGTTTAAATGAATGCAGGCGGATGTATGTTTACTTAGATATTAGTAACTAAATACGAAATTGAAGTTGTTCTGAAAGTTTTGTTTATTTCCTAAGGGATATTCCTGTAAATCATTATTTTGTTATATAACACATTCAGGTATCGTTTTCAATGTACAGCCGTTTATAACAAACAAATCTGCTATAACGAACAGATATCGTGACCCTCAGTTTTCTTTTGATTATCACGGGGCAAAAATGTAGACACAGATAATGTTTCCACATTTATTTCTTCTATCTTCATAAACACACAGTTTGAATTGTGCATTTGAGATTGCAGATGACTCAGAGGATGGTAGGAGCAATCTCGTGCTTTAAATAGGAACATTCCGTTTTACAACATGTATATTATACAGACTATTCAAAGTTACCTGCGCACTATTGCTAACTTTGTTAATATCGCAGCTACGATATTGGTTAAATCATCCAAGATGTACGGTTTTTACGCTAATTATAACCGTGTCATCAGAAAAACCATTGAAAATCGCGTTTACGAGATATAATAGATAATTTTTTTTAATGGAACGCTGTATATTTTGGCACCAATTGATAGAAAACTAGATTTTGCACACAATACTATTATGATAGTATGATCCTAAAATAAAAAGCAAAAGACCTACGACTAATATAATGATGCAAATCGAAGCAAACTTTAGTTGTTTAGTTTTAAGACATAACGAAATTATTTTAACAGTTCTGCGAAGCTTGTTGTATACTGGTATTGAAAAAAGACCTTATTGATTCTAATTGGTGTTTATTTTTGTTTTTATCGTTGCTTTTTGTTCATTATTTGTTTACTTATAATTCAAGTTGGAGAAATATGATATACTTTGTATGTAGAAGGCACAGCCACAAAGCCTTGGAACATTACAGAGAAATGTTTAAATATTGGCCAATACGAATTTTGCTTGATACGGGCCTTGAGCAAAGAGTTGCGTTTTGTACGCAGTTTTTGGCACAATTTGTAGAAAATAATGCATACAAATACTTTTTGCGGAACGACGAGATAAATTTTCATACAATAGAATATGTAACAAAAAATATGCATCATTGGATCATTATAAATACATTTCTACCGATGCCTCGTTGCTCACAACACCGCTTTAGTTTCATGTTTGGTATGGCATTTACAATAGGTTTGTTCCAAGAAAGCCTGAAACGCATCACTGATCGTGCGGGACATGCGCAGTGAAAAATATGCGTTCCAAGAAAGCCAAACTTAAAATCCTCGACTAGTAATCATGTGTTCCAACATGGTTTGTAATGGTTTGCTGACAGTCAGAACGATTTGCGGATTTTTCTCAAACCGATATGTACTGTTACCAACGCATGCGCATGTTAACTTTATAGCCATATAGCCTATGCCGAACTTTCACTCAGCGTCACCTATCGGTTATTGTATATATTAATGTACGTTCCAACTAGTTCTAACACAGTACAAGTTTGGGATTTGTTTCAAACGAAGCATGCGCACTAAAGGAGTACGCACCCTTGTCGGCAACTAATCACCAACTTTTTCTTCAACAAACCTAATAATAAAATAGTTGATCCATACTTTTATCAAGGTTCACTTATTGCAGAATGATATATTGACAGTCTAGGATCTGTAATGGATGATTTCGTAGATAATTTAAACTTGGAAGAGAGGAACTTTTTCATTTTCATTCAGGAATTTTACCAATTATATGGTACCAGCGTATAATTTGACATGCAGCAGAGGTCCTAACAGAAATTTATAGAAATAAATGAATTGGTACCAGGGAACCAGTTAATTGGCCTGCACGATCTCCTGACCTGTTCAATGGATTTTTTTCCTGTGGGGATATCTAAAAGACAAAGTATACAGCTGAAGATCTAAGTACACATGAGTTGCAAAATGCAATAGGAGAAACAATGAGTAACATAGATCGCCGTGTAGTTTCTCAATCAGTAATGCAGTAATTAAATAATATAGGAAATGCATATCGGAAAATGGAAATGTAGTCGAACACTTATTATAATTTATTGTTTTTTTGTCATTGTTATCAATAAATTTTTGTGAACTCTTGGATTTTCTTTTTGGGTTTTCAAACAAACATCTTAAGTTAGAAAACAATGGCTGTTACATATGTCGAACCCATCATTATATTAGTCGTAGCTCTTTTGTTTTTCGCTTTAAAGTTTAAAGTAGTATTATAACAATATTACATGCAGAAACTGATTTTCTATCAATTGGGAACAAAATATACAGGTTGATCTATTTACAAAAACAAACTTATCTATTATATCTCGTAAACGCAATTTTCGCCTGTTTTTCTGATTACACGATTGTAATCAGCGTAAAAAACCCTGCATCTTTGATAATTTAACCAATATCGTAGCTGCAATATTATAAAATTAGTAATAGTGCGCCGATAACTTTGAACAGCCTGTATATAATATATTTATAATTGTATTTAACTAATATTATATAAAATAGGAAATGGATAAAAACAAGTCATATACATTAATGAAATTATTAAGACATCTGACCAAAATTAAAACATATGGCGTTAATTAAAACTAAAATGAAGAGAATACACTTACATGTCTCGATTACAATAGTTATATTAGGACATAACAGGGTTCTCGTAGCTATAGGACCTATTTTACTGCGACTTTTTAGATCCACTATGAACTCATTTGTCCTAGAAGGCGCTGTCTAATTTTGACTAATCTTTGAGGGCCGTTGCTTTATACAGTTACTAATAGTGAGGTTCTCTGCGTTCAGTACTGGGAACTTTATCCTCACCAAGTCATCAGAATGGCACAGCTCATGAACTGGGGTTGCTTCTTCTTTGCGGCAGAATCTGCAAATAGCGCTTCAGGCCTATTTAGCATACAATTACCATAACAGACCTACTATCATTTTCTTTCTGTCTTTACTCAGTAGATCTTTAGTGCATTCAGGCCTTTGTTCTTGTAAGAACTTTTTGCTTATTTCCCCTGGTGATTTTGGTAACGCTCCTTGGACTTATTACGTACTTATACATTGAAGGACTTTTCAATTTGAGATTTGGTAATGCCGAATGAAGGACCAACTTCAACAAATGATGTATGGTGTCTCATTTAATGTTAATTTCGTTTGGTGAACACCGTCTATGGCGTTTATAGCTTTATGCTCCCCTGAGGTTTTTTCATAAATGTAAAATTAAATAAATAGCTATCTGCTGTTAAGATTTTTATGTTTAAAAGAAATGCAAGCTATTTCATGGAAAAGATATCATTTGCTTCTGCATTTATGTGTTATGATGTTTCACAAATGTGTATTTTAGTATGCAATACTCTAATGTTTACTTTTTAATTTATAAAATATTTGGCTTAAATATGAAAAATTTTCCCCAAAATTTTCTTCTAACTCATCATATTCTTTGAAATATTTTATTCGAAAATGAAGTGTAGTACCTGTAGCGGGTTACACAACTGCAATTCACAATAATTGGCATCACTAGCGTAACGAAAGGTTGTCTCTGTTATCTATTTAATCCAGCCCACGTTACCAGAGATGAAATAAATGCTACATACTAATGCACAAATGTCGATTTCTAATGTTCAATAATCAGGCATTAGCACTAATCTAGTTTCATAAATCTATAAGCTTGATTTATTGGGTTGTTAAGTCGTTAAAGTGCAATGGATAGGAATAATTGGTGTGTGTTGACAAGTATCCTTTAGAAAATGAATCGCTTTAGGTAATGTAAAAACCATTATTATTACTTATGACTCAATGATAATAAACTTAATTGAATAAAAACAGGTTGCTCTATATGTAGAAACAAATTTAGCAAAATGAAAATTAAAAATATGTTTAATCTATTTTTGTTATCCATAGAGAATGCGTTCATACGTTCATACCCAGCCGATAGACTGAGGTCATTAATCAGGAATAAATTTTTGAGATTATATACCTGAATTTGGCAAACAGAAAGGTGTGATAATATCATAGCTTGCTGATGTCATGATATAACGAAACATTAAACCATAAAACTACGTTCAAACTAATGTTTATCCAATGTACAATTACTATGAATAAAGTCAAGATTTGGATCTATTGTAGGTGCTGATAGTAATCTATCTACATTGGTGAAATTGCACAATGAAGCACATAAAACTTTGGGATACGCAGCTGATCTCATCATTATGACCCAATAGTGAGGGATAATATGCAGAATGCCTTATAAGTTTTAACTGAGGAAAGGGATCTCACTATTAATTCTTCCAAAATGACCATGATAGCAGATACATGCGCTTGCGTGTTTGGGAATAACAGTTGCATTAAGAATTACCTTTGTAACAGTCTCCTAGACCTACCTCCGCTCCATTTGATGATAATGGGAAAGGCAACTATGAATCATATCAGATTGTACGATGTATCAAGTGGCAATATGCAGAATTGGTGCACAATGGTATTTTGTGTTATTATTCATCATTTGTAGAGGGGAGGCAACCCTTTGAGGATAAGATCAGATAACAGGATTTCGACATGTCTATTTAAAAAAAAGTTCAAGTAGAAATCACGTATCGAATAAGCTGTAATCAATCCAGTCGGAGAGACAGGTTCGAATTGATCTCACTCAAAAAAAAACAAAAGACATTACCGAATATGAGAAATATAATACCTCTTAACATATTTTATTATACCTATAGAGACAGCAGTATTTTATAATACTGTGAAAATAAAAATATTATACATTTATATAGTACAAGTTATTTCATATAATAAAAGCCATTATACTGATATTGATCCGTATTATTTCGAGGCTTAAAATTATAATGCAGTTTCATACATTATACGTTAAAAATAACAAACAAATTTTAATATACATTTTATAATAAATGTTACAATGAAGTATATTAGTACTTGTCGTTTTTATATTCAAGTCTATTATGTTAAAGGTATTACATAAATATACTCTATGTAACTAGCACCAGATGGGGGGTTGGGAGTACCTACCAAGCGCGTTCCCGGGGTGGTGGATAGGGGAAAGGCCATCTCGTCAGGATTCGCTCAAGACGAGATGATTAGTGGCGGCTATAAGTTCTTCTATAAGACTTAAAACCGGAGCAGGGTGAATGAAGGCCGTTGCCGTGAACCACTCCCCCCTCGCCCGAGCTGTCGTGTCGTGGTTAAGGGCTTGCACAGGGTTCTACAACGATGCCAGTTGTTGCTTTCGGCTACAGAAAGCCCAACTGTTAAACCAGGTCCCGAAAGGGATAGGGGTCTTGGCTTAACTGCACGGACCGAGAGGAGACAACCCCAACAAAAATCTAAATTCGTGGCTGGATAGAAGACCAGTTTATTAGTCCAACATTGGGGCACCTGGCGCATCCCATTGCATTTAGCCTTACCTCTGCATGCGGGCCTCTGTGGAGGGGGACCTTTTCTTCCCTAGCTATTCGTGGGATCAACCATGGAGGAAGGACAGGAATTGGAGCAGGACCTCCATAAGAAGCCTTTCACTTCCAAAGTGAGAGTACCTCACAAAGAAAGAATAAAGGGAACAGCAAAACGACTGGAGCAGATAGGGGAACAGGATGGCATCCATCCCCTCTCAAATTGCGTAGCACTGTGCAATTCAAAGGCGTTACACCTGGGAGCACGTGAAATCGAAGAGGGAGACTTACCTAACTTGAGGCCTTCTGATATCCTACACTTTCTGAAAAGAATAGGATTGGAAGGCCAGTTGTAAAACAGCAAGAACAGGGGACACAATAGATCTTTTAGGTCGCAGTGTAATATCACCCTTGCCATATATATATACATACACATACATACATCAGGGGCCAAAGGCTTGGGTGGTTTTTACAACATCCTAACCACGTGTCCCTCTATATATGATAAATATGTACATGGATTTTTGGAGATAGTTTACTTTTATTTTCAATCAAAAATGATCACGACATTTTGTTGTGTTTATGTTTTTCGGTAAAACCGCAAAAAAGGCAAGTCTAAAGTGAATAAATGTTATAAGAAAAGGAAAACCCCCTTGATTCAAAATGCTTACGGTCTTCTGTCAATGTAAAGAGTTTTCAAGTTCAAAATAAAATGGACCTGAATCAACTATCAATATGTTTCACTTAAAAGAATGAACTGCTTGTACAAAAAAAAATATTATTTTAGAAAAAAACGCGTAGGTTTAAAATTATATTCCTTTTGAAAGTCACATCAAATCACGTTGGCCATAGAGAAAACGCAAAAACTTTTGGTTTAATGCAATTCCTTTTGAATAAAAAGGATATTTCTCTCAGTGTATAATGTAAGAGAAACAAAAATATATACACTTCTCACAGGAAACATCGGGACATCAGCAATCGTGAATTTTAAAATTTCTTGGGTGTAAATGCAGCTTTCAGAGGATATATGCACTTATCAAAGCCATAAATCATTTTTTGTGTGTATTATTGCGATCAAAGGTAAAGACGAAAAATTTAATCAGAAATATAAATATATATAGAGAAGAAGGTTTACACATTAAAAAAAACACATTGGAATTTCGGTGGCGGTGTTTCCTTAGAAATACTGAATACGGAAATATTAATGCAAAAAAATACATAACAACTAAAATGCCTTTTGAGTAGACGGCACCATTTAGAAATACACATGTATGTATTTAACTTGTTTGACGTTATGTAGAGATAATTCTTTTTTTAAGAAAACATATAGGGATGGGATTTTAAAATTATTTGGTTCCTATTACTATGATATTAGTTGCTTAGTTTGATTTATGCCCGCAAGTGATACTTTAGCAATAGACAATATGTCAATCAACCTCCTGAGTTTTTGAACAATGTGATTTTCACATTGATTAATTACACTATTATTAATGTATTCATTATTGTTGTTGTTTAGTATTCTTAAACATTGTATTACTACAAAATATATTTCTATGTATTAAAAAATTACCAAAAATTGTTTAAGATTATTTACAAAATTTTTAAAGCAATTAATTTCACAAAGAAATTATTAATTTTATTAACCCTCCGTTTATTGTATTTTTTATTTATTAACTATCGCCTGTGTAATCCAATGTCGTTCTATTTTATTGAAATATAGCTTTTGGTCTGTAACACAGCTTCGAGCAGTAGCAACGAAAAAGTATTAAATGTATCAAATTCAACAATAAATATTTTAGCACTAACAGAATGACGAACAATATGCTTTTAAATTAATTTAAAATAATTGTTAATAAACCTGTGCTACATAAAGACAGTTTGTAAAGAGACTCAGTGTTGGCCATATTTCAAGAAAATAGATCAACGACGTCAGATTACACAGGCGATAGCTAAAATATATTTCCTGAAAATACAATAAATGGAGGGTTCATAAAATAAATAAATAATTGCTTTATTTAAGAATTTTATAAATAATCTTAAACCTGGTTTTCGTAATTTTTTTATAGATATATAGATAGAAGGAAGAATATTAAACAATAATAATTAATACATCAATAATAGTGTAGTCAATAAATAGGTGATAATCACATTATCCCAAAACTGAGGAGGCTATGTCAGTCAGCCTCCTCAGTTATCTATTGCTAAACTAATACTCGCGAGCATAAATCCAAGCAAGTAACTAATATCCAAGCAGCACAAACGAGTAGCATAATTTTAAATAATAAAATCCCATCAGCACATGTTTTCTTAAAAAAGAATTATCTCTACATAACTTCAAACACGTTAAATACATATATATTTCTAAATGAAGCCGTCTATTCAAGAGTTCTTTTTGTTGTTATGTATTTTTTTTTCATTGGTATTTCTAAAGGAAACACCGCCACCGAAACTCCGATTTGTTTATTCTATACGTAAACCTTTTTCTCTCTATATATTTATTTATTCTGTTTAAATTTCTAGTCGTTACCTTTTATCCCACTAATATACATAATTAAGTGATTTATGGCTATGATAAGTGAATACGTCCTCGGAAAGTTGCATTTACAATCAAGAAATTTTATAATTCTGAATTGCTGGTGTCCCGATTTTTGCTGTGAGAAGTGTACATTAGTAAAAAAAAATGAAAATAGAAAAGATTAAATAGCCGGGTAATTATATAGGCATATGTATGTAATTAGAAACTATATATGCTTCTGTCAAATATGTAAATAACTGGGCCGCCTATAATTGAGATATAGTAATTGATAGTACAACAATTAAGAATAAGCGAATTTGCATTGCTAAAGAGCTGGTAGGTAAGCTTTTATGTGTAATAAAGCAGCGGCCATTCCATTTGGATTATTATTATCTAAATGTATACATCTATATTCCAGATTGAGTTAGCGTTAATCCTACCGGTTCAGCTTCTGTTTTACAATGAAAACCCAGAAGGGAAAAGCTAGTGTTGTATATTTAGATACGTATTTAGATTAAGTGCAATAACTTCCAATTGTGTTGTGGTAACTATTGGGCAAATACAAACACTGTTTTATTTGAAGTATTGAGAGATTGAGACCTGGCAGTTCCCTGAAACTTTGATTTTCAATAAAGAAAGAGTGTATATACTGCAGAGTGTGCAAAGAATAAAAGTAGATTGCATAATTTATATGCGTGTTGCTAACAGTCAACCATGTATTACTGATTTAAATTAGTTATTAGCTTATTAATAGCAGCATAATACTCATACAGTAAGATGAGTAAAAAATGTTAATGTTACTTTTTACAACAAAATGCGCGATGAATGAAAATACGATCAATTAAATTTAATTTTAACTAGTAGAATTAAATTGGAAGTGCAAGAAAACTGTTTACTAGTGTCAACGAAAAGGCCGAATTTCTTTATAAACAATAAGCAAAAATTTTATAAATTTAATTAGTACAGGATTAATTAATTATTTTTTTTTGCAGGTGAGTATTTGCCCCCCGGAGTAAGAAACTAGTGAAGGCACGGAAAAGCATCGGTGAGGTAACTAAAACGATTTACTACTCTGTGAGATTGCAATTATTTAAATTTGAATTCAGCTATCAATTCGATTCTGTAGTTTCATCGCAGGTTTTACAAGGTATTTAAACAGCAGTGATGCGCAATTAAATTATGAGAGATAAACGGAAATTTCTGGAATAAATTTGTAGATAGGACTTAATTTTCAGAGTGTTCTCGTTTAGTGTCTGCGTAAAGTAACGATTCATAAATAATGCAGTTGATCGTATGGCATGCATATTTTAGCGTGAACAGTATTGTATTGAAAAAAACATAAATTTTTGATTTGCGATAATATTGAACTGATAGTGGAATAAGTTACAGCATTAATTCTTTCGATGAAAGCAACTTAACATATAACAGACGACACAGTAAAATATGTAGCAGGCTATATACTTTTTATTGTTGAATTGCGTCTTTAGTAAGTACTAGAAAAAGGCCCCCCAATAAATTTTTATGTATAAATTTGAAGTAGATACGGAGGACTGATAAGTGTAGTAGAGATAGTACAACTCATTATACTCATTATTCCAAAACCATTTTAGAAAAGTCTCAAATGTGTTTCTTTTTTTTACAAAAAAGCGGATCTCATTGCTATAAAAATACAAAACTATATAAAAACAAGCAATGTTCATCCCAAGAATTCGATTTTCTTAGTTATGTTACTCTTTACGCAAGGAAAAAGATTTTATAGTGACCATTTTATAGATTATACATTACTGTGCATATTTTCTTACAAACTTCCGTATTTTATGAAGTACTCCTAGAGCAAGGGTTTTTCCATGGTTTTCTCTTATTGCGAGGCGAATGCTGGGAGATAACTAAAGTCGTTCCATGGGCGCAAACATAATAACAACTGATAATTGATAGAATTATTATATTTTTGTTATTATTGCTAATAATCACAGGAAAATTATTTACTTTAAGTAGCACATTTCAATTGCTATGGAATGCACACAGTACCTACTTAGAATAGGTAGCCTCGTTGTAGCACCTTTAGGTAAAATAAATAAGGTGTATTTAATTAACAAAGTTTACAAGAGGTTTCATTTCTCTGTTACAGTTATATTATTTGTTTTGAAATGTTGGGATCCCTTTCAAAAAATCATTCAAAACTTTAATTTTTTGGAGCTTTTGATTAATTTGCTGTCTCTTATATAGAATATATTCCAATGGTGTATTTTCTGCTGTAGTAGTTGGAACATTCGTGAGCTTGGATTGTAACCTACACTGTTGAAAATTTTAACACTTTTTTGACTAATTTAATAGTCAGGAGAGGTCCACATTCTTTTCGTGTTATTTTGTCGAGAACTATAGAAGTTTAAATTTGACGAGCAAAGATAGTCAAGTATTATCTATTGCTAAGGGGTTATTTTGTCCAACTGACACGTGGAATTATAAAATACTTCTAGCCACATTTTATTTGATCTAGATTAGACAAATTTACTAGCTGTTTAACTAAATGAACACAACGTCTTTTTAATATGCAACTTCTATTTCTTAGTGCTATAATATTCTCTCTTTAAGACGTTTCTCAATTATAAATATGCAAAACCACTCATTCACAAGTTTTGGTTTCAACTAAACATACCAATTTTAAAATGATTTTTTGAGAACCATTGTAAAATTAAGTGAATGTTTATGCTATTTGATTCAAGTCTAAACTAATTAATATAATAAATAGATGTTCCCAATACATCTTTAAGATGTTGAAATTTTTTATGCCCACTGGAATTAACGTTTAATAACACGAGGTTACACTTTGCAAGTCAGTCACATTTGGTGGTTTGTTTGCATATGTTAATACGGAGAATCAAACACGGAAAGATACACGTGCAATGCATGTGGTGCGTATAATGCAATACTGTATTAGAATAGGTGGGGTTTCTATATTTCTATCCGAGGGAAAAATTCTGATTGGTTGACGCTTCTGAATGTCTAGAAAAATAGTCAATCCTCATATCTGATCAAAGAGTTCACACGAAATTCTAGTCATTTCTGTTCTATTAAATACGCATAGTCGACGCGTCTGGCAAAGTTTGGAAAAATCAACACTAAAATATTTGACTAGCGCAAAATTAACGCCAACACCGTAATATTTTCAACAGTGTATTTGTTGTATTCTCCTCAATATTTCATTTTTTATTTTTAATAGATTTGCGCCCTCAAATAAAAAAAATAACGCACCCTTCCCGTATAAAGCATATATGTCAGGTGATACACTTGTGAAGTTTGCCTTGCAAGTTAAACTCAAATGTATATTTCTTCCTTATACAGGCTTAGGTAAATGTGTGGGAACACCTGATTTAGCCAGAAATACGGGCCATTGTAAATGATATATTTGTTCATTTCTGTATTTTTTTTGTTCGTTTGGTTATGCACCTAGTAGTAGTAAGTGTCCTTGTTAGGTATTTGCGAAATTATAAATGTCAGAGTAAGATCTTTCAGATAGCGGTACATCCGAGATTGAATAAACAGCTAAATCAAACGTGAATACTTTTAATTTAGTTTCCTATCCGAATAATAAGATCACATCTCTCATGAACTCCTACTAATAGCTTCGCACTTGGCATGACCCATTCAGTAATTAGTGCATTTAGAACCGTACTAACTCATTTGACCGTTGTGGTTTAAACACTTTATCTTAACAAATTAATGTATTTCTGCTATTAACTGTAATAATTAGGAGGAATTTCAAGATCTAATATCGACGTATGCTCGGTTAAACGCTCGAACTCGAATTTCCTAGCTTAATTGGTAAAGCGCTCGTCCGATAAACGGGAGGATGTGGATTCGAATCCTGTTTGAGGAGAAATTAATTTCTTGGGAAAAATTCCTCCTAATTATTACAGTTAATAGCAGAAATACATTAATTTGTTAATTTCCCACTGTAAAGAGCTTGCAATCCTTATTTTACCTATAATATGTAATAAATTCAACGAAAAAGTAGGTGTTTTTATTTTTGCTCGTTGATGATTTTTCCAACATTAAAATTTAAAGTTAAGGTACTAATATAACACAGTAACGAAACTAAGTTTTTTACATAAAAGGATAACATATTTCTGTTATCTTATTATCTTTGGGACCCTAACTAAAAATGTACACACAACAACAGAAAATAAGTTATAATTTCAGTGAATATATTTCCTACTGATAATAAACAACTTTGAAACTTAATAAGTGTCAATTTAAGAATATTGTAGTGAACAGTTGCATAATAATAAACGGTAATTTTTTTTAACATTTACGACCAGTAACTCGCGTTGTCTACAGAAAAGCATTTCTAAGCATAATACATTTTTGAATTTAACGCCTATTTTGCCTAAATTGTTGGTTATTTCTAGTAACTTTTTAGTAACACCGCCAATACCAATCGTCAGAAACGTCAAAAGTGCGTCGAACATAACCTGGAAATAGCACTTTTTACATCGATTTTTCAGCACTTTCTATTCGCTTGCTACAAAACGACTAGCCGTTTTGAACTCGACGAAACATGAGCTTTCCGTTAATATACATATAAATCGCCAAATCTCTGATCTATACATATATGGAACTCTTCCAAAATCCAGTCAACATAAAATTACTGTAAATTAGATAATTCTTTGGATGTTCTTATCAATCTTCAAGAAGAACCAAAAACGTTACCAACAAAATCGTCCTTATGTTACTTTATTGATGCTTTTTTCTTGTCTAAAAATAAGTTTAGAAGTTTAAAAGAATTAAATGAAGATGATTCTCATCAGAGAAGGATACAGTTTTGTCAGGAAATGGTGGGTAAGATTCACCGTAATTGAACTAAAGATGTTAATGGCCAACGGTTTATTTTAATAACTCAAGTCGCATACCCACCAAGTCGTATATCATTGTAATTCTTGAAAAAGTGTCTATTCGAAAATGTGAAAAGAAAAATACCGATGACGTCATATCTCGAAACAATTGATAACGAATCAAAGTATCTTACAGACTAGAATAATTATTATTATATTAATTATTTTTTAATAGAACCCAAAAATCATGTTTTCCACACATTTATCTGACCCTGGATATTAATATCATCTCTTTATATGTATTTATCGGAATACATATAGCAACCATTCCGGCCAAATAGGACATAAAAATATACATTTCCAGTGCTATAGTTGCTATAACTTTAGGGTCAATGCGGCACGTGCTCTTTTTGGGCAATAAACCCGAAATTTTATATTTTTTGATACATTAGTAAAAGGAACAAAGATAGATGGTCTTGTATTGAATATGTTAACTTTCATTTTTTTAAAGACCATCTATGCAATACATTTGTAGTCGATAGTATTTGCTTTATATTTGGGCACTATTGTTGGGCATTATCAGACTGAATTGAGTTTTTCGATGATTGAGTATAACGACAAAAGCTGAAGATCTGCAATGCAAAGAGTTTGTTTGTGCCTATAAGGTGTACGTAACTAATATACAAGATATAAAATTGGATTTATATTAATTCTGGCAGTTCCTCTAAAACCATATGGAAAAACGAGGATTATATGAATTACTGCGATTCCACACCTTTTTCTGGGTTGTAAATCAATTTAAAAAAAGTATTAATCTTTAGTCGGGCTCCTTCACTATTGATGAAAAATTAACATTGCTCGTTCCCACACCAAGAAAGGAGTTGTCGGTAAATATAAAACAAAATAATGAACATTGTAGCCTTATTATCGCGATCCTTTCAGGCTTATTAAAATCGAACCTCTTCGGTAAAAGTTGATCTGACCTTAAATGTTCAAGTATTTAACGGGAAATTAATGTGAGCTCCACCTTTCGGAAACGCGATCAGAACAAGGATCATTGCGATCGGTCGATTCCTTAACGACCATAATGGCTGCTTTAGTGGAACCGATACCAATCACTGCAAGCTATCGTTACTTCTTCGGATGCATTTCTGAAATTTCTTTTGTATTCGCTTATAGTATGGTACAAGTGGCGTAAGGCAAAAAGAAGTCGGTATGTACTTTCATTCGGTAGCTTTGATCACATAAGCTCTCACATTTACTGAATGGACGCACAAAATAATTCCGATATTTACTTGCATGTGTGCGTATGTATGGGAGTTTGGTGAAAACCGCACGATCTCTTGCATGATGTGCATGTTGCAATTAATCACAGCAACAGTATTTATACAAAAAAACACTTTCTTTTGAAAATACATTATTAACTGTAGGTTCTAACATTCTACGTGTGTCATTGTTAAAAACATGCAATTATTTTGCTGTGAGTACTTAGTGCTTAACATAGTTTTCTATTTTTTCTTTCTAATTACACGTTTATCACGCAAATTGGACATTCAATGCCGTTATTACACGGGTCAGTGTTCCGGATTAATTTACTTTCATACTCAGGTATTATATACCCAGAATACTTAATGTGTGTCGTGTTATATTGCGCAGTTCAACTATTATAATTAGTTTTTTTTAATTTAATTCACTAAGTGTTTCTAAACCGAATTTTCTTCCATCATGAACCTAGCCACTATATCCTTTTGCCAAAATCTTATTATTTATTGCTTTTATTATACGTAATGTTTGTAATAATTGCAAAACGCATTTCAAATTCACCAAAAATGTGTAACAGTCAAACATAGAACGCAATTGTTTTTAGTTAACAGATTTCGAACGCAGCACAACAATGCTTTCTGCTCCATAATCTCTAATTACTGTTGTTGTAGTGAAAGAGCGGTCAGTAAATATTTCATAATCGAAATAGCAAATTTTGTATGCATAATGTTGCAATGAAAACGTTAGGGAATTGTAAATGCTGCCCCGCTCGTGCAATATAGTATTAATACAACTGCAATATTTAATGTTAGGTTTGGTGTTTGGATGTGTTATACAACATTTTGCGTTATTCAATGAACCTAGTTGCGAAATTAGGAAAAAAAGGAAATCTAAAAAAGAAGAGGCTACATACATATTTATATTAATGCGAGATAAGCTAGAAAGTTTTAAATTTTAGCGACAATAATTTAAAAAAAAAGGAATCGTGGTGGAAAAGTACAAAAGTCGTTTAAATGAGGTATGGGCCAAACTGGGGTTGACGGTAGTATAAATATGGATATCGGATGAAATACTAAAAGAGATGGTAAAATATAATATTATTATTGTGAAAGCAGGAAAGATGAAGGTACCAGGCTAAAAAGAACGAATTAGGAAGTGAGGCTTGCGTTGTTGTTTTGTCTATTTCCATCGTTTGTAGGACACACTCAACAATACAGTGTGGAAAATGCTTACACACACAAGACAATGCTTATACTTCGACTCCAACCACTCAAACAATGTGAAAGTTGGAGTAGCCAGGTACCCATCACGACTATTTGCTCAGAGGAAGAAGACAAAAAACAGGAGTTCAACAACATAACCCACACATTAAAACAGAATGGATATACAGACAAGGTGTTGTCATTAGTAAGGAAGAATCGGGTAAGAAAATAAGGGGAATAGACAACAACTACAAGGTTAGAATAGAAATAAGAACGAGGAACACCAATAGATCAACCCTAACCCAAACAAAGCCGGACAGCGTCAATCAGAGAACGAAAGAATGTGTATACAGAGCACCGTGTGAATATCAACATCCAATTAGGGTTGTCTATTGACTAATATGGACAGTTACGGTCATTAGCGGTGCATTCAATCAAAACATAGCCTCGTCAGAAAACAGCAAACTGTATGTCAAATTGTGGTAATTATTGCAAATCTTCCTTGTCCTTTTGCAAAGTTCCTTTATACGATCAGAATCTCTGTCCAATAATTCTTGCACTAATTGTGGTTATATGGATTATATTTTTCGCACTTCAATGTAGTGGATACTTATCGGCAACTTATATCATAGTTCAGTGCCAGGGATGTAGTAAAAGTTTGTGGAAATTCCTCTAATGCTATAGCAATATCTTGAGCAATTACTTTATTAATCGCAACTTTTGGTCGTCCGATCTTCGATAAATTGTTAGATATTTATGATATTTATTTCAGTTAAATTGAACCCTCTCAAATTGTTACCAACGATAAATCGTGTTATTGGATGCTGATCTTCATTTTAATGAATTTATTAAACAAGTCGCGTACCTCTTCATACGTTCTAACGCGGTTACCAAACCCAATCATCATTAGAATTTCAATGTGTGTTTTTTCAGTTAATTGAACCATTACTAATATTTGTAATTTACAACATTAATTCTGACAGCTTAAGTCAAATATTGAATTTTAATTCCATGGATAAATGAACATAAACATGAATTAAAAAATAATAATAATCAAATATCTGTCGTTATTAAATATAGGAGTGCTAAACCTCAATACTCTTGAGTTCTATTGAGATTCGTAAAAATATACTGGGTGTCTCATTTAAAAAAAAAACATAATTTCCGGCTAAACCGGAAGTCTGATTGGATCCATACATTTGCCTGACCCTATATAATTTACATAGGGGAATACATATAACAATTGCGGATGAAACATGTTCGGCCGATCGATGGGCATATGAGTCACAGCAGGGAACCTGCGAGTGAGATGGACTACGTTAAACTTCTACCGCGCCAATTAACACCATAACTATGGTCGTCCAAAAGATATTTAAAAATGTCCGCAAAACATTTATTGCAAGCAGTACCGACCATTTATGATCGTAGGTCTGCTGACTGGTCGCAGTAGACTTGATATGTATAACATATTACGCTATTTGCAGATTCTGTCAAGACGTGAAGGAAACAGCAGTTCATGTGCTGTGCCAATGCGATGGCCTGGTAAGGACAAAGTTTTTAGTATTGGCCGAGAACCCCACAACTAAAAATGACAGGCTCGTTAAGAGGGCAGAATTAGGGAGTTTTCAAACACGTTTTACAGTAACTGACAATAACCGATGATGGTATCAATTATGAATACTAAGATAGTACATGTATTATAAATAACAATTGACTGGCACTGGCTATCTTAAAATAGACACCTTTTTGTTCCTATTTTTTTTTCTACATTTTTAGAAATTTCGTACTAATTAGCCGTTCACCAAAGGTTAGTCTTGAAATCATGTGATAAAGACCGGCAATAACATAGTTTCGAATTACTGGATTATTAACATGTTAATCTGCTTAACACGATGAGCATGTGACAAGAGACGTAATTATGTGTTACTACTTGCCTAGAATAGAACAACTTTGACGTCACAAAGCACGAACACGTTTTCTGAAAGCACTATCATTTTTAGCGTCAATTGTGGACTTTGATAGTGTCAGGATATAATACAAAAATGAAATACGTATAAGTATCAAATATTTAAAATATGTAACTTCAGGCCTTATCATAAAACAGTAAATCTTTTTCAGTAAAACTATAGATTTAGAGAAAACTGTAGAGACACATTACTATAACGAATGTCTTTAACGATTTATAATGAGAAACTACGGATAATGCAAAATATTTTCGTGAGATTTATAATCATAAAATTAGATCCATGTTCTATACGTGATCAAGTCGCAATAATTTTATGTTTATAATTCTAACCAGAATTATATATATCCAATGGACATCATCTCCACTTTAGTTCAGAGTAGTCCAAAATAATATACGCAGCTTATGGCGTATTAATGCCAATAGTCTGAACACAAATTATAAAAAAATAAACAATTAAAAATGCATTCTGTTAACAACTTTTCGTTTTTGATAAGATAAGAGAAGGTCACTTGACACCTTTGGAGGGTCCGTATGCATAACTTTGGCGCCCTGATAGCACTGTTAACTTACAAACATTTTTATTTAGCATAATATTATTAGTGGAGTAACTCTAAGGTATTTTAATTCAATTACTTTATTTTTTGTCTTTTTGCTATTAAATAATAACAGTAATAATGTCTATTACTATCCAAATTCCACTCAAGATTAACACATGTACGTTTAGCGCAGACGATGATAAATAGCCGTCATTTTGAGTTAGGATTGTACTTCTCTCTCTGACACACGTGTACTTTGAGATTGGTGTAAATTAGAAAAAAGTGCTAAAATAATGAAGTAACGTGTTTGCCCTTCTAGAGCAAAGAGGATCACTAAAAGAGGCAACTAAGTGGGCCTATTTGATGTAGATTTAGTATCAGCTCGTCACAGTAAATAAACTAAAACGAGCAAGTTCAGTTTAATCTGAAAAACAGGAATCTCAAAAATCGATGCTGAATTCGCCCTATTACAAGCAGTAGAGAGATGTAATAAGCAACCCAAATAATTGAGCCATGCTCAATTTTAGAATTTTAAACAAAAACCAAAAAATAAAGATTTTAAACAGCGCGATATCTTTGAATTAGTTCCAATTATCAAGCCAAGTATTCTAGATGCATATGAGCTCTCTCAAATGTTGCGACAGCGTTTGATGAATTTGGAGCTTATTTTAAATACCATTAGTAGTGGTACAGCTGAAGTTATGTGATTTAGTTTTTCCGATGAATGACCCGGTACAGCAGTTATTGATATTTAATAATAAGCTATTAATATCGAACTACTCAAATAAAATGTTGATTATGGTACAAGGTATTTCCAACATCAAGGTCATATACACGGCAGAACAATTTGATATTTTGACAATTAAGATTTAGAATATGGTTAATGACTATATTGAAAAGTATTGGGCAAAAGTTGGAGCCCTGCGGAACATCATTTGCTGACTGAAATTTAGATGAGCGAAATCCTTTACACAATATCTGCCTATTTAATTCTGTTAGGTATGATTCAATCAGCAAACAAAGGTTGGGTGCAAAATTAAACAGAAGTTTTATTAAGTGGTAAAAGTTTGTGATCCAAAGTATCAAATTCGACGAAGAACCATGTAGAATCTGTCCAGTTGCTCCTGCCTGTCCACAACCTCACTTACAAACTGCGCAATGTAGCTAAATTAGTGACAGTAGATCGTCCCACCATAAAGCCATTTTGTTGTGGCGAAATAGGAAGTACAGATGAGTTAGATGTATGAGAAAGTATTCAGGCATTATAAGATAAAGAGATCCAAAAGTTATTGGCAAAGATAGGAAATTACAAAAATAGAAGGCTACTATTAAGCCATATTGTACACCGCTTTATTGCCGATTGATCGTAGTACATCAATGAATATTTCCAGTATTTGATTAATCTTTGGGTGAATGTAATTTTCACAGATTTCCACAAAGCTTTTGATAACGTCACTTAAAATATATTAATAAAGAAATAAAAAAACGAAGGGAAGAACTTTAAAAATTATAAATAGTAGGATGAAAGAAAAAAGAATTGAAAATAGAATTAGGTTGGTACGCTGCATCTAAAGGACTAAGAGGATTAATAAACAAATATTTTGTTTAACTTATAATCAAGAAGTAACATTTGTATTTGTACGTTAGACTATGTTAATTAAATAATTTTCTTTATTCTTAGATTAAAATTAATTAATCAATTTTATAAACCTTAATAATATGTGAAAGTCAAATCGGTTTCGTAACAATGTATTTATTGATATAACAGATGTTTGTTTCCGACTTAAAAATTAATATTATCCCCGATTACGAGTGCACGTTAATTATGATTTAATTGTAGCGTACGTCCTGGCTTTATGAAACTTTAATCGAAAACCCGTCGTTCCATTTACGTATCCTTGTATTCTTTATATGGCATCTCGGGAAATATACATATCGCCACGGATGGGCATGTGTGCAAGTGCGTCGTAGAAAGTTACCGCATGATATGACTCTTTTTATACTGAAAAACCGTTCATATTATGTTCTGGCACATTGTTGTGACTGCCGATCGGATAAATGGAGCTTCTAGGCCATTGCATTACGTGTAGAAGTTTCCCTTTCATAATAGCTAATAATCTAACAAATAACATAGCTTCGCAGTGCAACTCAGGCGAAGTACGAATGCGTCCCTTAAAATAAAACGTGCATGTTATTGCATTGTGAAAAGAAAAAACGGAATTGATAGGTTACTACAAATATATAATTAGCATCCAGATATTCAACATGTTTCATTATATATGTGTACTTAAATGAGTATATGCAAGCACAATGTTTGAAGGGGAGAATGAACAGATATTGAAGAATTAATTTAGATAATATTAGCATAGGTTGAAAAATGTTCGGAAAGAAGGCCATCAAACTTGAGACAGCTGTCTTGCGGTGCTGGAGAGGGATGCCGACGACACGATGTGTTTGTTTTATTGTACCTAAATATGTCTTTATGTCGCGTGCATAAAAGTATTTAAATAAATCAATAATCGATAGGCTAAATTTGTTTTGTAGTAAAAAGAACGACAAAATGGTCCTTTCCCACAATCTCAGTGTATTGAATTAATTAGCTAGTAATTTCAGGAAAAAAACTCTCATCTCCAGGCTAGAGGTATTTATGTAGCAAAGGAGATGTTAAATATATAAAATAAAAGCTATAAAAATACCAGATACTATAGACTATATGAACTATTCTTGGAAAATTAACCAAATTGGAAGATCTAAATCTGTTTTGTTATGAAGATAAGTGTTTCAGATGATAAGTGTTTCAACGTTCACTACGCTTTGCTGTACTACTATACTTACTATAGATCTGGTGATATTGCAACTGGATAAATGTGCGAAGGTTTTACTAACAAAACTCCATCTGAAGAATCATTTAAAAATATTTTCATCTTTCAGAGATGCTTCATTATACCGGAAGTCGAATGTAATTCCCTTAAAACCTTGTATCTTCATGATTAAACAGAATTGATCCAAAACCTTTGTTATTTTGAGTCATTAACTAATCTGGTTATTTAAGAGGATCTATAAATAGTATGAAAAAGATGATTTCGACTTCTTAATTTTTGAGAGCACAGCTTGTTTTAAATGTGTCAATTATCTGATAAACAAAATGTTACATATACAACTGTTTGATTTCAATAAATAATATATAATATAATAAACTCACTGCCAGGTTCATATTCACTCCTACGTTGAGTTACCATTCTCGACCATCATTTGTGCAGAAGAATTAAAAACGAAGGGATAAGTTCAGGAGTTATCTCTCTCTACGCTTAGAACTGGCACTATGTGGGTTAATCACAACTTAGCGTCTTAGCTAGAGGCATTAAATAACGGCGTATTGTTGTGTACAGTAACAATTAGACTGTCCTTACAGTTCATGATAGTAATGCCATAATGAGAAATGAGAATAAAGGCAAGTAATGAAAATAATAACATCAGTTGATACAGCCGTATGACAAACTCTTATTCCCCACCTATACTTAAAGGAGTGGAAATACGAACAGAAGAAACTGTGCTTTATATAACCTTTACAACTTTCTGTACGCAAAACGCAAATCAGCTGGCCATCTTTAATTCATGCTATACGAACCAGTGCCAAATTGAAATATATTCTGGTAAATTTTTAGCAAGCCAAAAATGACCTTAGAGGATTTGTTTGCTCAATCGGCCAAAGACTTCAGCAGATTACTACACTATTACTATTACTTTACTACACTTATTCATGATAAGCTAAATAATTACATTTGATCTTAAAACTTCGGCTTCCATCTAAAGGTACTACACGTGGTTACCTATTTTAAGTACTATATGGGCTCGCTAACTATTGAAATGTTACTCTAATTAAATAATTTTCCCATGAAATAATAATAACAAAAATATAATAAATCGGTCAGCTACCAATTATTATATTTGCGCCCATAAAGCAATTTAAGTTATCTGCTACCATTCGCCGAGGAGCAAAGTAACCAAGAAAACCTTACTCTGGGAACAGAACTTGCAAAAGAGTCTCAGATCTTGTTACTGATGGTCAGCAAATTATTGCTTTTATATCCTTCTGGGTTTGGAAGAAGCAGCCTCCACATTCTCTCAGATCCTATAGCTCTGCAGTCTACAGATAACTTTTCGGTTCTTTGCACATCATGAAGCTGCTCCATCAGCGAAAGAATGGATCATCGTAATGAACTGAAACCAAATAAAACAACAGTAGTATCTATTCTAATATTTAACAATACTTAATCCTAATTATTCTATCCAATAGTATTTAAATTAAACATTTATATTTTAAATATTCATATTGCTATATTATTACTTCATAGCTGTAATTTTATTCCAATTCAGGCCACGAAAGAGTATGAAATATTTATTTATAAACACGTGCTACCTTACTAACTGTCTAAATGTCATGCCACAACCTACCCAATTTTTCAGTCCACTCATCAGTGAGTGGACATTCAAATTAAAGATGCCCCGCTATATCTACCCCACCGGATTTACCATGCGAATCATTAACTCTCCCAATTCTACTGGTTTAATGATTAAAATAAATGGGAAATTAAGTACAAAAAGCTTAAATGTTGCTGTGTATCTGGAGACTCCATATCAGTCAGCTTCTACAATGAAGAAAGTGCCAGTGTTAAAGTGCAACCATTTTAAAGAAAAATTGAAAAAAAGGTAGACTTGACTTTCTTCTCTACCATATCCAACTTGAGATGTTTCCCTCCTGTTACCAACACTGATCCAAAGAATTGAAAGCTAAGGTTCTTTCTTAGAAAGAAACAAGGAGTATTTTAAACACTAGAATTTGGTGGATTGCAGTACTTAATTGATCTCTTCATTGTAAAATTTATTTAAATGCTCAGAAACGTATAAATGTAAATACAGTACCATTACCGGTACTCATAATGTCTGATCTTTGGCGTATACCCAGAGCCCGGTCACAGTCAATCCGAGAGGCGTGGTCTATATCCTGCTTTTACCATTGACTGGTACCGCCCCTGCCACGTGCATAAGACTTTTGTTAAATTAAAATTGTATTGGCCAGAATAAGTTTATAGACTAAAATAGGATGGTATCAATTAAATATAAATTTATTAGTCGTAAAAGTAAAATACAGGTCGCACCTACCTGATAAACTGGGGACGATAGACTGTGACCGGTCCCTGGATATACGGCATATGTATGATAATGATCGGACATTATGACTGACGGTAATGGTACATAAATGTATTTACGCGATGGTAGTTTGATTCCAATACATCAATCAATAGCAATTTTATGTATGAGAATCAACTTTATGCGAATTCAATCATATAGCAATAAATTGCAAGTCTGCGGTAGGTCTCAATGTGTCAGGTTTGCATTTAAAAAAATTCATTTAATAGCAACGCAACTTTCCCACATGCATCAATCACGTTAAACCATATTAAAACCAGCGACACTCATCGGAACAGTTTTAATTTCTAATTTATTGATATACTTTTCAGCGTCCATTCATTACCCGTTTACGATTCGCGTCCTGCATCGAAGCGGTGCGGTGGGTTGCGCTGGTCCGCAGCAAATATGATATTTTATAGAGTCCATCATCGTTCGCTTTCTCCAGATAGTGTCATATCACGTTTACGTTCATTGTCATACGTTGTAAACGCTAATAGCAACATGTGTTATTTATTTAGTTTATAGGACGGGCATGTTTCCTTATCGCCGGGCGTGTATCTGTTGCACCAACTCTGTCACTTAGTATTTCATAGGTGTTTGAGTAATGGCACTGGTTAACTGTTCACGAGGAACAAAATCAATTATTTTCCTACGACACGACGGTAGAGAACAGAGCTTGTGTGTAGGAAATAGTTTCGCTTATCTACCGTATCGGATTCGTTTTGTTCTTCATTTGTAAAACATAATAGAGAGTTTCACGTGCCATGAACTTATTCCTTTGGCTGCTACCAGATCCTGTTATTAATATATATATTAACAAACAGAAATGTTACGTGCACACTTTCTACATATAAGCACGCGTAATGTATTTCCTCTCGTAGTGGAAAACAATCTTTGAAGAATATTTGCTACTAATATATGGACTATATCGTTCAACTGCAAGACAAAGTACATAACAATGTAAATATAGGTTACCTTCTGCAATTTTGATGTGGTCCTGGACGTTCTGTCTGCCCAGTTTTCTATACTCGTCACCTAGAGGAGCAGTTAGTTACTTTGTTACACTTTCCACTACACGAATTTATATGGGATAGAAGATTACACTGGAACAAGTAAATTCACAAGTAATTCTACCCCAGGGATCATTAGCAATTTTGGACTGAGCGATTCCTGGGGTAAATTTGATATATTCTGATATATTCATCATTGTTATGTATTTTTCATAACGAAAAATTAATTCATTTACGTTTTATTGTAATTTTAGTGTATTCAGAAAAATACGTAATTCCAATTGATTTTGGAAGAATATGCAGCAGCTCTGCTTTGTCACTATTTATTTCGAAAATCTATAATTTCTATTGTAGCTATTACATTTTCATTATGTAACTTTACACAGTGCCCGAAATTTCTTTAATATAAATTAAAGTTGCAATATATAGGCTGATTCAGATTAAGTGCGCACCATTGCTATCTCAGTTATTATTGATTCTAGAAAGTAGGTTAAATTAGCAAAGTATTAGGGTTTTTAACGCTGATTAATATGCAATATACGAAAAAACAATTGAATGACGCATTTCCAGGAAATTTTGACATTATATATTTTTATAAATTGAGTACCCTGTATATTGTTAAAAAAAATGAAAGATATTTTGATTTATGATGCAAAAGTATCAATATAATATTGTCTTAAAATCAATAATAAAGAAGTTATGATGGTTTTTATTTTGTAAAATGTAGAGCAGTATAAAGAATCAACTTCTAACAAAACAAATACATGTCTTTGTGGTTGATGTTTATTTTAATATATTACATCTTAAAATTATGTCGTTGAAATTAAATTGAAAAGGAAAAAGTAAATGCGTAATTTATAAATACTGCTCAAAGGTATCACCTTCATTCTCAATACATTTTCGTGCCCGCTTGTGTACCTTCTGGGTAGCTCTTAAGATTGTCCTTCCATTCAATTAGCGGAAAACCTCCCTAACCTTATTTTGCAATTCGTTCACGTTGTTATACCGGGTTCTGTATATATGATCTTTTAAATATCCCCAAAGAAAAAAGACTAAAAGTGACAGTTCTGGAGAGCGTGTTGGCCATAGAATTGGCTCATTTGTACCAATCCATTTATCGGCAAAGATGATGTCCTGATAGTTGTGAACCATGCGGCATTTGTGTGCTGGAGCACCGTCTTGCTGAAAGTACAAATTTTGGCGCATCAGGTAATTGATGTTATCAAGGAAATCCTCTAGAACGGTATCAATAAATTCCAGATATCTTTCTCCTCTCAATGTACCATTGTAGAACACTGAACCAATGACTGTCGAACCAATTAATCCGCACCAGACATTAAAACTAAATCGAACTTGTGCAGCATGTGGACGCATTATTAATAAATTTTCTTGCGACCAGTAGTGTTCATTCTTCATATTAAACATTCCTCTATTGGAGAAATTTGTTTCATTACTCCATAAAATTCTTTGTGCTCCACTCAAATTTTCATCACAAAAATTAATAAGCCATTCACAGAAAGCCAACCTCCTGTTTGAATCTCCTGGTTGTAATGTTTGTGAGGTTCGGTACTTAAATGGGATATACTTATGCTTTTTTAAAATTCTCTAAACTGACGCGTAACTTAAACCAATTCCTTAGTAACATCTCTAATGGAAAATTGGCGATGGGCTTCAAAACATGCTAACACTGTAATTTCTACCTCCTCGTTGATAATGACATTTTTCTTCGTTCTTTTCTTCTTAAATAAGCAATCGTGTTGCCTAAATTGTCTGTAAAGTTTTCGAAAGTAACGTCGATCTGCCTGCTGTCGTAGAGGATACTGTTCTGCATAATATTCGACAGCCCTTATTGAATTTTTGCCGCATACAATGTATGGTTTCAGCATGTCGCATTTCTCCAAATGAGAAAATACCATGGTGAGATATTATCTAATACTTAGAACTAAATATAACAAAAACTGTTCAAGCTACTAATGATAATAATGTAATAATAATAATTAGAAGTAAAGAACACAACACAAAAATGAAATAACCAACTTTTTTTACTTTACAAATATTTTTGCCTAATTAAACGTCTAAAATATTTAAGCCCAGTACGTTTTTGACAACATACTATTTGTTTTGACTTAAAATGAAAGAAGCCTACTATAAATTTTACATATCAATTAAAAACCACCATACCTTCTTTATTATTAAGACAATATTATATTAAAACTTTTGCATCACAAATTAAAATATGTTTTTTAACAATATACAGGGTGCTCAATTTAAAAAAATATAAATTTCAAAATTTCTCGGAAATGCGCCTTGCAATTGTCATTTATATTGTCGTATATTGCATATTAATCAGCGTTAAAAACACTAATACTTTGCTAATTTAACCTACTCTCTAGGATCAATAACAACAGAGATAGCGGATGGTGAGCTTAATTTGAATTAGCCTGTATACAACAAATACGCAATGGAAGCTCGAATCTTTAAAATTTTGATTTTACAAAATATAATAGAAATAATTAATTAATAAAAGCGTCACGTCATAAACTCCCGAAGCTTAGCTCAATTTTTTTTATTAAATTATTTTTCCGTACTATCTTCACACTTCATTGAATGATACTCATTGCTTTTTTCCTGTACGCTGCAGTATTATTTAGGTTCGTCTATCGCCAATGGTTAACAATTTTTTTTTTAAACCGAAGTTTAAACCGAACATTAATAATCTACGGTTTAAATCTCGATTGTAATAATGGTCATAACTAAAATAGTACCGACACAAAAAAATAATGTACACAAAATTAGAAGCATTTAAAATGAAAAATACATTGAGTTCTTATCGGGAATACTTATCTACCTAAATATAAATACTAATGCATTTCCTTCAGAATTGCATATATTTGTTTTTAAACCGCACATACATACATGGGTCAGTTGTTTACATTCCCCCACTTAACTAACGCAAAATTATTCAGGTGTTTTTGCGATTTTATATCGACGAAATAACATAACACAATACAGAGCACATGAGTCGCGAACATCGTCGAGTATAAAAAAATAATGGATATTCTAAGGATAAGCGGACTTATTTCTTACAAAGAATGGGAAACATATTTTCTTTGTTTACCTAAGCAAATGGCTTGTCTTTTTTTCTTACTTAAAACAGTATTATGATATATTTTTCAGGAATAACTCCCTTATTATATTTATTATTTCATTTTCATAATTTTTACCCTAAGAACGATATGAATTCAATTCACTTTGATTTGAAATACTATAGTTATTAATTTGCGATGTCATACTAGAATAATACTACACTTTAATACTATAATTAATAAATATTAAATATTCTTGAACCCAATTTTTATTGCGGGGAAGTGTCTAAACCGAAGCCGTATGCGACGGCCCTCTACATATGTTTCTGCCTGCAATAGTCGATCTTTGACGGTCGTCTGACTCACACGCTTGCCTCCCGTGATAGTGGGGGTTAGAACTTATAAATTACTTCGAGGAGTATACCCAACGAAAAAACAATTTGCCAATACGTCTAGTTTGAGTGAAAGAGAAAAAAGTGCGCTACACCCTCCGCCACTACCGCGCTGTCTTCTCTCTCACTTAAACTGGACGGGTTGTTCTTTCTTTGAGTATACCTTTCGTGTTACCGGGTTTAGGATGCACAGTAATTACTTAGCCTTTCATAAATAAAGTGCAAACACTTTTACATACTTTTTTCACTAAATTGCATCCAAGAAATTTAGTGACACAAAATTTATTAAAATAATGATAAACTAGCTAAACTTTTGGTTCAGAAAACGCCATTTTATAATCACGTAATAAGTTCTACAAGTTTGCCTCAAATTTTAGTTTTATTGCCTAAACATACCTTTATATGTATACCCCTTGTTGCCCTTCAAGAACATTTTTCAAGGAAATCTATTGCATATGTATAAATATTAACAAGCAAATCTACGTTTTGTCCCAACAAAACTAATATATGATGTTGCATAATTATTTGAACCCCAGAGTAAATTAAAATAGAATAACAAATAATTATTTAACATTGCACAACAGCTGAAATATTTTTGCCTAACAAGGCATGTAAATTCTCCAAGATTTCTTACAGTGGATACTAAACAGTGTTACTTGTAGTAAAAATCAAAAATAAAACGTTAAATGAATGTTAATTTAACTTATTCTACACATACTTATTATTTACTGAAGCCATTTACACCATCATCATGTTTATGAATAGGTATAAAATGCGAAAAGAACAATCTTATTTATAATAATCGAAAAGAAATAACCTTTTATTTATAAAACACACGCATATATTTTTTTGTTCCAACTAGTTTTAAAACCTTTCTCGAGATGACTTGACAAGGAAAAGTCAACCTTAGCATTCGTAAAATCGGCAGTCGATTAACCAACAGAAAAAAAGACTCTCTTCGTGAATGACACTTTCAGTCAATGTTGCTTCGCGCAGTATACGCTCTCATTGTGTCTGGGATCGTTTCCAGTCTTCGTTTGGCGGTACCAAAAAAGGCATCCAATAACAGAAAGTGTAGTTGCAGTGGCATGCTCATCCTTTCTGTCTGTCTCCAATACGATCACGAAGGTGATCCATAACTTAATTCATACAACTAGAAAGCCTGTCGGAAACTATATGCACCATACGCCGGTGCCCAGTACATACCTACATATATGCGTGCATATGAAGCTTTTTAGACATAATAAATTAACTAAGTGCATTTCACGCTTCATATGTTCAGCGGTAGCGATTGTCGTATTCGGATCATTCATCGACGACATCTTAAATTAGTAAGTGCCTGCGAGTAGAAAGTTTCATCTCATTTCCCGATGTGCGTTATCGCTTATACTATAGTTTAACTAGGCGCAAATAAGCATACGTATTGCTTATTTACATACTGCGGTTACATTAAACGAGAAAAACATATTTCAATAGTACTGATCGAAGCGAAAACACCACATAATATGTAGTTGCTCTCCAATTATATTTCTTCCGCGTACTGCGCCGCAAATTACTCTGGGTTTATGCAAATATTATTTCCTGTTTGGATTTCTATGTTATGGTCACGGTTAAATTACGTAATAAATAACATTTATAGTCACTAACAACTTAGGAAATAATCGTTTAATCTAAATATTTCAAACAGCATCTACAGATCTTTCAAATACAGCTCATAGTACAGGATTTATGAGAGATCTAAAGCCAACTTTTGTTTAAAAATAAGTAGGACAGAAATTGTGTGTTATAAGCTTGTCTCTACTTTATGAATTTCAAATAATATTATGTTTTGCTGGTGTAACTCAATCCAGTTGTTTATAACTCATTTTTTACTAATGGCTTATTTTGCCGTAAAATTTCATTTAGCTTATTTGGTAGGGACAAGTACGTGTTCCTTATTAAATCCGAACTATTACTTAATTCATCCCATGTATCTTCTATAAACATAGCTAGTTTCTTCAAAGATTCGTACAATACGACTCCATCTCTTCCTACTATTCGTATGTACCAGTTCGTACTTACGTTTGCTGTATGCATTTAGTCACTTTTTTGCTTTTGGTTAAAATAATATAATAATTCCTTAATCCTCTTGGTAGGTGTACTTCCAAAATACAATAGAGTAGAATAAAATGGTACGTTTTACAATTCATTTTACCCAATAAATGGAAATAATAGCAACAGAAATGTGCGTTGCTAAAAACAACCCTAGGGCTGGATTAATACCCTCTCAGATAGTTAAACCGCCCTAAGGACACTAGAAACTTATCAGATAACCTCGAAACTAGCTTGGGATTGCCTGGAAACCCTAAAAATATCAACGGTACTTTGGTGTGGGTGCTGGGTCATAAGAGAATAGCTGGCAACGAACTTGCAAACAAGCTTGCAAGGAGAGCTCTGAAATGACATTCAAAGGACTGGAATTGGGTTTGGGAATAATTAAAGCTGCGGTACGTGGTAGTGTGGCTGAGTGGATCGTAAGAATGCACCACGTTCACAGGAACACTGTAGGAGAATAGATACACAGCAAAACATCTCGTCAACTAGCTGAGGATCTATTGGCTCTCAACCGAGTGCAGCTTGGAATGGTGACGAGTTTGCTGACACGGCACGGCTGCTTAAGGAAATACCTACATAGAACCCATATATAGACTATCCAACGAGGAGGAGGAGGCCTACCACGTTGCTTTTGAATGCGTTGCATTGAAACGGCAGAGACTACGATTGCCGGGATCAATCAAACCGACAACTGATCTGCCGGAAGAAGGTTTATCACACAGGCTACTAAACTTACTAAAAGGACTACCCTGTTTATATAAAGAAATACACTAACAATAAGTACGCAATAATGCAATAGGCCTCATGCTGAGATGTTAAGCGGATAACAACGAGACCCGATTCGTACTCAATGATTAAATCAATCAATCAATCAATCAAAACCTAACAAGTATCATAAAACATTGATTACTAATTTAAAAATTCACCAACGCTGTAGAAACAACTCTCAATTAAATCAGGTGTTAGATTGTTACAATAATAGCAGGTCTGCTGACTGGTCACTGTAGACTAAATAGGCATATGTATAACATTGGCCTCCTAGATGGCGTTACTTGCAGATTCTGTCAAGTGAAAGAAACACCAGTTCATGTGCTGTGTCAATGTGAAGGCCTGGCGAGGACAAGCTTTGTAGTAATGGGTGTGAAGAAGTCTACAGCTAGCGGCAATAAAAAGAAGCCGTTCTCAAAAATGATATGCCTAATTAAGAGGGCAAAATTAGAGAGCGTTTTCTCTAGGAAAATAAGGGATCACAATAGATCCGAAAAGGTCGCGGTAAAACAGGTCGATGGGCCACCTAAATCCTAATCTAGATTAGGTTTTTACTTATTTTTAAATGTCCATAGTGTTTGAGAGATTTTAACACAGTTGTAATACGGTGAATTCTCAAAAGCTTGAAGATAATGAATAGAAATACCCAAAGGCTGGCTATTACTTGTATTACAAGCTGTATAATCAAAGATTGATATATTTAATTTAGTGTCCACAGCATATTCATATAGACACAGTGAAGGCTGTGTGAGTATTTTGCACTTAATGAAGTCAGGTTTGCAGGAATGGCGAGATCTCAAAGAGTAAATGATTCGCATAACCTCCTTTGGTAAAGTAAATAATCTTCTAAAATGAGTAGAGCGTCCGCATTGAATAATGCCGTATCTTAAAACAGATGCCACACAAGTTCTATAAAACATCAACGAAACATCAAAGTAAACATTCCGTTTCAAAGCTCTTATAGCATTGGTGATGGAATTTATTTTCTTAGATAATTTATGTATATGATATTTTTGAGACAAATATTTATCCTCCCCTCCTTATTAGAACATTCAGATATGGAGGAATTATTATTTTTTTACCAAAATGAGCAATCTGATTTTTTATAGGAGTCAAGGACAATTAATTTAGATTTAAACTCAGTTAAAAGGAAACTGTTGATGTAGACTGATTACCAGTTGCCGGCAGTCCACAATACTCTAGGACACAGATAACAGTAGACGAACCGTCAACAAACTGATACGCTTTCAGAAAAAAAAGCTCTCACAAAGTTTTGTGAGAAAGTAGTACAGTTTTTCTGTGTTTTACCTTCCTAATTATATTACGCACACAAAGTCAAAAATAGATTATGTGATACGCATCTTTCAAACTCTCCACACTATTCCACAAGTTACTCACGTTATTTGTACAAAGTGAATAAACAGGAAAATTGCCAATGTATGAAGGATTATCAAATATTAGAATATTTTTTGGTATAGACGCCACATACTGATGTTTCTATGGAGGATAAGTTGCCAGAAGCGATCTTTCCTGGCGGTATGCTATCCGACCTGATGTGTACTTCTCAAGATCTATACATTTCTGTTACCTCCTTTTCAAATATAGAGGAATGGAGGTGAAACAAAAAAAAGCAGTCACTCAGGCAAACACCATTTGGTTTGGGGATGGTTGGATAACAGAGTAGGGTGTAAGCGCAGGGTTGTTTGCTTGGAATACAAGAGGTGGAAAATATTGTTGTCTTGAATAAAACACAACAACCTGTCAGGCAGAAATATACTGAGTTATGCCAAAGGCATTTTGAATAAAAGCATCAGGCATAAATCGGTCAAAAATTTCAGTAACTGTCAGGCCACACTAAAGCCACAATTCGAAGATTGAGTTTGTAAAACATTCCCATATTGCTAATACACTGGGCTGGTACATAATATAATAATTCATTCATAACAATGCATGCCTTGACATCCCCAACAGCCTTCGCCAATTACAGGGGCATCGGCCCAGCCATGAGTTATTATTACGCCTGCGCCCGTGGAGCGACTTAAGACGTTCGTCTCTCAGCATTCGCCAAGGAGTGAGGAAAACCACGAAAACCTACTCTGAGAGCAGTCCGTCGGACTCGAACCGAGGACTCCGCGAATGATAGCCAAGCGTGCAAGCCATTAGACCATCAGCCGGACTAATATAATATATAACTATAGTGCGAGTTCTTGTATAACCTTATGTGTATGTGTGTGTGTATATATATTGGAAGGGTGATATTACACTGCGATCTAAAAGATCTATTGTGTCCCCTGTTCCTGTTGTTTTACAGCTGGCCTTCCAACCCTATTCCTTTCAGAAAGTGTAGGATATCAGAAGGGCCCAGGTTAGGTAAGTCTCTCTCTTCGATTTCACGTGCTCCTAGGTGCAACGCCCTTGAGTTGCACAGTGCTATGCAATTTGAGAGGGGATGGATGCCATCCTGTTCCTCAATCTGCTCCAGTCGTATTGCTCTTCCCTTTGTTCCTTCCTTGGGAGGTACTCTCACTTTGGAAGTGGAAGGCTTCTTACGGAGGTTCTGCTCCAATTCCTGTTTATTAGCGGTGTCGCCCCGCTAATAAACATCCTTCCTCCATGGTTGATCCCACGAGTAGCTAGGGAAGAAAAGGTCCACCTCCATAGAGCCCCGCATGCAGAGGTAAGGCTAAATACAATGGGTTGCGCCAGGTGCCCCAGGTTGGACTAGTAGATTGGTCTTCATCCAGCCACGCATCCCATCAGCCTAGTCCGCCACCTTAGGATTTAGGTTTTATTGAGGTTGTCTCCTCATCGGTCCGTGCAGTTAAGCCAAGACGCCCCCATCCCTTTCGGGACCTGGTTTAAACAGTTGGCTTTCGGTCAGCCGAAAGCAACAACTGGCATCGTTGAAGAACCCTGTGCAAGCCCTCAGCCACGACACGATAGCTCGGGCGAGGGGGGAATGGTTCACGGCAACGGTCTTCATTCATCCTGCTCCGGTTTTAAGCAGAGGGGACGAACTTATAGCCGCCACTAACCATCTAGTCTTGAGCGAACCCTGACAAGATGGCCTTTCTCCTATCCACCACCTCGGGGACGCGCCTGGTAGGTAGGGGAAGGTGGGGCAAGATGGTGCCGCGAGGCATGATGGGGACATCGTCTTATCTACAAAACGACGGTAAGCATCCGTCAAATAATAGCAGTCCTAATATTGACAAGTGCTGTTTTATGTTTGTTGTAATGTAGGGAACTTTACTAGTCGTAATAACAAAGTTATTGCTGTTTGAGCGTAAACTTTCCAATTTCCAGAATTTCGTTATTATTTTGATGGCGAGTTCAACGGCCAGTATCGGAAGCATAAGTAAATTATTTACGACTACACTTTTTTGTGCGTATTGCATATATTTTCTATAGTGTATTATTTGTTTATTTCAAATATTTAATGTGTTATTATAACATAACTAGAAAATGCCCCAAAGAGGCAAGATGGGGCTATTGGTATGGGGCAACATGGGGACATCATTATCTCACTCTTCAGTCTGGTCCGTTATGCCTGGATATGCCATTATGCTTTCTCGAAGACATAATAATGCCTATTTCTCATGTTAGGAATAAAGTACAGGTTCAATCAAAGCGTAACAAGGGGAAGACAACAATCCTTACAAGCACTACGTATAAAAATCTGCTACAAGAAAAATAGAAGTCTGGAAAATCCCTAAGGCAACTAGAAGTGCTGAGGGAGAGTTAAAGGAAAAAAAATGACAAAGAAGAAAAGAGAAGGGACCAAGAAGCCGAATTTTGTAAGGAAAGCAAAGAGAAAGATTTTTAGAAAACGTCAAGGAAATACTCAAGTTCTTCTGTTGAGGAAGATGACGCTCAATGTTAGTATTGTAAGGGGAAGTATTGATAGAATGCCACGGATGGCGAGGTTGGGTACATGGACGCTGTGCGAATAACGTGGATGAGTTCGTTTTCTATTGTCTCAATTGTGAAGATTAAGTTTTATTTTAAGTAGTTCCGCTCTAAAGAGTTTAAGCTTCGTTCCTGTATGTTTTTAAGAATATTTTAAGAATCTATTTTTTTATCTATTACCTAGATTTATGGTACGACCCATTCTTAACTCACCTGGAACCCCATCTTGCCTCCATAGTGGGGCAAGATGGTGTATTTACACATTTCTTTTCAAAATTGTCTCACAACATCAAGAGTACCCATGGAAAAATTGTAAATTCATCCATCAGCAGATAAATGTTTAAAGATTACAGCAAGCGTACTTAGAATCTTCAATTTGCAATCCTGATGCAGTGTTCCAAAGCTTAATGTTCCCATCTTGTCCCACCTTCCCCTATTCCCAACCCCCAGGTTGTATAACCTTAAAAAATCAATCAATTAATAAATGATTTTATTATATTGTACATTTGAATGATGGTGTGCATGATAGTTAATGTAATTTTTCCTAATTTGATGTTATTCAATAAATTTGTAACCACACTCGGCGGAGTACATTTATGAGTTATTAACTAGTGCGTTAACAGGTTTATAAAGGACTTTTCCCGGAATATTTTAAATTAAAAAATAGAAGATTAATTTGCAAATTTAGAAAAATAACCATAGGGAACTCGTTTCATAGGCCTTTCTAGGCTCTCGTTTTTCATACTTGTATTTCTAACAGTACTTTTGAAACTGTTTACATTTGAAACTGTTTACATTTTTATACTATGCTCGACCTTAGCTATCCCATTCCACTGAATGTGTCTTTTCTATTATATCCTTTATCACATTATACCATGTTTTCTTCAGCCTACTTCTCCTCGTCTTTTATCTCGTCTCTCATATGGCTTTCTCTGGTATTTCCTTTCCCATACTCATTAAATGCCCAAATAATATCATTTACTGCTTCTCTATTGCCTTTATTTAAAACTCTATATTTAGGTATTACATCTTTATCAACTACTTCTTAAATTGTTATTCAATATCCATAATTCACTATCAGATGTTAATGCATACCAGCGGAAACACTGTTGCATCATTTTTGGACCTTCTACGTCCCTGCGTACTGCACAGGCTGCTAATGAATGATTTGCAAAAGCGTACTTCGCTATTTATTACTTTTACCACCTGAATTATACTGTCAAAGTTTATATATGTAATTATTAAACAATATATCAGTTCCATGTCGGATATGATAGTAAATTGTAGGGGTATTAGAATGTTCAAATCATTTGGGTTGTAAAACCTTCGTCTTTTCGTTGTCCAATTTCAAATATCTCAATCAAAGCAACTGTTCTAGAATAAAATAGTTTTCGAATAATACTACTACTAATATTACTAAAGTATATTCACAAAAATCGATGAGTTTATCAAGGAGCAATTGTCAAAAAAGCTTCTAGCTTTCTATTTAAGCAGGAGTTTGCCTCTGAAAGAAAAATCTTACAAAAACTATTTAACAAGAACACTTAAACCGTTCAAGTGGAGAATTTGTGAACTGCAGTGTTAAAAAACTAGTTTCAAATAATGAGCAAACAAATGTGAAACACTGCACGTAGTTGTTTTTTATGCTTACGCTGAATTATACCAAACACCATTATCACAGTAACGATCAGTATCGGAACAATATCGCGAAAAAACGATTGAAAGAACCGCGAAATGAATTGGTAAATAACGAAAATTACAGGATCGTTCTGTTAGAAAGGGTAAACGGTCGCTAGTTAAGATAAGTACATTAATGTAGATTTAAAACAGTTATATACATTGTTTCTACAGTCAAACACGCTTACGTAAAATCGCTCCGCGGCCCGTAATAAACCATTCAGACAGCTTATAAATCGTTAAAAAGCGATTTTTGCAGCAAAAGAGAGAGAAAGACCCGTTTCCTATTCGAAGCATGCTGGCGCAATGCGGAGTGATTTTTTTGTATCTGAAGTTGCCGGTTTCGAAGTATTTAGAACGCCCGCGACCAAACCAGCTGCACTAAATAAGATACTTTATACAGATTTAATTTTCCGGCGAGGGTCGCCGTGTAGCAATGGGAAATGGATATTTTTCTCAATACGATTTATGTAATTCTTTCTCAAGTAATACGTAATGCATGTGCGGAGCTGGTAAGATCAGCTTGTGGAGATCTAACAAACACATTAAGCGTAAAGTGGGTTATATTAATTGTCTCGCGATTTATAGTGAACAACGCCAAACGAAACGAGAGCGTTTATATTATAACGTGAAAATTATTTCATTTCGCATCAGTAGGAACACAACTTACGAAACAACTTCCACGAAATTATCATTCTATACAAAAAATTCTGTGAAATTGTCTTACATAAGTGAATAATTTAAGCTCTTCATAAATAATATCTGCGAAATCAACATGTCCGTAGGTATTTAATTTTACTTGGGAGAATTTGGACACAAATCATATTTGTGTGATTATTAGGTATTTGCTTATAACACGTGTAAAAAATTCTATTTTCCAACTTAGTAAAATAAACAAACGAAATTGCTTAAGTAATGGCATTTTTCAACAAAATAACTACATTCCTCCAGGTTTACTACAATAAAGAATGCTCTGTGAACGTTAAGCGTTTCCATCTGTACTGCGTGCACGTATGTATAATATTGCTAAATATTGGTGATATATCAGTTTGCAGTAATAGTGCGTCCGTCTTTTATTATTCGGCTGTGGCTAATGCTACAGAGCCATTTCATATTTTTGCTTCGTTTTTTTTTTCTTTTAGCTTGTCCAACTCATAGTCGCTCAAAAGCACAGCAGATTCCAGACTTATTGTGCTACGTTCGTATTTTATACAACCCGTTTTGAAATAGTTCGCTCTACTACTTTGTACTGGAAATGCGCATTTTAGCAATTATTTCGGCCCAACGCTATCTAGTTCGGCCCGATTCGTGCCGTTGGATTTGCCAGTCTAGCTCGCCCAAGCTAGTCTATCAAGTTTATCGAGGGATAGCTTTTCCTTCTATAGAAAAAAAAAATAATTTAATTTAAAGGCTTGGGATTTTTTACGTGCAGTTCCAAATATGTATAAGTGGCGTTGTATAGCAACTGGTGTTGGCAAACATGTTAATTGAATAATAAACTAAAATAGATAATTTATATACAGTATTTATAATTCCATGTAAATATATGAAGTTATTTATTTTATTATAACACAATATATTTTTTTCTATGAAATTTAGGTACTATTAAAACTAAAAAAAAACTGAAAGAAAACTAAAGTTTAGTAAAAGGAAGTATAAGTAAGAAACCTTGGATCAGAATTAAAAAATAAAATGACATGGAATAAACAAGTTTCGGCAGCGATATTTTAGAATTTTTCGATAATTTTACAAAGTCTCAGTAAAATACTAACTTCATCCTTAAAGTTTTAAACCCCACGTGTTAAATTAACTGGTATTCTCCCCCTAACAGCCAGAAATATTACATAGATATTTTTAAAAATATATTTTATAAATATTTTCGTTGAAAGTATATATAATATTTTTCATATTTTTTCTAATATAGAAAAATATTCAATTAAAATATTTTATTCCATATTTTAAAATTAATGTAAGCGCTATATTTTTTCTAAATATTTATATGAAAATTGAGATTTTTTATGCCAATCTATTTAATTTGTCAAAATGAACTAAAATTGTTCTTGGTTATTTAGAATGTATAACGTCGATAACGAAAAGTTGAAACATACATAAGAGTTGTCCTAAAAGGCAAGAACTTGTTTTTTCACACTCACCATACAAGTTAATAATCAAATAATTCTGGCATCTTTTAAGGCATACTGAAAGGTTTATCAAAATTAATCACTATTTTTTAATTGAAGTGTTCTAAATAGAAAAACAAACGTATTTATTATCATTTTATTTGAATAAGCCAATAAAAATGAAAAATACTCATTTTAAGTCTAGCCTTGGCTGGTGCCAGGTACACACCCTATGGCTTTTTCATATCTTCGTAGTGGCGCTCTCATGGCGTTTCCTTGTGGCTCTAAAACAATACCAATTGTATTAGATCACACCATGAATAAAACATGTAATAACATTATCAACACCTACTAATACGTTTGAGCATTTACAATAATTGGAGTGGTAGCTACATTCTAATACTTACGATACTTATTTTTACTTTATTTCATATTTGAAAAATTCTACGTACAAACAATAAAACAACACAACGATTCTAACCTCTATTTGAGGTTATGACGCTTATGTACCGAGATGAATCTCTTAAGCAAATCAACTAGCAATTTATCTGGTAGATGCAGTACATATATGATGCATAAAATTACTACAATTTATATTATTAAACGATTTCTGTACATAGCGATATTGAGCATTCCAATTATCTTATAAATGCCATGACATGTTCAAAGTTTTGCTTACCTCGTAGTCACCACAAAAACTAAAACACACCCGCAACAATTAATTACACAGTTAACCCTAAACTGCCCTAATCGTTATATAATCATAAACTATAAAATGTAACGGACAAACGAATGAAAACGTTGATGATACGCACGTGCGCGTATGCATTCTATGTACCTAATCCATAAACGCATAAACAATAACTAAATCATATAGCCCGGCACGTAATGAATAGGGTGTTGTGTTGCGTTCGGCAACTACAAATATTATACAAATAATATTAATACAAATCGCAGATAATATTAATAGAAAAGCTTACAGAGCTCAACTTAGATACTAATTACAATCATATCATATATCTAATTTAATCTTTAAACTATCATTTTAAATAGGTACATACCTACTTAACATGTATGCATATTTTACCCATTTTATATTATTCGTCCTACGCACCAAATTTACAAAAGCAAAAATTCAATCTTTTCTTTTTATATGAAATAAATATTTACAGAAATACAAACCAAATATTCTTGCAGAGTTATGAAAAATATATTGAGAAAATATTTGCAATAAATATTATTAATGCTACATAACATATATATTTTTTAAATGCTTTCCTAATTATATTTCTATAATATATTTTATGCATATTATATTAATATAAACTAATATTCAAGAAAGATTTAATATTTTTTAAATATTTATAAAATATGAAATAAATATAGTTGGTCACTAGGGCCATTATAAAAACATGGGCTTTAGTCAAGACTTGAAGAAAATATTTGTTTTTGAGTGGCATGCACCCTCGAATCAAGACCTTTATAAGGGGCATCGAAGTACATTGACTAAAGAATAATGGTGAATAGATACAAAATTCATTACTAGGCCAAATTATTTTAAAAACTCAAAACTAGTTGATACTGTGATAAATATATTGGTCATAATTTAATTCAGTGCAATTTTACTGCCAATGAAACATATGTGTATATGTACTCCATTTTAATCAATGGTGTCATACAATACAATATTACGGTTTATTAAGATTCAAAACTAGCTACAACAAAATTGGCCTCAGGAGCCGTGCGGACTTAACGAGCAACGCGGGCTTGACAAGCTGAACGGGCAGTCCGTCTCATTATAAAAGAGTCCGGACCCGCCCCGCATCTGAATGTATTCGGCCTGACTCGCGCGTTTAACATTTAAGATTTAAAAACTTTTTTTTTTGTTGTAGGAACTGTCTAGGATCTGAAGTCTCCATAAATATTCCAGCCTCTTGGCTTTTTGTATTTGGTCTCCCATTTCTTTCAATCATTAAATTATATTAGCCATTCCAGTATTCAAGCACCCTGCATTAATCTGTACAGATCTCTGGCTGGTTGATCGAAATAATCCTCTGGGTTCATTTTCGGCTTGCCAAAAATTACCTGCCTTTATGCGTCCAGAGCCTCGTATTCACATAGAATGTGGTAAGCGTTCTCTATCATCCCATTACAACGTCTGCAATTGGTATCTCCTGTGTTGATCCCAATTTTCTCTAGGTGTCCTTTTAGTGTGCAGTGCCCTGTAAGGAGACCTACTTACGGTGGCGAAGATGATTCCTACTAAGCCTGCTAGAATTATAATTTATAATTAATCTTCTTTTTTGGTGGTTCCTTAATAAAGGTTTTCCTATGAATTCACCTGGCTGTTTTATCCCAGGGTATTTTGTGTTTTCTTTTTACTCAACTTTTTACCTGCTCTTGTGCTGTATTTTTAGACACTCCTATAACAGGTTCTGGGCCTATATATGAAGCCGATAATCCCTTCCTTGCTAACGCATAGAGTTTTTGGTTTACTTCGTTTGCCGAATATCCGGGCACCCACAGCAAAGTGACTTTATTGTGGTCTGTCAGGATATTCAGTTCTCGAATACATTCCCAGACCAGTCTTGATTGTACTTTGGGCTTCACTAATGTTAATATCACCTGACTGTTGCAATATAGATCCGTTGGTTTTTCTAAGTCTTCTGATTGATTTCAGTTGCACAATGCAATATTATACAATGCCTCTGCCTGAAAGATCGTGGCATATTCTCCTAGAGGAAGCGTGATCATTGTGTTTCTCGCCTTACTATAGACTCCAGCTCCAGTCCCGTTCTCAGGTTTTTCATCCGTTGCTGAAACCAAATCAATTCTCCGCACCTGCCTCTGTAGTTGGATTGATTCCAGCTTATCCGATCCGTGATTTCCACTTTGAATTTTCTGTTAAATAGATATGTCAAAATCATGTGGTCTGATCACAATTCCAAATGGTTACCTTCTACATGAGGTACGATATTATTATGCCCCAACTCTTCATAACTACCGCTTGGTAGATCTAGCAATCTGAGATAGGTCATTTTTGCCTTCCTCAGAATCACCTGGTGGAGAGGACGGACGTCTAGTAGGCATTCCATTGCTGCTGTGAGAGTAGCCCTGATTGCGTCTGTTATTTCTAAATACGCAAGTCTCCAATCTTGTTAAGTTAGGTTATAGCACTTTGCCGCTGCACCATTGTCCACCATGGGTGCATAACTGATCATAGATCTGACCACTGTGATTTGAAAAAAAAGCTGTCATTTTTCTTTAAATTTATGGCACATTTTGATTGCTGGTATAATATTAGAGGAATCTTAAATTATTATAGCAATTAAATTAATTAGCATAATGTAATTAATTAAGGTAAAATAGAAATTTAGAAATTTTCAAATTAAGTGTGATGTAAAAGCCTTTGTATGCAAAGACAAAACGTCAACTATAATAATACTATTAAAGAATTTATGTTTGTTTAATATTCAATAAAAAAATTACGTACTTTTATTGTTAGTCGATTTTATTTTTCATTACTAGTACAACATTGCTTCCGATTTGTGTATCATCATAAAGTACACTTGTTTAACTTAAGCGAAATTCCTAATGAGAATTTTTAAATACAAACTCCTATTTTAATATGTCACTAATCGTAAATAGAATATGTCTTATATTTATTATTTATTATTATCTTATATTTAATTGTAAACGACGTCCTTCAAATAACGGGACTTAATCACAAAATCAGAATTACAACTTGTTAGTGTGGTAAAGTATAGTAAGTGTACACTTGAGGAAACAAGTAACCGAACGATTCGAAATGCGACGACCGAGAGAGAAGATATCGTTCCTTTCCCCGCTACCCTCCCCCTCTAGACGCCTACCCGAGCGGCATTGTATTTTCTTCATTTACCTGCGGACGTTCGGACGTAGCGTATTGGGGCAATAGAGATACACCGGTGACGTCATACTGTCGACAGGTGTACTTTGAGCAATTCGACACGGTCTGTGTTAGCTTGTAAATGCGAAACGGGCATGTATGATATTTACTTTTCGCCTCACATCTACTATTGAAAGCGCATCGCGCGAAAAGTTGACGGTATTTAAACTATTTTTGCAAATTTATTTCATTTTAAATAAACATGCCCATATAAATGTCATCCGTAAAATAACATAAGACTTCTTTCATAATTATAATTATTTGAGTTGTTGTTTGAAATAATCTTGATTTATGGCGGGACTAACGTCTGTAAGGTTACCTATAAGTTCATAGGAATACGTGAATGGAGGGAATACCATAATAATTATGGTATGGTATGGAGGAATAATTTATGTTAATTATAATTTTTATTATTAAATTAATTTATAATTAATTATAAATTTACCTCCTATTTTTATATATAGTGTTTATTGACCAATTAGCCGTAAATGTTACTTATAAAAGGTTCTGTATAGATATTCCAATTAATTTTGGGTGTCATGGTAAGTTAGTCCAACGCTTCTTTAATGTTTAAAATGTGCACATTTAATTATTGTTAGTAGGAAAGCAAACAAATAATGAAAAAATACAGAGTGTTCTCTTTAAACTGAAACAGTATGTTACATGGTTTAGCAAGAAGAGGTCACTTTCAATGGTTCAACATATTTTAAGAACGTAGTTCATTATCAATGACTTATTAAAAATTGTAATTAATTATGATGTTTGGTGTTCCATACACTTCTACAACCAACCACCTTGTAATATAAAAATATATTGTAATTCATGTAAAAATACAAGTAATATATATATATCTAAATGTAAATATATAAATATATTATAGAAACAGCAAACTTCATTCGACTTTCTTAGAATTTTATTGAAAAGATAAAGAAATATTACAAAAGTTATGAGGTAAATGAAAAATGTATAATAAATAATTAACAAAAATAAAATCAGTAAGTATTATTTTTATAAGATTAAAAGGCGTCTATTTATAATAATTGCAAAAATTGAAAATGCGGAGTATCCACCAGATTCATTTAATTTTAGTTAGGATAGTAAAAGAGAAAGAAAGAAAATATGTAATTAGTTTAAGAAATTGTAAATTTTTTTAATGTTTCTAAAAATTTGATTGTTCAAAAATATATTTATGTTTCTATACGACATTATAAACAATAGTGACAATTTCTTACCGACAAATGCACTTGCTCAGCAATTCGTCCAAGAGATAGTCCTTGCTCCCAAAGCGTGCTCTCGTCTGTATGTATATCAGAAACTTGCGGCATTTTGATGTTAGAGATAATTGTGGTTTTGATATATTGATATTTTCACTTACAACGAACCTTATTTATAGAATATTCACACATTCGGCATCTTTTATTTCTTAAAATCTCATTAGTCCTTTTCAGATACAATTAAACATAGTCTTCCTAATCTCCTATTTAGATGTGATTGTGAATATAATTTTAGTTACTACGCTTGACCAGCCTCATTTACAGCAATTAAAATCTCATTAATCGTTTTTAAATCACAATTATACCTAGTCTTCGTAATGGGCTATTAACACGCAACTATAAACATATTCTTAATTAGTTAGAGATTAGGGAGATTAGGATCTCTTGGACGAATTGCTGAGCAAGTCGGTAAGAAATTGTCACTATTGTTTATAATATCGTATAGAAACACAAATATATTTTGGACAATCAAATTTGAGAAACATTAAAAAAATTTACAATTTCTTAAACTAATTACATATTTTCTTTCTTTCTCTTTTACTATCCTAACTAAAATTAAATGAATCTGGTGGATACTCTGCATTTTCAATTTTTGCAATTATTATAAATAGACGCCTTTTAATCTTATAAAAATAATACTTACTGATGTGAAATTCATTCTTATTTTTTAAAGTATTTTATTTTTGTTAATTATTTATTATACATTTCTCATTTGCCTCATAACTTGTGTGATATTTCTTTATCTTTTCAATAAAATTCTAAGAAAGTCAAATGAAGTTTGCTGTTTCTATAATATATTTATATATTTACATTTTAGATATATATATATATATATATATATACTGTATTTTTACATGAAATACATTATTTTTTAATATTACAAGGTGGTGGCATTGTAGAAGTGTATGGAACACTAAACATATATTAATTACAATTTTAATAAGTCATTGATAATGAACTACGTTCTTAAAATATGTTGACCATTGAAAGTGACCTCTTCTTGTTAAACCATGTAACATACTGTTTCAGTTTAAAGAGAACACTCTGTATTTTTTCATTATTTGTTTGCTTTCCTACTAACAATAATTAAATGTGCACATTTTAAACATTAAAGAAGCGTTGGGACTAACTTACCATGACACCCAAAATTAATTGGAATATCTATACAGAACTTTTTATAAGTAACATTTACGCTAATGGGTCAATAAACGCTGGTAAGGAGGTAAATTTATAATGAATTTTAAATTAATTTAATAATAAAAAAAATTATAATTAATCATAAATTATTACCTCCATACCATACCATAATTATTATGTATTCCTCCATTCACGTTATTCCTATGAACTTATAGGTAACCTTACAGACGTTAGTCCCGCCATAAATCAAGATTATTTCAAACAACAACTCAAAATAATTATAATTATGGAAAGAAGTCTTATGTTATTTTACGGATGACATTTTATATGGGCATGTTAATTAAAATGAAATAAATTTGCAAAAATAGTTTAAATACCGTCAACTTTTCGCGCGCGATGCGCTTTCAATAAGTAGATATGAGGCGAAAAGTAAATATAATACATCCCGTATCGCATTTACAAGCTAACACAGACCGTGGCTGAATTGCTCAAAGTACACCTGTCGACAGTATGACGTCACGGTGTATCTCTATTGCCCCAATACGCTACGTCCGAACGTCCGCAGGTAAATGAAAAAAATACAATGCCGCTCGGGTAGGCGTCTAGAGGGAAGGGGTAGCGGAAAGGAACCGATATCTTCTCTCTCGGGTCGTCGCATTTCGAATCGTTCGGTTACTTGTTTCCTCAAGTGTACATTTCCTATAATAAACATTCTAAACGACTAAAGGTCATAAAATCGGCGTTTAGAAACAAATGCAAATCAACAACTGACCTTGAAGAAATAGGTGATATATTTAGAATCTATGTACTAAGACATATATAATATAATTAACTATCCACTAATATGTAGGATAATATATTTACATCCGTAATAATAATAATCAATATATTAGTTTTTTTTAAAACAGGATATGATAAGGAAAAAAATCGTTTATTATAGGCTATTGTAAGTACGCGATATGGTATTAGTAAAAAAACCAGAAAATAGTTCTCTCCAATCCTTTAATTAATATAATTGTCGACCGGATTCGGCTCTATGCCATCATCTGGACGCAATACGTTAATATATAGAATTTAAAACTAAGTCATGTATTTTAGAATTATTGTCATTCTTTAATGTATTACAACACAAATTATTAAATTTTAACGTGTTTCCATAATTCCATTACACATTATCTCATTTCTATATTTTATTTTGTTATTAATATTTTTAAGAAATGACAATAATTCTGAAATACATGACGTAGCTTTAAATTCTATATATTAACGTATTTCGTCCAGATGATGGCATAGAGCCGAAACCGGTCGATAATTATATTAAATAATGGATTGGAGAAAACTATTTTCCGGTATTTTTTCACTAATACCATATCCGTTTATTATATGTTGTATAATAAAGCTAAAAATAACAACAAATAACCTAAATCTAAAGAAAATATCTGCATGCTTATATTTTTGTTGAATTTATCAATAGAGTGGTCAGACGTATCTGCTTACACGGGCCGCACTCGTCTCGCGCTATGCCGAACGTTTAGCCACAGTATGTCTTCAAGGCAGTAAGATCACTCCCTCCGATTCGTGTATTTAGTATCAGTGTTAGTTGAGTCTTGATGCGAGATAGTACAATTCTCCGTTATTGTTTTGATGTATTGTAAATGTAAAACAATGGCGGGCGCATAAAAGCCCAGAAAAGGACCATTGTTTGATAATGTAGAAAAGTATATCGGTGAATTCCAGAATTTATATTACGGTGGTGTCAAAATAATTTGTCCAGTGTGCGATAAACAGTTATTGTACTGGCGCAAATCCGACTACACATTGGTGGTGGCGCATCTGATACGTTATCTGCCTATAAAGATTATTTTAATTATGCGTGTGTTACATCCGTAGATGTTGAACAGTTTTTTGTAAAATATAAGCATGTTTTATTATCGCGACGAAAGCGGTTTAGTGAGAAAAATCTTAAAAAAACTTAATGCTACAAACTTATCTGCACTCCTACACCATTCCTGCTATTTAAATAAGGTAAGGGACTTATGTATAATATTTAGAGTTAAATAAATAAATAATTTTGCTCTTTTCCGATACTTGTGTTGAACGTTCATATCCCATATAGGAAACTTAGTACTAGCCTGGCCCGCAAACGAAAATTGACCACTCTATTTATCGATATTGGAGTTTAGGCAATGCTTTCTCAAATCCAGTATTAAAGGAAATGTATTTCAAGGTTCCCCAGCAATTATATGTATACTTGTAACAAATAAACAAGTATCCATATGTTTATTTTGTATACCCGGATTTAGATATCAATGTGCAATATTGAACATTTTGAAAGAACATACTACTTACTTCCAATAGAAGAACTAAGACTAATAAAATATAATTTTCTGTTGTTACAATTCTTTGGTATAGTTAAGCGATTCCTGAATCTATATTGTCACGTGGTGGCACAGTTACCGCTGTGTCCGCACTGTCAATGATACAGGAGCCACCGTTAACAATGATACATTTTTGACAATAATGTCCTTTAAGTATGCCGGTTCTACCGGATAATCCTCTACTAATTACGCTTTATATCCGAAGCACTAATCCTGATTTACAGTAGGCTAGCATCTATCCAAAAAACTTTACTAGCGATTGAAGAAATTTAAAGACGGAGAAGGGATTTGCTTCCTTGTAAAGGTATTCCAAACGTTTGTCAAAATAGTGGCGAGTAATGATATACAAAAAGACCATTCTTTTGCTCATCGAACTAAAAAAAAACTCATCTTTTACTTCGACGAGCTCTAGATGAAAGAATTGCTGGTGTGAAGTCAGCGCTGCGACATTTTAATTTTACACAAAGTACTTGATATTTAATAGCTTGCGCCTCTTTATTACCTCCTTTAGCATTTTGGAACTAGGTAAGCTATTTTTGTCTAAAGAAGCAATTAAAATGAAATCAATTTTTAAACAAATGCATGAATGATTTAATCAAGAGTTGCATATGATAAATTTATTTTACTATTAGTGTGTCTAAAAGAAGAAATTTAACATATTCAAACAATATAAAGTTTTTTTTCTACAGTTAAACCATTACCATTTCAAAATAAGCAGAAGAAAATTGGAAATTAATGCATACATACCTGAAAATACGCTATACCTCTATTAAGTTTCATCAACCTCTGAATTTGTCACCTGAAGAGGTGGAAAGTTTTTTAGGAATATGTTAGAGAAACATATTATGCATTAAAGGTGTGTAACTGGGGAAAAGGCGAAAATTTTTTATATGGATTATGGAGGTACTTGTATCCTCCGCTATTTAATCGTAGAATAAGAAATAGGGAACATTATATGTACAGTAGTGTAGATGCGGAGAGAAAACGGAGATTATTTCTTCCTTGAAAATCGTGTTAGAAAGCGGAATAAATTCAATCTCTCCGTTTTGGTTGAGATTTTGTATAAAACCGAGAAATCTACTGTCTTTTTAGCTATGGCAGCTCCTTTTTGGAACAAAATATTTCCAAAACGGAGACTCCCTATTTCACTCCGTCAAATTTTTACCTGTGTAATACTTTTGTTAAAATTAAGCCAAACTTCATATTTTGATATAGCGTTGAATTTGAAACATTTATTACTAAAAGAATCTCCTAAACCCAAAAATTGAGATGCTTTACTCTCACCGTAGTTTCATATTTTTGACCTTCCCTCGTATGTAATTAATTTTTCGGCAGATTTGATGAGCGTTATGAGTGATTTGTACGAAAAATGATTTACTAAATCCAAAGACAAAAAAAAATCTCTTCTGCTGCGCACTCTCTACCGGTCACTGTATATGGTATTCCATAATCTATGTTAGAAACCGTCAACTATGGCTATGGAAATTATATTATACCAATATTACCGAATTTATGTTTAGACGTCCATCAAACTACCGTTTCAAGTTAGTTTGAGTCTCTAGGATCTAGAAGATAACTAGGTGATATATGATATCATCTTCATAACAATGGCAGAAATTCCAGAAAAATAAAAGTCGTTAAAATTGCAAGAGCGTTTTGATCCTTTAGATGATGAGCTTTGCCAATCATAAAGCAGTATTTCAAATTGTGTATTCAACAAATTGAGTTGGCAGTTATTTATCACCTCAGAATGTCTCCTTGTTAGCTGTAAAATAGTGTCAAGAACTGATCAGGAAACATTTGAATTCTTTTTAGGTTCTAGAGTAGAAACCTTCTTGTATTCTACTTCAAATTTGTTTCTAATTTATTTAATGCTAGTAAGATATACTACAATTTATTGAGAAATTAGGAATAATAAATCCTCAGGCCATTATCACAAAAATTTATAATGCACTCAACTATAACGTAATAACGGAAAAAAAATATAGTAACCAGAGTAAACAAAGCTCCTGCAGTGTAGCAGTCGCGGTTACAGTAACAATGCACATTACCATACAATACGACCTTCATAAGAACGCCGACAAGTCCCGTAACGCTGTTGCATTTTATGGTTATGTGCATGCAAATACACACACGTATCAGCATGGTTAATATGTACGCATACGGACTGGCGGCTGCAGTTATTTCTGTTTTTTTTCCTTTTCGCCAATTTATCCGGTGTAGAGAACGGCTTATGTAACAACGAAGTGAACTCATTCATTAAATCAAGGCTGTTTCGCTATCGTTCACCGATACGTTCTGCATATCTTTTTCGTTCAGTATGTATGTAACCAACGCCCTCTTGATTTAAATTTATATGTATATAATAGGTTTCAGGAACTCTATTATCATATTATCACACACTTGGGTGTTATCTAAATTGTTAGTAATGGTTATTGTTACCGATTGTGTGTCCGTTAATTACATTTGAATAAATATCAAATATACCGGGTGTCCCACTATGAGTGGAAACCGGCGATAACTTGGACACTATAATAGTTGTATTGTTGGGAAAAAAAATTCATAACTAAAGTGGCTATGGGAAATTTAAAGAAAATATTTCGAAATTTCAAACATGACCGCTAGGGGGCGCAATTGCCAGGTTAAGTGGTAAATTTTAACTTAACTTGCACAAGTTTCAGAATTAGCTATAATTCTAAATAGTTTATTAAAAACCTTAGTTAGTTTCGCACCACTTTTATTAAAGACATTTTGTCATATTGTGAATTATAAACGTAGTAGGCGTTATTAAATCATGTAAAATTAAACCTGCTATAACTTCTGTAGTTTTTATCCGAATTAAAAAAAACTTGGACTTGTTTGAAAGGATAATTAACGATGTTTTAAGCGCCATAATTTGTAGTACGTGTTAGTGTTCAGGAAATACCCTAGATGCCGTCATCCCCAGCTGTAGGGGTTTTTCTGAATTATCGCTAAAAATTAAATGCGTCAATATGCTTTTCTTACGTTGCGATTGACGGGTTTCGAAGAACCAAAGTGATGGCGAAAATCGCGCAATGATATCTTTTTCAGTTTTCCGGAAAATAGTGAAAACAGCCCATTATAAGTGATAATTTCTTTATCATTAGAAACATTTTCAAATAAAAGAATGATAATAACAAAATGTAGTAGTTTTAATATTAAGATAATGTCTGTCAAATCACGAAATAAACACATAAATGAAAAACAAATTAAAACAGAAAAATACCAATAGTAGGAACACAACGCAGTATTACTAGAAATAAAAATAAATAATTATTTAAATTTATTTTAAATGTTTAAACTGTTTGCCATCATTATTTATACATAGATGTACTCTGCGACGAGTACTACTAATTGTAAGTGCTGCTTCAATTTCTGCTCTTGGTAGTCTACCGATAGCATCGTTAATCCGTTAAATTATATCAACTCTGGTTTTCTAAGACGCGTTTCATAAACCAGATCTTTTAGCCTGCCTCATAAATAAAGTCAGGCACAGTCAGATCTGATGATCCAGCGGGTCATGCAAAAAATAGAATCCTCTTACTAATGTGCTGGACAGCTGTCATGCTGAAACCACAGGGTTCTTCGAGTTTCCAACGAAATCTTCTAAAAGTATTGGTAATTCGTTACTTAAAAAAAATAAGTATGCTTCGTGGTTTAAGTTGCCTTCAAAAATAAATGGTCCAATAATTTTATCATCCAAAATGCCTCATCAAACATTTATATTCCACCTACGTTGATGATCCATTGGTCTCATCCAATGAAGATTTTGTGTGGACCAGTAATGCATATTATGCAAATCTACCCCTCATTAGCAAAAGTAGCTTCATTAGTCCACAATACTTAGCGTAGGAGAAGCCAGCATCGTCATAGCACATACCTTTTAAGCAATTGCAATAGTTAAGTCTATGATCAAGATTTCTATGCGATATGGTATGGATGTAATATATTGTTTCTTAAGGTGCGATTAATTGATCACTTACTTATACTTAGGATGGAAGATATTTTTCTTGTACTTGAGTGAGGGTGAGTTTCGACAAACGAATATTTATCACATTAGCTTCAATTCTAGCCACACGTGTTCTTGTAGAATTTTTACGAGATTGATCATCATCAATTTAAAGATATTTTCTTTAAATTTCCCTTTCCCACTTTAGTTACGATTTTTTCCCCATTACTACAGCTATTCTAGTTTCCAAGATATCTCCACTCTTCCTAGGACAGCCTGTATATAATGCTACGTTTAATTTTTATTTTTCCGTGATATTGATAAGACGAGTTGCTACTTTAACATTTACAACTTTTTAAATGGAAGGTCAAGAGTTTTCATAAAGTGCTGTAAGCAATTATATATAAAAAAATGACTTTTAGAATGCTGGACAAGTAAACTTCAAGTGCAATTGATAATCACCTTGTGACAACACCAATTATATATACTGGAAAACTGTAAATTTTAGTTGCACTTACTAGCTGAAAACTAACAATATTATAATGCCAAGTGGCAGATATTCAAGATTGAAGCACAATCTATTATGTGGATGGCAATTTTTGAGATCAGCTCACGTAAATTCAATTTATATATTTAAAACACATTTCGAGATGAAAATGGCGATTTGGATAAGATTGACGACATTTGAGAAAGATAGCATCCGAATGATGATTTGATTAATTGTCCGGTCTACTACAGCTGCTAGAATCTATTGTAGAGCGGTTGTTACCTTAAAGTTCATCCTACAAGTTCAGGTCCTTAAAGTAGATCACAATCTTGTTGACTGAAATTGCTCTCAAGTCATCTTGGGAAACGCCAACCAAGATTCTCGTGGCGACAAAATAGTGACAGACGTGCTCAACTGTCTTCTAGTGTTCCACACAGAGTCGGTATTCAATCTCCAATTCAAAATTGTGTAAGTGCTTGCTGAATCTTCGATAAGCTATAAAAACAGAAACAATTCTTTTGGTTCTTTTATGGTGAAATACAAGTAGTTCTTTGGTTTTTTGAGTGAAATGTATTCCTTCGCACGATTGATTTTAAACTGCCATAGATACTACTGCAAGTTCTGGTTGCCAAAATTACTCCGCAGGCACCCTTTCTCGGAAGAGCGTATGCTTCCTCATTTTCCTGGATGAGTTAGTGCCCAGATAACCAGATTAAAGATAGATTTTTAGCCGCCAACTTATTTAGAGTATTTTGACAGGTCCAGATTAGCTGTCAGTTGTCTTTGATGTTTCTGCTTAAAATCCATTTAATGCACCAGAGATGAGTATGTGGCGGTTGATTCACTATATTCCAAATATGAAATGTGGTTAATCTAGTCCACAACAATGTGTAAGGGTATGTATAGAAGAATTGAATTGCATTAGAACCAGTTCTATTTGCTATGTGGAATAACTTTTTCTTTCGCTCCTGAAGGGGTCAGTGGTGTCAATATCCATATTCTGTAAACAAACTCTGTCGAAATTGCTTCTGGTAGTCAAACATCTATTTTAACAATGATACCCTGAAAACGATTGATCTATAAGATTATGACGAACTATAGATTGACATGCTGATAAATTTCATTAACTGCTCACTAGCTGGACCAACATTTATCTACACTAAAAATGAGGTAAACCGAAAATAAAGTGATAATTCTGTTAAACTTCAAAGAATAATAAGAAAAGGTAAAGGTCAGTACATAACAACCCCCCAAAAAATAGTTATATCACAAAATTACAAATGGCTTTTAACTTTTTCAATCATTTTTTAAATTCATTATTGCTATATTTACCTTATGAACATAAGGTAAATATAACCGAATCAAAAAAAAAACAATTTTCTTGTTTAATCAAACATGATTTATTGATATATTCAAATATCCTAATGCATTAACTAATGTGGTAGTGGTATATTTACAACAATAAATATGGGCGGTGGTAAAGCTTGTGAAGGATGTTTCTAAGGTTTGTTGTTTATGTTAAATGTCTTTGATATAAGATAATTAATAGCATATTACGCTTCATTAGAAAGAAAATAAACTTTTTCAATCACATTAGTATATAATTTATGGATTATTACATCAGCAAAAGAACAAGTCTCCAAATTTGCGACTTGCATAAAAACATGTTAGCATTACAACCCACGTTCATGCACAAGTAAGAACAGTAGTGTGGCAACCTGTTACGTGCTAATAAATTGCCGGCATGCACCATGAACATTCTGCAAAACACGCAATTTATATTGCTGTACAAATATCTTTTTTTGATAAGGTATGTATAATGTTACGGTTTTAGCATGAAATCGCAAATTCCTCGAATTCCCTAGACAAACACACGCCTACATGTTTTAACGACAATATTTGTAGAAATGTTGGTGACCCAAGCTCACTCATGTGCAATGTAATAACGATCTTAAACAGCCCATATAAAGAAAAAGTGAAGGCAGGTCATGGATATAAAAATGCTTGTTTGTGGCAGTTTTAGAATCCGTAATATCGCGGTTTGTATCAGTGAAATGGCTTATCGTATTAAGGTTAACAAACTAATAAATTATCTTGCGCAATTGGTTTACAAGGTATACCTACGTACCTTAAATTATTTAACATTTCTATATACAGTAAGCGTTTGCTATTTTTCACTATTCGGTATCGTTCAATTTCCAAATGGATATTGAAAAGTTTACATTTAAAACTGGAGCTCTAAGATACCAGTAATGGCAGTAACGATTACACACACCTCGGAGCGATATTCTCCAGATATGAGATATTCAACTTGAACATACCGTTAGTGTAAGTATAGTGTGAGTATTATTCTGTGGTAGATGTATTCCTCGATTATGTAATGCAATCAAGGTAATTAAGTGAGGTGCATTGATTTCTCACCTTGATCTTATAACCGGTGTTATATAGCAGATATTATTTCTAGACTTCGTTCAGCTATAATTTTAAAACAATACGTAATATGCAGCAATTAAAAAAAAACAAACATAACTGTAATTCAATAACTAATAGATGTAGTACAGTTCTTAAGCATATTAATATAGGCATATTATAAAAGGTTATTACGGTTTTTTAGAAATAAATTCTGTATGCACTTTCACGTTTTGCAATGTGCCGGTAAAGTACAGTATTCATAATTTTGTTGTTAAGTCCTTTTTAGGAAAACGTGTCAATTTTATATTTATAAAAGGCAGTAATTGACAAAATATATATTTTTTTCTTCGTTTCCTGTTTACTAACTATGACGTCATCATTTATGGTTTTGAATGGTAATGGCATTTTTTCCAACAGATAAATTCCATGTTTTCTTTTTCGAATACGATGGCCTACTACACTGTTAGTCAATTTCTTACGATTCACAAAGTACAGGAAGTTTCTAACACAGTACATCTAGAAAGTAAACGATTGCTATTTTTGGCAAAAATAATTTTAAAATCTAGGACTAATAATAACTCGACAAAATGTGTACTCTATCCTTGCTTACCTGGGACTGCGCCCAATCTCAATGAGCGTACGAGAATGCCCCAGTCTGTCACAATATTTTTAATAAAAACTAAGATTATTAAGGTTATTTTATATATCTAATTTATTCTGGCATTTATTATTTATTACTCTCAGAATTATAAGGCAATGAAAGCTTTCTTTTTACCTTGGATGATTCTGCCCAATCTATTTGTACCTGTAATAGATTACTTGCAGATATAGATTTAAAACACGGCATAGGCTTTGTACCCTATAATTTTAGATCTATTCCAAGAACAACAAAGTCATTAGAAGCACATGGCTTAAAATTATTTCATTCGCAAGCAATCTGCAGTACTAAACTCTTACATAGAAATCAACTCCTGTCATACATCATAACTCTATGTTTTTCGCTTCACAAATAGTCTCTTCACAGATGCAGTGAAACTCCAGAAAAGAACATGATGCAGTCTAGAATTTGGCATATCGGCAACAAAATAATTTCATGGAAAGTAGATTGACATTATGTCGAAGTGATTTGATAGCATACACTGCCGAGCAAAGTTTACGCTGGATGGACTCACAATTTTGTTCAAACGTAAGATGTCGATCGAGACACAATTCCAGAAAATTCACGTACTCACTCTCCGACATATTTTTACCGTCAACGACGCGTACACTGCCCGACAAAATTAATTTCATTGTCCACCACGAATTTTTATATGTTGTTATCAGATATTTTTAATTGCCCCTTTTTTCACGTAGGTACCCCACTTAACCTCTAGCACAAGTAGATGACAGCCAAACGTGCGCCTGTTCAAATGATGAGCAGTTTTGATAGTCACTTCGCTACAGGCGACGACATTAAGTTTGACGGGCAGTGTACACAAATGGTTGAGGGGTCGTTTCGAGTTGTCGGAACAAATATAATATACCAGTCTTAGAACCGCTCAAAACAAGCTAATTTGACTTATCAAATTGCTTCTCTGATTATTCCAACATGTTGATAATGACATTATTACATAATACTGATGCTTCTGACATCGACGCCCCCAATTCAATACAGCTAGTATCATCAGCATACTGCATTAACGAAGAATTAACCTACATAGGTCTCTATAGGAACAAAAAAGTCCATATTTTTACGATTCCTAAGGAAACAATTTCAATATTTAATATTCTCAGAAGAAGTACTAATTATGGAATATGATTTAACTTCATCAACTGACATCAAAGAAACAATATTATTCAGTTACAATCTTTGACACATATTCAATTGACACATTGTATCATGAGTACTTAAGTAGATTGGAGGTCATCAAAGTTTGAAAATTACAAAGTACACCACTATGCAGTATTAGTCGCAAGCCTGCGTTTATTCGTTCTACGTGGTGTAAGCAATTTATATATACTGGGTGAGTTTTTTATCTTGAGAAAACGGAGTATCTCTAAAACACTGCATCAAATCAAAAAAAGATCTTAATAAGATTTGTTATAATGTAGGGGGCTCACTTAATGGTGCCGAACTCGATCCCTCACTTCACCCTTCATAGTGGGAGGTGGGACAACTTTGAAATCTTAAATGGGAACCCCCATTTTGTATTACAGATCCGGATTGTACGCCATCAAGTATGTAGTTTTTGTTTGAAAATACAGTAGTATTTTGTTAAAATGAGGTGAGTTTTATGAGTGTACGTAAAATGTTACACTTGGACACATTCACATCTAATTTGTTTAAGGAATACCATGAACATAGAGCGGTAATTTGTTGCTGTATAAATGTGCAATCTGTTTCGGTTTGAATTCGATAATATAGTTTTAGGTTGTCTGTAAATAATAATTTTTCACAATTAAACTCATCACAAAGGCTATTAATATATAATAGGAAAAATAATGGTCGTAGATTGCTTCTTGAGGGACTCCGGAAGTAGGTACAAAGAAGTCCGATTGATAACCATTACAACATACATATCGTTTCCTATTTAGCAGATACGTCTGGAACAGAGCTGATAATCGCGGGGTGAACCCAGCGACCTCCAATTGCCTCAGCAATAGCTCATGATCTATGTGATCAAAATAGAAAAGTCTGTATACACTATATCTACTTGACCATTAGTATCCAAACTTTCCGAGATATACTGACTCAGCACGGATAGGTTAGTAATAGTTGATCGGTTCTTCACGAAACCATGCTGATATTCCGAAAAAAATGGTTTGAATTGTGGGTATACATATACAGTTGTAAAGACACATCTCAAATGTTTTGGCAAAGTTATTAATTATCGCAATCGGAGGATAATTTTCTATAAAACTAATATTTCCGTTTTTATGAACAGGAATAATTTTGGTTGCCTTCCAGCAATTTGGAAAATCATAGGTTGTTAAAAAAGATTGAACAAACAGCACAATGCCTTGGCAAACACATTTGCACAATTTCTAACTATGTAGCTGGGTAAGTTGTATATTAAATATAACAGAAGATGGGAAAGCAAGAATAAAAAAGGAACATAGAGATAGAAGACGAGCTCGGAAGAGGACACATCATAAGATACTTTAAAGCAAAGAGGTTATAATGGGCAGGACATATAATGAAGAGAAAACCAACAGATATGATCAGGAGGATAAGACAGTGGATCCCACTGGGGCAGAAGCAAGGAAGAAGTGAGGAGACACTGTGGAGGAGGATGCAAGGACGAAGGGAGTGATGGATTGGAAATCGAAGTGCAGGGATAGAAGGGATTAGAGGAAAATAATACAGGCTGCCACAACAGACTTTACATAAAGAAAAAAAGGACTAATTCACCTCCAAGGAGAGGGATTTTATGACGCTCTAGCTTCAGTCATAATCCACAAGGATTGAATGGCTTGATGATGATGATGATGTCGAACGTTAGTAATGATACTCAATCTTTGAATAGGTGACGAATTTGTGAATCTGTCTAGAATAGGCCCTAGTGATAGCAGTTGATGAGACGATTAATCAAACGGCGAATGCTATGTTTCTTGCCAATTACTAAATTGCCAATCCATATGAAAATGAATTTTTAAGAATCGCCCGTTAATAATCCATTATCGAAATACAAAAATAAAAAATCGCTAAGCAGGAGTTTTGGATTAAATAAGTTTTTACTAATTTTACCTTTTCATTCATGTCTTTTTCTACTTCAATATTTTAGAAACATACGCATATGTGAAAAATTTCATTCATATATCGTTATTAAAAAAAGGACAAGGTCGCATATACGGGCGGGCGATCTATTGTCAAATGTCAGCGACGTAACCACACCTGGACGTGTGCATTTGCATTCGTCCGAATTCACTCACACAATCGCCTCGTCAAATAAGCGCTGAAACTTGCTATTCTACTTTTTTCATCACATCATCAATTATAGATATGCGTTGAAAGTGGTGGTCGGGAATTTCTGTTCAGCGTACCGCGAAAGCTTGTAACGGAAATACTAAACATCATTCTATAAGCTGCCCGGAATATTAACACGTCAAGCGATTTTCGCGTTCAATACGGATAGGTATTTAGATATCTTGTATTTAACATTCCTTGATCGTAATTTGCTTGTTATAACCGTTGAAAGATGTATAACTAAAATAACTAACATTACTTGACACGTTTTAATAGCTTCCTGTTTATTGCTGTAGGCTGTAGTTACTCATACATACCTTTAAGTCATTTTATAATATTTCAATGTAATATTTAAGCTAGAGAATGTTGTGAGGACTACACATTACAAATGAAATAATTGAATAATTGAAGTATATGGTAGAAAATACAACAACAATAAATTACACATTTAATTGGAATCGGACCATATTTTCATGGTATACACTATATGTATATTGGAAGAGATGTAAATGATCGGGTTTCAAGTAAGTTCTTTGAGAAAATATTGATAAAAAAATTAAGGTATTCACACTAATTCACTCGAACTTAGAAAATGAACCCAATCCTTCTAGTACCTGTGGTTCACAGGGACGTATTTACAAAAATTATTATGCTAAATGTCTATTATAAAAATATTTATATTTGATAAATATACAGAATTAGTATAAAGTCCCGGAACGGTCGAATAGTTTTGTTAGTTGAGAAGGTATTTCTTTGAAATTTGGTATGAGTAAACAGTTAAAATTTGTGAGTTTACTTATGATATCCTCATTTTGTTTACGCTTCCTGTTTGATGGCAATTGTTTTCAACTTTTGTTTTTTTAATGGGACACTCTGAATAGTTTTACACTATCGGATGTAGAATGAAAAACTGCGTATTGAAACATCCAAGTATTTTAAATAATTTTATTGTATTATTTACAGAAAAGAAAATTTCGATAGCATTTAAATAAGTTTGCCTTGTAAACAACCTGTCAGACCTGTTGCCATAGGTTGTTTACATCAGACGTTTGAAAATGGCAAAAAAACATGAGCGAATTGATATTTTGATAATGCGTGGATATGGTGACCGTCAACGCTCTTTGGAAGAAGTTCGCACATTGTTTAATACGGTTTATCCGGATCGCCAGATAAGTAATAGTATGGTGTTCCGGACAATTCAGAAATACGAAGCATTTTGCGAAGTAAAAGATTTACGTCGAACTAAACGTCCAAGAACAGCAACCGATGAGAACACCAGTCTGAATGTTTTACTTACATTTCAAGAAAATCCTCACGTGTCTACAACGGAATTGGGACAAATCCATAATAGTTCACAAAAATCATTTCATAAAATTAAGTCCGCGAAAGTAAAACCCTACAAAATGCACCTTGTTCAAGAGTTGTTGGAAGATGATCCAGATCGCAGACTTCACTTTTGTGAAATAATGACAGAATTTATCAGAGAACAGCCTAATTTTGTGAATCAAATTGTCTTTTCTGGTGAAGCAACATTTTGTCTCAGTGGTACGGTCAACAGGCATAATTATCGTTACTGCACAAACGAAGCCCCTCATTGGATACACGTAGTGCATGCACAGCACTCTCAAAAAGTGAATGTATGGGCTGCTATACTCAGAAACTGTATAATAGACCCATTTTTCATAAGAGGTAATTTAAATGGTGACAGCTATGTACATTTATTGAGAAACGACATTGTGCCAGCAATTACAGTTCTCCATCCAAATCCAAATAGACCAAATCAACCAAATGACAATATTTGGTTCCAACAAAATAGAGCCCCACCACATTTTGCGCGTAATGTTCGTGGTTATTTAAATAACACATTTTCAGCCCGCTGGATCGAACTCAGAGGAACGATTGATTTATTTAAAAAATTGAAACTCAGTTGTACAAGAATTTTTTTATGGACTTAACAATTTTTTTATCTGGCATCTTTTAATATCCTCAGGCGAGTGATTTATTTTAATGCACTGATAAACGGGGCTTTTCTGCATCTTCGTGAGACAAGTACGAGAAAGCACTAAATAATTGTTTGAGATTTCACGCCTACCGTACTGATGTTCAAGTTCGTACCTTTTGAAAAAGTCATTGCAGTTGTCCTTAACAAAACTTGGTACACTCAAGTATAAAAATTGATGCAAGGGTAAGTATTTTATATTGAACAAACACAGATCTACACGAATCTTTACAATTCAATTTAAACATTGCTCTCGTACAGGCCATTTGTAATATAAATATTCGATTGCTGTTATTATAGAGTTGTTGAGGTCGAGAGAGATTAAAGATTTGTATTTTAAATATTTATTTCATATACCCTACTATGCTAATATATATAATTTAACGCCAATTCAGACCGCTAAAGATGAACATATTCAGTCATAAAAACTACCCTACTAACTACCTAAATATCATGCCGTAACCAATCCAATTCTTAGCAACATTACTAAAATAATTCCCACTATTCAACCGACTCGTTGGTATGTGTATATAAAATATTCTAAATATTGATAATGATTTGAATATACAGGGTATTCCACGTAAGTGGTTCATTAAAAGTTTATAATGTTCTATTATTTACTTACATTTGAGATTTTGGCACCATTATCTGTTCGATTGGAATTATAAATGTAAAATGCTTTAACCAAAATATCACTTTCTGTTGACCGGAAATGAATGTTAACTTTGTTATTTTAAATAGAATGATCTAATTTTTTGTTCATTTTTGGATTCTACGACCATAAATACGTCAGTATTCATTGGCTATTCCTATAGCTACATGTTGCCGTTTTTGAGCTATTTAAGTTTTTCTTTTTTTTTAGTCATAATCATTGCATCATTGAGAAATTAATATCTAGGTTCATACTGCAAGAAGAGACTCCAAATTTGCTGAGATGTAGATATAACTCTAAGAAACGGCACACACACACATCACATTCTAACATACAGGGTGTTCAAAACTGAGGAACAAACTGACATATTTTCAAATGCAGGAAAGTTTTTTTAAATAGAACAGCCTGTATTTTAATTCGAAATTAGAAAGTGAATATCATCCCCTATCATTTATATCGGCATTCCCTATACCTATCTTTAATAGATTTTGAGATATGAGCGACTATTTGTTAAACAGACTAACTAACCCTATCTTTAAATGTTTGTAGCTGGCTCTAAATGGGATTATTCTCAAATTCATGTATTATTCTTTGAATAACCATACAAGAATGTCGCTGTTCGAATAGACATTTCTATTAATATTGCGTTGTACAAAAGTGTAATTACGATGATATACATAAACACTTATGGTTAGTCAATGAATTTGACATTAATCCCATTCAGAGCCAGTTACAAACATTTAAGGATAGGGCTACTTAGACTGTTTAGAGATGATATTTACTTCCTAATTTCGAATTAAAATACAGGGTGTTCTGTTTAAAAAAAATGAGTTTTCTGCATTCGAAAATATGTCACTTTATTCCTCAGTTTTGAACACCATATACGTTAGAATGTAAAGTGTGTGTACCGTTTCTTAGGGTTATATCTACATTCATAAACATAGCAAATCTGGAGTCTCTACTTGCAGTATTAATCGAGATATTCATTTCTAAATGATGCAATGATTATGACTAAAAGAAAAAGAAAAAACTTAAATAGCTCAAAAACGGCAACATGTAGCTATAGGAATAGCTAATGAATACTGACGTATTTATGGTCGTAGAATCCAAAAATGAACAAAAAATTAGATCATTCTATTTAATAATAATAGTTAATAATAGTAATAGTTTCTTTATTGTTGCACCACTTGTACAAATTAAATAAAATAACAAAGAAAAAACATTTAAAATAACAAAATTGACATCCATTTCCGGTCAAACGGAAGTGATATTTTGGTTAAAGTATTTCACATTTATAGTTCCAATAGAACAGATAATGGTGCCAAAATCTCAAATATAAGTAAATAATAGAACATGATAAACTTTTAATGAACCGTGGAAACTTACGTGGAATACGCTGCATAAATACCTAAAAGCATGTTTAAAGAATATTCTAGGAATACCCTCTGGATAAGTAATTTATGGAGAAATTGTGAAAAAAACGCTCTATTCCTGTACCTTTGGAAGAAGTTCGATAGTAAGCAAAAAGTTTAAATAATGCGTCTTATTTAGCTTTGGAAATAATATGATCACAAATCGTTGAAAACTATTACTAAAGTGAGATTCTTAAGTATTGGAAGGAACATAGTACTAATTAAATTCACTATAATAAAATCGGAAACCACTTCATTTGAAATATAGTATCATAAATGTCATTTTGTTTCCATTTTAATGTCTATACTAAATTAATGTTGCTGCTCGGTTTTAATTCTGAATTGGCAAAGTTCAGAAAAATAACATTTTGTAACACACAATTTTCTGATACGTATTACCATATCTACGATCTATAATTATTTTTCTATCTATTCCTGACACTTAGATTTAGAAGCACAGAATTGACGCATTGCTACAATATATCTTTTATGGAATTGTATTTTCGATTATATATAGCAGGGATCTTCTTCTGCTATGGCCGTTTCTTAAAAGGTATGGTACATACTATACGGATTGCAGTTTAGAACCTTGCTTTGGTGAAATGTGGTAACCAGTTTTCTTGGTTTAATGACGGTGCCTGCAAAAATTAATTGTATTAGACTTTATTTACTCCTTTTCTAACATGGAGAAGTATAATGAAAACAAAATAGAGTTTTAGATAATATAACATGAAGAGATCATTTAACCTCTTTTTATATATAAAATTGAAAACAAAATTAAAAGTTTAATTTTATTATTTCTTGTTTATTATACTTGAATAATCGATTCGAGTATAATAAACAATAATCAACGTTTAAGCGAGAAGTAGTGCGTTGAAGAATCCATTAGCGCACGCTACCAGCAACAATCCGTTTCGAATCGGTAACGATTCGATTACTATTGCGGGCTTACCGTTATAATGGTATTAGAAACCGACAAGGTCGTTACGAATAATGCACGCAACACGTTAATAAAAACTCTGTGCTGTGTTGACTTCTCATGTCGCTACAGATTTATTAATTCAACGACATATTAAACGCAAATATATAAATCATTGGAAATTTGCAACAGCAAAAAAAGATATATGTACGTTACAGATCTACAAGATCGCAAGCAGTGCTGATGAGATCTAGGTGAGATTTATACCTTCCTGTTTGTTTAAATTAACATTCTTAATGATGGTTAAACAAGTTTAGATGACATCGAACTATGGCGTAAATGGTAAACAAATAAATCAATGTGGAACATTGTTGGTGTATGTATGTTGGTGTATATATATTATAATAAATCCCTGATATCACTAATTAACCTTTACAAGAAACATTAACCTTTGCAGAAAAATGGAAACTACTACTTTCGGCAATGTCATTCACATGCCCATTAATAGAATTAACAAGATCAGGAGTGATTCAGACGTAAATAAATATTACACCTATGAAAAATAAATAAAAAAATTTGAAAAATGTGATACTGTCATTCCAAATATTAATTTTATTTGGTGTTAAGAGAAATTTCCTAACTGCTTAGAACTCTTAGTTTCTTTTTTTTATATTTAATATATGTGTGTATATACAGGTGACATAGAAAAAACTACAGTGCATAGCAACATGTGATAGAGGACCAAGAAATAACAAAAAAAGTTCCTATGGTACCAATGTTCGATTGCTTTTTGTTTTCAAGTTACAAGCTGTTGAAGTTAAAAGGCTTTTATTAAACAAAACAACATTCAAGGTGTCCAAGGTGTTCAAATTGGTAACCTTGTTCCTGTATACACATTTCCAATCTTCGTGTTAATGAAGGTATGGCCATGGTATAGGTGCTTCACGACCAATCCACATATTTCCAAATTTTCTTTGCAGAAATTCCCTTACTCTCCTAGAATAGTGAGCTGGCGCGCCGTCATGCATGTAGTACATTCTTCTTATAATATTCAGTGGAACATCTTCTAATTAAGTATTCAGTTCATTTTCCAAAAAAATTCGATAGGGTTCGCCTGTGAATCGTCTGGGCATTCGAAATGGACCAATTAGATAATTGTCGATTATACCTGCCAACACATTAATGCAAAACCCATACTGGTGATTCAGTATTACGTTCTGATGAGGGTTTTCATCGCTCCAATAATGCATATTGTGAATATTCAAAATGCTATCGCGAGTAAAACCTGCTTCATCGGTAAACAAAATTAATGACAGAAAGTTTTGCCCTTTATTTTGGAACCACTCGCAATATTGTAAACGCGGTAGGAAATCCTGTTCCAATAGGTGATGGATTTTTTTGAAATGAAATGGATGAAGAAGTTGTTCTTTGAGGACTTCCCTAACAGATTCACGATTGACATTCCGTACAGCTGCACTTACTCTTCTGATGTTTATTCTACGAATGTATTCTACTATTTGCAAAATAGCTTCTTCATTTGCAACAGTACGACGAGTTCTGTTAACTCCAGAATCAAATTTTGGGTTTTTAAAGCAACCATCTTCTCCCAAACGCCTATGTACGTCAATAAATGTCCTAAGAATTAGGAACTTGCCTTAATGGGTATCTCTCTCGATAGATCCGTTGAGCTTCGGAAGAATTTGAACGAGCTTCGCAGTAACACATGATCATGTCTCCGTATTCTACGAAAGTAAAGCGCACCATTTTGAAATAAAACTTTCAAGACACCATGCTAATATTGGTTTGATATTTACTAAATGTTTTGTTTCGTGAAATCACAGCCTACCTTAAAATATTTTTTATTGCCTAGGTAATAATAAAATACAAGAACAACATAAAAAAACAGTTTGTAATTTGAAATAAAAAGCAATCGGACATTAGTGTAGAGGAATTTTCTTTGTTATTTTTCGTTCCTCTATCTCGTGGTGCTATGCATTGTAGTTTTTTTCTATGTCACTCTGTATAGACGCTAACTCCCTTAGGAACGACTCTGGTTACCTTACTTGCTTTGACACGTATTTGTTTCTTTTTATTACTGCTTATCAGATGTGAAGCAGGAATATCAAGAAATTAATTATTGAAAATGACCTGGTTCTTCTACAAGGTAATTGATATAATAGAAAGACGTCAGACATAATATACTATCTAAGAACAGCAATAATATAAGAGACGGCCTTCAGCTCTCCTTCAGATCCTTGGTTTAATCAAAAGGATCTCACGTGTAATTGTGGCACAATACAAATACATATACATAATACCGTGCTTACATGTATCTGATGAAAAGTGTCGAATTTATTCAATAGTCTATCTTACAAGGGTACAGCATTAATTATAAATGTATGTATTATTCAAACATTATGAATAGGATATATATGTGCGTTTTAGTAACAGGTGTTCTAGATCGGCACAATATATCATTTTCACCTGTAGAGTTTAAAACCTGATTTTTACATTAGCCATTTAGATAAACGGTTAATAATTTAGTACCTACATCTGTATGAATTTATATACTGCTAGTAAAATGATTTGATTTTAACTTTTTTTAATTCATGAAATAATATATAACACCTGTACGTATGTTTGAGGGTTTGTATAAGGTCAGATACAACTAATTTCTCTTCACTTGCGTATTTACAATGGTAGTTATCAATGAAAATGTCTCAGAGGATTTGTATCGTGCAAGTTTGCTATACATAATAAATCTGTCTTAAGTGACCTTGACCCGGAAATCATAATTTTACATTGAATGCGGTTAATATCATGGAAATAGAACGACAAATCTGTACTTTCTTTAACACGTATTTGTGTTTATATTTTGTTGTACGTGTGTACACACGTCCAATATCTAAATCGTAAGATCGATATGTCAAGAGCAGTAATGTCAAGAAAAAGTGATAGGTATATGTTGGGCATACACAATATAGTTTTTAATTAAGTTTCAAATGACAATAACATATATTAAATGTTGCCTTAAATGTTCAAAAAAGGATAATATAAGGTTTAGAATGTTTAGAAAATAGTATAAGCTCCTTCCCTTTCATTTATTTCAAAATCTTTATGATGATATGTTTCGCGCGTCTTCAGCAGGTCTTAAGAGAGGTCAAAATCCAACTTTAAAAATTAATTGTAATATAAATGCGAAAGTTTAAGTTAATATTTGCATAACTATTGACTGACATATTATACATAACTTCATTCAGTAGGGCAATATGATTATATTCATAAAAGTGTTATTAAAAGTAGTTGGCAATGTTCTTAATTCTAAGTTATTATTAACAGTTTTCATTTTCTTCTTTTTTCCTTTAAATACAACTCACACAGAGTCAAATTATGGATTTTATTATTAAAATGTACAGTGATTATTATTAAAGTCAACGGTTTAATAAATTTTGTAGTTTTACTTCTCGGAGACAGAAACATATTTATGACGATGCTAAATGTAAGACATCTATTGTTTTGTGTAATTGCGCTATTCTGTTCGCAAACATAGGAAATAAAATAGTGTTTATCGGTTGAATTGTTTCTTTGCTTTTGCTTGAATATACACCTGAAGTTTGATAATCTGCATCAATTAACCACAAGCTAATCCTTACTATTGAAATATCTAAGTTATAAACAATTTATGCTAACACTGTAAAATTTGAGGGACACAAGTATAAAATTAAACTTGCTTTCCTTCTGTCACCGAAATTTAAGAAATAGTGTTGCTTAGTAGGTAATAGATCATTGCACATGTTTATAGTATTATTTATATCTCACAGTAAATAACCATTCAGTCTAACATATGCAATATTAACGCTGAATTCAAATTAGCAATATATGTGCACCCAGTGCATCATTCCAAATTTTCGGAAAATTTTAAGTTTTCTTTATTAAAGTAAGCTATTAGTGTTGTCATGAACCTGTTTAGCCTGAGAACTATTATTGCGGCTTGTTTTACGAGATCATAATGATAAGTTTCAATGTACCCCGGATTGCGAGTAGATCGACAAACACCTTTTATATACCAACAGCCCATACAAATGTATTAGTTACAGCGCCTATTACTACAATGTGCCGTAATGCAAATAAGCTACGTCCTGATATTTGATGTTTGGAGTATGATATTCGTTTTTTTTAATTCTTTATTCTTACGTTATTATAATTTTTTGTTATATATATGTTGGTTGGCTAGATTATTTTGTAACTTTACCTTTAGTTAGAATTAGAACTAAAAGACAGAGTTAGTTCAGCGAGAATGCTTGACAAATATTAAATTCTTTAGGCTTTATCTATTGTTGAAGAAGTGTGTTTCATAACGGTAATAATTTAGTTCTAATTCATCCACCCCATCAAATATAAAATTAAATAATTAAATATTGATGTATTAAGGGCTATTCTCAAAACTACTAAACTACTAAAATTTACATTTTCTTTTCTAAAATTAAAAATGAAATTGAAACTTATACAATGTAATGTTGCCTATTGTATCCAATGTAATAACTGTAATGGTTGCTAAATAGAACAGACTAGATAAAAATTTAAAAGTAGAATTTCTTTGCACTCGAGTAATGTTCGCAATGGTTCATTAAATATTGTCTTTTCTGTCCATTGTAAGGATAACCTCAAGTTGGAATTCTTGACGTGGAAATTAATCAATTTAAACGAAATTTTAATTAAATGTGCAACATTTTTTGTTAATTATAGAAACAATATTGATAACTTTAGCTGCATTTATGCTAACTTGTTTAGACCTTTTGAGAATAATTTCATTAATATATTAAATATATTGTTGTTTTTTCACCACTGCTGTGTAGGTGACGGAATTTTATCGTTTGTAGGTCTATTCAGTCGTTCTAGAAAGTTTTGACGTATCCCTAACAGCCACAAATATACCAGAAATATTTTTAAAAATATATTTGGTAAATATTTTTCGTGAGAGGTTTTTGAATATATTATAATTATATATTTTACCTAAATATAGATAAAACATACAATTCAAATATTTACTTCATATTTTAAATCAATGTAAGTTTGATATTTTTTAAAATATTTGTAAAATGTTATTTATATGAAAACTGAGATTTTTTTATGCAATCATACAAAGCTATTTAATTTGCCAGAATTAACTAAAATTATTTGTAGACATCTATATCGTTCTGGATTCTGAATTATATTATAGCTTTTGACTTATTGTCAGTATGAATGGATGCATATAGTGATATAGCAGTTACCTCGCTGCAATTATTTTAGCTCCTATGTAATATAATTACCTTTTACGTAATATATTGATAGAAGTTACATCGCTCAACTTAAATACTAACTAAATCATAATTTTAGTTGTATTTTGAATAAGTACTTAATATTTATACATATTTTACCCATAATGTAGAAAAGCAAAAATTAAACCATTATTTTTTTATACGAAATAAATATTTACAGAAATGCAAAGCAAAATATTCTTGCAGAGTTAAGAAAAATATATTAAAAACGATACCACAAAGACATTGGCTTCCTCAACCGTTCCACATACTATCAGAAACCGTGCGTTTTTGATAGTGTGTGGAATATTAATCGTAAACTTGTATATTTGAAGCGATTATCAAATTTAGCGGATCTTTCACGAGATATTGTATAAGAATTGCATGTGATGGGCCGCTGTATAAGGCGTTTATCACAAGCAGCAAATCCTTTGCAAGAACTTCGTCGTCATCTATAGCAAACCTTGGGAAGAGATCCCACAAGATGCCATTGATCATTATTCAGAGCATGTCTCGCAGAGTTAGATAGTGCATAAACAATCGTGGTGATGTCACATGTTATTGATAAATTATTGTCGATTGTTGGTTCTTTTTCCAATTGTTATGATTTACTACTGAAGTAAATACAAATAACTGCAATTTTTATAGCACGCCGCGGCGTTTAGTAAAACTACAAGGAATTATTACGTTATTTACGTTATTATATTGACATTCATACCCTAGTTCTAAAGAGCAGTTTTTTAATATAGATTGTTGTAAGTATAAGACCTAATTCAACATTTGGATTTAAATTATTCCATTGTACAAGCATTTTTAACCGAACCCAAAGCTATTAATTAATTAAGATAGAATATCTGTAAAATAGAAATCTTTGAAATCAAATAATTCTCATATTTCCTAACTTTCGAATATTATTTATGTTCTAACGAATTTAGCACCCTGCTGTTTTACAAGGTTAGCATTGCTACACTCTAAACCGCTTCAATAATATATTATTGATTACATGAGAAAATGCCGATCGACTTTTTCTGGATGTCAGCTAATGACATCGTTTATGGACGTTCACATAGACATCTTACAATATTTTTAACCAAGCTAACTAAACAGCCAATTTTCGTAGTAATCTTGGAAGAGGAATGTTTACATATTCCCAGAATACTTTATCAAATGTCACCGCATTAATTACGTAGACAGGATCATGATAATGCGGCCAGTAACGCTTAAATGTAGTATTTTAATATTTAAAGCGATTCGAAAAGATACTGTCGTTATGATTTATGGGATGAACCTACGTATATTTCTTTACGAACAAATTGCCGTACCGGCTTTATAATTTAAAGCGAACAAACATATGGAAATGAAAGTATACAACGCTACGTACAAGTGGTTTAAATTTATTGCAAATCCAAATTAAATTTTCGCTCACCTTTTAATGTAGGTACATTGGTCGTAATTTAATTCAATTAGCTCACCATTTTAAAGCAATCTGAAACTGTTGTTATTAGACTTTATTATTGGGTCCTTGCTGAGGTTAACCATATCCAGACAATGTTTCTGATGTGTTGTAGTAATTCACTTATTCTTTATTTCTATCCAACCAAGTCATGATATCAATAAATATCTAGGTGTGTTTATGGACACCAAACTAGGTTTTAGCATATGAAAATTTAAAGTATTGTATGACAGCAAAAATTTTCGTAAAGAAGCTTTCGTGTAATGTTTTGGTTCTCGCTGGTTTCAATTACTGTGCTGGTATTTAACTGTTCGAAGCTCATGTTTAACTAAAAGCCGTATGAGTGCCTTTTACCAACTCCCAAGGTTTCAGAACCAGATAAGGAAAATAAATGCTTTTTAACAAAATTACTTACAGAAAGTATATGTATGCATGTTCTTCATTTTGGTCTTTTGTTGCACATCTTTTCATAAGTACGAATTTCTTAAACCATGCTTTTCTTACTAATTAATCTTCTATATATAATAATATACTTTAATACCAGATTGTTTTATCCTTTATCTTTCTCCGTTCATATTCATTGCTTAAGGTCATTGTTCAGTTTTAACATATTTTAACATATGGACCTAGGTAAAATTCTGCTATAATTCTGTTACAATTGTATGCGCCGCCTGGTGCCAATCATATCTAAATAAAATATATGCCGATTCAAACAATCTAAGTAAATTTCTTTTGCGTTTAACTTGGCCTATTTATTTTGATATGTTACATGTTCTCTCATATCCACGTATTTTGCTTTTTCATAGTTTATCTGTAATTCAAACTTATTTGTATCCTCCTAGAATATCTTGAAAGCCTTCTTGAGTTCTTTTTTGGACCTCTTGTGTATACTTCATGATGGTAAATCGAACCTGTTGCTTGGATGTTGCTATCTCTACTCTTTCTACTATTTCCATTACCACAGCTTGATTCAGCTCGTCGGTTGCCTTGTCTTAAGTCTTTTCCAGCTTCAAATTATCCTGAATAACTGCCGTCGTTCAAAACCTTGCTTCTTGTGTCTCTTAGGTCCGATTGTACTAGCACGTTAAGCGTGGTTTAATTTTAAGCTACACTTTGAAGATGAAGCAATATTTCATTTTTCATACAGTGAGTGTCACGTTCTAAGCGTCACTTAAAATTAAACCGAGCTTAACGCGTTCGTACAACCGGCCATTAATGTAATTTTCACACGGTTTATTATTCCTTTTGGAATTCTTAATGTTACCAAAAGCACTCCATAGAACCTTTCTTTGGAAATCGAGTCAGATGCCTGCTTGAAGTTAATACCATTTTATATTTTAAACGTATTTCATCATTTTAGGAAATTACTAAACACAAACATAAATTAAAAAAAATCAACTATCGAAATTAACAGAATTATTTTCCCAATTGCTGTTTTATAAAGTAGTTTAAATATCTTACTTTCTACGATATCATCTTATATAATAGTAGCAGCTTAAACTATGATTACTTTTTTTTTAAACCACATTTTAATAGTAATTGCATTAAAATTGGTATAATAATCTTCAATCTATAGCATGAAAAAGTTATGATTGCTTCATTCGATATTAGTATTAGAGATAATACGATGTAAAGCATTTTTGTTACGGTAAATATAAAAACGGGTTTTGATATCAGATACCAATTGTTGCGGTAAATATAAATTTATTGCCATTAGCCTTGGTCAGTCATGGTAATCTTATTGGCAACCGTTACTTTTGAGTAATATGTTCTTAATATAGATGGAACGAAAAACATTAATTTCCCATATGTTACAAGAATTTATTTGAAAGACGAAGCAAGACTATTTAGTAAACAATTAAATGCCAAAATATTGTTTTATAGTCATTAAAACTCTATTAGAAATTGACATTTATAACTTGTTTTACTACTTATAGTTTTTTAATTAGGTCTCGATATATTTTTAAGCATTTTTCGCGAAGATATCATTTTGTTCCATTAATCTCATGTCTGGGTATCGTTAGTTATTTTACTATAATTTCATTGATTACAAATGGACTGAGGCATCATGTAAAAACATACATTTGAAATTTTGAGTTCAAAAGCTTTTGGTTGCAATGCAAATATCTTTGCAATATTACCCGAATATTAATTATTTGAAGAATGGATCCTGGAATGTTATTGTTGGCTAACTGTAAACAATTTCTATTATGCTCTCTTAGCAGTTTATCTCTTAAGGAATCATAGTAGAAAAAATAAAAAAAAAACAACTTTTTTTTTTTTTTGGAGACTGACCTGAAGTCTTCGGAAACATAATAGCCTTTTTATAGCTAAGCTACTATTTCTTTTACTCATTAAATTATGGCAGCCGTTTCAATATCGTGCTATCCTGTAGTAATCTGGTTTCTGGTGGGTTGATCTAAATAATCCTCTTGTTCACTTTAGGCTTTTTGCATCCAGAATATGGTAAGCTGTCTCTGTCATTCTATTACACAGTCTGCAGTTGGTATCTTCAGTGTTGATCCCCATTTTTGCACAGTGGCCTGCAAGGAGACCTGTATGCGACAATTAAGTTCCTTAATATACATTTATCCTGTAATTTTGAGTTAACACCATGGTGCGATTGATCCGAAATGCAACAAATGGTACACAGATGATTACTACGGAGCTGCCGTAGTCCTTCGATCTTTTATTTTGATGGTCTTAATAAAATAACGGTCTTTCCTAGAGTTTGCCTTTTTGTTGTATCCTACTGTTCTTTGTATTTTCTTTTATCCAACTTTCTACCTGTTCTCGGACTGTGTTTTTGAATACTCCTACCTTCGTTATGTTCAAATTTTGGGAGTGTAAAGTAGATTTCATTTCAATTAACAAAAACGTAAAACTTGTATATCCATTTTTATTTGTTTCAAAATTATAGATCTATGAATGTAATTGTCAGATCATGAAAAAAATGTAATCCTAAAGTCAATACAAACTGGTTTTGTATAAAAAAAGTTCAATTAATAATATTTTCGAAATGTCCACCTCCTTGTTGAATGCAGGCTTGTGCCCGTAAGCCAACAGAAGAAGTACTTATCCGAATTTTATGCTTGTTTTGTCGGATTTGCTCGGCAGTTAGACGAATACGATCCAACAACTCTTCTTGTGTGTTTGAAACCGAATGACCGTAGCATACTAGAGGATAAGTGGTTATTGTGTTTCTTACCTCACTGTAGATTTCAACTCTAGTCCTATTCTCGGTTGTTGATTCATCTGTAAAACAGATCAAGGACTCTGTCTATAGAGAGAGAGTCGGGGAATTGATTTAATCGAAGGTTTGAAGTGGAAATCACGGATCGGATAAGCTGAAATCAATCCAGTTCTGTAGCTGGATTGATTCCAGCTTAGCCGATCCGTGATTTTCACCTTGAAGTTTCGATTAAATAAATCTGTTGAAATTGTGTGGTTTGGTCTCAATCCAAAATTTGGCTTCTATATGACAGTATTTTTATTATATATCCCAATCCTGTATATCTACTGCTTCATAGCTCTTGCAATCTAAGAGGTCTAATAGGAGCAATCCTCATTGCGCCTGTTATTCCTAAACACACAAGCCTCTGTACAGAATTGCTGGCATTTATTGGTTTCATGAAGAGAACTTTGGCCTTTGCGTCCATGATGGGCATTTAATAATCCTTTTAGTGTTTTGGTTGTATTTTCCTTTGATAATAATTATCTTTCGTCTCAGCTTTCATCGTTACTTTGAACGCATCATGTTTATAAAAACTACTTTTTCTTGTACTAATTTCACGAATATTCGGAAAGACCCAAGGTTGCCTCTGTTACTTATCAGATCCCTTTCTATATTCAACAATGATTGCATATACAACTTGTGGATAGTAACTGGCCTTGGTACTTGTCTTATACTTTTAATCTAACCCTGAAAATGTATTGATGTTCAACAAATAATAATTTTTAGAGTAACTAATATTTAATAAATCGATCCTGGAACCACCTACTCTCTACTTTCTATACCTCTTTGGAAGAATTGATGATTGCGAACTTCGCACAGAATAATTCCAAGAATTAAAATTACAAGCCATCCGTGCGTAATTTCTGATTAATATGTCGTTTCTTTGTATTATACACCAACCGACAAGATAAACAGATAGGCGCACGTCTGCACCGGTACTTATATACATAAGTATTTCCAATCGCTCAAGGGCCGTTTTGTGCGGCATCTTAAAGAGTTGTTCCCGAACTACAGGACAACGACACATAATTGTACGGAAATTCCTTCGTCGAAATTAATTAGTCCGGTAAAACTTTCGCATGAGGGGAGTGTAAATGCGTGCCACACACATGGAAGCTGCTTAATTCGATAATATTTCATCTGATGTTCCGACCAGCTTGCAGAGCTGGTTTGAGCGTTTAATTATGCTTTGAGGAAAAATCTATGACAGCTACTTGGCAGTCTTTTGTTTGTACTGTTCGTTAAAATATTTTACACTAAGAACTCGTAACGTATTGGATGTATCATAATAATTTGTAAGTAAGTGGAATACCCATTATGATTTTGCGAGAGCGAAGACTATTATCTTCTTAATTCAATTAGTAGATGTCCAATGAAAGATATATTGAAAAAAAATACTTTGATTAATTTAAAACAAAATGTTATATTAGCCTTTAACGTTAGCCGAAGAGTTGGAGAAACTTAGGTGTTTGATTAGAGCATATATCTTTCGTTAAGGGTCCTGTTTTGATTTGGCAATATTTAGTGTCAGCTTGTATCTAAAAATTTATATGTGATTTTTCAAAATAATACAACATTAAGTTTAACATTGTTGTTTAAACATTGTGATTTTTTCATCTTTTTTTTGCATAATCTAGCGCCCAACAAACATTTTTTACTAACACTTTTTTATAACTGTAATAGTCAAAATTTAACTATAGTATAGAAAAGCAGAGGCATAGTATAAACACTAAAGACAATGGATAAGTTAATGGGGGTCTTAATTTCTAAGCTTAAGGGGAGGTTTACATATATATATCGGCAAAGTCCAAAAACTTTTAGTTTTTTTTTCAGACAAAGGAAAAGATATACGAAATATGGCTTTTTGTTAATAAATATATTAAAACTTGAACATTAAAAAAATATATTTTTTTTTATGACGAGACAAACTGCGTAAACTCTAGCATTCGTAAAAGTGATCTGAAATTAAAAATAAAAATAAGAGTTAGAAATATATTAAATTTGTTGGAGGATATACCTAAATTTAACCAAATAAGTCGAAAGCAAACAATGTGGCAGATACCTGGACCTTGATTTGATTATTTTCTATTTCTTTTTTGTGTGCATGACGATATAAAAATGTGGAATATTGCAATTTTTAGTATATTATAGGTATAACCTCCAATAAAAACTGTTTACATTAAGAAAACAAAAGAATTAAGTTGACATATTGAACACTTGAAGAACTAGAACTTTCACAGATTTGAAAAATCATGTTTTGAGAAAAACGCGTTCAAAGTTCCGCAGCAAAAATTTTTACAATTAGCTCAACATACACCTAGTCAGCTATTCCAGCACCATACATTAATCCTTCTTCTTCATACTTCTGCATTTGCAAAATTTGTTGCTGTCCACACCTTTTGGACAATAAATGTGTCGTTTTTTCCTGTGCTACTCTGATGATCCGTAATCCGGTTACCTTTGCCATCATATTCCGCCGTACCTTACTTTAGTTTCCAATTGGCGCAGTTTTGACAAAGTGCTCATAGCAAGCAATATCTATAACTTTCACCTGTACTTTCCAATTAAAGTAGCTCTACCAAATGAAACACCTAGTTTTTTTCATGAGCCGTGTCCAGATACTATATAGACGTAGTGGCTCTTTTTCTGCTAATACTTTCTTCTTCTTCTTTCACGGTTTTCTTTTGAACTAATTCAAAAACAGCTTTCGACGCAATATGTAAATTATCGACAAAACCTTAGTAAATAGAGCTACTGGAGAACTACTCCAACACTTTTCTAAATAAATTGGGCATCTTAATTAAAAGTTATCTATATTCTTTTCCAACTTCACACCAAACACTGAATTAGAAAAAGTAATCGCAGAAATATACAATGCGACAAATACAACCGCGGCCATAAATGGTGAACCCTTTAGTAATTCTAGGAAATACGGTTCCACGAAACTATTTATTTGTTATCTTTAATGGCTTTTCTAAAAAAAATAGTGTAAGTAAGTGCATCTGCAATAAATTGATACATTTTATGATAGTTTTCTAAAGCCTGGGAAAGTGTGTTCTAAGTAAAAGAAATATTGTTAGATCAGTTTCTTCAAATGTGCGTTTTATTTCGGATCTAGTTGCTTCGTATTGTTGTAATATAAATAGCTACTCTGTCGTTTATTTGTGACCCCGACTGTATAGTGACATTTATAATCATTAAAGACAACTATACATATACTAACAAATAATGAGTGTGATACTTCGACCCGAGTAGCCCCGAGTCGAATATGGTATTGCATCTAATATGCTCCGTTTGTGTTCGGTCCACCCGCTCTTTTAATAAGCCGTAGCGGCTTAAACAATGCGAAATATTACGAAACCGCTTTAACCATGTATTTTAGATATTTGGAGCTTTCAAAAAATGCAAAAAGCCAAAAATTGATTTTTCCAGTCAAATATATGTAAACCTCCCCTTAAGTTCAATTCAAATAACAGCCTCCCAATATGGCAGTTTGTTATTGTTCCATTGGTATCTACATAAATTAGTTTATTTATCCGTTTATTTATTTTATTTATCCGTTTAATCTACATGATTTACTTGCTTTATTTCTTTATTTTACGTATTTTATTTGTTTTAAATTACCTATGCAGTTTTAAAAACAATTAATGAACCTTGATAAGGTGCATCCTGTAAAAGGTAAAGTTAGTGGCCATAACATTTACATACTTTGTTATATATTATATTGTTAGGTTTAAGTGAAATAACCGTGAAAGAATACGCCAATGGACATCATGCTACTGTGCCATTCGCCCTTAGAGGATATATTCTGATGCTAACGATGGTCGCAGTTTCTTTGGATTTCCGAATGAATCTATTATATACAACAGGACAAGAATTAAGAAAGTACATGGAAAAGAAGAACTATTGTCGTTGTGCAGAGTTTCCTAGGTCACATTAAATCAATTTATTTGTTAGATACTCATTTTAAACCGTATCGCTATTTATCACGATAACTAACTAAATGCATTTTATGTTCACTTTTTAAAATAAGGTAATTTTGGTCTCAACTGCATTATGCCAGTAGAAATTTTAATCCTGACATTTATTCACATTATAGGCAACTCCATATTATTTAGTCTACGTCTGAAACTCTATGCACTTGTGCACCCCCGTAATTGTTGACAAACCAGTGCAAGGTCGGATGTTAGATGTGAATTAAATCGAATAAAAAGGAACAGTCTTTATATTACACAGAACGATATAGTCATAACTCTTTAACCCTAATTACAAGTTAGTGTGTGTTCTCGTACAACAAAATTATTAATTTATTTGAGAATGAACCCACAACATATTTATTCCTGGAAGATTATTTTATATTCTAAAATATATGTAAATAGAGATTTAGTTCCACAAAAACGAATGATGTGGACTCAATTATTGTAGAACAGTTACAAATATACATATGTATCACTAATCAAACATTATTTTACTATAATCGTGTTTTTTTTTTTTACTATAAGCTGTTTAGAAATATTTGCAATTAAATTAGGATAAAAAACAAATACATTTGTGAACTTTTCTAATCTATTTTCCTACTTCTTTTAAAATATAAATTATTCCACACGTTTGAAAATGCCCGGCAACAACTTTACAAGATGGCAGGTAGACTTGAAGGTCATTTAAAACGCACCACAAAAGAACAAAAGATTAGCGAGCTCGTTCTTACTTATTGTATATTGTGAGAGAAGGAAGGAAAGAGCGCGGCACTTTAAAATATGTGTCTCCCACCACTTGCCTAACGCCCAATATCGTTTCAACATTGGCATCGGTGCGTATTGCAGGGTAATTTTATGCATAGTATAAGATCCCTATACTAAAATTAAATTTTGTCGACTGTAGTATATACAAACACAATGTCTATCGTGAAACCTGGTGCAAAACTGGAACAAATTGTTGAAAGCAAGGAAGATCTGGTTGAAGGTTTTACTTGACAACATTTCACGTAACAATGTAACCATCCTAGCTAAACTCCGTCATATAGTTTGGTACACTTGTTTGATTGTATGCTTTAATGTGTGTATACGAGATAATCGTTTTTAATCAATGCAGCTATATTTTTAGCTATAATCTATAAATGCACAACGACACAAACTAGATTAATATTATTAAATACTTTTAAATCTTCAGATTATTATGTTATATGCACTGTATATCAATATTTTTTTCAGTAATAAATTGCTAATGGAATCATTGCATAGCATGGCGTATATGATCGTTATAGGATAATCTAGTACATATTATTCACTCACCAATCGTGAGCAAATCTTTAACCTTGTGCTTGTTGCACGATCGAAAGGATATCGCAACTAAAATGCACCGAATAGATTGCACATCTTTAATTGTAAACAATTGCGCTCATATTTAATGGTAATAGAACAGATACGAAGCGGGCTGGAAGGTCCTAACAGATACAATAAATACCAGATGTCTTCAAAGTGTAACTTCTTTTATTGAAATTTCACGGCCACTAGTCAATGTAACTATTGTTATTGCATAGTGCAGTTAATGTGAGGCCTACTTTTAATAAATTACTACTTACCAAGATACCTAAGCGTAGTGCATAAGATTGCACTGTACTACATTAATTTCTGTACTTCGCGCTCATCAGCTTACATAATCGATAAACGCCGAACATCACAGTATGCTTAGAAGTTGTTTGTGGGATTGAAAATGTCAAAGCTTTTAGATTTAATATTGCACATGAGATTGCGTTAAATTGCTAGTAAGTTAACAAAACTAGATTATGTTCTAATATAGGGATGATGCACCAGTATTTATGCATATATAAATAAAAACATATAAGCGCATAAGTGTGTGTATATAGGTTAACTTAAACATACGTGCTTGCTTTTCATGCTATATTCGTGGTTATGATATAGTTTATTAGCTCACATCATGTAAAATATAATATATGTATCATTACAGAGTCATAAAATGATCGTTTTAAGAAAACCACATAAAAAGAAAATAACACAAACAGGGACATAAATTTGCATTTACGAAGATACGATTTTGTTCACGTGTACGCACGCTTTTACATAAATTTAACGTTTGGTGCAGTAAATGTTAGGTGCGGAATACGTCTTAATCATGGAAAGGTGAAATATGTATGTTCGCGCCCGAGAGAAAGTATATACCTCTCAGGTACCGAAATTGCTTAGCCAGACAAAAGAATCACAAAAACGGGATTTTCTTTTATTACGTCCATAAATATGTAGAATGCTGAAAGTGGGTAATGAGCGCTACATTAAAAAAATTAGAAACCATACGTACTGCACCGTTGTTTATTAATTACTAGGACGGAAACGTTTGCGACATCCGAGTTATTTACTTAATTGCTACGAAATATTGATTACAAAGTAGCAGCTAAAAATTATGTATTCATATGGTAATTGGTAGGTACATCAGGTATTTGCTAAAAAGCACCTCTCTAGTATTGCATAAAGTTTGGCGGTGTGTGTGTATCCGCACATTTTTATTAATTCCGAAAACTGGTGCACTTTCAAATTAGATTTTGTAATAATTTGTCGGTTAGTTTCGTTTTTGTTTTTAATAACCATAACATTGCTTACCGATGAGAGCGTTCTCTAATTGATATACCGACGCCTCCATAACCGATAAGGGGATAAATCCCCATCTAGGTATACGTAAAAAACGTATATCTGAAACGATATCTTGGTTAATTTTCGCAAAGACACGACAGTGTTCCAGGCTAAGGTTGTCGTAACTCATCACTGCATCAAAGAAATAGAAAAATGAATCCATTTAAGTAAAAGCAGAAAAGTGTTGCTGTTATTTCTGATACTAATTAATATTTAATGAGATCGATTCCGCAAGTGTTAATTCCAAACTGATTTTGAACCGTTTAAACGGCTCAAATGCGGTGCGCAGGTAAAGCAAAAGCTAGTTGCAGATTTTGCCAGAAGAATGAAATCCAGTCTGCGTTGTGCCGCCAATGTAATGACCTAGCAGACACAAGCCGCTCCCAAGAATGACAGGGTTTAAGCAATTACCCAAGCAATACAAAGTGTTAAACAAACGTTTAATATTGGCTTATACCAAGTGTAATAAATGTTAAAATATTCCATTACAAAATACAATTTATCATATTTGGTATATGTATGATAAATATTTCATTTCGTAGATTTTATGGTTTATTATATTAGATACAAACTATTACCTTTCATAATAATAGTTTATACAATTATTTTGTCAGTATAATACACTATCCACGTTTATGGAGCGAATGTTTTACCGTTTATTATGTGACACGTGTTGAGTGCGCAACCCTAAAGCAGCACGTGCACTTGATTGGAAAAGAAGGTCAGTAGTTTTTGCGATACATGGATTTAAATAAAGTACCGGGCACTGGTTTCGGATTGGATCGGAAAATTCTGACCTAGTACGCGCCTTTTCATTTAATTTCATACTCGGCTTGCTACCAAAACCAGATGAGTTATATTTTAATACTGTGGAGATTTAGGCACTCGTCTTATTTTGGCTGACTACTTGATCTAATTTTTCTCTTACTGCAGTTAATATTTGGACCGTTTTCTGTTTATAATCAGCTTTTCAGGATTTGCCAGGACATGATTTATTCAAATTTATGTAAAGAAATGCACTTAACTATAAGATTCAAAAATTGTACTTCTCTTGTTTTGGTAGTGAGTCGACGTTATAGCAAAAACTTCTGGCACTCAGAGAACGTGCATTAGATCAACTCGGATCAGTCGATTCAGACCGGTATGATCCGAATTTTCCGATCCAAACCAGTGCCAGGTATTTATTTAAATTCATGTACAGCAATTGTTCTTTTCCGATCCGAGTCGATTTCAGTGCGCGTGCTGTTTTAAGCAATTTGTCTGTCTTCTCTATTTCATTTCCAGCTATAAAATATCTACACCCGTCAAGTATTTAAAATGTTCTATTGGTTTCACCCTTTCTTCTGTTATTCTGATATTGTCTAGTACAACTTGGTTCTATTATCATAGTTTTTTGGCTTTATTCATTGTCTTATTATTTTTTCCAAATCACCACTCCATAAATCTGTACTATATTGTTTTTATGGTTTTATGCCTTTTCTGCGAAGTTGGTAATATCATCGAAATAGCACAGCTCGCTGATATTAATATTTATACTAGGACTTTTTCCACCCCAATCCACATTTCCTTTGGCATTTTGAAACCTCATCCAAAACAACATTAACTAGAAGCGACCACCAAATATATCCTTGTTTTGGTTTTTATTTTTAAATTTTGTGGATATGTCAATTACTTATTTATTGACAGTTTTTCTTTTTAAAATTCTTCGTCTTCTCTCTTGATTTTTATTTTACACAGATACAGACATAGACCTGATCTTCTTCACATCAGCGAAACATATAGGCATGCACGTGATCTATTTACTTTATTACCTCTTTACTGATGATATCAAATATTCTTAAATGTTTTTTACGTTTGACAAAATCAGTATAATAGCATAGATATGTACTGGGTAAGGCGGAAAGTCGTACCTACAAAAAATACGTTCTTCAGGTTGTATTGGTACCCAATTTATTTTGGAATTTTTCATCTTATAGACAAGATTTCAAAGCAGTATCTGCGTTAGAAATAGTAATATATATGATGATCTTTGTTTGTTGTATCTGCCAAATTATTGGTCAGAAATTCGTATTGCTTACTAAATTTTTCAAAGCTTTGAGTTTTCAGTTAACTTCCGGCCTTAGCAAAAAAGTATATCTGTACACTTTATTTATGAAAAGCTAAATAGTAATTACAATTCATCCATTTAAAGGTACAACATGAGACTACCTATTTTAAGTTACTATATCGATTCCATAACAATTGAAATGTTCCTACTCAGACTAAATAACTTCCCTTATGATTATTAATAATAATAATAACAAAGATATAATAAATTGGTCAGCTATTAGTTATTATATATATTTAGTATTATTTTCATTGAAGAGATTTTAGAAATAGTTTCATTTCTGTATTATGCCTATTTCTGTAAATAATAAATGAGTATGTTTTCCCATTGTTGTGCACAAGCATCTTCTTTGTTCTCATACATAATATCATATTATAGCATAACCATATGATATTAAGATATTATTCATGGAAATTACTAGCAACCAAGCCACTTTTTTTTATCATTTCCGACCAGTTCCTATATCCTTTCTTATGTCGATGTTATTAATTTACATATATTATGTATAATATACGCTATTAGTTTTCATTAACTCAAATTAGCATATTGTGTTTTTCATTACAAAATTGTTTTCAGCATTTCTTTATGCAAACTAAACCTAGAGGGAATCATTCAAAAAAATCTGCAGTTCATGAAAAAAATAGTAACAGCAAAGACTACCGTTTTCATTATTTAAATTGTTGATTTTAAAAATCAAATTCAAAACTGAAAATTTATATGTAATATTTATATAAATCTTTTTTTATTTAAGAAAGTCAAACAACTCAAGACATTAACAGAATAACACAAAACCTGCAAACCGTTACCATATACATTTTCACACCATTATTTTCTTTTGTATACTATATGTATTCATGAAGATCACCATTAATATCAAATAAATAATAAAAGAAATTTGCTTTCTCCAATGTTGGACGTTCTAACACAGTATTATGTGTCTGAAATTATACACACCTTTCAACTATTGTATTATATGAGCAACTAAAGATTTATCGACTCAACGATGATAAATAATTTATCAGTAACTATCATCGACTAATGGATTTGTTAGTGTTTTATGGCTCATTAATATACTGGGAAGTGATTTAAGGAACTTCTATATTCCAAAATGATGGGTAAAAGGTGACCTTCTCCGGCATTTGATAAAAGTTGGCACTTTTTTTTTGATGGATTATTTACGAGGCATGTTTTTTAAGTAAGTACCGTTTTGCGATTCCGCCGCCGCAGCGCTACGGTCGGCGTTCCGCGCATGCGCGCTGGTTACCTACATCTCTTGTCTAGGCACTGACGCCATTACAGTCTGATTCTTCATTGTATACGTTGTTTACTGAGTGTTTAAGATGCCTCCGACAATCGTGAGTCCCGCCGATTGTGAAGTACGGGCTGTTATACGATTTCTTAGTGCTAAAGGCGTAAAACCGATCGATATTCATCGTGAGATCTGTGAAGTTTACGGACAAAACATTATGAGTGATGGAATGGTAAGGAAATGGGTGAGAGCATTTAAAGATGGCCACACAAATGTGCATGATGAAGAACGGAGTGGACGTCCTTCGGTCGTTAATGAAGATTTGGTGCAGAAAGTGAACGAAAAGGTGAGAGAAAACAGACGCTTTACAATTTCATCATTGTGCGACTGCTTTCCTCAATATTCTCGTAGTGTTTTGTATCGCATTGTGACCGAGAAGTTGAATTACCGGAAATTGTGTTCACGTTGGGTTCCAAAAATGTTGACGGATTTGCACAAAACCCAACGTTTAGGCAGTGCATTGACTTTCCTTGAGCGGTACCACAATGAAGTTGAAGATTTTTTAGACCAAATTGTTACTGGTGACGAAACATGGGTGGCCTACGTCACACCAGAATCGAAACAACAATCCATGGAATGGCGACATTCATCATCACCCAAAAAAGTGAAGTTTAAGCAAACAATTTCTCCCCGGAAAATCATGTGCACAGTTTTTTGGGACAGAAAAGGAGTATTGCTAGTGGAGTTTCTGCCTCGTAATGAGACAATCAATGCAGCGTCTTATTGTGAGACATTGAACAATCTGCGTCGTGCAATCCAGAACAAAAGACGTGGCAAGTTGAGTAAGGGTATTGTTTTGCTGCATGACAATGCCCGTCCACATGTGGCTAATCGGACCAAAGATCTCATCAAATCTTTTAAATGGGAAACTCTAGATCATCCTCCATACAGCCCCGATCTGGCGCCCAGCGACTACCATTTGTTCCTGCACTTGAAGAAACACCTGGGTGGTCAGCGTCTTCAAGACGATAACGAAGTCAAAACATTTGTGGTCAGGCGGCAGAATTTTATGAGGAGGGTATTCAAAAACTGGTGCCACGTTATGACAAGTGCCTCAATATTCACGGAAATTATGTAGAAAAGTAGATTAAGGTACAGGCTTTCATGTAAGCTAAAAATTATTGCGATATCTTTGCACGTCTTTTTTTAATTCCAAAACGGTACTTACTTAAAAAACATGCCTCGTATTTGTACACTATTATTATATCAGTTCGCCAATTTATATTACGCATCAACTTTCTATTTCAAGATATTATGGCCTCAAGTTTGTAATATTTGGTAATTCTCAAGTATAAATTCTTGTTTATATTTCAGTACATTTGTAGTATTTCCTCATTCGTAAACTAATAAAACTGCAAAATAAAATTCATTGCATTTTAAGTACCAGGAAGAACAATAAATAAAGGATTATCTAATATGTATTATACGACTAAAACTTCTAGACTTATTTTAAAATAAAATAATACGTGGGTTGCTGTTAAACAACACGTTTTACTATAGCATTTTGGATTTCACATTTAAAAAAGGTTTGGGTAACCAGGAATTTAGATAAGCGCAGTGGCGGCTTGTGACAATATTGTGTGGTGGAGACAATCTCTAGTCAACCCCCTCCCCTCCACATTTTATTAATTTTAGAAATTTTATGTCAGTTTAGCTCAATTTATAGTAATTTATAACCTCTTTTATTGCTAACTAAAATAATACCGACACAAAAAAATGTAGGCAAATTTAGAAGCCATTTTAAAATGAAAAATACATATATTCTTATCGGAAATATTTATCTACCCAAATGTAAATACTAATGTATTTCCTTCAAAATTGCATATATTTAGTCTTTAAACTGCAGTTGAGAGCATGTATACGGGCCACGTGTTTACATTCCTCCATCTAACTAACGCAAAACTATTCAGGTGTTTTTGTGATTTTATATCGACGAAAACATACCACGACACAGAGCACATGAGTTATTTAAGTCTAGATCGTCCAGTAAAATATAAAGGATATTCTAAGCGTAAACGGACGTATTTCTAACGAAGAATGGAAGACACAATTTTTATTTTCTTTGTTTGTTTACTTAAGCAAATGGTTTGTTTTTTACCTAAAACACTATTATGCTGAATTTTTCAGGAATAACTCCTTTACTATATTTATTATTTCATTTTCATAATTTTTACCGAAGAAAGATATGTATGGTGGTTGATTTTGAAATATTGTAGTTATTACTTCGATGTCATCCTGGAATTAATAACTATACTTAACTTAAACACTACACTTTATTACAATAATTAATTAAGGTTAAGTAGGAGTACGGCTGTACAACGTTAAGATCACGGAGCTGACAACAACAACAACTATTGGGTTTCAACAGCCTGACGAATAGTTGTTGTCATCTCCATGACAATAATTAATATATATTAAATATTCTTAAACACAATTTTTATTGTGCGGAAGTATCTAAACCGAAGTCGATATGCGACGGCCATCCACATATGTTTCTTCTTTCAATAGCCGATCTTCGATGGCCGTCTGGCTCACATGCTTGCTTTAGTTTTCCTTACTGTGATAGGGAGAGACACCTTTTCCCTACAGTGCCAAGCACTGACATATACTCATGACGCGTCTAGTAATGCAGATGCAACTGCGCCACTAAATCAACCAATACAGATTTATTTACAATATTTACAGAAAATAAATGCTTTGTGATGATTAAGTTGTGATTTGCAATGGTGGAGCCATAGTCCCATGGCTCTTTAAGACGAATTCATTTTTTTATTATTTGGTAGTATTACAATTTTACAAATTACAACTGTTTTATATTTTAATTTTAGGTGGGTGTCGTAGAATTAAAAGATATGCATGTTATACGTCAAATACATTATTATTAGTATTAGGAATAACGTTACAATATTTTATCGTTACTGTTGAAAAAAAGCTTTTTATGTATGCCGATTCTCCAAATGAAATAAAACTTACGCCTACCACAAAAAAAGCTGACTTTTACTTTCTTATAATTAAGTGATTGCATGATCCAAGTGGATTCATTTTATTAGTTTTTGTTACGGATCGCCGGTTGCATTTGTTTCCAACTCCTTTTAAAATTTAATTGAGGTTATGTAAAGTGAACCAAAATAATCTGTGAATATGCACATGTGCATTTTAAAAACTTGTTACTAGATGGACGACAACTATTAAAGAAATATTATCACGGTTTAAAGTGTTTAACTAGTGATTTATTTCATTTTACTCCCACACATTATGTTGGAGCTAGTAATTTCTGATAGAAGCATATTAGATATTGGTTACATCTGAGGCAAATAACAAATTATGATTGATAGTAGCTGAATATAAAATTATTGTAAGCTTTTCTTTCCTGTTACAAATTTACCAAACCTAGAATTTGTGTGGGTTGAAATCGCAATAAAGATTTTTCCCGACTCGTCCACAGTAAAAATAAATAACTTTCTAATTACATGTCTCTCTGTATATACATATTTTATGTAACGATTGCTCTAGCAGAAAGGCAAAGTTCTTTCCATTCATCGTACCAATTTTATTGATTTATATTATTTCCTATATTCGTGTATATAGATTATTAAGTTCTCGTTACTATCTCAAAAATACGTGTTATGATAATTACGAAGTGCGATGATAAATAACCAAATGTCGTGTCGAATTACGTGAATCGTTTTTCATTTCGGGTTCTTTGATGTAGAATAAACGTGCTGCGTGTTGGGCATGTGCGAAATCGTGAGATTTTCGAAAGAAAAGACCGCTTACCTGATCCGAAAGTACAGATGCCGTTATTTTTCGTTTAGGTTCGGATCATTTATCTAAACTTGATGTGTTTTTGTTTGATTATAATACCGAACAATTGTTTAATTGTCAAATAGTATTATAACTCCTTTTTTGATATAAGTAGTATTTGTTGGAGTTAATTGCTGAAGACTGATTGTTGTTGGTACTAATTCTTTATGTATTTTTTTTTTGGTATTCAAGTAAAACTACTGACACTTTAAAAGTTTAAATTTTATTGGTTTGATGAAAGTTTATCTTCATACTGGCATATTTAGGATTTGACAAAATTATTTTTGAAACCGGTGTAATTGTTTTTGCCCAAATTTAATAAAATTTAATACGTAATAGATTAGTATCTTAATGTAGTGCGTAATTTTCGTTGCATTACCGGGAGTGTATATGTATATCTCACAAAAGGAAGCATTCATAAGCGTTCAATACTTTCATTACTTTACAAATATCCAAATATCGTTAATCATTACTGATTCTGCCTTTATGTTCTTGAAATAAATGAGAAAAACACGCTCACTCTGAACCAAATCGCCTAAAACTATCTTAAAATATTAGTTTCCAAGTCTGCAACACTTCCTTTCGCTTCCAATATCGTCCTCCTTTTACAGAATTTTGAATCTTCTGAAAATTATAAAGTACGCTTATATCTAAACTTGCATGTATATTGCCGCGGTAATTGTACATACCATACACTGTTTGGTTTCCGGGTTGGATTTGTCTCCTGGCTCTTCATTTGGCCGAAGTTTCGTTCCCAATCAAAAGGGACATCTTCAGGGCTGCTGCTGACCTGAAACTGACTCAATTTCCAGCACCCGATTCTAGCATGGAAGCCGAACAGCGTATAGTGTAGTTGTGTTTTTTTTTTTTCTAGAGAGATCGCCTTTATATATGTACATATGTGCCATCTTACTTATAATAAACTTCCCACAACCATTAAAGAATTGCGGACCATTTTCAAGTTCAAAAAGGACTTAAGGACGTTTTTGATACACCAATTATAATGTTAAGGAATTTCTGAATGCTTGATATACTGTCTGCAACACTTGGATAAACAGGTGTATTGTTCTCTGCGTAAGTTAGATTTGTTGGTTATTGTCCCAGTTATGTCACATTCAAATATAACGTAGAAGGGCATGTATCCGTCCTTTATTTCTGATTTCCTATTTCGTGTCAATACTTCCTCAGACAGCCGTATCCTATTCACAAATTTATCACCGTTTTAAACTATGTTGCATTAAGGGTCAACACCTCCGCATTGGAGTACTGTGACAGTTTCCTTAACATCTGTTTCGATGCAGCTAGTGTTTTCTTATGACCCCTAGTCATTGTATGTACCACGTATCGTAGTTTTGGTTATTGCTAGATTTGGTTCCGGTTTAGTGAAACTTGTTTTAGAACCTTCCCTTTTTAATCGTATACCTTTTTTTCCTCTTAGCTCTGATTTATTGTCCCCGAAAAGCATTGCAGCCTAAACACTTATTATGCTATTTCCGTATTAAGAGATGAGACTGTGTAACGGGATAACAGAGAACACTTACACATTCTGTGTGAATGTAAGGCTCTGGATGCAAAAAGACAGGAAATGTTTAGCAAGGCGAAAATGAAACCAGAGGATTCTTTCTATAAACCAGTCAGAGACATGTTTATATTAGTGCAGGGTACTAGAATACTGGAAAGAATGATATAATTTAATGGGTAGAAGAAATGGGAAATCAAATACAAAGAGCCAAGAGACTGCAGTGCTTACGGAGACTTCAGGTCAGATGATCCCCACAAAAAAAAATGGAAAATAAGTTTTACTATGTTCTTTGCCTGGGGTGTTCCTAGTTCTTCTATATACATATGTGCAGGTAATATGTATTGTTATTCCAAAGAACTGTTCTGGTGCATACCTTCTTGTCTCTGATCCTCTTTTGGGGGGTCTTTCCATTGTTCTCAATTTCTTGATGGCCCGGTATCCATATAAAAATAACACTGTTCCTGTCAAGCAGTTCTAATAGTTCATCGAGGTAATCCATCCCCAGCAGACGACACTTCGATTTAGTGCTTTTGTGGCGCTTGCCTATCCGGCATTTTTATTCATTCTTTTGGCGTATTGTAAGAGCGTTCACATCTCTGTCTAAAACACAGAAGGATACGTCCAAAGTACGTAACTTAGACCTCCATGACGAGAGCATATCCTAGAGTTATATTTTGTTTATTTATTCATACAAAATTTGAATTGTAAGTAAATAATCCTCAAAGCGCATTCCAATAACGGAAATAAGTAAGAAGCATTTTTTTGATCTTCTTGCATACAGTTACAAAGTACGATCAAGAGGCAACATACAAACCAGTTTACTTAAACTCGATAAATATTCATTAACACAAAGTGACATTTCAATATTTACTACGTTGAAACTAACACCTCTGCATGCATTTTGCACTCATTTCCATAAAGATCTTTACGAGTGCATCTAAAATCAGTATACAAGTTGTTTAATTCAACGACTTCAGTATTATATATAACCGCAAAATGAAGGATGAAAACGTTTTCCAATTTAATTTACGTTCATGCATTTCCTAAGACGATCATAAATTAATTAAGGAAGTTATTTTAATATATTACTAGAACAGATGGCAAGCAAGGGTAAGAAAAGGTGTCTTGCGCAATGTCCAATTGCATTCAGGCTGTTTACAGAAACAAACGATGCTTGATGAAAGTAGTAATTGCCTCTCTGTAAATGAAAAAAATACCGCTAACGATCTTGATTAAATTAAACAATTAAACGACGTATATGTTGTCATAGTACAATATTTGCTTCCTTTGATTTCCTTTTACTTCTATGCAGTTAATTACATTTACGACTTTGTAATAACCGGCACAAGAATGTAATTTTACGATATTTGAAAGAAAAACTCTAAAAACACCTGAATCCTTAGCAGTTTTTACATTAGTATAAAATAGAGAGTGGAATTAATTTATAATCCGTACAGATTTCTTAATACAGTTACACTAGTTGAAAATTTGATACAATCAATTAAGCAAATCATCATTCATGGGAAAAATTTATATTATCATGAAAGAAATCAGAACTACGTAATTATATTGTTACCTGGAATTGGATATTTTAAAACTCTGTAATCTAGAACAAATCTAAAATTAGTTGTTGATCTTCTACAGGTAGATGATGATTCATTCTCCCAACTGTAGATACTGAAAATATTCGCGTTTGTTCCTGAATAACAACGCAATAATTATATCTCGAACTTATGATTAATTACCATCGTTAAGGAGAAAATAGAAAAAACAGCTACTGTCTATGTCTGTCTCTCCTTCTATTATTATTTATAACGAACAAGTTTGCCGATCGCCGTACACTAATATTGACTGCGATTATGAAATGTTGTTGGAACAATGGCCAGCGGTAGATTTGACAGTTATGCCTATTTAATCTGAAATGACTTCCTCTAGACATAATAGCCGCCATAAATAAAACTTGCCGCGATCAGTTGCGAACGCAAAAACTAATAGCCTACAAATTTAAATACAGCATCATTAATTGCACACATAGTGGACCTACAAATTAACTAAATGAAACAGACGCTTTGAGTATGACAACTGGGGAATTGTAAAAGTTCTATTATGCTTCTTGGGAATATAGAATAGGAAATGAGTATCGATTACGTCAGTTCATTTGTTTTCTCGTATTTACAATTGTGAGCGTGTTTATATTTAGAATGTTGGACATTTGTACAATACATCTGGTACGGTATAAACCCAAATAGTAGATGTACTTCGTGTCGGCAACTTTGATGTTTTGAAATTAAATAGCAATTCGCGCAGTAAACTGGGCAAATGGGATTCAGGACACATTTGCAGGGCGGGCTTGTTACAATATTGCAATTGTAAAAAAGAGCACGAGAAAATCGCTGAGCAAAAATGGTTATAATAGTTTACATAATCAATATTAATGAATTTACTCAGAAAAAAATATTATTATCACATTAATAGTAGTTAAATATAATTATAAATACGAATTCACCTACTGAATGCTTTTTTCCAAAAATGAATAAATAACAAAGCGAACAACAATATAAGCTGTTCTGAAATAATATTAAGCTTAAGGAAATTGAATGTATTTCTGCTAATTACTGTAATAAATTTTAAGAGAAATCCTTCACAGGAGATTTCTTTGCAGAATTGAAATTTTGAAGAATTTGAACCTAGACACCTCGTTTACCGGACGAACACACTACCAATTGAACTAGCGACGAATTATTTATACAATGTTAATGATTGCATATTGTAAATGCTGCTTTACAGTTCGCAATTTTTGTTGCGAGCTCTAAAGCGGCTTTAAAAATAACACATGTTCTATTCCCTGCAATGCAAGTAAAATTGCTCCTAGCTGATCTAAATCCGTTGAATGCGCATGCGTGCAATTTTTATTGATGAAAGAAGTAAGATACTCATCTATGATATTCATCTATAGTATATTTAAAAGATTGTTTTTCTTACGCAGTTTTCTCTAAATACACAGAGAAAAAGAAGTTTCTGAATCATATTGTTATAAACAATGAATTCAAATGATGTACAGTATTTGTTTAAAAAAAATAAACTTGGATTAGATAGATATTGATAGAAAAATGTATTAAGAGTACCAACATATTTGAATGAATTAACTTAACTATACCTACTTGGTTGTATTAGTTATATTAATTTAATAGTACCAAATATTTTGTAAACTGTAAACATTAACGTTAACTATAGTTGACTTACCACACTTTATTAAAGATTGAAGAAAGTTATTTTCATACTTACTGACTGTATATTACTGCTTTGTTCCATTAAATAAATCAGTTTCTTTTCTTCATAAACATAATAATGCTATGTTGAAGTAGATGGGCAATAATCGTTACTGCTGAAGGCTTTCTGCTCATCTGAACTGCCCCCTATATTTTTATAATTGACTTCGCATTGGAGTTTCATTCGCTGTTTTGATGTTGATCCTATAAGATATTTACCTTATAAATAGATAAATAGTTTTATAGCTCTGTCTTCCATGCATTGAAGTTATGTTAAATATATCTTGTTAGCATAGTGAAATAAGAGAACTGTCATCTTTACGTCAGCTTCTGTACTCATAAAGTATATCCAATGTATTTGCTACTACATGGATACAAAATTTTGCGATAATAATGTTTATTTAGATCATGTTTTAGCTAATAATGTCTACGATATAATTATGTTCTATTTATCAGGGTTTGAGCAAATGGAGAGGATAAAACTCGAGAAAAGGTAACTTTAACACCAAAAACTTTAAAAACGATTGCAATTTTGGTTAACCTAAACCATATTTCTTAATAGCCTGCACCTGGTTAATTGGACAATACTTATTATTTCAAGTGAGCTTGTTGAGTTTGCTAAATTATTAAATAATTGGGTGATATCTTAATACTTTGTTGGATTCAACATTTAATAAATATTTGTTTGAATCAACTATCTTTTTCTGCACGGCCAAATAAATTCTTTCAATACTTCTGACAATGAAAACAAATAACAATATAGGTTTGTTCGAACATGCAGTTCGCGAACGGTTCACGATCATGTGAACCAATCAGACAACCTATTCCAGTTCGCGAGGACTCCAATCTGTTCTCTAATCGGTTCACGTGATCACAAACCGTTCGAACAGCCCTAATATATGTATAATTCTTCCAGGTTTGACTCTGTGTGAGTAAATGATAACGATAAAAGGTGAAATTGAAAATCAGGTCGAAATCTCATAAACTCTGTTTATTAATGAATTAAATAATGGCGACACGTTCAAGTGGTTAAACCACCCATCTTGAGGCCAAAGAGTAAATAAAACAAAAGGATTAAGACAAAGTATAACAAATTGGCTAAAACGAGTGCAAAATACTAAGTTAAATTGATGAAATAGTGAAGATATGATAAAACTGTAACCGGAACGAAAACACTAACATATTAAAATTAATTGGATGAAGTCAGACAATGTACTAACTTAGTACATTAGTAGTAATATAGTAAATAAGTAACATAGTAATAGTTTTAGTCTTAGTCTTTTGTGAGATTTGGACCTGATTTTCTGTTTACCTTCTATCGATATAATATACGTATTGCTGTGGCCTGGCACCCCGGTTTTCGTAAATTCAGTGTTCCGATTTGCCTTTATCAATGTTTCGGGAAAGTTTTCTCAGATATTTAATTTGGATAAGAGTTAGTTATTGATTTGATTGTTTAATGTTATTATTGAATGTTCAGGTTGTTTAAATTGATTTCACTTTTTAATTTGTTAGTATTTGCTCATGTAGCTCATGTCCTTCTTAGAAGTATTCTTCTTCTATGATCATTGTGCGTGGCGTAGCATACGCAGCTGTAGGATTTTTATATGTATGCGATTGTTTAACCCTGTGAGGCCCAGTTCTGAGATAGACGCTAAAGTGTAAGTACATGTAATTTTATATTGTTATTTTGGTATTACATTTTGATTTTAAATTTGTTTCGTTAAAATTGATTTATCTCGTCCATCCAGGAACTCGCTATATAATAATTGGTATTATATTCTTGTATACACAAATTAGATATAGGATCATTTATTATTTAAGTTCTGAAAGATATTTTTAAGTTTAAAGAGTTAATTTGTCGTTTTTTAAGTTTGCTGATTTGCTATTTTATAATTAATCACCTCGGGTTGGGTAAATAGAAGCTTTGTGCTTGCTTTTAGTTTTCATTTATATAAATTCACTTGAATTGTCCACGTTTAATTTAGTTTGTTTAATGTTGAAACCACGTGGATTGATTTGTTAAAAAAAGGACTATCTTCCTGAACTATTTTACCCTTTTGCTTTGTTAAAGGATTTTGCATTGTCCTTTTGTAAATTAGAGTCTTTTGCAGTTTTGATTTCGACCAGGACCTTTCGTCCAAGGTTTTTTTTTCTGCGTAATTGTAATTAATGTTTTTTTTTTTTTTTTTTATATAATAAATTTTTGATTGTTATTAACGTCATTTTAATTCTCTAACTTATTTTAATTAACCTTTTCAATTTTTGAGTCTATAAAGGAAGTCAGTTTCTTTCACCCACAATTTACTTTTCGTGATTAGATTCAAGTTTTAATTGCGAGGGTAACCCTGAGTTTAGTTGTTCTTTTGCGCCCTTTTATTTTTATCCGTTGAGCTAGCTACTTTGATTTTTAATTTTTATTAATTCATTTTGCATTTTCTTTTGTACCTTCAGTACACAGCAGTATATTTTGCCTGTTTTAACAAATCTTTTTTGTTTTGTGTATAATAGACTACTAACAAATCTTAAGGGAATATCGCCAAGTATTTTTTTAATTAGTGTGACCTGCTACTTATTAATTGTTAATTATTATTCATTATTTGTTTTTTAGGCACTTGTATTATATTCTATTTTTTTATTAGTATTACAATGACATAAACCATGTCATTTATGTATTAATTTACAATACTTGTTTTTTTTTTTTATATTTAAATAACAAATCACTATTAATTTCTCTCAGCGTTTACTGAATCTCGTCCCATGATTTATGAATGAATGTGAGCAAGTAAACATTATATTTGTATCAGTGTAAACTATATTTGTGAACTTTCTTCACAATAAATATTACTATTATTTTATCGATGTTATTTGATACGTCGTAAATATTCAGCGAAAACTGCAGACATTAGGCGGAGACATACACACACGCGTGCCGAAGGAGCATACAACGATGTGTTAACATCGTCATTATTAAGATCTTGTACAAACTCTACGAAGAATCAATTTGCATTGAATGAATTTCGGAACAACGAAACTAATTATACACCTGGGTATGAATGCGCGTAGTTTTAGGGCGAAAATCGCCATTCAGCGTACTGTTTGGTTTTCGGTAGCCTACGCTCTAACTTAATTTACATTATGGCTATTGTTTAGATTTAGAGTATTGGTAAAATAAAAAAAAAGAGAGAAAAAGTTGATCATCACCTATTGTTTGACTTTCTCCACTATCAATGCCAGTGTCGACTTTCTAACAATGAAAATTCGGTGTTGATGTTCTAATTGTAACAGGAAGTATAACTTCTAAAATAAACACCAAGGAATAAATAATTAGTTTAGAGAAAGATGGTTCAAACTAATAAACAGGCAAGTATAACGAAATTCCTTTTTCCTTATCATCAAAAAGGTTCTGTAATGTAAGATTAATTATTCTGAGATCGACAAAATTGTATTTCTATCAAAGTACATTTCGTTCAACATCACACATCTTAATGGGGTTGTCATGTACTGCATGTAACTAAAAGACAATCGGTCATAAAATCGCGTTCGAGTTTTCTATCTAGGATAGTGTGTGGTAAGTAATTTGCATGTAATATGGCCGAAATTCTATCCGAACGTATCATGGCGCAGCCTTGAATAATAGGAGCAAATATGTAATTACAATAGAGCAGCGATCGGCGTTTGCGGTAGCGAATTTTTTAACACTCCTTGTGCTCGCAACGGCGAGATATGAAATCGCGAATAACCACCGCCGCATAAAGAAAAATTGTATATTGTTCTTACCTCCGTTCGTTTCGTAAGATCAATTTTCGATTATCCGACGTTGTCATAATGCACAACGACGGGCGAGAGAAAAAAACGTTTGGTGAAGTATGCGTTCAGCGCTTGGAACCGTCGATTTTGTTTTTGAAAATACACGTGTTTTTTGCGATTTTTGTGGTTTCCTGTCACATTTCAGGAACAAAAATGTATTGAATTCACTTCGATATTTCTTAACGAAAAAGGACCTGAAAAAATCCTTGGGAAAGTTGGCGAGGCAATTTAAAGTACTTATGTAGAATTGCAAAATTATCACTTACATTAACACATATTTTAAATAAATTTATCACCAGGTTTTACATTCTTTGCACTGGCAAGAAATAAAGTCGTTAGTCTTTCAAATCACAATAACCACGACATGTCAACATGGGCTTGTTAAGTTTTACAACCTGCTCTAAGTGTGAGGAAATTTTGAAGAATATTATTAATTGAAAATTAGTAACTTTTTAAAGGAAAAAGGTTGTTATAATTTCAAAACTTGCAAATAGATAATTATCAGAGATAGTGAAGAGATATTTCGACGTCAGGTAACGTCTGAAAGTGCAGGTATTTTACTGGTATGTTCAATTAACTATACAGGGTGTCACAAGACTAATGTCAGCGATCTATATGTGGAAAACTACTTACGAGAAAAATCTGAAAATTTGAGTGTATACTAATATGGATTTGGCCTAATCGAGCAAAATTACACAAGTCTGTAGCACTTTCGGTTATAAAGATTGTTAACATTACCTTTCGTATTTTAAACGCAACACCCCGTATACTTTTATACTTTTTCATTCCTCTTATTCTAGATAAAATTTATGTATCCCCTTATACCAAAATTCATTTGCTTTAGAAATATTTCGAATTTTTGCGGACATCTGCAAACTCCTTAGAAAAACGTTTCCTTCAATCCATTTGGCATGCTGATGGACTGAAGGTAAATGCATCAAGGCATATAAAAATTATTGTATCTTAAGCAAGGTGTGCATGAAAATTGTTAAAACATTAGTTCAGAGAAATTTCAAATGTAATACTTTATTTTTTCTGTCTTATTATTGTTTAACGCCGAAAATAAAGATAATTTATTATTGTCTATACCTATCTCTCAGAGTTTTCGGTTTATTTCAATTTTTTAAAGCGCACATAAACGAAGACTATTTCATTTTAAAGAAAATGTGATACTTTCGCTCTACGCTCTACGGTATCCAAAAAAAAAACAGAAACCGTCCCTAACTGCTTTAAAACATATAGTACAAAATTTTAAAAACAATGGCTCGGTTAGTGCTAGAATTTAGATTAACAAAAACACAATATATATACATATTGCAAGACTGAGATGTGGATACATAGCAATATTGAAGTAGTAATTAAGTTAATAAATGTTTAAAATTCGGTCCGCGAACCTCCAAACATTTTCATATCAATTGAGTACCCCATAAGTAACTTTTCTAATTGCATGTGAAGGTAAGCTGCATACAGTCGTCCATGGTTGTTAGTGGATTGGCATAAACTTGACTTTTTACATATATTCATTTTACGCCTTATTAATATGTTTTCCACTAGTTTTACATACTTTGGAAAATAAAAATACAAACAAAAAGTTGTACACAAAAATGAATAAAGAGGTAGGTATAAGGTATTGCACTGGCTGTATTTAATTTTAGTGTTAAATGCTGTTCTCCTGACGATGCTTTAAAACGAAATATACGTTAAACATTTATCAAATATATTCATGTGATAATACCAACAGTTGATTTTATTATTTTTATTATTTTATTATATTCGCTTTATTCTCAAAGAAGGAATATGTTCCTTTGAACATTTGGATATAATTTTAAGTTCCAAGCCAGGCTTAGGAACTAGTTTAGCTCAGAATAAGGCTGTTTTATATTTTTGTGTTAAGGAAGAGATATTAGATGCTTTCCATTGTATTTATTTAAATATCGTTATTTACATGCTTCGGCAAAGATTTCAATTTTCAGGTTTTCTAACAAATTATAAATGTAAAAATTAGTAGCTTTATAAGTCATTAAATGGAATTAAGATATTGTAATAAATGCATTATTAAACATAAATAGGTATTTACAAATAACATCAGGGAAAATAAAAGATAAAATTTAAATTTAATATTTACGTTGATGTTTTTTGCTAAACACTTAAATATATTATTTAGTGATATATTTATCATACTTCAATTGATTACATAATACATAAAATTAATAATTTTTGCGGTTATAACCTTGCAGTAAACCTGAAGGTGGAAACAATTTGTTAAAATACATAAGATTTTTTGCTTAACACGATCCATTTAAAAAAAAAGTTTTTTGTGAGATCCGTCTGACATAGAATCTTATGGAGTAAATAGTAACAAAACCAGAAAAATACGTTCTTTCCAATCCTTTTATTAGTAAAATATTATTGTCGATCGGTTTCGACTTATGCCATCCTCTGGACACACTAATGTGAAATAGCAGTATTATAGTATGTAACTAATTAGAGATTAATTTTTTTTTTATACCCTACATACGTCAGTAAGAATTTAAAAAAGCTGCTTCATATATAGAAGCAGTATTCGCAAACATTTACATTGTATTATTGTAAATGTTTATTTGTAAATAATCCAAAACTTCCAATAACTAGATAGAATCTTATGTTTATCATAAATTTGTCTGGTCGTACTATTCCAATCTTCTTTGTTTTCCTTTTTGAGTCAAGTTCCTACCTGGTCTTGTGCTGTGTTTTTAGACACTGCTAGATTAGGTTCTGGGCATATATATGAAGCACATGTCCTTTCTTGCTAACTCATCGGCTTTTTCGTTTTCTTCGATTGCTGAATATCCGACCACCACAGCAAAGTGATTTTATTGCAATATGTCAGGCTATTCAGTCCTTGAATACATTCCCAAACCACTCTTGATTGTATATTGGGGTTGTCCTCAGTATCGCCTGACTGTCTGTCGTAATATGGATCCGCTTATTTTCATAAGCCCTTCTGATTGATTTCAGTGGCGCAATGCAATACTGCATATACGTCTGCTTGAAAGATCGTGACATTTTCGTAGTGGAAGTGTGATCAGTTTATTTCTCACCCCGTGATAGATTCTCAACTCCAGTCCCGTTTTCGGTATTGGATTGATTCCAGCTTATCCGATTCCTGACTTCCACTTTGAAAAGATATGTCGAAATCATGTGGTCTAATCTCACTCTCGAAAAGGTTGCCTTCCACATTATGAACACATATTTATACATGTACTTATTAAAGTTTTGAAAATGTGCAGTATAATAGAAAGCAATTCTGCATGAAAAAGAAATAAAAGTATAGTAGTAGGCAGAAAATACGTAGGTTAACAAATAGAGTTCTTATCTGCAATGTATTACAATTATCCGTTCCGGTACGATACACGAAAAATCGTTGACGAAAATTACGAAATTACTGAACAGCTTCGTTAGGGAAGTACTCACTGAAAAGAATACTAAATACATTGTTTGCTTACGCTTTCAGATCGGAACTATAAGATGAACGAACTTCCTCACTTAGAGGAGGGTCTCCATTACAAGAGTTTTTACTGTATTATAATTTCTAAGCAATAAGTGTTATTTCTGCTTCGTTCTTAGTGCATGTGCAGATATAGCTGTGTATAATCAATTTTATTGTACTAGAACTTGATGTTTCTACGATATGCCACAACTTTATAGCAATTTCAAACTTAAATATTTGCGTTTGTAAATTGATTTCATGCTGTTGTATTGGTTAATGTTTTCCTTTCAACTGTGTATTAATTATTACGCTTTCCTTCTACCCATATCAATTAATGTGGTAATAATAATTGTGGTTGTACAGTAACTACTTTCCTTTTCATCTGTCGATGTTTAAATTCCTGGCAAGCATTTTGTGGTCTCTGGTTTATTTGTTTGTTTATTTCTGCAACTTATACTATGACCAATTAAGATCCACAATAACTATCTTCCTAATATGGTGTAACTGAATGTGTGGTGGAAGCGGTTGAAATTGGCTTTCGTGTTGTAAAATTATCTGCAAGTATGAGTTTCAAACCGTGTAAACAATAATTATTGATTTGATCTTGACTTGTGGTGTGGTATTGGCTAGTTAATTAATTGTTTTCTGATAAGTCCGTCAGTTTTTAATGTTAATTAACACGCATTGAACTGACTACGCAGGCAATAAAAGTGATTTATTTTATTTTAAAGTTTCTGATAACTATAAATATTAATCTCCATATTTAATTTTTGTAATCTTGCTATACCTTCGGGGCAACTAATTTACTTTCATACCTAGCGAGTTTATTCAAGTTTTCCTTTCTAAATAAATGCGATTCGTACAAAGTTTATGTTAAATCATAATTAATTTGACAAGTAAGAAATTATTGTAAATAAATTCTTACATATCTATTCGAAAGTAGCAATTTCAGTACAGGTTGCGCATTTTGACATAATTTCGTTCCAAAACAAATATTCCGGGATTAATAGCATTTTTTAGTTCCATCATCTCATGTAACAAGAAAACGCGATTCATTCTTTAAACCAGAGAAAAAATATGGTAAACATTTCATAATGCTCAATTACACTGGTCAACAAAATTTCGGATTAACACGTCAAGAAATGTTCAAACATTAACCATTGTATGCTGTTTTATCAGCTCCGAGCACTAGCCAACAACTGAAATAACGTCAAGGCATGTTTTCTTATAGTACATATCTATGCATGCTATTTTAGGTGGATAAGCGAATATCCTGGAACATAAAAATTGAGAGTGATGGGGAAATTCTGAAAACATAATTGATTTCAGCATGCAAAAGTATATGGAACTCAGGCATTTTTTGTGCTTGGGACAAAAATCTTGTTAATCAGTGTTATTATTATAATATTATTTTCACCACGAATTACAAAGCGTGGCAAATTTCTATATTGAATAATTATTGCTAAAATAATTATTTTCGTTTTTCTTAATTTTTCAGAGAGCAGTACCTTTTCAATGTCTTCGAAGCCATCATATCAACACTAGATACAAAATTGCAGAGGATAGAGAATCTAGACAAAGCAGTAGAGCACTTAATGAGGAGAGTTGAAAGTCTAGATACGAGGGTCAATAATAATATTGACAAAACTGAAGCGGTAATAGCAAAATTGCGGAACTTAGACTTTAAATTATTCTCACCTTCAACGGAAACGCAGAAAAGCTTTAACCAAGAGAGGCTATCAAAACACAAAGCTGGTCACCTAGAAAATGATCCGCATACGTTAAGTACGAGGCTAGTTTCGCTAGATCAAAAAGTCAGTGACATTGACAATAAACTGAGTATTTTGAAGAACCAATTAGATAGTAATTACTTGCAAAATGACGATATCAATGTTGAAGCTAGCGAGAAGAAGCCTGTTAGCATGAATGTTGTCGAAATAACGAAAGCTTTAAATTCCGAAGTGATTAATCATATCACGAAGGAATTGAATCAACTCAGAGAAGTTACCGGAAATGTTGACAGGAAGTTGCAGTTCCACATTAACTTAGTTAACGATAACCTCGGGAAGGTGCTCCATATGATGAGTGACGTCCATGAAGCGATCGTCGAACAAGTGACGGAAATTCCTTTTGACGATATTAGAAATCGCACGACCACAACGCCAGCACCGATCCTGATAAAAGGCAGTAAATTGGATTCGCTCGTGAAGCAAATGAAGCCTATAATAAACGTATCGGAAAAAATGGATGAAGTATGGGATGTGGTTGTAGGAACGAAGAGTTCCGTTGACGATTTGGTACCTAAATCAGACGAACTCTTAACGCAAACACAAAGGCAGGAGAGGGCTATTGGGAGATGCATAGCGATTTTAGATCGAAAGCCAATCAGATCATTGAAAATTTGGATATGGTGGAAAAGCGTTTGAAGAAACAAGAGGACGATGTCGCAACCTTGGCTCAAAGACCCGTTCCAGCCGAACTACTTTTAGATCCCACCATCGATAGGTTGGTCGAATTTAATCCTAATCGGTACCAAGCGGATGAATTTGCCCCAGCAACAGATACGACACTCCCTATCACTTACACCACGTTACCTCCAACGACAGTAACACAAGCAACTACAACAACTAATACGATTCCAATCGTAACTACGACGCAACAAGTTGTAAACGCTACAGAAAAGAGAGCGGAAAAACGAAAAGGAGGAGTTATATTTCCAAGCGTAAAGAATAAGCCGTCAATTTCAAACAACAGTTTCACTACCGATCTACTTAGCATAAAAGATATAAAGGTGAGTTTTTTATAATCGATGCAGAATTAAGTTATATTTATTAGGAGTTTCTTTTTAGTTAATATTCTATAGAAGTAAATAGATACCGTTTAATTAACATATCTTAATTGAATTAAATTAAAAATAACACATGTTATTCTGTGTTCTATATCTGTTACACATACATAATTTCTTATACTTGTCAGGAAGTTTCTGCTTTTATGCCACACGTTTTAATTAGAAATACTAATATCAACGGCAAGTTAATTTAGTTCCATTTATGGGATCATTAATAACTAACTAGCAAATGTCAGACAAGACTTCGTTGGTAACAAATTAGCAAAACAAGAATAAACTGTAACAGTTCAATTACAAAAAAAAATCTCACAACTTTTTCTCGTAACAAAAATAAATCCTGTTCGCCTTTGACTCACACTTAGTTTCGTTTTTATGTTTAATAACGTACGGGGCATACATTTCATTAGGTATTCTACCGTTGTGTAACAGAATGTTTTCCCAGGATATGAGGTCAGATCTTCATGAAAATCAATTAAACACACAATACCCATTTTGCGACAACATCCGCTGATTCATAGCAAATATGTTAATACATGTTTTGATTATGGGGGTAATCATGCGCAGTATCATAGTATTAACATTTATACATAATATGGCATTATTCTAGAAGTAAGGATGTTATACAAATCCGTTACCACGCCAAGGTGTTCTCACACATAAAAAATAATTTGCAAAACTGCAACTACTACACCCATGTACCATCAGCGTCACTCATAATGTCTGGTCGTACTACCTTTTTTAATACGCTAGGGGTTATTCCTCTTTAATATCACTCTTCCTGAACATTTCTTTTAAAACGCCAAATGCTATTTTCGTAACATGCTTATCATATTACTAGTATTATTGACAATTCAATTACAGAAAAAAATCTACAACTTTTTCTCTTACCAAAAATAAATCCTGTTCGCCTTTGACTCACACTTAGTTTCGTTTTTATGTTTAATAACGTACGGGGCATACATTTCATTAGGTATTCCACCGTTGGGTAACAGAATGTTTTCCCAGGATATGAGGTCAGATCTTCATGAAAATCAATTAAACACACAATACCCATTTTGCGAGAACATCCGCTGATTCATACCAAATATGTTAATACATGTTTTGATTATGGGGGTAATCATGCGCTGTATCATAGTATTAACATTTATAGATAATTTGGCATTATTCTAGAAGTAAGGATGTTATACAAATCCGTTCCACGCCAAGATGTTCTCACACATAAAAAATAATTTGGCAAAAGTACAACTACTACACCCAATCAGCGTCACTCATAATGTCTGGTCGTACTGCCTTTTTTAATACGCTAGGGGTTATTTCCTCTTTAATTCACCATTCCTGAACATTTCTTTTAAAACAGCAAATGGTATTTTCGTAACATGCTTACCATATTACTAGTATTATTGAATGCTAGTAACATCAGTAGGGGACAAGTATTATAGTTTGGGGGACAGAAATATTGAAGTTTTTATTTAAAATAAACGCATAGTTGTTGTCACGTTGTTGGCGGTAAATAGTCCTTTTCCACACAATTTGCATCTATATTTGGAGTTAATCATGCTGCTGATTGAACTTCAATTTTTTAGGTGTGTGAATGTGTACAATTGTTTTTAAATATTCCGACATTTCTATATACCTAAAAATTTACAAATTTAAAACAGAAACAATATCCTAAGAAAATTAGGTAATGATTTAGTATATATAATTGCAAAGATATAAACATATTCCTTAATTTTTCTAGAATATTAAATTATTTTTAGGAAGACAAAATAAAAATACGAATTTACTTTTGTAGCCATATACTATGAAAAATAATAAGTAGCAATAGTCATTTCCGAAATTATATATTACTTTGAAGGTTACCGAAAGGTACGTATTTCAGATAAGCAGACAAAACGATTTAAAATTGCACACATAACCCCGCACACTTTCTTTTATAAATTTAAATAAGAGGGACCGATATAGCAATCAATAAGGATAAAATTTGTAAAAACCGCCAAATGGGCAACGTGTTAAGCAATACAGTATATATTTCCTATATGATAATACCGCATGCAATTAGCGTATTAAATGTTTAATTTATTGATTACTTAATATTACTTTCTTTAAAAACTGCAGATTAACTGGCATAAAACAAATCTGCACCTTTCAAATTAAGTAAATAAGCAAAAAGATTGTGTCTTATTTCAATATCAAATGATCTCATTCTTAAAGAAAAAAAAAAACATTGTAATTATTTCCAAGCACACAAGGCTATCTACACAACACCTCACTACTCTACTTAAATTTTGTAAGTTAGAATATGTTCTATAGGCAAAAAAAAGGTGGTACTGAGCGAATAAAATCTGAAAATATTAGTTTGCAATCAATTATACATTAATTATCAATGGTAAAACTGGAATAAAGGTCGCGCTCAATAATTGGGAACGATAGGCCGGGCCCTGTATATACGGCACCGACCAGTGACATTATGAGTGACGCTGATGTTACATAATATATCAAGCATATCAATTCGCATGATATTTAAATTTTAATTGACTTGGGAATATCCTCCTAGTAGATATAACTACGCATTTGATATATAGTTACATAGTTTTACGGATTTTCCACCAATTGGTTTCAATTTTAATGGTTTATTCAAGAATTTGGTCTTATAAATCACAATTTCTTGTTTGGCAACGTTTTGACGAAGTCTACAATCTCTCTCAAATCGCTAGAATTAAATTGTAAAAAGTGTAACAATCCAGTTTGAAGTAACAAACGGCAACTGCTATTATTGAAATAGTATTACATTTGAAAAGATTTATTCGAAATAAAAAATAAGTTTTGAAACTGAAAAGTTCGCAGGCTAAAAAAAGAATCAGTAACACTGCCCAAAATAACGGGTTTTGTTGAATTAAATTAATGAATATAGATGCTGATATATTAGTAGATGAAATTGGCTCTTTTTTACAAAATCTAATCTAAGCTGCTATTGTGATTTTCAGGGATATTCCTGCGTAGATTTACTGAACTCAGGCATGAGACAATCCGGCGTATACTACCTACAAATACGAGGCACCACGTATTGGTTCCTGAAAGTTTTCTGCGAGCAAGAAATTGCCGAGGGCGGCTGGACTGTAAGTATATTAAATTAAATAATTAAATTAAATATGACACGTGAATCTTGTTTGAACATTCAATTCAAATTAGGTTTAAATAATATCGAACGCATGAAGGTTAACGGGCGTTATCAGAAAAAATAGACTAGTTTTTCAGACAATTCACGAGAGAAATTCAATAACATATTGGATACATTCAATTAATAGAAGGTACCGCAGAATTTCAATGTCATTACAATTATCTCACAAAATATTTAAGTCATTAACAAACAAAACATTCAGAAAAGAATAGATTCTCTTCTTATTTGGTTGTGCCTTTGGATCAAATTTATTTTTTACGTGGATGCCTTATGGTTTACTTGTATTATCTTTTGTTAATTGGAAACATATCTCTAACTTTTCTCCTTTTCATCATTCTCCCTATTGTTTTGGACGTGTGTGTCACTACTGGTTTTAAAGTAACTATATATTCCTGATTTTATTTTATAGTTATATGTTTATATTTAAACTTCCTTTTTTCTACGGCTTTGTAACTTAGTAATATAATTATTTGTTAATAATTATAGTTACGCACTTCACTTCCAAAATTTGCTCTATAATTGCATCGTCAACTTTACTTAGGTTACATCTAATGGCTTCCTTACAAGCTGCATTTTCATAGTCTAAAATTATCAAGGCTATCACTTCTTTCTGGGAAGCAATTTATTCAGCTTTACTAAATACATGTTATAGTTTATATAAATTCTTCAATAAAGTAATAATTCAATTTAATTTAATGTAACACATATTGTGAAATTTGCTGCAGCAATCAATGTGTCAAATTGCATTTATTTTTAATATAATTTTGTCACCAATTGTTAGTGTATTTGTTATTTTTTCTCTTGTTTCCTTTGTAACTATTTTCCTATTTCCTACTACGTACCTTCTACTGAATGTAAATTATTTAATTACTTACATCATATTTTTAATGTAGAAAAAAAGTACTTATTTCTAAAGCTAACTATTTGATCTATTTCCAGTAGTAATACTGCAATTGTTTTAAATTCATTCCTTTAATTACTTAGTCTATTTCTTTTGCATGAACTTGGAAAGCAAATGTGAATATATTTACATCATTAAATGAAATACTAATAAATTTCATATGACCTTCCTCTATATGTTTACCTTAAAACTTTTCTTTTCCTGTGGACGATAAATTTGAACGATAATTGTGGCATTGCTGCCTCTTTTTCTTCTCCATGACTTCTTTAAAGTCTAGCCTTAAAGGGATTGATTTGACGTGGGACATTATTCTTGTTTCGTGTCCTTTGAATGTATTAAATAAATCAGTTAATGTCCCTTATTTTTTTATTGCGACGATAGTTTGCTTGTAATAAGTAGGATAACCCGAACTAATATCGGTGTGTATCAACCTTATAGATTTTTCTTTCCATAATTATGGTATTAGTATTGCCTTCGTAACTATGTATATCTCATTGTCAGATTTATGAAAGCTATTTGCATATGTCTACTTCTTCTTATCGTTTCTTCTAGAATTACTCTTAAAGCAAATCTAATCGCTGTGGAACTGCCAACTTAAAATCTTATATATTTGATGTGATTGTTTTCCGTCAATGTCTCTCCACGATTATTTTTGTTAGTTGATAATGTTTTTTTTTTTCAACTTTCGAACTATTTTTTATAAATTTGCGAGCTACGTAGTCTTGTTGTGAGCGGTGAGGCAGAACGAGATGCTTATGTTTCAACCCTTACTTTTGATATTATTTTTTATATATCTTGAATAACTTATTAGCATAGCATTCATTAGCGCCAATGTCAATACGAATACATGACAACTCAGCCGTCCTTTTGCAACTAGCATATGAACATCAACCAGCCCTTATGTATCTTACTTCAAAAGTGTATTCGTAACCATAACCATGGCAAATGTCCTTAGAATTGGTGTCAAGTTGGCGATCTAACACAAGGAGCGAGCAGAACGAAGCACACTCTTTCAAACTCACACGTCCAGCCATAGTTTGCTTGGTTCCTTCCCTTCGTGTTTTAAGAACATCTATTCTAACTGATTATTATTTATTTTATTTGTGTCTTTGTTAAAGATGCTCTCTAATATTCCCTTTGTAATTAGAGCTATCAAAGTTTTTCCTTGCCAAGCTACTAGAATACCATAGAAAAGTGAGGCTTTCTCTTCATGTCACCTGTGTACATGTGGAGTGACCAGGAACCTCTTATCTTTACTCAGTAGATCTTTAATGAATTCAGATCTTCAGCGTGCAATGAGGAACCTTGATGATCTCTGTCTGACAGGTTTATCTGTCGCTTCATTCCTTATCACACCCGTGTGACTGGGGATACCTTTGTTTATGCCATTTGTGCTGTTCCAAACCAACTTGGAGTTAACACTTGCGAAATTAATCGCTTAACTGTTGATTAGTTGTCAGAAATACAGCTATAATCTCACCTGAATCTCTCCCGGAAGAGCCTGTCTTCGGATAGGTACTGATAATATTTTAGTGTTAAGAGGAATGTAACGTCTATTCCCGGCCTTGCATTTGAACGCAATTTAATAAATATAATAAACCATGACATAACTGCTGCATTCAATCACCTGATCACAAGATAGGGTAGATCGCCTAGAATGAACGGCAACCAGTAAATGAACAACAGTACAATTTTTAGCATAAAATAAGAATGCAGTTACGTCTGCATAGTTTTCTTCTATTTTAATCACATATTCCACCTGTGTATAATTTTGTTCAGTTATTGGTCGAATTATAAAGGCATGAGGTATATTATGGGAGATCATCAAAAGGCGATTGCGTTCAGTGTCAAAAAGTTGGAGACCATTTTATTTAAGGTAAGTCATAGGTATGCCTTTCTCTCTTCCTCATTGTGAACTCAAAAATGCGTCTTTGAAGCTGGTGATAAGAAGACCTCGGTTAGTCCAAATCTGACTTATACCTCTGATATCAAATCGAACGTACCTGTCAACATGGAAAATGATAAAAAGATACACAGACGATGACATTTTGGCAAAACTTTTACATTGGCCACATCAAGTCGAAAAAGTTCAGAAACGCATGACATATCTTTCCAATAACATCGTCATAATGGTTAGAAATTTTCGAACAACAAGGAAATGTGGAAAAAGTCAAGAAAGAAGCACGGAGAATGAGACATCTTAAAAAAAACAGAAATGGAATACCTGTAACTGTAAAAAAGATGGTGTTTAAAAGAGAGCCAGATATAGCCAGAATAAAAAAAAAACATAGAAAAGATGAGAAAACGAGTAACTTTCAAGCAGAAAAGAAGGATGAACTAAGAAAGAAGAAAACAAACAAGAGAGGAAGTGCAACAACAATAAAATGACAACAACAGTTTCAAAGGTAACGTAATGAAAATAAAAGAGAAACTGACCATAAGGTGTAGGAATAAATCTGAAAACGAACCTTCCATTAAGGAAATAGAAGACGCTACAAAATGTTTAGAAGTTGGAGATCAGGCGATAGTTGAAAATATTATATTATTTATATTTAAATTCTCGACGAAATTTAGCATTTTTGTTCATAAAATAGAATTTTGTAAGAAATAAAATACTGTTCATTTACTGGTTGATTGAGATTTTACTGTTCATTCATTGGATTTTGCGACTTTTTGAACAAAATAGTTTTTACATAAGAGTTAGACATAAAAACCACTTTTTTTGGGTAAGCTTGGCTTATCCATTCGTAATATAGTAATTGATAATGTAGCAATATCCGTTCTGTTACAATAGATACGAAAAATTGCGGTAAAATTTGCCACTCAAAGTGTAAGTAGTTCATTAATTGTTCATTCGCTGAGCGATCTACCCTACCATCTCTGCATGGTATTGAAACAGGCGTTACGATCTAGGATGTTTGATCAACAAGTAAACGAAATACGTCGCGTCGTGAACTCTAATGAACGTAACAGCGAACTGTATGAGTTGCGTTTTCTGCATTTCGCTTTCTTCCCTAAACGGCGTCCGATTCTAAGGCCGTGCGTTTCTCCCAATACTATCTTATTTACTAGCGCAAGGCACCATTAATGTTAGCAAAATAATTAAGAGACTGTAAGAAAAAAGTATTATTAGGTACATTGTCGAACCTTAAGAATGTTTTGAAGGATAGATCTTTCTTTATGCATTCATTCTTTCCTCATTGGGTACTAACTTTATTTTACGCTTTTATGTGATTTACACTTTCTGTGATTGCGATACAAAGTCTTCTATATACTTTGGCAATTTATTTTGTTTCGAAATTTCCACTTACTAGTGACAAAATAATTTAGAAATGGCAGTTACACCTTCATCCGAATTCATTTATATCAAATTACTCGAAAAGCATAGACATATTTTGCAGCACAATTATATAAAATATCTCTAGGCGATATGTGTATATAACCTACATAGTCGCTGATAATGTTACGGTTGTTACAACAAAAAAATCTGTTCGACATGATTTGATTTTGTTACTTAATCGGTATTTTGTATTACTTTCATGGAAATGTGTTCATGTCCTTTTTTGGTCTGTATCAAGTTTGAAATGGCTTTAGCGCTTTTTGTTTATATTTCACGGCAATCAACTATTGCCAAATATTATAGACCTGTAGATATAAAATATACGAATTGTCTTGTTATAGTATCGCCCATAGTGATAATCACCAGTTAATAAATCTGATGGGTTGCAAGCCATTATTAATGGGCACCTTTATAAAAGAAAATGTATCCAACGTGTAGAGAGGCATTCCTTTATTGCAGCGTTAACTGTATAGTGTGATTGTGCAATAAATATGTACCAGTTCGAAATCGAAATTAATCACGATTTCTTTGTGTCTTATCCGACAGGAAAGAAACCGATGAAACTCCTTTTCGATGATTTATCAGACCTCCGCGAACTGCAATTCGCCCCTCACGTGTACTACACCAATAAATATTTTTTTATATAAATTTGTAGCGTTCATGTTAACACGATCGAGGTCTGTGTTCGCGTACTTCGTGCGAATAATGATGAATGGCCTTAAATGTTAATTAATATTTGCATAAGGATCTCTCTGGGAGAGTACTATAAAGAATGGACCTTTAGAGTCATTAATATAAGATTTTTTCGCCTTCTGTTGACAGATTTACGACTGGAGATGTGGGGATTTTTAATAGCTATTAATTGAACGTTTCCGCTAACTTTATTTCATCCTTAATTGCCCACATGTAACAGAAAGTAATTATATGCAGTACAACACAGGTACAGTATATATGTAGTGAAAATCTAAATTGTTATGTTAAATAACGCATAAGAATTGAAATATTCGTCCAGTTCGATTGGTGTTGTTGCTCTTACACAGCTTTCTTTCGCTTGTGGTGTTTTTTCCAGAAAACATTAGTTGTTCATCTTGTTCATAAAAAAATACACACGATGTTTCAAAATATCGCCCGATAGCTCTCAGCTCAGATTTGTCTAAATATTTGAGTACACATTACTTGATAGAGCAAAAATAATATAATTCAGCACAGTATCAGGCAGAATCACGGTCCAACATCAACCATTTACTCATTTTATAAGTCAAATCTTTGATTGTTTAGGTTCTTGTGTTGAACTGTTTTGAACATCAAATTCTCGTGGAGAACCTTCATTCTTGTTTCATGTTCATTGATTTCGATCCTTCTTGCGAAACCGTATTTATTACCTCAGAGGATCTTTTAAATTCAAGATATCCGAGAAGATAGTACAAATTGTTACAAATATTTCATAGGTAATATCTTCTCACGAAATTAGATTAAGTACTTGGAATTCGGTTTACAAAGATTGTGCAATTGTAAAACCTGTTGATGAAAAGAGAAGATTAAGTACGAGCTTGAAACTGTCACAGAATAACTTTTATATACACTTTGATCTTGTTTAGTCATTTAACTCTTCCTTTTACTTTTGCTTGAGTATCAATCGTAGAAATACCGGGTACAAGGATTTTCAAATGCAGAATTTAATATTGTCTTTCCATGTTTTTGATCAGATCATCGAATATTTTTCTAGGTAATCTAACTGATTCTTCGCTCAATGAAATTCCTAGATTAGAGTCCGGGAGACTTGGCCATAAGGGAGAGTTGAACCAGTTCAAACAACACATTTAAATTTCGCGGTGACCACTGAATTGACGAGCCACACTGCGCACCTTTTAGAAGGTGGGGCCTTTTACGGTTCTAACATGTGCGCAGTGTTGCTTGTCAACTGAGTGATTACCGCGAAATTTAAATGTGTTTTTTGAACTGGTTCAACTTTCCCTTATGGTCAAGTCTCCCGGACTCGCCCTACATTAGATTGGCAATAAGGACCTATTTTCCCGTTACCTTTTCACATTATAATCCTCTTTTTCGTAAGCGAGAGGCGCTCTCTAACTTTTCCCTCTTAATTTGATCTGTAACCATTCAGAGCGATTTCTACATAGCTGCTTACTTTGGAGGTCTCCATGCCTGGTACTAAAAACATTGTCGTCGCCAGTTTAAACAGCAGGTATTTTTGATTTGAATCTTCTGCCTAGTATGTCCCAGATGTGTCAGATCGAGTTTAGATGGTTAATTCCTGTTGTACCCATTCGGTGCAGAACATCATTTATGCAACAGGCGACGCACAGACTGATATTGGAGTTCAAAACCTGGACAAAAATATTTTTTGGTTTGTATTTGTCACAATGTTTGTTTATTAATAAAAAGGTAATTGTTGGAAAACTGGTATAGTTGAGTAAAATGTAGCTATTCCAAGCCTAAATACATGTTTAGATAACTTTCTGGCGGTTTTGATGCGTTGGTCCAAAATAAAGAAAAAACAATTATAAAGTTTTAATCGCAAAAATGCACAGAAAAATTAAATGTAAATCGAAGAGCCACTCTCTTAAACAAATTTATTATGTTTTCATTCCTCATCACTATCCTCTTAGATCGAACCAGTATCAAGTTCCAAATATCCCAGAACTTCCTTCGAATTAATGATGATCTGAAGGTAGCAAGATTCTGACACATGTCTGACATGAATTGCATTCAGTCCTAGAAAAGTCCTATAACAACTTTATTTATACTGCTGCACGTGATTGCTGCTGGCTTCTGTAACCCCGCCTCGCAAGTGACTATCGAGTAAACAATATACGTTTTATAACATTTTATGTATGAATTCAGTTTTAACAGATACAGTTGACACTGTTAGTTGAAAACATCTACAATATAATTTTAAATTGCAGTTACAAATCAATGCCTCTGACCTCAGTTGCTTTTTCATTATTGCTGAAAAATCTGCAAGATTTGATAATTTAGTGTACCCAACAACCATTCCATCCAAAAAGCTCTTTCTTTTGACCATTCGTCACCTTTGTCAGGACCCTCTGAAACGTCATGGGCGAGTTTTTTTTTGTAGGCAATATTACAGCTGTTTATAACATAGTATGATTACTGGAACTTTTCAAAATACATAATTTAACTATCATTACTTTTCCTTTGCTAAATCCTTGAGTTTTTCATCGAATAAGCCCTCTGTGTATTGTCTGTGAGGTCATGCACATACTTTTGAGGTAAAACTAAAGTCAAGGAAGTCTAGGAGACCAAGAAAAAAATAATTATGAAAGCACTAATAGTTTACTGTGCATATCTTGGTTTTGAGCATCAATATTATTTTCCTTCATAAAAATACTTCAACCGTAAAAGTAATCACAATGAATATCCAAAGAGGGGCATATGAAACAGTTACAAATTCTCTGGTTAGAATAATATGTACGTAAATGTCTGTAATTTCGATTTTTTGCCAGCTTTTTGGCTCAAATATTTTGCAAAATGTCTGAGACATACCTATCTGCAATTACATCTGATCGACCAGATACTACTAAATACGACTAACTTTGCACCTGTTCCTAAATACTTGAGCGCTTGACACTATAGTGAAACCTCCACCAAAAAAATACAGTAAGTGTAAAATCAAATTGTGCATTTTGTTTCCCTTACATGCTGCATTTATTCGATCATTTGCGATCATTTTCATGACACTAGCAATTCAGTCATTTCATTTTTTGTTTTGAAAGGCTTCTCGAGTTCTTTTTTTTTATGTTACCAAGCTTCGGCGTCATCTGCGTATGCGATGCACTATACTTTATGATGGGAAATCATTTTCTCTTATTATTATTATTTCCATTACTGGACTAAATAGGTTCATCTAAAGAAGGTCTAGTTCTTTTAAGCGTTTTACGAATTGCGGTGAATAACTGCTGTCTATCAAAATTTTGTTTGTTGTAACAAGTAAAAAGCATTTGACAATATATGGTTGTTGCCGGTCCATATAATATTTTCAGTTTTGAATATTGGGTTACCTGAAAATAGGTAACGTAACACGAGAAGTATAAGCAATAAGTTCTCTGTTTAATACCACCTTCGATTTAATGGTCATAGGATCTTAGAATTCTCTGGTATTTATACACATATGCCTATTTTAAACATGTAAGCGGTATTTATGGTATGAATATAGAGTTTTTTTGGCAAGAATATACCGTTATTTGTTCAGCTTTAGGGAATAATTTGGGGGTTAAAAGATAATTAATAGGATCGGACTTTTATATACCATGTTGGCAAATTTTCGCTTGATTTCCAAAAAACTCTGCTATGTATCGAGAAATGTACGCGGTACGATTTGGTGACTCTACCTAGGTAGCACCAAATATTATTAAAATATTTCTTTCTTCTGCATTTTATTTTGCTAATTCAAGATTCAAGATAAAATTAACTTTTATATAAAAACAAACAACCATGATTGAGATATTTGATTTTGCTCAAGTGCCCGGACATCAAGTGCCACCCTAACTTGAATGAATGAATGAATGAAGATATTTGATTAAAAATGTTGTTTCTAAAAGCTGTGAATTTATTTTGTCAGTAGATAACCGAAATTATAATCACATTAATCACAATTATGAATTATTTTTTTTTACATGAACATCCTAAAGTGCTATAAAACGCAACTTGTTAAGTAAATCCTGATAATATTTCCTATGCATATACCTAGTACTTGTTAAATATTAAATTCATGTTGTATAAATATTGTGTGCGATAAATGGGAATCTATCTAACAAATTAAGCAACCAATATATTCCTTTCAAAAATAATTAATATTTGGAATATATTTCTTTTTATACTAAAATAATATATTTGAAAACTTACATGGACTTAACATGTATAAAATGTATATTAATAAATACAAGTGTCCCATGAAATAATTTTAAGTAAACATTTCCGTAAAATCACAAAAACAAATATTGGAAAACGATTATAAAATAAGTATGCAATGCAATCATATAAACTTACAATTTGTACAAAGAATGTGTGATATGAATATTGTTTTTATGTATAATAAATATGATTTTTAAATATATATGTATATTTATAAACAAATATTATATAAATATGTTGTTTACCTTTGAAATATTTCTCATACCTATAATATTTGTAAAATGTGAAATACATATTTTATCAATATTGTGTGCTATCTGGGTCTAGTCATTTATATGTAAAGCTCGACCGAAGTTGTAACTTTACCAGCACATACCTTTATACGAGCCGTGAATGAGAAGTAAATAAAATCAACAATATAACATTTGTTGATTTTATTTACTTCTCATTATTGTCATATGCAAAATGCTAGTGTCACTATGATATAGTCCATATTCTATTTAGCTTAAATTATAGAAAAGCTTTTCTTTTAATTATACAGGTTATACAAAGACGTGATGATTACAATGATCCGCGGGAGAGCTTCAACAGAGATTGGAACGACTATAAGAATGGTTTTGGTGATCCCAGTAAAGAATTTTGGTTAGGCAATGAAAACATCTATATGCTTACTAACAATGAAGAATATATTCTTAGAGTAGAACTGGAGGATTTCGAAGGAAATAAAAGGTATTTACCTTTTCTATTAATATGTGCATTAATTGAAACTATGATTGCATGTTGCATGACAAGTAATATTTTGATATGATTGATGGAGACAAGTTAATAAATATCATTTTATGTCAACATATTAAATTTTAATGTCACAATGAAATAAAAACAAATTGAGAAGCCTAAATTAAACAGGTTAACCTTTCGCCAGTATGTGTGTTGTTGATGTTTCATTCTGCTTTGCGTGAAATTTACGAGTCTCCTTAATTTAATTCAAACACCGCAGAAAACGTAATTAGCACAGTTCAGGATACTATAAATCTTAATCTTGTAATTACGAATTGAAAACTACGGTCATTATTACAACACAAAGGCTATTACCTTAGACGATGATCCATATTGGTATTAAAACTACCGTGAATCCTCAAGGTAAACGGGTTCATCTTCACTTTCACTTCTAATAGGTCTTTTATCGTTCCGCAGACGATTTAGAATTTTCTGCATCTCGTGTCAGATTCTTTTCAGTCTGGGTATAAATAAATAAATAAGTGGAATAAACGCTGTACGTACACGGAGCATTTTTTCTATCTTTAGAATTAAGGTCGCCTTTCAAGCTAAACTTTAAATTATTGTACGTTATACACGTTCTGTTAAAGTGGGCATAATTACAAAAACCGTCTCAGCGTATGATGATATAACAATCGCTGACAGGCTTTTGGCTGTTCGGTAAAGATCAAGCAGAACTATCGAAAGTAAATTCGTTCTAAAACACCTACAAAATATAACGCAACACTTACAATTCACGTATTATGCATTATTCTATAGAACGTGGTACATTACCATACAACAAAATAAAATAGCTGCCGATTGCTATCTTAGTTACATCATTACAGATCTTCTTATTAGATATAGCCTGTTTTTCTTCGATCTTTGGCTATTTCCGGGGTTGATCTTACTGATGAAGCCTGTCAACTTCGAACTCTTCAACTACCACATCCAATTTCACATGTGCTATTCCTCTTCATATCATTTGCGATAACTTGAGTTCATACATTTTCTCCACATGTTGGTTCCATTATTTTCTGTTGTTGAATTTGTTGTTTGAATATTTGTTGACTGCGTACTGTATCCTTTGGAGTAAATTCATCATCAGCTGCTATAGAAACCATCTTAAAGCTACCCTCTTGGATGTTTAGATCGAGGGAAAATAAGAGTACAGACTGAGGTGTGGTGGAAAGTGTAGAATCTAGAATACCTCTGGACATACCAGAATAACAATCGAAAACACAAATCCTATCTTTGAAATGAGTAGTGATATGATGACCTCAAACTATCCTTTGACGAATCCTTCAAGGTTATCTTGGATTGAGATGAATGGAAAGTAAAATAGAAACCACGAACTCAAAAATTAGCATGCAGATAAGTCAAAAAGAACCACAAGTTCTGGAGCTAGTATATATGACAAAATCCTAAATATAAAGAAAAATATAGACCAATATACCACCAAATACCACACGGAAAAACTAGCAATAGATACATTGCAAAAACAATGGAGGTCAGCTGATCAGTATCCTATCGGATGGTCAAGCAGTCCTCAAGGCATTAGTGTCCTACCAATTGACCTCGAAACTAGCTTGGGATTATCTGGAAAACCTAAGAATTCTGGCTATATACGACAAAATTACTTTAGTGTGGGTGACGCGTATAAGGAGTATAGCAAGCGAAGAAATTGCAAATAAGCTTGCAAGAAAGGACTTTTAAATAACTTACTGAACCTAAACCGGATTTGGGAATAACTAAAGCTGTTATACGTGGTGCAGTGTCTGAGTTGTTGTTATGTTCATAAAAAAACACTAGGTTCACTAGAGCAAGGTTGAAGAACAGATACACGGCGAACAGATAATAACCATCTCAGCAACTAGTTGGCGATGCGCTGGCTCCTAACCAAATATAACTTATAACGGTGATGAGTCTGCAGACAGGTCATAGTTGCCTGAAGAAGTACCTACATAGAAACCAGAAGGGGAAGACCGCCCACCATGTCGTTTTTAAATGTATTGCATTGGAATGACAAAGATTAATCATTGCTAGGAGCAATCAACCCGATAACTGATCTGCTGGAAAAAGTTTTATCATATAGGCTACTAAACCTACTAAGAAGAACTAACCTGTTTACATAAATAAACACTAATTGTGGAATAATACACTAGACCTCAGGTTGGGGTGTTAAGATAATAGGAAATAGCTTTTTTTTTGCTTGGTGGCCGTCGTTTAATACAGTCTTCGGAGACACTGCAGCCTCTTGGTGTTTTGTATTTTATTATTAATTTCCCTGCTCTTTAGATCGAAGTCTACTTCTTCTATAAATATGAGCTCCCTAGTCAGTCGTCGAATTGTAATAAGTCATGGTCATCAAGTTAAATATACTAATCTGATAGTTAAATTTCGACATACGCTTGTCCCATGGCCTATTTTGTCTGCGACCAAAGATGGTTAGCGCCAGTGTTTTGCAGTTCTACTATAAACCAATTTACATCCGATATCCCAGAGTACTTCCCTTGCTCTTACTGGTTCCCGCTGACCTGGATTCAGAGCCAGTAGCTTTGCCTTTGGATTGAACAGTCGTTAAATTCGTGCCACTTCAAAGATTCGTTACAGATGCCTTTGCCTTGAACTAGATTATTGTATTTATTAACTGGAAGGTCATTTATAATACCCTTCCAGTGAAGATTTTCTTCGTGAATTGCATCAAATTAATGCTCCCACTCGGAGCAATTGTACACCACAAACATGAATCGTTTTTTTTAATCAGAACCCGCTTGATTCATTGTTTCTTCCAGTTGACACGTTATCTGTAATTCTGACCCTACCTCGCAGAAATTTTCATTGGGTTTCTTCGAGGTTTGCGATGGTTTTTACAGTTTTTTTAATCCTTGATACTACACTGCTTATCACCCTTAGTGGTTTGGCTTAGGTCTCCCACCTTAAATTTATCTTTTTCCCAGCCTTTGCAGTCTAACTTCTGCCTTCCCTTAATTGGAATATATGTAACTCTAAGTAGAGGCACTTTAACAGATTGTTTTTTATCCGGGCCAGGCAAAACCTGTTTTTTAACGAAGTTGATACTTTTCCCAACTGTTTGCGTTCAAAACACCCTTAAACTTCAAAAACATTGTAAAATCAATCAATAAACGTCAGAAATGCATTCAAATTGCGCACCAATAGCAATTAACGCCCTCTAAGGGTTGATATCGGTACTTCTATCATTATCCCCCACCACCGTCGCAAATGTCTATCATTAAGTTTTCTATCTCCTTGGTATATATTATCTCTGCTTTCCAGTCTTCCCACTACTACTTTACTGGGATAAGCCTTGGCGCAGTTGGTTTGGTAGGGAATATTTTAAACATCTTTATTGTTCTGCTTATTAAAGTATTAGTTCCATATAGGTGAATGCTATTTCTGCACCTTGTTTCCTACTATTTCTCAAACAACTATTGCGCCTTTAAATATACCACTTCCTAAATAAAAATAAATAAAATTATATTCGATATTTCCATGAAATACAACATGAAATAATTCAAAATCATAATAATTTTAGGCAAAGAACAAAATTTAAAAACCTGTAATGTATTTGAAATAATTCAAATTTATAAACATAAAAAAACCGACACACAATATTTCACAAACTTATATAACTTAATTTTATAGCTAAATATCTATATCTATAATCATAATAATTTTAGGCAAAGAACAAAATTTAAAAACCTGTAATGTACTTGAAATAATTCAAATTTATAAACATAAAAAAACCGACACACAATATTTCACAAACTTATATAACTTAATTTTATAGCTAAATACAATATTTTTAAAGATCTATTTAATCACAAAATTCAAAAACAAATAATCGAAACATCCCATTTTAAAACGCAATCTTTAAATAAAACATAATTATATATTTAAAATCCTAGTAAATAAAACAATTTGTCATTTATTAAACAAAAAATTTTATTAAAATTTACACTTTTTACATTTTATATTTTTATACTTGAAAAACTTTGAAATAAAGCGAAACGTAGTAGTCATTGATTTTCGTTGAAACTAATCATACATAGCTTTCTACCACTTTCAAGAAATCACATTTCTATCAGTAAGAACACCAAATTCGCGCGATAAGTTTTATGAAATAAAGTTGGAACCAACGTAACAAAATCACGGATATATTTAAAAAAATGCTCCAGCCACATTGGGATACTTAAGGTTTTAAGAAATATCTCATTCCCCATATGACATTCAACTATTAAAATCTATATATTTGCATATTTTAAAATTTTCTTTACCACAACTAATAAATAATCATTCTATCACTTTTCCACTTTTCTTTAAAAACAGTATATTGAGATCATTTTTATTTGTAAATCGAAATTATCTCTTATTTAACGAATCAATTAATTAATTCCATAATACAATTACCAACCTAACCTTTAGTATGAAAAAAGCTCTGCATTAAAATAATATAGACGTATTATTTACGTAACTGGCATAAATTTGATTTTAGGTACGCTCAATATTCTCATTTCAAGATTTATTCCGAAGCGGAATACTATAAACTCGAAATAGACGGTTATGAAGGTAATGCTGGTGATTCACTGAATGATCCTTGGTACGGAAGTAACAACAGTCCTTTCTCTACTTATAACAGGTAGGTAAACATATTACCACACATGTTGTATTACATAATCAGTTCAAGCACTTTATTTCGTAGCGTACAATTTACTTTATTTCCTTCTGAATTCGATTCGTTTTTTTTTTAATCATTAATCTTATTACAAAAAGTCCTTCCCTCTTGAAGCTTTAACATAAGCTGCATTCGTTTCTGCAATGCTTCAGAATCACGATTACTTGCTATCCAATAGAATTTACGAAATTTTGAAATCCTCTTTGCTTATTGGTATATAGTAACGAATCCTGATTATAATCACTGGCACGAACGAAAGCAGCTATAAACATTGTTTAAACCTTGCGTACATTCCTTTTTCAGAGATAATGACAGATCTAGTTTAAATTGCGCGTCAATGTTGAAAGGAGGTTGGTGGTGGAAATCGTGTGGTAGAGGACTGAACGGGCTCTACCTGAACGATCCCCAAGATCTGACAGCAAGACAGGGTAACTTAAAATCGAAGAAACATACTCTAGGTATAGATTCCATTGTTTTATACGTAATATTTATTTTTGACCGCAGGAATAGTCTGGTTCCGTTGGAGAGGATGGGATTATACACTAAAGAAGGCGATGATGATGATCAAGCCGAAAGGATTCGTAAACACTACTTAACAATTCCGAACTGAGCCAATTTATAATCAGCTATATTCGCAGTATTTCGGTACTATCATATGACATCATTTGCAAATCATTTTTCAGTAAATTATTTATTTTTCCTACCGATTCTCAGCATACCTAATTTATTGAAATAATAAAAACGTTAATTTTGCAGTAGTTTAAAAATTTTTGTTGGCATTTAATCTTACAAATATTTTTCGTAAGGTCGTAGTATGTTATGTAATGCTGAAATAATTACGTTTTTATAATTTTGACCTTCCACTTTCACATACCTGCGTACTTAAGGGTTTTGTGTTTGCAAGCAATTGTTTCTAGATGCGTGTTTAATTTTTTAATATATATAATGTATGTTGTAAAGTATTATTATAAATGGCTTTAATATGTTATCTTTTTATAAATGTTTAATTTTCTTGTAAACACTAAATCATTAAGCATCCGACCATTCACATCACACATACATTCATACAATGTGTATATAAATCTCAAGATAAGATCGCACAATAACTTATCAGATTGAATCAATACATACAGCTAGCTTTTTACTAACAAAATAAGTCAGTTCTAACTTTCTAAGCATATACACAAATACATGATCCGTTCATCTCTATTGTATATAGGTGCATGTATCACACATTTTTTTTGACTAACACCATTCTAACAAATACGCTGTTGATTATAAATTGGTGGGGACTTTTCGAAATATATTGTTGTAAGTTTTGCATGAGGCAATGTGAAAATTTTAAGACTGTGTTTTTGTTTCATAATTGTGGATTTTATGAAATCCAGTTAAGTATGTTTACTTATAAGGAAAAACAGAAGAGAAGAAAACCGTGAGGCTATTGGAATACCTAATACGTGGAAAATTCTCATATCTTTTTCAGTTTTTCGAATGCGTTTTGTCAGAACGTACGTGTTATCTGCGTTTTGATGAATCTAAAACATATTTGTTAAATGTTTTTAAGTGGCACATGCGCATGATTGTAAATAATATATTTCCAGAGATGTATAAAGTAATTATATTTTAATATAATAAAATAGGTTAAGATAAAATGAGTGTTATTTTCCTTTTTACGTTTACCATAATAAGTTTTTCTTTGGCCTCGTCAACTGTAAACTACAGAACAGCAATAAGGAGAAACGCAAGTCCTGTACGTTTCATTGCAAACACGTGAAGCCATGATTGCATCATAACAGCGCCCTCTAGGGCAATGCACGGCTAAACACAAAACTACAACTGAGCCGTGTTTAAGAAATATAGTGCCAGATTTAAAAGGTATGTTTCGATTTGCCTTAATCTCATCAGTGTGGCACGTCTGTAGGTAGGTTTTATTTGCAGCTTACATTTAAATTAACAATATCGTGATTACATGTTTAATTCGTTTTTTAATAATTTTTGAGATTGTAAACTTTTTTATTAATAATCGTAATCGTTTCTTTCTTATCATCTTATCATTCATTCATTATATTTTTTAATTATAATTAAATTAAATATTAGGTGTAAATATTTACCAATATTTTTAATTTGCAGAAATCACAGACATATCTAATTTAAACTAAAAATAAATAAAAAGAAAATCGTTAATAAACTTTAAAAACAAAATAAGAAATATGTGCTTATAAGAATATTATGAGCAGTTAAATAGTAAATGAACACATACTCTGAAAACAGAAAAACTTGAAAGAAACTCTGAAAATTCAAAACCAAAATGAACTTTAACAACAATACGCAATCAATAAAGCCTCTTTTAAAAGAACGTCCTCTGTGTCCGTATTAAATATGGCTTATTTCTTAATGAAAGCAATTTGAGGAGGATGTTGTGAGTAAGCTTACAACTGGTTTATGACGACTACTCTTTATTTTGTGTTAATGATAGGAAGGGGTGAAAAAATTACTGCGCGAAGATGTTGGAACTGAAAGCAGCGTACAATAATCATGATTGATTGGTGCTTGCAATCAATATCTTCATATGAATTCAAATTTAATTCTTTAAGTAATGATCTTTGTAATCTGAAATATGGAAGTGATCAGAGTATTTTCGAAAGTTTTCTACCTTTGCGGTATCACCTAGATGCCATATTTCCTTCAAAGTTCTCGGCGCTGATTGATGTTTTGGGAACCTATGAAAACGAATTGATTCTCTAATCCTATCAGTATTTTGACGCCCTGGAAATTTGTATATTCTGTGAATCTTGGTATTTATCGGTAAGTTAAGGTTAAGTATTTATAGGTATACACCTATAAATTTTAATCAAAACTAGTAAATTTATTTAAAACTCACAATTCATTACTTACGTTTTGAAGAGCACGCAAGAAGAGGATTTTAACAATATTGAGAGATAACTGCAACTACGAAATATTAGCGAAAAAGTGGTAAAATCGTCATCAGGGTAGGGAGAACGTGGAAAATTATAATAAACCTATTAAAAGAATTGAAATTTTTCTAAAGTTGCTACTTTATCATATTTAGAAATGTTGATGGCGTTTCAAGATTTTTTAAATATTTTTTCGGCCAAAAAATCTAATACAAAAGTCGTCCGTCATTTACAGCGGTGAAACTCATCATTAAACTGACTTTTCGTGCTGTAGATGGTACCTACCATATTCTAATATAAATAACTAAGCGATAAGCACTTATAAATCAAAATTTGTGGTAAATTAGGTACATATAAAATTAATAAATTTATACACAATAAAAAACAGAGAACTGTCAGAATGTCTGAGGGCAATGGTTTTACTCTAAGACGACTTTATATATAAACAAATTTCTTCTATAACTAATGCCATTCGTCTTCAGCCCAATTGCACATGCATTGATTTTCGATATGCGAACATAACAGTTACCGCTATGTAAGTCTTTTTAACGATAAAAATCAATAATATGTGCAAGCTTTTAATCACTTCTTCTTGTCACTAAAAGGGCGACATAAATTCCTAACAAATAAAAGTGACATGTGTGCATCATCATGTTTCATTTACAATTTTTCTGATATCAGTATTGGCTTAGCATATTCATAAAGCTTATTTTACCGACTTGACAACGATATAAATATCTGGAAGTAAATTCATACAAGTTTTACTTCCAAAAGTTTATTAAACGAATATTATACTATGAAAGATACTTGACAAATAGCTTCTATAGTGTAATACTGATTTATAGAAGTGTCAAAATAAATGTTCAAATTAAAAATGTTTTACTATAATGTTCGTAATTAGTTTATAATTAATTTTAGTAGCAAAAAGCAATAATCTATTAGCTCCAAACCCAAAAGGGGATTTTCAAAACATTCAAATCATACTTTTTGACTAATTCACTTTATATTACTACTTACTATCTTTATTATTGTTTGAATTCCTTTTATCTGGACTAAAATATTTAGTATATTAATATTCTTTTGATTTTTCTGGTCTTTTTTACCATAATAATAACTAAATATAATGTGCCGTTTCAGTTTTTAACAAACTTTATTCTGATATATTGTATATAAATTTGTAAAAATGCGTTTGAGAATGGTTGTATTACTTTGAAAATTTCAATATTATGTTTTATGTAACTATTGCTTTGCAAGTATGTATTAAGTTTAGATTTTTTTTTGTTTCAAATATGAAAAACGTCAATTTGTAACAACACAGAAATTTTTCTAAAAAAAATTGTATTTTGTTTAGTTAATTATAATAGAATTAAGTTATAAAGTTTAGTGAAATATTGAGTCAGTTTGTCGTTGATCAAATTTTTGTGATTATAAGTTGGAATGATTTCAAGTATATTTCGAGTCAATATGTAAAAATTAAAATGAAAAAAAAATATTGATTTTATTAGCAATACAATAGAAAATATTTTTGCAATTTTATATGCAATGTATTAATAAGTTTATTAAGAACTGAAACATTACATCATAATTCTAAGTATTATTATTATAGAGACCAAATACAATATATTTTCATTATTTAAATATGCTTATAATATATCATAAGAGAAAAAGGAATCTAAAATTTTAGCCTTTTAATTTAGTAAAAAGAGTAATCTAGTATACAATAGGATAAATAGAAGCGTTTGTCGTCATAACTACAAGTAAGTGTGCAGGTTTCTATACAGCCAGTAATGGAATCTGCAAAGTTATGAGAAAAACTAAAAAGGTTTCTTTGTGAACTGTAGCGCGCGCAAGCATAATTTTACCTGTTAAAGATAGATGGCTCCATGAAAACCGTTTTTGTTTGTGTCCACTCGGGTAAAGGCGTCGACGAACGATTGCAGGATCAGTGGCTATAACTTTACCTCTCACTGATAGGTGGCTCTGTGACCCCTAATTTTTCGTATCTAAATAACTAGTAAAATTCAGAATGAATAAATCTGATAGGGCGCGCCTATTTACGTTTATTTTTGTTTGATATGGCCCAACAAGTTGTTGCGACACCTCCACTAGTGAGCACGAGGTGCTTTTCATTTCCAACGCTTACAGCTTAATAATGTTATTCTGCTGCAAATCAAAACCACTATTCAAGAGTTTTTGTTTTTGAAAACAGGAACGATTACAATTTTAACTACTTTGTAATTTACTAATAAAAAAATATAAGTACGAACATAAATATAAACTCACTCCAACTACTTCGCATGTAGAATTGCCACCTTTCAATACACTCAAAATTTATTTTTTTTTAGGTGAGGGGGAACGAAAGGGTCAATCATCAATCACTGACCCAGGCATTATGTAGTGAGATGTTTTTTAATCAATAAATTTAAATAAATAATTAAAACTCTATAAATTAATACAAATATATTTCGCAGTAGAAACAATAGGACGGAGAGAATAATATTAACTCTACAGATACAAGATAATTTGAACTTCCATTTATATTTTTGCTGCTTCTAGCAGCTTCAATGAGATCACCTTTATTTTTTATGAAATCTGAAAACTTCACGCAAGTCATTGTCAAAATTATTGTTTAGGTTTACAATCATCGTCAGACAGATAAGCTATTGTAATTTGTGCAAAATGTTCGGACATTTCCAATATTTAACCTAAGTGGGATCATAACACCATCTTGAAATTGAATAGAGTTGCCATTAAATGATACTCCAAAATGCGCAGATAGAAATTATCGAAAACAGGAGATTATCATCATGTCTGTTAGTCAAGCAGCCATCAAGGAGCTAAGCTCACGTTAAATCAGTTCCAAGATAGTCTGGGAATACCTAGCGAAATTAAACGAGCTAGGCAAAAGAAATGAAGTAACTCTCCTGTGGGTTCTGGGTCATACAGGGGTGGAAGGAAACGAGATAACGGATAATCTCGCAAAAAAAGAGGACGGAATACCTTTTAAAGGACCTGAACCCTTTTGCGGGATAAGTAGCAGTACAATACTGAAGAAACTGAAAAAAGAAATGGAGCAGAGAAAACCTAATTATTGGGAGAATCTCCAGGGAATGAGGCAAAGTAAAATTCTTCTGGGAACGTATAACCAGAAGAGGTGTCCCGAATGCATCAACCTGAGTAAGAACAATGTTCGCAGATTAACAGGAATAGTTTTAGGCCATTGTAAACTGAAAGGATATCTGAGTAAGCATGTATTCGCAAAGGAATCTGAATGTAGATTTTGTGGGGATGAAGCACCCATCCAGCTTCTCTCAAAATGTGTAGGACTGTGCAATTCAAGGGCGTTGCACCTGGGAGCATGTGAAATCAAAGAGGGAGACTACCTAACTTGGGGCCTTCCGATATCCTACACTTTCTGAAATGAATAGGATTGGAAGGCCAGCTGTAAAACAGCAAGAATAGAGGCACAATAGATCTTTTAGGCCGCAGTGTAACATCACCCTCCCCATATACAACCGTTAACCTAACCCCGGACACATTCATGATATCCGGACTGCCCGGTCAAAAACCGAACGGGTGGCAACCTTATTAGAATGCTAGTCTTTGAAAATTTAGAATTACTGGAAGACACTATATACTCCGATTTATTTAAAAATTGAAGTGAATTGGTGATATGTGGTAGGCATTCCAAGCATCAAAATGGTGTTCAAGACGATTAAATCATGGTAACCGGTTACTAGGTGGTTGCAAAAAATAAGATGTTCTTATGATAATTAATTTCAATAACTTCTGGTTTGCTTCTGCTTGCTGGAATAGTGATTTTTTAAATCGACTATTGCCAATTAACTAAATTATAGATATATTTATAGAAACACAAATATTTTTCTTCTTAAACTGATATTTCTACGAGCAACCATCTGAAAATATTTCTATCATATAATATTTATTTTTTTTTCAAATTAACCAGCAACTCATAGGATATTTTCCGCACTATACTATACCAGTAAATACAGAACTGAGAAATAGTTTTCTGGAGTTGTATAAGTCTTTTGAATGGTTATACATATATATGGTGAATGGGAACATAAGGATACCTGCTACTATATTTTATACACCCTTCAACCAAAGTGTTTTCAAGCAAGAATAAAAATGTCATCGTTCTTTACATGGCAAAGCCAGTGGATCGCGCAGTATTTTGTGAAGAAGTATGTATGTTAAACTTTCATGTGTTGTGCTTGGTTTCTACTTATCTAGACACATATTTAATGTAATTACTATTTTATTGAATTTACTTATATTCAGACGACAGCGCATATAGTGCACAACAGATCTGTCTGACGGATGGCACAACAATCAAATTAACGACACTGGCATTTCATTAAGGGGTTTTATTAAACCGGGGCGACCGTGCGGACAAATGTATACGCGTGTACAAGCGACCCCAGCGTAGAAGGGGATCTCACCTAATGAATATTTGTAGTACAAGGAATGACAATGTTCCTTTCGGTTGCTTGCACTTTATATGATTGGCTATGGTCGGAATTTCATTTTGGACTGACATGACTCACTGAAGAATTTCATATATTCATATTTTTATTTAAAAGGAATTGCATTAAACCAAAAGTTTTTGCGTTTTCTATATGGCCAACATGATCTGGTGTTGCATGTTGCCTTGAAAAGGAATATAATTTGGAACCTACGCATTTCTTCGGAAATAACGTATTTTTCGTTGAAGCAGTTCATTCTTTTAAGTGAAAGACATTAATAGTTTATTCAAGTCCTATTTATTTTGAACTTGAAAACTCTGGATTGGCAGAATGCGACAATTTCTGTACTATACATAAGTATATTTGCTGTACTATATGAGGAGAAATCTGCTATACGAAAATAATGTTATTGTTTAAAATAAACCTTTTAACCAAATTATTCGTTCGAATACAAGAACATTTTTTAATATTATTTCAATGAAGTAATAATTTAGTAACCAAATGCGTTAACAAAAAACGTATTGTTTCCGTGGGTAACAGTTTTAAACGTTCAAACACTATATACTTCTGTAAAGTGCGTTGGCTTATAAGTAATGCAACATTAACTGAAATGATTCCAATTGTCCCTGCAACTCCTTTAATCTTGCACGAAAATATTTATCTTTGTTTACTATAATTTGTGTATCTGAGATTTATGCACGTGGGAACATGCATAAAACTAAAATACCTTCGCGTAAAAAAGCATTCAGCTTGAATGCAGACACTTGCATTTTCCGCTAAAAGCCAAAAGTTTTAAATCAATATATTCATGCATGTCCACGCAAATAAACTAAAACGCCGAGGTGTTTTATTTAAAGTAAAGTTAATATAATAATAGCAATATAATATATGAATGTGTATTATTTTAACTTAAACAGTTATACAGATATTATAAAATATTAATCAAAATTAAGGTGCATTTCATTTAATTAAATTACAGTTACTTTTCGTCCAAAAGCATGTACTTAAGAAAAAAATAGTTCTGCGGCAAAACAGCAGGCTACATTCAAACAATATAAACACTTTTCTGCGAAAAGGTATCCTTTCGTTTAACATTACAAAAACCAAACGTTATAAAACTTTCATTTAATCCTCTTTTCTCAGGGTACTATGGTAAAATTTTGCGTTAACTGATATTAATTTATAAAATAATATAAATGACATAATATTGACGAAAGACATAAATTTTGTAGTAAGAATAAAAATGATAGTACTTTCTAATTGTTTATTCATTTACTACGATACTCATTAATTTTCAGCTACTAGTTTCGACGATATGTCGTCTTTATCAGGCTGTTTTCATGATCCCATTACAGTCAATAGGTTAAAACATTAAAAAGGCATTAGAACTCATTGAATTAAATTTAAATTTGCTTTTGCCGACTGGACATTGTAAAGTAAACATTTTCCAAGTCCGGCCATCCTTGCAAGTGATGCAGGTACTATAAAACTATAAACTATAGTATCTACTATGGTCAAAACAATTAGAAAATTAATGAATCATCAATGAAAAAATAATTAGGAAGAATTATCATTTTTATTCTTATTATCCAATTCAAACTACCTAATTATTAACATTCAGGCAAATATATGTTTTAAGTTACTGTATTTTCCAATTTGTAATTGAAGTAGATATGAAAGATATATCTAGGTAATTGGCTATGCATAATTTGTGTGCTAATAAATATGGTAATAAAAGAAGCTTTACCAAATAATTTTGTCATAAAAGGCCGTGGAACCAATGTTCTATTTACGTTTCTCAAACGTAAATCATTATGAACATAAATTATAAAACAGTTACGCATATCGTGAGTGGGATGCAAGTATAGTCAGGCGATGGCACACAAGCCCGACGTCATGGAGTACGGTACAGAGTAGGAATTCGCACAATTTACTTTAGTAAGAATAATATAGTATAGTAGTGTAGTAGTAAAAATGAACTAGATTATCAAAATGGGAATTAATGAATAATTCAACTTTGCCCGTTTAATTTATTATCCTTAAAAATTAGGGGATAATTGAGCTATTCTTATTTAGTAATAATATCAGGGCATCATAAAGTAAGGGGTATACTTTAAAGTCTTATATAATTTTAAGAAATCAAGCTAGTAGCAAAAATAAATGGAATTAATTGCTTTTAGATTTGAATTTTATTGTATCTATGGAAAACAAAAGAGTTGTCGCGTCATCTGCTAATACATGTGCCAAATAAATCATCCCGATTTAGAGAATTGTTCTTAAAATACAGCTCATGTAAGCGTCCATTGAAACGATTTATACTTTCAGAACATGGATCTACAAGCAAAAATTGGTTTATTACAAATGCGGTGGAAATTCCACCACTGGATGACGAAGATTTCGTACGAACAGACTTACTACGATCAAGAACCCCAAGAATTAGTGATGTCCAAGTCGCAGGAGTTCTTCAGGGAAATCAAAACTTTAATCCATTCCATACCATCATACCATACACCATGGTTTGCAAAATTTTAAGCAAAATCCTAAAAATGGATCGCTATGTATGTATGTATCCATATGAAGGTGATGTTACACTGCGACCTAAAAGATCTATTGTGGCCCCCTATTCTTGTTGTTTTACAGCTGGCCTTCCAATTCTATTCCTTTCAGAAAGTGTAGGATATCAGAAGGCGCCAGGTTAGGTAAGTTTCCCTCTTCGTTTTCACATGCTCCCAGGTGCAACGCCCTTGAGTTGCACAGTGCTACCCAATCTGAGAGGAGATGGATGAGTGTTTCATCCTGTTCCCCCAATCTACTCCTCCCTTTGTTCCTTTCTAGTGAGGTATTCTCATCTTGGGAGTGGAAGGCTTCTTATGGAGGTCCTGTACCAGTTCCTGTTTACTAGCAGTGTCGTCCCGCTTAAGCATATTCGACTATAAGTTCGTCCTCTCTGCTTAAAACCGCAGGAGGATGAATGAAATACCCTTTTATATAAGTAGGTTAAATATATTTCCTTCCTCACTGGTTGATTCCACGAGTAGCTAAGGAATACAATGGGGTGCGTCAAGTGCCCCAAGGTTGGACTAGTAGACTGGTCTTCTATCCAGCCACGCATCCCATCAGTCTAGTCTGCCACCTTAGGATTTAGGTTTTTGTTGAGGTTGTCTTCTCTCGGTCCGTGCAGTTAAGCCAAGACCCCCCATCCCTTTCGGGACCTGGTTTAACAATTGGACTTTCGGTAGCCGAAAGCAACAACTGGCATCGTTGTAGAACCTTGTGCAAGCCCTTAGCCATGACACGACAGCTCTGGCGAAGGGGGAGTGGTTCACGGTAACGGCCTTCATTCACCCTGCTCCGGTTTTATAGCCACCACTAACCATCTAGTCTTGAGCGAACCCTGACAAGATGGCCTTTCCACTACCTCGGGGACGCGCTTGGTAGGTACTTCCAACTCCCAAGAAATGGATCCCTATAAACTGAAACTGCTTTTTTGAATTAAAGGATGCAGATTTTCCTATCAGGCATGACTTTTCGTTACGAATATTGGCTCAGATGAAAAATGAATTCGAATGATTATCCCGTATTTTATGGGGAGATGAGGCTCATTTCTCTCTAAATGTAGTCATACCCAAACCTGTCGAATATGCTTGATAGATAATCCAGATTAAATCGTTCATGTTATGCGATTTCACTGCTAATTTTATCATTGGACCGTACTTCTTTGAGGAGATACAGAATGGCCATATCCGCAACTGCTACTGGTGAACGATATGAAATTATGTCATTCCATTCGAACGAGCAGGAGGGAATTGAAAACATCATTTTTATGCAGGATGGAGCATTCCCGCATATTTACCGACCAGTTAAAGAATTGTTAATTGGTAGGTGTAGCTGTTTTTGAAGATAATACGACCGTTATTTAAAAAGTTTGATGTTTAGACACGACCAACAACGCTCGAAGAATTAAAATACTCTATTAGGGATCAATTGCTGCAATTGATCCCTGATGATAAAAATAAATATCGAAAATGAATTCCTCGACCCCAAAAATAGTAAGATACCACAACTTTCCAGGATAATAAAAATAAAAAAGCATTATTTTACCAAATTTTCAATGATCTTTCCTTGTTAGACAGCGTTCCAAAATCAACAACTTCAAATGCGTGTAAAAAAAATCTCGCACTGAACTAAAAAAAAACCCTTCAAGGTTTTGTTATGGATAATGTCAACTTTCATTTGCAATTGGTCTCATCCCATTCCCATTCGGAAAGTTCGATTTTGTATCACTGTGTTATTGAAGCAATCAAATTTCTATGACGTACTATTGTTAACTTAATTTGTTAAAAATACATAATAAGCTGAAATATGCCCTTACTTTATGATAACCTGGTATATTATATCTTCCTTGATTATTCGATTAAAAATAATTCAAATATATTATTGTTTAACACCAATGTGGGGTTGGATGATTTTTTATTTGACATCGACTCACTCCTTTTTTTTGAGTAAGCGTGATAAAAATACTGCTAGAATAGTTCTTGTGCATAAATAAGCTTTTATTAGTATGTCGATCTTTTATATTATAAACTCTCATTTTAGAAAATTCCTGGAAAAATTTTTACATAGAGCAGCATATTGCTTTATTTTGTAATGGAAATATTTTGAAAATCTGTTTATACAAAGGACTTGTTTAGTTTATTGGTTTTATTTTTGCAGAGAAAATTAAATAATAGAATATAATAGTCTTTCTATTTCGCGCAATTATTTGCCCTTTTATATTAATATTTTAATTCAAACAAAATGACTATACTTGAACCTCGCTCATGATATGTGTGTGGAACGGAGTCAGTAACACATTAATACAACCATTCATAGATAGAACATACAACTAACACATCAAATAACGCTTTCTATTATCATCTATATAAAGAACATTTGAGCACGAGAATAATTGAAGCAGTGTAAGGCTCACTACAGTTATGAGATTCTTTAGGTATGATGTGCGATAGGCCTTTTTCCTATCACAAAAGAATTTCACACAATTGTTTACACAGGTATATCATTAAAACAATACAAAGTTTTGTTACCTTTATTAATTATCAAGGAGTACAATGTGTGAAGGTGTAATGTTAAATATTTCGAAATGTGCTATATAATTTGAAGTAAAGCGTTAGAAATATTGTCACTTCACTTATTTTCACCGTTCTCAATTGAATTAAGCAATATGCGATCATAGCAAAAATCTAGGAGTAATAAACTATCTTATTTATTTAGGTTTATCTGCTGGTAAATATGCAACACATTTGTTCGTTATGCTAATTTTTATCATATTTATATTTCAAATATTAAAAAATCACAGGAAACTGCACCTATTTGTCCGTGATATGCCGCTCCCATGCAGATAATTTTCGTTTAACGAACAATTAGAACGTCCCAAAGTCACTCACGATAGGTACTACAGTTCGTTGGATAGGAAAATAATCCGCATGCCGTCATGAGGAGCGTCCAGGATGTGCAATACAGTGTATCATGCGCCCTAATAAAAAATAAATCATCATAAACGATGATTTTTATATAAGGGGGTATCGTTTTATTTACGGTTATACGCATATAACGAGCATTTATTTGATGCTTGAAATGAAAAAGTAACGGATTTATGTAACATATTCCTAAAGAAAAAAAAATTTTTAGCGGGAACTTAAAACATTTTATCTAAAGTTAAAGGAAACCCATTTTAAATTAGTGATTATGTAAAGTTAATTAAGTGAAAAGATAGTAGTTTAACAATTACATCGGGCAGAAGTTGTCACCAAGCATGGTAAAGTGATATGCGTACGAACAAATGCTGATGCATTTATTTCTGTCAGCACCAAAATTTCAAATTGTCAATTTTAAAATTTTCTCAAAATTATATTATTATTTCATTGGATATTCAAGATGGCGCTAAGAGGTTTTCTATGTGATGGTCTTCATGGGATGTCAAAAAATTACCAGTTGATGCACCCACTAATGGATAGAATAAATTTAAATTTTGAATCAGACATATTTATCGAACTCAAAAACTCCATAATAAAATGAGTACATAAAAAGCCTGAGATTGTAGATTGACATAATAACTACAGATCTATATTTTCATAGTCATAGGATATATGAGTTTTTAGAACAACACAACCTTGTAACTGATACATAAAATGCACGTATTAAAAAAAGATCCACGACTAAAGCAATATTTCAAATTTTTATCCCTAGCCCTGTAGTGCTTGTTTAGGGGTGTTTAGCAGTTGGTAGAAGAGGTAAAGTACTTACCTTTATAAAATCTTATTTAATCAATCGCCAGCAAATAATAGAAGCACGGCAAGTGATTAGAGTATTAAGCTTTAAACGTGGAGTGCCACAGGGATCCAAATTGAGACCACTGCTATTTCTTTGTTATATTAAACTTTTCATAATAACTTAAAACATACATCATTTGTGGATGACGTGTAAATTGTAACAAGAACCAGAGACACTAGAAAAAAAAAAAATAAGAAAATAAACATGTTGACTTTCAACTAGATCCTAAATCAAAACTCTATATAAGTGACGTGCTTACTACAACTGATCGAGTAAAATTCTTTGGTGTAACACTGGACTTTATTTATGAAAAGCTAAATAAATTAAAAATTATCCTAAACCCCGTGCTCCAGCTAAAGACGCTACACGAGACAATTGAAATATGAATATTGAAATATAAAAATATAATTTTTTTAAGAATTACTTTTTGTTAATGTCTTAGAATAATTTGTTTTTGATTTATTTTATTATGTATACTTTTAGCTTCTCAATTCTTTGTAAATTATTTTTTTTTCTTCTTTTGACTTATCCGATTATTATTATGGATTAATAACATTACTCACTCACTAAATATCCCTATTTAATATTTTCCCTAATATACTCTCTCTCAATAATAGTAACAATTATATAATAAATCGGGCAGTTATCAGTTGTTATTATTTTTTCGCCCATGCGCCTAAGACATCTCACAGTATTCGCCGGAGAGTAAGGGAAATCATGGAAAACCTTGCTCCCAGGCTTTGCCAGCAAATTATTGTTATTGTCCTTCTGAGTATGTTTGTTTTTACATGGGACTGTCAGCTAGATTAAAAGAGTCACATTTGGTAATCCATCAGAAAGGTTTTACTCACCTTCTCCTCCTATGCTCTGTGTGTGATATCACCATTACTAAATCAATTCTTCATGCTTACTATACCAGCCAAATTAATTAATACTTCAGCACTATAGGCCATGAAAGCCCTTTTGGCTTAGGGTGCCGGAAGACACCGAGCTGCTGAGAAGAGTTGTTCGAGTGGTCACCCATCCAACAACCAGTACCGCATATTGCAGCTTGACTTTCAAGATTGGCAATGGGTAATGATGCACTCTTCCTTCTCAGGCGTACTGCCGGCTATAATAGTCAAATACTCTTAAATATACCAAAAGTAACCAGATTGCTGAAAATACATCATAATATTGAAACAACAAATGTCTAATTAAGGTATGCAGGCTTTCACGGCCGGTAGTCATTAGAGAAACAGGTTCCGGGCTCTTATGCCGTGGTCGAATGGAATTTCTTCCGAACGTTTCGTTCGCAGCTACGGCGAACATCTTCAGCGGCGAGGACTAATCAGAAAATGCTTATTTATGACCAGTTTATGAAAAGACTTTACTAAAACAAGCTCGGTGTATTGTAAAGCTAAGCTTATTGGTCTATAATGTGAGATTGTTAAAGAGCTACATATTTACGAGATATTTAGATATAGCCGTTAAGCTAAACTCTACGAATACTACTTCATTCAGTATTAACGATATTTATTTATTAGTATAACAAATATTACCAGAAACTACCATACAATGTGACGACAGTTTATCAATTTGGCTTTAATATTTCTGTTTCCAAAACTATGATATTTGTTTTCTCCACATTAATTTTACACATGATATGGTGAATAATATGAAAATAACAGTGTTTATGTCCAGAAAGATGAAATATTGAATAGATAATAGTCAGTAACTTTACTACAATGGTATTACAACTTTAGTTACAAAACAAAATACAAAGTAGAAATGGCGTCAGTAAAAAAGAAACAGTGGATACATTTTATTTAATGGTTTAGAAATTATTGATTGTACATGGTTCTACATTACAGCAATATGAGCATAAACGCGTATTAGCGTATTAAAAATTCAAGTATGTTTGACATTTGGTAACACTGTGTGTAATGAGCACGTATCAAATAAAAATTAATAAATCTCGGTTCATCAAAACTGAAATGTTTATGAATTAGGAAAAAAAACAAATCCACACTTTTCAAATTAAATGAAAACTTGTTTTACTGCTGGTATTTTCCTTTAGATAATATGTTAAATCTTTAATTCTTAAAAAATATCAATGGCAAAAATGGGATACAGAGCGCACCTACCTGATAAAGTGAGAATGATAGACTGTGACCGGGCCCTGGATATATGGCAACCGACTGGACATTAGCTGTGGGACTGATAGTACACGCGCGTAAGCGCATACGATTTGGTTTCTCATCATGTAAAACCCAATCCAAGACGTCTTTCTATCGACACATTGGTAGCCTAACTATAGTTACATAGTTTAAATTTTATTTTTATTATTATTTCTAAGTTAGTGTTAAAAAAAATACATCTTTGATTCTTTAGGGTTAAATAATTCTTCTAACGTAGAAAGGTAACAACTTAAAATGCGAGTATTACTGCTAGCTTTATTGTACGATATATAAAAGGCACATTTAATACATGTTCGCACATATATTAAGTTATTAAACTATGGCTTCAAGAATGCCATGCAATGCTGATCTGAATTGCAAATAGACCAATTTACCTCCCGGAAAGTAATATGGCCCTAAAGCGGTAGAACGAGTTGTTTAATTCAGCAATTCTTCTCTTCAAAATTGGCGTGAGGAATATTAAATAATTAATGCTTGCTTAAGATGGGGTATCCATGCAGCTTTTCACTTGTGTCTCGAATGAAACGTTAAAATATTTATTATTTACTCTTATTTGTATATCCGCTAGGATGTTATACCTTTTCAATTCGTAAACGTCATTATTCACAGCAGTGTTTAAAAGTTTGAAAGTATGTGTGAAGTAACAACGAATTTTGGTTATACTTTTTCACACGCTTACGTCAGCATTAAACTATTCATAGCAAGTCGCCTTTCCTTAGCAGTAATACACAACAATAAAAAACGTTATCATGAATACATGACTATTTGAAAAACCAATATTGTTGAACGTGTGACTAAAAAGTGATCTAAATAGATTATAATTTATAATCACTACACCCTCTTAAGATTGCAGAAATAGCCAGTGAAACAACAGAAGATATCGCCTAACCAATCAAAGTAAATATGTATGAAAATTTATCATTATCTTTAAATTGCATTCATTTAATGATAGTTCTGTTTTTATTTTTAATTCGTGGACAAAATATTGTATGAACCTATATGTGAAGTGCTTTTTGCACTCTCTTCGCTCGCGCTCTAATCGTCGCCTTCGGGCGCAAAAAGCTCACTTCACGCACTGTTTCATAAATAACTATTATCGTATGCCAATTATTATATTTCAATGGAATATTTTATTATAATATATGAATTGACATTGAACGTTTGTTCAACCATTTTGTGCATTGTAATCGGTTATTGCCTGCGTAAATACGAAATGACTAGTTATTAGGTAGGTGGCAATATTTTCAAGAGACGATGATTTATATTTTATGTTCAAAATGGTCTTATAATTAATTAGTTTACATAATAAAAAAGTTAGAGATTGGGCCACTAAATTAGTTTCAGTAAAATATATATTTTAAAATAAAAAATAAACTAACCTACTTTGTAATGAAAGTTTCACAGGATCCATTTGTTTGCAGATCCAAGTGAAGCGATTTGCTTAATTTCTAATTGTGGCATCGACCGTAGCGACAATACAATCGTGGGCGGTTATGAACGGTACATTTGTACAATCGTAGTGAAAGTTCCGTTCTATATACTGCGAACGGAACACGAAGCGTGAACATCGTGCTTGTTGATTAGGTAAAATTGTTCCTAGTTGACGTTTCTTTTATTTTTGTTTTAGGTATTATTGGTTGGTTTGTTCACAAATCATTTTAAATGAACTAATGGCGATTACCAGTCAATTGCATCAATATAAAGAAGATAAAAAATATGAAATTTTGAAGTGAATATTAAAAAAATGAAAGGACCAGTTTAGTTAAAGAAAGAAAAATATGTGAATACACACTGTTGAATGTTGACTGTTTGACGCAATGTCCAATCATGGAAAATCCTCCTCTAACTGTGATTCCTGTGACTTTCATTAAAAAAACTTTGTAAAGCAAAACCAGTTGAATATTACTAACTACTACTAATATTACTAACCCTTTACTAATCTGTACGGATACTCGGGTGGTTGATCGAAATAGCTTTCTGGGTTCATTTTTGGGTTATCAAGAATTGCACACTTGCTTTCAGAATCTCATATTCACACAGGAGAATGGTAAGCGACCTCTGTTATTCTTTTATATAGTCTGCAGTTGATATCCAGTGTTGATACCAATTTTTCTGTAGGTGTCTTTTCAGTGCACAGTTTCCTGTTGGGAGACTTGTACGGTAGGAAGATGATACTTACTGAGCTGCAGTAGTTCTTCAGTCTTCTTCTTTGATGGTCCCTTAACGCTCATGCTACCATTGAGTCACTGAAGACTCCAAGACAGAGATAATCGCTTTGACATTTTTATGGTCATCTTCTAGCAGTTCCTTGTTTCTGGCATGACTAAATGAAATACACCTTTTTGCATGCACCAAACCGTGACAGTTGTTCCAGTATTTGAGCAACTCTAATTTGCCGAGAATTTAATATGCTGGTTAGCTACGTTAGGCAGGTTCTGATTCTTGAAATTGCTACGTAACACTCTTTTTGACAACGATGTCTGCTTGCTCATTTCCGAGAATGAATGAGTATCCAGGTACTCAGATTAGGGATAGATTATTATGTGTTTAGAGTATGTTTACAGTTCCAGATCAGTTTCTAGTTGTATTTATGCGTCTCTAGTGCTTTGCACACCGCCTAACTGTTCCTGAAGATTTTTATTGATTTGTACTTGTAGTTTTTATACAAAATCTACAAAGGTTTTAATATCAATAATGTTCGAGGGCATTCCTAGCATTCCGTCGGGAGTAACCAATTCCGGCAGCTTGTTGGTCACACAGATATGAGTATGTGGCGATTGATTCGATATTTGGGATAGGCAAAATGCAGTTAATCTGGCCTCCATTTCCACAACAATGTGCAAGGGTGGTAGATCCAGAACTTCTAGTACCAATAACGAGGAAGAAGACATTGCTCCCGTAATTGCCACACTTGCGATTCTTTATACGGATGTAAGTTTTGCTGTGGTTCTGGCTTATTGCGCTTTTTGGACAAGCTATTCCATAGATTACGGTTGAACGTACGACAATCACATTGAGCTAATGGACTAGCTTTGGAGACAGCCTTCAAGATTTTTCACCTATCTTTCGGCATGTCCATAAAGATAGTCTCGCCTTGTGAGTGCCCTTTCCAAATGCGGATTCCGGGATGGTGTCTTGTAAAACGCCTAGATATTTTACGATGTCTGCAAATGCTAGGCTTTATACCTTGAATAGCGAGTGGTGTCAAAAGTTCCACTCTCTTCTTCCTGGTGAATGGTATTGCTGCAGTTAATACTCAGGTTTTCCCTGCTGCACCAACTACAATTTCTCTCTCTCTGAACTTGAACTACCTCTCTGCTCAGAGCCGTTATCACAAGCATGCTTTGATAAATGTTCATTTACTTGAATGAACTGTACACGCATCAATTAGCGTTTTCCATTTTCAATGCTGAAAAATACTTCTTTTTAGTGATGGTTTCCTTCTGGATCTAAACGTATACAGGGTTTCCCACGGTTCGTTAGAAGTTTGCGTGATTAGAAGAAATTTAAAATCCTGAATTTTTAATCTTCAAGATTAGTCAAGATGCTCTCTCATTTTAAAATATTTTCAAGGTCGCACCATTTCCGGTTATACCGAAAATCGCCATTAACTCTCTTATTTTAAATGGAACATCCGGTATATTTGGATTCCTAAGAAAATTTCATGATGTGTTCCATCTGGTTTCCCTATAACTACCTATTTTCATTTGTTTCTGAGATATCTTGATTATTTTGAAATAAATAGCATTATTTTCAATACTGCGCCTCTTAACCATTAGGTAGACGGAAGCAAAAGAATGGTACTTTCGAAATCCACATTAATAATTGATTTATCGCATACAGGGCCCAAAATTTGATAACAAATTTACATCATCTTCAAAGTTGAAAACGTTTCTTTTTTTTCAAATGTAACACCCTGTATATTATTATATGATCGGATGCAGAATTTAAGTTCTCCGGTCTCCGGTTTTAGCAGAAACCGGAGCGGTGTTTATTTTTCGAAACAAAAACAATATAATTATAACGGCAGAAATTCATTTTGATTAGAACACTAAAACAAAATAGGAACATAACAAAATGAAAAACATAAAAAACTTGGAACATAAATAGGAGAAATAATAAATTAATCTAAACGAAGTCATTACAATAATTGTTATATGTGACCACCATTTTGGTTCAAACAGAATAACACTCCTCGCGTCACAGACCTCCGAAATTCGCCTGGACTTAGATTTGTAAAGACTTTGTGGATACGGTTCAATAATTCCTCTCTAGTATGTACAGGCCCAGAGTACACTAGTTCTTTTATATAGCCCCAGAGGTAAAAATCCAAGGACGTCAAATCGGGTGATCTAGATGGGCCAGTTCCAGAGTCCCTGCGGGTCAATCCATTCGATCCCAGAATATCAAGGTCAACTGCTGATATGCAACTATAGTGTCCTGGAGCACCATCCAGTTGATACCAATTGTTTGCTCTGTCACGTTGAGGAATGACATTTAGGAAATCAGCAACAAGTACTCTGATTATCTCCAGATATTCAGGCACTTGATGTGCTGGTGTATTGTCCATAATCAAACGAAAAGAACATTAAAACTAAACTGGTCCTGGTGATTATTGTGCTATAACATGTGAATTGTGCCTAGTAGTGATTATCATCAGTCTACATAATCTTATAAGGAAATCTCGGACCTTCGCTTATTTTTATGCACATGAACTCGCAAAAGTCGACTCGTCTTGCTTCACCACCAAGACGTAAAAAAAGAAATAGGGCGTTCCATGTTTTTTTTTTTTTAATGTTCTGTGGATTGATGCTCTAGAAATACTTACTCGTGAATAAATTTGAAAATAAGCCCAAATATTCACCTCGTTTTCTTCATTATCTGTTAATGACTTTGTGTAATATCGAGTTGCCCTTATAGTCCTAGTTGCCATAAAACTCCTTTTCCGGGAGTCATAGCTGGTAGGTCCGGATATCATTCGTGTAATAATCTGCGTGTTTCGTCCACATTTACCATACGTATAAAACAAATTTAACAAAACATTTTTGAGATATTCTTCTATATTCTCCATTATAAACTGTACTTAAGAAAGTTCAAACAAAATCACTAGAACTGTAAATAGATACCTCACGAATTTATGGGCTTAAACTACTTTGACATAAAATCAACATCAAGAATTCCTGTTAAAACTAATGCTTACTAGATAGGAATTTTGGAGTTTCATTGGCTTTTGATAGAAAATATGGAATAACAAGAAAACAGTTGGAAATAAGTATAGGGAAAGGTATAGCGAATCGATGCAGAATTAAATTCTGCATCCGCTCATGCAACAATATACTGGGTAGCACGTTTGAAAAAACGAACTTTTTCAGTTTTGAAAATGATGTAATCGGTCATCATATTTTTGACACTTTGTATGCGATAAATCAATTCTCAATGTGGATTTCGAAAGTTCAATTCTTGTGCTTTCATCCACACTAGAAGCGCTTAATATTGAAAATAAGGTTACATATTTCAAATTTTTCAAAATAATCAGGATATCTCAGAAACAAATGAAAATAGGTATAGAGAAACCAGATGAAACACATCATGAAATTTTCTCAGAAATCCAAAAATGAGATAATTTGTATACGGGGTGTTCCATTTAAAATAAGGGAGTGAATGGCGACTTCCGGTACAACCGAAAGTGGTTCAATCTGGAAAATATTTTAAAATGAGAGAGACTCTTGATTAACCCTGTAGTTCATAAATTCAGAATTCTAAGTTTTTTCTAACCACAGAAACTAACGAACGGCTATCACGAGAAACCCTGTATACCTACGTAAATATACTATTCATGTAGTTTTGCCAGGAAATGAGCAAGTGCAAGCAATAATTATAAAATTTAAAGAAAAATGCCAACACCCGGACACATGCGTGTCTGCATCTGTATATAGCGTAATAAGAGAAACAACAACAGCAACAAATATTAATATGTGGATGGTAGTCACAAACAGCTGCATGTGGTAATCACGGCCGGATGACGGTCTATTGCACCGATTGACTGTTTCCTGCAATATCAACAACGCCAGCATTATACGCCGTCTTCATTCCTCCTAATCGCCTGCGTAAGCGTCTTTTTTCTCTTTATTGCGCCACATTTATCGGTGATACTAAATTACACATTTCTGAAAACTGCTGCATTCACAACCTGTTGTTATCCCGTAATTTAAACCGCGAGCCGAGGGATCTAACAGGCAGATGTAGCAATTATTGCGAAAACTGTCATTGTTTTATAGAGAAGGCCTTCGGACGATAAACGAATAAAAAGGTGATATGTGGATAATTGCAAATTATTAAGTTAGGCACCTGAACATTTGTGCAGATAAATAAACTTCTAATATAATCAGTTAATCTTTAAAATAGATTTACACATTTCCTTCATTCGAAAATCCTTGTTTGGTACATACAAAGTGTTTCTCTGAGAGGAAATTCCTCTAAAACTTAAAAACAGTAGCAGGTAGGAAAAAAGTTTTTATAAATTGTTGCAGGATTACAATTTTTTTATAAAAAAAAGTTCTATTTCGTAACTTGGATACAGTTTCCGATTGTGTTTTTTTAAATACAATATTCCCATTATTATCGCATTTTTAAAAACATTAGTAATTTTTAACAAACAAGATACAACATACTGCTGTAGTTTAGTTTACCCGCGTTACCGCTGAGTGTATTTTAAGTTGTTTAGTTTTATATTGTCATGATTTTCCGTTTTGCTGAGTCATTTTACCGAGAGAATTTTCACAAATTTAGATTTTGTTTTGTATAAATTTTAGTTAAAGAGTTGATTGTTTGATTTATTTAATTAAGTGTTAAGTTAAGTTTAAAATGTCTAGCGTTTGCTAGTTAGATGTAACGCTTATTCTACTAGATTTTGTCGGTGAATTGTGCGTTTGCGTTGTTCGTATTGTTACGACTGCGTTGTAGAATTTTGTCAGGCAGTTCCTTGGTCGACTATTAACGTGAGTAGACGTATTTTTTAATATTATTGATGCCATTTTCTAATTCATTTTGATACTCTATATTTCGTATAAATTGAAAAATTTAGTCCATCAAGGAATTCATTTAGTAATAATTGTTAATATATTGATGTGTGCACATTATAGATATAAGATCATTTATTATTTTTGTTCTGGAAGATATATTTAGTTTGTTTTCTCTCATTTTAGTTAAGAGTTAATTTTTCCGTTTTCAATTTGTTGATTCATTTTTATTTTGTCAATCACCTCGTTTGGGCGAGTAGAAGCATTGTGCTTGCATTTAGTTTTTCATTCTTGTTATTTACTGGAAATTGTGCACGCTTAATTTAGTTTGTTTTAATTTGATACCACGTGGATTGAAATTGAAATATTTAGGATTATCTTTCTGAACAAACAAAACTTTTGCTTTGTATAGGAAATAGCATTGTCCTATTGTAATTTTAGAATTAAGTGTAGTTTTTAATTTAGGCCAGAACCTTCGGTTCACGGTTTTTTTCTGCACTTGCTGTAATTTGACCCTTTTTGTAATAATAATAAATTTTGATTGTTAATTATCTTTGTTGTGTTAAAAATTCTGGTCTTACGTTTTAAATTAAACCTTTTCAATTTTTTGGAGTATTTAAGAAAGTTTGATTTCTTTCACTCACTTTTTACTTGTCGTGGTTAGATTCAAGTTTTAATTCGCGAAACTCTGAGGTTAACAGTTCTTTTGTGCCCTTTTAAATTTTATCCGTTGAGCTAGCTAATTTAATTTTCTTTTTCATTTTAAAATCCATTTAATACAATCTGTACACAGCAATATCTTAGGCCTAAACTTGTTCATTTTCAAGATATATTTGATTTTCTGAAAAATCACTTACACTGTTTGAGAAAAGCGTGTGCAATTTAATTACCACTTACAACCAAATTTTGGAATAGCTAAGCACGGATCAACTTTACATTTTCAGATGTGCTTATACTTCAACTTTAATGTATTGGGTGTTCGTTATTAAAGCGAAAATTTAGCCAACTTCAGTCACAGATATCTCAGTTTTTTTTTAATAGAAAACCTTGTTACACACATTGAATTTCTATTAATAAATACATTGATTTTTTTTCTGTCTCCTCTATTTCTTGCAGTTTTTATGATTCCATTAATTTCTCATGTATAATCGTAGTGGATGACGATTTTAAAAAACGAAAGTCATAAAATTAACATTTATTATTAGATTCATTCAACAACATTTCTTCGCGGACACTGTCAAATTAGTTGGAGGGCTATTTGGAGGCTTATTGGAGGCTAGCGATAAGCAAACTCTTTCACATCTCCACAAATAAATCAAGCTTAATCAGGTCTGCGCGTCTTGCTGGCCATCTAACTGGATCTCACTCTCACTATCAGGATAATGCTCATTTAAATAATTAATTACGGCTTGTGTTGGAATCACATTTGCCATCTTATCAAGAGATAAGTCACCCAACAAGTCTCTAAATTCATTCTCAAGAAAGCGTAAAGTATACTGCTGTGAAATAACTACAATAAAAATGCTGACCTAAAAGGGAGTTTGCTAGTAAGACTTCATACATTAATCGACCACGGTTCTAATGATTTACACTTCCAGTAACACGCAGATTAAACAGTTGCATTTGCTGTTGTCAGCTCATTCTCAACTAAATTTTATCGAAAATAGAATGGACCAAATCGCTACAGGACTTAGATTTCAAATGAGATATATGAGGGCAAAATTTCGCAAATACATCCGGTGCAGGTTGCAGCAATGGATCGGTCTTTTATTAGCGTATTCAATAAGCCGAAAAGCACCACTTGCCACTTGTTAAATTTAACAAATAAGAAGCAACATTGGGTTTAAACATTTTAAATGGAAATATTGTTTTGAGAATATTCGTTCTGTATTTAATCTTTTTTAGTTTTAGCTTTCCTCTGATAAGTCGCCAATGCAAGGTATTCACTAAAAAATCTAAATAAATAACTAAATTTTACTTTTCAAAATTCCATAATCGGTGCCTTTTGAGTATTCTAAAAATTTCGTATATATTGTGACACATACGTAGGATGAATCACCAACCATAGCACATGTCATTATTATTTTATGTACACACGTGTCTGTAAATCCAGTATATATTGGATGTAGATGTATAAATTTATCGTCTGGTAACTGTATGATCTTAATATAGCGTTTCCAAGGTTTTGACACTACCTCAAAGGGGTACTCAATGTAGTTCATATTAAATAAATGAGGTGGGGTCCATGGAGACGAGCTGGTTGTTGATAAAAACCTTCCTTAAAAAGGTTTTTCGTCAAGTAAAATCATTTAAATCATATTTCTGTAATATATCCGACATCGAAGGGGATTTTCTTTGTAAATCAATGTATCTACCCTCGGCCTAAAAATATATAGAAGAAACGTCAAGATTTTTCAACATTAGAAGAAATTTGTTAACATACCTTGGTACCCTTTCTAATGTGGAATTATACATGTCTCTGCTGTTTTGAGCATAATGATACACTTTGAATGCTTTGAAGGAGATTTTTCCCTGGATTTCCTGATAGCGGCGTTGTGTTTTTGATGTGGATCATTTCCTGTAACATTTTTGGGGTGTATGCAAGCTGATGTTATCTCGAACAACAACTTGCATACACCCCAAAAATGTTACAGTTTGTCCAAGTAATGTTTAAATTTTTGTGTAAATAAGTATTTAACATTTCGAAAACTTTGAGGTTATTCTTCATGTTAGTAAATGACAGTTGAAATTGAAATTTTAATATATATATATATATATATATATATATATATATATATATATATATAGGTTGGTAGACATGGTTAGTGGTTTTGTCTTATCATAGCGGGCGATTTAAAAGTTATTTTGAGGATTTAAGAATCCCAAAATATACAGTAAGAGTTCTTATGGTCTTTAAATGTGTTTTAATATATTATCAAACAATAAATTGTGTACGTTTTGATATTCATACTGTTTCTATTAATATAAACCCATTTGATATTGAATGATTAAAATTAAACTATAAGTTCAATATTTAACAAAGTAAAGGTGTAATAATATACAAATTAGTGATTTAGGAGACACAACACGTACAGCCGTCTGGGCAGCATACCCCCAACTGATAAAAAAAAATGAATATAACTACTCATTGGTTAGAAAAAGAGATCACTAGTGCGCATGATTTGCAGTGGATTGTATTTCTGAATTGAAATGCGTAAACATAGGAGGATAGGTATCTGTAAAGGGAAGGCAGGCACTGGTTTCGAATATTTAAATGTGTGTACAAAAACACTTACTAGATCAATATTGTAGAAAATTATTTAGCTATAACGCGTATGTAATCGATTCAAGACAACGAGGAAAAGATACCTACTAAAAAAATCCAACATTACGAAAATCGCAGAATTATTTTTCTTTTTATACTTGAACCTTATCTTACAAAAACATTTAACAGTATATTACTAATAATAATATCCTAAACAGCTTAAATATCTGAAACGGTAATGAAACATTCAAATAAAGCAGCATAATATTGAAAACCATGTTCTAAGTTTCAAACATTCACACACATATTTTAACTTGAAACTTGGCTCTAGAATGGATTTATTTATATTTTTCTTAATGAATAAAATTTGTTATTGATCGCTATTGGTTACATACGTTTTCAACGATTACAAATCATTAAACCAACACGTACACTTCCGCCGCCCTTGTCCATACTATCTGCTAGGTTCCGGGTTGGAACCGCGTCATGAGTCTTCCTCTCGTCGACGTTTCAGCCACACTCGTAAGGAAGATCTTCAGGCTGTTGCTACTGCTGTTAACCTGTAACTGCAAACAGTTTCAGGTCAAACAAAATGCTTGTTAAAGTATATTTCTAGCATTGTTATAGCAATCAAGGCATTTTAAACCTTTAATATTGCTAAGGCAATAAGTGTCCAGCGTAAAATAAACAGTTACTTCTTGCTGAATCTACCAAAAGAATTAAAATAGAAAGCAGGAGTTGTTAAGAGAAACGAATATTTTAAGTTTAAATGATAAATTACTGTTCTCCTAAATAATAAAATTATGTTGAGCCAAAACAGAATTGTAATATTATATTATCACAGCAAGTTATATGCACATTTTTCAGTTCGTCTTGCTAGGAGTATGTTTAGGTGTCATGGGATTGTACATACATTCATCATCATTGTTTTCATGTTCACAGCCCCTATCGGATATTTAACTTGTAAATACACTAGAATAATATTTTATAACCCTGACTGTTCTGCTTTCTATCACCAATATGCGTTATTACTGGTGTGAAGTATACAAGAAGCGCCATTTTCACGGCGATTTCTGTACGACATACCTATATTTAACGTATTTGCTGCTATATAGGAGAAAATTGTTGTTCATGTAAATTTATTTGCTTTGATAAATTAATAAAATTATATGGTTGTCTTCATTATACGCTTCCCTTGTTAGATTCAGCAAAATTTTAGTTACTAACTAAACAATATTTGCGAACAAGATCTGTTTTCTCGATTTCTTTAGCATCTGTCATTCTCTCAGTGTACAGTTGTTAAATTAGCGAAATATTTTGGAAATTTACATGAATATTTGTAATCAATTCAAACAAAATATTTTGTTGGTAGTCCCGCTGATAAATTGTATACTGTTGAATCAACAAAATATTGCCAACATTTTTTTTTCCGTTACTGTAACCTTATGTTTTGTTTAATTTGTTAAAAAATGTTGTCAGTATAGTAATATTTTTTCACAAAGTTTTTTTTTCTGATAACGCAATTAACCAATTAACAATAGAATTTACATAAGAACAGGAAGCAGCAAATATTTTCGAGATAATTTTTTACTTGCTTATTACGGTGTTTCATTAGCACTTTTAATTTTCAATTTTACTGTTTCGGTAAATTCTGAAAAGGCCCAAAAATTATATTGTCATATTTTCGCAGAAATGATCAACCTCAAGCTGCTCTTATTCCGGGGCAAATTCTATTTTATTTACTGGCATTTCGTTATATATTCGTTTACCCTTTTCAGGGTAAACGAATATATAATATTACACTAGTTTGGCAAGGTCTAAAGCTAATGTTTCAATAGATTAAACATGCTTGATTTGCTCTAGGTTGTTGTTAACATAATTAAGCTAAAGAGCAAAGAGCTTTCCAAACAATGAGAAGGTATCAATTTATAAGTAATCATAACATATAGGTAGAAAAAATGTCATTCTCTCGTTAAGCTTCTCGGTGCATATCGAAACTGATCAAGATATGCACTTGCACAAATAATATTAGAACATATTGCTAATGCGGAATCTGTTCGGAACATCCACGTCTGTTCGGATACATACGTATTGCGCTAAAATTAAACATCGCGGATGGCACAGCGAGAGAGCAGATGGCCTAAGTACTGTGCTCTAATGGGTAAAACAAAGGCAAGTCTGGGCTTTTGTGGAGGTGACAGTTGGTCGCTAAAACGTACCGACGAGGCCATATGCGTTGTTGTCTAACAAATATGTGTATGTTTGTGTGTAGATTCCGCTTATGGAAAATTTAATATAATCAACGGCAGAAGGTGAATTTTATCGAAAAAGTACGCACATACGCTGGGAGAATCGAACAAATTGGCACATGTTCGATATATTAGAATGGCTAAAACGCAAATTGGCGGTGAATTAACGAAGCTTTGATATGTATCCGTGGACGACTCTATCGACAAAAATAAGGTGAACTTTTGATACGTGTATAGACATATAACAAATGAATCACTTGTTGAATCACAAAAGATTTTTTCAATGAATTTAGGAAAATATGAAGAGTAACCTTAAAAAGAGAATGATATGAATACCAAAAATCAGTAAAAATTTATCAATAAAATGTTATATCCTCACAATTGTTCATGCACTGTCGAACGAGGCATGCTCTGAATGAGATGATCAATGACATCTTGTGGGATCTCGCTCCTTCCAGGCGAGATGTAGATGACGCCGAAGTTCCTGCAAGATATTTGCTGCTTGTGGTAAACCCCCATCATATCCCACACATGCTCGATCGGATTTAAATCCGGAGAGCGAGCAGGCCAGGGGAGAATTTTTACTTCCTCTACGTGTATGAAGTTTTGATAGATGATTATCAGCGACTTTTTCCATGCAGTTAGTTGTTTTCTTAAGATTTTAGCTTTGTGACGAACCTCCTTCGAGATGCTGCAATTTTTTTCTCACGTAGTTTATAATACAATCGCAGCATTTGTAAAAATCTTTCCTTTTATTCTATTTTGCATTATCCATAAGACAAATCCATACAAATCTATGATTGTTATAATCCTTCTTATTTCAATATCGCAAATCAGAGAATGGATCTCCAAGTGTCTTTTGATGCTATAGATTTTGATTTTGATTGATCGAGATTTTTAACGTCTCTAGAACAGCTAGCCTTATTTTTTTCATCATCTCCATTGTTATGTTTTCTGATTTATTCTGCTTTTGCATTTTGCATTGATTTTAAGCTTTGTCGTACTTTTCCTTCTCTTATTTTTCTAGTTCGTTCGTGCCTTCTTTGCTGTTTTCATGGTATGTAATAATATCTACATTAAATATAAATTTTCTCTTTTTAGTCAAGGGTGATTCACAATGAGCTCTCCAGCCGCCGTAAGGTGATCAAACATAAGGATTTTTTCGTGCTATTTGTTTTCAGGTTCCTAATCTTTTTCCACAATAACGTTATCTACAAAGTTCGAGCAAGAAATTTATACTTTTTTAAATGTACAGCAATGACGCAATGAAAGTTAGCAACCTAGGACCAAAATTAGTTTCGTACAAACAAATGGCTGTGAGAAAATCGGAACCCTCAGCGTAGAAGCATGTTGTTTTTCTCACATTTGTTCGTTTATACTTTAACAAAAGATATACAAAGATAGATATATTCCCTGTTTCCATCAGATTAGTAACTTCAATTGTGTTACGACTGTATATAATTTAATAAAACGTGTTTGTTAACAAAATAATGTTGAAGTTATTACTAATTGTTGTTTGTATTACTAGGCCAGAAACTACAGTTTCGCAAGTATGAATACTCGCAAAAGAGTTTCTGGCCGTGTGACACACACTACTTTTTGGACCGACAAATCTTAATTTTGGATTGAAAATGAAAAAGAAATTTTGACACTAAGGAGTTGACAGTACAGGTTGACGTGTATGTTGGATACCTTAGTATGTTAACGTTTTCGAGAATAAGTCTTTTTTTTTGTAATTTTCTTTCTAGTTTAATACCTATTTATCAATAGTAAGTGCAATGGAGACATGAGTTGCACGTGGAATGTGGCAACCACCTAGTCGCAAATACACATTCTCTGAGTACAGAAATTGCCGTAAAGATTGCAGTTCTCCCATTTCGCTACAGTAACAACGCATATTCGGCATAAATTGTATACATGGCAGATACAGCAATAAGATATTTATCTAATTATCAGATAAATATCTCAAAGGAACTGTATATGGATGAAAACACCAGCTTCCATTGTACCATAGCGGTTTGATCTATCTAAATCAAGGGTAATTAACGCACAAGGCCGTTGACTGTATTTAATTTCATAATATTGTTGAACTAATTGAAGTTTAGTCAAATTTTAACATTTGCTATTTCGCGAAAAGTCATGCGCGAAAAACCGTGGATAACAATTAGTCTTAATGAAATAATTTATTTGGATCAAATAAACAACTTATTGCCTAAAGATATGATGTTTAAATAATTTCAAATTATTTTTCTTACAATCAATTAAATATTTATTTAAATATTAATGGGAGAGTTGCTCGCTTAAATATGCTTTACTATTTTCAGAGAAAGAAATCTACTGCTTTCAAATCAAAGCAATATTTTTTCATAAAGCAGACATATGGTTGTTAAACTGCTAATTATTTCAAATAATATTTCCGTTAGTACCTTAGTAGTAATATTTCAAAAAGAAAAGAATAATTTATTTAAAAAAATAGTAGGTATTACGGTAATTTATTGCTTATTTTATATTCTATTTAACTAGTTTCTGACTTATTTACTAAATATCATTTATATTTTCCTTCTTTATTGGTTTATTTACTACCTTTGTACTATTATTACTCTTGCCTTTTAGTTTTTATATATTTTTAATATGCACCTAGAACTTTATGGTATTATATATTGAAAAGGCATTTATGGCGATACCAAAAAGAGAAGATAGCGTGTATTCAGTATACGAGATTCAAGAAGAGCTTCTTGGATTTCTGTGATTACCATTTATATTACATAGAGTAGATATAACTAGCCGTTTTTCCATTATATTAATAACCTCTAGAAATATTTATCTTAGGCACTTTACGAAAGGAATATTAGATGTATCTATGAACATAATTTTATAGTCGGTGATCATTTCGGTTAACTGTTCCCAGAAGTTTTGTGATAATGAACGTATTATATAAAATTATACAGTTGCAATAGATCGTTATTCATAGTTGTTAAGATTACGCATTCCGGAAGATTAGTCATGGTATTTAAACCTGGAAAACGAAGTTAGACAAGCGGATTTTATTTTAAATCGCATTGCTCGATTATTCATAAATGCTTGACTACCAGTTTTAGCCTCAGAGACGCACCTGTATAAATTAACATGCACTGTTGTTCATTTGTTTATAAATTGCAAGTAAATGGCATGCTCGCAGATAATACGTGTAGAAGTGCTTAAGCGGTTATAAACCGTCGTCAGCGGAGCCACTACTGCTTTATTATACCTCACTCAAATAATACGGTAGAGGCACTCTGTCCGTAAGAATGCAAAGCGAAGAGTAGACAAGAAAGAAAGAAATAGAGAAAAGAAAAAAGAAACGGTACAACCTCCGAAGTTAAAAGGTAACTAGGTAGGATGGGACCGGGAATATTCTGAATGGCCATTAAGACACCTGCATCGGTGGCTGTGAATTGTTGTTGTTGATGTTGTCCTCCAACCTGCGTGTGCGTCTATGGATTTGGTGGAATCCGCCGACTGTCTGACCGTCTGGAGGCTTTGTGAATATTCACGGGGGGTGGCGCCACCGCCTGCTGTGTTATAATAGGATGGGTACAGGTGTCTGGACTATTAGATACATCATAAACGTTATTGAACGTGCTACTTTGAATGGTCAATTAGTCACCTAATTTGTGACGAAAAAATTTTAAAAGATCAAAACTTTTGCGTGAAAGCACGTACTGCATAGGGTGTACCATAAACAAAAAAATATTTCTCACTTTTTCGTAGATGAAAGAATGAATTATTTATTATTAAACCCAACGATTGCTATTAAAATACTTTATGGGGAATCGATAGAGCGACTATAACTAAGCTCTAAGATAAATCTAAATCTCCATCCTGATAGAACAGCCTATTTTAATTAAATGCTTTTTCGGGCGGAATATCTGTTATTTGTTAGATATGATTTATTATCTCAGAAACCTTTGTGCCAATGAAACATCCTAAGTTTAATGTATAATTCAAAAAACAGTGACATCTTCTCAGGCTCATGCATATTACATGTGGGGCTCCTCAGTGGTCTATACTTAGCCCTACTCTCTTTGTAATCTATGTCAACAACTGAAGTCTTATCTTTGTGGTCGGTGTATTTACACGAATTATTAATACTCCAAAAAATCTATTTTCTTAGAAACGCTCTCTAAAATCCCGGATCTGGACACACTATCTGAAATCTGCTATTCGAAACCTCAGATTCGGATCCGCTATGTGAAATCTCGTGTCTGGTGCAATAATCACTAAGATTTATTGAACATCTATGTAATACAAATTGAATGTGTACATATATTGGTCTAGGTAAATTGTTCGAAAACAGTTGTTGGAATGCAATTGTTCGAAAATAATTCTTCCAAAAGACAATTATTCGAAAACAGTTATATGATGTTATCATTGTTGGAATGCAATTGTTCGACAATAATTCTTCGAAAGAAATTAAGGTGGATTGGTGGATGTATATCCAATTAGTGCGTCCTATTACTAACAAATAAAGTGAAAACAATAGAATTAAAAGTACAATAACAACTAGTATGAGAGTAATTAGTTTTGCAAAATTCTTAATTTATTTGGAACCTTCTTAACATCTTAATATGCTTAATTTATTTGTAATTACAGACGCCCAAGGATTAGACGAAAAATAAGAGATAATATCCCCAACTAGCAAAGAAAACTTATTAAACGTAATATTATGTATTTGTGGCATTTTGGAATTTAAAATAAATAATCTTTTGAGGGACCGGTTTTAAAAATTGTACAATTTGTTTCCGAACAATTGCATTCGAACAATTGTTCTTTCGAACTAATGATGGCGTCCAATAATTGTTTTCGAGCAATTGCATTGGAACAATTGTTTTCGAAAAATTTACCGACACCGGTACATATTGCTGTGGCCTGGCACCCCGGTTTTCTTAATTTCTGTGTTCAATATTATTAGAGATCAATCTTTGTCGATGCGTCGGGCAAATTTTCTCAGAAGTTAATATTTTATTTTTAAGTAAGATTTTGCTGTTTGATTTGATTTGATTGTTTAATTTGTTAACTTAAATGTTCAGTTAGTTAATTTGTTTTCACCTTTTTATTTTGTTAGTGTTTATTCATGTTAACTCATGTCCTTCTTAAATGTTGTTGTCTATGATTTTTGTATTTTATGCGCCGCTTAGTCACGCATCTATTTTATGTATGTATGCGATGTTGGGCCTCTGAAAGGGGAGTTCCATAGATTGATGCCGTGTGTAAGTACATGTATTTTATTTGCTTGGTTACCGTTATTGGTGATTTTATTTTATTAATAACTTTGTTCGCTTAATTTTGAATTTAGAACATTAATCGTGGAACTCATTTAAATAATTGATATTATTATATTGTGCACATTTTGGTATAAGATCCGTTATTATTATTTGCTTTAGAAGAATTTTGGTTTTTTTTTGTTTAGAGTTAAATTTTTCCGTTTCTAGTTTTCAAATTAGTTTTGAGTAATTAATCACCTCGTGTAAGGTGAGAAGAAGCATTGTGCTTGTAATTTAAATTCAATTGTGTAAATTTAATTTTGTTGGTTTAAAATTTTGAAACCACGTGGATTTTATGTGTAATAGAATTTTTTTCTAGAACAAATCTACCATTTTGTTTGATAAAGGATTTGCATCGTCCTTGTTAATTGTAGATTCATGCAGGTTTTGTTTTCGGCCAGAATCTTATATTCATGGTTTTCATTTACCCTGCGAAATTGTAATTAAGTGTTTTTTTTTTTTTAATAATAAATTTTGTTTACTTTCATCCACCTTGTACTTTTCTTGATTAGTTTAGTAACCCTGAGAGTGGATAATTTTTTGCGCCCCCTTCCCCCTTAAATTTTTTATCCGCTGAGCTAGAAAATTTAAATTTAAATCATTTTTTTTTATTTTCAATTTCATTTTACATATGCTTGTACCGTCAGTACACAGCAATATGTAGTGCATACTGCTGGTACTGATAGTAATGATGAAAATGCAAAAATGAAATCTTAAAAATGAAAAATTAATACATTGTATGTTGAGTAGATTATCTTGGCAATTTCTTTTCATTCTGAACATCTTTTAGAAATTTCCTCTTCTGCTTTTTTCACACTTTCTGCTATCTTCTCTCTCATCTCGCATTCTATAGCCTTTACTTTTTCATCAACAATGCTCCCACTTTCATTCCATTTTTTCTTCATCTTACTAATCTCTTGTTGACAATATTCTAAAGCAATTTGCAGAAAAAAAAAACCGTGAACAGAGGGTTCTGGCCTAAATCAAACCGCACTGATTCTAAATTACAATAGGACAATGCTAAATCCTATACAAAGCAAAAGATTAATTAGTTTGTTCAGGACGATAAATCTTTTTTTTAAACAATCCACGTGGTTTCAAATTAACGCAAACAAAATTAAACGTGGACAATTTCTAGTAAAAAAACAAGAATGAAAAACTAAAAGCAAGGCACAAAGCTTCTGTTCACCCAACCCGAGGGTGATTAATAATAAAATGAAACAGAAAAATGAAAAACACGGAAAAAAATTAAATGCTTTAATAGTATACATGATGAGAATTTACAACTAAAGTCTATCTTCCTGCAGCGAAAATAATACAATCGCTCTTACCACCTAGAGTGTGCACACACCAAGTATAATAACAAGTTATTTTATTATGCGAATTCCTTGATGGACAGAATAAAACAAATTATACGAATTAAATTACATATCAAATGAATTAATAATAGTGGCAGCAAAAATTTAAAATAGCTGTAACTCACGCTGACAGGCGCCAAGGAACTGCCTTTAACATTTCACCAGTCGTTTTTGTAACAAAATCCTAGCCTCGCTACGTACAAACTACAACACGCACAACATTTAGAGAAAGGCGCTAACCATACATGAGCATATAAGAGATATCTAAATGAATGAAGTTCATTTATTAAAAAAAACTGACACACTTAATTTCAATAAATTAAACAATTAACTCATTAACTTACTATATAAAAATAAATTCTACATCTGTAAAAATTCTCTCGAAACATTGACAAATGCTAAACGGAGTAAACATGACAAAATCTATGCAACTTAAAAAAAATACTCTCGCATAAACAGGCTGTCCGTCCACAGCAGTACGTACACTAATATTGAGTTATATAAATCTTATATCTTTTGAAGATCTGAATCCGTGGATATGAGAGCTGGATAGTGGATCCGGATCCGAAAATAGGATAGTAGATCTGGATTTGAGAACCGGATAGTGGACCCGATTAACTAGACCCGAAAGATTTATTATTTATTATTATCCTCTATATTGAAATTGATAAACAAAAGCAATTTTATATTTATATGACATATTTCTGGTGTTTATATTTATTTTTTAATTATTAACAATTTTATTATTTGCGTTTTCGTTGACGTTATAAGAGCTTGAAAATAGCCAGTTTTCGGCCGAAAACATGTAGCCTTTTATTGATTTTAATAATTAAGAATGGAAAGAACACTATTTGTTTGCATTTGACTATTTATCCATTCAAGTAGAGAACATCCAACAAAAATATCTAGTATGTATGCTAGCAGATATATGCTTGGTAAGAAACAATCTTTTGATTTATTTTTTACAGATATTACCAGGATTATCTACGCAATAGGGTACGAAATATTGTGGGAATTTTCAAAAAGTTTCACTTTTGTTTTATGGGGGTCACAGTTTATTGGTTACTTTTTAAAATTATATTTATGTTACACAGGTTGTTCCAAAAGTTTTGAAAGTATCAGAGTTGTTGTCTTTTTTCAATAGATGCCCTGTATATTATTGCATTTTTGGATTCTCCGATCAAAATAAGTGTCTGTTTGAATAAGGTTTATAGGTATATTCCAGAAATTAAACTTTTTGAACTTCGCGTATTTTGGCCACGATTCGCTGCCTTTTATAGCGTGAAATAACTCATGTATATCTGTAAAAAACATATTTTATTATGTAAGTAGTGATGAATTCATGCTTTATAGATTGATTGATGCCAACATCCATTTGTTTCCAGAAATTCTAATTAGTAGGCAGTGAGTTGACGTTAATTCTTATAGTATGGATATGTATTAGATAGTCATGTTAATATCTGTTTGCAAACATTTAAAATCCATCAGTAACTTATTACTTTTACGGTATTGATAGACAGCTGTTCGGTGACCTTCACCTCTGGTTATAAGTGGAGACAGACAGTGGAGAGGAAGAAATATGTTTATTACTTATAATTACGCGGTAACAAGAGGAAGTGTGTTTGTTAGTTTGATAACGTTGTATATTTTACTATTGAATTCGTTTGCCAAGAATATAAGATAAATTATTACATTTTATATAAACAGGAATGGCAATATAAAATAAACTAAAAATCATTTGAGCTAACACTTTCCATAAAAACCTTTTCGATTTAGATGTTTGTAATCTGGTTAAAAAATGAAATACAATATAAAAATTTTCTGCGAACTATAGACTTTATTTTATTACTTCAAACCATGCGTAAGCTGTGCAATGGACATCCTTTAAAACAACCTGATGTAATAAAGGTCTCGGCCAAAAACAGAGCTTTTTATTGTGGGACCTGTGCATCTTACACCGGATCTGGATTGTGCAGCGACATTAATATACAGATGTTTTCCTAACTGAATATCTAGAAAGGTGTTTCAAAAATATAAAAAAATAACTCTATTAATAATAATAGACACGATTTAATGTTATATATAGTACAATTTAGCAAGGGAGGAATATATACTTATAATAATGTTCTAATATATCATAAAATAATTTAAATACACACAAAATTTCAAAAAATTAGAAGTAGAAACAAAAACACTATTCAATTACTAATACGTACATATAACCAAAAAGGCTACTTCGCCGTCGCTCAAACTCAGAGTTTGAGCTTTAGTGTTCTTCCAGTAGCCTTGATTTAAGAAAATAAAAATAAACACACGGTAAAAGAAAAAAAAACAAAAACAATGAAATAATGCCATTATGTGGATGGACTGGGCAAATGCGAAGTATGACAAATCCTTAAACTGAAAACATGTGACAATGATATTGGAAGAGTAAAGTACAGTCATTGTTATGTATAATCTAAGAAGTTTTTTGTCTAGCCCGCGTTTTGGATAACATGATTTGGGACTTTTAAATATCGAATTGGACCAAAGGTCATTAATAGTTTTGGCGATATTATATATAAAGCTGCTCCTAAACTATCCTAGGTGATGTTTTGAAATAGATGATATAGAATAGTTTATGTCGTCAGAGAGTCAACATCCACAAAGAGAGTTTAAGGGACAAAGAGACGTTCTCAGGAACATAGTATAAAAGTAATTGACGGAAAATATTTAATCTTCCATTTATTTTGGATGGTTAAACACCAAAAAAAACGAACAATGGACACGCGAAGATCCAAATTGTCTGATCAATTCAATGTTATTTATAGCTAATTAATATTGTTAAGTACGACGTAGTAAGAAATAAAATAATTAATTCAATTATTTGACAACAAAATAGTAAAATAAAAAAACGCCAAAGAACGTTTCAGAACGAATTTTATTTCCAGGGGGTCTGTGAAACGATGATTACGGCAATACAATAAGTACCTCCCAATGGCATTTCTAGATAATTTTTTGTAATACCATATTATGTTCACGTTTTAGTATGTTGTATGTATTTCAATTACTACTACATATATTATAGATCTTGGAGTATAATTTTTGTCGAAGTTCAATTCAATAAGAAATGTAGGAGATAAACAAAATGCTTTTCCTACACTTTTAGTTCAAAATACCCCATTATATATTTATTTTTTTTTGCTTACCGCCAAGTTTTGCATTTTCCTGCTATTTATAACTAAGCGACCCGGTTTGCAATATCAGGGTGGTACACTTATATTTAGCTTCACCGGGCCATCTAGGCCCATAGCTTTATTATTTCTTTCCAAATCCTTCGGTCCTTTGCTCTTTCCTCACTTTAGTATTTGTTTGTCTTCGAGGTGCTGAGATTTTATCGCTCTCCCTACTTTCCTCTGGATCCTCGCTCCTTTTTCTTCCGGCTGGTTCTTCCACGCAACCATTTTTCTTGCTCTCTCTTCACCCATTCTCTCAAGGTGTGCTGCCCACTTTAATCTAGTTGCCTTCACTATCTCAGTGATTATTGGTTCGTTAAGGAACCGACATATTGCCTCGTTTGTGCGCATCTTCCATCCAACAGCCCTACTTTCCTCTGTACATTCTGTGTTATATTCCTTTCCAGTCACCTTGTTTTGATTTTTTTTTATTCATAACCCAGTTTGGAGCATTATCGGTTCGGTTTTAGGATGGTCTTATATACTTTTATTTTAGTTTCCTTAGAAGTTTGTCTCAAAGTTAGTATGTTGTACAGGACCCCGCACACTTATTGCTTTGATTAATTTTACTCTTTTGTTACCTCTGTGATCTGTTAGCGCCAACAAGTACATGAAATTATCAACTTCTCCAAACTCTATCCTCTTTCCCCCTTGGATATCAATACCAAATTTTGCTCCAGCTTTCTTTTCTAATTCACTTTAATGATGATTGTCTTATCCTTTTCTCGCCTTTCCAACCCGAGTCGTTGCTTGCCTTAACTCTTTTTTGCTTTCGCCTTTAGTACAGTGTAGCGTATGCTAGAACATTGATGGTTTTTGTTAATCTTTCCTTCCTATTAATCCACTCTTCAATCGTGCCTTCATTTATATCAAGTACAGTGGATGGGGTACTTTTGTTAGTCATTTCTTACTTCGAACGCTTCCGATGTTCTTCCATTCACTTTCACTAACTTTATTGACCATTCAAGGGTCAATCTAATAAGACGTAATACCTTTTCTGGGACTTTTAATTCCTCCAAGGCTTTCCATAGCTACAGCCTTATCACTGAGTCGTAGGCTCTCTTGAAATCGATGAAAAGAATGTGCGCAGGTATTCCTAAAGCCACATTTCTCCATCTGTTCTTTTAATCTCAGCTACGCAGCACTTTATAGGATAGGTGGTATTTAGTAGCGCGATTGATCTGTAATTCGTGCATTATAGTTTTATTCCACTCCTGCGGTATCGTTTCATGTTTCCATATCTCTTTTATCAGTTCATATACCTTTCTGCTTCAATGTTTTGTAATTTAAGAATTTCATTTGCCACCCCATTTGGCCCTAGGCACTTGTTTTTCAAAGACTTTGTGATTGTGACGATTTCTTCTTTTGTGAGTTCTGGTGTATCGTCTGCTTTGTATTAGTTGATTCCTTGTCTCGTATTCTTTTCCTCTATTCAATACTTTCTCGAATGCTGCTCATGTTCTAAATTTTATCTTTTTTCCTAGCAATTTCCTTTTTTTTGTAATTTTGGGTTTGCCTGATATCCGTTTTTTTCAGCGGGGTAGTGGAAATATTTAGGTAACTTAAAACCTCATATGTGCTTCTCTAATTTGTTCTAGTTGAAAGAGTTTGGTTACCTTCAGTAATTTATTACAATTTGCGACATTTTTTGGAGATATACTATGTGTAATGGATCGAATTGTAAATAAAGAAAATGCGAAAAATTATCGAATTATGCAGTTGTGGGAAGTTAATGAAGAAAGCGTCAGATAAAAGTATCCATTCAGTCGCTTTTTTGAAGTGTGCAGTCTGGTAAAATTTATTTAATTTTTGTAAATATAATGCGCATATTGTTGCATATGCATTATTATTATTGTAATTATAACTGTTTTAGTTAGATAGATATATTTTTACATATTATTCATATTTTTCACAGTTTGGGAAAATATTTGGAGTAAAACCATGCAACCAAAATACAGGATTTAATTAATACGTATTAAACTTCATCAGTACAAGTTTACGGAGGTCATTACTGTTTTGCGGCTGTAAACTGAACGTCTTCTTTTAACTGCAATTTCTCGATTTTATTCACTGGGTTTTTTTCCTGGTCCTTCGACTCAGATATATTTTCCAAATATTTGCTGCAAAAAGTTATTTTTTACTGAAGCACTTGAGTTTTGGTGGACTCTAATAATACTGTTAACACCGTCAAAACGCCGCCATATTTAACTACGGTTTTCTATGAATCTAATCGTCAGATTTTGCTGATTGTTATCTTGTTCTAGTGTTGTATTTGCAGCCTGGGACTTTTTTCATATATTTGGTTGTTAATTCTTTATCAAATTGTAAAGTTAGTGGTCAGTTTATCAATCCCTTGCTTGTTTTTTCTCTAAATCTGGTACATATTTTAAAATATTACAAGCTGCAAATCTTCTCAAATTATCTTTTATTATTGCTTTACGATGTAAAATAAAAAAACTTTCTGCTTAAATGTAAAAAATGACATGTTTAACAAAAGTGATTTTGTGAAAGATTGCAATCTTGTTTTCATGCTTATTTTCACGTTACAGAGTAAATAATAACGATAGCATTGATATTTTAGAATATTTGTATTTATTTTCCTACTTTCATGGGTTCCACTTTTCTAACTTCTGTAAGTTTGTATTTTGAACGTCATTTTTTAAAGTTTCAGCATTAGTTGTAAGTGAGTTGCTGGAAAAAGTTAGTAACTAGTCTCAAATTGCAGCAGTTTACGCTTATGCATTTTACTTTATATTTATACTGTTAATTTAACACTGATGATGCATTGTTAAAATGCACATTTGTTCTAAAAATAAAAACGGTTTTTACGAAATTTAAATGTGAAGTATATTAATTTTACTATTGTTTATTTGAGACACCTCTTGTGCTTCATGCTTTATTGAAACCAAGGCTATTAGAAGAATGGAAAAAATTAAAACAGAGAAATTAACTTTTCAATCAAAAAAAGATAGTGATCCCCTTAATTATTGAAAATCTGGGAAGGCTTTGTATTATTCCTATTAGTGGTGCGATGTTATAAGCCAAAGTTTTTACTTTGCTTACAGGCAAAGCTAAATAACCTCGATATTAAAAAAAAAAAGTGTCGAATACGAAAGTATCCTATAGGCATGGAATGTATCAAGATTTTATGAAAAAATTATTGCATGAAGTGATAAGGAGCTCAGTCTATTTTATAGATTTTGGACAAGTGCTCAGCTCAGCAAACATATAAAACTTAAAAGTTATAGAACAATAGTAGTGATAAGAATATAGAGCAATAAGAAAATACTAATGAGATTTTAAATACCATAATGGTACATACCTATATGTTAATATACTTATAAGGACGATCTTTTATCTAAACTCATAGAAATCCTTTCTGGTGAATGTAAAATTTAGAAGTTGTTTGAACTACTAGTTTTAACTTTAAGAACCGCATAAACGCTGGTTCAAATTAACACTTTCAAATACTTGAAACAGCATGGGTTTGAGCCACCAATAAATTCCATAGGCTATTAAATTATACGGCTAGAAGTGATTAAATCGATAACTACACGAACACATACATCTACGAATACACATTTTTAATCTGATCGGGTCCTACTTGCAAGATGTCTTCTATGAGAAGACACATATTGATTTCACGTCTTTTTATAAAATCATCATCAGCCACTTGATCTTCGTCATCATCGCCGTCCTCGGAAACACGATGCGCGCAACATCAAGACTCTTCTGCTAGTCGTGCGGACGTGTTCCGTTCCGTTTGTTTATTTTCCTCATAAGGATTCGTTTTACATAATTTGTTTACGGCCGCGGCGTGGAGGAACAGCATCTGTTAGGCGCAAACGTTGCTCAAAGCAATCGGAGCGCTATAGCTTCGGAGAAAGTTATGTTCTTCGCCTTTGAGTAATAACCGCACTTTGTCATGGTATACCAATCGATCGTGGCGATCAAAATGTCAAGCGTCTAGGTAATTATTGAGCGAGAAGAAGGTGTAAACACTCCAAGTAGTATTTTAAGCGTATTTTGTCGATTATTTTACGGTTGAACGCTTAAGTTATGCAACAGTTCAAGACACGGATGTCACGACAAAACCGTTTTACGTAATTGGGCGGTAATATAGCGGTATTAACATTGTTTTATACATATTTGGAGCAGGTAATAAGATGACGCTGTTAATTCATGCAGCTAACCTTCTTGAAACTACAAACATACTCATGTGGTGATCTTTCGTTCATAATTAGATATATTCAATAGGTTAATGAGGTAAAATAAGTAAAAACTGGTATGGTAATTTTATTTATTGCATTCTTTTAATTCATTGCTTGAGTACCGGTTTTGGCATGATATGCCTACCTCAGATGTATAATTTGAATTAAATTAATGCAATAGTCATTAACAAAAATGAAATATTAAATAATATAATATATATATAACATTAATATTTATAACAATCAACACTACTTGGAATCTATAGGATCAGTCAAGAACTAATAAAAAAAGCTTAATTTCATTCGCATTATTTAAACTATGCTAATTTATACTGGAGATATAACGTGACTCCGGCTAGTGATTTTATATACTCGAGAACACTACGTTGAATCGACACCAAATATTTTTCGAAACTGGGTAGTAATCGTTCCGTATCGTAAGAGTTCCTAAAGGAACAGAGGCCTGAATTTACTAGAGATCTACTGAATAAAGACAGGAAGACAGTCAAAATAATAGTAGCTCTGCTGACTGGTCACTGTAGACTAAATAGTTATATCTACAACATAGGCCAGGCAGATGACGCAACCTGCAGATTCTGCCAAGAGGGGGAAGAAACACCAATTCTTTTGCTGTCCCAATGTGAAGGCCTGGCGAGGACAAGTTTCTATATGGGCGTGGAGAACCCCAAGTAGAATTGCACAAGAAGCCGCTCTCAAAGATGATAGGCCTATTAGTGGGCAAATTGAGAAGCGTCCTCTAAAAACAACAGTCCATAGACACCCAATCCTAATCAATATAATTTAATCTTGGTAGTTCTTGCAATCTGAGATGGACCATTCTTGCTCATTATCACTCACTCAGTGTAGAGGAGGGAGGTCTAGTAGGCATTCCATTGCTTTTGTAGAATAGTTTCTCACTGCCCTGTTATTCCTAAACACGCAAGCTTCTGTATAAGTAGTATAAGTTAGTTATAGCAATTTGTTGCTACATTTTTGTTCACCCTACCAGAGATGTATAAGTGATCATAGGTCTGACCACTGTGATGTACAGCAAGAGAAAAAAGTTTCCGCAAACAAACATAACAGCTGGCGGTGTCTATTGCCGGCAGCCGAAAATAAATATCTAAATTCTGTTCATTTATTTTATTGAGTAGAGCCGGATGTTACAATACATCCCGTAAAATTGTATTCACCTCATATTTTTCTTTACAGCAAGCTACGCGGAAACTTTTTTCTCTTGCTGTACGTCCAGTGCATACTATTTTTTAAAGAAAATTTCTTTTCTTTCGCTCGATTTACCCAAAAATTAAATATATTTTGTGATTGACTACTTTTGAACAATTATACAATAAACAGTATAAATGTAATTCCCTATTAAATAATAGTAATTGAAAAAGATAGGAAAATCAAACACTATCACAAGGTCTCACCATATAACTTGTGTTTCATTTATAAATAATGTTTCAAAAAAAAAATAATTTGCAAAAATAGAAAATCCAAAAACATCCCATAGACAGCTGATTTATAGTGTTGGTCTTATTATAGTTACACGATTTAGTCGTATACTTTCTAGTGCGGAAAATGTATAATAAATCGCAACCCCGATGGGCCGTCTTAGTGTTGGTATGATAACGCTTTATAATACTTATATAATATTATGCTCAATGATTACTGAAAACTGGAAAAAAGACTTTTATTTCGTATTATTGCAATGTTAGGCAAGATAGTGAAACATGATTGTTATTTGTATGTCTTGTACCTTAATCTTTTACAAGGTCGTTTATTGGGCGTTTAGATCGATATGATGTACGTCACTACTTTTATAGGAGCATACCCTGTGAGTGACGATTACTGCAAAATCATAACGAAATGCTCTATATATTTAATTTGGTGAACATAGTATACTTTTAATGATTATTATAGTTATAACCATCCGTTTTATATTGTGACACCGCTGTATAAAAAAGGTTCAAAATTAGATATGGTTAATTATCGCCCATTAACAATTTCACCTAGTTTGTCAAAAAAAAATTAATATGCGATGTTAGACAGATTACTTTCACATTTAAATAAACACAACATTTTGGCGAGCCAGCAACATAGTTATCGATATAATCATTCAACAATTACTAGGATTCTTGCCTTATATGAACATGTAATTAAAGCCTTGGAATCTGAAAAGTTTTGTGTAGGAATTTGTTGTGACCTTAGTCGCGCTTTCGATTGTATTGATCATGATATTTTGTTAACCAAACTTCAATGGTATGGAATTAGGGGTGTAGTAGCACAATGGTTTGAATCGTATTTGCGTGGTAGGCTCCAATTGGTAAACAGATAATATGCAGCATAAAACAGATGGCTGCATAAATAATTTTAAATCTTTTGTTTTATCTGTTGAAAGAGGAGTGCCTCAAGGTAGTGTTGTGAGTCCTGTACTTTTCTTAGCTTTTATAAATGACATCGTTGACTTTCTGGTTAATTACAAAATAGTTATGTATGCTGATGATACTAATGCTATTGTATCAAGTAAAAATATGTTAGAAATGGAAAATCAGTCAAATGCAGCTTTGAAAGATATGACAACATGGTTTACTAACAACAAACTATTTTTAAATGGTAATAAAACAAAATATGTAATTTTCCATACTATTCAAAATACAACGCAACTTGATTTTAGTATATCTTCACAAAGTAATGAAATTGAACGAGTTAATGAAATATTTTTTTAGGTATGACTATGGACGAGACTCTTGGAGTACTCATTGCCAATAAATTATAAGCAAATTAAGTTCTAGCTGTTACCAAATACGCACTCTTAGGGCCATAATTGATCTTAAATCTTTATTATCATTTCATTATCCATAATATCCATAGCAGACTATCATACGGTATCACTGTTTGGGGTGCATCACCAGCCGCGCGAAGATGTGTTTTTGGCCAGAAACGTATATTGTTGCATGGCGCAATTAACTCTAGGGAATCATGTAAACCTTGCTTTAGAACATGGAATATCCTGGCAATGCCTGCAATGCATGTATATGAACTTTTAAAATATATCCAGAAAAATAAACGGGAATTTCTGTGCAACAATGATGTCCACACGTATGATACTAGGTTTAAACATAATTTTCATATTCCTAAATTTTCATTAAATTTGACCAAAAACAGTCCTAATGTTTTGCCCCTAAAAATATTCAACGCATTACCTCAAAGATTTAAAGAGATTATAAATTGCAATCAATTTAACTACAATGATAGAGCATTCCTATTAGAAAGATGTATATATTCTCTTGACGAGTATTTTAATTCATGTACCCTGTAGTTGCCGTTTCTATAGTTATTTTTTTGTGTATTGACTTTGTCCACATATGCATGGAGCATTATTATTATTATTGTTATTATTATATTATATGCAAGGATGTTTGTCTAAAGTGTAAAATATAATGTCATTTATACTAATTTTATGTATTATTTTATTTGTTAGATATTTACTGCCGAAGTTTACGCTGTTTTGCATTAACAAACGAGGTATATCATTATTATTATTATTATTATGCAACCTTTGTCCTAGTTAGTTGACGTTTTAAACTTTTTCCTTAGTGTTACTTCAAAATATAAATAAGCAATCGTACTATATGTTAGATGCTAATTTTAAAATCAATACTTTAGTAACCTTACTTTAATTGCCTGCTTTAATGAATCGTTTTTCTTTAGAAGCAAACGAGGAAATTGATTATTTGGTAGCTTTCACGTTTGATAAATAGTTCTGGCTTTTTTTATTAACTTAAAATGCTATGCATTACGGTATTTATCTTCCACTGCCACTTATTTTTTGAAAAGAAAATTACAGATTAAAATTAAGATAATTTTTAAAAATATGGTGGTGTATACTTACATACAGAGATTATACATGCGCAATTAAGCGCACAATGTTGTATGCTAATGATCCTATATTACACACAATAAATGTATAGCTATAAATCTTTCAGGTTCGAGTAAAGCATACACACATTTGTATCTCAGGAGGTTTGTGCTATCACCTGGACTTGATGAATCTATCGTAATACGTATTACATTTATGTTAGTACTTTTAGTAGAAATACCATGTGTTCGTCCAGGCATTTGAATGTGACAAAAGTTTTACGAAATGAGTAATAACATAAGGTGTACGGTCAATATGACACTAATTCTTCTTAAAGCGTAATTCGCCGATTCAATTTCGCGTGTACCAACTGTATCATTTTTACGAATTAACCGCTTAACACTTGCATATACGACACATAGGACTAGTATTGCAAAATATGCTTACCAAGAGCATTTAATTATAAAATTAAATTAATAAGCATTCTAGGGATTCTATAATATTATAATGTATACTTAGGATGCTTATTTAGTTTACTGATGCAGATGTACATAAATTAGTTTTACTTTAAAAGCAATTAACTTAGTCTTAGGCCGCTAATTACGTATCCCCCTAGCATCATGCATCTGACTTGTTATCGTTTAGAATTCAATTATATGCTTTTTATACGTATACCCATTACACATTCAAAGTTACCGACCTGAGGAGAAAAGGCTCCGATATAGTATAAACTATACACGAACAATTGTGAGAAGAATAGAATGCTTCTGCGTCCAGGATTTCGATTTCCTCAACAACTATTCGTTTGTACTAGCTCCTTTTTCTCTTCAAGCTGGCAATTTTTAATGTGTCACGGGTGTACATACATATTTTCTTCTTTTGGATGCACATACTTTTTCTTATTTCTACCTATAACTTAATCAATACTTACATATTAACTATTGTAAAACTTCAGCCATAAATATTAAGTATTTTATAATGAAAAAACGAAATATCCGTCCGGATATTGCTTTGCAGTGTTATCACTCTTACATGATTTCTGCTCTGTCCGAATTACTAATTAATGTTAAGAAATACCACTCTCTGGTACGCAGGTGTTCGAATATTACTCCGCCTGAATTCGCCGAACGAAATCACGTCAGATTTCTACGCTAACCGTTCTTGTTTCTCTTCCTTTGTTGTTGGAGTTGTTATAGTTGTTGATATCACAGCAGTTATCCCAACGGTCATCTACTCATCCAAAAAAAAGAACGTTGACGGGATGAATTCAAATTATATAAACTTTATATCGTCGTATATGTTTTAAATTTGTATTTGTAAATAATCTGTTATAAATCGAAATAAATTGTGCAGATCCTCTAGGTATAAAGTTATGTTTAAGGGCTTTTATCGCCTTATAATTCGGAACAAAAAATGTGGAAATCAATGTTAACAGAGCCTTTCTCTATAGGAATATATTTATATTTATGGGTGTTTGTTGATGTATGCACGTAAAAACAAAGAAAACATACAAATACATTTTTTTTTAAATAAAACATCACTGGTATTTCTTTATTCTTTTTTTATTTCTTTCTCATATGTGCACACATGTATAGACACAAGCATAATCAACTTAATTCTTACTAAAAATGTTATGATAGACTAGTATATTTCCGTACGCCCATGAAAATTGGGTGTACGGAATACAGTAAACAAAGATAGATAGCACACTTTTGCTGCTGAGTGCATATCATCTCATATATTTCGAACTGTCAATTGAGATAAAAATTTGGTCAGAACCAGGAGTCGACTACAAAAAGAAAAAGAAAAAGAATAAAATAAAAATCGGCTATCTCAAGTCAACTGTCTATTGTAATACTTAGGACAGGTTATTTACTTTTATTTTATTTCTCAAGTATGTTGTTTAAGGTTAAATAAGATTAGTGATTAATTTCGAAGTTTGAGTAAAAAGGAACAAACTGTTGTTTTTGTGAACTAATTTATTGAAAATGATAAAATAATAGGGGAAGGTGGGGCAAGATGGGACACTAAGCTTTAGAACGGGATTGCAAATTGATATGCAAGGTTCTAAGTAGGCTTGTAATCTTTAAACATTTACCTGCTGATGAATGTATTTACAATTTTTCGATGGGTACTCCTGATGTTGTGAGAAACTTTTGAAAAGAAATATGCAAATACACCAGGTGAGTTAAGAATGGGTTGTAACATAAATCTGGGTAATATGTAAAAAAAAATAGATTTTATTCTTAAAAAAATGCAGGAACAAAACTAAAACTCTTTAAAGCGGAACTACTTAAAATAAAAAAAAAAATGCAATAACGCTAAGAATATTAAACTTAATCTTCACAATTGAGACAATAGAAGACGGACTCATCCCCATTATTCGCACACCCTTCATGTACCCAACCTCGCCATTCACGACATTGTATCCATACTTCCCCTTTGGTATCTTCACCGCACTTTCTGAGGCAATATAAATATGGACGTAGTCATCTTCCTCAACAGAAGAACTTGGTTATTTCCTTGTTTTCTAAAAATCTACTCTTTACTTTCCTTACAAAATTCGGCTTCTTAGTCTCTCTTCTGTTTTCTTCTTTGTCATTTTTTTTCCTTTAATACTCCCTCAGTACTTCTAGGTGCCTTAGGGATTCTCCAGACTCCTAGTTTCTTGTAGCAGATTTTTATACGTAGTGCTTGTAAGGATTGTTGTCTTTCCCTTGTTACGCTTTGATTGAACCTGTACTTCATTCCTAACATGAGAAATAGGCATTATATCTTCGAGAAAGCATAATGGCGATCCCATCTCACAACTCCTATCAACCAAACTTTTCCTGCAATTTTTGCATTTGTTTAACAACCAACTTACCCCAATTTTTGAGACCATCGATAAGTAAGGTTTCCCAAATCTTGAATTGTTAATCCTGAGAGACCCAATTTCAACTGTAACCAACTGTGTCTCGTCTTCTAGGAAAAAAAATGTTTTTAGCCTAATGATTTTCTAGGTTGCAGAGGTCCAGCAAGCTGACGTGCTTCTTCCACTTTTCTTTCTAGAATTGTTTGTGGTACCTCTTACCATTCTCTTCTCTTCTGTACCCATGACAACCCTGTTGCAGGTAATGAAACGACTTAATCCTATATTTAAATATCCAACTATATCCAGTCATAACGGACCAGACTGAAGAGTAAGATAGTGATGTCCCCATGTTGCCCCATACTAATAGCCCCATCTTGCCTCTTTAAGACATTTTCTGGTTATGTTATAATAACATATTAAATATTTGAAATAAACAAATAACGCACTATAGAAAATACATGCAATACATGTCAGTTAATAAGCACAAATAGTGTAATTGTAAATAATTTACTTACACTTCCGATACTGGCCATTGAACTCACTATCAAAACAATAAAGAAATTCTGGAAATTGCAAAGTTCATACACAAACAGCAATAACTTTGTTATTACGACTAGTAAAGTTTCCTACATTACAACAAACATAAAACAGCACTTGTCAATATTAGGACTGCTATTATTTGACAGATGCTTACTGCCGTTTTGTGGATAAGACGATGTCCCCATCATGCCTCGTGGCTCCATCTTGTCCCACCCTCCCCTACAACTGCTGCAAACATTAAATAACTGTTTATAGTAAACAAATACAGTATAAAGTAAATACAAACAATGTGGTTGATGGGTTGGACGTTGGGCTGTTTCAATTGTCTATTGAATTGCTCGAATTCAATGTTTCGGCATTGATTCTACAGCCGCCATCGGGGTGACTCTGAGTAGAGTTGTTTCTTTTCAATCCCATCTCTGAAATTATTGTATATATCTCTCAGATAATGCTTGTGCAAGTCCTTTTCATTATACATTTATGTGAGCATTATTTGCATTTTAGCTTCATGGAGGATAATTAATTAATAGTATTTGGACTTTTAAATTACTATAGAACTATTTCATTGAAGACCGTTTCTCCTGTTCTCATGTCTTGCTACAAAAAAAAAATCATTATTTGCCTTGACTTTTAAAGCGGCCCTTATATATTTATGGAGTTTACAGGTCACTCTGTAAACATCAAGGATTTGTTTTAGAAAAATGGGACAGAAGAAGGTTAGTAATAATAAAACTATATTAAGATAGTTTTAGAACGTACAAAATTATTATTTTTTACCTTTACACGTTTTTCTTTATCTTTAAATTTTATTTTATTTTATTATAATCATTACATTGACTAAGGTACATACTGCTGTGAACTGATGGTCCAAGCATATAAGTAAAGAGAAATTAAAAATGACAAAATTAATTTAGCTAGCTCAGCAAAATGAATTTAAAAGGGCGCCAGAAATTCTTAAATCTCAGAGTAAATTTTTTAAAAATTAATAGTGGGCTTTTGCAAAATTTACTTTCTTTAAAATCCCCAAAAATTGAAACGGCTGATTCAAAAATAAAAGAACTATTTAAGGTGATATTTACAATCATTAGATTTTTTTATTGTAAAAAGAAAAAAAAAACATTTAATACAAATTACAGGGAAAATGAAAACCTTGAATATAAGATTCTGGCAAAAAACAAACCTGCATATGACTCTACAATTTAAAAAGGACAATGCAAATCCTTTAGCAAACAAAATGGAAGATTTCGTTCTAGAAGGAATTTCTTAACCACAAAAAAAAATAATCCACGTGGTTTCAAAAATTCAAAGCAAACTAAACTTTAATTCAAATGACGTAGAGAAACAAGCAAAATCAAAAATGAAATATAAACCAAGCTCACAGCTTCACTTCACCTACCCCGAGGTGATAAAATAAAATTAAATTATAACTACAAAAAAACGGAAAATTTAAACTCTAAACGCGCTTACTTCTAAAACGAATATTATTAAAAAGCCTTACATGTATGTCACACCTATCTAATACAATTTAACAAAAGAATTACAAGATAGACGATTTTAAATTCAAACAACGAACTACATCTTAACTGAAAAAGGATTACCAGAAACGGTACCAAAACAACAAAACACGACTATACACGGGCTCGTCTATCTGATAACTCCTTGGGGCCTCTAAGGTAAACATTCATATATATGAAATTTACAATCTGCGTGCGATGACCGCAACGCATCGCATAGAAAAAACTAGCAAATAAACTATACAATACTGGTACACGCAAAATGTACAAATAAATGAAATTAACTCTACACAATGACCAAATAAAATACAACAATATTAAGAATAGTGGAAACTCTAACATTGTTTTGACAAGGCTGATTTGAATTAAACAAAATACCACATTAAATTTCCGAAACCCGGGGCCAATTCCATAGGCATAACGTAAATACGTACAATTATTGACGACTTTCTGTAAGGTGCAATACGAATATATTATTTATTATTATTATTATTATTGAAGATTACTAAAGCCTTACTGCCCTGTGCTGGCGTAAATGTTTTAATTACGAGAGTAATTGTAAAAAAGGATAGAAGGATGAAAACGGAGACCAAAGGACGCGGACCATAAAAAATACTCGAATATAATATGAAAAAGCGCTTCCCGTCAATTAATCTCGCCGAAAAAGGAAAGCCATTGGGTTGCGCGATTGCCCGTGTAATCCTTGAAGAACGTGTGTAACTAGAAGTCAGTTAGGTGCGCAATCAGATCAGGACTAGACTACGATTGATGTTTGGTATTAATTTATGAAGGATGTAGATCATGATGGTATTTTATTTTCTATTTGCAATAGAGTTTTATTTTACTTAAAATTTAAGTACATATTTGAAATTTATTGGCAGATAAGAACAATTAGAATAATTAAAGGTTAAAGTTTGTTAATTGATGAAAAAGGTTTGGTTTAGTAAATATAGTGTAACCAGGTTAACAGCAAGTAAAAATTGCTGCATCAGTTTTTCGTTTATACAGGGTGATTTTTTTATCTTGAGACAACGGAATATTTCTAAAACACTGCATCAAATCAAAAAAAGATCTTAATAAGATTTGTTATAATATAGGGGGCTCGGCACAAATGGTGCCGAACTCGATTCCCCACCTCACCCTCCCAGAGTGGATGGGGGGACAACTTTGAAATCTTAAATGGAAACCCCCATTTTGTGTTGCAGATTCGGATTCTACGCCATCAAGTATGTAGTTTTTGTTTGAAACTTTTTTTCGATTCGTAACAGATTGCGCTGTAATCGCAAAATACTTGATCGTGAACGTCTACAAAAAATACACAAAAAAGAGAAGCAAGCAAACATGATTTTGTGTCTTTTTATTTTAACATAAACTAACATTTTTAGAACTTTACTTTATCATACCCATTGCAGGAAATGTGTTCGAAAATGTGCCCTTCGACGATACATTTATTTATTCGCAATTGGAATGATTGCACACAACTGAGAAGTGTTTGTGGCGTAATCCTTGAACAAGCGTTGGTGATTCGCTCAATCATGTTTTCCCTCGTGGTTGGCATTCTGTATAAACTTCAGCCTTTAAGTAGCCCCACAAAAAGACGCCAGGGGAAGTAAGATCTGGCGATCTTGCAGGCCAAGATACTGGACCACCTCTTCCGATCCATCGACGATTGTAGGCTCGATCTAATACTTCTCGTGCTATTCTTGAATAATGTGCTGGATCACCGTCATGTTGGAACCACATTGTTTGTCGTACGTCCAAGGCAAGGTCTTCAAGTAGCACCGGAAGTTCGTTCTGCAAGATGTTTCGATATTTTTCACCATTTAAGTTTCCATCGATGAAATATGGACCAATAAGCTTATTGCCAATTATTCCACACCAAACATTTACGTTCCAAGGATGTTGATGTTCAACTTGGCGCAACCAATGGGGATTTTCGATACTCCAGTAATGCATGTTGTGCCGATTTACCGTGCCGTGATTTGTGAATGTCGTCTTGTCAGAAAATAATACTCGAGCAAAAAAATTGGGATTATCTTGTATCCGTTGAAGCGCCCATTGACAAAATCGTATTCGGTTTTGAAAATCATCGCCATGAAGTTCTTGATGCATGGAAACTCTAAATGGATGATATTTCCTACGCTTCAATATTTGGCAGATAGTGGACTGAGAAATTCCTGATCCGCGAACTATTTCTCGAGTACTAATGTGCGGATTGTTAGCTACTGCATCTAATACCGCGATTTGATTATTTTCTCCAGCAATTATTTTTCGGCGATTACGTTTTGTTGGCTGTACAGGTCCTTCGCTAAAGAACTGTTGAACGACTCGGTAAAAAGAAGCGCGCGATCGCACCTTGTCGGGAAAACGTTGTGAATAAAGATTAACAGCATCATCGATATTCCTACCACTTTTTCCATAGATGTAAATCATTTCAATTTTCTCTTGTAATGTTATAACCTCTATTACTGTTCAAATATTCAACACTAACTAATTTATATTGGATTAGTAATTAATAATCTATATTGGGATCGGACAATGTGTAAGTATTCACAGCTTGTCAAGTACTGAATAAAGTACGGTTTTGTATCGTTGAATAGCATTCCAATTGCGAATAAATAAATGTATCGAAGTGAAGGGCCACAGTTTAGAACACATGGCTTTTTAAAATGTTAGTTTATGTTAAAATAAAAAAACACAAAGTCGTGTTTCCTTGCTTTTCTTTTTTGTGTATTTTTTTCTAGACCTTCACAATCATTCACAACTGATTCACATCATCAGTTTTTTTGCGATTACAGCGCAATCTGTTACGAATAGTTGCTATTTTTTAAGGTGCAGTGCCGCAGTTTTTAAAATAAGAATATAAAAGTATATAAATACACCCCGGATGATACTACCTTTAAAAACTAAAAATCCTATGAATATATTTACTTTTTCCCACTTATTGAATGAGCAGAAGAGAGCTTTTACTTCTCAAATAATCCCACAGGAAGACAGCAGACATTATTTTGCACACATTCTCTATGTACTCCTCATACGCAAATTCTCGGTGATAAGTCGTCGTGCTGCTAGTGACATTACACAAACTTCTCTGTTAACCCGCACTCCTAAATGTAGTGTACAAAGGTCAAACATTAAAAGTTACGACCGGATGGAAAAAAAGCAATGATATATTTTATTATAGCTAGTAGAATGAATGTTTGTGGAGAAATCGGAATCCGAGGCATACGAGAATTCTTTTTTCCTCTGTTCGTTTATACCAAAACGCTGATAAAAGATATCGCCCCTTTTTTCCCTCAGGTCGGTAACTTTCAATGTGTTGCGGCTGTACGTATGGTTTGTAGAAGAGTCTGAAGAATCTTTGAATTAAGATATACCCGCAAAATATAATCATAGAAGCTCAAGACAGATTATTGTGGAGACTGCAGAACACCATTTCTACAGAAGAATTTGTTCGAATAAAGATTTTTCATAAAGTATGTTAAATATATTCTTATGACGACATTGATTATTACTATATAATTACCAGGACAAAACTTATAAAATACGAGTAAAAGTAAATATGATTCGCAATAAGAGTAGTATGTGATAAGCGTCTTCAATGAAATACATCATAGTTAGCAGATAATTATGTAATAAATTAGTACAAAAAAGTAAGGGAAGGCAGGGAAAGAACGAAATTGCAAGTACCGCAGAAAGCATGTATGATTGAGCATATAAGGACGGCCACCAAACAGTATGGGCTGAACGGGCTCTAGCCCAGGGAGGAAGAATTGTAGGGGCGGCAAATATCTCTTTACAAGTGTTTCTGTATTTATGAATTGTCAACAACTGTAGTTAATTACTTTTATTACGTTTATTACGTGACTACGGTTTTGTTATATAACGTTAATAGAAGTGAAACTGACAAAAGGACTGATACGGTTCACACAAATACTGTAGATGGAGCTCCTAGTACAACATTTTTGGTGTTTCTTAGAAAAAAAAAATACCTGTGCAGTACTATAGCTCAAACGTTCCTGAATTCTTTAGCTGTGCTTTTAATACCAAGCAAATGGACAGCTAAATGTAGATTTTACGGATTTGTTTAATATTTTTGCTTCACAGCAATCCCGAGGAAAACTTCTTTTAAATAAAACTATTAGCTAAGTATACATAAAAGCTTTAAGCAAAAAAATATGATTTTATTTTTAAATCATTTAATGGAAATCATGCCAAGAAATGCTGGCTGGGTTGACGGGGGCAGCCAGATTTAAGTAGCCCAGGGCAGTCCTGACTGTAAATAAACCACTGCCACCAAAGTTTCCAAATTAATTTAGCTTAATGTACTTCTTTGTTGAATTTATATGTATACAATATACGTTATGTATATGCTACTTAGAATACTTCTTTCGGGATAAATATCGCCTTTTTTTTAAATACATGACATTTGAAAACACCACATAAGATAAAGGTAGTAAGAAGATCATGCAGGAGATTTAATGTTTACTTCTAATTCAATAAATAAATATCACCATCGCAAAAAAAGCATTATTTAAATTTCTTGTTTCAATAAATTTTTCAATCATGAGAACAAGCCCATTTAGAATAAGAAATAAGAAAATCGTTAATAAAAAGTCCAAAGCGTTTATATTAAACTTCTGTAAGTGAGGAACTTGATGTGAACGATGACAACTTTCTGAGTAATACGTGCTATCAAACTGAAATGAGGATATATACGTCGGCTTGGCATTGAACGTTAAGTTGTTCATCAGTAAATTGGATAATTACAACAGAATTTGTTGCTGTAGATTCACCCGTGCTGATATGCAGGAAACAATTTAAGCAAGTAATTTAGATTTTGATGTAAACATATATGAAGCTTTCCATGAAATATTCATCAAAAAAAGTTAAATGCTTGTAGCTGTCAATCTGTACGTAATCTTTCTTTTTAAATACAAGTGGAAAGACCATCTGTTGTTACAACGTTTTGGACCAATAAAAAGTTAGCGGTTTTGAGTTCGCAAGCTGCATAATCTGATCCCCTGTCTGCACTGTCATTTAATGTGTCAAATTTTCAATAATGACGTTTAATTGACTGGAATTACGTTTATAGCAGGTTTATAACCCTTATGGTTTTTACCTATTTTAATTCTGGATCCCCAAAATCTGGATATACCTGAAGATACTCTATAATCATAATGCCATCACTATAGATGGTAAATGTTGTTGATTAGCTATTCCAAATTCAGGATCTAATTGAAGTTGTCTGTGTGAAATGACATACATATGTATTTGAATAAATTCTGTAAACATATTGCTCTATCACAAAACTTACCTCGGCTTTTTTAAGGACTATTTAATACTTACCCTAACAGCCAGAAATATTACATAGATATTTTTTAAAATTTATTTTATAAATATTTTTCGTGAGAGGTTTTTGAATATATTTTTCATATTTTTTTCTAAATATAGATAAAATATTCAATTAAAATATTTATTCCATATTTTAAAATTAATGTAAGCGCTATATTTTTTCTAAAATATTTATATGAAAATTGAGATTTTTTATGCAATCTATTTAATTTGTCAAAATGAACTAAAATTGTTCTTGGTTATTTAGAATGTATAACGTCGATAACGAAAAGTTGAAACATACATAGAGTTGTGTAAAAGGCAAGAACTTGTTTTTTCACACTCACCATATAAGTTAATAATCAATAATTCTGGCATCTTTTAAGGCATACTGAAGGTTTATCAAATTAATTACTATTTTTTAATTGAAGTGTTCTAAATAAAAAACAAACGTATTTATTATCATTTTATTTGAATAAGCCAATAAAAATGAAAAATACTCATTTTTAAGTCTAGCCTTGGCTGGTGCCAGGTACAACCCTATGGCTTTTTTCATGTCTTCGGTAGTGGCGCTCTCATGGCGTTTCCTTGTGGCCTCTGAAACAATGCCAATTGTATTAGATCATACCATGAATAAAACATCGTGCAACATTATCAACACCTACTAATACATTTGGAGCATTTACAATAATTGGAGTGGCAGCTACATTCTAATACTTGCGATACTTATTTTTACTTTATTTCATAATATTTGAAAACATTCTACGTACAAACAATAAAACAACACAACGTATTCTAACCTCTATTTGAGGTTATGACGCTTATCTACCGAGATGAATCTCTTAAGCAAATCAACTAGCAATTCATCTGGTAGATGCAGTACATATATGATGCATAAAATTCCTACAATTATATTATTAAACGATTTCTGTACATAGCGATATTCGGCATTCCAATTATCTTATAAATGCCATGACATGTTCAAAGTTTTGCTTACCTCGTAGTCACCACAAAAACTAAAAACACACCCGGCAACAATTAATTACACAGTTAACCCTAATCTGCCCTAATGGTATACTATTATAAACTATAACATGTAACGGACAAACGAATGAAAACGTTGATGATACGCACGTGCGCGTATGCATTCGATGTACCTAATCCATAGACGCATAAACAATACTAAATCATATAATACCGGCACCGTAATGAATAGAGGTGTTGTGTTGACGTTCGCAATTTACAAATATTACAAATAATATAATACAAAACGCAGATATATTAATAGAAAAGTTACAGCGCTCAATTTAGATACTTTAGATTAAATTATATTAGATATATATTATCTAATTTAATCTTTAAACTATCATTTTAAATAGGTACATACCTACTTAATATGTATGCATATTTTACCCATTTTATATTATTCGTCCACGCACAAATGTACAAAAGCGAAAATTCAATCTTTTTTTTTATATGAAATAAATATTTACAGAAATACAAAGCAAAATATTCTTGCAGAGTTATGAAAAATATATTGAGAAAACATTTGCAATAAAATGTTATTAGTGCTACATAACATATATATTTTTTAAATGTTTTCCTAATATATTTTATGCATATTATATTAATATAACTAATATTCAAGAAAGATTTAATATTTTTTAAATATTTATAAAATATGAAATAAATATAGTTGGTCACTGGGGTAGTCACAGTTCATGCTAAATATAAACACAATAAATTACTGAATAATTATATATATAAACGTCACTTAAGAACTAACAAAAAAAAACCTTAAATTCCACTAGACATATATGTCACTGGACGAACTCAAAAAAACAGCCTGCTTTTTATTGGTCGAAACAGTTGTGACGTCTTTAGGATATAATTTGAAATTTATCACTTTTTAAATCGATTTTACTCTCAAATATAATGTTGGAATTATTTTAGGCATCATCGTGATCTTATAATACAATAATCAAGTGTATTAAGTTCACTTTCCTATAATTTGTGAAAGAACCCGATCCTACTTGTATCTAGGTTTTGCTTCAAGTTTTCTTAAGTTCAACTGCTTCCTTTATAATCTTTTGATCAAGATATTAACGATAATTTGTATTATTAATTATGTGTTATATATACATATATTAGACACCTTTATTATTACTAATATTGCGTTACTTATAAAATTTGTATACAGTGTATGCATAGGTGCTTAAAATTAATTCTAATTTTACCAAAAAGGAAACTTTGATCATCTATTTCACGACATTTGCGTGGGATATTTCAATACAGTGCGTGATATGTAAAGTACGAGTGTTTATTTAAACATATGTGCCAGTCGCGGCACGTACAGTCTATTGTATCAAATGCTACTGCTATCAATTCCGGTCCTGGATTTTGGTGGCCGTCCGGCGAACGGACAAGGGCAGGTAGACGGACTTGGAATGCGACGGAGATTGGAGTTGAGTGGCGCCGTCCAGTCTGGCGCACACCTGCAAGCCTCGGCCACCGTGTGAACCGACTACTCGAGCCCGAGGCTTGGCTCTATAGCATACACAGCGCTTTTGCTGCCGTTGCTGCACCTCACCCACTCTCCAATAAACACTGAAGAACGATTCCTCGGCGAACGCAACGATACAGAATCATCGTAAATGCACAATACAAACACGAAGACGTGGGTTTACCGCCAATGGAGAAAGACTTGTCCGTTCTCGGAGATCTCGACTGTAACTTTGACCCATACCGGGGCTCATGGACATACCAGGAACGACCCTGCGCTTTTATGATTTATTCACCCGCCAGTATCGCCGCATGTCCGTATGTTCAATGAGCAGGACCATTTGGTCGGGTGGAAAAGAACGGCCTTTATATGTATGTACAGTTCCTGGAGTGTTTGTGCACATACGCCATGTGCGATATACGTATTTGCAGTATATAAGCGATTAATATTACTTGTGCAGTACATAAGAACCGTTTCATCCTTCACGCCATTCGATACTTGTTAAAGGTTGGCTTGGAAAGGCCAGTCGACGAAAAGAGAATAAAAAAATAATATCACGGACGGATGTAATTTCAGGTCTTAAGTGTGATAAGTACTCTGAGAGATCTTGCCTTTGTTCGGATAAATAACAACTTTAGGTGAATGGATATAATGTTACGCGTTTTTAATTTCTTGAGTGTCACGCTGAAAATATTTTCAAGACCGTACAAGCAGGTAGTATACAATACAAGTGAAGACGGTTCGATTTTTTAAATATGTATAAAGTGTGATGTATTTTTACAATTATTTGATGTTTTATATATTAAAAAGAAGCCGATGCAAGTAGGTGTATTTTTCAGTAGTTGATGTAATTAATTATCTAGACAAAAATATAGAAATATCAATAAAAAATCAGGGAATAGTTTCGACATTTATTGCTCTTTTCGAGATGTTAAGATGTAGTGTGAGCCTTTCAATTTTTAATTAGGATGACATATTAATTTAACATTATTTTTAAAACAACGTGATGTTATTACAGTACATTATTAAGTTAACACATTAATTTTGTTAACGGCAAATACATAATTACATACATATATAAAGACCAACAATATAATAGGTATACAAATAAGGTTATTCAAGATTATGAGTATATTTTTCAGAAAAATTTTATTATAATTAACAAGTTTCTTATTTTTTTAATTAAAAATTTACTAACTAGGTGTCTGTTGAGAGACAATATTCAAAACTATTGAAAAATATGCAAATATAAAAATTAAAAAAAAAGTAAATTTTCTTTTTAAAAATTATATATTAATATATCTCTTCTAGCTTTAATTCTTATTGCTTTTTTATGCATGAAAAATTGAAAAATAGAGAACCCACCCGCTTGTTCTTCAAAAATGAAGTTGAAATTATATTTCTCAATATTTCAACTAAAGTTTTCTTTTTGTATATATTGCACTTTTTTAATGATTACTATTCTACAACCTTTACGTTAATACGTTGTAGCTACATTTTATAACTAAACACAGTGGCGGCTCGTAAAAGTTTTACGTGGGAGCTCTTAGTTTTTAGCATATTTAAGCAAGTGTAAATAATCGCTGATATAAATAAAAAAATAAATGACCATTCAAATACGAGACTCACTTACGTTGCTTGATATTTTAATTCAAGAGAAACGATTTATTTTGGCAGTTTTAATATTGGAGTACACGAGATTAACAAAAGAAAACTCCTAAACAATATAATACATACAAATGGAAAATATCTAACTACATATGTATTGCCATTTGATAGTGATTTGAAATATCTGTTGTTTCATCGCTTGGAATTGCCAAAAATCCACTGTCGTTAATCGAGTGTCAGTAATTTTTTGACGGCATACAGGTAACGTACTCTCCAAAATGTCATTTTGAAGTTTTAGGCGTGCATTTAAAAACTGATGCACTGCTTAAATGTTCTTTCAAAATTACATTCAGTTCTGCAGAAAAGTCAATTAATTTACGAAAAATTATTTCCCAGATACCACATATACATTCGATGGACGTACACCAGACGTCCAGTTGTGTACAAATCAACGTACAGTGTACGTCCTGTGATGGTACGGTGGATGTCTTATGGACGTAGAATAGACGTCCAAAGTTCACAAAGTTGTATGTACACTGGATGTACATTGTATACGTCCAATGTAACGTTGACCAAGTACATTCAGCAACACGTGGACGTTCAGGGACGTAACGTGGATGTACAGTGAACATCCATATTGGAACTTCTTTAGATTGCAGTTTAAAATATTGTCGCTTAGTTAATTAATTAAAAAATACCTAAGAGTGTGATTATTTACATTAATTATAAAGACAAAAGTATGTTTAAACATAAATATAAGATCTGCAAACACCTTCTGTTGCTCTTATATGGGGTACAAATGGAGCTACTTTTGATGATGTAAAATCAGTTATCATATCGCTTATTTTATATAAACTTCAAGGCTATATCAGTTCGATAAGATGGATTAATTAATTAAAAGAGAAACACTTGAGATGTATATTTATTATTGAAGTTCACGTAATATTATATTATTTTAATTAATTATTTAGTTCTGTTCCCCCTTTCGCTGCAGCGACGTAGCCATCTGGCTATTTCGGTTTTCCACTGCTTATTCGTAGCGGCGGGAAACACTTTTGCGCACTTTCTGAAAATCGAAAGTTTAATTAGAAGTTACTTTAAAAACCTAAGAATCATGAATGCTTCATACATGCAGATTACGCAAACAGTCCTTTTATACAAGCATTAATAAAATTTCATACCGCTAATATCGTATACAAAATAAAAATTGTTGATTTATTTTTACTCACCCAATAATAAGGTTGCTAATTTCAGTTCCCGAAAACTTTTCTTGCTTTCCATCCCAAAAAAACTGTACTCCGCTCCAGCAAATTTATTTGTGATGAATTTTCCCTGCTGATCGGTAACACAAAATCGTAAATATTGTTTCTCCTAGCCTGGATATTTCCCTTACTACAAATTTATACATATAGTAATAATATACAGAGTATTAGAAAACGTAATGATAAATCAACAATAATTACAATCGAGAATATGCAATACACTGGCGCAAAACAAATTTCACTACACCAATTTCAAGTGAAGTGAATATTATAGAAGGTATACTACAAATATATTTGGCAGTACTTGCTGATCAAAAAATCGAAAAGACCGTTTAAAAAAATAGATAAAACTAGATCGTCGATTAAATGTTGTTTAAAGGTTGTCACACTATGATTAGATTAAATATGAGAATTCAAACGTAAGTTGAATTGTCGAGATTCATCGAGTTCTCTTATATTGCGCGTCTCGATTCTCACCGGCTAAGCTAGGTAGTTTCGTTGAGGTGACACAAAATTATGCGTGAAGTTATTATTTCATAAATAATTCATAATTTATTCTGATAATAAACTATATAGATCACAAACAAGAGTAACCGGTACTAATACGACTATACTATATTGAAGTTGATTTATATTGCCTCCGTAGCCCGCGCCAGTTACGCGTATTTTAACCGGACTGATACCAAAATTTATATAAATATTAATTAAAAAATATATATAAGATACTGAAATGTTTAAAAATGTTGGGATAACCTCGAAGTGTTTAAAACTGTTTGGAATACCTTCGAAATGTTTAAAACTTTTTGGAAGGGTTTCACTCTCACCAACAATGCATAGGTTTATGTTTTTTTCTTCGCCGGTAACAAACTTATATTGCCGGCTAAGGGCATAAGAACCGTGCCGGCCAAAAATAAAAAACCGGCGCTGGTTAACAATAGCCTAAAAATTAAAAGCCGGCGCGGCTATGGAGATACTTCCTTTCTTATTAATACCACCTATAACCTGCATATAAATATTGATAGACAATGACGATACAGACTAATTCATACGTGAAAAATTATCTACAAAACAATTATATTGATGATAGAGACCTCATACAATGCGAAATATGTATACATACTTATATTATGTAAATGCAGTCCAATTCACAAATGTTTCCGAAGCCCACAAATGTGGCCATTTCGGCTTATGGAAGTTGTTGTGATCACAACGAATAACTATTGTGAGGCATCGGTAAACAATTCGTGAATTGAACTATAATGTTTATACCCTAAGTACTATAAGCAAAAGTGCGATATATTATAATTACCTTTATTAACACACTCTCACTCTACAAATTAGCCATCGAAAATCGAAACGCTAGAAACTGTTATGCTGCTGTTACGTACGCACTTCAAACCATCTTCAAAACGTAGCTGGGCTGTTTACGGGACGCTCGATTCAGCTCGCCCTCGTCGTCCTTCCGCGGTTAAAAGTGTGGGTGATTAAAAATGAAAGAATATTTTAACAATCATGTTAAAATTAAATATTCCTTTATTATTCTGCGTATATTTATTTTTTACCAGGTTAACGTCCATAAAATAATCAGCGTACCCCTATGCAAGCGAATGGGACAGAGAAGCTGTTAAAAAATTTATAAACATTTTTAACATTATATTGAATATACTTCGGTGATATATGTAAATATTACCAAGCATAGTCCAATATCAAATTATATTAAGTTATTACTATTATATTCTCATTAAACCTAACTAATAAAATAATATTATTTTGTATATTAACGAAACAATGTACCCATGTTGTCTGCGTACATAAACTCAGCTGTCCGCTGTACATACATTCAAGTACACCAATGTACGTCCACTTTTGTCCATGTACGTTTGTACCTAAAATGGACTTATATCGGACGTCCATCGGACATTGTGTGCTATATGGGTTAAAACAACATATAAATACTTGAAATCTGCAAAATCTCATATTGGGATTACGATGTATATTTTCCGTTACGATAACGTTATCATTAACAACATTTTTAACGGATATTCCTATGGTGACGCCGAAAATCCGTTAAAAAGTGTGTTAACATCGAAGTTATCGTAACACTAAAGATACGTCATAACCTCTACTTTCCATGCTTTTAGAAAAAAATAGTAAATAGTAAACACACAGAAAACAAGACAGGGCATTTAACACACTTGCATACTTTAAACTTTTTACAATTTCTTAGAAAAACTTTATCATGCTGTGTAAGGTTTAAGAACGGAGTAGGTCGTCCAAAATTTTTAATTTTCAACTTTTCATCTAGCGGAAGAATCCTGAATTTGTTTTGCAAGATATTGTTTATACTGTTATCAACCCCTGCCTTGATAATGTAATAATAACAAAAGCCACGTACAACGATTCACGTACCGTTTAATAAAACACGTAACGACTAACAAAAGTAGGTACATCAACAGCTTAACTCTCTGGCCTCTCACAATTACAGCTCACTTCACATGTTTCTCCTCATAAGGCACTCGGCTATGATCGGCGCGCATCGTTCCTTGCTTATGATTTTACATAGGGAGATTTTTACCGCGTGAACTCGCAATCGAATAGCCCAACGTTGTGATTCTTTTAGTGGCAAAGCGCTAGGTGGCGCTAGTATCATGTTGAATAGGAAACAAAGTGTTACTACATTAATAGTTAATATAGGTATGAAAGATATATTTATGCATATGCATATTATATTGTAATATGTATATAGTAGATTTATTTATTATTTGTAGGAGTTGGAGGTTCTAGCCCATAAGCCATATAGCACGAGTAACGTATTATATACTCTTGAAAAGTATAGAAGGTATCCTCTATTAAATATTTGCATAACTGTATTTTCATTCTCTTTACGCTACTAATTTGTTTCATAATATTATGCATGAATTATAATATAATGTTTAGCTGTTGAAACAATAACTTACATACAGAAAAGATAATGTGGGGAAACTGAATAGAGATTAGATGTATTAGACGTAATCTATTTAAAATTTATTATCTTTACTAACCTCAGCAATATGAATAACGAATCGGATGAGGATTATTCATATTACTTAAGGGTAACTTTAAAAACAGAAATCTTTTAAGAATATCTTTGCTAATGTGGTTGCCGTTTAAACGTCTATAAGAATAGTCACATAAGCACTCTTTATTAAGCATATAAGTACAAGAAAAGTGTTAATTTTGTTTACTACAATTCGAATTTTTATCTATTTCAACTAGATAGGTATTCTTTAAATTGGCATACATTTACTATTGTTTTCGCTGATTCGGATACAAAAAAGGTTATTTTGCTATTTATACCAGGTATTTTACATTACATTCGTTGGAAATGCTCCATTAGGTTTGACAATTTTACCAGGTAATAGAATAATATTCAACTTATTAAGGAATGCTTTGCATATCTGTAGAGGTTATAAAATCTATCTGTAAACAAGCAAACATATATTATAGATGGTCACAGGCTTACCAGATACTGCACGGCGTGCTCGCAATACTATTCATAGAATTCCATCATTAATTATGTCCATTAAATGTATTTATGATATATTTATATTTGATAGCATAGATTATCACAAATGACCAGAATAGTAAAATTAAAACTACTATTTTAAGTAAAAATCTGCATAGATACGTAACATACTTTAATTAATTAATAAATGTATGAGGATTTATGATAAATAGTAGAAATCAATAAAAGATATGAAGCCATTAAACCGAAATTTATTCAAGCCTTTTACATAAGACAGTTCACAGAAATAGAAGTTTTAATTTAACAACAAAATGATTTGTCAATGAAGCATTAAGTCTGAATTTAGCAACTGTAGTTCTTATTATTTTTGTCACCGATTTAGAGAAACCATCTGGATACTGTGGTTTTGCATATTTAATCACAGGAGTAAGTTCTAAAATATATACCTTGAGTTAAACTCCCTCAAAACCTACTAGTGGTGACGAACATACAACATAGAACCGTCGTAAAAAGTAGATTATATTTGTTCTTCAAAGAAAGATAATTTCAAGGTTTCGTTATAATAAATTCTGAAAATCCTAACGTAATTACCTAAATATATTATCAACTTACCTTTTTTATTACTTCAACTGCATTCTTTAGTACGGTATTTAATTATGTGTTTAGTGAATTTACTGTGTCGATAGATCTCAATGGAGTTATATATATATGTTTTTTAATGCATTTAGATTATTTTCTCGTTTTCGGCAAAAACAGTATTTCTAAATTTTATTTTAACCCCGAACTTGTCAGTTTCAATCAAATTATCAATTTCGGACACTGTCAACTCCTTACCTAATCGTTTACCTTCAAAAAATTAAATAATACCCATCTCGTAATGAACTGTATATAGCATTATTCACCGTTGAATGAATACATTTCCTTACAGTTAATAACCGCCTCTAGCTTTAACAACACAGGAAGTACTGAATTTGGGAGGGATAGTGCAGAGCTGAGTGCAAGTTGTCGACATACACAAAAAAGTAAATACATCTAAATATGTAGAAATCATAAATACAGACTTTTTGCTTTCTACTTAAGATAGCTGATTTATCCAAACAAGATCTCTTGCGGAACATTTCATCGTTTAAGAACATACATCCCTTTTCTTAAACATACCCAAACCTTCCTAATTTCCATAAAATATCTGTACTAATAAGAGCTTTATATAGACATTATGAGAATATTGTACATTAACAGTTTAGTAATGTTGAAGATTTTCGTAGTTAAATTAGCTGGTTATCTATCATCTAATTTAAAAATGCTGAAAAACAAGCTAAATGTATAGATAATTAAGCAACTGTTCTAACTGTAATTTGCTTAATTGCAACTAGTTGCGAGTGATACAGAATATCGTTCGTTTAGACAATTAAGTTATTACAACTAATTTTGTTTTTACCAAATATATTTATACAGTGTCGGTCTCAATTATTAGTTTGAATTTTTAAATTAAATTGACACAAAACCCTAACAGATTTTTTTCTTACCGTAATACTTGCGTATAAAGTTAAGGGATAATAGAAATATATCAGGTGAATCCCTTTCTAGTTTCTATAGCAACAAGCAAGAACTTCCTGTATTGGCTCCAGACATCAAAATGGCTACTAATCGATTCGTATCTTACAAATCAGCAAATCGTTTCTGTTAAAAATGTTGATATAATTGCACCAATCTTAGTTCAAATTTCTGAATTAGGCTTTATTCTTTAATAAGAATGTAAATTATAATTTCCAATTCGTTACGCAGAATCAAAGGTAATTTTGTTTAATACATTCACTGGTATATATAATATTAGATTACTATTTTAACTCTGTGTATTAGTAGGGTGCACGTGCTGGAGATGTGTGTGGGGCTTTGCACGTGTCTTCGTTAGTTTAATGAGACACTCTTGTTGGCCACGTGCGAGACGCACTCAAGCCGCGGCAAGAATAGCCAGGGGCTGGCTGGAAATCCGGGCTTATGAGATTTCGTTAATATCGCAAATGCGTTTTCTCATCAAATATTCCTTTTTTCCGTCGGTCTTTATTATTAGGAGCATTCGTCACACGCAGTCTGAGGAAAGACGGACACATGTTCAAAATATTATCGACACTCTAATGAACGTGAGAAAGAACTAGGGTCAAAATTGATGAAAGAATAACATTTAACAGTTAACACGAACAACCAGAGAAAATTGAAAAAACATTTTTTTTTTATTACTAGAAATATCTCGGAAATGTATTTATAATTCAACATTTTCTTTTTAAATGTAATACTTGAATAGTTTATAAATCAATCTGATATCAACCATGGCTTTGATTATTTTAATCAATCTTTGCAAATATAAAAAAAAACTTTGTTTCTTTCTGTTGCCATTAACTATATCATCGACCTAAACTTGTGTTTTTCGCCTTGATACTGATAGCGTCTATGCAAAGTATTGTATGTGATTTTTAATTGTTGAAACAACATAATGATCCGTTTAAAAACGCAACAAATGCATACCAACATATGGACGGTTTTTAGTATCAATTTCGCACGTATAGTTTGTCTATAGAGGTAACGATTTATTCAGTAGCACTCGAACTTTAGAGCAAAGAATATTATAATAAATATCCATACATATCTACTTACATTTTTAAGGTAAATACATGTTTTACATTACAACTCAATTTAAATGTTGTAATTGTACTTTATCGGCTAAAAGTACTCGTCTTGTATATATTATAGTAATAAAATTATTATTTTCCAACAGGTGATGAACCCAAGTTAAAATTTAATTTTTTACTTTAAAATAATGAGATCTAAATTGTAAACGGTGGATTGATTATGTATATTAAATGAAATATAATTATTCTGTACTTAAAAAAACTCCAATTCCTAATACGGCCCATTACCTCATTTGCATAATTTCTGGGTAAAAATCGTTATATCCAGGAATAAACTACAAACATTCTATCTATTCATAGTTCGTCACCCTCCTACTACTTGCGTCCACAATAGTTGTTGTTTTAAACAACTGCAAACAAAATAAGATACTCCTACCAAGCGACATGTTAAGAAGTAAGTGTGTGCTGTTGGTTTTCCGGCGATTCTAAAAACTATTTGTATACTACTATAAAAAAATACTTAGAATATAAAAACTTAACTTGCGAGATAATTAATAAAATCGATGCCCAAAATATTGTTAATTCTAATAAATAGTTTATAGAGATAATGCATTAAAAATAATTGTTTGAAAACAGGTTTAGGAATTAAAAAATAGGATCATGAAAAACATTATGAACTATTCAGTAAACATAACGTAGTAATTTTCTGTAATTAGCAAAATTCTGAGAACTAAATTGTAATAGTATATATTCTTAAGATAAACCAGAGAATGTATCATATCTCTTAAAACTTTTTTCTAAATATTTAAAAAATATCTTTTGTAGCGATTCAAGCAAATTTATACAGTTACCTATTTTCTTTTTATTTTCAAAATTTATTTCCTTCTTTATTTAGACAGAGTAACCACACTGACTTGTTCTTCGGTTTTACAATATTTGTGGACGTCTTATATTTTTTTTTTAATGTGACAATATATCAAGTAGTACCATTATTTTTACTTATTTTGTATTCTTAGGTTAAGCAGTTATATAATATGATGTATTTGGTATAATTGTAATGTTGACTGTTAAAATATTATGCAGATAACTGGTTATTGTTTGTACTCTTAACTTATTGTGTTATTCCAAATCTATTATCTTCTCATTTCTAATTATCGTAGTCTAAAAATCACTATTTACGTCAAATAGTACGATATCTTCGTATTACTCAGAATTCATATTCTCTTTTATTTGTTCCAGTTTCCATGATGCACTTTTAATCTAATTAGACATTTGTGAATTGATTTTTGTTTGTATAACAACCATGTAACTCTGTTATTTCTTTTAAACAATTGTGAACCACCAATTAGTTGTAGTGTAGTGTAGATTAAAAGCAATTTCTTTCCATTGGATACATTACAATGTTTATGACTTTAATTGCTGTTAATATTACAAAAAAGAAGTAATAATGAAAACACTAATGTGTTTTAATAATTAATTTTTAATTGTCCATTATCCCTGAGTTTTTTTGCAAAGGGAGTTGTGTTTTGACCTAATCAATAAATTTGTAATTGGATTGTTTTCTATTTTTCTCAAACACTGCAATAAATAACTTTGACTATTAAAGTGAAAAGCTCAAATCTTGTTTACTGTCTAATGTATTTTCTCATTCTTAATAGCGGTATATAGCTGTCCGTGATTTAATTACGGAAAACTGCGATTTATGACTACTTATAGTTATCGCCAGCCGCACTAAACAAATAGCTTCAATCACTACCAGAAGTGAATGGATTCGTATTTAGCGGTTTGGTTAAGTACCAGTAAGCAGTAAAATAGCAAATTTCCAATAGTGATTTTTAATTGAAAATTAAAATTTACATATTAATTAGGAGATGCACTTAAAAGCACTTGAAGCCGCGGTTATAAAAGTCCTTGGGCTATACTAGACGTGATTTTTGTGTTAGGGATGGTTTCACTCGTGAAAATTATTAATATTAGCTGCTAATATAAATATCGTTACCCAAATCTATCACGAATTGCCGGAAAAAAATTGTGCTCTTTGTTTTCTTCAGAGCCTTGCGAAAGGCTTTTTTCAACACCTGATCAAATGTTAAGTGGACATAGGACATCGTTAAATTCATATAAAAACCCAAATGTTACTGTTTTGAAATGCTAATTATAAGTACTGCCGAAATGAAAATTGAAAAATCCTATTTAAATGATAATAAATAAATGTGCTTGTGTAATTGACTGATTTTTGCCTAAAATGTCTAAAATAGGTATTATGCTAAAAAATATTTACATTAGTTTATTGTTTACTTTGTAAGTATCAGGGGATTAGTTGATTTTTTGACTTATTTAATTGAAAAACAAAAATTAATTTATAGACGACATTTACTGTCTTTTTCGAGATATTTAAAAAATTGAGAAAGAAAGACAAATTATATACAATTATTACAATTATAATAAAACACTATCATCAAATAGATATTAAGCTTCCATTCTACTAATTAATTATATATAAAGAAAAAACGTTATACCATTAATAGACAGAGGATTAAACTTGCAAGTCCTGAATACAAAAAACCAAAAATTGTGTAATATGTTTTTAAAAAAAAATTGAAAAGTGTCAAAAACATTTTTCGAAATAATATTAGATATCGTCAAATGTTCATCAATAAAATTCTTTTAAACAACGTTTACACAAATTATGCAATAAAATTAAAACTAACTAATAAAAGTTAAATAATAATATAAAATTTATCGTAATTCCCTACGTCAAGAATTTATCAGAAAAAAATAATTCTATATTAAAACTACTTAAAATCACTGTAGCACATAAAAATAGCAATAATTTAAAATTTCACTCTATTAAAATTAAAAACTCAATTATATAAAACTCTCAACTTAATTTATTCCATTCCTTATTGTGATTGAGATGGAGTTAAACGTAATGTAATAATATGTATAACATAGGATGCAAAATCATAAATCGTCCACTAGCATGACAGCTTTAAGGTGACACATGAACATGAAATTGATTACAACTATAAATTTAACTTTAACAAAACAAACACTTTAATTAAAGAAACTGTTATGCAAAGAACATTTTAGAAATTGTCTATTTTAAAAAGAAAAAAAAATAGTGTGAATTTGAGAACAGCCATAATTTATCAAAAATATACTTATACTTATTTTAAAATTATAATACAACTTTCATATATTGCCTCGTATATCATTTGCCTACAGGCTGATATATTTAATTTAACCAAAATATCAATTTTAACAAGAAAAATTGTCTTGTTTTACGTTATCGCTGATATCAAAAGACATACTCCTCAGTAACCTTACAGTTTTATATTTTATTTATTGTTTCTCTTCTTATGTGTGTCTTTTACAAATATTTTAATATGTTACTTAATAATTGGATAAAACAACATCATGTTGTTATAATAATGTCAAATGAGATTTACTTGTAAAAAAATTAAATATTTTCAGGCAAGCTTTTATATAAGTATAATTATAATAATTTTCATGTTTGTTCAATTTTCAAGGCCAAACCTCTAATGCCATAACTATGCAACTTCGAAAGCAAAACGGAATAGTTGACGCAATCAAAAGCCCTGCTTAAGTCACAAAAGACCACAACAGGGCACTGACCCGCTTCAAGTTTCTCTATAAGATCAAAAAAAGTATGCATAGCTGTTGATGCAGACCTGTTCTGACGAAAACCATATGGATTAGGATCAAAAATTTTAAATGTAGTAATAAATAAATAAACGATTCAAAACAGCATATTCAAAAATCTTTGAAAACGAATTTGAAACAGTAATGGGTCTGTAATTTTCTAATAAATTATGATCACCCTTTTTAAGAATTGGTATAACCCTACCTGGTTTTGATTGATCAGGGAAAATTCCTGCTGAAAATGACAAGTTAATTAAGAAAGTTAGCAGTTTAATAATAACATGTAAGATTTTTTTGATAATAAAAACAGATATTTCATCCGAACCCGATGATTTTTTGTTTTTTAAATTATTCATTAATACGACAAGTAACTCCTCTTCCACAAAAGGCTGTAAATACAAAAAATGAGCGTTATAGAGCTGTTTATGTTTATACGAGATATTGTTACTGTTCCGTAGTAAATCATCGACAACCATAGCTGGCGCGTTAACAAAAAAGTCATTAAATTTATAAGCTATTATATAGGGATTCGTCAACAATTCCCCATTACTGTATATTTCAACATTGTCAGATGGTTTTTGTTAACTGATAATTTTGCAACAATATTCCACATTTAGTGTTATCGGTATTATTAATTTTATTTTGAACGTAAAGCTTTTTTGTAGTATTAATTAATTCAATATAATCCTTTTTTTGCTTGATTCTAAACAGATTAACAGTAAAACATCAAAAGATAAGAAATTTTGAAACGTGGATGAATTAGTTTTCGTTTTTTCACTCAAATATGCCAAAAAATCCACTAATCACTTGATTTTTCATTTATGATTAGATTATAATTGGCCAAATAATAAACTCCAATAAATAATTGTTTATTTTGTTAACTTAATTTTCCGTAAAATGAGAATTATCTACTAATTTTGTGGTTTACTTTGTTTCCTATTGTATATTGTACTATCATTAGTTTTCAAATCATGGTTTGGGTACTGAGTATATTCCTTGTTCGTAATAGATTATTATCTGTGACCAGCATCTATCTCTGCCGAACGCTTTTAAAGCAAGAACAATTCAAAAAGCGATCGGGATAACGTTTTGAAGTAACTGCTATTGAAAAATAGCGGATAGCAGGGCTATTGCGCTCATCACTAATTCTTAATAGGATGAGACTAATCGCAAGTCGATATGACCACTAGTTAAACAAATATTAAGTTTTCCTCGTTTTCGCCATTTGGCCCTACTGTATGCCAACGTAGCGATAATAAACAAGTGAATCACACCCTACGTCGTTGCAACAACATGAATTTACTGTGGTTGAGATATGGTTTAGTTCCGGTTTGCCACGCGTCTTGCGAGATGTTCCGGTCACGTGGCCGGATCCGTATATCGACGTCAGCTGAGTACACAAGGGCAGCCATTAGAGGGTGGCACGATCAAAAACGTTAAATTGCTGAAGCAACCTTTTTATACCAACTACACATGCATTGGCTCATAAACTGTAGCAAAAACTAAAACATTTTTGTATTAAAACTAAATTTATAATTTTTTTTTAGAATGCGTTTTCACCACTAAATCTAATACATTCTACACCTGTAATATTTTTGTTGCAACATTCCACTTTTCTGACAAAAGAATTCTAGCAATCGCTTCTCACGCTGGAAACCTAATACAAGGATATACTTCCCTAACGCATACAAAACCCTCGGAGACTGCTCTTCTAAATCCTAGCTGCAAACAATAATCCGCTACACCATCGTTTCGATATCATTGCTCCTGCTGTTGACTAAGCTAGGGATTACATATACTTATGGACGATTAAGTTTTCAAATGATGTCCGTAATGATGAACAGATGATAAAAGGGTTTAATAAAGTATTCCCATTTAATTTCTTTCGTATGTAAAATTTACTGCCTGTACTTATGTTTATAAATGCTTATACTGATTTTATATATACATACATACGTATTTGTATAGTGTGTCAAAGTAATGCATATTTGCGTCATCATCGATTTTTAAGAGTCCAGTTACTGGAAATGTAGGAAAAATAGGTGCGCCGTTCACAAGCAGATTTATTCATTCCATGTTTGAGACGATAAGATATGTATGTACATTCCATTCAACTGTTATTAAACTAATATTTGTTGTAAAAAAAATGTATAAATAATTTTCCTATTTCGAAAAGCACGTACATGCTTCTAAACTGACATTTTTGCCATTTTTGGTGCGAATTGGAGGCACTTATGAATATATCGCTAATGATTATTTACATCTCCGTACGTATTCGAATCCATGAGAAATGCACATATTTACATTTCACATTGAAAGAAATTTGTATTGTGGCTCCATGGGAACTGTTACAGAAATTTTGTGGAATCTTCCTAATTGGAAATTTATTATTTGTGTAATCGAGGTGAATTGTGTAGTTACGACCGTGCATGTTTTGAGTGGGTTCCACGTCTTTAAACAACACCATGTCATAATTCTAAGAATCGAATTAAAAAACGTGAATAATATTTGGTGTGCTATTAAAAAGATTTTTTATACGTATTTTTAGTATGTGTCCACTATAATGTTAAACACTAGCTTAATCAATTTCTACAGATACTGCAAATATTTGAACACTCCTCATAAGTAAATCCAAGAAAGTAAAATTAAAGCAGCTTGGAACCTAATTAATGATAAAGCAAACAAGAACAATAGAAACTAAAGTCATTCGAATTATCACAATAATTCGAGCAGAGAGGTATCAAATAATTTCAATTCGCTTTATGCAGATACAGGCGAATCAACTATTTAAAATCAAACCAAAGCAGAACACATCAATTCAAGGCAAAATTAATATGATAAACTCACTAAAAAGACATACCAGCTACCAAAGGTGATCAGTTACCGTCCAAATTAATAAGGAATGGTGCAGGTATACCTTGCACACCATTACCAAATATGCTTAGCTTTTCAAAACTGATTGTATTTCTCAAAACTTTTATGTTTTCTGAACCAGCGTGGAATTTACGTCAAGTAAAATATTCGGCACTTTTTTATTTTAAGGTACGGACCCCAGTACATTCAAAATGCACGCATCGGTATTTCCTACTCTCAATACTTTGCCAAATATCTCCTAGATACTTATACTTGTTTGCAAAAGAAAGTACTGGACATACTTAAAATATATTTCAAGTAATTTCATTTACTCTAAGTATTTTGTCACGTTAACAGTATTTTCAGTACTTTTTACAAGCACAATGCAATAGCCGTATTTGTACCTACGTAGTTATATTTATCCAACGAATATAAAGCAATCTTATATGCGGTATTGAACACGTGCACGGATCAAAAGTGCACGATCTCGCCACATAACATAAATATGAGAAGAAACTTAGGCCTGTTTCAGACGTGGCGGTTTAGTTGATTCAATTAAGTTGCCTAGTTTACTCTAAACTAGATGGTTGTCATTGACGACCTATTGAAGCCGTTGAAGCCGACAAGCTGACTCCGTGTGAAAGCGTTCATATTAGTATGCTCCTTTCGTTGATACTATATTTCTTGGTAAGAATCACTCTTTTTGATTTTTGATTTTGAATTTTCCGCACTGAGGAAAATGTCGAAATGTTTGAAATTTTCCCATAATACAAGTATTTTAGGTGAATATCATAGGAAAATTTCTGTTTCTCAGAAAAAAATCTCTGACATTGTAATATTACTAAGAGAAACATGAATATCTCTTAGGAAAAACTTAAAATTTCTTACAATTTGGAAAATTCCAGTCATAAATATAGTAATTTTCATATGGTAAAGAAATAAGCAAGGCACGCATGCCTGTAACTTAGAACCGGGCTCTTCAAGTCGGGCGTAGGCAGAAAGACATGGTGTTCGTAACACGTGGTTTTGTTTTCTTGTTATTTTAGAACTACTATACTGATTATTAGTAGGTGGTATTAAGTCATATTAGAAAGTCTGTTTGCTGTTCTTTTAATGCTTTAAAGTCTGCTACGCACTCTGCTACAATCTGAACATGGACTGTCCGAAACAACTTGCATGGACGTTGGAATCAATTCAGCATTATTTGTTAAAAACTCGCCCACAACTAAAAAAAGATAGGTATTGCTGTGGTTAGACAACCCTTTTTCGCGAGTGTATTTTAAGTTACAGAGTTTGCTGGCTGTAGTTGGTTTCTTTGCTTAAACAGCTGATTCAATTTACCGAGAATTTTTACAATTTTGATTTTATTTTGATTAATTTTAGTTAAAGACTTTATTGTATGATTTAATTATTTAAGTGTTAAGTTTTTTTTTAATTATTCCATTCATTAATTTGTCTAGTGTTCGCTAGTGTTGTTTTAATGCGGATTCTATTGAATATTGGCGTATTGATATACGTCTGCGTTGTACGTTTTTGAGAGAGGGGTTTTTGTAAGAAAAACTGTTGTAGAGTGTTGTTAAGGACTTCCTTGTTCGACTATTGACGTGAGTAGACGTATTTTTGTATATCTTTGTTGCCCTTTTTGTATTTCATTTTGATATTGTAAATTTCGCATTAATTGTCTTTTATATAGTCAATCAAGGAATTCTTATCGTAATAATTGTTAATATATTTTGAAGAGTGCACTTTACAGATATAAGATCAATTCATTTTTAATTATCAATCACCTCATTAGGGTGAGTAGAAGCTTTGTTCTTGCATTTAGTTTTTTTTCTTTTTTTGTAATTTTCTAGTAATTGTCCACGCTTAGTTTATTGTTTAGTTTTGTGAAACCACGTGGATAGATTTTCAAAGATTGTGCATTTTGGATTATCTTCCTGAACAAACAGATCTTTTGCTTTGCATAAGAAATAGCATTGTTCTATTTTAATTTAGAGTCAAGCGCAGTTCTTATTTTAGGCCGGAACCTTTAGTTCAAGGTTTTTTTCTGCACAAGTTGTAATTTAACCCATTTTGAAAAATAAATTTGATTGTGAATTAGCATCTTTGGGTTAAAAATTCTGTTCTTTTATTTTATTTTAAACCTTTTCAATTTTTGGGGTAATTTAGAAAGTCTGATTTCTTTCACTCACAATTTACTTTTCGTGGTTAGATTCAAGTTTTAATTCGCGAGGGTAACTCTGAGATTAATTGTTCTTTTGTTCAATTTAAACATTTTATCCGTTGAGCTAGCTAATTTTATTTTTCTTTTTCATTTTAAAATTAATTTTGCATTTTCTTTTAATTCAATCAGTACACAGCAGTATGTTTTCTAGATAAAAATCACTCTTTTGGATAATTTCGGCATGTAATAGGAGTAAATGTAAAAAATGTTTTACGCTTTTTAGTTTGTGTTTGTTTGTAAGTATTGCTAAAATGCAATCGTCAATATACTTTTTGAAGAAAGGTATATTTTTTAGTTTTTTTATTACTTCAGTTTTCATTTTTTCCATCATATATTATATTATTTTGAAACTATATATTAATGCATATTTCAAATACCATATAAGCATAACAAAAGCCGAATAACTTTTTCAATGTGTAGATGCAGATTACATATACGAGTACGGCTGCTTTAATATACGACTTAATAATATCGACAAAATTACGAAGCTGAATGTATGTATACTAAGCCCTATATAGTCATCGGATACCTGGGGGATTTTCCTGAAACACGGGGCTGAAAGTTGTGGGATTTCATGTGATCACCGTGCGGCCTAATGAATGTAGCCAGGGGGCGGAAACGTTGCTAGGCAACCGGCTTTACAGGGATCAGGGGGAAAGAAAGGCGATTCAGTATGGCCGCCCAGGATCAATAAGTCAAGTCCTTGGGGAGCTGCCCGTCAGACACGCGCTTCTATAGCACTTCGGATAGAACGGTCACAGTAAATTGAGTTGATATGTTTTGGGGTTTTCTTTTACACTGTGATTCATTCGGTGTGCGATAAAAAATATAATGTAACAAGTTACAGATCTCAGTAGCATTACGAACAAATAAATTTGTAATATTTGAAAATGATAAAATAATCAACATCCGTATTTATTTGCGTCACACGCTCTTGGTAAATAAGCATCCAATAACGTTGCATATTTATTGAAATGCTGTGCACGAAATCCATATTTGTGGGGTTTGATAAATGTCTTACACCCATACAAAAAATTCATAGGATTATAAAACTATCCGTATTCACTTAGGGTATAAAAAATAAACGAAGCCCCGCCACTGCATTATAAATGAAGGTGTGTTTACTGTTTTGGGTGGAATGGTGGTGAATTCGAAACACCTCAGGGGATGGGGTTATGAAATGAGGGAATTGGATAATAGTTTATTGGTCACGCAACAGCAACTTCGCCGAGAAACCGAATAAAACACGGTATAAATGATTTATTTGTTGTTGAGTAACGTAAAATTGTTAAATATGTACGCCATGGAGCAGTGTCTCCATCTATGAGTACCTAATTATGTTATACGTAGCGACATTAATTTACAAATTTCCAAAATGGGCGTGAATTGGATGAATATTGAAACTATAACATTAAGAAGTTGTAGTTGCAATAGATTAATGGTTTCGAGACTTGAAATTATAGGAATTTCTACTTCGGACGGATTTATTGAGCAGAAAGCAGTGTTGATGCTTTGATTGATAGGAAATAATCTTTATATATATCTACGTTTAGATTTTCTTTTAGCCTTAGTTTTGATTCTCAATAGCTACTTTGTATTTTACCAAAAAGCAAAAGGCTCATTTAGTAGAGTTCATAAAACTGGTATACTTTACCTAGCTCGTATTTTCAATCGAAACAAATAATTAAAAATTTAAGTTTATTTAATTTTTAATCTGGTCGGATTGATTTCATTCAATCGTTATTTTTTAATTTTTTAATTATTAAAATTAATTAATTACGCTCATAGTTTGTTATTAATCAATGACATTTTTAATCAATTAAATTTCGGATTAAAATTATCAATCGAGATTTAATCGAAATTAATTTAATTGTTAGTTGACAATGTATGTTATGTAACACACTGAATATGCGCTTTAAAAATTTAATTTACCATCTAAAATAACCCCGAGATATTTGACAAATTCTTTGCAATAAATTCTATCCTCCCCTGATTTAAATGTAGGCTTTCTTTGCCTCGGTTTGCCAAAAAATACCGCTTCTGCTTTATACGCATTCAAATTTAATTTAGCATCTAAACTCCTATTTAAAATTCTGCCCTGCTTAACAGGCAATTAATTAATTAAATTAACGTTTAACCAATTGATAATTACATATTTACTTGTCAACTAATAATTAATTTAATTTCCAATTAAATTAATTTCGATTGAATCTCCGATTAACAATTTTAATCCGGAATTGAATTGATTAAAAATTTAATGGATTAATGCCCAACTCTATTGTGAGTTCTCAATGTTTATAGTTTTCAAGTAAATAACGGTTAAGAAGAAAAACAAAAAAGAATCATTTTCGCCAACTTATGTGATATAGTTTTTTTTTTCCAGCATGCAGTAGTTGTGGATAGCGAATATCTGTAATCTTTTGATTATATATTACTTCTTAGAGGCTCCCATGACTTTTTCGTCAAATATACCTACCACATACCGGCACGACCTGTACAAATTGCAGCTCGGTACGAAGGGCTATAACATAGTAAAATAAAATAGTATTAATTAAATTAGCATTCAAACGTTTACATTACTGTATTGTATAAATTGTATTTATTTGGGATTTCTATTTGCTGGTACGATGTTTAACAAGTATATAAAAGGAACACGTGCTTCGCCAGCGGAATACACAAAAAAATTATTAAACCAGTTATTTATTAACATTTTTGCCTTACTTGGAACACGTCTAAAATCACATTACTATAGAAAATCCAATATAATTATGACAATATCTTATTTTGATAACGATAAGTTTAATAATTATAAAAAAAATGTTAATGATTTGAATTTTATAAAAAGTGATCCAATTTATTTAGGAACAAACACACAAAATGTGATATTGTTTCTTTAAATATTTTTAATCATATATTTGGTGTTATTCATTACTTATAGAAAGTTATGTTACTCAATGTCCGCCTCTGGACATTCTGTAGCAGTTAATTCTTTCGAAATAATTTTCGATGATGTTTTGCGCGCTATTCTGGCTATAACATAGCAGATATTATTTCTTAAGTAATCCGACGATGCAGATTTGTTGGCATAGACTCGACTCTTCAAAAAACCAACAAAAAAAAATTTAGAGATGGTAAGTCTTACGATCCTGGTGGACAGTTGACATTATCGCAATGTGAAATGCGACCATTAATGTACCGTTGCGGTTATCTAATGTGTGGCAAGTAGTACCGCCTTGTTGGAAATATATGTCCTCAATATCAGTATCTTTGACTTTGTGCCAAAAACAATCGTTTAACATGCGTCTATAGGGCTTACTGTTGACTGTTATTGTCTAATGCGCACCACACCGTTACTCTTTGGGCATGCAGTGGTACTTCGTGCATCACGTGAGGATACTTCTCGTACTATATGAAGCAATTTTATTTATTAATACATTAATTTTTAATACATACAATATACCTCATCAAAAAGAAAATCCTTGAAAGATAGTCATCGACTTGTCGCTCCTCTAATATTAATTTGCGTAAATTTTTCGCTGCCTATGAGTTCTGAACTTCAGTTCTTGTGTTAACTGAGTTTCATAGAGGAGTAAGTGCAAGTCTTCATGTAAAATGCGTCAAAGGTAGTCATAATAAAAGCCCAAAACCTGTGATCCATAACGACTCCACACCACCACTCACAGCAGCGTTCTCGGCTGAACATGCACCATGATGATGGGCATGGCTTTCAGTTTTATTGAAAATTTTTCACTATATAACGAATTGTTCGTTCAATAGGACGATTTAATTTCACCATAATCATCTCGCAAGAGTCGCTACACAGTTCACACGGCATTTACTGTCTAAACCTTATATTATCTAACCCTGTGTAATCTGACGTTACAGGCACCATGAATATTGAATTCTCTATTACTTGGTATTCATTTTATATTAAAAGATTTGGAGTTTAGTTTAGACCGTCTATCATCGCCATTATATTAGGGTTTCACTATTAAGATATTTAAGGCTGGTTTACATGAAGCCAGTGGAGAAGCAAGTTAAGTCAGCAAGTAATTTGCAGCAGGTAACTTGTTCTGGGTAAACATGCCTCCTATTTCAGGCAAGGCAGTAACGATACAAGTTTTCAGGCAAGGTAATAAGACAGTCAAGTGAATAGAATCAGGTTCTTCTACTTGCCGACTTGCTTCCCTCTTCTATCCAACGTTAGGGCGCGTTTTCGAGAAGCTCTGCAAGTGTGCAAGTAACAACGAATACCAATACTGTAATAAATGTATAATATTTCGTTTTTTTTTTTTAAATGTCACCACGAAGGTGAGATCATAACCTAACTGAACTTACCTCAAACACTTGCTTAGTTTAAACTGGCATTTGTTTAGCATTTTGCTGTTGAAAATTCAAGTCAAGTTACTTGCTGACTTAACTTACTTCTCCACTAGCTTCATTATCTGACACTTTTTGACGAAAACTTATTGAATAATACTCCAAATATTCTTTGCTTTATTTATAATGTAGTAGACTCATCATCTTTACGTACTTTAGTAATGATCGCTACAGCATTTAGAATGTTGCTCATTTGTTGCAATTCTTCTGTATACCACATAATAGAAGTTGGTTCTTTTACCTGTTTGACATTTATTTCTCTTTCAGTTCTTGTCTTGTCCAGTTTACGGTGAAAAACGTCATGGAAAGTCGAAAAAGTGTTTCGTATGGAATTATGATTTAAATACGGATCCTAAATTAATTTTTTTTTAAGTTTTTCGCGAAAAAAGTACGAGTTAATTTCATTTATTTCCCCCACCTTCCCTCCTTATTTACTCTCGTTGTATTGTTTGGTAGGGTTTTTAATTCATCTTTATTATCTGATAATAAGCGTACGATATATGAGGATTGATGGTCAGCCTCTTCACCCAACTGAAACTAAGGAAAATGTTATCTATGCAGGATTCACTCGTTCGATTTCTTCTGGATGGTTTGAAGAATACCATATTATCGACCTGTGGCATTGACTTCTTGTATAGCGGAAATTCTTAAATATTGTATGTTGGACAGGCTTAACAATTTTCTGTCTAAACACGATATTCTTCTCCTTCGAAAAGGAAGGTCGGCAACCACTGCTCTTATTAATTTTTATAATATCGTCTTAGAGTGTATTGAAAACAGAAAATCGGTGCTAGGTATTTTTTGTGACCTGCAAAAGGCTTTTAATTGCGTACAGTATGACAATGTCATTGAGAAGTTACAGAGGTATGGTATCAGAGGTATAGCGGCAAATTAGTTTGCTTCCTACTTGTACGACCGTATTCAAGACGTGAAGATTAAACATGTTAAACTTTCTTGTGAAATCGAGACTGCTCGATCTCAATCATTGCCGGTTTTGATGGGTATTTTACAGGGTTCTGTTTTGGGCCCTGTGTTGTTTAATTTGTATATTAATAACATTGTGTTTATTTATCAGATATTTATCTAACTATGTATGCCGATGATATCTCCATATTAGTAACGAATGATGAGCGAGAATTTATTACAAATACACTGCTTCGTACTCTAACGGAATGGTTCGCAACAAACAAGCTGTCGTTAAGTTTAGAGAAAAAGAAATATACGATTTTTCATACAAGACATAGGCAACTAGTATTACAAATATCTCTCTTTGAAGCACGCAAATCTATCGGAGGCTAAATCTGTAAAATTCCTTGGCGTTACATTTGAGTCTCATCTATTATGGAATAAGCATTGTCAAAATTTAACTAACAAATTAGCGAGTAGCTATTATGTTTTTCATGGTTTGAGATCCCAGGTTACTCTGGAATGCATGCTGACATTGTACCATACTGAGGTTCAATCGAGGATTCAGTATGGAATTTTGCTGTAGGGTACATCGGCAGCATCCAAGACAGTGTTTTTAGCACAAAAAGCCATTGTAAGATCCATTGTTGGTGCTCACTTCACCCAATCTTGAAGATCTATACTTAAAAAATTAAATTTGCTGCCCCTAATCTGCATTTATATAGTAGAACTAGCTTGCTATGTTTATAAAAATAAAGACACCTTTACATTGAATGCAGAGTACCATGATTATCAGACTAGAGCAAGAGATTACATGGACACTGCAGGTTGCACTCTAAACATCACGAGCTTAGGGATGAAAAGTATGGGGGTTAAAGTACACAATTGAAATTGTATTGATGCAAACTTTTTCGACCTCTGCAGAAATTTCTCCTTCAACATAGTTTTTATAATTTAGATGAATTTTTCTGTCAGGAACAGTAAATAATATCGGTTCAAAATTCATGATTGCTGTAAGTGATACAGCCTCGGTATTTCCATGCTTACACTTATAATAATACTAGAATTATTCTTCATTTATTTTTCTTTTGTTTAATTTATTGTTTTTTTCTTTTTGTTGGTTTTAAGAATGATTGTTCTTTTTATTATTTTACCTATTTTTTCGACTTGTTAAATACACATGTGTGTCTTATAACAAAATAAATATTATTATTATCCAAATGTATTAAATAAATCAATAACGTTATCCTTATTTTTAGATGTCGTCATAAAATGAATATTATTCTTTTTCTCATGTGCTTCTCTTCCTTATCTATATTAATGATATTGCGTCATGTTTTCATTTTTCAAAATTCCTCTTATAAGCTGATGACATTAAAATTTTTATGAAATTACTTCTATTTCTGATAAATTCAATTTACCGCAGGATTTAGTACGATTTCAAGAATATTGCATTATTAACAAACTTTCTTTAAATTTAGATAAATGTAAAATTATTTGCTTTACGAGAAATAAAATTAAATACAATTTTCTTTATTCTTTACATAACCATCTGCTTTCCGGTAGTTCTGAAATTCGTGATTTGGGGCCACTACTCGACACTAAACTATTATTTGACAAGCATGTTTATTATGTGGTGAATAAAGCATTTAAAAAATTGGGATTCATTATCCGCTTAACAATTTTTTTTTCCAAATTATCAACTTTTACTACCCTTTATTATGCCCATGTCTATAGTATTCTTTCATATGCGACTGTCGTGTGGAATTCCCAATATAATGTTTATGTCAATGTTATAGAGTCTGTCCAGAAAAAAATTGTTAAATTTTTAACATTCCGATTTCATATGCCTGGTATCAGCTATGAAAGAACTTTGCTTGAATTTAAAAAGCTTTCTACGCAATCATGCCGTACTCGCAGAGATATATTATTTCTGTTTAAGATTTGTAACTACAGAATTTTTTGCGGAGAAATACTTTTAACTTTTTAACTTTTACTTTGTTAACTTTAATGTTCCATCTTACACCACTCGTTCTGTTTTGCCATTTAGACCACCTCCATCGATAAATAACGCACATAAAAATTCATCTATTATTAGATGTATGTCTTCATTTAACACTGTTTGCCCTTCTGTTGATATTTTCAGTATATCGTTGTTTTCATTCCGAAAATTCTTAAAATCTATTTTAATTAATGTGCAATAATAGTTGGAGTTATCTGGGGAATTGGTAGTTCTGGATTATTAACTTCTTTTTTCTTTAAGCGTATTTTCATAATTAAATGTAATTACATATTAAGCCAGTAGAATGTATATTTTTAAGTTGTTAAATATTTCTGTGGATAGCGGTTCTGGGTTCGTCCCGTTGCTATCCCTAAGAAAGTAAATAAATAAATAAATAAATAAATAAACTGTATAAGAAAAAATTAGTTTTAAAATGCCATTCTTTAATTGCAACGACACGCTTCCAGTGCGTCACATTCGTATACAAGTATTTATGTGTATAAAAAGCAATCCCTTTAGTGAAGTTCACAGGGCGAACGATGGTAACACGAAACTGCAATCTGTCGTCAAGGAGCGCATACCGCGCGCGGTCATAATAAAAGCACATCCCGTGAGCAATAAAACCATATAAAGGCGGATCAATCACCCCATAGCATTACGACCGCGTCAGCTACGTTCTCCCTCCTCCTACGCACGCGAGAGCTGTCCTCCGGTTATGTAAGGGAAGCCACCCTTCGAATGAATACATGTACGCTCATTATCCGGTCGCGAAGTCATCCAGTTCGATATAGTCGGAGCTGAGTCCGGGCGGGGAACGCGATTACCGACGTTGCGCGGCGAATTTCCACGAACGGCGGCGGCGCTTTCCGGATGCCGGAATCCGAGCGGATCTCGACGCTCTGACTTATTGATCGCGATTCTTGTCCTTTCGTCCTTGGTATCCCAACCAGTAGGCAATTTCTGTTGGCATTTTAATTAGAAAGCTAATTGTTATACTGAATCGAGTAAAATGTAATTTTATCCTGGATACCGTTGACAACTGTTGTTACATAGTTTTCAAAACGAAAAGTACATAGCATTGACGCATTTTGATTTGTAAAATTGTTATTCGTAATGTACACTTCTCGCAAGAAAAATTGGAACACCAGCAATTGAGAATTTTAAAATTTCTTGGGTGAAAATGCAGCTTTCGGAGAACATATTCACTTAACAATTCATAAATCACTTATTTAGGTGTATCATCACGATCAAGGGTAAAGACTAAAAAAATTACAGAAATATAAATGTATAGAGAGAGAAAGGTTTATACATAGGATAAACACATTCAAGTTTCGGTGGCAGTGTTTTCTTTAGAAATACCGAATACGGAAATATTAAAAAAAAATACATAACAAAAAGCCTCTTGAATAGACGGCTTCATTTTGAAATATATATGTATTCAACTTGTTTGATGTTATATAGAGGTAATTCTTTTTTTTTCTTAAGAAAACATATGGTGATGGGATTGTAAAATTATGTGGCTTTGATATTAGTTACTTAGTTCGATTTATGCTCGCAAGTATTGCGTTAGCAATAAACAACATGCCAATCAGCCTCCTGGGTTTCGGGATAATGTGATTTTCGCGGAGTTATTGACTACACTATTATTGATGTATTAATTACTAGCTTACTACTATAAAGTCTTCTTCTGTGGATTAAAAAATTACCAAAAATAGTTTTAAGATTATTTTAAAAATTCTAGGAAATTTTCTAAAAAGGAATTAAGTTCGCAAAGAAATTATTTATTTTATTAACTCTCCCTGTAAGGGTATTTTCAAGAAATATATTTTAGCTATCGTCTGTATAATCCAATGTCGTCGTTCTATTTTCTTGAAATATGGCCAACACTTGGTCTGTTTACAAACTTTATGTAGCACAGCAGGCAATGGAAATGAGAAAGTATTAAATGTATCAAATTCTAAAGCAAATATTTTAGCACCAACTGAGATTGACGCAAATAAGCTTTCTTACAATGTTTGTTTTGTATATACATATTGTAAGTAATTGTTAATGCAAGTTCTTCTTTCCTAAAACAAGTAAATGCTTCATTAATATTTGCAACACAAGTTTCTAAAACAGCAATTTAATTTGTTAAACTCCACAAGAAAATGATTAATAAGTAGCAATGGGTTCAGTGATCACTAATATTAATTTTAAAACCTAAAATAAGTCTTTTGCTTACCTGATAGCATCTGATTAGAATTCTGTATTCCCTGCTCATAGCAATAATAATTTGTGGCACATTATAATCCTTTTAGATTAGAGGATTATAAACATTTTCTCCAGATAATATTGTTAAAATTCTACCATATGTTCTAATAAACATAAAATAAGCTAAATATACATTTTTAAATAACATATGTCGATTCCATAGTCCTTCGTATTGCTACAACTTTCTGCGAGGATATTTCCCTGTTTATTTTATTGCATGTGTTTTCATCTAAAGAACCCGCCGCGCCGTCATTGAAACTACGATGTATTTTATTATCCTATGTATAAAGCTTTTTTCTCTCTATTTATGTTTATGTATTTATACCCAAAAACAAATTAAAATTCTCAATTGCTGGTGTTCCGATTTTTCCTGCGAGAAGTGTACCTATTAGATTTCCATATGTAAGTTTACACAAAGCACAAACTTGCTTTAATTCAATTTTTTTTAGTTTTCCTCTTTTGTCAAATATATTTCATTATTTCTAAAAATTATTTAACATCTTAATTAAGGAGAGTGTATGTCAAATTATTTCCCCTTTTGTCAAAACTGAATCACATTGGTATGCAAGAATAAATGCTGAAAGAAAGCCAAGCAAGAAAATCTCGAACGAGGTACGTACTTTAATAATCAAAGGAATGAACGGTGGTGGTTCGCCAGTCCAGATAGGACGACAATTTAATGTTTTTCCGAACACTGTAAGAAAAATTTACAAGACTTACAAAATCACGAACGAATAAAAAGAGTGTTGGGCATAGTTCCAAAAAATTACTTAGGAGGAGCAAGAAAAATCTGCAATTTTATTGATGAGGATTGTACTTTAACACTAAACCAGATAAAAGCCAAATTTTTAGAGCAAAATCCACAACTAGAGGTGAGCTTATCGACCATTGACAGAGTGACAAAGACATTTTGCTATTCTTCTTTTGTGCCAGAAAGGCGTAACGCACCAAATAATGGTCTATATAGAGAAGAAATCTATTTTGCTGACGAATTTAGGATTCAATTCAAGGATTGAATTTTAGATCATATGAAAGATCACGGAAAAATAGTAGAGCCAACAAAGTTAAGGCCCAATTAAGGAGTTGTAATTATTCGATTGCTGCTGCAATGTGTATTAATTAATTATATTTAAATACACTCACCCAATCCTTCATACGTATGTTACGCATATATACTGTCACGTAGAGAATGCAATTAAGGACCGCCGAGCTGCACTGATGAGGCCTAGAGGGTGAAACACGTCTGTAGATTGCGGTTTTTAATTGCAAAATTATCAACGAACTCAATTATATTTATTGACCATTCAGGACAAGCCTTACAATGTAGAGCACTTTGGGGAATTCTGGACATCTTTGATTGACCATTCAACCGAAAATAATGTACAAGGTACATATTTTGTTATGAACAATGTCCGATTTCATAGAACGGTTGTTTGGCTTTTTGAATTCAATTATAGAGTTCCTGTGGGAGTAAAATCTAGAAAACTGGAAATAAAAAAGTAGAAACGCCTCGCCGTGAAATCCTTAAAATTCAGCCCAAAATTTTCAATTTTTCCCTAGCGCTTTGGGATATTAGACATCTATTGTCATTCTACTTCATTGAAACCGTTGTGGAAAAGTTGAAGTATCGTTCATGATGATATCCATTACAATGCAGTATTTTTTTGGTTCGTCTGCTAGCGACTCTTGGACAGCTAAAATTAATCTCTAGTTAAACACTTTCGGTATTTACATATCAAAATGTCTTTAGGTTATGTTGGTTTAATAAAAATAAAATACAATACTTATCTAGGGAGGAACCCGCAATAGATTGTGCAGAAAAAAATCGATTTTGCGACAACTTTGTCATTAAAAAAAACTTCATGAATTGCTAGTGATTGGCAAAAATCGCTTTAGGAACATTGCTATTAAAATATTTTTTTCTTGATCAATGTAAGTATTTTGATATTTATTTTATTTTTTTGGTCTTGTATGTAGGAATAAAATGGAAATACATAAATGACAACGGCTTTATTTTATTTTGTTTCCCAAGTTACATTTGTATACTTGTCAATTGCCATATCAAGGAGGACTTTTAATGACGAGCTTGACGATTTAAAATCATTCCTTGGGGTGCAGTGACTACTTATTCAAAAGGTCTTTTAATTCTTTTTACGGCAACATCTATCAGAAAGTTTAATAAATGTTGCCGTCATTTTTGCAAACTGCGAACAACGGCATCTCTAAGTTTACATATAGTGAGAAATTTGAATGCTCAATTTATCAATTGATTCTTCGTAAGCAAAAAGCCGTCTTTGGTGCGGTACGTAAGTACGTATATTGTGACATTTATTATTTATGTTATTCATAGAATTAATAAAGTTATTTCAGTAAAATGTGAATAATGTACATTGAGCTCCTTAATTTTTTGGAAATTGGAAAAGCTATTTTATATTATGGTGTTTCCCGGAATGTCGTGAATTTCATCCAAAACGCATTTTATAAGCACTTACAACATGAAACTAAAATAAAAGCGTTTTTTTCCATAGCTTTCATTTTGCTAATATGCTGCGGAAATACCATAGGCAATTAATGCAACCTATAAGACAAAAACCACGAAATTATCTGCAAAAACATTCTTGACTATATTTACCCAGTTGTAGCCTTTCACTATTTGTTTATTTGTCTTTATCGCATATATACATAATTCATTTCACCTACATTTAAACTGGGAAGTATGTCTAGCAAGATAAATTATTTTTTGCAGATAGGGAAGAATAATTTAAGAATCATATTCTCAACCATTTTAAGCAATTGCTTTCTTTTGTTTGCTGTTATTTTCTGCTATTCACTTAGTTAGTAATATTAAATTAAATATAAAAATAATAATAATAACAATCGCTGACATGTGCACTCTTCACAATTTATTGTTTTATACGATGTTGTTGTATTATTGTTTAATTTCGCATTCATACCCTGAAGAATCTGAAAAAATATGTCGGCAAAAATTTGGTATAGAATAAAAAAGAAATTACTCGTATGCGTGATTAGATCTTTAATTCTCGCTTATTGGGCATACATTTGGCGCGACTTTGATGCGTTTAATGTTACGTTATACTCGGTACTTCTGATCTATGAAAAAGGTATTGGGTACGCACAAAGAATAAAAACCATAAGTATATTTAAAAAAAAAAGCATAAATGATTCTTTGAAACATGAACTTTGATATTTAACACTGAGATACATCTTGATGCTGTTGATATCACGCAAATATTACCTATTCTAGCAAGTAATCATTTGCCATCTTATAACGTTATTTGCAGCAAAAAAGAACGTTATGTGTCGATGCCAAGCGCATTATGTATCGTTCAAGTTTAGTTGACGATATAGGGCTTAGGAGGAGCACATAAAAATATATCTCAATCACATTGCAAATCGAATCTGAACGATTTATAGTAGAGATATACATTATTCCATCCAAAATAGTATTATATTAATTATTATTTAATTATATTTCATTTGTGTTATTATTTTTTTTTAGTAATACAAAACCCCTGTATTTTTAACAAATGTTACGGAATGCTATACATACTGCCAGCGTTTCAATTGCGGCCAAGTTTACATTCGTGCTTTATATGTTTTTTATATACAACACTCTATTTATTGTCCACAGTAAACAGAATGAACTTCCTGACCATCATCTGGAACAATACTCGACACATATTCGCTTTAATGTGAGTCGGCTCGCTCATCTGTTAGTCAATTGGCCATTTCATTTCCGTTGCATCCAATTCATATGACTCTGTTATGTCGCGTGTATAAACCAAAACAAAATCCAGACATGAAAGAGGCTACTGTGATAGATGGAAAGCCACCAGATATCAATTAATTCTTATCAATGGGCACTATAAACAAAGCCATCTGTTGATATGGTTTCGAAGTTACGAACATATGTTAACCAAATCGTAAGATGAGCTAAGCAGACGCAGAGTTTAATTTAGTCTCTTTCTTTGAAAACCAATAAAGTCGTGCCGACTAAATAAAAAATACAAGCGGCTAACAAATCTGCACTTGATTTCTTTCGAGGAATTCCTTCGTATCATTACATCGTATTACAGATTTAAGCTTTCTCTCATTATAAATCATAATATTTTATTACCATTTTATCTATAAGGTTGCAGATTAACCACGAAAAGTTGCTTTATTATTTATTTATTCAGCATACTGTAGGTATATGCATGTAAAACAAAACATCGCGGTATTGCGTCTTGGCTACGCAATACACCGCTGTTAATAAGTAAATTTGTATAGTCGCCGATTTTATTTGCAATGTTACTGCGCAATAGCGCCGCTAATTGTTATTATGCTATTTTTGCAATTAGGTACACACACCTGGGCAACATAAAAGTGCTTAGTGATAAAATGTAAGAATTTTTCCAACTCGTTTTATTGTATTTGTTTTATGACGTAACGGCTGTTGATTAAATGTTTTGCCTGGTCGGTTTGTAAAAGTAAAGTTATGTAATTTCCAGGAGATTAGTTTTTACTATGATTTTGAGAAATAAAATATTTATATGTATAAGAAAACAAAGTTTCATGTTTTAAAATTAAATTAAATTTGCTTACTATTTATTGTAATAAATTGTTTCTAAAAATTCAAATTTTGATATAATACTTGGTGGAAACAGCAATTTACATCTGGAAATAGGTAGATGAAATCTAAACATTATCCGCTAATAGGTCACATTAAAAACTGTGTGTAAGCACTTGGTTGATGTTAGTATACATATGTTTCACCTTACCAAAAATCTTGAGTGCTACTGATCAACCTAATGTATTATACGGAGAAATTCGTATATATACTTAATAAGTGGAAGGATTATTGAATGAGACTTTAAGATGGAAATCTCATTATTAACGAGAAGGTATTTGCTAAATTGACGATCTGAAACTACAATATTTATCTATAAAGGAAACAATAATTGTAGGACGACTATCAACCGAGTGTTACACATATGTTTAATGCGACTGAATTATTAATTACCGTTAGTTAATTAACGCATGTATAGTGATTTAAGTTCGTTCTACAATTATCCTTTATAGATAAATATTGTAGTTTCAGATCGACAATTTAGCAAATATCTTCACGTTAATAATGAGAGTGCCATTTTATATTCTCATTCAATTATCTTTCACTTTCCGTTATGTAACGCTGAAAATTGATTAACAACCATATTTATTTATTTAAATGTTTTGACCCAACAGGACAGTACTAGAACTAGTAGATTTAAATACAATTACAGGTATTTATTTCATGCTTTTGTTGTGAACGTTTCTGCATTCTTTAGTCTTTTGTAACTAATATCTGGGTGAGTTTTTAACAGATAACGCTAAATTAATTCCAACTTGCATGTAAGTTGTTTCTGAATAATCATGTTCAAATTAAAAGAACAAACAGATTTTATAACATGACTTATACTAGTAATCAGGAAAATTGCTCCAAAACAACCACATGTGACCGAGCACAATGTCAGTGTTGCCTACGTCTGGCTTGAACCAGAACGTTCTAAGTTTACGCATCCTCGCCTTACTTTACTTTCCTTACCACTTGAAAATGTTATCTTTTTACTTTCTATTTAAAAAAAAAAATGGGTCGATAAAACCTAAGCAATTTATTGCTTGTCAGACATTCCCGCAGAGTCAAATCTCTCTCCTAATCATCATTACGGCCCAGGAAAAAAAAACGGATTATCGCAACTGGCCAGAGCGAGATTTGAACCAACGAACAGATAAGATGAGAAGCTTCACTTGGTGCCGGCACCTTTGATGTTTTGTCGCCGAAAATATGATTTCTAGCGCTACTTCATTATTTTAGCACTAGATTCCTTTGTCTTCCTGTTCTTTTATACCAATCATAATAAGCGTGTGTCAGAGAGGGATCTGCAATCTCAACTCAAAATGGCCGCTATTTTTCATCTGCTGTCATTCGCTGTGTTAAACGTGTGTAAGTACATCTTTTGCGGAGTTTGCTTAGTAATAAAGGTATTATTAGCGTAAATAACAATACAGCAAGAAACAAATAAAATAACAATAAGTCAAATTAAAAACGCGGTAGAATTATTCAAAGGGTATCATTTAATTATTCTCGATTACTCCGTGATTAGTCGCAATGACCGTCAAGATGACATGTGATGTCAGATAATTATTGCAATAACGTCCTCTCTACTGCCCTGTCTGTAAATTAACAGTGCTCCACCTAAAGGTACTACATGGGACTACTAAGTTCTATAAGGATTCCGTAACAATTGAAACGTTTTTATTCTAACTAAATAATTTCGCTATGATTGTCAATAACAAAAATATAATAGAGTAGACTCGCAATTGTCTGAATACCACTTTATGCGAAATGTGATTAGTTAGACGGTAAATCGGTCAGCTATCAATTGTCAGAATATTTAGTTTTTTTTTTTTAATTTGAGTTATCTCTCAGTATTCGCCAAGACTAAGGGAAAAACCATGGCAAAACTTGCTCTGGAAGGATCTGGGAAGAAATCTCAGACCTTGTTACTGCCAAATTATTATTATCCTTCTGATTGCTGAAAGAGCAGCCGCCTTGTTTCCTTAATTACGACAGCCGTACCGTCTTCGCGTAGCTGCTCTCCTTTTTCACACATCATGAACAAGTTGAAACAGGAAAAAGTGGTGATCTAAAGAATAAACAAAACAGCAGTAGTACCTATTCTAATATTTAAAAATAACTGAATCCTAATTATTCTAACCAATAGTAAGTAAATTAAAGATCTATGTTTTAAATATTTATTTATATACCCTAACTGTGTTAAAACTATAATTTAACACTAATTCTTTATAGTTCCCAACATTCGACCGACTCATTATCTCCAATTAGCTAATGCCCTAACATCCGTACGCGACCGCTACTTATCAGACTTCCAAATAGGACATAAATACACCGCTGTATCTACCCTATCACATTCACAATGCGAATCATTAATCCTCCCACTTCTATATAAATGCGATTTAAAATTACCGTGACCTGTTATTAATTCTACCGCCTCATACGACAAATTAACCCTCATTTTCCTGAAACGTGTAACAGTACTGTCAGTACGCCAAAGTCGTGCACGCGGAACCGTCAAAAATGACAAGTGTCGCTTCTTGTCTTAAATCTTCGCTGTTCGAGCTCGCGGCCCGTCGCATTAGTCGGCATCCCGCAAGGCATTCGGCTGATGCAGACCCGATTAATTCATTTACAACTGTAATTTTTCAAATTGTAAAAATTTTTCCTGAGAGATATTAATATTTTTCTTAACAATGTTACAATGTCAAAGATTTAAAAAGAAACAGAAATTTTCCTATTAATGTTCACGCAGAATACTTGTATTTTGGGAAAATTTCTAAAATTTCGTTATTTTTCTTAGTAGTTGTAGAGTTATCCCCATTCAGTGCCAAGAAAAACCAAAAAACGTGATTTTTGCTAAGAAAAATTACCTAATTTTGTGTGTTCCATGCTGAAGTCTATGGATTTTTAAATCGTAGTTTCCTGGGATTTTCCATGTTTTAACCGTAAAATAACCACATTTTGAATTCCTAATTTTTATTTCATTTGCTTGCTGCTGCTGACTCGATATTTTCAAAAAGCAACTTAAAGCTTTTAATCCAGCAACCGTTACAGCGTTAACCGAACATCGTGAAAGTTTGAAACTTTATTTGCGAGAAATTACATATATATCTACATGGAGAAAAAGAAATTCCTTAAGTGAAAAGAATACCACCTTGAACGACTTCCTTCAGGTAAAACATATTTCTTTCGTGAAAATAATATTATTTTTGGTGTAAATATTGTATTAATTGAGAGAAAGGTTCCTTTAAATAGCGACAAAGAAATATTTTTTTTGATTTAAAGTTTTTTTATGCTCAGACTAAAGTTGTATCATTTCAAGTTGTTCCACCCTCAAGGACTCATTACGCTTTCTTTAGAAAATCCTCTAATTTGAATCCGATGCTATCAGTGGATCGGAATGAAGTTACATCGGCGTAAGCTGTAGGGGTTCGGCGCCCATGAATTATGCAATCTCAGTACATTAAGCAAATCAGTTCCCCAAACAGTCCGTGCTAGTCTACTAGGAAATGAAATGCTATTCTAGTAAAACGTGGCTTCCATTAACTTGATTATGCCGGGTTGGGCGAGGGAGCCAGACACGGCTCGATTTTCCGTCTTTCAGACGAAGCGGTGAGTCACCGAGAGAACGGCGATAAGGACGTTCGAACGGCAAAAGATTGATTGGCTGGAAGTCTTTCACGGACAAAGCGACGGGTTCCGATGCTTATCTTATCTTGACTAATCGATTTATCCTTTAGGATAGGGCAGACAGGGCGCTGCTTCAGATAACGGAACACGGGAACTATTTCTCTATCAGCCCTGGCGCTCACACTAGGAATCGTAACGCTGTATTGGAATTCATAAACACAGCCGGCCCGAGGATAAACAAAACGCAACGCATATTTCGTCTGGGAATGTGGATTATTATCGATAAGTAACCGTTTATTCTATCGACGTTTAAAAGTGTTTGAGATAAATATGTTTTGGTGTAAAATATAATTAAAAATAGGATACACAACAGATATTGAAAAACAAATAATAATACCAGGGCGCTCTCTAACTTCTAAGCGAGAATGATTTAATAATTATTAGTGCATCAAGCTAAGAGGCTTACTAGAGGCTATTTGTTGAACATATACATACATAAATCACTCTCAGGGATAGTACATTAAGCTGTTAACTAACTAATTGTAAAGAAAATAATCACTGGATATTTGTTTAATTTAGTTCAGTTTAATCGCGACGATCGGCTTGTTGAGCAGCAAGCTGTACAGGTCAAATTAATCATGCGAACCCGCTTGCAACAGCTTGAATGAAACTAGTAAGCCAAACGCTGCGATCGCGCACTATAAATTATGCCCCGACTATTTCAGGAATTCCATCCGCGATCACGTCTCCTAAACTACGTCGTTGCGCTTACAGCAAGTCGTTGAATATCTGAAGCACAGTTACGTTTCGTTTCGGTAAATTACGAAGTGTGTTGTAAAATGCGAACGCAATTTTAAAGTGAATATATACAAATGGGGAAAAAAAATTCCGCTATTCCAGTGTTAGTAGCGCATTTATCGTAATATATCAAGCGTGCATTATTACGATCAACGTTGTATATCATGCATGTGTTTTATATGTGATTGGCGTAAATGTGCCTACAGTTGGAATACTTTTCACCATATAAAGAAAATGACGTAATATCCATAATGGAATTACAGCTTAATTCGAAAATTCCTATCGAAAGTTTTAGTTTTGTTTGTAGAATAAATATTACATCTAACAAAAACATAAGTACATAAGTATGTTAGTGACGGAATGGGACGTTTCAGCGTCGCCGTTTCATCGCCGCCGTTTCAGCGCCGCCGATTCAGCGCCAGGATATTTCAGCGCCGTATTATTGAATGGTTAAATTATAGATACCTTAATGATTCATAACTTGATGATGAATGATCTTAACTTAATTATTGATTTTTATGAAGAATTTCTGTACCACATGTATTTGCTTGCACGGGACGTTTTGACGCCACATGCAGTACCAGTTGAATTTGATTTGCACGTATGATACACAGATTTCTAAAATGTTTGAAATTTAAGAGGGGAGAGGGAATGATTGTTTTTAAATGATTTTTTCTTTTTTCCGAAATATCATTTTTTCTTAACATTGAAACACGGGGTGACAGGGAAGGGTAATGATTTTTTAAATGATATTTTTTTCTTTTCTTCGACACATTGAAAGACAGAATGGATTGGAAACGTGAGAAATATTTTTTGTAACATTGAAAAGAGGAAAGGGGGAACGGAGGATATTTCTTTTAATGATATTTTTTTCTTGTTTTTTTTTAAACATCGGGAGAGGAGAATAATAACTCAGCACTACAGGCCTTGAAGGCCCTTGGCTAGAGTGCCGGAACACACCGAGCCACTGAGAAGTGTTGTCCGAATGGTGTGACCCAACCAACAACCAGTACCGCATATTGCTGCTTGACTTTCAAGATTGGCAATGATGCACCCTTCCTTCTCAGCCGTACTGCCGGCACCGGGAGAGGAGAAAAATGTTTCAAATATTTTTTTTGGAAGGGGTGCGAAGGGGAGAGTATTAGTTTTTTAAATGATAATTTTTCTATTTTTTGGAATTGTTCTTTTTAATGATATTTTTTTTTCTTTTTTCGGTACTTCTGCATAAGATGCATAAGAAATGTTTTAAAACTGATATCATATCTTTTCTAACATTGGAAGGAGGGGAGAGGGGGCAATTAATCTTTTTTAAAGATAACTTTTTTTGAATCATCGGCAGAGAGGAAGCATTAGAAATGTTTCAAAACTTTTTTTTAACGTTGGAAGGGGCAAGAGGAGAGGGAATGCTTTTTTTGGTTACACCTATATTTTTTCTTTTTTTCGAAACAGAAAGAGAGGCGGATCGGAAATGTTTCATATCATATATATTTTTTATAACATTGGAAGGGGGAAAGGGGGGTAGAATGTTTTTTAATGATATTTTTTTTCTCTTTTTAATAACGGAAGAGAACGCATTAAAAATGTTTTAAATCATTTTTTTTAATATTAGAAAGGTGGAGAGGGAAGAGTAAGTATTAGTTTTTTAAATATTTTTTTCTTTTTTTCGAAACATCGGAAGAGAGGACGCGTTAAAAATGTTTCAAGTCATAAACATTGTCATTAAAAAAAACTAATGCCTCTTCCCCTCCATCTCTTCCAATATTAAAAAAAAAATGATTTGAAACATTTATCATGCATTCTTTCTCCAGATGTTTCAAAAACAAAGAAAAAAAAAAATCATTTAAAAAACTAATTCCTTCTCCCTCTCACCCCGTCCAATGTTAAAAAACAAAATATGATTTGAAACATTTTTAATGTATCCTCTACGAATGTTTAAAAAAAAATCAAAAAAAGGATAAAGAATTGCCCTCCCTCCTTCATCCGATGTTAAAAAAATATGATTTGAAGCATTGCTGATTCATGCTGTTTCGCAAAAAAGAAAATTATCATTTAAAACAGTCACTACTCTCCCCCTCCCAGCCCTTCAAACACTAAAAGAAAATATGATGACATTTTGAATCTCTCCCCCGAATTTCAAAAAAATCTGGTATTGTATCTGGCGTCAAAACGTTCCAGTGTCGAAACGGTTGCGTCGAAACGTCCTAGAACCTAGACAGAGGCCACACCAGATAAAATAAACTTTTCTCTTATTGAGTAAGATATTTAATTTATCTGTTTTCCTTTAGATGTAATCTGAAAAAGTTTTTTTATCCTTAAAACAATTTTCTATTCATCGAAACTCACGACTCCACTTGCATAAGATCTCATTATTTTACTTAAGCTAGACTATGTTTATAGGCAGAAAAAAAGGATGGTATCAATCACAATAAATTCGAAAAATGTGACATGTAATTTGCAACCAATACACATGGTACAAAAATTCTCCATAAAAATTAATCATCAAGTTATTCATAATTTAACCATCCAATGATGCGGCTGAAACGTACTAGACCCTGTTAGTGGCAATGATTCTTTCTAATAACTTTTCTAGAGAAACGAAAATTACAGTACAATCAAAATATTTATTATTATTCTTTTTTTTTGTTATTGACTATATTGGGCCACCATTAGTGTTACCATTTAAATTAGCTGTATATCACAGGAAAAACAAAGGATATACTCTTCACGTTTTAGGGCCTATTAAAACGACTTACTTAGAAAGAGCATCGACCACCGTTAAAATTAGGTAAACCCACAGGTTAAAGTAAGAAGGATAAGAGCCCACAGCTAAAACTAGATTTTAATTTTACACTCCGACAACAATGCCTTTAAGGCTTTAAAATGTGTATGTTGTTTGTCCTTAAAATTTGAACTATGTTTGTAGGCAGTTCAATATTAAACTTTACAATTTGTTGGACAAACTTTTTCCGTGCCTCATCGTACCTCTTGCACTCTAATATAAGGTGATTAGTGTGATTACTGTCAGAATAATCATGCCCGCAAGCACATTCCACCGAGGGAATTATGCCTAACTTATAATGATGCGCTGATGTTTGGCAATGATTGAATTTCAACCTTGCAATGGTTGAGTAGAACAGGCCTGATACGGGATACCTCCTGTGCCATGACTTTACATTGATTGTTGGGTGTATTAGCGCATAGTGTGTTGCTTTCTCCTTGTTAACTTCTTGCCATCTCCTATTCCACGATTTGACCAATAATTCTCTTTTTGCTACTGTCTGGTCTTGCTACTGGTCACTCCAGCTGACGTCTGGTTGTATTACACTATCTTCATCTATGGCACCTTTTGCCAATTTATCCGCTATTTCATTTTCTTTGACACCGCTGTGTCGTTTAACCCAGTAAAATTCAACCGCCTTATTCTCTCTCTTCAAAACATGACATTCCTCCATAATTTTGTTTATTGTAGGATGTATTTTTGTATACTCTTTTTTAATTACTATCGCATGCAACACATTTTTGGAATCCGTCATCATTCCATAGTTATTTTCTGCTTGCGTTCTTATATAAATCAATGCCTGAAGGACTGCTTACGCTTCTGCTGAAAATATTGACAGGACGTTGTGCAATTTAAATTGCTTACTCCTTTCGGTACTGGAATCGAAAAAAGCACACCCACATCCTTCTGTATATATTATGCTATTGTCTTTTAATCGATTGATAAGAGCTTTATGTACCACAGTGTCACAACAGCTCACTCCATTATAGCGCGGAAAATAAAATTAGACCATCATCTAGTCTAGCTGTCACTTTAAGAAGACATTTAACGGATAAATACTGTCTTCTCGTTTCTAGTGGTGGTTCTCCTGCCTCTAAATACAAATTCTTTGCAATAACGTAATCTGCTCCTCATCTCACTTTGGTTATTAAACGCATCAAATTTAGGTATTTTTCACAAGTCCCAACAAGGTGATTTGTATGCATCGTCCATTTCATTTTCCAATTCAAAATCATTCCCAAATATTTAACCTCTTTGTATATTGGCATTCTTATGTCACCTAAGTTAATATATTCGCTGCCAAGGGATAAATATTACTATTTTAGTTTTGGTTTCTGATAGTTCAAGTCCGTTTAACCGTACCCATATTTTAGTGAAATTGCATCTGACAGTTTATTACCAAGAATTTCTATCTGCTCTAGTTGTAATTTCTTATGAAATCATGGGTATATATATTGTACATTAATGGCCTTAATGCAGAACCTTGTGGGATTCCGACAGAACACAAACGCGGTCCAAATAGTTATTTTTTTCTGGTTTTCACATTTACTACCCTCTCTCTATACAACATTATAATATTTTGAGCAATATTAGCGTGGAATATTTCAATGCGGAGCGATGGCACACACATTCTGTAACTTATTTGTTGGACACGAATCACAATGCAGCTGTGTTTCTACGCAGTGGTGGCGTTCTCAGATGCATCTGTTTATTCATATTGTGTAGCATTCAAATATTTTCGTTCAGGCTTTCATTGAAAAGTAAGAATTGCTAAAATAATGTATACTTTGAATACGTTTTAAGCACTAAAACAAGATAAAAGACATAATTGTATTATTTATTTAAATAGGTACCAGTGACATTTTTTTTGACACTTTTTATTCCTTGTATTTTATTAAAAATATAATACAAGCAGGAATAAAGATGTCATTAACTATTTAAAATAAGAAAACAAACAACTTGGTAAGTTTGAATCATTGATTAGAAATAATTTACATGTGATTAACATCAAAACATTGCAGTTTTCACAAAAATACTTTTGAAAAAGATAGTACATTTGCTAAATCCAGCGGCACGTTTTGTAAACGGTTATCAAAAGATACATGTAGAGGGAAGTAACGGAGTACTCGTAATTAATAAACTAAGAAATAACGCTGACAAAAGAACTAACCATAGGATTTTCCTAATTCACTGAATTTCTGTCCTGAGGAAGATAACAACATTTGGTTGTGGAAAATTTGGCAATATAGGATAAAAAATACAAAGTAAAAATATGTTTAGCCTTTTACCACCTCGATTAAATGTGGAGTCATCAACGTTATTTCTTAATTTATCAAAAAATATATTAAATCTTAATAAATCCAATAAAGGCCTTCCGCAATACACACGTGTATGTAAATAAATATGCAACTACCTATGCATAAACTGGGTGCGCGCACCGCCACTGAGCTTTATTTTATGCATCTCTAATGTACACTTTAAACGAATCTGTGTCTTTTATGTCTCTTACGTATCTCCCTAATAAGCCATTTCCGGATTTACGTTCATTACGATATTTTATCAAGAATTATCTCAAATAATTTATTCCAAATTTGCCCACTTCATATTGCTAGCCTAGATAATAATAACTAATAAAATATGGGACATCATGAAGCAGAGAGATGAATGTTTGATGTCCTTTGTTTAGTATATTGCAGCCATGAACATGTTTTCTAGATTGTCTAATTTGCATAACTGGAAACCGTTTATCTTTATCATTATTCCGTAAGAATATTTGCAAATCAAAAGGAAAAAGAAATATGCGGCTTCTCTGATTTAAAAACGGATAATAGAAAACGCAATCCGTGTACAAACCGTGACCGTGGTGACGTCACTACACTGCAGGTGGCTTCAATGTTAATTGGGTCGCCCCGACCACCGTTGACTGCCACATCGCCGCCGATGGTTTAACTCTCTGGCTAGGCCACACGACAGCTAAACTAGATTAATTAAGAAATAAAATGCGCAAAAGTCGCACCGTGAATAAGTTTAATGGGCGGTTCATTGAGCACTGAAGTGAATAAATTATATTCGGTTACACATCCCACTAAATATGCGAAAAAAGGGGTTATTCTACTCCAATTAGCAAATTTTACTTGTTATTTCGTATTTATTTTTCATTTAGGACAGTTTTAAAATAAGAAACCGTTTCAAGAAGATGATAAGTTTTTGTCTTTTCTAAATCAGGCTTGGGTAAACCTTTTCTGTAAAATCGGTAAAGAAATAAATTATTCATTTTGTACGCGGGTCGCAGTAGTAATTGACACGCTTTTCAGGTTTTTAATATTTTCCTTTCTCAATGTACTACCTAAAAATAAAGTAATAAATCGAAATTGCTTTTAGTGAATCTCGAACTAATATGTGTAAGTGCAAAATCGAGTAGTTGTTTTATTTAATATATATACTAATCGGGTTATACGATCGGGTTATTCAACGCTGCACGTGCTAATGTGAGCAATAGATATTACGTTCTTATTTGTTGTTCAAAAGCTAAAGAAGAAATTATTGAAGCGTATATGAAATATATTTACATTATATCACAATAAGAAATACAACGTTAGTATATGAAAATAAGATACTGCTGTGTAGTGATTGAATTAAATGAAAATGCAAAATGTATTTAAAAAATAAAAAGAAAAATAAAATTAAATTAGCTAGCTCAACGGATAAGATTTTAAAGAACGCAAAAGAACTATTAACCTCAGAGTTACCTTCGCAAATTAAAAGTTGAATCTAACCACGAAAAGTGAATTGTGAGTGAATGAAATCAGACTTTCTTAATTACCCGAAAATTTGAAAAGGTTTAAATAAAAAATAAAAGAACAAAATTTTTAACCCAATGACGCTAATTAACAATCTATTTATTACAACAACGGGTTAAATTACAGATTGTGCAGAAAAAAAAACCTTAAACTGAAGGTTCTGGCCTAAAATAAGAACTGCACTTGACTTTAAATTAAAATAGCACAATGTTATTTCCTATGCAAAGCAAAAGTTTTGTTTGTTCAGGAAGGTTATCCAAAATACACAACCTTTGAATTCTTATCCACGTGATTTCACAAATTAAAGTAAACTAAGCGTGGACAATTATTAGAAATTTACAAAAAAGAAAAAACTAAATGCAAGAACAATGCTTCTACTCCTCAAAAGAGGTGATTGATAAATAAAAATGAAACAGCAAAATTGAATCACGGAAAATTAACTCTTTAAACTATAATCAGAAAAAAAAAACTAAAATAAATCTTCCTAAACAAAAAATAATAATTGATCTTATATCTATAAAGTGCATACTTCAATATATTAGCAATTATTATAAGAAAAGTTCCTTGGTAAACTAAATAATTACAGAATTAATTTTACTAAAACAAAATTTATTACAAAATGGCAACAAAGATTTAAAAACACGTCTACTCACGTCAATAGTCAAACAAGGAAGTCCTTAATAAAATTCTACAATTGTTTTTCTTACAAAAATCCCTCTTTCAAAATCGTACAACCCAGACGTATAACAATACGACCATATTTAATAGAATCCGCATAAAATCAGTACAAGCGAACAATAGACAATTTAATGAATGGAATAATAAAAAAAAAACTTAACACTAAATAAATTAAAAGGATACAATAAACCCTTAAACTAAAATTAATTAAAACAAAATCCAACTGTGAAAATTTTCGGTAAATTGAAAAACAGCTTTTTAAGCAAAGAAAACAACCATAACAAGCAAAATATGCAACTTAAAATACACTCAGTGAAAAGGGTTGTCTAACCACAGCAGTACGTTACATATAGATCTTGAAAATACTGTACATTTTTTTCTTGTAAAACTGAAATTTTTACTCTAAAAGAGTTACTTTTATTGTAAAATAAAGCAAAGGTAAGGTAACATAAAAAATAATTGAATATCAATATGAAATTCATTTATCTAATCACAGTAAGAAATAAAACGGGTAGTATACACAAAACCAAAAGACATGCAAAAATTCTATGCTCGAATAAAAGGTGATGTCAGGAATAAGTAAATTGCACTTTGTTATCCATAATCCCTTGAAAGTATTTTGGCCCAACGCACATGCCGCATTGCAAACTGGAAGGATTATTAGTTCAAGTATAATGCAATAACAAGCCGAAATATTTAATTTTAGTTCCAAATTTATGGAACTATATTGCATATACTTTTATTTAAACATCGTTTTTAATAAGTTATTGTCATATACCACCGTACTAATTTATATTATTATTCATCGTCCAGTTATGAATGTATAAAAATCAAATTAAATCTGGAGCATATCTACATTATTACGATAATACGAAAACTGTATGTTTCCTTCATTATATTTATGCACTTTAGGATCTTATGTTCTAGTGAACAGATAATTACTAAATGTATTCATAATGTAGTCGGGTCGTTTCAATATCGTGCAAAACCTTATACCCATCTCAAGTAAATTTCCTTTATCACTTGCGGTTTTGACACTTTTCTTAATTACTATGTTTAATGCTTTTATCATTAAATAACCAATTACAAAGAAATAAAAAAGGAAATGTTAACTATGAAGAAATAAATATAAATAAATAGCTCTTAGCAAACTCTAATTAACAAACCTTAGTTGTTTTCCAATTAGGTATCAAGGTATTGTCCTTACACTTAGATTCTAAGTACTTTATTTCAGGATCTGCTCACATCGATATGTTGAGCCAAATAAGCAATCTAGGCAACATAGTTATAAATAAATATAGATGTGTAGATGTGTCTCTTGGAGCTGACCTCTCTTTTTGATAAATAAATTTCATTTGAAACTTTTCTGGAAGATTCTTCTGGATAATTTGGTATAAATGTTACATTTCCAAAAGATTATTTTGAAGGAAAAAGCTAGGATGCGGTGATCGGCATAAGGTTTTGGTTTTTTGAGGGACCGTACAGCTATTGGATGTGAAAGTACGAAGTTCCAAAAACCGAAAGAACAATACGACTAGTTTACTAGCTATCAGTAACAGCTACTTCCCAGGTTCTGCTCCCGAGTAGGTTTTTCGTAGGTTTCCTTACTCCTCGACGGATGCTGGGAGATGACTCAAGTTGCACCACGGGCGCAAACACCATAAACACTGATAACTAGCCGATATCTCCTTCCTGTTTTTGGCGAACATTTTTGGAGATGATTTTATATATTATTGTTATTATTATTATTAAAAATTTTCAGGGAAATTATTTAATTAGAGTGCAGATGCTTAAATTATTATGGAACAAACCTCATGTAGTATCTTTAAATGAAGCATGAGGTTTAGGAGGAATTGTAACTTATCAGTTTTTCATAAATAGACAGATTGCAACGTATTTGTCTTCTTACAAACAATACAGAAGGTAAAGAAGCTGGGATTGAGGTTTCCTGTGTTTAAACCAAGTAGAAAATAACCAGCTTTGTTATTTTCAAAAATCAATTTGAGACACTTCAATTCAGGAGGAGTTTCAGTTCAATAAAGAAATATGAGAAAGGCTTAATGTTTTGAACCTTGGAGTATCCGAATGCCCTTTACAATTGTTTCTTTTATTTTATTTATATTTATTTATTATGGCTAAATAAATAACAAACATTGCGTTTCCTAATTGCATATATTTTAGACACAATTTTTTTGGATTACTTCATACTGACATATAGGCAATTTAGAGATATTTTTTTTTATTAATAAACAATTAATTATATTTACAATGCGTAAAACGTAAACGAATAGTACTATCTCCCGTCAAGACTCAACTAACACTCATACGATACTAGATATCATGGTATAAGTATATTAGGTATGCACACTGTTTGATTTCTTGTTGATGTTTCATCGTTCACGGGCCGTACATCCCGTATGAACTTTTATAACTTTTTTGGTGACAGTTTTCCGATGATTATGAGGGTGTGTTAACTACTTTAATTTGTTAGACACTTAAACTCCGCACTAAGCTAGAAAACGTAAAAACCTGACTCTTTACTTTAAATCCAACTGACAAATAAATCAACAATTGACTAATATGATTTTTTAATCATTGAACACTCACAAGAGATACTAAAATAAGACTTTTCTGCGCATCACCATCGCGTGTCATCGGACAGCCATTTTATATTTTTCGAAGCGTTTTACACTGTAAACTGTTTGATTAAGTGTGTAATATTATAAACGTTTATTTTTCATTATTTGGTTTTTATTGTTTTGTTGACGATTTTTATTTTAAATATAGTTTCTGAATTAAGTTTTATTTTATTTTGTATCTACGTACAAGTACTACGTTTTGAGGTGAGAAGTTAAGTGGTTGTTATATATATATTTGTACCAATTCTGTTTATAGGTCGTCAAATTGTATAAAATGCCTGTTTGTGCGGTGCAAGGATGCAGATATCACGATTTTTATAATTTTTAATTAGCTTTGATTAAATAACTGTCCCTTCTCTAATTGTAAAAGATGTACACTTTCCTTCCTCATAACACAAAACTGATACATTTCAAATTGTCTTACTAGCTATGATATTTTTTTTCTTTAGAATAACAACACGCCAGAAAGTAGTTCACACATTTAAATTTGGAAATAAACTACCATGCTATGTACGAGATACCCAAATCGGTGAGGGTGATTTTGCTGCCTTGAAGATATACTATGACCAAACATTCTGCATAGCGCGGGGCGAGTGCGGCCCATGTAAACAGACACATTTAACCACTTTAATAATAACCGAGCCCAATATGAATTGACGTTATATAAATAAAAGGTTGTAAAAATTGTAAAATTTTAAATAAACTTAAAATTACCGGTGTTAAACATGTAATGATCCAATTATTTTTACCTCCTAACCAGTTGTGCAGAACGCCCAGGCGAGTATGATTTTATATCCATAATGTATGCCAACCGAACCATCTTACGAGGCTGCTTATTACTACTGCAGGGGTATATAACACATCGAATGCGAATTAATCTATAATTATTCTTTTGAAACCATCTGTTATAGGTTTTTATGTATTTCGCAAACTTTTAAGTTTTTGTCCTTGTCATAAATACATGTCTTTAAAATACAAATAAGCAGCTATAAATATCAACCCATTCATTTTCGTTACTCATGCAGAATATTACTCATATTTAGAAGTTAATAGTTTTTGTTGTACGATTTGCCATATAATTAAGTTTATATTTTCCAGATCTTAATTTTTGTTTCTCATATCATTATGCTTTTAATAAATATCAGGGCATATTTACTGCGTTCTGTGAGAGGTGACTCGAGGAGGAGTACTAGAGATTTTTATACAAATCAAGCATTAGTTTTTCACTAACGCCTATTGAATTAAATATAATTGTGACCTAGAAAAATGAAAATAAATATGTAGCACCTTGCCGTGTCTGGAAATTCAATTCAAAAATTTGAAATTTTGTGTTATTGGGTATTGGTATTCTATTGCAAGCTGTACTTTTTCGAATCGTTGGATAATTCAGTGTAACCATTGTGCAAAACAGATGACTGATGGTATCCATTCTCATTTTCTTTCGAGTATTATTTTTAGTCCGTGTATAAGAAGATCTTGGACTGCTAAAATTAACCATTATCAAAATATACGTTGTTAAGCATTGCAAAAATAACTAATTATAAGTAATAGAAAGAGAGACAAACTAAATTTATGTACTGGCGAACAACTTCTACACTTTTCAATGACTTCTAAACTGTACAAGTTAGGAGGGGTTTACTGCGCAATTTGCCAGATTCAAGTATGTGCTTGTTCAGCGGTGCAATCCATGAAAGACATGAAGATTAAGACCAAATATGATATGCTGAACATACATCACAATGTTCAGATCCATAATCACTTATGCATCTCTGGTATGGTAGACGATGATGCAGCACCAAGCTGCCATAACTGAAATTAGCAAGATGCGGAAGCGGCCCTATTTAGGAATAGCAGGAACAATGAGGACTGCTCCTACAGTAGCTATTGAAAACCTCCTAGACCTTCCTTCTCTCCATTTGGTGCTTAAAGGGGAAGCGAAAATGGGGCATCCTAGATTGTAAGAACTACCATGCGAATCAAAACTGGTTTGGGAATGTATTTGAGAACTGAATAGCCACACAGACAATAATAAAGTTCCTTTATTGTGCCAATGGGCCCTAAACTTGTTCTAGAAGCATCTAAAGACACAACGTCAGCGCAGATAAGACGGTGCGCCAAAGAACCGTGGAATAATACAAGCAGGCAAATTCGTGGGAAGGACCATCAAGGAACACGGCTGAAAAACCTCTGAGGCTCTGTAAGAGTCGTCTTCGTAACGCAACAGATTTCCTAACAAGCACTGAAAGGACACCTACACAAGTGGAATCTCGCTCACTTAATATAACAAATATATTCTAATTATTGCTGTAAAACTTCTTAGAATGATCAGATTTTTCCATAACATACACCTATTTGACTATCTAAATGAAATGGGATGTAGATTTTATAGAATATGTTTCATTTCAGTAGATTTCAATTACCTTCGCCCATTTTCACATTTTAAGTCATTTGTAGTAGCAACAACCTAACGTTCAGGATCAACGTTGTAAAATGATACACCTTTGACAGTATTACTAATGAATCTACGGTGTATGCAAAATTAAATGCCTATAATGTTGATTAATCTAATTAAGAAGCAAGCGTGCCAAGCATTTCGCGCAAATTCTTCAGCGCTATTCAAGCAAACAGCCCGCAACGGAGCATAGTCGATAGTGGATGTGTGTCGTCATATTCCAGTAGTTCCTGACAATCAACGATGCCAGCAATTCAATTAGAACCGTTAATTATGGCTGGATTCGCGAGCTCCGGGTCCAGTAGCTGTGAAATAATGAGACAGAAAACAGCGGGTTTCATTCATGTAACAGGTAGTCAATGAAATAATGTGATTTGTCATAAAATAATGCTGTATAGATAGAGTAGCAGTGGTTCTGGCGGATGCCATCGTGAGCATCCGGTGGAACGAACACGCTTCGGAAGGCACATTCCGTTGCACTTATGTATGTATTTATTATAATAATTGTAATTTATATTTGCCTTCTCTTTATACGGAGCGCTGTAAATAAGAGTTGTGTGTTCAGGCAACGATGATTTTAACGAAGGATGCCTTTCTAGGAGTACAATTGTTACAATTTATTTGGCGTAGCTAAGTAGTGTTATCATTCCTCGAATGTATATATAGGTACTTCCACTACATTCTCTTTGTTGCAGACTGCGCGTATACAATAAAATAATTTAAAAACTTGAGACTAAACGTTATACTACGTTTACGTTAAGAATGCAGTAGATAGCGCTGCGATCGGTGCCGAAATTACACCCAACAATAGATAAATGAGACAAGTTGTCAAATTATAAATTGACAATGTAATAAGCGTAAAAGTTTGGTAGATATTTAGCTTCAATTCTCCAATCTACACATCCATTTTTATGGTTTTGAGTTTGGATTTTCTTTTCCTAGTGAATGCTACTAAGGCTGAATTTTTTTGAGATATCATCCGGGTCATGTCCCAGGTTTGATCACCGTTAGGAGATTGAGGCCTATGCCTAATCGTTCCTTGACCATTCTGAGTGTGGTTCTTTTTGCCACGCCCTCTTCTACAATATGGAGAGGGGTAAGATCCAATACTACTTCGATAGCTGCTGTTGGGCAAGTTCTCATAGCCCCCGTTATGCATACGCATGCTAGTCTTTGCACTTTCGAGAGGTTAATTCTCGCGGTGGCCGGATTAGGTCTTTTGCTCCAAGCTACTGATGCATAAGTGATGACCGGCCTATACTATCGCTGTATACATCCAAAGCAGTATTTTTGGGTCGCATCCCCAATTTTTCCTTGCAAAGTTTCTACACACCATCAAAGCTTTTTGGCTTTGTTGGTTACTTCAAGTTCATGTTTGTTCCATAGAAGTTTATTGTCTAGGGCAAGGCCTACTTATTTAACCTCCGTTCTCCAATCTATATCTCGCCCATCCATTTTTATGGTTTTGAGATTGGATTTTCTTTTCCTAGTAAATGTTACTAAGGTAGTCTTAGTGGGGTTAACATTAAGTCCCACCAATTGACACCATCTTCTTGTGAACTTCAGTTCTCTTAGAACTATGTCGCTGAGGGTATTCTCTAATTTGCCTTTTGCTTATATGACAATATCAGTCAGCCCGCATAAGAGTTCACCTCCAGGGGCTGGGCTCCACATAAGCGTGGATGTAACTTCCTCCTCTGGGCATTCTCTGGTAATATTAACCGAGATAGTCTTATGTCCCATCTCCGTCTTCACCGACATGCCACTGCGACATCCATCTGGAGGCCACACCATCTACCTCGCTGTTAATTAATGCTTTTTTGGGGAATGTTGTCAAAAGCACCCTCTATGACTAGAAAGGCGCATCTTACGGTTTCTTTATTCGTCAGTGCATCTTGGATTCGATCGTCAGATCCGCTAATGCAGTCTCAGTAGATTTTCCCGTTTGATAAGCGTGCTGACAGCAACGATACCCATTCCAAGATACCTGTTCTGTTATACTTAAGTATCTACAGCCTTTTCCACCGTTTTCAAAAAGAATGATGTAAGAGTGATAAGTCTGTGGGATTTATGGTGCGTAGTGTGTTTTTTTCCCTGTTTTTGGTATGCAGGTGACTTTTGCTTTTCTCCAAACTTCTGGAATATAGCCCAGTTCCAAACTACTCCGGCGTATCCGAATCATGTGTGGAAGGATTTCGTCCTATCCTGTCTGAAGTAATATTAGAAGAATCCCGTCTATTCTCGGTGTTTTAAAAGGCTGAATAGTGTTTATGGCCCATTTTAACCGTTCGCTGCTACATATGTGTCTAGCCATTGTAGTAGCTTCTTTAACTAGTCTTCTATAATGCCCTATCAGATTTAACGATGAAAAAGGAATGTTACTAATAATATATAAAATAAAAGAAAAAAGAAGAAAACAAGGTCTTAATCTTCACAATTTTTTTTAATGTATCGCACTACTGGTTATATATATAAAAGTACAACATTAAAATAAACAAACATTAAATCACAACAAAATATCTTATTAATTATTTTAATTTAAAGCACATGTTCAAAAACGTGTTTTCTTCCTCTTAAACACATTTCTATCTACTTTTGCAAATTTGGATTACTTTTTGCAACAATTCTGTCGAAACGGAGCACAATGCCTCCCCTATTCGATTCTTCATTCTTGTTTGCAGTTGGCTCTGATTTACATACAAATTCCTTTACGTAACTCTATACAAAAAAAAAATCGCAGCTAATAATATCTTGTAGTCTTGCTAGCCACTTCTCTGCATCAGCGCGCATTCATCTCTTACAAAAGTTGCTGAAAAATGTATTTAATGTTTCAACTACCTCTCTTGTTGTATGTGCAGCTTCATCATGTCAGAGCAACATAGAACAAATTAAATTAAATTTAGTGGTAAATATTCCAACATCTCATGCAATTATGTTTGCAGAAAACAGTCGTGTCGTTTTTCGTTTAAATTGTTCTGGCAGAAAGCTACATCCAACAATTCCTCTCCATAAATTTATTGTCCATTTATCTTTATCTGTTACACGAGTGTTATTTTTATTGCTCGGCACGCTACTATCTAAGAAACTGAAGACCAGTCGTTTCAATAAACATGCACGGTTTTTTTTTTATCCACCACTCACAAAATCTCATTCTGCTCTATTAATCATCGTCTGTGCGACTCTGTTAGATGGATGCATAATAAAGATGATTCATGTTTCCGCAAAATTCTCTGAATAAGTACTCTTACCCATTCAGCTTTGCTACTGATATGGCTTAGGTTCACACTTAGGTGTTCAACCACAGAAGCAATGACATGGAAATCATTATTTTCATTAATAAGATGTTTAACGTATAACTGTATCTGTTCTGTTCATTCAAATCAATTTTTAATACTTTCAAAAATGTCCACTCTTGCACATTATCTGTTTCGAGACCTTTATTTCTGTAATAATTGAAGCCAAAAGACAATTTGGTTGGATTATTTGTTTGGATATTGGGTATCTTCAAACATATAATGAAATGGATAAGAAAATAAATAAGCAAGGAGATTTAAGAAAGAAATATACTAACTTATAAATAATAATATTATGTTATTTTCTGCGTAGAATTTAAAAATGGAATAATATATAAAATAAAAAATAAAAAATACTGGAAAAAGTATACAATTACAAATTAACGAATATTTGATGAATAACAATATAATACACACACGACAATACGCCTTTCAGAAAAAATCGGGGACAACGTCAGCTGCAAATGATCTGTTAAATAGGATAAAAACCAAAGTAGCAGAAAATAATACTGTTGTTATGATCCTAATTGATATTTTTTTTTTTTTTTCTGATAAGAATACTACCTTTTTTGAATCAATATGAAATAGGTATTTGTTAATGTCACTTTTTTTTATTTGTAAATTGCAATTGTACTTATATATTTTATATAAGCTCTTTAGTTAATTTTTATTTTTCGGATAAGAATACTACCTTTTTTGAATCAATATGTAATAGGTATATGTTAATGTACTTTTTTCTGATTTGTAAATTGTTTTGGACTTGTTTCAACCCACTTACTTTGTTGTGGCTGTTTGAAATAAAATTATCTATCTATCTATCTATCTATGAAAAAGGCATTTGACACCATATCAAAACCAAAATTAATAGAAAAACTAGACAACTTGGGCATAAGAAATACAGAGGAACATCTAATACAAACATATTTGTCAAACAGAACCCAGACCACAAGCACTAATAACTCTGAAAGCGACCAACTAACAGCAGAATACGGAATCCCACAAGGCGGAAACCTACCACCGATTTTGTACATAATGTACACAAATGATATATTTGCTACGAAAACACAGGAGAAAATTTATGCATACGCAGACGACATATGTCTAATCTATTCAAACCAGAACAATCAAAAATTGCAACAAAACAGACGAGGATATTACAAAAATAGAGGAATGGTGTTTTAATAACCTCATAACAATAAACGAAAGTAAAAAAAAATATATATGTAGTTTTTACAAAAAAACGACGAACCCCACTTTCAACATCAGAGTAAAAAACCAAATCATTCAGGAAACCACCCACACAAAATACCTAGGACTAACGATACAAAGAAACCTAAAATGGGACGGCCACATCAAAGACCTAATAAAGAAAAACACCTAACGATAGGGAGCATAACCAAAATAAGAAGACTAATACCAGAGCATATGAAAAAATCATTATATCATTCTTTTTTCACATCCCACATGAGCTATATGATAAATGCATGGAGTGATACTGCAAAAAGAAATATAGACAAGCTACAAAGACAACAAAATAAGATATTGAAAATACTATGTGGACTAGACAAAAGAACACCCACACTAGAAATTTACGAAAGAACGCGTGAACTAAATATGAAACAACTAACTATTTTAAAAAACTTAATTTTACACAAGATGAAAAACGAATTAATAAAAACCAACACCAAACTAAAAAACAATAGAGAAACATATAACCACAACACAAGAAGACATTCACATGTAACTGAAAGGATAGTCAGCAATAAGTATAAAAAAATTCCGAACACAGAAGCTATTGAACAATATAATAAACTGCCAACTGAGATTAAACAATTAAACCACGCACAGTTTAAAAAAGAAATCAAAAAGAGAATCCAAACAAATAATAATCATTAAATTGAGAAAGAACAAAAACTAAAACACCACAGCGCTCTCAATACCGATAGTCCGGGACGGGACCCTGCAGTTCCACCATCTCGCGAAAGTTGTTGTTGTTGAGTAACGAAGTAAATATGTGTCTGCTACTTTTGGAACACTCTGTGTAGTCAAAAACTAACTTGAATTTTATAAAATTTTTGCAGCAACAATTTTTTTTTCTTCAATTAAAAATGAGGCTGTGATCATAAAGCCTTTTGTGTACTTGGGGTACAGCCCGTATAAAACGTCATTTATATTTAATTTCATATTACGATTGATAGCCAAAGGGCGCAGTTCTAATGCGTAACTTAATAAACTATGAGCCCAACTGTCAGTCTCGCTAAGAGGTTGATGAATTATAAACGTTAGTAATCGGACAGACGCCCATCAATTGTCAATGCTTTCCATCGAGCAATACCTTAGAGGAATCCTGTATTTGGAGGCGAAATTGAGTCTCATGTCGCGCCTTCCTAGGGATTGTGTTACGTCGCCATTGCAGCGTTCGTGTTAACATTTCACATCGCCCACGAATGGCAAGTGTTTAATATTTGAACAGGGCAAATAGAATTTCACCCTCCTCGTGCATAATAGGCGAAAGGTCGAACAGCGTCGCTTTAAACTTTGGATAAATATTAGGCCTGGTGCGGTCGATAGCCATCCTTAATGATCTATGAAAGTTTGAATTGCAGTTTCAGATTACTGGATAAAGTCGTGGATGTGATGTTTTAATGTGTGTAGGCATAGAGATTAATATTTGTAGAAGAGATCAATGGAGTATGAATATAGCAGTAAGGACGACACTGAAATATGTACAAAGACGACAATTTTCTTTTTCCATTTTAGGATTGACGGCTTGGTTATTGTTTATCTAAAACTAGCTATTACCCTCGCTAAAACAATAAGCATTATTTACGTGATAGTAATTTTAGGAATAAACTTTACTTCACTTTACCCTACTTTTCTTTTCAACAATTTACAAAACTATCGGCTGATATCTTAATGTATTAAGCATTCCTTACTATTATCATTTGTAGGGCGTACCTATTATTTATAAAAATAATAGGACTTTGTTCGTATTTATTTAGGAACTTTCTTGCTTATTTGCAAGCAACATTTAATGATTTTTTTTTGATATAGATTTCTGTAGAGAGTTCACTCGCGATTTGGTAGCATTACAAGATTTAAGATTTCATAAATCACAAGGAAATGCTTGTATTTATTACTTTTTTTTAATTTAAATTAATTGCTAATTCAGCAATATATATACTGGGTGAATTTTTTATCTTGAGACAACGGAATATCTCTTAAACAAAAATCAAATCAAAAAAAGATCTTAATAAGATTTGTTATAATGTAGGGGGCTCACTGAATGGTGCCGAACTCAATCAATCAATAATGTACTGCCAGGCGGAAAGAAAGTTCGATCTCAAAAGTAAAGATATAATTTTATTTTTTCCAAAACTCTGTTAGAAATGCGACACAAACAGCACAGCGCGAAAAAGAAATAATAGTTCAGTAAGTCTAAAAAGTAAATTATGCAAACTGAGTTTGGAGAAAATTATGAACGTTATCATTAGAGAGGAATTAAAATATATTCGAGGCAGTGTTGGCAAAGCGGGTTTTCAAGGTTTCAAGATTAAGGCCGGTAAGGCGCAATAGGCTTTAGAGGCGTTAGAATGTATGAAAGCTATCTTGCACACTAAATAAATTCCAGAACGTTAATTTTCCTCCCAAGATCATGTGGCTATAAAGCATGGTTACAAAATAATTGTGCTTAAATTCATTTGGGCTCTCAAAAAATATTAAATTTGCCTTAAAATTGTAAATGTTAAAAATAAACAAGTTATCCTGGTAGGATCTCAGTACTGTGCGATGTCTATCCGAATAGTGGTTAACAATTCAAAACGAATGAATATGTTTAAGTTAAAATTATTAAAGACGTCCAGATAAAAAAGGAATAATCCTGTGGGTTCCGGGTCACACAGGAGTGGAAGAAAACGCAACGACGGATTAATTATTAAAAAAAAGGAGCTGGAATACCATTCGTACTGCCTGAACTGAAGGATAAGTAGCAGTACAATATTTAAGAATCTAAAAAGTGAAATGAAGCAGAGAAAATCCAATTATTAAAACTACAGGAAATGACTCAAGTTAAAACTTTTCTGAGAACCTATAACCAGAAGAGGTATACAGAATGCATGGACCTGAGTGAGAAGAACATTCGCATATTAACAGGAATACCTTCAACCCATTGTAAAATGAAAGAATATCTGACTAAGCTTAGATTAGCAAAGGAATCTGAATGTAGATTTTGTTAGAAACAAGATAAAACATCTATCCATTTTCTCTCAAATTGCATAGCACTGCACAACTCAAGGGCGTGAAAATATGTGATGTCGAAGAGAGAGACTTACCTAACCTGGAAGCCTTCTCATATTCTGCACCTCAGGTCTTCCACCTGACTACAAATTTTCAACTCTAAATCACATGTCATGTGCCTATTACTACAAAAAGGTAAAAAGTTAGGTGAAAACATGTGGCAAAATTATTTCGTGACATGTTAAATCTTAAAACGACTTCATATATTACTTATACTTCATTTTTTCAATAATCACTGAAGAAATATTCATTCCAGGATGACTCGGAAGGTAAAACCTTGAAGATGTTGCGGAAAATGTGCAACGAAACGTAGAAAATAAAGTAATGAAACCTTAATTTTTTTATTTAATTGTAAGAACTCGAATCAAGAATTGCACAAGAAAGTCAAAGAAAAATAAAAAACAGTAGTATTATTGTTAGATATATTAAAGAAAAATCAAGGGAATTAGTTAATCCGGGAAATATTTCTGCCATGGAACTAAGTTTGTACAATCTTCTCTCATATATTCCTCCACTCTTGTTTATTTTCCGACTTTTTATGAATGTTTTCTCATTAGAGACCATTGTGTTCTGCAGTATTTCTGGCGTTGTTCTACGTTTTTCTCCGTCTTCTTCTTATTCTTCTTCTTGGTTTCCCACTAGTGTTACCTCACAAATCTGTTCACCTAATCCACTTTTTCACTAACATTTTGAACGTGTCCATCCATCTTAATTCCTCTTATTTAAGTCGTTCTTAATGTATCCATACATTTATTATAATCAGTAGTAGTTATTGACTGCAATGTGAACTAAATCACTAAACGTTCCCATAAACAAGAGTGCATTTACCTAGAGTGCAAGCCACCATAACCATCTACTCTACAGTATTAAGATAATTTCCAAACGATACATGTTTACACGTGCGTACCTGTCAGATATTTGTTTGTGAACGATCGTGGGACAATACAATACAGGAAAGAAGCATTTATTCGCTCAAATATCTTCTACCGAACCCGTAAAAATTTGAATGTCCGTTCACAACAATATACAGTAGACGTGTATAGGCATGCACAGGTGCTTAAAGTCATTATAGCCGCTAATAGTCGATAATTGTTGATTGGATTTTTCTGTGTTCACTCTACCATAGTTTACTTAAATTACTAATGTGTGACTGTTGAATGGGCATGAATGGAATATTTCCTGTCTTTTCCAGACCGTAAATTGCTTTCAGATGTATAATAGCAGGTATAGTATGTACACTATACACACATCGGCGTATTATGTTTTCCGTTTGTTCTCCTCAAAAACCGCTTCGGCGCAGTTCTTCTAACAAAATAACTTCATTGTTCACTGGAATACCGTTCGCAGTCATTGAGAAGTAAACCTTGCAGATGTACGAGGATTTGCGCAAGAATGTCTGCAAAAGAAAGTTTTCAAATATTCCACTGCATGGCAGTGTATATTCAAACTTATCCCTAAGATAATAAACGCTGTCTGTGAACGTCGTTTAATGATTCAATTATTTCAATTTTAATAACTTCATTAAGCAGGTGACTGTAAATTTTGTTTAATACCAAAAGCCATTTTAACGCGATCGATATTCAACAGTTGTTGAATGAAACGCGTATTTATATTTAAAATTAAGTTTGTTAAAAAAATGGGATTACATAATAGCGATGTTACAACTTAAAAATAAAATAACACGCTTAATACTTTTTGATCTTACATTATTATTATCGCGGTTGTAGCTGTTTTGTAAGCATACATCTGCGTAAATGTAATTACCTTGCCTTCATCGTAAATTGCTCGCCCACATATTTACCTCGAAGCAACCTGGTATTAACTCCCTGAAGTTTTAATTTTCTTTTTTTGGTACGTTAAATTCTGAAGAGGAAAACGAATATAGTAATTATGCTAGCAGAAACATTTCTACCTTTTATGACATTGTTGAATGATATACGTTATATCCTTCAAAGAAAGAAATTTGAATTAAAAAATTAGAAAAATATTAGTAGAAATGGAGGCGTCACCATATATATTGCTATGTTATTCTTAGACATTAATATTAATATTACTAATTTAGTTAATTTAATGCTCATTTAAAACGGTTTAAAGCGCGGATAATGTCATTGGAATTCTGTCTAATACAAAGTGCATGCCTGGTTGCAGAATCTACTTACCTAATATAAATTGCAGCGAAATATTATACAGGGTGATTCACGGAACCCGTCCATTAAAAGTTTTTGACGTTGCTATGATATCTCGATTCTGAAACATTGGAGTTAAGCATAGTTGACTATGATCTCTTTAGAAAAAATAATTTCTTCTACTGCAAAACCCTTGCTTCATTCGTGAGGCTAGCTTTCAAAATGTATGTAGCTTAGATGAATTTTGCTTAATATGAATAGGAGAACGCGTTTTCAAATTTACAGCCCATTAAACAGCAACATACCGAAATTCTGCGGCAATGCGTACACTGTTGAAAATTTTAACACTTTTTTGACTAAATTAATAGTCAGGAGAGGTCCACACTCTTTTCGTGTTATTTTGTCGAGAACTATAGAAGTTTAAATTTGAAGAGCAAAGATAGTCAAGTATTGTCTATTGCTAACGGGTTATTTTGTCCAACTGACACGTGGAATTATAAAATACTTCTAGTCACATTTTATTTGATCTAGACTAGACAAATTTATTAGCTGTTTAACTAAATGAATGCGATCTATTGAGTGTTTTAACACCATTTTCTAAATACAACGTCTTTTTAATATGCAACTCCTATTTCTTAGTGCTATAATATTCTCTCTTTAAGACGTTTTCTCAATTATAAATATGCAAACCACTCATTCACAAGTTTTGGGTTTCAACTAAACGTACCAATTTTAAAATGATTTTTTGAGAACCATTACAAAATTAAGTGAATGTTTATGCTATTTGATTCAAGTCTAAACTAATTGCGTAAATAGATGTTCCCAATACATCTTTAAGATGTTGAAATTTTTTACGCCCACTGGAATTAACGTTTAATAACACGAGGTTACACTTTGCAAGTCAGTCACATTTGGTGGTTTGTTTGGATATGTTAATACGGAGAATCAAACACGAAAACAGATACACGTGCAATGCAGGTGGTGCGTATAATGCAATACTGTATTAGAATAGGTGGGGTTTCTATATTTCTATCCGAGGGAAACATTCTGATTGGTTGACGCTTCTGAATGTCTAGAAAAATAGTCAATCCTCATATCTGAACAAAGAATTCACACGAAATTCTAGTAATTTCTGTTCTATTAAATACGCGTAGTCAACTCATCTGGCAAAGTTTGGAAAAATCAACACTAAAATATTTGACTAGCGCAAAATTAACGCCAACACCGTAATATTTTCAACAGTGTAGCAGACATTCAGTTGCCTCTGTTTGATCGGAGATATTGCTGGTACCGAATGGACGGGAGATCCGTTCATTTTTCTTATGAAGTAGATCGTTTACTGAGTACAATGTTTAATGGTAGGAGGATTGGGCGCAATGGACCATCAGCCTAGCCACCAAGGTTTTCTGACTTAAAGCTCTTGGATTTTTATTTATAGGGACATAAAAAATTGCTGGTGTATTCGGTCAAAGTATAGACCAAAGTAGAATTAGAGCGCTGAGTAACTAAAGCGTTTGATAGCGTAGATCCCGAACAAATAGAACAGGTTACAACAATATGAGTTTACATCAGGATTCTAAAGTTTTTGCAAGCGAATGAAGGTCATATACAACACTTATAATTTTATTATACCTACATAATACATACAGTATTTCGTTTTTGATTATCTTGTATTCAATAAATTCTATTTTTTCATACTATATTTTACCTTTCTTATATACTCTTAAGTTAAAATTGTTTTTCAGGGCCTACTATTAATTAAATACTAATTAAGAACTACATTTTCTAAAATCGCTAGTTCTAAAAGAAGTGTTAGAGATAGGTATAAGAATACCTATAGATTTTCGATAGAGTATTCAATTCTACATCATGGTGTAAAAATATACAGGGCATTCCATTTGAAAAAAAAACTTTTAGTACTAAGAAGTTACCCCAAATCAACTCTAGATTATGGGACACCTGTATAATTTTGCTTACTTTTTATTTCCTGGATAAATAGTAGAGGACTCATACCCTCTGCAGTCAACATAAAAACTGTCTATCTTTTAATGTATAGCCGTTATACGTATTTACAGCATCATATTTTTTTGATTTTTCTTTTCACAAAAACCAAAATAACTCGGAAACGATAATCGATAGCTAAGTACATGTTTTATAAAATTGGCTTTAAAATTCCTAGTGCAACCTAAAAATGCATCAAAAAATATAGATTTCTGTTTAAAATACCAAAGTTGGCCTTGACTTTTCATGTAACCGGAAGTGCGACATAGATGAAATTATTTTTTCTAAAGAGATCATAGCCAACTATGCTTAACCCCAAAGTTTTAAAATCGAGATATCACTGCAAAATCAAAAGCTTTTAATGGACGGACTCCGTGAATCACCCTATATATGAAACGTTATTATCTATATTTTATTGCTAATTTGAATCTTGCAATTTTGTGTTCCGAGAACCCTACCTTTCTACGGGATCAATACTTTATCAAGACGTTAATCATAAATAACAATCATTAAACGAGGATTAAAAGTCTTATTTAGATATCAGTTAGTTGATTGATTTTCGATAAACAGTTGAAGCCAAATAACTTTTGAAAAATTCCAATTCACCCACTCTTTCTTTAGTCTCGAAAGTAGATGGTCAACATTGTAATACATTAAAAATATTAATTGTGGGAGAAAATTTTGAAAAAAGAGTAACAGTTTCCGAAACATAAAAAGTATGAATTGGCATAGAAATTGGCACTACCAAATAAAAACCATTGTGAAATTATGGAAGAAATTCTCCTTCAGGATGACAAATATAAATACTACTTTACGACCATTTTCCTGAGAAAAAATCCTGACAACCGCCTAGTAAAGCTGTTTCCATCCAAATCTGAGAATCATCCATCACCATGGATTCGGATCTATATTGCTGCAGCTTCCTGTACCCAGATATTTATCAACCATCTCGTACTTGTAATAGAGAAATACTCCTTTTAATCGATTTTAAACACTTCAAGAATATTCCATATTTCGTTTGTGAGATCTCGGAGATTACTTTTAATTAATGACCGCAATTGCCTTCTTGAAGCATAATCGCTTCAGTATGGTTTACTACGCGAGAATTTGAAATCTCGCTTACATTTTCGTCCAAATAGTGCCTTACTTAAATTTAGCTTAACCGTTGCACAAAATTGACGGAAACTTTTTAAATAGCTTTGGATGTATTTGAATGACTGAATTTAAAATTTTCCAAGCAAACATTAAATAAATTACTGTTATACAATTATTTATTATAGTAGGTAAATGCAATATAAGTATCTGCAATTCAAGTCATTATTTCAAAATAAAATAAAAATAAATATCTGTTTCCTAATAAAACTGGTCCTTCTAGCTCTTATCGTTCTCGAGAAATGGGCGTTTAGAGTTTGAAAATTAAAGTCGATGCTATGGCACCCACGAGGTAACCTTTAGAAGCGTCTTTCGATGAGGAATTGACTGACGTCCCATTGCAATACTCTTTAATGCGAAGCAGTAGCTACCGGGTTTCGAACCTAGTGACTCATCTTCAAATAGCTGAAGGCATGTAATGTGGTGTTAGTTGAATTACTAAGTTATAATAAATAATAAAAAAAATAGTAATTCAACTTACACCATGTTATACGCCTTCAGGTATTTGAAGATGAGCCAATAGGTTCGAAACCCGGTAGCTACTTCTTTACATTACATGAATTTAAGGTGTTTTTTTTTCTTACAGAAAGCTAACTTATTAAATAAATATGGTGATTTTTTTAAAATAAAAAAAAACGTAATAGTAGAAATACTTACAGTGAATAAATCTTTTTCAAGAATTGTCAAAATGTAAAATGTAGCTAAAATTGTGCAATATATAATGTAAAAATGATATACAACTTGAAGGTCCCGTTCTTATTTTTCACACTTAAATCGTTAATTTCTGGACGAACTGTCGCTCTGATTTTATTCTACTGCCGTTCGAAATGTTTCCTGGTCGCTCCGAATTTTTGTTGACCAAACCAAATCCTTTAACTACTGTCGTTCCGAAGTCATGTTAAAGAACGGAAGAAACTCGCGTTTATTGGCCGCTTTTCTTTATTTTGGGACACGAAATGGCGTGCCGAGCGGGTAGAAAAAGCTTAAACTCTAATGTGTTGTACACTATTGGGCGCGTCTTTCGATGAGGACTCAACTTCTAACAGCGCAGTCTCGCTATCGGTAACCGTTTCGGAGATATCGTCAAAAAACTTAAACTTCCATATAAAATTTTAGTAAAAATCGGTAAAAAAATCACCGAAACCTTGAGATAACCCCAACATGTTATATATCAAAATAAGCGTCCTTTCGAGGGAAATCGAACGCCATCGCACTGGTCCTTCTAACTTTCACTGTTCTCAAAATATGGGCGCTTACGCGGTTCGCTATCTCTAACCGTTTCCGAAATATTTAAGGTTAAAATTTTGAAAAATCAAGGCGACGCCGAAGCCTTACAAAAGGACCTACCAGAAGCGATTTTGACGGCGAATCTAATAACGAAAAGCACAATCCACTAGCTCTTACCGTTTCCGAAATATTCTAGGTTAAAGTTTCGAAAAATAAAATCGACGCTAGAGCGTTCTAGTATGACCTATAGTTTGACTTCCACTTTAACAGAGAATGGAATACCGAAAAAACAAAATTTGTGCTCAAAAACGGTAAATTAATAATCGTTGAAAAACCTAGTTTTGCTATTTATTCAAATAAAATTAGAAGTCCCGAAAACCGGAATTCAATATCTCTAACCGTTTCCGAGATATTTGCAAAGATGTGCTGAGAATCGATAATTTCCTTATTTTTCACCCCTAAATCGTCAACTTGTGGGCGAACTACCGCTTCGATTTTGTTTTACCGCCATCCGGAATGTTGCGTGAACCCTCTAGCTTCTGTCCTTCCGGAGTTATGTTAAAAAAACTCCCAGTTTTTTAAACGCTTTTTCTTATTTTGATACACCAAATTGCGTTCCGAGCCGCTAGAAAAGGCCGAAACCCTAATGTGTTATACATTCTGGGAATTATTACAGTAAAATAAAATTAAGAATACAGAACTTCATAAGGATTTCTGTGCACCCTCAAATGCGCGCAAATCAATACAAACTTATGTAAGATACGACAATGTCACATGCTATTTCAAACGCGAGACAAAATACAAATTATAATGTTAGGATTTTCGATCAAGAAATGTACAAAAAAGAATATCGCAATATATAATTTTGCCACCAACTTATACACACCCAGTGTATATTGTTTAAAAACGAAACATCTACGAACACTGCGAGATGAGAACAGTTCCGGCGCGACGATTTCAACCTTTCAGACATCCGACGAATTATAGAAACACAAAACGCGCGTGGTACACATTCATCCCCCGAGTGTTCTGGCGGTGCTGGTTTCGTCGAAATCTGTACACAGCATGTTTTACCGATCGCGGTGGTTTTGGCTTATTTTAGCTTGAGTTATTTTGAATTCCCACAATCTGTCTACCATATTGCTCGGTTGTGCCAATGAGTGGAGCATATGGTCTGATCGCACACTAAACAGATATATTTTTCATAAATGCGTGCGTTTTCTGTACGTATACGTATGTTAAATATTCATATATGTATGTAATGCGCCGTACGTTATTAGAAACTGAGGCCACTAAATTTTTCAAACGTACATGTGTAATTCGCCCAGTTGTCGATAATGCTTTCAAATTGAAAGAGTGTCGGTAATATGGCGCTATACACATTTTATACATGGCTACCATCGAGTTCAGTTACATAGTACATAAGTGTAAGCCCGAAGAAATTGTCCGCTTGAGCGAATGTTCAGTTTTAACAAAGAAAGCGTTTACGATATGAATAAGGGTGTCTGAGGTAGAGCAATTTAGTACATGGATAGTGGATAGATACAAACATATTTTTCAAAACGGAGTGACAGGGGTGGTGTTTTGTGTATTATTTTGGGTAAATATTTCAAGGAAATTGACTTACAAGAATAAAAGTTTGAAGTTTATAAAGAAAAACAAATATGGGAGGCAGGATTTAGCAAAAAAAAAAGAAACACTTTCAAAACTATTATAAATTTAGAATTTTTAAAAAGGTAACGTCAAGTCACATGGTAAAACTCCCTGTCCATAACTCTTATTTATAAATATTTTTTAATAAAATTAGGAAACGTATTATTTGCATTAACTTTTCTATTATTCGACTTACGTTATATTTTTTTTGTCACCTCCGATTTTATCGGAAATATGAACACATTTAAAACTGGAAATAGAACACTCTGTAGATTTTGACATAAGTATTCAATATTTTCTAGGTCCGAAAACATATAATTTATTAGTTTTCGTTTCCTGGGTTACCAGAAATTTGAATTTTTATTTTTCAGTGTATATGCGAGTATCCTAAAAATATTCCTAACCAAGGGCGGCTCCTCTTAAACAGTCACAAACTAATCATTAAAAAGATTTTATTTTCTGTAAAAATACCGATAAATACACATAAATACACACACACATTTAAGTACACAACGAACGTTGTTGATTCCTATGATTTGATGCGACGAAACGCGCTTTGTAGTTATTTATGCAGACAAGCGGCGAACCGGGGCCACGTCTACACTGGCACCGATTTCAAACTTTTGTAGGTTTCCAAGCGGAGCTAGCGTAAGGGCGGTTGGCCGCAGTAGATGCAAAAATTACATTGTTAGTAGGGGTAATCGTATTTTGATTCACTGCTCGTTGGTTGATCGAATCAGGCGTTATGTTTCATAATAAGTATTAAAATTATTCCATATTGGTTAAAAATTAGTAATGCGAACTTATACACCAAACATGCCGGTCGCCTTGAAAGGCTCGTCTTTCAATAAAAAACACATACAGTGCTCAGAGCTTGTGAGTTCAGTCCGCTATTGGTAAGATACACTGTTGAAAATATTACGGTGTTGGCGTTAATTTTGCGCTAGTCAAATATTTTAGTGTTGATTTTTCTAAACTTTGCCAGACGAGTTGACTACGCGTATTTAATAGAACAGAAATTACTAGAATTTCGTGTGAATTCTTTGTTCAGATATGAGGATTGACTATTTTTCTAGACATACAGAAGCGTCGACCGATCAGAATTTTTTCCCTCGGATAGAAATATAGAAACCCCACCTATTCTAATACAGGATTCCATTATACGCACCACCTGCATTGCATGTGTATCTGTTTTCGTGTTTGATTCTCCGTATTAACATATCCAAATAAACCACCAAATGTGACTGACTTGCAAAGTGTAACCTCGTGTTATTAAACGTTAATTCCAGTGGGCATAAAAAATTTCAACATCTTAAAGATGTATTGGGAACATCTATTTACGCAATTAGTTTAGACTTGAATCAAATAGCATAAACATTGACTTAAATTTTATAATGGTTCTCAAAAAATCATTTTAAAATTGGTACGTTTAGTTGAAACCAAAACTTGTGAATGAGTGGTTTTGCATATTTATAATTGAGAAAACGTCTTAAAGAGAGAATATTATAGCACTAAGAAATAGGAGTTGCATATTAAAAAGACGTCGTGTTTAGAAAATGGTGTTAAAACACCCAATAGATCGCATTCATTTAGTTAAACAGCTAGTAAATTTGTCTAATCTAGATCAAATAAAATGTGACTAGAAGTATTTTATAATTCCACGTGTCAGTTGGACAAAATAACCCCTTAGCAATAGACAATACTATATCTGGTTAACCAAATTTAACTTTAATAAATTATGGGTTAACCAGATATTAAACTTGTGTAAAAAATACAATCTTAGTCCGGTTTTTCAAAATTCTAATACTTTAAGAAATAAATTAAAATTTAATATTGAAATTATTGATTTTAAAAAATGTTCTGGGATTTATAAGATCAAATGCGGTGTTTGTAATAAAGTATATATAGGCCAAACAAAGAGGAATGCGGAGATTAGATTTAAAGAGCATTTATATGATATTAAGAATCACAATGCCGATAAATCCGCTTTGGCGTATCGTTTTATTAATACAGGACATACTTTTTCAATTGATGATTTAGAATTAATTAAGTCTTTAAATTGTAAGAATCTTAATATGTGGGAAGCTATTTATATGAAAAAACATATTAATAGCTTGCTCAATACTGATTTAACACCCCCCAATTACAAATATTAGAATTTATTGAATATAGTAGTCCTGTTGATTAATTTTTGTAGCCTAGGATATACTTACTATATTTACGCATTTAGTATTTGACAATACACTTGTACACCTGAAGATGTTAGCTTAGCTAACGAAATGTACATTGTGTTTTTCAAGATTAAAGAATTTGTGAGACCGAAGTTTATTGGTATTTCCTGTTAATTTATCAGTATATCTCACAGTGCTCGATTTACTTTCTATTTAATAGCTACTAAATCAATTGTGATCGTTGTGTGTATTGCAGTTTTTCCTAATAATTTTAAAAGAAAATTCATTAACATTTTTATAATATTGCTTTCTAAATGGAGATAATCTCAGTCAACAACTTCTCATAAAACAATATAACAAAATAACCACTGGATACGAAATAAAAAGAAAATTTACCTAATAAAAAATAAATCCAAACACAGAAGTGAATATTATAGAAATGTTGATAAAAATTGTATGAAATAATTACTTGGTATCATTAAAACCAGCTTAAACTTTTCTCTTAGATTGAAAAAAAAACACTTTTTATGAAAATACAGATAAAGTACACTTTTGTTATGTCCTAATATGCGCATGAAACAAAAGAACATAACATTTGTGATAAGTGAAGTGTGGTAATAACTAGTTCCCAACTAGTTTTAGATTGATAATTCTGATTTATTTACTGCTTCGAAATTATTTTTTAACTACCGGTTTCGACTATCTTTGGATTGAATGTAATAATCAATTAAGGAACTAGAAAAATGATGCGGCACCACACAGAAATATTTTCACCTTTTGTCTTGAAATTGATCATTTCTCTAGCTTTTTAATTGAATATTACATTTCACAATCGATTTCATAGATGCCGACCTGCATCGCAAACTTATAATATCGAATTTTTGCGAAAACAAAAAAAAAACAGCTAATTTTTTTCTTTATCAATGAATTAATCTTGAAAAAGATATCAAAAATGCCACGTCAATTTTTTCTGTTTCAGATGATTACCAAGTTACCATACAAAGGCATTCAAATTTGCCCACTCTGTACGGCTTGCAGCAACAAAAGCAGCATGTAATGTTCAATAAAATTTTGGAAAAATCGAAGTTATCGTTTCCATTCATTGCGGAAAACCAATTACATCAATCATTAATCATTGTATTGTTGACTTTATGCTCACTAGCTATAAAATAAAAGCATAGTACAGATATAAAGAAATATTTTTGACGTAATTCGTCATACCGGTAGTTTAGTGAGTTTAGTGAGAAATGTGTATAAAATATACGAATTGCCAGCAAAACTTCATTAAAAATGCGGACATGAAGTTTCCCACCGAGTTACGTGGCACCGGCGGGCGACCGCTTGCAACACAATCGTATGTAAATTTCTATCCTGATTTACTTTATCGCAATGCGGGCCGCAATTGTACGGAAACGCCGAACGGTACATAGCGGAACAGCGATAGCCGCAGACTAGGTGAATTTTCCACGATATCAGTGTCCGCTTCCTCGTGCGGTTCAATGCACTGTTGCATTTGTTCTCACATATACATATACAAGCAGTGTATCTATTACTATACATACAAGTAAGAATACATAGGAACGAGCGCAGAATACCAGTACCGAGACCCGTAGATGTGCGCGAACATGTGATAATACACCTAGTCGTGAGAACCGTGTCCTCGTTTCCACCTACTCGTAAACAGGCAGCAATGATAACCTGTTATGTTGCGGGCGACAGGATTGGACTTAGAGACATTATGTCACTGCGAATATCATGATTAAACCATTCCGTAACAATTTATCAATCTACAAAGTAGTTGATCACATATCGTCCATAGAAATTACAGCTTGCAATGGATGTTTGCTAGGTTTAAAGTGGATAAAATTATACTCAGTCAATTTCACACGCGCAGAAATAAAACGATGGTGGAGTTATGCGTAGAGTCTAACTGATGTCGCATTAGAAACCTTATATGAAAAGTTTTAAAAGCTATAACAAAGCAATTGGTCAACGATTACTAAACCACTTGTTACACTATTAAATAAATGCATTGAGGAGAAAGATTTTAATAAAAATTTTATTAAGAAATTTGTATTAACACCAAATAAAATTAATATTTAATAATGACAGTATCATATTTTGGAATAACAACGTTTTTATATTAACAGTTTTAACACTTTTATTTATTTTCATACCTGCAACTATTCGCTGCTAAAAAGTAAATAATAGAGAATACCTATGTCAAGTGGAGAGCAAGATTTCTATTGGTGCATTTTTTTGCATGATTGTTTATTTGATTTGGAATAAACTACGCACATATGAGTTAGTTCTTGTCTAAAGTATTAGTCAGTGTTTAGTGAAGTCACAATACGAATATGCATGTATCATATTTGTTTGTCCCCTAATTATTCGTATTAATTATAAAAGCAGTTAGAGGTATAGATGTATCCTAGTTATTAACAGATGGGGGGTTTGAAGGACTGATATGGAGTTATTTGATCGTAAATATCTACATACCGGGTTTTTTTTTCTATTACACATACATTTTCCCTGTGTAACATTAAAAAACAAATTGTCAATGCATTTGTAACTGGCGAGTAGGCAACCAAATACACCTAATTCAAGGTTATTATTTTGTTTTAACGATTAATTTGATTTATGATAATATATTCTCAAATTTTATTATTATTATAGTATTTTTTATTATTTACTATATACTACTATATACATTATTAATTAAGGTATTTCAAACCCGTAGTAAACGTTATTAGTTGAATAACTAAAATAATTATCTTTCCAGCAACTAAGAAAAATTATATAAGTATTAAACCACTTTATTCTCCTAAAATTTAATTGAATGATTGAGGCAGCCAACGAGCACTAGCAGAGTGACTATCACTAGTAGAAGTTTAATAGGACACGGAAAATATAAGAATGTTGTCGATACAACAAATATGTTGCCCTGTGCCCTGCTAAACCCGATGGCTACACATTACTGTAAAGTGATTTCGACAAAATTTGTCATGAGAAATACAGAAATTTCAATTCTGGGAGATATTTAATGAAAAAAAAAAAAAAAATTAGACACAGAAAAAAGGTTGTCTTAAGAAATGGTAAGAAACAACAATTTGTGGGATGTTATTAATATTTAATGTTTTAGTAGTAATTGCTATTTTTTCCTTTACCTAGCCTGTTTACGCCATTCCGATTTGATGAAAAGCTATTGAAACCAACAATAGAATAGAGGCATGAAACAATGTTCTTTGTCACAAATTTTATTGTTAGTATTTACAGTACATAATATTTTAGTGTGTGTCACACACACTAAAATATTATTGAAATATCGTTACTAAAATGTTAAATGTAAATACTAACAATAAAATTTGTCCTTAGAATCCTGCAGATCTTCATCAAATCTTTGAGAGAAGGAAGAAAGCACAGTATTCTAGCATTATAAAATAGTTTCTATGTAATTTTATTTCATAAAAAACTAAATAAACAACTAAAATAACCAAAGATTATCGTTAAATTCATACAAGAGTATTTAATAAATTGGTTTCTTATTCGATGTAATATCAAGTGTTTTAGAATTAAAAATTTATTATTTTTTAATATGTCAATCAAAAAAATATATATTTGATCTTAATATATTTATATTTAATTTCACCATTTTTTTCTCAGTGTAGCTATCTTGTTTCCTTGTACGTTTTTTTTTTTTGGTGAAGGCTAACATGGTACCGGAAGCAACTATGAGAAATTATAGTCTGAATGGATAGTCTCTATATATTGTTCAGCTTCAAATTCACACTCCGATTAATATATAACGTACAGATAGGTGTCTTTCGTGACCTCTGTATTTTCAATTTTCAACTAGACTTCTAGGATGTATTGTACTCATCTCCCTTAACAATTTTTTTTTTTAAATAAACGAGTCCTAAATTTCGTAAAATTGACTGCAGTGTTTTTCTTTTTACAGAACACTTTGCTTAAACAGTCATACTTACTTTATAAAATAAAGTTTCTGTACATATGCATGTAGCTATTTTTAAAGCCGACGAACAATGAATTGTTTGAGTACGGTAATTCCCATTAAAACCACTTGTTTTCGAAATTCAAGGCCGTAATTTATCATGGTTATAGTTACATATGTATGTAACGTATGTTGTACGTCCGTCATGGTTATGAAACAAAACGAAATCTTTGCAACGTTTTTAATACGTTATCCTAACTTCCATAAAGTATTTTATATGTTATAACATCATAGATGTGCAAAGTATTTCAATTTTGCAAAAAAGAAAACATGTTTGTCGATACTTATGTAAGTACACAGAGTTTATTTAAAATTTTGGTATGCCGCTTATAACTCATTCATTGCTTAATTAAAAATAAAACTTAGCAGCTGGAGGTTATTTTTAATTACCGCGGTCTATGAGTTTTCAAAATACATATGCAGAAACTTTACAGGACTAAACCGAACTATATATTTTTTGTATGTACTGCGTACAATAAATAACCTTGAATGGATTATAATTGGCTTAATTTTATGATGAAGCTTATTAGAGCTGTTTAAGTAGTGCTTACTTGATTATGAAAAGCGTGTGAAGTATAATAATAATCAGTAATTCACTGTTGTAGATTTAGTTAATAGCCTTTATAAAATCGGTACAAAGAGGTATCTTCATAAGAAAGAAAGATTATGTAATCAATTCCTGTGCACTCACTTTGTGTCTACCTTGTATTATTGTAATGCATATCTCAATTCTTATTTTTGACAATAGCTGTGTTCGCAGAGGAATCACAAACTAGTCAGACGCGATTCGATTGGTTCAAAGAAATCCGAAACAGTTTTCTGACTGATTTCACAGTATATGATTGGCTCTGACTAGTTTGTGATTCCTCTGCGAACACAACTAATATCAGTAATTTCACTTCTCTGCGTGTTTAAATCTTTCACTTGTCTCTTTTCTTTAGCTTCTTGTAAAATGTTTTCTTCCAGTTTTCGTTCTTACTATACAGATAGTAAACATCTACCTATCAGTAATAAAACTTACACTACTATACTGTAATCGCCAAAATTTAACTATAGTATAGAAAAGCAGAGAGAAGGAAAGAGTGCGCCGCTTTAAAATAGAAACAGACATATAGTCGTGTCTCCCACCACATACCTAACGCCCAATATCGTTTTAACATCGGCATCGACACGTATTGCAAGGTCATTTTATGGATAGTATGATAAAATCCCTATACTAAAATTAAAATTTGTGTTGACTACGTATAAATGATGCAACGAGTGCTGAAATCAACATAATCGATTCTTGAAGGTGACCGTTGTACTCGATTGCTGATTTCCAAAATGAATGAGTGTTACGCTGGGAATCCTTTGTTTCGAGTGTTGGAATCGAATCCACATAGAATCAATGCTAGACCAGTTGACAGTTATCACTATTTGTCTCAATTGCTCTCTGCAAAAGCATGCAACTGAAAACAATTATACAGTCATTATTACTTAGTGACAATATTTTAATTTGGTCTTTCTTTGACATTATAAGACCCTGAAGACGGCCAATTTCGGCCGAAACATGTAGCTTTGTATAGATTGTAATAAATAGGAATGGAATGAATAACTTTTGTATTGTTTTGCGTTTGAATCATACATTCCATTTTGGATGAAACTAAAGTTTTAATAAAATAAATATGTAAAGCTAGATATATTTTAGAGTTAATTAAAATTAAAAAAGGTATTTAGTAAATAACCGCCATGAAATTGAAAATTTATCAAATTTATACTTTATATTTTAAAAAATTTAAGAAAAGTAGCAATACTTCTTATCTTTAGTCGTACATAATTAATTGTTTTCGTTTAGAATAATATATATGTAGTTTCATGCTTCTAACTTTGCAGTTAGAGCCTTCTTTATATATTAGATTAGGACCAGAACAAAAAGAGTCTGCTATTTATACCTACTATTAAAGCAGTTTCGAACACGCAGAGCGCTAGATTTAAATCTATATTTAAAACATTTTCATTCAACATAAAACAACGCACGTAACTTCAGAATGTAGACGCCTACTACAAATTGGCACAGATAGTGACCTAATGTCCTGATGGATAGCAGGTGCACCGGTGCTAAATCCTGCTGCGTAAACGCACAAATAAATAGCACATCACACACACGAAACGAAAACGGGTAATAGCCCTCTACGAGTGCCTCTTATACGTAGTACGTACAATGTACACATTAAAAACGCCGCCGAATCAAAAATTCTTATTTCGCATGAGTTCTTGCGAAACGCCACTTCGTGCACGCTTTTCCATAAATTCTAGCGTATCTCATCAACCGATCATGTTTAAATTGGTAAACACATGGAACGAACCGTTACCAGATGCGTTTCTATATTTGGTTATTTTATGCCAGAAAGACGCGCTGCTTTCTCAGGTAATGTATGCAATTTGCCCAAAGAAATACTACATCTGCTCCGTGAACGTAAATCTTTTTATGTAAGTATACGTTCGCAACTGTTGGTATATTGATTGATTTCATATTTCGTGCAGATATGTACACGTTTATAAGCGTCTCGTAGGAATATATAAAGGAAATCTTTGGTTTAAAAGATGCACTACTAACTATTAACTTTATGATAAAATTGAAAATAATTACTTTCTGATGACTTTAAGAATTCATAAACAATAATGGATATTATACTGAATATTGTATATTTCTCGTGTTTCCACTGAAGTGCATTATTGCAACAGTTTTAATATGGCTACTTTGATTTTAATAATAATTTTCACATTTAAATAAATGCAAATTGGGGATTGAATCAGTAAATTTATATACGAATCAGACTTTCGGTTTAGCCGCAAATAATCTTAACTTTTTTATTTTAAACGAAACACCCGGTATATGTTCACGAATTTCAATAGAACCCTGCTTCAGCAGTACAGTATTAAGCTTTAGCACCCCTATGTTTAATAACGACAAACGCAAAAAATAAACAAAATCAATTTTAGTCGAAGAAATGATCACTGTTTACTTTTTAACAATAGCCAAGTCTATAAACAAATTCTTGGATGACATTTGCCAAAAGTCTCCTCACAAATTAATTGCAGTCCCTCAATAATTTTCTATCGCCAAGTACAAACTACTGATTTTAAATCACCCAAAAGGAAAAAAAAATATAAGGGATTTAAAGCTGGAGATCGCGGGGGCCATTCAATGAATCCTCTAAGACCAATCCATCTATGTATTTTGAAATGTTTTAGTTAAAAGCTTCTAACATTAAGAGCATAGTGACGGAGTGCTCCATTTTGTTGGAACCAAATAGTTATAAGTAATTTTCCATCTTCTCCAATATTAGGAGCAAGCTGATCACGTAGAAGATCTAAATATCTCTGTCCAGTTAATGTATCACGGTTCCTAAAAATACCAACTCAATCGTTTAATATTTGCTGTGTATGTAATGTATATTCGTTTCTGGCATCCTGTTGATAACCCTCATTGGTCGATAGACCAATATCAACAATTATAGTGATTGAAAAATTTTACGGCGCAAATGAAGCTTCCAGAGAATGTATTACATTTCAGCAAGATGAACACAAAAAATAAGTGCGCTGTGTACTGAATGTACCAAAAATTAAAATTAGCTAGCTCAACGGATAAAAAATTTAAAAGGGCGCAAAAGAATAATTAAACTCAGGGTTACCCTCGCAAATTAAAACTAATCACAAAAAGTAAATTGTGGGTAAAGAAATCTGACTTTCTTTATTACTCCAAAAATTGAAAAGGTTAAATAAAAAATAAAAGAATTTAGAATGACGTTAATTCACAATCAAAAATTTATTCTATAAAAAAAAAGAAAAACAAAATTGCTAATTACAATTACGCAGAAAACAAAAACTCTGGACAGAGAGTCCTGGCCTAAATCAAAAAACTGCTCGAGATTCTAAAATTACAAAAGGACAATGCTAAATCCTCTAACAAAGCAAAAAGGTACAATAATACAATTCAGGAAGATAGGCCTATTATATCAATCAATCCAGGTGGTTTCAAAAATTAAAACAACCTAAATTAAACGTTGACAATAGAAGTAAATTAACAAAAGAAAAACTTACATACAAGCACAAAGCTTCTATTCACCCAACCCGAGGTGATTAATAAATAATTACAAAACAGCAAAATTAAAAAACGAAAAATTAACTCTTTAAACTAAATATATCTTCCCGAACAAAAATAATAAATGATCTTATATCTAAATTGTGTACACAACAATACAATACCAGTTATTATTACGCGAGTTCCTTGATGGACGAAATAAAATCAAATTAAATCGAAACAAATCTCTAAATCAAATGAAATAACAAAATGGCAGCAAACAATAACAAATTTACGTCTACTTACTCTTGTGTCAATCTCGCGTATACATATAAACAACAGCTGCGTGCAGCGCAACGCGCAAAGATCATCGAAGAAAACTTCTAAGAAGGACATAGAACAACAAGAGCAAATGCAAAACATTTTAAAAAGTGAAATTAATTTAAACAACTGAACATTTAAATAAATAAATTAACCAAACAAATCATTAACTAAATCTTATTCAAAATAAAATATCTGAATTTGTGGGAACTCCCACGAAACATTGATAAAGGCAAATCGGAGTAAACATGAACATCTATTCAACTTAAAAAAAACTCTCGCGAATACAAGTGTCCACAGCAATACCTATAGCGCACTTGTATCTGTATACTAATAAACGTAGTCGTAAATATTGGCGGCTCGTGCTCAGAAAATGTAGAGTTTCCAATTTTGTGAATACTAATAGGTTTTACTGATTATGATACTTTATTATTTTTTTTTTTTGATAGGATACTTGTAAACAAATCAGAAAACCATTTTTAAAACTCACTATTTTCCTGATTTTATCGTCCATTGTCCATACTGTAAAATCCATGCCACGATCTTCGGTCATAGCAAATTTACTTATACCTCTTTGAGTAAAATCTGAACCACGTTCGATAAAATACTTTTCTTGAGAAAGCTATGCCATCGCAGCAAGTCTTTCTTGTGCCATGCTGTTGTTTAACATTTTTTTCCAAAGTAGAAAAACATCGTTCTGTTTCAACAGATATCATGGGAATTGTTTTTAGAATTTCTAAAAGTTTTAGAACTTCAAAACAATTATGTCACAAAGTGAAAGCAAACCCGATATTGATTTAAAATTTTCGTAATCTTTAAGCATCCATAATACATTCTTACAGTCTTACAGATAATCTGACAGACGCTACAGATATAATTCTACTCTGAAATTCATACGGAATTTCGGTTGATCAAAGCATGGGTAATACTTAGTTGTTTGCTGAAAGATATTTTCACTAAAACAGCGGTTGTTCCCTTGAAAACAGTAGCTTTCCTAAATGGTCTATTAAAACGTCCAGTTTAGCACTAAACCTTATTAATCCACCACAACATTGATTCATCGAGTCCTCTCAACGCAATTCGGAAGCTCCATAGAAATGCATACAATTATGGTGAGATTCTGTGTATACCTGTAGCGCCTGTAAGGCTATCTCTAACCCTGTAAGCATTCGTAATACATGGTTACTATTTGTTTTCTTGTTGTCCATAGGCGGGTGTAAAGTCGAAGAAGGCAACTCGGCCAGAAAAACCTATTGTGCCTCCATGTCCATTTTAGCCTTCTCACTCAGGTTGCACCCTATCGTAAAACTTCGCAATCTTGCTGAGAGTTAAGTAACTGACTCTGCGTGTGCCTCTTCCCGTTCACTGCCGGCAGTTTGGCAAGAAGGTGAGCAGTTTCCTCCGCATTCCCACACTTCCTGCACAGGCGAGAGTTCACTAGCCCCATGCAGTACATGTGTTCATTTAGTGCGCAGTGCCCAGTTAACATAAACACATGTACCGCATGGGGCTAGTGAACTCTCCCCTATGCAGGAAGTATGGTAGTGCGAAGGAGACTCCTGCTCACCTTCTTGTCAACTGCCCAGCAGTGGACGAGGAGAGGCAAACGTACTTTGGGGTCGATCAGTTGGACGAATCCAGAGTCAGTAAGTTAACTCTCACCTAGATTGCGAAGTTTTATGACAGGTGCAACCTGAGTGAGGGGGCTAAAATGGACATGGTGGCACAATAGGTCTTTCTGGCCGAGTTGCCTTCTTCGTGTTTACACCTGCCCATTTAGAAAAAAAATCTTCAGAATTCTACCATTGATTGTAATATTCAGTAAATATCGATTGTGTTTCAATTTCTGGTTGTGCAATGCTGTAATTTTTGATATGTAGTATCCATCTGAGCAGTATAATTAACATATCCAAAAAGTGACAATTGCACTATGCCTCGGTCATACAATGTTTTTTAATTCGATCGTTTAAATGATTTAAATCACACAAACCCGTTTCCGTCGGTAATTTTTCTCCTTCAAATAGTAAACAAGAAAGGTAAAAGAGGGCATTTTTTATGTTACAGCACAGACAAGGACAAAATACAGCGTTACTATAAAAGAAATAGACACCTTTGGTATTGTATAAAACAAAATGATATTTGTGATATCGACATGCATTTTGCGCTGTCAGCTTGAGGAACCGTAGAAGTTTCGATAGTACAGTTGGTAGTACTGCGCAAGCATAATAGCTACGATGGCTGCAAACTCTACTGAGAAAGCATATTGCGTGCTTGAATTTGCCAAAACGAACTCCGTAACTGTTGTCCAACGACATTTTCTAAAACGTTTTGGAAAACCACCACATACTAGACAGTCGATCTACGATTGGTACAATAAATTTGGAACGACAGGATGTTTATGTAAAGGCAAAAGTCCGGGAAGACCTCGTGTGTCAAAAGAAACCGTGGAAAGTGGTCGTGCTGTTTACCAACGAAGTTCACAAAAGTCAACAACACGTGCAAGTTTGGAACTACAAATTCCGCAACCAACTGTGTGGAAAATTTTATGTAAACGACTAAAACTGACGCCTTACAGATTGCAGTTGGTCCAGTGTCTACGTGAAGATGACAAGCTTAAACGTCAAGATTTCTATAATGAAATGCCGCAACGTAATGAAGATGAGTTTTGCGAGCGGATAATTTTCAGTGACGAGTCAACGTTCTGCATAAGTGGCAAGGTGAATAAACACAACGTCCGAATATGGGGGACTGAACCTCCGAGAGTGTTGGTGGAGCATTTGCGTGAGTCTCCTAAAGTGATGTGTTCTGTGCTGTATCTCGCACAAAGGTGTATAGTCCTTCCTTTTTTGAAGAAACATAGTAACGGAGCTACATATCATCAAATTTTGATCAACTGGTTGATGCATCAACTGCATGAGGACGGGGGAAACTTTGTCTTCCAACAGGATAGAGCACCTCCTCACTGGCACCGTGTCGTTAGAAATTATCTGGACGAACCACTGCCGCAGCGCTGGATAGGCCGCGCAATAGTCCACAACCGCGTTCTCGTGTGCGCGGTGGCCACCAAGGAGCACCGATCTTATACCGTGCGATTTTTTCCATGGGGATTTGTGAAAGGCCTGGTTTACGTCCCTCCGCTTTCTAATGATTTAGTTGAGTTAAAACAACGCATCACGAGAGCCGTGGAAAGTGTCGATGCAGATATATTACACCGGGTTTGGAATGAACTAGACTATCGCCTTGATGTGTGCCGTGTGACAGGAGGAGCCCATATTGAGCACCTATGACTTCTCAAAGTAAACTTTAAGAATCACTTTATAAAATAGTTTAAACGAATTCATGGATTAATAAAACATTGAAGGTGTCTATTTCTTTTGTAGTAACACTGTATATAGATAGAGCTTAGGGATATGCAGCGTTTGGATCACATAAGAGCCGCCAATTTTGATGTACAACAGAGTCGTAAAATAACAATTTCAACATGAAACAAGGACCTAACAGTAATATTTTAAAAATAAAAAAAAACTAGTTAAAATGCTCCTATTTCGTTTGATACTACTGTTATTTTTTTTTATAGGAAAGGCATTACATAGATATTTAATTCAAATTAATAGGCTAATACTTGAAATTTGAAGTTTTTAGGTCATTTTCGGCCCCATTAATACCATCCATTCACGTAGAAAAAAAAAAACGATAACTAATTATATATTATCTAATCTAAAAAAATAATACATCAAAGTAAATAAACTATAAATATCCAAATAATTCAGCAATTTTACGGTCATCTAATTGTAATTTGCTATTGCAACTAGTTTTTTGGGTGTTATTATCTTCTAAACATGTATGACATGTAGACTAGTGATTTTAACTTTCTAAGTAAAGTGCCGGCCCTGTCATGATTAGTTTTACAACTTCAATTATTGTTAGCTTTCTAAAGTACTATAAAAATGAGGTAGAAACGTTCAATATTCACCAGCATTAACCTGATACCTTTTTTCTCAACAAGAAACAGTTATTAAATCGTTTCCTTTTTCAGTACATTCGAAAGTGAATACGTTATTTCCTGTAACCCGTGAAATCTTTAGTACTTGTATACGTGAAGTAACATTGCCTGGTGCCTGACTCTGCTGCTGCGCTACCTATAAAAAGACATTCTAATTCTGTAAGATAAAGTATTCCAATGTTAATAGAAAAAGTGTTAACTGCAAAAAATGTCCAGCCAGGTGTGACAGCTGCGGGTTATTTCAGTGTGTCGCACTGACAAACAGCCCGGCACATGCGAGCGTCTGTCAGGAGCACATGTCGGAGCACGTGGAGCGCCGCGACGCCACCACATATCAGCGCCTGAAATATACCGGACGAGATACGGCGTCGACCGCTAGCACGGTCCCGTTATAGATACATACTGAACAGTTGCGTGAATTACACGGTTTGACAACTGCTACTTATTACTAATATACGCCGAATGCGAGCGCGCCTTCGCTGTAAACATCATCACTTTTAGAAATAACACCTTCATAAGGTACCTTACACGCAAATATTTATAATTTCAGACACAGACATTTTGGATTTTACCAGGAATCTTATAGAACAGACATATCTATGCGTTGAAGTGGAACAATGCTAATGGTCCAATAAGGAAAATGTTTCCAGCTATAAAAATACAATATCCAATCAAAATAAAATTTTTACTTGCCAAACTATATCATGCATCGTGCCCTAGAGTATAACCAAACTTATATAATATATAGAAATAACAGGTATAAGAATAACAGGTATCTGATACACTTCTAACCAAATATCTTAATGAACTTGGGATCGCAAATGTTTAATAACTGTGGAAATATACCTTTCCTTCTTCTGTTCTGTTTGGTTAGATTCAGTCTGTAATTAATTACTATGTTTTTTCTTACAACAATACACGGTTCTTTTAATTATTTTATTGAAATGGAACTTTAAAATCGTGCGCCACGTTGGCACTAGATTTTAATGATCCTAATTAAATTATAAATTATTAAATCAATCACTTCCAGGTTGTGCTGTTCTATGAGTATTTAAAATATAATCCGACTCTGTATACTAAATAAAAAATAAAAGAAGTTATTTTATTTAAACAAAAGTAAAAATTGACAATGAATGCAGTTGAAAGTTATTACTTAAGCTAAAATGAATTCGCTGTAGAAAGAATAAATGGGGCCTCCGCATATTAACAACCAACAAAAATTATGAGAAACGTTTTGTGATATAAATTAGTTTTAATTACGTCAAGTCCGAATCTCAGTAAACTATTAAATAATTACAAAATCAAAGTTTCAAGTGTTTCTTTTAAACACTTAAAAAAATTAGTCCCGAGATCTGAAAAGTCCCAAAAAGGCATTTATGGTTTGGATTCACTAAGAAACAATTCCTTGTTTTTTTTTAAGATTGTGTTTAGTGTGCATTGTTTATGTCGTTTTGTTATTATTTTTTGTTCTTGTTTTGTACTGTTGCTAAAACCCAATGCCTAATGTTATTATAAAAATGTTAAAACACTTTTATTTGTTTTCTTGACGCAATTGCGCAGTTAATAAAACGTATCTCGATTTCGGGACTATAATTGGACCTAGTACCGGGAGTTGGAATTAAGTCCCGAAGACCTTTTTGATCCCGGGACTTGAACACACTACAATTGAGGATATATATTTAACAGAAAATTGTGCTTGCTTAAGCTCATCTCTAGTATGTACAAGATAATATCTATTATAAATTGAATTGTAGCACAAAATTAAGTATTTCTTAGGATTTATAGAGTACTATTACATTTTTTTTTCAAAATCTATGTATTTAATTTATATACTTAATAAAATACAAACTCACAAAATATATTATTAGGATGAAATAAATGTTAAAATTATCTCAGAATACATTTTCAGAAAAAAAGCGCTCAAATAAGGTGAAGAAGAATTGTCTTAATTTTCACTAGAAAACATCATTAATTTATCATTTACGCATATTATAAATAGTAGCAAAATTGTTCACAGAGTTAGTCTTATGTTAGTACAGCCTCCACCAATATAGTTTGTAAGAATAGTATGAAATAAGTTTTAGTGTATTTGTAAGAAAAATCGAAATAAATAAACATCTTCACAAAAAGTCTTGAAGTACCTTTTTAAAAACTGCAATTAAAAAGGATCAACCAAAATTATATATATTTCTGTGAGCCATCTATTCTGCCGCATTATTTTATTTTATTTGCTATTTTTTAAAATCTAAGGCACGCGCCGCTGTCTAGATAGTACCGTATTTTATCGCGAAACTGTTTAATAAATGTTTAGATAGAGGCATTTTTCCGGCTTGCTGGAAACGTTAATCAGTTAAGATTACCCCTAAACCAGGTAAAACTGATATGACGGATCCAAGTAGTTATAGGCCTATTAGTCTATTACCGGTAATCGGAAAGGCATTAGATAGTTTAATTATAAATAGAATGGAATTTTTTATGCGATCACAAAACGCCATGAATGTAGGGCAATATGGATTTAGTAAGGGTAAATAAAAAGTATATAGTGCAATTATATTGTTGGATATTAAAGGTGCTTTTGATAACGCCTGGTGACCAAAAATTATAGTAATATTAAAGCGTAAAAGTTGGCCAGGTAATTTAGTTAGATTCGCTAGCGGATATTTCTCTGATAGAGTCGCGATAGTTGAGGAACCGGGTATCAATACTACAAGGGAAATTACTAAGGGGTTCAGGGTTCAAGTTCGGAACCGGGGTATTGAAATATTTTATACGATAGTCTCTTTGAAATTACATTACCAAAGGGTTGTGAGATAGTCGCGTACGCGGACGATACTACGTTATTAGTTAAAGCAGGGCAATATAATACGTTAAAAAATAGGGCTAATCAGGCTTTAGCAAATATTTTAAATTGGAGTTTAGATAATACACTAAATTTTAATGCGGACAAATCAGAGACGGTATTTTTTGGCAAACCGAGCCAAAGAAAGCCTACATTTAAATTAGGGGAGGGTAGAATTTATTGCAAAGAATTTGTTAAATATCTTCGGGTTATTTTAGATGATAGATGATATGATTCAGTTTATTACCGCGAAAGGTAGGGAAATGAGTAATAAAATTAGAGCATCGGCTAGGGTTACGTGGGGTTTAAACGGTTCGGTGGGTATTATTTACATGGGCGCTATTGAACCGGTAATGTTGTACGCGGGAGCGATATGGGTAGACGCGTGTAAAATTAAAGAAACAAAGAAATTAATCGGGGCGCAAAGATTATATAGATAACAGTTAGGGCCGCGAACGCGTATTCATCTATTTCGGCAGACGCGGCGTGCGTTATTTCGGGTATTTTACCAATAGATTTACGTTTGAGAGAACTCAAATTTCGTAAGAACGCGAATAAAATAGGGTTCAAGGGTTTGATTACGGCAACGGGAATTAGATTAGAACCGGGCGATTTAGAACGGCGAGTAGATATAAGGGGGCGAATTCATCCCGCGGAATTAAAAAGTATTAGTTATAATAAATTTATAAGCACTTTTCGAGAGGGTTTTTAGAAAATTGTACGAATGGCTCGAAGGGCGAGGGTAGTACACGGGCGGCTTTTGTTGTTTATAATAGGGGTATTGAAATACATAATCAAAATCTTAAAATAGGGGGATCATTGCAATATTTTTCAGGCAGAATTAGTTGCAATAAATCAGGCAGTAGTTTATAATAGGCGCGAATGGGACTTTATGCGGGACGTGAGAAATATAACAGATAGCTTATCTGTATTAGCGGCGTTAGGGAATTTAAAAATTCCGACTGATTTGTTTTTAGATGCTTGGGATATATTGCGCGAGGAGAATATAAAACTTTTTTGGACTAGGGCTCATGTAGGTACAATCGGTAATGAGAGGGCGGGTCAATTAGCGAAAGAGACGGTGTCTAGGGGAGATAGCTCGATTATTAAATTTGAGCTGATTTCGGCTAGTGTAGTTAAAGAAACGTTTAGGGATAAACTTGATAACGACTGGCAGAGTAGGTGAGATAGCACATTAAATGAAAGGTGGACTAGGAAATTTATCGGTAGCGTTACACGTTTTAGGGAATTGAGGGTTGATTTATAGTATCAGGCGGCAGAATTAATAACAGGTCGCGGTAATTTTAAATCATATTTATGTAGAATTGGGAGGGTTAATGATTCGCTTTGTGAATGTGGTGGATAGATACGGCGGTGCATGTCTTATTTAAATGTCCACTCACAGATAAGTGCCGGTCGCGTACCGAAGTTAGGGCATTAGCTAGGGGGTTTAATTTAACCCCCAAAACGCAAAACATATATTAGAGATAATGAGTCGGTCGAATGGTGGGAATTTTTTCGAAATGTTGCTAAAAACTAGATAGGTTACGGCATGATATTTAGATAGTTAGTAGGGTAGCATGTGTTTATGAATAAATATTTTATGCTCTTTAGTGGTCGGAATTAGTGTTAAACTTAAACAAATATTTAAAATATACGTCTTTAATTTAATTACTCTTGGTTAGAATAATTAAGATTAAGTTATTATTAACTATTAGAATAGGTACTGCTATTGTTTTGTTTGTTTTTAGGTCACTACTTCTTTCCTGTTTTAACTTCCAATATGTGAAAAAGGGAGCAGCTACGCGAGGACGGCAAGGCTGTCGGCATTTAAGAAAACGCGGAGGCTGCTCCTTCAGCACTCAAAAGAATAATAATAATTTGTGGCTATCAGTAATAAAGTCTGGGATTTCTTCCCAGATCCTCCCAGAGTAAAGTTTCTGCCATGGTTTTCCCTTACTCCGTGGCCATTGATTTTATATAAGATAATATATATAATCAATGTCCTTGGCGAATGCTGGGAGATAACGAAAGTCGTTCCATGGGCGTATTTAATAATAACAGATAGCTGACTGATTTACAGTAGACTCGCGATTATGTGAACTAATTGTATTTCACATATTTCATCATTTCGCAAAAGTAGTATTCATATGGTCTCGAGGCTACTGGATTATATTTTTGTTATTAAGAATCATAGGGAAATTATTTAGTTAGAGTAGGAACATTTCAATTGTTATAGAATCCATATAGTACTTAGAAAAGGTAGCCTTGTGTAGAATGTGTAGTACCTTTTAGGTGGAGCATGGAGTTAGGATGATTTGTAATATTTTAGTTTTCATAAATAAAGTGTCTAGACAACACGTGCTCATTACACTACGCTCGCACAGTTCATAGATAGTCTATACCTATCTCTCTTTATGTAAATCCCTCTCTAAATCTGATGCAAGACTTTTGCCCTATATAGTACAATTCATCCATATATATTAAACATGCCACAGAATGGCCCAATTTATAGAAAAAAAAAAGAACAACTATATAGTTATTATTTCGGACAGAACAAATTATTTGATACTTGATACATAAACTGGCAAATAGTTTAGTGGGCTTTTGGCTTATATTCACCTATGTATTGTTTTTTTCTAGGAACTGAGCAGAGGATAATTTATGTTCATTGCAATGATAAAGGATATTGAGAGTAAATAACCTGCACGAAAATCAAATAGCGTGAGGTCGATTTACAACTTTCTAAGTATGTAATTGCACGGTATAACGACACGAGAATTTATTAATTCGTTCTTGGTTCATGGTATATGAATGTTCAGAATGTCAAAAATAAAAAATTAAAATCAAAAATTAAAGTTTATAGTGTATTTGTAGTTTCTTTTTAAACAATTTTTGGCATTTCAACAAATAATAATAATTCTACGAATGTTTGCATTACTTGAAGTTAAAAATATTCGGTAGTTTGAATTTATCTAATGCATAAAGCACATTTTCCATCGACCTTACTGTACTAACATAAGGCAACCCGCGGCTATAGTGAAGCAAACGTATATGCGTTGTATATGTAACCGTGGAGAAACACGTTGCAAAATATCACGAAATCGATTTAATAACACGCCATACAAGGCAGATTCCTAGAACCAATATTTACACTGACTAATTCGTTACAGGTAATGGTTCCCCTTGAAGACGTTAAAGTCATTTCGGTAAGTGGTCTGCTGAACCGACAGACAATCTTAAATGCGGCCGAGATTGAGAGATAACGCGATTGTCTTATTTGGATAGGAAAATGGGCAGCATTGATTGGTAGAAGTCTTCTAGCGAGCACGTAACCAAAGCTATTCAATTAGCGCAGTCGGATTTCTCAGAAGCAATGCGCTTTGGCGTTGTGCAGTCGTGATATTTTGTAGAAAGTAAATAAGATGGAAAGCAATGATAATAATTTCCTTAGGAATTTAAGTTATTTTGAATTCTATTTATGTGGTAACAATTTTAGGACTTCAGGGAATTGTAGCTAGATTATTCTTATAGTAGTTAAAATATAAAAAAATAAACCTCATTTTTCGTATTAACAAATTACTTTACATAAAAAAAATTAAGTTAAGTGAAACGGATGATTACAGTATCGCCAAAAAATTGTTAAGACATCATTAAAAGATGTATGTTACGCTTTTGTGAAAAAGATTCTAACCGTATAATATAATTATAAATTTCCAACTACAGAAAGCAGAAATTAAATACATCTATGATAATTTTAACAACGCATTCAGATAATAATTTAGCAAAGGAATCGAGTTAAGACAAGCGAATTAATAAATCATTATTGACAGTTTATTTTCGCAATGTAGTCAAAAAAACGTGAATGCTATAAATTAATAGCTACTACTGTATCTTAACCCCGCAAAAGGGTAGGTACTGACAACACATGCTGTTAAAATGAAATTTATTCCAAAACATAAGTATTAGAATGTTACATTGCACAACGCCGTGTTTGTTTGTGCGTATCTTCATTTTGTAATTAAGTACAATAAATTCTAAAACTGCTAATTTTTATTCGTATAGGGTTCAAATCGATAACAGTTTTTCGATAAACTAACGGATTCTTCTTCTTATTTTTCTTTTGACACCTTAATTGTCATCAGTTTCACTTAGCCATTTGCATGACACGAAGACTGGATAATAGAGGAATAGGTCTATACTCGCGTTGTTTTTCGTTGAGCAATAACATTTTGTAGATACATCAAACAATGTAGATATTAAATTCTGGTGCCATTGACATGAAATAAATTTAGGAAATAAATTCAATCTATCTCTCTGCTTTGGTTGTATTAATATGAGTTTATGTGAAATCGATAATAATAACAATCATTTTTGCTTTTCGTCATTATTCTTTTTTTCCGAGTAAAATATATTCAAAGATTCCAGTAATCTTATCTGTCAAATTTATCTGTGCTAAAAACAACTTACGACTCTTAGTATATTCCAAAGCGCTAAAATATTGATTACGTTGAATCGAAATATCAAAAAGTTTTTTAAAGTGTCATACAAGAAAATCATTTTGTAGGGAACACCACAAAAAGAAACAAATAATCACATTCTCTGATTCCCCACAATCACAAGCTGAATTGCCTGTTAGATCTAAGCTACAAGTATGAGTTTTCAGCTTATTATGTGCCACCTTAGGCCTGTTTCAGACGAGGCGGTTTGGTTGATTCAACTAAGTTGCCTGGTTTACTCTCAACTAGTTAATTGGCATGGAAGACCTATTGAAGCCGCCGAAGCGGACAAGTTGACTCCGTGTGAAAGGGTTCATATCAGTATGTTCCTTGAAAACCGCACCTCGTCTGAAACAGGCCTTAGATGACATAATGTTGCATCAAGTACTTGCATCTTAACTTTTGAACCTATGGCCTATTCAAATCACCATTTAAAGCCTTTTTTTATCTTTGATCACACGATCCTCCTATCCAATTACGCTCAAGATTTAACGGGCTTACATTCCTGAAGCCCAAATCAAAATACACGCAACACTGCAATATATCCATTTGCCTTGTATGCTATAAATAAAGAAAACTAAATGATTCTAAATCTGTTCATGTTAAAATGACAAGGAATGCAGTATGTAAGATAGCAGAAAACATTCAATAAAACTCGAGATATGTAAACTGTGGCAGCCATATTTGAGTTCCAATATAATAATTCATCGATTTTCTTATGAATTATATAATAATAATCGTGTGTAAAATGCAAGGAGATCAAGATTTTAATCTCACATGTGAGTGCGGCACAGGATGTCGGATTGTTTTATTGATTAAATCCAGGGAGCTGTATGAAAATAACTTCAAAAAGATCAAGCCGTGCTGAAACGAGAAAAATTACAAAAACATCAACCAGGATATATTTTTGACTTATTAAAGAAAAAATTATTAGGTTATTTCGAAATTTCTATACTCATTGATGAATTAATGAGTTTTCCAAGTACCATTTTTGTATAAATTTCAGACAATTATAAACTGCTCACGCGCTCAGTAAGATTCAGAAAACCTTTTTATTTACACATTGAGTCTGCAGTTGTTTGTTCCATCAAGATTTTGTTGTTTATAACATTTTTATCTATGCAAACTTCAAATGAAGTTCGACCTACGAATAAAAAAGAAAGAAAACAGATATGCTGAACTTGTAATGTTTTTTTTTAATCTAAAAAACTATATAACAATCAGAGAATTATACGGGTATTAGGTCTGTCAAAATAAAACTAAATAAATACCTCGATATTTCGTTTTAATTTAAAGCATCTTCAGGAGGCACTAAAAATATATAAGTTAAACTGAAACAATATAGAAAATCTCAATAAATAATTGCTTACAAAGTTGTAGGTTTAATGACAGCTGACAAAATGATAAATAGTTAAAACATTTAAATGCAAGTCAGGGCCAGACATATTAATAAAAAAAAATGTTTGCAGTTATACATATAAAATAAATAGAAGAAAAATTTTTTATGTAAAATATTGCGATAAATACTACTTAATTGATTTGTATCAGTTTTAAAATTAATAGCATTACTACAATTTTTTATATTAACCATTTCCAAAAATAATCGCTTTTTGTAATTTGGTTCTAATTCAAGGATGCAAATACCATCATAATTAAAACTATGTTTAAGATCTTGGATATGTAGAGATAAGGCATAGGAACATTTTCCGATACGACAATCATTCTTATGTTGAACTATTCTGTTCTTTACAATTTGTGATGTCTGACCAACATAACAACTTTGACAATCGGTATAAGGAATATCTACTACATCCTTTTGATTAAAAGTTGCAGTTTTATCTTTAATTTTAGTGAAAATACTGTCAATTGTTAACATGTTGTATTTTGAAATTGACATTACAACGTTTAAATGTTGTATGATTTTTGGGCAGACCTTCTATGAAGGGAAGTTTATAATAATTAAATTGTAAAGGAGTAACATTTCAATCCAGTTAGTACTAGATATTTTAGAACAAAAGTGGTCTTCTGTCGAGCCACACACTTCATTATCAAAAAATGTTGTGTCATTATTATGTTTTGTATGCCAAAATTGTTTTTTTACTTTTAATGGTATTAAAACAATAATAATTACTTCAGATTTGTACTCTACGGGTTCTCCCATAAGTCCAATTTACCCATGATTTCATGATTTTTTTGCCTGACAATATCGTACTAACTGCCCTTCAACTTCCATTATATTAATATGTTGATGATATTATGTTCGATCCTGAAGACATGGTTAAAACATACCTCAACTTGTTTAACTCTAGCGCTGCCTTTGCAATTTACAGATGTTGGAGATGATAATAGCGTTCCTTTTTACACATAAAATTATTAGGTCGATGATAATACGGTCATATTAGATTGGTACAGAAACCAACATCATCTGGTAGATTCATTACTACTACTCCATCATCCCTTAAATCAGAAATTTACCACAGTTATAGCTTGAAAATAGGATCACACATATTATTAATGAAAGATTTTAACAAAATTTGGATACTTTTTGAGATGTTTTCCAATAACGTCAATACCAGACATATTCTAATAAATTGATTTTTTCTTCTAATGTGTAGATGTACACGACATCATCAATTATGATCGTATATATACTTGAATTAGAACCTAATTACAAAAGCGATTTATTTTTGGAAATGGTTAATATAAAAAATTGTAGCAATCATTATTTTAAACGATACAAACAATTAACTAGTATTTAATGGCGGATATTTAACATAAAAAAAATTTCTTCTATTTATTTTATTTATAAAAAATTTTTTTATTAATTGTCTGGCCGACTTGCTTAAATGTTTAACTATTTATCATTTTGTCAGCTGTCTTAACTAAATTTTGTAAAATTACTTATGTTATTTTTCCATAACTTGTATATTTTTAGTGCCTCCTGAAGATGTTTTAATCAAAAAAAATTCGCGGATTTATTTAGTTTTATTTGACAGAACCGAATACCTGTTGGATTCTCTTTATGTTACAAGTCGGTCGATATTCCCTTATATTCTAAAGTTATAGTGACTAAAATACAATTATTGGCCCATTTTGTTAAACAGTATTTTATAAATATATATGTATAATTCGTTTCTCAAAGTGCTACGTATACAAGCTGAGATTTGGGATATTTTTTTATTGTTTATCTGAAACATTCTTTGGAAGTTTAACTGAAATGTTGTATTGGCGTAGTTACCAATATTTCAATAACAAACAACAAAGAGGTATTGTATATAAAAAAAATCTGAAAATTAAGTTTTCTATTTATAGTAGATTTCAAGAAAAAGATACCCAAACGATTCAAGCCTAGGCTAACAATCATAACTAACTATCAACAGCCGAATAGATATTGAATATGCGCTTGCCAGCTGCAAATTCATGATAAAAAAGTGCTTTAGTAACCTTGTATAAGAGCTCCTAGCGGTAATTTTGATAATTTTAATATAAGGTTGTTCAAGTTTGTCTGGAAAGGTTAATCAAATTTGCGGACAATATTTTATTTGTGGAGATTTAAACATAGATTACTTAAAAAACATCCTTGCACTTGAATACATTACTGGAAATTTTTTATGGTTTGGTATTTTACTGCACTACGGATAGTGCCACCTAGGATATTTGTTAATTCAAACGGGTAAACTTCTTCTACAGCAATTGACTATGTGGCTACCAATTTAAATCCTGAATTGGTGATGAGTGACATCTTTCAGCCTAACATTGCTGATCATTTAGCTCATATTTTGGTCATTAAGAAGGGTTATGTTCAGGAGAGTAAGAATCCAGGGAGTATTAATAGGTGTAGGAAGTTTTGTTTGTCAAATATTGACCACTTAAAAATAACCCTCTTGAAATCGATAGATTGGTCACTATGTTTAGTGGATGCCGATGTGGATGAGCTATATAAAAACTTTGCTACGAGTGTTCTTTGGTGTATGGATGTAGCGTGTCCATTTACGTATAATTTTAAACGAATGCCTAATTCAGTCAATATAATTAAACAGTGGGTAACACCAGAAGTAATTCGGAGCTCGCAATATTTAAAAGATTTATTCTGGCTAAAATCTCGCATGGACAATAGGGAAATCGACATAATATACACAACTCATAAAAAAAATCATAAAAAAGTTATCGAAAATGCAAAATGTGAATTTCAAAGAAATAAAATACAAGCATCGGCAAATAAGAAAAAGTGTTTATGGGGCATTGTTAATGAAACACGTGGTAAGAATTCACGGAATCAGGACAATATTGAAATTAATGTGAATAATGTTTTAACATCTGACAGGGAAGTAATTAGTAATGCATTCGGGAAATATTTTTCAACTGTTGCCAAAAATCAAGTAAAATTAAATTATGGTAGTTCAACAGTTGGTGTAGGTTATTCGGATATATATCAAAGTAGTTTCTTTTTTTCTCCAACTTGTCCTGATTTCGTATCAAAGTGTATCAAAAATTTGAAAAACAAAAAATCTTGTGGCAATGATGGAATTAGTGACTTTTTGCTAAAAAAAAATTGGTGACGACATCATTGAACCACTAACATATATTATAAATAAGTCGTTTGTAGATGGTAGATTTCCCATACAATTAAAGAAAGCAACAGTTATACCTCTGTTTAAAAAACAAGATCCTGCTAACATGGAGAATTACAGACCAGTATCCTTGCTGAGTTCAATATCTAAAGTCATAGAACGCGTTGCATATGATCAAATGGTGAAATTTATAGAACATCATAATCTTTTATGTCCGCAACAACACGGATTTACTAGGAAACGTTCCACTGAAACAGCACTATTTCAGAGCTTAGAAATCATATATGAAGCTCTAGACGCAAATAAAAACGTAGCTGGCATATTTTTCGATTTAACACGCGCTTTTGACTGTGTTGACTTGAATATATTGGCTGAAAAACTGTATTCCATGGGCTTTAGGGGCGTGCCGCTGGATTGGCTGACATCTTTTTCGAACGGTAGGTCTATGTCTGTCAAAGTAGGCAACGTGTATTCGCGGGAGTATGCGTGTGACATGGGAGTAGCCCAAGGGTCGGTGTTGGGCCCCCTATTATTCTTATTATTAATAAACGATCTACCGCAATACTTTAATTATGGACACACGATTTTGTTTGCTGATGATGTAACGGTGATAGTAACGGGTGAAAATTCTGCGGACCTTTCATTTATGATAAAGCGTACATTGCAAGATATGGCAGAGTGGTGCAAAACAAACCGATTAATTTTAAATAAAAATAAAACTAAAATATTAAACTTCCATAGACGCAAAACCCCAGATATTATTACAAATATTCCTTGTACGGATGGTGCATCAATATTAGGTGTTACAATAGATGATAAGCTGGAATGGAAAAAACAAATAGCGAACGTGTGCACACAATTGAATAAAGCTTATTATGTTATTAATCAGTTGAAATATACATTGGAAAGAAAAGACCTAGTAGATATTTACTACGCGTTGGCATACTCTGCTCTTTCGTACAATGTTATTATAATGGGGCGTGGCAACTGGTTGGGAGAGAGTATTCATTACACAAAAGCGGCTCATAAGACTGATTTTTAACATTAATAACCGCGACAGTTGCAAGGATGTTTTTAAAGAAAATAAAATTTTAACTTTTCCCGGCATTTTAATCTATAAATCGGCAGTCTATGTGAAACAAAACTTTGAATTATTTAATAAATACAAAAAACATCACCCCTATACCACCCGCCATATAGAGCAACTGACGATACCCAAGCACCACCTATCAGCTACAAAGAGATCGCCTATAATTCAATGCCTAAGAGTATATAATAGCTTGCCAGATGCAATCACTAGCACAGACTGCATTAAACAGTTTAAAAAACAGGTTAGGGCGCTCCTAATAGAAAAATCTCATTACTCCATTAATGAATATTTTTGTTCTTGAATATACACATTTTTTGTCGTTTTTGTTTGTTCTATTGTCTTTCTGTAAATTATTTACTTCTAAAATTTTGTTTGTTGTATTTTGACACATTGTATCCAGTGTTACTGGCTCAAACAATATGAAAATAAACTAAACTAAACTAAACTAAACTAACAAGAGAGAAAATATCGGTTCCTAGTAATGGAAGGGACCTGTTACCATCTCTTTCACTCGCTTAGGCTCGCATACCATCGTTCGGATACTTTTTTCTTCAAGTGTACGTATTTGAATTAGTGATGGGTAAAATCGAGTAAAGTATTGATTCAAACGAGTACTTTTATATACTCGAGAACCATAATGAGCTAAAGAAATAATAAATTCCAGCTTGAAACACATACTTTATTTATTTGGTCCTTTATATAAGAAAAGTGGAACACTGGAAGATTATCATCAGCTAATTACTTCATTCAAATTCTTAAAAGATAAAAATCAAATGATAACCAGAGGCGTTTAACTGTAACTTGAGTTATTTTGATAATAAAATAGTTTAAACATTTCCACAGAAAACGTCAACAAAACGATCTCGAGAAAGCAAGTGAAAGAAAAAGCTAAAACACCTGAAAATATATGTATGTATCTCATTGAGGTCGTTGTGGTAAGTGAGCAAAAAACCAGATTGGTTACGGTGCGACTTTGTTTGCGTGCTAATAAAGAAGGTAAACGTATGAAGTACACACAGGTGTCCGTAGTGCGAGATTTAACCGCTTAAATAGTATACATGCGTATAAGATATGCATGTGCTTATATATGTATACTTGCACATCACATTATTCAAAATGCGTTTTCCGTGTCTAAGGTTTACGTCTAAGGTAAGTATATATAATTTTGCATCGCAATCTCTCTTTAGACGTTATGCAGTTATCAGCGAAAGAACTTCCTTGGCAAAAAGAGCATATGTTTGAATACGACAATTATGTAGTACGTAGGTGCATACAAGATATGCTTATTAAATGAGCAGAGCAGTTGCAAATATGCGGTTTATCATACTTCATTGTTGAACATAATCCTTTACGTCATCAAGTATTAGTCACTTGGAAATACGTTATATATATGTAGTGCGGATGTATTATGTGAGAGCATAGTCAGTCAAGTCTGAATTGCAAAAAGATCTACTGACATTGAGTAAAACACACGAAGATTAAAATAGATCATATTGGCATATGCAAACTATAGGCCTAACAGAGAAGAAACTAGATCTCGATTATCCCAAGAGGAACAAAAAACCTCAGTCAAAGACAAAAATTACCAATACATCATTAAAGATATTGATTTTCTAAAAATTGTGTTACATTGTTTGGGAAAAGACGGTTTCAATTTGAACACCACTTAGATGTGGTTATATTTCGACTTTAATATATTGGGTGACCGTCACTAATGTGAAAATTCAGACAACAAACGCGGAAAAGAAACCTAGTATGCTTTCTTTTGAAAGACAAAAAGAAAGATTTGAAAGCACTAGGAAAGCAAAATATCAAATGAAGGTGAGACCTAAAACTGCAACCAATGACGAAAACGATTTTTTTGTGATAGGCAATGAGGGGTCATAAGCACAATAGGAATTTCATTGACATACTTAACGCATTTTAAATAAAAATAACTTCAATCCACATCATTATCAATTCGTCGAAATACTGAATCAACGTGATTTCGATTGGAAGTTCTTTTGTCATTGAACAATAGAAAAATGGTAAAGAGAATCCGGCTTCTTCAACAAAATTTTATTTATAATAAAGTTAACCATCATAATTCAGTGACTTTCCGAAAGAACAGCAGATGCAACTAACTGCGAAATGAAATTTTCGTTGTTTCCAATAAATGATATGTGTGGTTTTCTCGGAAATCCCTTCAATTTTCATTATTATCACACAGTTAACCCGAGTGTTATCAGGAGTGTAAATCATCAGCACTGCACTGAGAAAAATAGTAGTAAACTGTTTACTTGATAAAAAATTGTTTATAGTAGATTAGTAATAGAAAAGTAAATAGAAAGTTTTACTTGGAACTATTCTCGTTAATTAATAAATAATAAAATAATTGCAACTAAACCCAGTTTCCTGAATGCAAGTTGTTACTGTAAATAGTGCTTTTATTAACGGCTATTACACAGCGTACCTGACAAATTTGTGGTAAGTAACGTATTACTGATGACTACTGGTACTGTATCTAACTACAACACATGCTCAGTAGAAGTAACAACAATGCTGATCGCTATTAAACTCATGTATTTTCTTAAATAGGTAACAACTTGACACAACTATGATTATTTGAGTTTTGCTGGCACCCCGTGATTGTTTTACTCTTCTTGATTGGCTAATGCGGCGGAGTAATAAAATAGTCCCCGAGACGGCTACGCGCGCAGGCGCGTGCTAGCGTCAAGTAAGAGTTACGGACGTGGGAAAAGGTGATCGAAAAAGGGTGTGCAAAGGGGGACGGCCATTGTAGGCCAGTTGGAACGCAAATATATTAAAAATACCGGGTGGGTTAACTCAAGGCCCCATCCGTATAAAGAATCCCAGCGAAAGAAGAAGCACCGAGCCTATAAGCAATCGGATGTTTCAAGCTTGCAGTTTTAAACCACGTGGTGGGAATTTGAATTCCCCATCATTGTGAGATATCTGCGCCCGCTGGTGAAGTTAAAGTGTGGATGCCGTCACTAGCTGAGTGATCCAACAGTCCAAGTGCCACCTGCAGTTAGGGATACCCCGACGAAGTAGCCGTTTTCGAGGCGATCACCGGACATAACCGCCACGTACGCCGACAGAGGATCAAAGAACCAACAGAAACCGCAAGTTTATCGCCATTATTATTTCTTTGTTTGTTATTAGTTGTAACTTCAAAGCCATATTTCTCTTTGTCCTTTGTTTAGATTTAAATAATTTCAATAACTAAATAACGTTTCGAGGTGCCACCATTTACCTTATCTTTTATTATTGCTTTGTTCATTTTTTCATTATTAAGGAATATATTTTATAAGTCATTACGTTGTAAATTGTTAAAAAAAAAACTGTTGTTAAAGTGAAACCAATATTTTTCATTCATATCACGTAGTCACTGTGCTTGTCCTATACAAAATAAAACTATTACTAATAATACTTCTTTTTTTTCTTAAGTAATAAGTATTATGTACCATCTTTAGGAGATTAAATCTTCGATTGTAAAATATGACTTTTTTTGTGTTTTTATACAGGCAGTTTGATGAGAAAGAGAAAAATAGGTAGTTGTATTTAAAAAAAAAGTTCTTCACTTTTTCAATTCAAAAATATAACTGTAATTTTCGAACACGCTGTATAATGTTTTCGAAAATTCATTCGGTTTCGGATGCTACCCTATACGGTCAACAATTCTACAAGTTTCCAATTTTCCAAGTTAAATACTTTTGCAGTTATAGAAGTTCAGATGCACTCGTCCATCTGTCAAAAATTTTTAAAAAGTGCAAATACATATTTCAAATATGGTTGAAAATAACAACATAGTTGTTTTAACAAACTTACTTTAAATTTGAACGAGGAATTAAACAATGTAATAATATATAGGGTGCTCCATTTAAAATAACGAAGTTGACAGCCACTTCCGGTACAACCAGATGCGCTAGATTATTAAAAAATATTTTAGCTCAACAGCGCGGGTCGGCTTTAGTATACTGCAAAATTTTCAGAATTTTTCAATGTATACTCTTTCATATATCGATCGATGCAGTTCGTCGTGAGACACCTATATAGCATGTTCCATTAAAAAAAAATGACGGTTGTATATGTTCTTTTTTAGACAGACTGTATATAATTTTCTTATGTCAAAAAATTAGCAACTAAAAACACTAATCAAAGTGTCCGAGTATTTTTCTGAAAAGTAATCTGAATTTTAAACAAATTTGTTCCTTTCATCATGAACGACCTTTATATTGGAAATATTTGTCAGATTAGCCACCCAGTAAAATTAATACTTGTGTATCTTTGGTTCCGAAAAGTGTGTATCGTTGTAATATAAGATAGTTTATATTATCATGTCTATCCACGTTTATTTTATCTAAACTATTATGCATAGCTTATTATAAAAATGAACTTTGTAAGTAAGCTGTCAATTTCCAGGACAGGTTACTCATAAACTAAACAAACAATTCCACCTACGAAAAAGTAGCAGCACAGAATCAGAGATAAAAAAGGATGCATTAATTCGAGTTTAAAAACATGAGAAGAGATAAAAATAGCTTATTAGTGCGATACTTCTGAAAATAGAACCATCAGCAGAAATTTTTGAGTTTGCAAGATGATATAGAAATAAAATTGAAAAAAGTAGTTACATATGTTAAAAATTGATGACACTTGTATTACTTGCAGTTACAGTTACAATTAGTATGTAGATATTTAAAAGAAATCCTTGTAAAAAAGGTGCGACACAATGTCACCAAAGGTTACTACAGTGACTAGTGCAAAAATACGCAATATAAGTTTTTTTTTTATTGTGGTTGCGGTACCGTCGTTTCCATTTAGGAATTTTCTCTATAAAATCAATTTCATGGTTTTGCTTTTCATATCGTAATCAAGGAAGTTTCACTTTTACGAGTTACAAGTTACAACAATGACTTACCGGAAATTTAAATTAAATAATACATATAATTTTATCTTCTACAATTTGATCTAAAAGTACAGAAAATGTTATTTCACATTTGCGTTTACAATAAGTTTTCGGTACATCAGAACCAAAGTCGACATAAACTTGCTTGATTGTTCCAGGTAAAGTTTTGAAGTAAATATTTGCCTATGTGATATCATTGAAGAGCATCCTCTACAAACATAGTCAACGTGCACCTGGGCGAAAAGTTTAAGTACTATTATTAGAGATAAACTAAATGACGGTTAAGTTGTTCCTAATACCATCCACCTGTTTGCACCAAACCATCTTATCGTTTATTACTTATACCTATTTGTACTGAATCTCCAAGGACAGTGCATGTGTACCGAAATCGATTATAGATGAATCGGGCATATGTAAGTACAGAGAAGGGTTTTTAATCAGTGTAATTACTAGAATGGTTTCTATATGTGTACAAACTTCGATAATTTTTTAGAAAAAAATCCACTTATCTGTAGGATTATCGTACGTTTGTGATTGCTATCTGTTATGCACCTGCTGAGAACTACAACATTGCAATAACAAATTCTTGATTTGTGATAAAATCGGTAAACTAAGACAGGTTCTCATTTGCACCACGTGTTCTCAATACATAATAAAATAGCTTTCTTAGATAGAAGATAAAATAAACGAATCCGAACGTTGTCTCGTCACCTGATGTGATTGGGCAATCATCTTCCAATGTGGTTTCAGATTGTGCATGTTAATTTTTTATCACTATTAAGATGCAACTCTTAAAATAGATTATAATAATAATAAAGTAATATATTTACAATTTACAAATTATTGAAAATATAAAAAATATATTTAATTTACTTAAAATGTTTTTAAACTAAAATTGGGTGTCAGGGTGTTAGCGTGTCTTTTCAACTAGACAATTTTAAAAATTTCTATATTTTATTTTTCATCTACCTATAGAAACACACAAGAAAAACGCAAAGCAAATATTTTTTAAAATCAGAAATCGGGGGTGGATAATAAAAACTAGTTTCACATCAAATAGAAATTAGTAGTTCACACGACTGCATCAATAATGCCAAGAAGCGCTTCCATCTAATCTTTTGCAAGAACCTTATTCACCTAACCACGTATGCAACCCATGATGTGAGATTGTTCACGATGTGTTAGAGCAGCCTGTCGCAGCTATCGGTTCGCAACCTGATTTTGCGAAAATTTAAAAATAGGGCGCAAAATGATCAGCAACGTTATTAGCAAAATACATAGCAAGATCTAATCTGATTTATGTGTGTACTCAATACAAATCTTTAGTTTTTTTTTTTTAATGTTGAAAGAATATTTATTATTATTAATATAAATAAAGATTTAGATCAAGGATTTACTCTAAGTAAATCCAACGGTTAGAGATATCGAATTTTGGTTTCCGGCATTCGATTCTCCTGTTAAAATAAATAATTTAGAAACAATGAAATAAAGTCCACAACCCCAAACCCGTAATAGGAATGGCTTAATGGTACCTCTTCAAAGATTGACAACCACGCAGAGGTCCACACATTATTGAGGAGCAAAACTTTACGGTTGTTTACCTTCTCATATTAAATCTCTAGAGGGAATGCTATGGAGTCGATGAGTTTGTAGACGACCAGAGAAGCTGGGTTTCATTTTCATTATTTAAGTTTTAAATTGTTGTTCGCCAATATATGTATTTATTTCTTGTTTGCTATTTATTTGTTGCTCTATTTTTTACTTTGACTACTGTATGTATTATATTACATGCCAAATTTTTTTGTGACAATATCTGTAATGCTTTTTATTACAAATATATACGTCTTATTATTATTATTAAATGCGCATCGCATAGGCCATACTAGAACGCAGTAGCGTCGAATTTACTTTTGGTAACTTTAACCGCGAATATCTCGGAAATGGTTAGAGGTATCGAACTGCGGTTTTCGCCATTCGATTCCCCGTTAAAATGCGCATCGAATAGGCCGTACTAAAACGCTCTTGAGAAATTTAACCCCGAACATCTTGGAAACGGTTAGAGATAAATGAACTCCGGTTTTCGGCATTCGATTTCCCATTAAAATGATTAAATGGAAAAAAAAAATGTCTATATAAACAAAAAATAATGCTTAGTACAGATTATTTGAGTGTATTCAAAAAAATCAAAAGAGAGAATCAAAATAAGTACTACAATAAAATTACACTCAGAAAAATACATGCATTGATTTAACCAAAAAATGGTAAATTCAACAACAATTTTAAACACGGCGAAGAAGCTTTTTTGTTTGAAGGAATATAAAGAAATGTAAAGTTACTTCTGTTAATTGAAGAGGAAAATTTGATTCAATTAAACACCGATTTGTGTTAATTGTATTTGCATTAACTGTTCACTCAAAGCATAAAATATGTTCGTGCAACAGTTAAATTGATTTTATATAACACCATAGGTGTGTTTGCAACATAAAACATTGTGTACTTGATGCACAACAATAATTGTTTGATATTAGTAATATTTTACTTAAATCAAGCAATAATTTATTGTAAAACTAAACAATTACTATGTTTATTCTGAATATGTTTTTTATTTAAAGCATTTTTTTTTATGTATTTCTCTGTTAATAAAAATATCAGTCTAACCTAAAATGTCATCACACACAACACAATTTTTGTTGTTGTTACCTCTGACCATCAAATATTACAAACTAGAGTTGCCTTCGATCCCCCACCATTCGGGGACTACTTGCGGGAGTCAAGCCCAACTGTGGGTGCGGTGGATGAGCGTTTGCCAAAACCGCCACCTTAATGCACACACGATAGCCTTTATGCCAGGATTGCCAGGTAAATATGAAATTGCCCCGTCTTCGCGCAAACCATATGAAGAAATCCCAGACATCGTAATGAGTTGCGTTGTGCGCCATCTTTCGGCCAAATACCACTCTCCGGCTGGGGATAGAAACTTAATAGAAAAAAATTCGTCCAATTTCCCAGTGGTTATTGTAATCACGTGGTAAATTAGTTTATTGTGCTACGAATGGTGCGCTGTGTGCATTTAGAAAACTACATTATCGATGTGGCGTTGATTTGTACGCTTATAACGCCTCATCCACCTGCGTTTAAACTAAGTTGGGCCAAACCAGCAACAACAAGATCTAATGTTGTTGAGGGATTTAGATGTGTTTCTTATCATAAACGGTCGGAAGGATATGGCTAGACCAACATACAAATATTTTAAAGCCTCAAAATTTTTTTAAATATCTCCGGAACTTGACGTGCTCAGTTTTACTTTACGCATGTTTATGCACATGTGGACAAAGCTTAATGGAGTGCATGATGATGGTTGAAATAGGCGTGTCCATGCCCTCACGCCGTCCATGTTTTACGTTGAAAGATTATTTTGTTGTTACAGTCCAAGTCTTATAGTTATTATTGTGGTTATAGTTCGTTTTTGGTTTAACTTAGTGCTTTATTTTATTCTCATTACGATTATTATAGAAACTCAGTGGCATTTGTTTTTACTATATTAAAGTGATTAACGATTTATTGTGAATAAAGGTCAGTGATGTAAAATTGCGAACTCTTGACAATTTACAAAAATAATATTTGCATACACGATGTCAAAGACCCGTTCATTCTGCTGTATTCAACTGCCCTAACACTGTGAAAGGCACGTCGTTGTGCATAACTTTGTTCAGATGCTATAACTTTTATAAATAAAGTATCTTTATATATTATTTTAGTGTTGTATTTATACATCCACATTTTATCATATGTATGTGTATATGCATACCAAATATTTCATGACTGTAATAGAATAGTTATTACAAACTGTACCAAAACAGTTATGAAATATTTGGTATATACCTAAACAAAATTTTTGAATATTACAAGTATATAAAACAACCCATTTGAATGTGCCGCCAGATTAATTGTAGTTCGGTGTGCCGCGCTCGGTGGCAAATAGTTTTCCACCTCAAAGCCCGGTAAAAGCGACATGCAATACACTTTAACATAATTTGAATATTAAACGCAACAAAAAAATATGTTGCTTTACCGCATATATTCCATCCATCCATCCAACACAAAATATAATTTGATCCAGAAGTCTTTTCAATTTTGTTCATAATGTTTTTGTTGCGGTATATTCAAATTTTAACATGCGTTTTATATTGACATTACAACCAATTTTTTTTTGAAATAACTGAATATGTATTTCGTTCAACCAGAAAAAAACTACAAAAAACTCATTGTCAAACCAATGCATGTATTTTTCTGAATAATACATATCTAATTACGTAAAATAAATCTAAAATATTTAAAACTAAATATTAGTTTTATATTACGCGAATATTAGTTATATATTTATTATGTGCTTCTTGGGTGCATATCATTCATTTGGTTAGGGTGCGCACCTATCATCCGGGCACTTGAGCTATGTGCTCATTGTACTGTCCCTATTAAATCTCTTACTTCCACTCGAGCAGCTTGGTGTTCTTGGTGGTGTATACCATCCAAAAGGCTTTAATTAATCTAGGTGCGTACAATATTAAATAAAATGGAAAGGTAGGTTCCATTCACATGAATTCGAATGCCGTCCTTTGAAGTCAAACGGTCATTTTCGAGACAGATATATAAGACTTATTGATTAATACCGCTTACTTTTCTTATGCCTGTGAACATCCACTTACTTACTGTCTGGTTTCATTACAAAACTTGTGTAATCAAATTTGGAGTTTTGCAGTATCATGGCCCTCATTTTAAAATTGTACTTCGGAGAAGTAGAAAAGGTACCAACTTTATCAACGCAAAATTCAACTTTGCTTATCTCGTTAAATAATCATTTTTTTTTGTAGCGAAGATTATACCTGCGTCTAGGTCAGAAGCAATTTTATTTTCCAATAAGGGATACTATCATTTACAATTTTGAAAAGTTATTTAGAGATCCAAATAATACGCTGAATCATCTAATAACAAAAACCTCTGTGATGTCAAGTCGACAAACAACATTTAAAGACCCATTATCTTGACCAAGAAGGACCAAATTATAACCAGCTCAAGCATTCCTGGATGTAAATACCTATAGCTTTACTGAAACAGAAAAATAAGCACTGATGACAAGGTAATCCTGAATATCCAGTATATAGATTAGTGCTTAGAAAATGAAATTGTGACATATTGTTCACAATGCCACTAGTATCCGGTACCTACAAATCATGGTATAGAGAAAATAAATCATAATAAAGAGCAAGTTCAACATCGCAACTTGCGTAAATGTTGATGATAACCGACATTGTAAATTCTTGATACGAAAAGAGTAAGTAGAATTTACATGCAAATAACATAATGTCAGGAAATATGTATTTGTAACCTCGATGGAACCGCTCACAGAAACTACCAGGATCGTCACAACCGATATTTAATAATTTAACTCAATCTATAGAATAAAACTCACAAACAGTTAAAAAGTACTTGTCGATTTCCCTATTAGAACCATTCTCTATATCTGCAGATAGCTATTAAGAAATACTGAAAAAAATATATTCATATTCATTCGAGAAATATAAATAATAGTTGAAATAAACAACACTAAAGAATGAATTATTATTAAAAATAATGATTTTTGAAAATTGACATGAATAATGAGAGAAACTGGATTATAAAATGGACTTCACAGCACCAGATTGCTGCCGCAAATGATACTTACCTTATGATGAGGCAGAGTATCTCTTTACACACATACGATGTATGATTCCCACTATTGCGTTGATTCACCAGCACCACAGCGGTGAGGCTCCGTTGTATAGCTTGAGTTGTTTCATATTGTGATTAAACACATTAAAATAATCACAGATATATTACGAATAGATTAAGGTAAAGCCGCAGCCCTATGTTTTCTGTATTTGTTTTAGCGTGACACCTTGATAGACTCGAAGAAAGAGATTTACGATTTTATTTATAAAGATTATGCTATTTACCTGTACCCTAAGTTTGGCCACTTGTTCTAATAACAATATAATATTTTATGTCAGGTAATTAAGTTACATCATCATTTGCTTTCCACACATAAAATTAAATTGCAGCTTCTTAGCTTCCACTAGTCATTATACATTAATAAATCTTGTCTTTTCATTCCACGTTTATGTCCCACTTCACTTGTATTATTGCAATAGCTGTAGTTAATTTATATAACCGGTTGATGTGCAAACAGTAAAAAATATACTTGTTTAATTTAATTAATTAAGACTTTAAGGGAGTTAATTGATAATGTTTGATATAAAACTTGCAACAATTTTTCCCGTATTTATACATATTTCGTCAATTCTTACTGCTTATATATTCGTTTTAAATACATTTAATAATATGAAAACTTTATCTATTACGTAATGACGGATTTATATCACCTACGAGTAGTATTTCCGTCAGCTTTAACACTTCATGTAACTTGCACGAAGTTATAATTGGAGTAAATAAAACACAGCAACATAATATTTAAAATTTAATTTGTTCAAGTCAAATATTATTTTTATTTATAATAAAAATTTAACAACATCTAGTTGCATTATAGGTAACTATTTACAATCTTTCCTCTAGAAACAAAAATGTACACTAGCAGCAACCGACAATCGCGGCATTCTTAATCCTAAGCAGCGGTTTAAAAATACAGCGATAACGGTTCGAAGACACCCCAACATGGGTCATATCAGTGATATTATGTACAATTCACATTTGTACATAGATATATTATGTAGTGTATATACTAAAAATCACAGAATAAAAATATAGTTACTATATATTGGATACAATAAATCTGTGATATCATATCGTAAAGGAAACATAATATCCTGCTTAGAATTCTTTTTTTTTTGAGAACCTTGATCGCCGACAGAAAGGAAGGACAACACAAAGATTACAAAATGTACTATTTACAGAATAGGAGAAAAAACAATTAAATAAAATCTAAAACGATTGCAACATAAACAGGTACATCACTAAAAGTGTCTACATTCAAACCGATAAACATTCACAACAATCTCGTTTTCATTACTAAAAGTTTTCATTTCTTTTTATACAATACTATACATACACGCACAATGTAAAAAAAAAGTTCATATTAAAGAAAAGAGAACGTTACGCCTCTAACGCGACAGAATTACAATAATTAATTATTAATAGTATAATAAAATTAAAACAAAATCACACAGTTATATAAATTAATGAATTCTCAGTCGTTATCTAGAATAATGGGATAATGTTCATGATTTTTTGATGTTCTTTTTTTTTCTTCTTGCGGATGCGCAGATGTCTTTCTCGAAAATTTATCTTTATTTCCTTTTTCATTGGAGCGACATTCTTGCTCTGCGTCGTAAAAAAAAACGATGGAATGAAAATTACGGATAACTATTGCGGATGAAGAAATGATGAGGACGACGACTACGACGGGTCTTAAGGTGAACTACTCAACAAGTTACCGGTCTGCCATCTTGCGGCGAAAGTTTTTCTGGCGTCTGTAACAAAAAAAAGACGGAATGAGTATAAATAAAAAACATTTCAGATTTTTTTTTGTATAATTTCGAGTCTAGTCATTATGTATTACTATCACTTGAATTAATGCACTTAAAGCTATTAATGTATTAAAATTTATTGCCCACGCTAAGCATAATCTACAACACTTCAAATTGCTAAATTAATTAGCAGTTGTTACGTAGACTTGGTAAGGTTTAAAATTGCACGAGAGCCCATATATGGTCGGATTTAAATTGTTAATTTGATGCATTTCACTTTGCACGTGTTCGTTAGTAGTCTAAGTATGTGGAAATTTATTCCAAGTCGCAAAGTGCGACGAACCCTATCTGGATATGTGAAGAATGCGAGAATTTTGAAATTTGAAATGTCATTCACCAAATTATACGCAACCACGTGACGGAATTGTATGTGAAAGTGTGTTGTGCGAGTTACCCTAATATTAAGTAATCTCTCTTCATCGTCCGATAAAAAAAAACTACTATTCGAGCATTATCAGTATGTGAGGGGGACAATTTGTGGTTGCCGAATGAAGAGAAAGGAGCAAGAGGAGGCAGACGTATTGAATCATGAAAGATAGTCACAGTATGCTGATCAATGAACGGCTAAGTGCAGACAATCACGACATATCGCCAGATGGTGGTCTACATGCACGTGTTTAATGCAGATGTGCTTTATATACCATGTACACATACGCACACAGCAAACCGTTATATTTCTTTTTATGTATATAAATGTACGATGTGTGTTGGACCCTAAAAACCCAGGTGTCGACATGTGGGTTATCCAGGGTATCGAAGTATGGGCACATTCATATCGGTGCTAACGATTGACTAAGCAAAATAACTCTGCAGCGCATACACAATGATTCAAAGCAGCATTTACGAGGGTGTCATTATAAAAAGAAAATCGTGACACATTGCCAAATATATACAATAGCGCAAACAATGGATGTGGTTTTCGTGCGAACACCTGCTTTATATATTAACGCGTCGTCATACTAAAACAATGGTGCTATTTCGAAAAAACAAAAGAGGTCAACACCTCGCTATTTATTTTTCACTTTTTCGTGGGCAAACATGAGACATTTTTTTTATCCACGCAATACTAAATTTTGTTTTTTTTTTCTAGACTTTGAATCTAAATATAAATTTAATTTCCAATAATTTAAAATTTATTTATTGCGTATAAATTAGCTTACCGTAATGTGTTGTAACGTTGGGGCTTCACATGGTGCCAATATGGTATTCGGACTTGTCCTGACACCAAGTGGTTGTCTTGGACTAACGGCACCCTGCGATTTTTTTTGACTTAGAGCGGCGGCGGCATCGAACGCATTAACTGCGGGATGTGTCTCCAGAGCACTTTGTAACTCACAAATGTAATCGATGACGTGTTGGATGACTTCCAGTTTCGACAGCTTCCTGTTTTTTGGCATGAACGGTACTAAATCCTTCAATTTGCTCAGATACATCTGGATCTCTTCGTTTTCGATATCCTTTTTGTGTTTGGTAATGCGTCCCGCGGTCACACCACTGTTGTCAGAACACAAAACACTAGCGGCCTTCATTTTCGCGCGAGATTTTCTCGACTATAATAACACAAATAAATAGGGCTGTTGGGAATTTGTAAATAATAGCAATAATCCACTGGCGCGCACGAACGTCTGAAACGATCTGTATTCCACGGCGAGCACTTTACGTGTTTGGATAGGTTTTAGGAATGAGGGAAGCTTTTATATCGGAGGTAGTGGTGGGGCGGCCAATGGAAAGAGGCGCCGGTTGTGTGGGCAGTTCCAGCCAATGTAAATCTGAGGGCGCTCAGGTAAAACAGTCGGCGCCTGACTTTTAGCGTCGTTTTGGTCCTGCCAATCACGACGGCGCCTTCCTGCAAGAGGCGACAAAATAGTTCGGCAATAAATTGTGCTAGCAATGTGTATCTATTAATCATAGTTTTTAGAGTTCCATGCGGAAGTATTATTCCGATACAGAAGTGATGATGCGCTCTTTTTTTTCGAAAATGTTTTAAGCCATACCAGTATAATTAAAGAAAGAAAGGGATTAATACCAATTTATAATACACTGGTATAAGCAAGATGTGAATTGTTTTTTCGAATTAATTGTATATATAAATATAAATATATTTTCACTACGTTTGAATTAGTATGTAATTACATCAATAATAACATCAATGGAATTTGCATAAGAGAATAATTATATAATAACTATTTTACCTGTGTATAAACAACTGATATTAATACAAATTATAATTGTTACATTATGCTGTTATTTCTAATATATTTGGCTGAAAGAGATATGAACATATTAAATAAATTTTATTTGCTTATAGGATTTCAATAAAATAATATTACGGATGTGGTTAACATTCTTCAACCGCATTTTTGTTATAAACATAGAAAATTGATATATTGAAAATATTCCCGATTTTTAACACTAAAAGAAAATTATAATAAAAGTAGTCACAATAGATTTCACAATCGGTGATAGTGTAACTGTGCATAAAAGTATACTGGTTTTTATAAAGTTTTTATAGTTGGTATTGAACGAACTGATTTAAGATTTCTGACCTATAGCTTCCTTGTTTTGTAAAATGTATTTATATCGCTCATACTGTATAAAATACATTAGAAATACATCATTAGAGCTTATACATATTTTTAATATTTACTGAGTAAGTATATTTCATTGTATCATAATTACAAATTACATTCTGTTCCGGAATTAAAAAAAAATGAAAATTTGAAAATTCAGAGTTAAATTAAATTGAACACCCTGTATATTTTTACATATTTGGATTTACCTATTTTTAAGCTTTATAAATATCTTTACTTTTTGTAAATTGATTTGAGCGTTCTGGAGTTATCCCATTTTTTCTAAAAAAATCTGCTCTAGCAGATTCGAAACATAAGAGAACACTTGATTTTTGAGTTGTCAATCTAGGATCTAGAATATGCTTAAACAACATTTGGAGTATGTTTTGGCGCCGAGAACTGCTATCTACATTGTGGAGTTACTTTACTATGGCACGTTAATTTTTCGAAATTTTAAAGAACCGTATCCAATCTTTTTCAAATAGCACCTCCCATATTTTATTATTTAGTGGTCTTCATCGTCTAATTTTATCTTTTATATCCCACATGTCCTATACTTACACTAGATTGATAGTTTAAGACATAATTATGATTTTTTGAAAAGTGTCTTACTCAGTGCGCCATGGAAATATGTGTGGTCAATAAATTACTGTCAAACGCTGTCAAAGTCCCAATTGATGACGTCGTGTTCAACTATAACCTGATTGTGGACATTGTCAAATTGTTTTGACAGCCAAATTACAGTTGTATTGTACTGAAAATATTTTACTTAAAGAGACTGCAACCGATTATATCTAACGTTGAATTCTCAAATTTTCATTTTGGCTAGAACCCCATACACTTCTAACGAACGGTCTCGCTGAGACACCCGTATATTAACAGGTATCAACACACTGTGTTCCAAACTAACTCTAGACTACATTCTCATTTTTTCGTATCTGCTTTATTATCACATATAGGTACAGCAAGCGGCGCTAAAAACGTTATCCAGAAACGAACCATGCTCCTTAGTAGTATCGTAATTCGGTTCATTTTCGAACAAGTTTATTACTTTCACAGTGTTTAAAGTGCCGGGCATTGTACCTGCTTCTAGGACGGAAGGAAAAATAGATTTAAAAAAAACAATGCCAAATGTAGACAGATTATTTAATAAAAATAGATAATTCAGAAAAAAATATATAAAGAGCTTCATTTACAGAATGTTGTTATTAATTCTAACATTTTGAACAAGCAAAAACTTGAGGGAAAGGAAAGGAAGATACAAATATGTGAATACAAATTGTCTATGTGGAAAAATATTCACAATATGGATACTTACTTCTGCTACGCACTTAGGGGAGATTCAGGTTGCTTGTAACACATTTTAAAAACGTTCTCTCATATTATACATAAGCTATAAATGAGTTTATTTGTTGTGGATAGATCGAAGGTTATATTAGTAAAAATTCAAGATTGTCCTCATAAAATACGCTTAAATTGCATCTGATAATTTCAATTTATTGTCTTCCTTTTAACCCCGGCCTTAGAGGCTGAAACTGAAAGCAACAACTTAGGTGTCAAAACTAAAACATATAGACATATAACACGTGGAATTTCTTGATCGTCGTCGTCCGTCCTATACTGGATTTTCGAATTGAAATCATCTCCTGGAATCGTTTTTGGTCGATGTTTCATTCTAATTGTATGGAGTATCAGTTATAGTGTAGTTTGACGGTTACAATTGGATTGTTTGAAAAGGAGATATTCCCAAATGTCGTCACGGTTAAGGTTTTTAGGATGACTTAAATTGCATTAGTAGTCGGCCTGCAGCCTATGCAGAAGAGCTTGTAGGTAGGACTGTTCAATTAAAAGCTTTCCAAATACCACTCTAAGGTCGTCAGACCTTGCAGCGCTTACGCTGCTTCCTTTATCCAAAATTTCAAATATTTTTTAGAGAAACTGAGTGGATTGAATGTAGGTTCTCTAGATTTATTTGTTAGCTTCGGTGTAGCATAGTTCCTATAGTCTATTGCCCTATTGTCCAACTAATCCGTAAAATCCTAGCTTCCAATATTCAATTGGAAGCTTGCTTTACTTCCATCTACTACTTTGTTGTAAATGTTTTATTGACAAATTGTAATTTATTTAAGGAAAATAGCATCAATACAGTGTCGACTATTAACTTAACTGGCTCTAAATTCCAAAAATATTCTTTTACAAATAACAAAGTAATAGATTAGTTAATTTTTTTTGAAGGAATAGTTAAAGCCTAAGCAATTTATTGCTTGTTAGGCACCATCGCAGGATCAAATCTCCTTCCCAATCATCATTACGGCCCCGAAAAAAACTGGTTACCGTAACTGACCAGAGCATGATTCGAACTCGCGGCATCTCGCACTAGGCGACACCCGCAAGGCATTCGGCTTATGCAGGTGCCAGTTGAGGAGCACTTATTATGAAAGAATTCATAAAGGCCAAACTCCTTCTGCCCTTTTATCATAATTAAGTCGCTTCCACAGTTTATAGTAGTGAACCAAAGTACCAGTGATGGATTTTGGTCACATGGAGAATTTGTTAAAAAAAATTTCAAAAATTGGAATGAATGAAAAAGGAAAAAATAAAAGTTTAACAAAATACTTCAAATGTTAAAAAGATTTTGAGAAAGTAGAGGGTCTATGTGAAAGTGCAAATTAGTTTCTAGTTAAATATGCCTCCATTCAAAGAAATCTCTTTTCGTTTTAAGAAATGTAGTAATCCTTGCAGATGAGAACGATTTGGGATTGCAAAAGAAATGGGAATAGTTATGTGAAAGTTGCATTTAACAAAATGATAGGCATACTATGCAGTGTACTAGCAACTTTTTGTGTGGATACTAGGAAAATTAAACGCATTTGATGAAGTGTAGTATGTCGCGTATATCAGATGGGCAAGTAAATATATATGGGTGCTGGCATAGAATTTGGCAAGTTTCTTCATAGGCGCTATCCATGAAAAGGTCGACCGAAAACTCCTTTTGCCAGCACGGTATATATTTGGTTTAGATTTTAAAGTAAGAATGTATAAAAAATAAAAAAAACTAATGACCAACTACAATAATAAAAGCTGAATCGGAAGGACTACGAAATCTTTTAGTAATGTTGAGTACATATGATCTAAAACGAATTTAATTATACAGAAAAAGTGACGCCCAATATCTGCACCTCATGCCTATACGCCATCCTTAACTAACAGAAATCCCTCAGCTTGTGAGACACGTGTCAAAATTCCAAAATAAGAAATGCCAAATAAACTGCATGCCAAAAAAATTACACCTAGAAGGAGGTCAGTCACAAAGCTGAAATCTTAACAAAACAACTGGTTGCATGTAAAAAGTCGCTGATAATCAAGTGTCAGAACTTCATACAAGAAGAGGAAGTACAAATTCTCTCCTGTCCAGCTCGCTGCCAGCAGGATTTAAACCCGATCGAGCATGTGTGGAATAGGATGGGCCGCTACATAAAGCATTTAGCAAACATCTTGCAGGATCTTCGTTGTCATCTATAGCAAGTTTGGGGTGAGATGCCACAAGATGTCATTGATCATCTTATTCAGAGCACATCTCGCAGAGTTGGATAGTGCGTAAGCAACAAGGGAGATGTGACATTTTATTGATAATTTCTTTCTGATTGTTGGCATATTTTTTCCAATTGTTATGATTTACTAATGAAAAATAGCTTTAATGATTTACTTGAAACTTTCCAAAATTTCAGCTTCGTGACACAGCTGTAAGTATTGTTCAAAACAAAACCGAACTTTTTAGTTAAATCAATAATAGGTAAATAGAATTTGCAATTTTGATATCAATCATAAGTTTCGACGGTCACAAATTGCTTGGTAGGTTCAATAATAGAGCAGTGTAAACTACATCTAAATCGGTATTAACATAACATTTGCATGAAATTTTATTAACATGTAATATAAAAAAGAAATTAATAATGTGTTTGGCGATCAAGTAGCTGAGTACGCTCCTGTACACGTCTAGGCATCGACAAAATGAGTTAGTCGATATCTGCTTGTGGCACCTCGTCCCAACTAACTTGAACTTTGTGGATTAGCTGTGCCAAAGTCTGTGGAGGACTGTCTCCTCCCCATAATATCCCACATATCTACAATGGGGTTTGAATCCGGTGAAAGGGGTAGACGCGGCAAAACATTAACGCATGTTTCTTGGAGAATAACTATAGTTTGACGAGCAATATGGGGACGTCCGTTGTCTTGCTGAAAAAGGACGCGTGGACGGCCATCTAGATAAGGTAAAGTGTTTTGTAGCACATCATCAACATAACGTACTGCTGGCATATGCCTCGATTAAAGAGAAGTGATGATCGCCTACCGTAGACAATAACTCCCCAAACCATTACTACAACAGTCCTGTGTCCATGCCTTTCAACAGAAAATCCAATATCACATCGCTTTCAACTCACTCCGGCGTCGTACCTTTCTACGGCCATCGTGCATACCTAAACAGAATCGCAATTCATCACTGAAGACAACATTCTGCCATTCTGGCACCCAATGCTGCCGTTCTCTGCACCAGTTCAAACGTTGACGACAGTGGTCCGCAGTCAAACGAAGCACTAATCGTGAACGGCATGAGAAAACTCCAAAGGCTCGTATGCGGCGATATAGTATACGCATAGTAACAGGTCTGCCTTCTTCTCCGAACTATTGGTCGGCGATTTGACGCACAGTAGCAAAACGGTCTCGTAGAGCTACTTGTCTAAACCGCCTAGCTTGACGCTGTGTGGTATGCCTTGGTTGACCAGTTGGTCTTCTTATATATGAAAAGAACAGCGGTCCTAATGTAGAACCTTGCGGAGCACTCTGACTGATATACTAAGGATTAAACTCGCGGAGATCCGTACGAACAGAATGCTGTGTCTATTTGAAAGATAACCTGCAATTAAGGCAGCTAAGAGACAAGACAAACTTAAGTTTCAAATGCAAGTAATTTATGGTTTACTGGGCCAAATACTTTACTGAAGTCAAACAACACTAAGATAGCTATTAAGCCTTTGTCCGCAGTAGCCAAGATACCATCGGTTATGCCAAACAGGACAGTCATAATTAAACGTAGCCCTAAAGCGTCTGCTTTAGGAAAATTTCCATAACCTTTAGAAATTCTTCAAGTTTAGTCTTAAAGCCGCGTTAAAATTTTTTAAATTGTGCCAGCTACACGCTTATTGATTGTAATCAGCGAAACTTGCAGGGTTGCTAACCTTCGATAATGGTATCACTAGGCCATGCCCATGCAACAGAAACAACAGAATATTCTATACAAGAATTAATCAAATGGAATTTTGTGCACGTGACACATTCTATGTATTAAAATATCAATACCACCAACATCAAAACTACTGGAGTTTATGTAAGTGTATGATTTATATCATGATATGAATCATACTAAAGCGAAACAACACTACTTCTGGTATCACATCCAAAACCATTATCGATAAAAAAAATTGTTAATATTCTTTACATTTTAGTTCTCTTCTTTATATTTAAGTAATTCTAATGATTTGAAAATTGTTCTTGCGCCTCCGTCCAGAAACACTCATTTTGCTGTACTTCAAAGCCACAGCGGCAGGAAAACTACCGTTTAGGCAGGCAAAAATGTCACTAAAGCTTGGCCACACTAGATTCCACATGACAGACGTGTAATAAATTGTCATTAAGCTACTGTTCAACCATATTAAGATGAACTGGGGCCTGTTGCATAAAAGTACAATTACAATTTACAGGTGATATTTTTTACAATCTGTCAAAAATTGACTTACAGGCATTGCAAAAATATATTAAATTTTATAAATAAATTTTGGCAGATTGTAAAAAAATATCACCTGTAAATTGTAATTGTACTTTTATGCAACAGGCCCATGGTGCCTTCATTGCACTTATTATCGATAAATGGATATTAAACTATGTAGAAAGAAAATTACAGAAAAGCTTCATTCTCGGAAACGTCAAAATACTAAGGTATGTAACATGTGTGCCAACTTGTACTGTTAACTCCCTAGTGTCAAAATTTCTTTTCTATTTTCAATTGAAAATTAAGATTCGTCGGCCTAAAAAACATTGTGTATCACACGGCCAGAAACTCTTTTGCGAGTATTCGTACTTGTAAACCGTACTCATACTCGCAAAACTGTAGTTTCTGGCCTGGTGATACAAATAATCAGACGCGTCAGTAGAAACATGTTGAGAGATTACAAAATAGCTTATAATAGTTCCAACATGTAGCTAACTCAGACTTACAGAATCGAAACTTTGGTGATGTATTTCCCTAAATTAATCAAAAGTTTGAAATTATTATCATTTCTGATCTTAAATTTTAAAAGAATGAACCAATGTTATAAGAGATCCTATAAACGCACATACATAAATATTTTGGAAGTTGCCAAATTAAAAACCACATTGCCCCTAAACCAGTTTTTTTTTCTTCATTCTCCAGAAGTAAATATCCGAATAGTTTAGACACACAGGACGGAACAATCTGGATCGAATCGGAGATTAGTCAATTTACGATAATAAAATGTAATTGTAACGTGTCCATATAAGTTTCGGCCATTAATTGACGTCATAAATATTTTTAAGTATTTTGTTTTCCCTTGCGTGTATGCGCCTTATACAGACGTCCGTTCGGGAATTAACGCTAAAAACGTAGCACGAAACGGCAGTGAAGTGATATTTTAAAATGGTAAATTATCGTCAAGATCTCGATGAATTTTAATAGCCGTAGACACCAGAAGAACGCACTTGATTATATGGATAGGAGGAGCTCGAAGCCTTCAGAACGTTGGTGGTCTTTACCTACTTCAGAAACATTTAATTACACATTAAAATTAAATTCACTCGGACCAAGTTCTCTTGGGAATAATGGGCCCAAGAATTTTAATTGAAATTTGAAACTAGTAGTTATGAGCGCCATGGCAGCATTTAATAATCAATTACGTTAAGTAATTGTGGTGTCAAGTATTGTTTTGTTAAAATATAACTTTTTTATGCTTCATATATCCTCCGTTACTATGTCCCTCTTGCTTGGAATAATAAATTAATGTTTTCTTTTTTTTTTAAGTCAAATAATTTGCTTTTAGCGTCAGCGGTTTATTCTATCAAATAATTAATAGGCGTGTAGACAAAAAATAAAAATTTCGCCCACCAGAAATTAAATTAAGTTTTGTTTATAATAATAATGTATATAATTTAGTTTTAACTTTATGTCAAATTAATTATTCACCAACTAGGCTATTCGTGTAAATGAATTCTTCCATAGATGCTTTAAGCTTTTTAGTAGCTTTCAAATCTTTAATTTATTTATGGTTTACGTGCACTTGTATAGTTTATTGATTTTATATCATTTAAAATCTCCCTTTATACATTCGAGTCTACATTTCAATAATGCTGGGTTTACCAACCATTGTTCATAATTTGTTTAACAGCCCTTGTTTATTAGCAAGCGCTTGCACTTTACATTTAGGTATACCTTAATGTAAACGCTTATCTACTGTACACATTTTCTCTTAGTTTTAATCTTAAATTTAATAAGAATTTCCCACTAAGTGCTAAAAAAATTGCAACACCTTGAAGGAACTGAGTCACAAAGCTAAAATTTTGACAGTGGTAAATCAAATCAATTGGAAAAAAAAATACCAACAATCAGCACAAATTTATCAATGAAATGTCACAACCCACGATTGTTTATGCACTTTTTAACTCTGAGAGGCATGCTCTGAATGGGATGATCAATGCCACGGGATGTTATCTTGGTTTATTTTTGCCGGTCCTTATTTTTAGTATTGACAAAGGACACTGAGTGCTGTAATCGCTTTACGTCACATGGTGTTGACCAATAAGGAGAAACTGGCGTATATTTATGTATTGTTGATCAGTTGATGGTTAAAAATAAATATGGATGTATACATGATACTCCTAGAGACACCTCGCGTCTTTTGTTTTCGTTAGGGCTTTGCCCTGTGCTCTCTTTATGTTTAAATTGCGAAACTATGGTGTTTTATTATTGTGTTCCGTGTTTTAAAACACAAATAACGGAGCGGATTCTACCATTAGAAGTGGATGTAAGTATCGTTGTATAATAGTACCTAAAAGTGAATAGTGATGTAAACAATTCTGAAACATTTTCTACGAAAATTTATGTAAATACTTAATTTCCATAATTTCTAGTATTAATATATTTATTTTTTTTGCAGAGATTTGAAGTTTGCACTAGATTAATTAACAGGTCAGGCATGAAAGACGATCAAGCTATGATGTTTGTGATGTTCACTTCATTAATGAAATGAAATTAATTGCAAATAAGAATAGGACAAATCTGAGAGCAGACACTGTACCTGATCTACTGCTTCCTCATTGTAAGTTTTCTTTGTTATAAATAGCTGCAAGGGTATATTATATTTAAATTTTCTTAGGTAACATCGAAGAAAACGTTGTGAGCAACATATTAGAGCAATCGATTGCAATGTCTGGCGACAATCTGGAAGCGGAAATATCAACCCACGAACCCACTTGCAGTGCATTTGTAAATTCATTTAAGAAGTTAATGATAATAAATTTTTTGTCGGGTCATTCGCCTGGTAACAATTGGGAGGAAAATTAAAACTATGGAGCTTTGACTTCATTAAAACAATATATGTTACAAAATGGGGGTTTCTGTTTGAGATTTCAAAGTTGTCTCCCTTCCCACTCGGGGGTGGCGAGGTGGGGGATCGAGTTCGGCAGCATTCATTTTAGAGATATCCCGTTGTCTCAAGATAAAAAACTCACCCTGCATACATTTGTTTATCATATTTTATTGCAAACTGACGCCGAATGCCATTAATAGTTGTCAGAATTAAATGCTCTCCTATCTCTAAAATAAAAAATGCCATTGTTTCTGGATTACCTTTATGCAGTTTAAATTTACGCCACCTAATTTGCTTAAAGTATTCGTATTTGATAAAACTATTAAAAAAAACTTAAATTAATTTTACTCCTAGCCTATTCTAAGTTGTTATAAATAATTATTGAAATTCACCTAAAAAATTCACATATATTTACGTACAATTTGTTCATCTGCTCGGCGAATTAAATGTGTTATAGAACGGCAATGAATTAAAAATTATCATTTTTAAGTGTTAAATCGATATAAAATCCTAGCAGTTGTCTTAAAATTAATTTAACATCATTACTATATATTTAAAATGAATATAGTTTCTAACTAATCGAGAAACGGTTAACTGAACCGTTTTGTTCTTTTAGAGTTTTCAGGATTTAAAACAATAATGAAGGATTCTCGCGGAGACACATTCCATATTAAGATATAAATGTGTGAATTTAAAGCCCATCTCTTTTGCTACAATAATCACATAACCAAATAGAAAGCGTGAAGTTAAGATATCTTCGATTAGCTCCTACGTGTAAGTAGACAAACACTGATATGTTGTTTCACTCATCAAGAAGTGTCAAGTGATCAATTTGAAGATAGGACAGTCAATAACAGATTACTTATCGGAACCGTTCGAAAACAGGGCAAACAAAAGTTTTATATATAGCGCTACGTATACACATCAAATGTAAATTTTAACATAACAAAAGGACGGTATTTGCTCGCTCACTTAACTCCTAGAGGTAAACAAGGGATCGCATTATTTAAGCGTCTGCTTATCCTATTGTGGTATCGATCTGATATTACCTTGAAAATGTAACGACCTGACTTTAAAATCGTGTGCAAACAAGGAGAGCTATTTAGCAGTCATATTTTCAACAGTCAGTACTTTACTGTTAGAAATTCGGAGTGCTAACCAAGTGCCGAAATAAGATGCGCGAGGTCTCATTTTACGGCGAGATAGATAATTATCGTACGAGTGTAAATATAAATAATAGGTATTTTCTAATTGGCTTATTTCTTTTGAACTCGGATAAAACAAAGTCAATCAGAATACGCTAAAGCAGTTATTCGTTGCTTTATAGCTACTACGCATTAAAATGTGTCACATGAGACAGGATCCAAAACAACAAGTCTTCGCAAGAATAGACATAATCTAACAAAATTTGCTTTTTACATTTACATTTGCGTATTTCTCTCACCGGGCGGACGTTGAGCTTTTCTGGACTTTTCTATTTCCACACCCAGCTAATAGTAGCAGATTCATTGCAAATATTTTGATGCAATGTGTGGCGAATGTATTTTGATGCTATTCATCATTTCTTTTATAAACTTCTTCAATATCATTTCTTTTATTGAACAGTAAAAGTAATCGCAGAAATAATAAACCACAAGTAACCAGGTTAGCTCAAGCAAATCATGTTAGAAGCAATCAAACAAGTGTTAAATGGCTTTATATCAAAAAGCAAATATTACACGACCTCCAAAATTTTATTAGCAAAATAGGCAGTGTAAAGCTAAAATACTAAAATTATTAAGCAAGACGAGAAAAAAGGGGAGAGTATATTACTTTTAACCGCGGATCTTACTAAAACGTCTATTCAAAAGTTATGATGTTGTTCATTGCAATCCAGAAAATTACATTCTATCATTTTCATTTTGAGGTAGGAAGATTTCATTTAGGAAGAGCATCTACGAACAAATTAACAGTTCTTACCCCTAATGAGTCCTAGCAGTAGCAATGAAGATGATAAACGCCTCCGAAAATATTATTTCGCTACAATTACTTCTCTGTCACTTTCTGTAATGAACAAAAAATGACTTTTAGATACTGGTTTGGCCGGTATTTCCTTTTTAGGTAGGCACTTGCTTCTCAAAATTATAAATTAGAAAGAAATCCATAATTTAAAAGAACTTCACAGCAGGATTTTCAAGTTTCTGTAAATTCTGATATCTCTTACTCTAAATCAAAGGAGATAAACTCAATGGGGATAGAATATGGCGCCGATCAATTAATAGGACAATTCGTGCCAATTCTTATATTCTATAAATCCCATTTAATACTTCTGCTATACGTGCTAAATTACGTTCAAGAACCTCGTATTGTGGAAAATAAAGAAGTGTCCTTTGACTTCATATTTGCATTATTTCAAAATTCATCCAAAACAGTTCTCAAAACTTTATGCAGTTGGCGGTTTAAAACGTTGGGCTTGCAATTCCATAAATTCTTCTGCATATTTTTGGCCATTACACTGCAGCATTAATTTTAGTTAGTCTATTGAAAGCATTTGGACTGCCGAAATTAATCTCTTAACCATTTTTCGAAAGATGTAAAAGATAACTATAATTCAGCAAAATTAGCCATAAGAGATCGTATACTAAAAAAATGATTTTATGGGCATTTTTGTCGTGCTATTGCTATAAGGTTTGACAAGACGACACATAATCATCGAAGTTTGTAGAGCACTGGAAAAATAAATAATAAGGAAAAATATAAAGAAAAACATATTTATATACTTGTCAAATAACTCCTAGTTATACGGTGAGATTAACTTTAAATTCACCAAAGGATTCTTCGATTAAGGGGGTCGATTGTTGTTATTTAATAGGAAAAACTGTCTTCTTTATATTCCTTTTTCTCAGTTATTAATTAACTTATTGTCAGTTTTCTTTTTTTAATACGTACATGAGTGCATCAGGTTTAATTAAGACTGACAATTTTTCAAAATTATGTTCGAAAGGGCGAGAAATAAAAATTGCATTTGAAAAAGAAAACATCTATTTTTTGTAACTTCTCTTTTTCAAGAGATTTTTTTAAATCCTCAGCTATAAATTGCCTTTAGATATCAAATAACAAGTACGGAAAATTTGAATCCATTTGATCGAGTGGTTTCCAAAAAAATAACATAAAGAGTTTTTCATAGTAAATAATAATGAGCACCGACCCCCTTATGCAATAACGCAAATGGCTAATGATTTATATATTTTCGTAAATATTTTCAAAGCCTACTAGATTTACTCTTCTCCATTGTTTACAAATAAAGAGAATATGTAAAAAAATCTGTCTAATAATAAGTCCTTTTTAATTAAAGGACAACTTGATAAAGGACCGTCAAAGAGCTAGGCTAGAGAACTACTGTAACTCAGTAGGAATTCTCAACACGGTAGATATCAACTATGTAATAGGATGTCAGAGACCCCTTGCCACATCCTGCGAATGCAAAGCTTTGGACGCAAAAAGCCAGGAAATTTTTGGCAAGCTAAAAATTAATGCGGAGGATTACTTCGATCAACCAGCCAGCGACCTGTACAGATTTAATACTGAATACCAGTATTATGGAATAGCTGGTACAATTCAATGAATAAAAGCGATCACGCTTCAATTGTTTTTTTTTTTTTTGTAAATTGTATTTTGTATCTTTACATCTTAGAAGTCTGTTTCGTTGATTTATTTTAAATTTGACCTTCCAAGTATTTGTTTGTATTCTTTTGTAATTTTTTTGGGGTTTAAGGCCGAGTAAAATGCAGACAACAATTAAATCTTCATTTTTATTATTTTTTTCCTTTCTTCTTTTTCTGCTACGATCGTTTCGTTATAATTACTAATAACAGTTTCAAGCAGATACGTTTTAGTATTCCTATAAAGCAATGGAACTATCAATAGTAATTTATATAATATTGTTGTCAGAACTTACATTACTTAATTACTATTTTCATTTTTTATTCCTAATTTTAAGCTATGTTAATTCTATTATGCTCCATCAAGAACAATGTCAGTCACATATTTATAATTGAATGTTGTTTAGTTAATTAAACATAAACGAACAAACTACATTTAAACACAATACTAACAAATATTAACAGAAATACAAAGAAACAAATATTCAGTTATTACATTTAAACATATTTTGGCATAAAATATGTCAAAAAGTGAAATGTGAAATTATTTAATAAGACTAGGATAATTTAAAATTAATATTTGCAAAAAATAATTTGTACTTGTTTATACAAAAGTTCTAAGTAAAATGTTGGCAGTTGGTTAGCAAATTAAGTTGTTATATATTAAACTAAGTGAATCAATGTCTTCTCTATGACTGATTGACTGTTATTTATATATTATACTTTGCTTCTGTTTCAAGTATTTTTGTGTTTTCAAAGTTAAATGTGTGTCCAAAATTGAAATGTAACGCTGGTACAGGCCATTATGTTTTTTTTTTTTATTATTTTTAAAGGAAGGGTGAGTTCACATTTGAGTATGGGTTTTAATTCCGAAATGCATTTTCCTTTATTTTGAAGGTGAGGGTACTTTATTATTGAACTTTTCATTTTAGTTTATGATGGGGACATTTTATCTTCTACCGTAAGATTCTGGAGACTGATCAGATTTTCTTACTATTACAGTTATTGCTGTTTTATAAAAGTCTAAAATGGAAAGAAATTCCAGATAGTGCCTACTTTTGGCAGACATGCGTACTATTAAGAAGATAAGAAATTGCAGCAATATTTCTATCTACCTTCATGCTTAGTATGCTATCTGTATTTAGTTCAGGTTAATGATTGTTAGTTATTACACTTATTTAGTGTTACGATACTTATTTTGCATCGTTGTATGCTACATGTAAATTACATGAAATGTTCTTAAATACCATACAAATGACATTCTGTAATATCAGGTTAAATAAGTAATTGAAATTTGAATAAAAGATAACCAATGTTTATTTTAACCGTGCATTAATTTCACTATTTAAGTGTTATATCTATACATAAATAACTAAAACTGTAAAAATCGTTGAAATAATGTTATCATTTGAAGATACGAGTGGATGAAGGTGTTATGTTACAAAATCGAACTTTTTCAGAAATTAAGTTTTTTTATGTAATTTTTCTCAAAGGTAGTGTAACATAACCCCTTCATACATTCACAAGACTGGAGTGTTCTTGAATTTCTGGAATTTTCCATGCAAAAAAGACAGTTTTTAAAATGCGACATAGCACCTTCATCCACTCGTATCTTCATTTATTTCAACGAATTTCCCTTGTACAAAAGTAATCTTTATTTTAGTGCATTAACTGTAAGCTTACCTGTGGGTATAATGTATTTTAAATAAGCTACACAGGTTCTCTTATTGTTTATTGTATATTTCCGCAATAAATCTTTTGTAAAATTTACCTGTTTCTTTAGGTAAACACATTAAATCATCTACAAATCCGAAAGGTACTAAAGAAGTCCATTACACGCAGACAGCTTCCTGATTTTGTCGACAATGAGTCTCCTATCCAAACTCAATAATGCACCAAGTGGCGCTTATTTATTTACCTGTTAATGATACTTCCAGGAGAGTAAAGATGCTGTTTTAAATAGGCGTCGGCTTGCTTTATAGGTATACTTCAAAAACTTTCTCCATTTTATTACTTTATATATCGACACACTGTCTCCATAAACGAGACAAAATCTATATGGCTGTAAAATTCCAACAACTAAACAGAAATAATGGCAGCGTTATTATTATTATTATTACAGTCGAAATATTTGCAAGTATAATTTTTTTCAATCGCAAAACTAATTATAACGCGTAAAAGCGTATTAAAAATTCAGTACCATTCGAATTCGTAAACAAATTTGATGAATGAGAAAGACATTGATGACGTTTCGGTGTTGATAACGGGCAGAAGCGTGGTGCCGGTGCAGCTGGGAAGGTCTCTTAGGTCGACCTTTTAGTCGCTGATAGAGAATGTGGCGCCGATTTTCAAGCAGAGCGTAAAGATAACGACGACTCAATCGGTTTATTCACAATTAATGTTCATTAATCAACTCATAAAACTGGTTATTTACTATTGATCTTTTTTATATTATCGCTGTATAGACACACACTTGGTTAGATGTTTGGTAAAAGATCTTTTGTGATTGCAGCAACTTTTTACGTAATGTGATTTTTACTGTTTGTGTAATAATTTATAGAATAACACTTTTTTCTCCATAATAACCATAGGATGATATCAGAAGCACCAACCATGCAACAATTGCTACAATAACAAGATAGGCAAGCGACGCGTACAGCTGTAAGCGCCATCTGTTGTTGTTAGGCGTAAGAGGGACTGAAATAGTATAGAAGGAACCAGTAGCAAGAGACAACAAAGTCAGTGGAGCTCTAGAAACTATCAGCAGAAACGAGATCAGAGCCCGTGACAAATAAAAAAAAAAATGAGAAGGCAAAAAATAGCAAAAAAAAACAGAAAAATTTCGGAAGAATGCAGGTGCCAATCATTCCAAATGAGTAGGCAAAACTGACAACTGTGTGTAGAAGTACATTCGGGGAATGACAAATACGTCTATCATCTAGCCGTAAATAAATTACGCTTGGCTGAAATGTAATACCGCACTCTAAAAGATTTTCCCAAATCTTGAGTAGAGTTTAAAATTTTACTAACAAAAATTTCCCCAACACGTCGTGGTTTATCGTTTGATCTCACAGATGATCAATTACAATCATAAAACTAGACATAATTTGTATGAATATTGTTTTGAAAAATTAGCTAGGATTCGTCAGGTGAACTTCAAAATAGAAGTTGCAGACCAATTTTCTCTTTGAAATATCTCCGAAACGGTAAGAAAATTTTTAAATTTGATTTCACCATCTCAAAAACGTGGACTGTTTACCTTGTGTATCTTTAATATATTCGTTGCCATTCACCATTATGCAAACTTATATTTGAAAACTTAAACCTTCTTCTAAAGAAATATATTCTAAACTGAAAGAAATCTAATTATCAGTTTTCAGGGAATAGTTTAGAAACAGCTTATGAATTCTCCTTGAATGTTTCATCAGAAATGTCAAACTATTTTTGTTGCTGCGTATTTATGCAACAGTAACACTTTTCTAAAGTATTGCTCTTTCTTTAAAAGACAAAGGTTTATTGATTCAGTCATTCATTTATTATAGAATTTATATAAAAAAATAATTCAGTAATAATTAATTATCCTTTGTTCCTTATTTTAAGACACAAAAGGTGTTCATCTTATCATCTTTTTTTTGAGATTCTAATCCTTAAAGATTACGTACCACATGTCACACAACCTTTACATGGTTAAGACATAAAGATATCGCCCTCATGTTATTCAGATTGTGATGTTTCAGACTAGAGTCAGATAAATGGCATGATAAAGGTGAGTGTATAAGTTACAGTGTGCCTGTATGCACCGACACGTAAATACTTATTTCCCATATTCTTACGGTTTTATCACGTAAGATTTATGAGGGTCAAGATAGAGGATTAGGTAAGGTTACAACCGATGATACGTTTGTAAGTTGATAGGGTCCGATTGATAAGGTCGGTGACAGACTCATGTGAATATTTCTATAACCCAAACGTACACATGTTTTCATATTTAATATAAGCATTTATGAATTCTGTCACATTCCAAACATTGAGTAATATAGTCTAGACTAGGGACACATTAATTGATCTTTAAATTTATAACATATTTACAGATTCCACTACGTTAATTACAAATTATGCCTTAAGCACATATATTATTGAAATGATTCCTTTCGTTGTTATGCATCCATTGAGATAACTTTGGAAAATACAAAATTCTGTAAAATTCTAGATTTTAACTATAACAACATCCTAACAGTGCATATCCTCTTGTGGGAATTTCATAAAATGAATATGTTAATTAATTTCGTTAGCAAACATCCTACATAGAAAAACTGTTATATAAAATATTTAATCCTTGAGCTATGCAGAAACGTTGTGGTTACCGGCACTTCTCGCTGAACGTATGTCACATCCAGGCTTGATAATTAAATTAACCGCATCTTCCTGTACGTTCCAAAGCGTATTGACACTCATAAAATAATTAATTGCCTCTTTACACGACTATTACATTTGTGCAGCATTGTACAGAAGCTAGTGGCTATCGTAAGAAGAAATAAAGTATTGCACAGCTATCTTCCACTTATGCACATATTAAAGCATACACTTTTAAAATACATAAAGATTATGTTAGGAATCGTATGAAAATAGTAGTAGGGTAGGTGCTTTGGAAATTGTTTTTTTTTTTTAACAAGTTACATACCAATAATTATAACGCACTATTCGTTCCAAGTTGCGTTAATGAAGTTTAATTTTGAATTTATTTTTTCTTACACTTACTTAGGCGGGGAGCAAACTTTAAACTGGCCTAGCAGCAGTATGTATACAATATGAATTAACTAAAGTTTCTAATGTAATTATAAAAGAATTTGATTTTTCGTAATTATGAAAAAAAACAACAAATAGAGCCTCTAGTTAAAAACATTAAGCAAAATCTAGTCTCTTTTCTTGAGTCCTTGAAAGAAATATACAACACCATAATGTTTCTAAATATCGCGCGTGTTCTTATTCTTGTTCTTGAACAAAGCTAAGTAATTTAATTTAATTAAGAACATAACACCTCTATTTTTGTATGTGAAAATGATTTTAGAAATTGATAAAGAGAAGAGATACAATCAGCCATGTGGATATATGTAACAACTACAACAGTTGCGAAGGGCCTTTTTACTATTCCCTATATAGACCAATAACTTTACTGAAATTGATCATTATAACGTAAAACTAAATCTAAATATTAGTACTCTGCCTACAGCATAGTTTCCATTTGGATACTTGATAATATAGTAACTAAGATTATAGGTTTCTTCATCGAAATCAAAGCTAAGTATACATGAGCCTGAGTAACAGTCTACTATATTTTTAAAGTCTTTTTGGCTTTTACTACAACAGATGTATCATCAGCATAGAGTGCCGTTTGATATTGAGATATTTTAGAGAGATCGTCTACAAACAAGAATAACAGAGGTCGTAATATAAATCCTTGGAGAATTCCTTGCTTCGTCGCCAACCAGTTACAAGAAATGGTTACCCAGTATCCAAATCAACGCCTTCAACCCTTTGCTGTCGATCATTCAGGTAAAATGCAATCAAATGCAATGCATTCCCTCCTGACCCCGGGACTTCTATTTTTTGAAGCAATTTGTTCCAACAGATGCTATCAAAGGCCTTTGTTAAGTCCATGAATATGCCAAGTGTCGTTTCATCCTGGTTAATGCCCATAATTATATTGGATAGTGTTAGATGTAAAGCTCTAGTAGTGTTTTTTTTCCCTTAACCTATTAATGACCAAGCACAAACTAATTCAAAATTTTGTTAGAAAAATTATATGTATGCTTCATTTACGATAAATTAAGAGAAAAATACAGAATAATAATAATAATAATTTACAGTGTTTGCATGAAAAATAATGGTTCGTTAATCATACTTTGGCAGAATATATGAATGAAAACTAATTTAAAACGAATTAGGTGAACAACTTCACTCCACAAAAATTATTTAAAAAAGAAGTAATAAAAAATATTTTGTTAATGGTTCGTTTCTGGTACTTTAGCCATTAATGGGTTTACATGAGGAGTTTTATTCTGATGAACAGATTAACTTTTTCAACATAAAGCAATTGCTAGAGCCACCAGTCATCTCGTCGCACATCGAAATCAGAAGGAGTGGAATATCCTGATTGTTTTGAAAGTGGGGACCCTAGAAGATTCAAATCAAAAATCATATGGGGAAGATCACGTTATCTAGAAACTAGAAAATATAGGGAGTTTTGCAAAAGCGCATATGGGATACGGCCTAAGAAAACTAAAATCAGTATGAAGCAAAATTACTCAAAGTGAAAGAGGATCACTCACCATTATAGCTGTAGATAATTTATAATAGATAAGAAATTTTATGCATTCGCAATCTAAAGGAATATATAAAACGATTCAAACAAGAATCAATCAAAGAAGGCAAAAATCTTACTTAGGTAAGATTGGTGGTTTCACAAACTGCACTTAATTTGACGACCAAACTGTATTTTTTGCTAGTAGATTCCTATTCAGAATCACAAATAAAGAGATTTTTTCTTGTTCCAAATGCAGCGCTACGACAAAAATAATTTTAAATTTCAAACTGAGATATATGTCCTCTGTGTTCTTAAATTCATCTCAAAAGCTTCATAGTACAGTGTAGAAAAATACGAAATATCAATTGGCTAAGTTATGTAAGCGCTTTTACTTGTGAAAGCCTATCCTATAACAATTTTAAACAAAAGCGTAGATAAATAGGCGCTTTCCATCACAAACTGCTACTTACGATTTGAGGGTTATCAATACTCGAATCAACGAATATGTTTCCATTGATTTTAGCGGGAGAAATTAATTCCCCATCATTTCTTTTCTCAATTTTATTACCCTGTATTTTTGAATTTGTGAGAAATTTTGTATAAAGACATCCTTACTATTTCCTCAGTTTATTTTGTGTATTAGTATCACCAATCTATTACATTTTAACCAATTAAAAAAAGCAGCCAGCACTGTTTCAATAAATAATGAATAAATAAACCATACCAGAATATTTTTGTGATGTTAGGTTAGGTTAAGACAAATTACAGGAGAGTTGAATTACCTGATATCGAAGGATTCCCATTCAATCTATTCAAAATTAGAAAAAAAATTGACATTTATATTCTGGAATCCTGAAATCATTTTGTACTAGCGTCGACATTTATCTATACATCTCTGTGTATATTACATGTTTTGTAAGTTCTTTTATAACACTGTTTGTGTTGCAACTATGCTATACACAATTACATTTTAATACCCTTCATACTATAATTTGGGGTGAAATACTGTTGGTTTGCGTCAAGTAGTAGAACAAGCTGAGAATTGGGTAAAAGGAAATGAAGTATCAAATAACTAACCTAAAGATCGTCAAGATTCGTTATTAAAGCTTGTCATCCAGTTCCATCAAATCAGGAAATCAAAGGTTTAAGGACAAAGATAGGCAAAATAGTTTCTACATGAATTCGCAAAAGATTCCCTAAGTAGAAACAGGAAGAGTCTTAAGATGATGGTACGACTGATCAGTGCAGATATGTGCGAAGCGTGGGCTTGGAAAGAAGTACCAGTTGCCGATTTTGCCAACACGAAAAAAAAAAATCCTAGACAAGGTTTCTATTAATGTGTTTAAAGGATCTAAAACCAAGCAGCTACCAGCAGTAGTTTACAGAATAAAGAGATCTGAAAATGTTGCGATGGAAATAGATTTATATAACTACCCCAGCAGGTACTATTAATTATTGATCTAATCTAATCTAGAGATTTGCCTTAGATTCATTTGCTCTTATAAACGATAGTGACAGTCGATTTTGCAGATAAATAAATAACGTTTGTAGTAACTTCATGTCAACGTGTTCCTTATCGTGCTGACGCATGACGAATGACTGGTTTTTGACTTTTAACCAAACGTGTATGAAATATAAGTATACGTCTGTGGTACACATATAAAGAAAATTAATTACGCTTCAGGTTATTCTTTACAGGATAACAGAACATGGGAATCCGAGTATTACCAGTTTCACATTTCCAACTACAACACTGAGACACGCTATATTCATTCGCGTATGTTGTACCTATGCTGCAAGTCGACATAAGAGGCATTTGATTCCCTCGCAGAAAAATACAGGCAGGTGTTTAAATAATTTCCTTAATTTTGTCCTTATTTGAAAATTACACGAACCCGTAAAGTAAACACTAATTAGTAACGGTGTGCATGTAAGTTGTACGTCGACCGGACAACTGCAATTAAACTACTTTCCATTTGGTCATTTCAACTCGTCTGTGTCTATGAAAACGTCACGGCGAGTCACATTTTACATTGCCAGATGCTCTAAGGATGTCAAATTTAGAGTTAAATCTTTAAGGTATGTTATGGTATCGAGAAGTTTATAATTTTCCCAAAGGTGATAAAGTTAATGATGTAAAAATATTTAAAAAGTCTTCCTTTATCGTATAATGGATGCTTCATCACCAATTTGTGTTTACTGCAGGTCACGACCTCTCCTAGTACGAACAAGTTTGTTATGTAACATTAATGACCAATGTCGAATATACTTATTAGCCTTTTAAGAAATCTTTTGAAAGGTATATTGAGTATGGGTAAAGGCACAAGTGATTACTACGTGACTTTAACAATTCTCAGTGTAAAACACCTGCTGTATTAATAATATATGTTTTCTAATAGCACGAGAGATCGTTGGAAACAAATTAATTTATGTCAATTGACCAAAGTTCCTCGTACTAGATATGTAAATAAAGCGAAATAATATTGTAACTTCGTGTTTATCTTGTCAGGTTTATAATAAGTACATGTATAGTAAAAGTATTGTGACTGCTTAAATATTTTCAATCGAGATTTAATTTTTGAATTAGAAACATTATCAGACCTTATGTCAATTAGGAACTGGTATTTTAGATATAAATACTATTTACGCCTTTGATACTCGCATCACATATCAAAATCGTAAATAGTGTACATAGCTGAAATACCAGTTTTTAATTGAATGCTGCATTAAGGTTTGATAATACTTGTATTTAAAAAAAATAAAAAACAAAGTTAAAACAATTTATATCATGAAAGGAGTTGATGGTTTGGGTAGGATATTTTTCCGGGATTTGTTAATGGTTTATTTTCATTTAAAATTAGTATAATATTCTGTTGCAAAAAAGTGTTATTAGTAACTACAATGAATCTGTATACAGGCCTGAGGTCATTTTGTATCGTTGATTGGTTGTATAGTTTTTATTAATTGTTTTTGTCTTTACCTAAGCTTTCTTTGCGTGAATAATATTTGGGTAGATATTTAAGATATATTCAATAGTAAAACGAACTATGTCATATGCAAATTAAAAATAAAATAGTTTACCAAAAAATTGTGTACATCTTTGCGTTTCTTTGCTTTTTCCACATTTTAGAATCAAAAAATAAAGAAAAAAACTTTGCAAAGAGCGTTTCTATCAATTTTTAGTTTGCCATTTGTATGTAATACTTTGTCACCTTTATTTGTAAAATGCTTTTTATTTTTTGACCTAACCTAAGCTATTTGTAATCATAATTGCTCACCGTTTATTAAATTTTACTTCAAAAAAATTATCAACACAAAATTGTTAGACAACTCGCAAAAAAAAGTTAGTGCTAAGGACATTTACCATTAAAGGCAAAGAACATTAATAAGTTTTATATTAATTATTATTTATGATATGTATCTATTGTTAACAATTTTTTTAGCCATTGAAAAGTGCTCCTAAAGCTATCGGGCTAAAATTAAAGCAAATGAATACTACTACCGCACATACTGTATATACCAAAAATTAGCTCAATCGATGCCACCCCATTCGAGATATTAGCAGAAGGGTGGAAAAATTCAATATTTTTTTTCTCCAGAATTACTTAAGCTATCACGTTCAAAAAAAATGTGTAAGTAAACGCTGATTCTGGACATTTTATATAAAAAAAACAGGACTAATTCCGTACACTCAGTTCAAAGTTATCAATACTTTTCCCTTTTGAAGGGTGTTTTTTTGAGTTGAGTTTAATGTGTCAACCTGATTTTTTTATATAGTAATGTATGTATTTGGGTTCATTATATATTTCTTTAATTTCTTTCTGTGTGGTTGAATATAATAAAAATAAAAAAGGAAAATCATCGATTGGTTTCAGGATTATTTATATCTTGTACATTCCAGCCCTAGTACTTGAAGTACCTGAAAGCACCGAGGTATAAAAAATAATTTTGTAAGAATAAATAATAATAAGTAATATATTATTATATAATATATTATCTTTTATTGCATTTATCAGTAACATATATCTATTTATAATAAATATAAAATAATAATCACTTCCACATACGAAATTCCTTTTGGAGGAGGTTTTTTGAGTTTAAGATTCCAACTTGACTTTTTGTTGTATAAAATTTTTAACTACAGCATTGAATGCAGCGCAAAATTCTACATCGATTGATATTAGGTTTGGTATACTTATTTTTAATACTTTTTGAAGTACCTATTAGCATTTCTTGCAAAAAATTGCTAAAAATATGCCTAAATTCTAAGTTTCAACCAAATAAAATGAGTTTTTTTTCTATAAAACACTCTGTACATTATTTGCCTAACCTATCTAAATATTTATGTTTCTGATATCTAACGTTCACTAGTTTCTTACTAATAGTAATGTCTTTTAGTCATAGAGAACGCACATTAATTATTAGATATTAGCAGGCCATGAGATGTGCTAACAAATAAGTGATATCCATTGTTGGTAATTTGCCAAATTGCGCAGTGATAAACCTATGCAGTATTAACAAGTCATATCTTTTATAGTAAGTCCTAATGCTGTCAACTCCACACATTTTCTTCTAACAAGTAAAACATTGTAAATCGAAAGACATAAGAAAAACATTGAAAGTTATATATACAAATAACATTTTAGACTTATTCTACATTCATGAAGGATGTAACAATGATTAGATACCTACACTTATTTGCAATGAATAAAAACCTCAAAAAAATAAAATACAAAGGGAAATTGAAGCAGATATCTTAAACACACCCATAATATTTCAAATATTGTTCACTTACTAGACCAGGTATTTTCTTTGTAGGGGAGCCGTCTGACATGGAGTCCCGGAAAACAATGCAGTCTCTTGGCTTTTTGTATTAAACTAGGTATTAAGCGATACAGACAGATAACATAAATCGGGAACAAACTATTAAAAGTCTTCGAAAATGTCCAATGTAAATATTTTTTTATGATAATAGTTTCTTAGTTTTTTTTTTTTAAATTTGACTTATTTTCGATGTATTTAATAAGCAGGCAAAAATTTTAACATGTAATTTGCCGTCCCATGATAATTATGGCTTATTAATATTTTATAATTACAATTACATAAAATTTGCTAATAATTGGAAAACTTTCAATGATAAAAATCTCAGATATCTCAGAAACCAAACAATGCAAAAAAGATAACGCATCATTCTAAAAGATAATGTACAGAGTGTTTTTAGGAAAAAAATATTTTATTTACTCGAAACTTGGAAATTAGTCATGTTTTAATAAATGCTAATATCTCAAAAACTATCAAAAATAGGTATACCAAATCCTAATGTCAATCGATGTAGAATTTTACGCTGCATTCAATGCTGTAATAAAAAATATCATGTTCCATTTGAAACAAAAAAGTTTCGTTGGTTTAAAGGTATCCACATTGGAGATGCGTTTTCGAACACTCTGTATGTGATTCGGTCATTATTGCCATAACACTTTCTACCTACGTCTTTGTACTTACATCGACAAGCACTAAATATCTGATACTTCATCAGCTATTTAATTTCACTTGAAACAGTGCAAACGTCAAAAAATCAACAAAATTGCAAATATCTCAAAAACGGTTGAGTTCAGGGATAGGGAACCGTCATGTAAACTAATCGCAAATGACTGGATACATTCATTGTACCGATAAAAATTGTACCATTCCATTTAAAATAAGAAAGTTGATATCAACACCCTATATCCGAAAGTGCTATAAAGTTGAAAATATTTTCCTTAAATAGACCACAGTGGGCCATGACTACATTGCAAGTTTCAAAATCAAATTCCTGCCAGAAATTCAAAAAAATCTAATGACCCATTTCGGTGGGACTCCTGTATATCATTACCTACTTATTATTTCATCTTATCTATGTTTTCCACTTAGGATAACTTGTATATATTGTTTTAACATAAATGGACATTACTCATTTATGAAGTTAAGCGTTCAATAACATGTACTTATTTGTCAAGCACATATATTGGATTCGACTTTTCTTCATTATGCTTGTCTCTGTTTACAAATTATCTAAATTATAGACGAATGCATATACTTTGGTACATAATGTTTATCTAGTGTCACACAATTCATTGTCTGCAATTATTTGTTATTAATAATCATAGGGAAATTATTTAGGTAGAGTTAGAACATTTCAATTATGGAACCCATATAGTACTTAGAATAGGTAGCCTCGTGTAGTACCTTTAGATAGGGCATGGGGTTGGGATGATTTGTAATGATTTAGCTTTGTGTAATTATTCCACTTGTTAGTATTGGCTTAGTTCAACTTGAATTTCGATATTCATATTGATTTTAATACAGATATACACATTTTTTTTGTAAATTTGCCATAATGTTTCCCTATAAATACAAGCGCATCTTCCGCATTTTGTAAATTAAGAGTAACCATGATCATCGACCACAAAAGCAACCTAAATAAGTGTAAATGTAAATAATGTTCAGAGTGCATTTTGTAAATCAACAATTTACTTAAATAAAACTTAGTATACAACAATGTGTTTACTTGAAGAGCTCATAACAACGTATACAGCTACATCTTTTGTGAATGCATTTGCGTGTGAGTAGGTACGTGTCATTGGTTTGCACCAGAAATACCAAAATCTAATTCCGAGAATTAAGTGAGATCAAGCGACGTCAACGGAACGAGGACTGAGCTGATGATGAACACCTGTTTACGCCGACCGGACTGACAAATCACCTGGATTTCAAAAAGCACAGCCAAATCCTACGAATAAACCTGAATCCGAGAAATTCCGGAATTCCAGAGTCGTTTATAAATAACACATAATAAGAAACCGTTACTGGTGACACATAATGATGAATATTTAAAACGTTATTTCTATCTGCAGGTTGGGCCATATTATTTTCCATAATTTACAATGCGTGCATGTAAAGAACAGGCAACTTTTACTAAAGTATTTGAGATATTTCAATCGTATTACGCTTTTAGCGTCTACTAAACAAACAATGCGTTTACTAGCGCTAATAGGTATTACATTAAGCACAAATATTTACACTAAAAAGAATTTTAAGAATGGAACTATTGAATAAATTTGTTTGTATACCAGAGAAAATTTCCAGATATTCAAGAAGTTGTTCTCCTAGCACAAAAACAAATGCTATTTTGAAATAAACACGCAATATCATGGCTAACAATTGACGAAATATTCATGTTGCAACTTGAATTTAATATTTATTGAAATTAAAAATAAGAAATCTTTATTAAAGGAAGCTGAATTTCTATTTCAAAGTATTAGCTATGAATTACAGGACTATGATATGTAAATTGGTAAATCTTTCACACTCTGAAAATGTATATATTGGAATTAAGACACCCACAATATCTTTTAATCCACTAGCAGTATATAGACCACCAATAAGAATATGAATGATTTCTTGAACTCGTTGGAAGCCTTTCATCAAAATGTTAAAGCTAAATTGAAACTTATCGTTGGTGATATTATATTTGACTAATATTGGGCAAAATAGGAGAAGTGAATAAATTTATACAGCGACTAGATACATTCGTGTTTATTGGCCTCATGAATGGGGAATAGTATTGGCTAGCGATTTCCCGAGAGCCGACAAAACACGAGTCTGTCTAATTGATGTAGAAAGTTATTCACTTCCCTTAACTTGCACAACACTGACACTAACATACTTGTTGATGCGCCTCCTAGTGTTAGATATTTTACTTAATATGTTGCTAGCGGAAGGATATGGGGAAATCATAACTAATTATACATGAGATGTACTAAGATGGGTATACTTACAAGATCATGTGTGGATCATACATTTGTTAAAGGAAGATTTCGAGCTAGTGGAGTGATTGTTACATCAGGGATTTCAAGATCATTATCCTGTAATGATGGAGGATGTTATTTAGTAAGAACCTTCCACGATGCTTATTGGACTTTCATTTTTCTCCAGCATTGATTGCTCAGAGATATAAATAGGTACAATATAGTTTGTTCTTGCAATTATTTACTTAATGCTTCTACTACATACGGAATTTGCAAAAAAACCAGAAGCTAGAACAAAATAAAATGCCATGGATAACAAATGAAGCAAAATATTAAATGAAGAAAGGGGACAGTAAGTGGAAGGATACAGAGGGAATACGAAAAGAGGGCATAGGGAAGAAAAAATATGGAGATTGATAAATAGCGCAATGCGGAAAGATAACAGGAATGCAGGATCGACAAAATTAGTTGTAGGATGGTATATAAAACCTTAAATAAAGTGGTGGGAGGTTCCTACACGAAGTATTCTTTACATAATTATAAAGAAGTACATACTTACATCGAGATTTTAACTGCACTACGGTTATCCCGACTAGTACTAATTGTTGTTGAGGCGTCTCCCAATTCCTGTGAAGCAGACTTCATGAAGGAGAGGAAGGTTTTTAAATTAATTGCAAGCTCCAGTATTCGGGAATCGCTTGGCGTGAATAGTATGATGATGATCCGCATATCCAAATTTTCTTCGTCTTTTATGGTCCGATTTGCTAATTCATAAACATGTCTCTGGAGTAAGGTGTATAGTATCTAATGGTTTGAAAGTTGCCTTAGTTCAGCCTCTGCATAAAACTGACAATAAAGAATTAGCATTAGGCTAAGGCATTAGGCAGCAATTGTAGGCCTATCTCCATTCTACCGTCTATAAATAACATTTTGGAAAGATATATATTTAATAATCTTGTCAACAACATTGAGAAATATAAGACCTTAGATGATAGGCAATTTGCTCACAAAAAAAAAAACAAAAGCACAACAAAGTTATGGCAGAACTACGCAAAGTATGATATATATAAGCTCCATACTAAATAACTTTTCATTGATTTCTCTAAAGCCTTTGATATAATTATCCATAATCTTCTGGTGATGCTCTTGAGAATTATGGAATTCATGGAAATTTAAAGACTTGGCTACGAAATTATCTCTCCGACCAAACATCTAAAATTCTGCCTGATTCAAGGAGTTCTGATTTAGTTAGTTTAGTCTAGTTAGTAGTTAAATTAAAGAATGCCGGAAGGCAGTATATTAGGATAGCGCTTTTATTTTTCTTGTATATCAATGATATTGGATCTTACTGATGATTGTCAGTATTACCTTTATGCGGATGATGTGACAATTGTTGTGGATGGTGGTACTTCCTTTACTGTGTTTCAACACCTTCAACAGCTTTTTAGTAACTTTTAGGTCTGGACTCACAACAAGAAACTAATCATAAATGTTCTCCACATATGAAAGCAGAATAAAAGCCCGCTTTAATCTGAACATACCTGATGCTTTTTGAGTTGAAGCAAGTTGATGGTTTCTGCTATTTGGAGCTAGGTATCGTCTCTAGCTTTGTATTGATATGGCATATTTTATTGTTATGTGTTTATCGCAGTTTTTATCACTTTGTACTATGTAGAGTGCGTTGCAATAGAGAATGGTACATGACGTCACATGTGCAATGAACGAATATTGGTAGCCGATTCTTCGTTGCTAGGTAACGAATAGTGGTAGCCGGCAGCCGGGCGTATTTGACGACAGGTTTTGGTAACGATACCTACCATTCTCTATTGCAATGGACTTTATACTATTATTTATGGATTGAGTCCTTAATTGCGTATGGTATCATAATCTATGGAAGTGTTTCTGTATACCTTCTTAGAAAATATCCTCAGTAACAAAGACTTACCGTGTGAAACATGTCGCTTGCTAAAAACCGGATACCAATTGGTGTCGAGCACTTGGTATTCTATAGGTGAAAAGTTTATATCGATATAGGATTTTGAACATTACTTTCGCCTGCAAGGTTTCCCCAGAGTAACCCATAATCTATCCGCGAAGTCAATGAGAGCAGGTGATCTGTATGTACCTAAGTAGTATAATAAGTATTGTCGTTGTCGTATGAGTCTGATACTGCGTAAAGTATACAGTAGTTTGCCTCGCTGAGTTGCGTTGTTGATCTTCAATGTCTTCGCTGAAAAAAGAGTTACGATCATATTTTTTACAATGTTATGGTTACTGATTTATTTTTGGTATATTTTTGTTTTGTCATTTGCACACTTTGAGTTTCAACACTTATCCACCGACAAGCAACTTCTTTGCTTGGTGGAGCAATTTGTAATATTTTATTTAAAGCATTGAATCTCACCTTACACACCATACATACTATACATACATTTAATTGTATTTTCTTTGTTTTTGTTTCAAAAACTATGTACACACATATTATGTTTGGATCGAATGAATGCCTATGGCAGTAATAAAATAAGTAACTATAAATGAATTCCTTAAATTATAATGTGATTTGTTTTCTTTTTGTACAACCTTTTAATCATATTCTTTATATTCCCCTCTACGTATTTATACACGCTTTAATTTTCTAGTATATTTTACTATTAGTATTGAGATCATATATGGCAGCTTCTCTTTCCCACAATACCCAATGTAGCAAACGTTTATGCAATTACAATTGTTGCCTAGTGCAAGCTAGATTAACCCGATACGCGTAAAGTCGATCGGTTCTTACAAATTACATTACACGAACGAGTGCTACGCGATAAACGTGAAAATATCCGCAAACAACTTAGTTAGATCTCGTAAAAAGCAACACATTAAGGAATATCAGAAGTATAGGATACGATAAGAATGTGCGTGTCGTAAAACTATATGGAGTGTGTATGTTTTATATCACGTAACGCGTATAAAATACAGATTTTCCCACACGTTAGTGTTTGTGTACTCCGAGATAAGGTGAGATTCGAAACACACCTGCGCTAGTGTGAGAATAGCCTCGAGGTCTTTTCTGCGGCGTGGTTTATATATACTTAAAGGGCTGACTGTACCTCTCTCGCAGCATTCAGTGCTGCCTCATAGTATTCACGACCGCGTCCCTGTGATGCCACCACATGCGTAGACGAGCATAGAAGAAAGCTGGCACGGCTTTTGTAAAACATTTCGTGGTGGTAAGAACACTCTGCCGGTTGCAAAAAAACAGCTGTTTGCAGAATGTGTGAGGGTTCATAAGAGTGTTGTGTATTTCTTGATTTTGAAGCTATCTGGTAAATGCGTTATATCATTTTTACAGATAGATTAACAACAATAATAAACAAGTTCATAATGAAAAGGAAAATATTTGCAGTAAAAATTATACATGGCAGGTTACCGCTAAAGTAAGAAATGTCATGTCTAAAAATCGACCATATTGTATTCGAATTACTAAAGACCAGAACCTAGAAGAAATTCCTTTTTTATTAATTAAAGAAAATACTTGAGAGCAAAAAATAAATCTGATTAAAAAGTATTTTTATTCTACCTGGTGAGTTTTTTTTTATCTCGAGAACACACAATATCATTAAAAGTACTCATTAGATCAAAAGGGTGCATTCTATGATACCAACTTTAACCCTTCACTATATTCCTACTGGGTGGGGCTTCGATCAACTTTTAAATCTACAATGCCAACCCCTATTTTTTATTGTAGGACTCTCCACGAAAAAATACGTAACTTGTGTGAAAATCGTTTCGATAAAAAAAAATAATAATTGTATATTGATACGCATAGCTGGATTTTTATTAAATTATATTGGGTTTGTTCTAACTCTCTTGCTGTCAGCTACCCGTCAACCAATTTAATTAAGAAATATTTATGGGATGTAACGATAAATGGATTTTGTCCGAAACTTTGTTTTTGATTGCGATACACAAGGCTATTTTTTTTTACAAAATATATGTAAAAAAAATACGAGTTGTGGTGTACACTAAAGGTGAGGGGTGAGTAAATGTAGCAAACTAAACTCGCTACTTCACACTGCCTGACATATTATGCAAATCAAAGTGTCCTGTAAAATATTCACTCAATACACATGCCTCTGACTTTCGTCTAACATTCAGTCGATTTACTGGAACCTTGTTGCAACAAATTCAATGCAATTCAATACGAAAATCAAACTGTTATACCTTACAAAATGCTCATTACTTAAAATAAAAAATTTCCACAATATATTATTTGTCTCACAATTGGTTTTTCGTCCTAATTGTTATTTTTCCGAGCCTATAATATATTTTTTTAGCATTTTTGTTCCATATAATGCAATGAATGACAATAACCTATGCCTGTTACTAACTTCAGTAGAAAACTATTTATAGTCCATATCTGGTTTCCTTATTTACCGTACACAAGCTCTTTTTCTGGCCTAAATAACATAACCATTAAAATAAAATATGCAATAAATCTTCATTGAGATTTATTGACATTCCTTTGAATGGAAATAACTGCACACTTTCAATGAAGAAATATAAAATTAAATAAAATGTCAGAATTGAAATATACAATTTAAAAAAAAAACTTTATCTAGGTTATAGTAACGAGACGTTTTTTCATAACATATACGGTTATACTTGGAAGTAAATGTAATTCTTTGGAAATCCTAGATGTGCCTAAACAAAATCTTAATTTCACTAAAAGTTTTATGAAATTCATCTTTGCAGCATCCGTCATAGCTAAATCAACAAAATGCGATTGAGCATGGGTGCATATATACAACAAATTTCTTCAAATTGATAAAATATTTCTTACTGCGTACAAATTATTGCGGCGTTTTCTCTGAAATTCCATAATATTTAATTCATTAATTTATTTCTTTTCTCGATGAACCAGAAATAACTTTGTCAATATTTCCATAAGTTGACTCAAAAGTGTCTGATAGACAGTATTGTTTCAAAATACTACTTTGCCTAAGATCATTGCGCAAGTAAAGACTTTCGGTCAACGGATATGCTAGCCTTAAACTCATTCAAATTGCCCAAAGAAGTTATCACCAAAGTTTTTCAGTTGAATGGAGGGATATTCTGAAGACTCTTGTGAACGAGAAGTGGAAGATGAATTGGTACACTTCGTATGGTAAACTAGTTAGCAAAAATAAAACTTAAGAAAAGAAGCTTTAAACATAAAACTTAAGGACAAAGCCAAAAATAATAAAAATATGCCGAGGTCTTAAAAATGAATATTTATAAGATAAATAACGGAAATAAAACTGTAATGGCAAATATATATAAATTTAAGCAATGGAAACAACACAATTTGAACAATTATTAGCAAAGAAACTAAAATCATAAATACTAAGCTCTTGTAAAGTTGCAACAACCTTCCACTACTCTTATTAGAAATTTTTACACACAATAAACATGGAAAATAGTAAATCCTTCTTCTTTGTCCCTATTACCGTAAACGAAATATAAGACAACATAAAAGCAATGTGTACGCAGGTGGTTATGCTAGATCTCAGTAAAGCTTTTGATTCCGTGAGGCACGACATGTTATTGAAGAAGCCGGAGTTCTACGGAGTGATAGAAATGCCTTTGCATCCAATATCATAATACTATGGAGGTAAAAGCAAGTAGCTCACAGAATGGTATAATTCACGATAGTTTTAAGGCTGCGTTCAAATTGGTGGGGGGTAGATTTTTCATTTTTCAGTTTCTATAAAAATGATATTATTTAATTATCTTATCAGCTGTGAAATGAATCACTCTCTAACAGCAGCTAACAGTAATTAAGGGTGTACGGCAAAGCAATATGCGGGAAAGGTATATGAATGCAGTTTACACCACGACTTATTCGGTAGCTAGTAAATATTGATTTTTCTTATTGTGTTTTGAGGTATACATGTATACCTTCAATATGACTATCTCAATTTTTTTAATTTGCTCTTATATTCGCCATAATTTATTTTTTTTTTCTCGTTGGCGCTCAGAAACAAAGAAGGAATTATGACAAATTGAGATAGACAAATTAAAAGCATATATGCATGCTTCAAAACGCGATCAGCAAAAGCAAGGTATACTGTCTCAATTTTGCAAAAAGCTACGGAATAAGTAGTGCTGTAAACTGCATTGATATAAGTGTCCGCCATATTGCTTTTTCGCGCGTTGTTAAAGGGGTTAAATGCAGCGTTCCACAAGCATCAGAACTAAGACTCTTAGACCTCTATTAAGACTTTAAGACTCCTATTTATAGTATATGAGAATGATTTTTCGGTAAATTTTAAAGATGTGATCAGCATGTATGCAGATGACGTCCATATTTGTAAAAGTATGTGATCCAGATACTCTTCAATATCTGCGGAAGACTATATAGTTGAAAGTAAATCCAGAAGAGCAACGAATCTATTGTTCTGTGCCGTCAGTGATATCCAATCCGAAATCAAGTGCTTAGAGATTATAATAACGGTATAAGATTCTCAAAGGTGGCATCGTCATACCAAAAGTTTATCTGACACATAGCGACGCGTGAAGTTGCAAAATCTGCCTGAAGTAATCCTGCCTGGGGAATGTCGCTGGACGCACAGAAGATATTCATACTACAGACAAGGAATTCGAATCTTGTGCGATTTGGAGAGCAATGGACGCTGTTGGGGATAGGAGAAAAATGTATTGAAGTTATCATCCATAAAAATCAAAAGCTATTTCATGTTAATGAGGAACAACACGAGCGCAGCACTCAACAAAGAAATTGAAGTCCCACACTATAGATTAACACGTTTCCAAATATCAGTTAACAACCGGGGTCAGCCGTGTATACAACTTGAATTTATAGTTTATAGAGGGAGTAATGGAGATGAAATTTTTATTTTAACAAAAAAAAGTCTGCTTTTTTTAGATAAAATTTGAATAGTGTCATCATGGAAGGGGTAATTACACAAAAAAGGAAAAAAGAAGGATAACTGTTTGTCAGATTTTGATTTACAAGTATGTTTGCTGGCTCATGGAGGCGGGAGGGGAGGGGGATAATTACCTTCATTTTACTTTTAACTTTTATTTATTGTTTTTATTCATTTATTGTCGAATAATGTTTTAAAGGCATGCTTACAATTTTCTATTATTCTGTAGCGGTTAAAACTGCAACTACATGATATAATATCAATGATGATGAAAAGTAGAAAAAAAAAACTACTATTCCATTGTACTTTTTAACCATAGAGAAACTAACAATGATTTATATTCACGAGGTTATGGAGTCAGATAAAAAACATAAGTAGAGTTTTCTGCTTTGTTGGGACATTAGGGTATAGTGAAATTATAATAATTGTAGCAATAGGTGCCGTGACTTAATCTAAAATTGTTTCTTTCATCTAAACGAGCAATTGTAATTTATTTGGAAATAAACCACAACATTTCCGTTTTAAATTACAAAACACCGCAGCATTACCCAGTTCCTATCGGAATTTATGTAAACACGAGGCACACGATTCTTCTGCGTTAAATACCCGGCCGTCCATCAGCGACTCCCTATTTACGACGGCCCGCCGCAGTCTTTTTGGTACAGAGAGAAAGAAAGAACTGTAGCACTGTATTTCGATGTGCAAGACACATATTAGCAGCGAAACCGTTAAAATGCCATAATACCTTTCAGCCGTTCAAAACACCGGGAGTAGACGGGATTTCCAGTCTTACTTCAGAAAGGCAGGAAGAAATCCTTCCTCACATGATTCGGATAAGCCGAAGCAGTCTGGAGTTGGATATATTCCAGAAGCCTGGCGAAGGGCTAAAGTCACCTTTACCAAAAGCAGGGAAAAGGACATCACGCACCCTAAATCCCATAGACCTATCAGCTTATATCATTCTTTTTGAAAACGGTGGAAAAGGCTGTAGATAATAACATCAGAACAGAGATCTTGGAGGGGTGCCATTGCACCCTGTCAGCACGCCTACCAAACAGGCAAATCACTGAGACTGCATTAGTGGAGCTGACGGACCAAATCCAAGATGCCCTGACGAATAAAGAAACCGTAGTGTGCGCCTTTCTAGACATAGAGGGTGCTTTTGACAACACTCCCCACGAGTCTGTCAAAAAAGCATTAATTAATTAGGGGGTAGACGGCGTGACTTCTAGATGGATGTCGCACTACTGTCTACCAGGTCGGTGGAAGCGGAGGTGGACATAAGACCATCTCGGTTAGCACGACCAGAGGATGCCACAGGGGGAGTTACATCCCCACTTATGTGGAGCCTAATAGTAGACGAACTCTTATGCGGATTGGCGGATCTAGGCATATCCTGTCAAGGTATGCTGATGATATTGTCATATACGCAAGAGGCAAATTTGAGAATACCCTCTGTGACATAGTTCAAAGAGGATTGAACTTACGAGAAGATGGTGTCAATCGATGGGACTCAATGTCAACCCACTAAGACAACCCTAGTAGCGTTTACCAGGAAAAAAATCCAATCTTGGAACCATAAAACTGATGGGCAAAATATAGACTGGAGAGCGGAAGTTAAATATCTAGGCCTCACCCTAGACAACAAACTTCTATGGAAACAAACATGAGCTTGAGTAACCAACAAGGCCAAAAGAGCTCTGATGGTGTGTTAGAAACTTTGCAGGGAAAAATTGGGGATGCAACCCAAAAATACTGCTTTGGATGTAATACACGATAGTGAGACCGATCATCACCTATGCATCAGTAGCATGGAGCAAAAGAACTAATCTGGCCACCGCGAGGAATTAACCTCTCGAAAGTGCAAAGATTAGCATGTGTATGCATAACGGGGGCTATGAGAACCTGCCCAACAGCAGCTATTGAAGTAGTATTGGATCTTGCCCCCCTCCACCTTGTAGTGAGGGCGTGGCGAAAAAACCGCACTAAGAATGGTCAAGGAAGGAATGATTAGGCATAGGCCTCAATCTCCTGACGGTGATCAAACCTGGGATATGCCCCGGGATGACATGTTAAAGAAATTTAGCTTTGTGAAGGAATTCACCACAAAGCTAAGTAACAGGAGCGAGTGGGTTCATAACACCATCTTGAATTTAATAGGAAATGCCATCAAATGTACACTGATGGCTCCAAAACGGAAGAAGGAACTGGAATAGGAATTATGGGCCTAGAACTTACATATTCCGAAAGCTTGGGAAAATACCCAAGTATATTTCAGGCGGAAATTACACGCTATTGGAAGATGTGTTCAGTTCAATATGGATAGGAACTATCGGGAAACAGGAGATTATCATCATGTCTGATAGTCAAGCAGCCATCAAGGCGCTGAGCTCATATGAAATCAGCTCCAAGATGGTCTGGGAATGCCTAGGGAAACTAAATGAGCTAGCAAAAGAAATAAAGTAACCCTCCTGTGGGTTCCGGGTCACACAGGAGTGGAAGGAAACGAAATAACGGATAACCTCGCAAAAAAGGGGCTGGAATGCCTTTCGTAGGGCCTGAACCCTTTTGCGGGTTAAGTAGCAGTACATACTGAAGAAACTAAAAATAGAAATGGAGCAGAGAAAATCCAGTTACTGGGAAAATCTCCAGGGAATGATGCAGAGTAAAATCTTTGGGAACTTATAACCAGAAGAGGTTTACAGAATGCATCAACCTGAGTAAGAACAATGTTCGCATATTAACAGGAATACTTTCAGGCCATTGTAGACTTAAAGGACACCTGAGTAAGCTTGGATTGGAAAAGATCCTGAATGCAGATTTTGTGGGAACAGGATGAAACCCCATCCACCTCCTCTCAAACTGGGCGCAGCACTGTGCCAACCCGAGGCATTGTACCTGGGAAGCATGTGAAATCGAAGAGGGAGACTTACCTAAACTGGGCCCTCTGATATCCTACACTTTTAAAAGGAATAGGATTGGAGGCAACTGTAAGCAGCAAGAATGGGGACAACAATAGATCCTTTAGGTCGCAGTGTAACACAACCCTTCATCTACATACATACATACATACATACATGTGGCATTTATAAAATTGAAACCAAAGCGCGACTGAATAACATAATAAAGTTCAACAAGTTCCAACACACCAGCGTTACGTGTGAAAGAAGTCGTTGATTGTGAACACGGCAGCCCATTGAACTCCTAACACTGTGCAGATTAACATACACAAGAGAAGCTATGCAGATGGCCAACCATACACATAGAGAAACCAGAAAGGGAAAGTTCAAGACGAAAATCTGTTCTATGGTATGCGTGCACGGCATGGTCGACCTATGTGACTGTGAACGCCAGAATCTTTTATCGGCTCTTTTATTTATGAATAGAGCAATGTGTTATTACGTACCTGCAGGCATTCCGCCTTGATTGTGCATGACAAATAATAATCTATTGAGTATATAATGGTAGGTATGATCAAATTATACTTTCTTCACGTGCGACAATATAACGTATACATTATGGTTCTGAGAAGTGTTAATACAAAGATGTATCGGTTTCTAAATTTATGTTATTGTGAATATTTTATCCTTGGTAAACGAATACGTAATAGAACTGAACATTCTCATAGCAACGTAAATATGCATATACACAAGTGGTTATTTGTTACGTTACGTGGAGAATTTTGCTAGTTAACCTAGAGAAGACAAAAATGACAGCCAATATTGAGTATTTTAAGTATAAAGAGCTGTAATAATTTTCTGCATCATATATAGAATGCGCCAAAATAAGCGAAACTTAAAATTGTTAGCAAAACTCCGACAGAAATGTGAAATGGTATTATGATGCTTGTATACCATCAAAAATAATGCATCAGTAGATGTTCTATATACTTAAGCGAATGTCCCATCTACAAATCTCCAAGAAACCATAAACTAATTGCTAAGTTACAATTAAAAAATACAATAAAGCAGCAAATCATTGTTCAGAGACAAGAAATTGTAAATACACAAGGATTTATCATAAGATCCAAAATTGGAGAACATTGAAGTGCAGATTCGAAGAGATACAATAATGATTATTGTCTACCGACCATCTAATGGACACACTGATAGGTTTACTTCAATATACCTGACGATGACACATCCGTGCAATTAGTGCTTGAAACGCCGTACAAAATATTATTGACTGGAGATTTTAGTGCATTTAGTGTCATAAATAGAAATGCGTTACTGAGCAGCTTAAAAAAATCAAAGAATTACATCTGCATTGAGCACCTGCATTCAACTTTTAACACTATATCTATAAGTGATATTCTCTGATTCACTTCACTTCAATCTTGTGCGTTAAGATACAAACTACTTGTTTTTCAATATTCTTATTGACTATTGTAATAACTAACCAGTATTGAAAAATTAGGTTTTAATGATAAAGTTAGGTAGATTAGATTAGATTAGATTAGGATTGGGGTGGCCTATCGACCTGTTTTCACCGCGGCCTTTTCAGATCTATTGTGATCTCCTTTTTCCTAGAGGACGCTCTCTAATTTTGCCCTATTAATTAGGCCTATCATCTTTGAGAGCGGCTTCTTTATGTAGCTACTAGCTGTGGGGTTCTCCTCCCCCGTTACTAGAAACCTTGTCCTCGCCAGGCCTTCACATTGGCACAGCACATGAACTGATGTTTCTTCCTCTTCTTGGCAGTATCTGCAGGTTGCATCATCTGCCAGGCCTATGTTATACATATGCCTATTCAGTCTACAGTGACCAGTCAGCAGACCTACAATCATTTTGACCGTCTTCCTGTCTTTATTCAGTAGATCTCTCGTGAGTTCAGGCCTCTGCTCCTTTAGGAACTCTTTTGCCTGCCATTGTCCCGGTGATTTTTGCCACCACGATAAATAAAGTTAGGTAACTTTACTATGATAATTTTCATATTTGTCATTTTCATAGCCTACTGTAAGCAATATACTGAATCTTTCATACTTGAATAAATAATGATGAATATTTATGAATTCTGAAGAACGACTGAGATTAGATAATACAGTCCGTAATATTTATTGATGAAGAATTTATTCCTGCACCAAATCACGTAACTAGAAATACAATGTTACATTTTTTGAAAAGTTTAATTTTCTGTGGGTAAATGTTTCCAGTTGAACGATCACTTAATGAACACTCTGTATAAAATCTAGTAGTTCTGTTGATAAAACTTGGCATATACGACTTCGTTTCTTATGCTGTAGTAATTTGTCATCATTACCTCTAATTATTTCTAAAATACAGAATATTACCTAAGATAATGTAAAATGTCAATATTTTGATAAAATCGCAAATATATTGTGTTAAAATAATCGGTAGAATTCATTGGCGTAAAAAAACATTTCATTTAGAATAAGAAACTTGCTGCCGACTTTCTGTGTAACGAAACGTTTCCGGAAGTTAAAGATATTTCTAGGTGATTCTTCAAGTGGGGTTTTGCGATTAAATTTGATGTCGCATTAGTTTAGTTGAAATAGGTCGCGAGATAAAGATAGTTAACCAGTGGTCTAAAACATCCTGTATATGCGGTATATACCTGACAATTCTAAATAAATACATACAACAAATTTCTGGGCGATTCATCATGACTATAAAATTTCATATGAATACATGTCCTAAACGGTTTAGTTTTAAAGTTACAGAATATTTAATAGTAAACTAAAAATTTTCTTATAGTTTAACTAAAAAGATTTAATATTACACCTCGCTCCGTAAAAGCATTCGTTTTCAAAGGAAACATTTATTTGTCATTGCAATAATATTATGTCAAACTGTTATTCCAAGTTTTCTAAAACCAATTACATATGTAAATGATGGTGTTCAGCATATTTCAGCTACTACATATGGCGAGAAGACCTCCTCGATCTCCAGACTTAAATTCCTTAGATTTTTTTCTCTGGAGCCACCTTAAATCATTAATTTATACAACTGCCACTGAAAATATTAATGAGCTGAGAAATCATATTATCGCAGCATCTGAGACATTTCGAAACCCCTTCACTATTCTTGAACCCACTCGCCCATTAATGCAACGGATGATAGAAGCCACGCGCGTATACAAGGGAGAGGGGGGAGTAATAGGGGTAATTACCCCCACCCCCTTTAGGGTGGGTTTCAAAATAAATGTAACCTTAGTACTTTAACAAAAGTCTGTGTATTATTTATGAGAACATTATTGAAAGCGGCTTCTTTATACAGCTACTAGCTGTGGGGTTTTCCATCCCCAATACTAGAAACCTTGTCCTCGCCAGGCCTTTAAATTGGCACAGCACATGAACTGGTGTTTCTTCCTCCTCTTGGCAGTATCTACAAGTTGCATCATCTTTGATGCAATTGCATCGCTTTTACCTTGCGCGGTACATCTTTCTATTTCTCGGACACAGTGGTGAATTGCAGCAACCTCAGCTTGGAATACAGTCGTGTCTTTGCTGAAGCTTACCGAAAGAGCTTTTTAGGCTTCTTAGCGTATATTCCCGCTCCAACGCCGTAGTCCATTTTAGAGGCGTCTGTATACCAGTTTGAGTCCGCTCTTACCGGAGTACCTGTCTCCCAGTCCTTCTTATCTGGTATTATAACCTGATATTTTCTATCTAGGTTAAATTTTTGAACCATGGCATCACATGGCATTCCTAAAAGGGGTGCCTCCTTGGGTTCGCCTAACAGTTTTTTTTTATAGTTAGCGCCGTGCGTGTGTGTACTGTGGACCTTGCGGCTCCTTGTATATAAATATGTATTGGTGGCAGGTTTAGAATTACTTCCATTGCGGTGGTAGCGACCGATCTCATTTCGCGTTTCGACCGCCCCCACCTGCCGCACCTTTGGCCACCATACTAATGCTCCGTACGGTGTCGTGGGTCTAATTACTCTTGTGTATAACCAAAGAGTTATCTTGGGGCTAAGTCCTCAATTCTTTCCACACAGCCTCCTGCACCTACCTCGGGCGATGGTGGCTTTGCTGGTCAATTTCTGGATATGTATGTATGTATGTCTTTCATCAAATCATACCTAAGTATTTCGCCTCTTTGACATATAGAATCCTTTCGGCTTCTATCACTAGTGGCTGTAAGGCTTCTAGCGTTCTTTTTCTTGTGAACGTGACATGTGTTTTTTGAGCATTAACTGATAGTCGCTCTTGTTTACACCATGTCAACTGTGTTTAGAGCGATTTGCATATGCTCCACCAGAACCTTTGGAAACCGCCCTCTGACGACTATTGTAAGGTCGTCAGCATATCCCAGGCAATGGAATCCCTTTCCGGATTAGGTCATCTACTACTGCATAAAACTGTGTTTATTGCACCACAGATACACCTAATAATCCTCTTCTGCCCTACAAAAACGCTTTTACTCCCTACTGAGGCTGGTTTTGAAAAAGTTGACAAATGCTAATTCTGGTATGGACTTACATTTAAAGTTAATACTGAAATCTTTGGCTTTGCATGTAAAATGTAGTAACTATTTTTCCAGTGTTCAGCAACAGTCGATTGTTTTCGCACCACTTCAAAATTAATCGACAGAACGCAAGATGACTCAGTAACAGTGTTGTCTACTCCCGTTTGCAACCACACTAAAAATGTCTTCTGCATATTGGGATAAAATGTGTTAGTATTTACGTTTTCAGACCATTTCGTTCAAGAAATGGAAATAATGAGATTTAGCGAGAAAGGATAGAAAAAGGCCATGTATTACTGAATATGATTTTAGTAGGGTGTTGTGGTACAGCCTTGTGAGGTTAAAGGATGTTATGCATAGTCACGCAAAATTTCGCATTTTTCTTAATCAACATTTAAAAAGAAAATTAAAAGCAATAACCGACAGGATAAATATTGGCCTGAAATTGGGTCATAGACTTTGATCAAACGACAACTTCATAAACCAATTATGGATGGTACAATATATAAAAAAATACGTAAGTATCTACAAAACATTTTGCCAACTCTTAAACAACCAACTTGACGAAGCAAAAAAGAAGGACAGCTCACTCATTCATTGCCTTAAAACTTAGCGTTCTGTGAAAGTAGAAATTAACTATATATATTGTTTTTTAACGTTCCTACTTTGAAAATTAGGTACCAAACTTCAAAACTAACGCAGTCTGAAGGTTGGCATTGACACGTATACTGGTGCGTTTAAGAAGAAGTACCTATATGTATGGACTAGCATCACCTTGAAACAGAATACAATGATATGCTTCTCATTATACATTCAAGCCCAAGCATATGTTAACAATATCTACTAAAAATTAGTGGACGTTATTTTCAAAACATTGAGACATTATTATAATAATACGCTAGCAACACGTGTGCATATTCTAACCATACACGTTGTGTAATAAATGTGTACAATATTTTATATTTTATATACATGTACATGCTTGAAAGCTCGTTTATTTAATGACTGCCAGTTTTTGCTGGTTTTAATTCTCCTAAAAACAAAAAAGAACCTTGTTAAAAAGGTCGGCAATCCTAGAACACCAGAAGAGAGACGAAGGAAATGCTTACGGCTAAAATGTTAATGTTCAACTAAATTAGTGGAAGAAAAGCCGACTGCTACCTCAAATAATGCGCTTGTTTTTTTTTTACGTAAAATATGCGTATCCTTCGCGGTATTCATTAACTTTTGTTGGTATGCTCTCCGCGCCAGTGCTGTCTGTACCTAGATGTAGCATATGGGAAATATAATTACTGCAGAAAGTCAACAGACTCTCCCGAATTTACTTAAACCTCTAGTTCATTAATTAGTAGCGGAGTTGTCAACAAGAATTCGTTGAATTATTCAATTATTCGAATCTACGAAAAACATGTTTGAAGTTAACCAGTCAAATTAAGTAAATTCGTATTTCGGTAAAAATCACGTAGAACAGTTTTGGCATTTAAGCTTATTTCTAAAAATTTCTTTGGTGTCCATAACGAATATAAGTTAAATCGTAACTCTTTATTTCCTATAATTAAATTTAATTTTTTTTTTTTTTTCTAGAGGAGCTTTAATGTTTGAGTGTGTTTCCGAAAAGGTTTTATAAAATATAGATTTCTTAGGATTATATTTGACGTTGCAAATAGCTTTGTTCTTAAAATTATCAGTAAAATGTCTTTTAGACTGTCCCACATTGCATAAACATTGACCATCTTGCGCATTCGTGATTGTACAGTGGCGGCGATTCTGTAGTACCACTCTCCAAGAGTTACCAATACTAAATTTATTCTCTCGGTTAAATATATTATTATTCTTCATGATTTGAATGGATTTGCGTATAATCCTGAGGTAATTATATTTTTTCCTCAATCCTCAGAATCAATGTGATGGTTTCCTTGTTGATGCAGGTACCCGGCAAACGCTCAGTTATCTGTACAACCAAATGACGCATCCCCTTAGTGTTTTTTAACTCTTCATTGAACGTTGCAACCTGTTTAGTGATATAACTACACTGTTGAAAATTTTAACACTTTTTTGACTAATTTAATAGTCAGGAGAGGTCCACACTCTTTTCGTGTTATTTTGTCGAGAATTATAGAAGTTTAAATTTGACGAGCAAAGATAGTCAAGTATTTTCTATTGCTAAGGGGTTATTTTGTCCAAACTGACACGTGGATTATAAAATACTTCTAGCCACATTTATTTGATCTAAACTAGACAAATTTACTAGCTGTTAACTAAATGAAGGCGATTTAATTGGATGTTTTAACACCATTTTCTAAACACAACGTTCTTTTTAATATGCAACTCCTATTTCTTAGTGCTATAATATTCTCTCTTTAAAGACGTTTCTCAAATATTAAATATGCAAAACCACTCATTCACAAGTTTGGTTTCAACTAAACGTACCAATTTTAAATTTTTTGAGGAACCATTATAAAATTAAGTGAATGTTTATGCTATTTGATTCAAGTTTAAACTAATTGCGTAAATAGATGTTCCCAATACATCTTTAGATGTTGAAATTTTTTATGCCCACTGAAATTAACGTTTAATAACACGAGGTTACACTTTGCAAGTCAGTCACATTTGGTGGTTTGTTTGGATATGTTAATACGGAGAATCAAACACGAAAACAGATACACGTGCAATGCAGGTGCTGCGTATAATGCACTACTGTATTAGAATAGGTGGGGTTTCTATATTTCTATCCGAGGGAAAAATTCTGATTGGTTGACGCTTCTGTATGTCTAGAAAAATAGTCAATCCTCATATCTGAACAAAGAATTCACACGAAATTCTAGTCATTTCTGTTCTATTAATACGCCTGTAGTCAATCGTCTAGCAAAGTTTGGAAAAATCAACACTAAAATATTTCGACTAGCGCCAAAATTTAACGCCAACGATGGTATATTTCAACAGTGTAATTTGCCTAGTTGCATTTTAATTCATATTTGCTTTCAAGTGAGGTAATGTAATGTAATAATGTTAGTGGAAGCAGTTGCACTATATTTTTTGCTGTGTTTAAATAATCTTAAAAATATTCTTACTAACTAAACTATCAAAAAGTTGTTACACAATTTTTTAATAACATGAGCTGGTGTTTCCATTGCACTTATTATTGATAATTGGGTGCCAAGTGCCAACAAGAATACTTCCTCTTGAAAACGTAAAAATACTAAAATGCAATACATAATGTGTTGTCAATCCCTACTGTTAACTTCCTGGTGTCTATTTGTCTTTTATTATTTTTAACAACATAAGATTAGTCTGTACCAATAAATAGTAGGTACCTATTTATCACACGTCCAGAAACTCTTTTGCGACTAATGATGTGATATATCTAAATAATTGAGGGTAATCAAATAAGTCTTTTTAAAGAAATGTTTTTCGGTATCAATGGAACCAATTTCTTTGTCGCAGTAGCGCCAAGAAAAAGCACACAACACTTCACAACATCATTGAGGGCTCGTGTAACATATGCTTCGCTGAAACATACAGAAAAGCAAATAAAGTTAAAACATGCTGCTCTAAAAATCAAAACGTAAAAGATTCGAAAAACAAATTAGACTACCTGCATACGATATATACACTAACAAATGATTGAAATTTCTTGCAATATTATAGAAATGAAAAAGTCAGATATCAACATCTAATTAATAATGCAAAAACAAAAACATGAGCTGCAAATTTTAATCGTTGAAAATAAACGATACAATAAAAAACAATCTGGGAAATTATAAATGCTGAGGAAAGGTAGAAGGGCTTTTGCCAATGATAAAGCGATGCTGACCGCAGAAAACTTTACTAGAGTTGGAGGTACTACTCAAAATCAAATAGATAGCAATTCCATAAAACTACTCACTCTGCTAAAGAATACGGAAAAATCTCGTGTAAATTCAATTCATATGAGACCAGTGGATTTGGAAGAGGAGAAAAATATTATTCGTGACATGAAAAGAGAACAAGAGATATTTATGGTACGACTACTGGTCTATACTTAAAAGCATTGTTGCTGAGATGGCCTAACCCTTGGTTAACATAATTAATTGCTGCATAGAAGATGGAACAGTCGCAAAAGAAGTGAAACTAGCCATAGTAATTCAGTGCTACCAATATTTTCAAAGGTGGTTGAGAAAGTAATGCGTAAAAGAATTATGTCTTTCTTCGAAAAACAAAAGATCTCACTTCTGCGTACCAGCATTGGTATAGATTTGGAAAATCCACAATCACAGCTCTGGCTGAATCGATAGCAAAAATCATATTGGCACGTGATTACCACAGGAATTTGTGGAAATGATGCTGTGTGATATGAGTAAAGCGTTCGATACGGTATCGCATGATCTACTTCTAGCGAAACTGGATCACTATGAAGTGAGAGGCAAAGCAAACAAACTGCTAAAATCTTGCCTTGCGGATAGGACACAAGTAGTGCATTGGAACATTTTACGTCGACAAAAAAAGCAATAAGTTATGGTGTCCCGCAAGGAGCAATTTTTATTATATTTATATATATCAGTGACCTTCCAGACAATATAACACATGACAAGTTTTGCTTGTCCGCTAACGATCCCTTCTTCATTGTAAAATGTAATAGAATAAATGAAACTAATTCCATTAGGCAAAATGTGTTAACAGCTACAAAAATTATGTAAATAAACCAAAAATAAATGAAATTAAAACAGAAGGACTTACCTTTTCGGCAATTACCAGAGAAGAAGTGAATTTTCTGACAATGACAGGGGACGGACGACTCAGTTGATCTGAGCACATACCTTCTATTGCACCTAAACTTGACTATCCAATATTCACTATGCGAAGAATGGAACAACTAGTAACCTACGAAGCTGCGAAATTAGCATACTATGCATATTTGCATAGTATTGCACCATAGGGCAATATGGTTTGGAGAACATCAACTGAATTGCAAAGACTACTTGTGTTACAAAAACGTGCAATTCAGACTTTCTGTGGGTTGCGTTCTCAGAGCAGTTAACGTGATTTTTTTTATTAAAGAAAAAAATGACAATAGTAAATGTTAACATCTTCTACTGTGTTGAACACGTATATCAAAATAAAGTGGAGTACATATAAGAAGAATCATTTTATACAAGACATCTTAACAAGTAAATATGAAAGCAAGCGGGTTTTATACCAAGTAAATTCTGGTGGTTCATTTGTTTATCCGTATTTATATTACAAGCTATCTCACGTTGAACACGGAATCTAAAATCTGCTAGGCTAGTACGTATGCAATATATTATAGATATGCATTTCCCAACCACTACGACTCAAGCCAGACTAAAGGTCTTCGAACTTGTTGAATTATCAATTCAACAGCTTGATGACAGAAAAAAGAACTTACTGCACTCTAATTATTCGATGTGACCAAGATTATAGTTTTGTTCTTATTTTGCGTTTGCTTACACTACAGGTACGCTTCTGCTCGCCACAGAAACACTATAATGCACAATGGTCCAGACAAAACGTCTAAAGTTTGTTTGAAGAAGTATATGCAATATACATCTGGATATTTAAGGGAAGTGAGAAGAAGAATTCTTTTGGTTTTCTATTTTTTTCCATAGATTAATAGTAAAATCTTAAAAGAGATAAGAAAAATACCTTGACTTTGCACTGGATTTTCTATTCAGTAAAATATTTTTTTTTTGGAGAAGATGTAGGACGTAATCCGTATGGCTTTCCTCTATACACGCTTACCTTGACATAATTCTTTATTTTCCTTTTTTGCTTACGATGAACGAAAGAGTGTGGTTTGCTATTCCTTTACTACCACGGAATCCTTTGAAAACACAGCCTTAAGAGCAGGAATATAATTACCAAATGCATTGCGCATGTTTGGCAAATGAATGTTGCACAAATAGCACTGCAATTTTTTACAAGATATCTGCGCTGATATTACATACAAGCTTAGCATGATAAGAGTATGGGGCGGTAGCGGGGTAGCGGGAAGAGATTTCAACAGTAGATCAAGACAATAGCTTGCTATTTTTTTTATTTTTTATACAAAAAATTATATAGTTAAATCAGGTACAAATTATAAGCTCCTATCCTTTCTTAATCTATTTATATTATAAAATTGCCCAGATTTGTACAATTTTATGTTTACCAAAATTTACTTAAAAGTGTAAAATTGACAATTTTTTTGGGTATATTTAAATTTGGGTAAAAATTTGAGGATCTTTTATATTTTATTTTTACTTGAATACTCCGCAATCGTGGATTGGTTTATTAGGTTATGTAACTGCATGCTCTTCGGCAAATACTACAGGTTCATAATAAATAAATTACATACGAATTTTACAGTACAATCTTCTGAAAAATACATCAGCATGTGAAATTTACTAGATGGTAGAAATTTTACCTTATGAAGCAAATTTACCGGTAAAATTGTAGGCAACTTTTTTTACAGTGTAGCCGGATAAGCTAGTGGACTCTTTAATTATTATCAATCCTATATTGGTATTATTCATCAATACTGGAAAATTTATGTCACTCTAATGTATGCCTCTGGACATACTGTAGTAGCTAATTTTCTCGTGAAAATTTTCGATGCTTTCTTTCGTAAGCTTTGCCAACTATCCTGGCTGTAACATGTTGGATTTTATTTCTTAGGTGGTCCGACGTTGCAGATTTGTTGCAGTAATTTGGTGTTAAACCTAGGGGCTAGTTGACATCGCTACTATGTGAAATAAACACCCGGATAGTTGGAAATATGCCTCATCAGAGAGAAAAATTACATCGACTTCTAGCTTTTTTAATGTCCAGTTTTGACTGTTTATGAGCTTTGGACTTCAATTGTGGTGTTAACTGGATTGCATAGAGGTACAGGTGCAGATCTTTAAGCAAAATTCTCCAAACGAAGCCATAAGAAAGGTCCAAAACCTGTGAACCATAACGAATCGATAATTCTTGGTCTTCAGCCACACTATTACTCTCAGCAGCAACATTCTCAGCTAAACCCCCCATGCTTCCAGTCTTTTTATTTTTTTTTTATTACATAGCGAAATGTTCGTTCATTTAGAGGATTAAATTCACGGTAATCATCACGTAAAAGTCAATATACAGTTCACATGGCATTGTTGTTGCTGTAGAATAATTGCACAATTTTAACGTGTTGAGTAACGGTTTTCTTAAATGGGTTCTTTCAAATTAATATTATTAAGTAATTTTCCAATTTAAAATATAGTTAACATAGGAAACTCGAACTAGATCACCTATTACGATACGGAAAAACCCATTTGTTCAGGACAACAAAATAATTTCAACAAATTTGATTATGGAAATTTAGTTAATCCAACAAAATATTCCGCTATTTCAAATAAATAAAGGGTTAAATGAACAAATAATTTGCTTGAATTAACCAAATATTTGTTTGCCCAAATTTAACTAGATATTTAGTTAAATTAAACAAAAAGTGATATTAACAAATAAATCGGTTTTTCGGTGTACAGGTGTATTATTATACAGGTGAGTTTTTTTTATCTTGAGACAATGGAATATCTCTTAAAACACTGCATCAAATCAAAAAAAGGTCTTAATAAGATTTGTTATAATGTAGGGGGCTCACTGAATAGTGCCGAACTCGATCCTCCACCACACCCTCCCCCAGAGTGGGTAGGGGGACAACTTTGAAATTTTAAATGGAAACCCCCATTTTGTATTGCAGATTCGGATTCTACGCCATCAAGTATGTGGTTTTTGTTTGAAACTTTTTTCGATTCGTAACAGATTGCGCTGTAATCGCAAAAAACATGATTGTGAACGTCTAGAAAAAATACACAAAAAAGAGAAGCAAGCAAATATGATTTTGTGTTTTTTTATTTTAACATTAAATAACATTTCAAAAAAGGCATTCAACAACGAAGAACTTTACTTTATCATACCCATTTCAGAAAATGTATTTCCAAAATGTGCCCTCTCCACCTTCGATACATTTATTTTATTCGCAATTGGAATGATTGCACACAACTGAGAAGTGTTTCCGGCGTAATCCTTGAACAAGCGTTGGTGATTCGCTCAATCATGTTTTCCCTCGTGGTTGGCACTTCTGTATAAACTTCAGACTTTAAGTGGCCCCACAAAAAGAAGTCAGGGGAAGTAAGATCTGGCGATCTTGCAGGTCAAGACACTGGACCACCTCTTCCGATTCGACGACGGTTGTAGGCTCGATCTAATACTTCTCGTGCTATTCTTGAATAATGTGCTGGACAACCGTCATGTTGGAACTACATTGTTTGTCGTACGTCCAAAGGAAGGTCTTCAAGTAACACTGGAAGTTCGTTCTGCAAGATGTTTCGATATTTTTCACCATTTAAGTTTCCATCGATGAAATATGGACCAATATTCTTATTGCCAATTATTCCACACCAAACATTTATGTTCCAAGGATGTTGATGTTCAAGTTGGCGCAACCAGTGGGGATTTTCGCTACTCCAGTAATGCATGTTGTGCCGATTTACCGTACCGTGATTTGTGAAATGTCGCCTCGGTCAGAAAATAATACTCGAGCAAAAAAAGTTGTCCTTGATATCCCTTTGAAGCGCCCATTGAACAATCGCACTCGATTTTGAAAATCATCGCCATGAAGTTCTTGAAGCATGGAAACTCTAAATGGATGCATATTTCCACGCTTCAATATTTGGCAGATAGTGAAACTGAGAAATTCCTGATCCGCGAGCTATTTCTCGAGTACTAATGTGCGGATTATTAGCTACTGCAGCTTAATACCGCGATTTCATTATTTTTTCCGAGCAATTGTTTTTTGGCGATTAGCGTTTTCTTGTACGTTTCTTCGCTAGAGAACTGTTTAACGACTCGGTAAAAAGAAGCGCTGCGATCGCACTTTTCGGGGAAACGTTTGTGAGTAAAGATAAACAGCATCACTCGATATTCCTACCACTTTCTCCATAGATGTAAATCATTTCAATTCTCTCTTGTAATTTATGGTCCTCCATTACTATTCATATATTCAACACTAATCTAATTTGTATTGGGATTAATAATAAATAATCTAAATGGGGGATTGGCATGTATATAGTATTCACAGCTTGTCAGTACTGAATAAAGGTTACGGTTTTGTATCGTTGATATAGTATTCCAATTGCGGGAATAAATAAATGTATCGAAAGTGGAAAGGGGGAGGTCCGAGTTCGGCAACCATTCAGTGAACGCCCTACATTATAACAAATTCTTTATTAAGATCTTTTTTTGATTTTGATGCAGTATTTTTAGAGATATTTCGTTGTCTCAAGATAAAAAACTCACTTTGTATAAAATATGTTCTTTTATTTTACTATGTTATTCCCTCTGTGTCGAGTTGCAATTTGTGTATGTTGTTTGAATATATGGTAGATATGTTTGGTCAAAAAATCATGGGTGTTCCCAAAGGACAACATATGAAAAAACACTGATAAAGTATTTGCTTATATTGTTGGCTTAACTCAAAGAAATATATCACCTAGGTTAGCAAAAATGATTTTTTTTTGTTTCTTAACAATCGAACAATTCGAAAATTATAAACACTGCAAACTTGAAACTCTCTCCGATTTACTATTGCATAAGAAGCTACTTTAGAAAACAAAAAGAATCAGCCAAATCTATGCAAGACCTTATTTCACTAGCTTATCCGACTGTAGCCTTTATCATAGGTTTGTTTTGGTTCCTAATAAAGAACGGTACTATTACCGTTCTAGAATTGCACAATACTGACTGCGCTGTAACAAAAAATTCTAGATAATTGCGGAACTATCCTGAAAAAAAAACTAAACCAACATTATTTTATCGGTAATATCATATTACCAACTTAACATACAAAACACAAGTATATCTATCTCCCTAATGATTTATATAAGTATAATTCATGACTTTACATTTATACTCAACAGAATATTTAAACACGGAACATTACATGTATGGGTATACATTTATTATGGGTGTATGTGTAAGAGCGTCTTAAATCTATAGCAATAAAAGCCAGCAAGTAGGTAATAACTCTGCACTTATAACGCAAAATAAGTGTGCGCGGCAAAACGACGATAATCACCATCACAAGCGAAACCTCAGCAGACAGTCGAAAGTAATTACAAACACCTGCACACATTTGTTCCTATATTTATATTAAAATTATGTACGGGTGCGTACGTTTATTTTTAGATGCTTATGCAACACGTAGAAGATGGTCACGCATTTTGCATAAGTATTTTATATGTATATACATCCATACATATCCACTTACATCATAAATAAACAGGAAAGTATAAGCTCAGAACGACACATACACGTCCATACGTGTAGAGCGTGGTATGGTAAGTGGTGGAGAATGTCGATTTTAATATTCACCGGTGCTTTACAGAAAGGATACGGCATGTGAACTGCTTGCATGCGAAATCACTAAATAGCGACCTGCCGGCAATACTAATCAACATACATTTTCTATTTTTATTGGCCGTTTAGTTACCGTAATGTTATCTACTATAAATAAATGTGTTTACCATCTATATCGACGTTTTCTATATAATTAGTTTCTATGTAAATCTATGGTATTTTTTATAGTCAATAGTTGCAATGACATTGAAAATTGTTTTTTCTTTCCTTTGTGAAATGTTATTATCCACTATATCTAATTATAGTATGGGAAAAATCCATGACAATAGCACACCTCTTATGTTATATTATAATTAACTGCACGTTTTACACCTGCAGTCGTATATGAATATCGAGTTAGCTTGTTCGAATTTATTTTATATCTATAATAAATGTAGTCAGACGTTATAATATTTTTTCGAAAAAATAACGAAATAAAGGAAGCGCAGCATTTTGGTATGGAGCACTGTAGAGTTGCAAAAACTAAAAGCAAAGTAAACTAACACTTCGGATCACACTTATACATATAGAGGTAATAATCATTTTTGTATTCATCATGCCAAATAACAAAACAATGTAGTGAGTACATTATTTCTACATTTTTGATGTACACAGTAAAAGATTACAGTAACATTTCAAGTAATTTTACGCCTGAAATATTACTGTAATTTTGCAAGTACATCAAGCTGCAAATTTACAATTATATAATTACGGTACTTGTATGTAAAAGTACATTAAATACTACTAATGTTTTTTTGTTAAAATTCTAGTGTTTGTTCCATATAATTGCTCTACAGTTACATAGATCTTTGCATTATGTTCCTACTTGTAGTGTTTCTTAACGTTTTCAATGTTATATGAAATTTATCGTTAATAACAGATTAAAAAGTTACTGGAAGATCTGGTTGCATCAGAGTAGTGTAATGTGTTTGTACGCGATGTTTTGTTGTGCATAACTGCCAACATGTCGCTCAACGTTTAACACAGGTAGGGAACGTCATTTCTGCAAAAATATAAAAATATCAATGTAATTGTGTGACATCTATATTACATTTAACGTAAAGAAAGAACAACATGCCTTGCAGAATATATATAAGAGAGAAGACACTGTCAGTTTATTGTACCTGTGAGTGATCACGTTCAGAAACGAATCTCCCTTCTACCTACCATCGTAAATATCCTGAGTGTAAAATTTACATACAGTTTTAACAGTATTATTCATGTTGCGAAGTAAATTTACAAAATAAAATCCGGTTACATCGATGTTTGTAAATTCACAACTCATACCAAACAAATACAGCAGGCCTACTTTAAAAACGATGTTACCGTAAGGATACTGCAAAATAATACAATTATTTTGATGTAATATCACATATTTTTTTTACTGCATAGAGCAAAATTATGTTGTTTAAATGCCCCACTCACAATAATGTTTATATAGGTTGTTTACGTTAACAGACATTTCTTGTCTATGTAACACCAAATCATCAAAGACAAGTGACTACCATATAACTTTTTGATATTCATTTGGAGATATTATATTGGTAGCTACTGTGATTGAAATTGTATACTTGTCTCGTCTTAGCAATTTCGTTATATCTGTCAACTACCAATATTTTATATTTTGCGCTTTCTATAGGCGCGCAAATTTAGAAACCCTTCTGTTTTTGCACAATGCATGTCAGCTACCATAGTTATTGTACTACCGCGTATTTCTTTTTACAATACCAAACTATATTTTGTAATTTAATTGTGCACTTAGACAATTGACATAATCAAGAAAACTTAGATAATGTAAAATCCGTTAGATAACCAGTAGTAATCAGTTTGTGATGCTACACTCATATTAATGATCCCTGCAAAGATATAATAGAAATTAAGGCTAGTACACTGTCAAAAACGATTCTTTAAAGCAAAGAATTTTGAAAAACATTTCTTTGTTTTAATTAATGAGGCAATAGATGTAATTGGTTAAAAGAGTTTTTTTTCTTTTTTGAATGAAAGAAAATCTCTTTCTATCAGAAATTTTATATACTTTTAGATAACCGATTATACCATTTAATACAGTGAAACCTCTCCACAATAGACAATCACGCGACTGACAGATTTGTTCATTGTAGAAGTGTATACAAATATGGTACCAATTAATTTAAGGCATTACAAATGTCAGATAGATGAATAAGACCGTGAAAAGAAAAAAATATATATAGTAACCATACAAAAATAAAAATAGCTTTAATGCATCTCTCTCATGGCAACATCTCTAGAGTTAGCAATTACTTCGGAAAGTTTGCTAATCTGATGCAGTGTCCTAAGGATGACTGTAATCGTACCTACAGACACAATTAATATTTTCAACGTATCATTTTTCGTTTGGAAGAGGTAAATTGTATGTTTTCGTAACAAAAATTAGGCGACGCCGCTAGCAATAGATCCTTTGCAAAAGAGTTAGTGCATTGGTTTTTTTTCTTATACTTTCCAGACGAGATATTCTAAAACTCAAAATTACAAGTGTCCACTGCAGAGAGGCGTCTATTAATATAGGGTCCACTGTATAACTGCACGCACTGTGTGTGTAGATTCTGTACCTACCCCCTCTAAACCGAGTGAAAGTATGGTTTCACACACTATCAAGTGAAATAATAACGACTCAGTTGTAAATATTTTTCCTAAATATCACGAGATTTTAAAAATACAGTAACCTGTAAATTTTGATATCCATATATGGTACTTTACCAGTTATAACGTAATTTTTAAGATTACATAAACTTAAGAAATCTTTCTAAAATATAGTTGTAATAACATAACATACATTTACTTTGTAAAGAAATGCGTCTTATGTATAATCATACCAGAAATGACAGTCACAAATAATCAAAGTATGTGTGCGTATGTGTAATTTTACAGAAATTTTTCTTTTCCTTTAGTAATAGCACACTGAGAAAAAGGATTTGTTAACCAATGGTTTGAATTTTTCAAACATATTTCCTTCTATGAAGTAAAATTGTTTATAGTACATGAACAATTATTTAAAAATGAACATTTCACTGTTATAATGAAGAATAAAAGATTATTTCCTGGGATAAAGAAAAGCCATGAGTGCATAGAATGAGGGAAATTTAATGTAAAATATACCATTCTAAGCAAGAAGCTCTTAAAATGTTAAAGTATTTGTTGTCCTGAATGTACTTTTATACAAGATTACCGTTCGTGTTCTTTGCTGCAACAAATTTTTGTAAAGAAATTTGCAGCATTCGCTTATGACGAAACTACCAGCATAACTTGATTAAATCACTGCTATTAAGTTGCACGCCTAGGTATGTATAAAAATTATTTTAACTTAAAAGGCATGTTTATGTATGTATCCATATATTGTAACGTAACACATATATTAAATCGACCTTCACATATGCATACTTATAAAAGCTAATAATAATACTAAAAGCTTAATATAGCCTAGAATTTATAAATGGTGTTAAAAGTATACTACTAAGCTAATATTAATAATAACCTATGAATTATTAATACTGTCATGTTGTTTCTGAAAGCATATAACAATAACACAAATATTACTTCGCATGTTCGAACATAATAACATAGGATCTATATACTAATAAAATTTACTTTTCAATAGATTATCCAGCGTATACACTTGAGCAAATATGCGTGCAAATTTGTGCGCATTTCTGCGCAATCTTTTGAAAAGATCTTTAGCTTATATCTATGTGTGTAAATATCTGCTCTAGTTTTAAGTTAAAGAAAAACAAACAAAAAAAGCAATTGTAATCATTTCCGACAAGACAACTACATTAATGTCAGCAACATTAATTATTAAATTAGTTGCTATTGCTTCCCATTCATTGAAGCATGACGCGAATGCTTTAGATTCCATTGATTATTTCATTCCGTCACTAAGTTCCCTTCTGTTCGAGAAGTGCAATGGTCAATTATTTTCTAGCATTCAGTCAAGTTCAATTTATCTCAAATAAAAGATATTTTCATTAGACGCATAACACACACAACTGCATTCAATTTATCGTCTTAGTAAATTAATATTCTTTGATGTTTAACCAGAAACAGACAAACGTGTTGTTGCTAATTGGTACACGCTTGAGAATTTTTGGGTGCTCTCAATTTGTACACGCAAATTTGCCCAAATAAATACACATCTTTACAGAGTTTAAAAATAGACCAAGTGTATGTTATCTACTTGAAAACCTGACAATTGCGGGCTCAAATATTTTAATAGAAAACAATATGATTCCTCTGAAAGGTCGCTACGTATATTAACATCGATCCCAAAAAATAAGGTAAGTTAAAAAAGATGCAGTGCTTTCGTGCTGAAGATAAAAAAAAAATCTATTTGGTTAAAACATTTTCGATAAAATTGGAAAATATATGCACATTTTCTAAAACTGAAATATAACTTAATTTGTTATATGTATAAGAGCGTCAATACACCATTTCTAGATTTTTGTATTTCTTTATAGTTAGCAAGCAGTTTCTTAGTGTAATATATGAATCCGAAAAAGCGTCGTATTAGCTGTATGTACAGACGGTTTTCAGAATTGCGGCAAAGTCAGCAGGATGCATGCATAAAATTTCATTTCCCTCATGCAAAAGACACTTCTACTTATCAAAACATTACATAGAGGGCGTATATATGTTATATATTTGTTTGAAACAACAACCATTGTGGACGCAATCAATCGCAACTAATAGGAGCGTGATGAACTACGAATAAATGGATATAATATGTAGTAGTGCTGTTTGATATCCGATAAAACTGAGATCTGGATATCCGGAACCGAAATTATCTAGATCCTAGGATCCGATTGTTAGATCAGGATTCAGGATCCGATTTTTAGATTCACTGTCCGGTTCTTAGATTCGGATTCGAAAAAGATATAAATTATATTGTCATTGATGTGTACATTACCTCACATTTCACGATAAATAAAAGATTTTTTCTAAAAAAAAATGGGCAAGTTAAAAATAAATTTATAGGTGTTTTGAGATGTTTCATTACGAACTAATATTTTTTTTACAATCTAATATTTTGCAAAACAATTTCAAAACATCCAACAAAGAATTTAACGATAATTTTCGTTATTAAAGCCGTACTTATTTATACCGGCAAACCAATTTATTCAAATATTTGAAAGTTCATATTTTAAACATCTTTTCTTTCATTTCTATAGGTTAATAATTCTTTTAAAACGTTTTCCAAGTCGAAAATTAAGATAATCACTTTATAATTATTATATTTGATTACAAAAACCTTAAAACAATGGTACTTATTTATAGATACAAAATCCCAGAAAAAAATTATACTTATTCTTATAGGTATGTATAATCTCTATGCGTACGATACTATTTATTTTGCATTACACATGTTTAACAGATACCAAATTTCATTTCATTAATTTTACCAAGTAAAATTCAAAATTTCTTTGCAATGTTTAATGAAGGAGATATCGAATTTATTTTATATAGAAAAAGTGCAAAAGTTTCTAAAATTCATTAACTCCATTAAATAAAGTTACTTTGCATTATATAAATGTTCAATAAATATTAGTGATCATTGCATCAGATACGAACTGTCGGCTAGTGGATCCGGATCTAAGATTACCGATAGCAGATCCGAATAACATGTAGATCCGGATATCCGGAGTGAAAATTATCCGGATTCGGAATAATAGCCCTAGTATGTAGTAGTGGATTGTTGTTTTGAAAGTTATAGAAAGGCGGTGAACTTTTATGCATGCATGCTACAATTTTGAAAACTGCTTACATACGAACCGCTTACATAGGGGACAGATATTTTCTTGTTTATTTATTTAAAGTTTGCATATTACATTATGAGTTAGAAGTAAAATAATTTAAATGCATTATTTATAGTTATGAGCTAAGAAGGTATAGTTAGTTGCTAACCAATAACTTCTTATATGATAATTATTTGTAAATATCAAAATTAGTACATATCAAATAAACAAATTCGCATATATAATTTCACCAACTCTTGACCATAAATTTGAGTACGTAACTCACATTTTTTTTTCTTTTAATCTCCACTTAAACCCTTTTACCTGCAACATCTTCAACTGATAGTTAAGCAAACACAAAAAGTAAAGTAATAATTTAAATGATATAAAAATAATTTCAAAATACCTAAACGAAAAATACACAGTATCTAATCTTTATTTAGAATTATTTAAGCTGCATTATAATTCTTTTTGATTTCCGATTTCACCGGAAACGGGATCTTTAACATTTTTCACGCAGCATTATATGTTTTGTATATTTGGACTCCAAATAATTATCTGTACGTATTACAAAACATATGACTTGTTAGTTTTCACTTCCTTAATTACCAAAAATATGCATTTCCATTTTTCAATTTAAAGTGAGACTTTATGCTTCGGTTAAATTTTCGGAAAAAAGCCGAAAACATGTTGAGTATGGTATTTAAACGTAACTTAAATATGCAAGAAATTCTATGTAGGCACTTAGCATAAAAGGGTTGGGTGCGATTTGTTGAATCCGCAAGCAGTTACTTGCATCTCTTTTAATGCTGATCTGTGATTGGGCTTTATTGTAATCAGAAGCATTACTTTACGCTTACAATAATATGTTTCTTTATTACCCATGAGCTTTTTTAGTTATTTCATTTAAACTATGTCTTTGACATCTTCAGAATACTTGTTAATTCTGTTTTTTTTTCTTGATATATTTATTTTGTTAGGGTTTTGAAACCTTTTATCAGCATTGTTTAATAAAGTTTTGAGAAAGTATACGTTTGGGTGTTGAAAAAGTTACAGGTTATTGTGAATTGTTATTATTTACATATTATTTAGATCCCTATTTTGAGTATTTCCAACTAGTGTCATCATTAATAGATAGATCCCTAACTTTTATTGTATGCCAGTAACAGGGATAACCTTTTAATTGTGATATTGCATAAAGCTACACTTTAAATTACTATTCCTTGTACTCCGTGATATAGCCAAATCTGTAGTTTACTCTTTCAAATTAACCCAGACATTCTGTTTAGAAAAAAAATAGTTGTTATGAAAAAACTGTCGGCGTGCACTTTGTTGCGTTTTAGTACTCAAAAATAATGTAATATTGGTAATACTTTAGTCTCATGTTGACAGTCACGAGGTTTTTCGTATTCACAAAACTTTAGATTGAAAAATAAAGATTCGAAATTTTGTTAACCAAATTAACGGCTGGATTCATAAAATGACAATAAATTGAAATATAAAAAAAATGTTTGATACTATTTCTGGTAAAAGTGAAAGCTATAAAAGGTGATAATACTGGTTAAATAATTCAAAAGTATATAGTGAACACTACATTCCGAGTTTCATTGAAAAGTATTCATAAATAGAAACGTTAAGGATCTATAAATAAATAATAATAATAAATATTATTCAACTTCCAGATTTTTACATTGATAATGGAATTGCTAAATTATATATTAATGATAATTAGAAATCAAGCTTCTTAAAATTAAAAAAAGGATATATGAAAAAGACTTATCGGAGGTAAACAGAAACAAACACCGGAGTATCGATTAAAATTTAGCCGAAACTCACAGCGATTTCGAAACTTGCATTCTTTCAAGAAATTCGTCCGAAAAAAGAATACAAATGCAAGCAGTCTAGGCCAATAGCCAATAATTTCATGTAACAAAATACTTTTTTTTTATAAAAACTGGTGCATACTATAATTTCAGAGAGTGTTTTAAACATTGATAATATGAATAAAATTGAGCATTTACTTTCTACCTTAGCAGTTAAACACTTTTATCATGTTAAAAAAACATATCAAATCAAGCGTTTGCTCGAAGCAAAAAGTCTAGAAGTATTTACTTCCTTTTTATTTATATTACTCCAACAGTGTGAAACTCTTCACAAATTAAGTTACCTTTAGAATACTCTACATTTCATTAAAAAAATACCAAGTTTTTATTTCTTACTAGTGATTGTAACTGTCAGCAGTAAAAACACTGCATCTTGGTTAATTTGATCAATGGATCAAGGTTCCAACACTTGTTGAACGGTCTATAATTCATTTATTTTCAAGCACTATATCGATGAATAGTTATCAAACTGATTTCTATAATGTTTAGTCTGATCTACTACCACAGGTCAAACATAAAGGCGATGATATACTGATATACCGCGCTGGCAACCTTTCGTTTAGGTGCCCAGAAAACCTAAAGCCCTTCATTGAATACAATTGCCACATCAATCCAGCATGCCAGCAATATAATATATATTCGCCTACGGACATACTATTTGGCACCTCTTCAAGTGTCATACAAGTAAAATCCGACCCAAGACGTATTTTTTGCCAGCACGGTATAATACGTATCATGTTAAACAATTTTATCACACATTCAATCTTCGGAAACACTATTTGTTTTCTGAATGGAAACTTACATAAATTCAATCCGTTTTTATCAGTTACTATATCGTAAATTCGTAGTATCACTAGAAATACACTTTGCTCAGTACGCTCCATATAATTGTACGTTATATTTTTTGCACACTTATGGCACTAGTAGATTAAATTTAGTTTTTTCGAATTTTGACAAATGGTTTACTGTTTATCGTATTAGTTCTAAGAAAAATGAAGTAGGAATCACTAACTACAATGACATTTTGAAGCTTTAATTATAGTTTTAGTAGAGTTTTACGTTTATGAGTATATGAGCAAAAACATTAGCATTTAAGCATATTAAATTTGGTTTGTTGTAATTTATTCTTAATAAATAAATGCAAGACAAGAAATGTCGTTTAGATGTGTAAGATATATTGGAAATGGACAGTTAAATTATTAAATTAATACTATAACTTCAAAATATTCTTAATAATGGCATGAAATCTCGTTCATATCGAAATGATTTTGTATATTTAACATTGAAGCATTTCAATATCTTCACACTTCACTTTTGTACCTCTCTACCCCTAAATCACTGCACCTCATTCACCTTATCACCACGGAAGGTGCACACGTGCGTACGTATAAATTATGTTCGGAAACGGTATTCTCATTAATGCGATAACACTAACGAGATTTTGTTTCAACGAACCACGTTACCAGTAGCATCGGTTTTTCACGCTTCTTAAGCCATGCTTTTTGTAGGTAATATTAATCATAGCTGAAACCCGTCGTATTCTTCAAATACTGATCGATATGCAACAGATTCTTAACAGCGTTGTCGCGCAACACCGTCAAGTTGGGGTGGAATTTTTTCGCCAACGGCGTATTCTCCACGTTTATCATGTTCGGCGTACTACCGAACATCGTCTCCTTCAGCCGGTGAACACCTGTATTTGCCAAGTTCAAATAGCTGAGTCTCGTTAGCGTCCTGAAACTTTGACGCGATATCGACGTCAGATCGTTATCGTTCAATATTAGTCTCTTTAGTTTGCTTAGACCGGTGAATGTTTGGTCGTAAATTTCATCTATCCTGTTGTTCGATAAAATTAGGGTCTCGATCGCGTTCGACGTCAAGAACGCCCTGTGTTTGTCGAGGGATATGAAGTTGTTCATCAGCGTTAACCGATGTAATCTGAAATTCGATTTGAAAGCGTCGTGTGGAAGTGTCTGTATGAAATTATCAGATAGGTCGATCGACTTCACGTATTTCAAACCGGCAAAGGCGAAGATTCCGACGTTGTTGATCCTATTCTGCGAGAGATCTATCGAACGGACTGATGTGTAGTAATTGTTGAAGAATATGTAGTTGGTGATGTTTTCTATTTCGTTGTAGGCAACGTTCAGTATGTGGACCGCGTTAGAGCCTACTGGTATCGTCGTTAGTTTGGTTCCCATCAATAAAAGTTCCCTTCCAGTATAACCCACTGGTTGTGTAGGTGTTTGCCTGCAAGCAGTAAAATTTATTAGAATCTATTAGAAGTAGCAAAACTATGCTTAAAAAAAAATTGTAACATGTACTATAATTTGCTGCAAAACGTTTTCTCAATGCAATGTCGTAGCGGTTACTATAATATTGTATTAAACTTTTATAGTGTATTTTAAGGGTAAAGCAATGTAAGTTCCTTTTTTTCCAAAATAATGTAGAAAAGAACCTAACAATTTTTTAAGGATTTTCCTACAACATGTAGCTTTTTCTGTCACAATACTATGGGAATTTCTCTCATTTACATATAAAGTTGAATATGAAGTTCGGTTTTTGTAACCGGAAATTTTGAAATAAATTATGTAGTAGCTGGACATTCTTTAATTCATAGAATTTGAAGGTGAGTGTTAAACACAAGAAAATGAAAGTGTATTGTAGTGATATGGGTTAGATTAGATTAGGATTGGGGTGGCCTACGGACCTGTTTCACCCCGACCTTTTCATATCTATTATGATCCCCTTTTTCTTAGAAGACAATCTCTAATTTTGCCCTCTTAATAAGGCCTATCGTCTTTGAGAGCGGCTTTTTTGTATAGCGGGTAGTTATCGAGTTTTCCACGTCCATTACAAGAAACCTTGTCCACGCCAGGCCGTCACATTGGCACAGCACATGAACTGATGTTTCTTCCTCCTCTCGGCAGAACCTGCAAATAGCGTCATCTACCAGGCCTATGTTGTACATATGCCTATTTAATCTACAGTGACCAGTCAGCAGACCTGCTATTATTTTGACAGTCTTCCTATCTTTATTCAATAGATCCATAATAAATTCAGGCCTCTGTTCCTTTTTGTCATCACTCTTTGGCGCGATTGTGTATTCATTGACGGATTTTTTAATTTGCGATTTGGTAGTGCCGAGAAAAGGCCCAGCTTCAACGAATGATCTTGACGAGTCTCGCCTGGCCAGTCCGTACGCTGCCTCATTTTTCACGCTCGAATGGCTAGGAACCCAGACCAGAGTTAATTCCCTTTGGGTTACCACCTCATTTAGGACGCTTACGCAGTCCCAAATCAGCATGAACTGACTGTCAGAGAAGATAGCGACGCTTTTACCTGGCTCGGACCATCTTTCTATTCTGACACAATGGTAAATTGCAGCAACCCCAGCTTGGAACAACATCGCTGTGTCTTTGCTGAAGCTTACTGGAAGAGCCTTTTTAGGCTTATTTATTATTAGTTTGCTTTGGAGCCGTCTGTATATCAATTTGATCCCACTCTTACTCACGTACTTGTCTCCCAATCCTTTTTATCTGGTATTATAACCTGATATTTGCTATCTAGGTTAAATTTCTGAAGTGATATGGGTAGCAAGTAAATGTATTCATACTAACGTATAAACCATTAATCTTTTGCAATTTGCAGTAAAGGACCTTGATTTTAAACTCCACCAGAAGAGAAATAAAAGCTCAGGTTTGAGTAAAGAAATGTTAAATTACACAACTGAACCTGGTACAGGAAACGTTGATTATTTAGTTTCTATAGCCGTCTCATATAGAAAAACCATTGTATTTAATTTGATCGTGTAGGCATACATTTAATCCCACCTTCCCTCTGTTGGAAAGAAAAATATATAAAAAGAGATTGATTCGACCCCTTCTACTGTGGTTGTATAAACAAGCTAATTGAATTACTTTAAAGAAACGTCCATTCTCTCTCACTCCAGTTTGTTATTAAAAACAAAATTTTTACCTCCTTCCTCAGCTTAATCATAAAAATTAAAAACCGGATAAGGCCTTAGAGAAATAGTACACACTGGGTGTTGATAAAGCAACGTACAATAATAGTAATTTTTTTACTAAGTAATTTTCAGAAAAAAAAACGATATTTTTACAGAAGACAGTAATTAACAAAATACTTCTTTTATTTTCTGTTCTTCCACTAGGATGTCATCATTTGCTTTTTCTAATCGTAATGGTAAAATTGTTTCTTCACAGCATATATAATAATATGATAACATAATTCAATCTACAATTAAAAATCAAGTAAATGTATTTACTGCTTTGTTTGTCTGATAATTGATGAAGAAATGAGGAAGGTCAACAACTTAATTGGAAATGACAACTGACATCTTACTACCCATTGCAATTTTATAAAATACCGTAAATATCACAGGAAACTTTCTCTAAAATTGGATAACATTTCTTATGGAAGTTATAGTACTTATCTTTGTAGACGTTAGACATAATTTTATGTGATTGTCCACTATAAACTCTATACATCTGGTGCATATATCACTCTAAATCCTGGCAATATGTACTATAATTGTTCGCTAAACCTTTGTTAGATGTACCGTCAATAAGTAGCATATGTAACTTATTCGTAATAGTATTATTACATTTATGCACATTGTGAACTGATATTTAGATAAACCAAAACAGAACGAAAAATGTCCTGAATTTTAAATATCCGGTAATACTACCTTCATTTGAATCTATTATGTCATTACTTATTTTAATCTATACAGTTTACTTTGTTTCGACATGTATGCAAAAATGGTAGGAGCATTGTTTGAAAATTTCTAGTTGAGATGCTATGTATTGTTTCTCATTTGAACATACTTTATTGCAATACTGTCTGAATTATTTATGGGAGATCGAGTCAGCAGATAACGGGTAGGTTTAAAATCTTCACTATATTTTTATGCAGATAATACTTTAAAGAAATTAACGTTTTATTTCAATAGAAACGTTTTCTATATATTTACTTACTGCAACAATTTATACAAAAAAAATATATTTTTTTAGTGAAGCAATTGAGTTTTAGGTTGACTCCAATGGTATTATAAACATGCATAAGTAAGGTTGCAACTCACGCAAGTATTGCCAGAATCAATGTGTTCACCTTGCCTTTTGACAGCCGAATAGATTTATTTAAATATTTTATTGTGATCTCATGTGACATAAACAGTTATAAATATGTAAATATGAAGACAATAATGTTTTTGTCTTTGTTAGTGTTATGAAATCGTATGTTGTCGCGTTGACATACTTTACTTGCGCTACTTTTGCTATTTATGGCAAGCGCAAAAATTATTATCAATCAAATTACATAATACTTATCATCTATAGTACTAAATCTATCTATAGAATACTAAAATTGGCCATTAGATAAAACCAAAACCGTCTATAAGAATATAATTAGTATGCATTACGGGTTGCAATTCGTCCATTTATAAAAACCCTAAAGACATCTCATGAGAAACGAAAGAGAATCATCATATTAAACTACAGAGTATAAACTGCCGCCTAGTTTATGCGCCAAGTGCAATTGGGAAATGATCAGAGGAGAAAAAAATACTTTGTGGTGTTATGAATTTTCATCCCCCCTAACTCTAGGCGACTGCGTAATAAATGTCTGCAAAGAATCCGTGAAAGGTGCTGTAGCAGAAACAGTTAGCGCAAATGAGGTAACAAAACCTAGCTATTGCATTTGACCGAAAAGAGGATTTAGTCTCCTAAATGGATTAATTTCTGCAACTTGTATGGACACTGAGTCAGTTATGGATGTAGAAATTTTGTCAAAATAATGTGAATGCAAGCAGGGGCTAAATAATATTCACTCTAATACTTGTAAGGTTAATTATATGGGTTAGCAATGAAGGCATGGAAGTGTCGGATGTAGTAGTTATTTATGAAAGATCTAAAAAAAAATTGAAGTAGAGTGCACACAATATCTCAGTGATGGAGACTCAATGATTTCAACTATTTTTGATAAAAAAAGGCGTACGAAAAAAATAGCGAAGATTGAGTGGATCGGCCATGTACAAAACCGTATCGGATCGAGACTGGTAGCATTAAAAATCAAACCGGGAAAAACACTAATTACAGGCCAAAAAAAAGGGGAAAGTGTAAGTTTTTAAATTTTGCTATTTTATCCATACAAAAATATTTCGGTTAGTGATTAGGCGGAACTTGGAAAGTACACAAAAAATAAAAACGGAAAAGGTATTTGGGTTTGGGTTCGCCAGATGCTTCTCTCAGTCACGGTTTGTGTTCAGATGGAGCAGAAAGTTGGTGTAAAATTCTATATACCGTCACAATAATTATTTCCATCCACCCTGGACTGCTATGCAAGAATTAAAACCAATCTTTAGGGATCTTAATGATGAATTTTAGTTGCTAGGGAAAACTCAGTGTCCGAGTGTGTCCGTAAACTGTGATTAGGAGGAGGACACTAAAGCTAACTTTTGTTCTACTAGCAATGTCAAAGTTCGGAATATATGACGCGATTGCAACATTGAATAGAGGAAATGCTGTCATGTACTACAAAAGTGTGGCCTTGAGGTTGGTGCCAACTGCATTAGTGCCATGATGGAACAGGGCCTTCTACGTATGAAGAATACAAAACGTCAGCAAGAGAAAGTGACTCAAGGAACAAGACAAAAAATATCCTACACCAAGAAAAAACTTGAACATATTGATGTAAGTGGATACCAGCCAAAGCAGCGGCGATCGAAGACGCGCACTTAATATAAATTTTTTACCACCTTTTAAAAATCAAAATCCCTTATATTACATATTAAATGTGCAAAAAAACTAGTAAAATTAAATAAAACATGTTTTTTCCCGGCAGTGTCCACTTTCCTCCCTCATTTGAGGAAGGAAAGTTATACTTTTCCTCCCCAGGGAGGAAAAGTATAACTTTGTGTGTGACATTGATATAATGAAACTGTACATCTTATATGTGACATTATTGATTGGCCTTGGGCAATTACAAACCTCGCCTTCGGCTCAGTTTGTAATATTTGTCCGCGCCCTGCAATAGAGCACTTTCCTCCCTTGGTTTGAAATATACTATTTTTTATTTTTATTTTTTTGTCTCAAGAGCTCTTAACTTTACGGTGAAAGCAATAGGTTTGTGTACGTAGGTGTCATTCACAAGCTTTGTACTATCAACTAAGCGTGAACAGTCTATGCATGTTGATCTGGTTTCATTTAATAATTATAATCTCTTCATTGTTAGTGTTATTGACATCAATCACTGCTGACTGATGTTAATAAGGTAACGACCGAGATACATACATTAATTGGCCGATCATAAACATTAGTTGCAAGGAGAGATTTGTTTACATACTTATACAACGGTAAGTTTTTTATAATTTACTTTTAATTTCACGAGCTTTCTTTAAGTTGTAGTGGAGGTTTCTATTGAGTGACATGTTCTACAAGTAGGTATGTCTTTCGAGTTAATAGTATATATGTACACTGAAATACAAAATCCATGTCTCCCTAAAATTTCTTCGTGAGCGAATAAAATTAAACATATCTGGTGCAGCGCTCTATGAAACCTTGAGCGAGATATATTGTATTTAAAAAATACAAAGAAACAATAACTTAAGGAGACATGAGTTTTGAATTTAACTGTACATACTTACATACATACAAATAATACACAATGTAAAGATTGCAAGTTTTTATAGTATGAAATAATTAAAGAATTAATGTGTTTCGACTGTAATAATTAAGAGGAATTTTTTCCCAAGAAAAATTTACCTCACGCAGAATTCGAACCCACATAGTCTCGTTTGCCGGACGAGCACTCTACCAATTGAGCTAGCGAGAATATGTAGATTCTTGGGAAAAATTCCTCTTAATTATTACAGTTATTAGCAGAAATACATTAATGCGTTAATACACAATGTATTTCCCATAAACTTTGTACTCCCAACTCGAAGTGAGATAACCTGTACTGTTAACGCATATTAGCACCACTTATTGTATATTTACTATTTAGTATATCAAAATTAAAGCGTAGATTCAAACATGATTTTCATAAATTAACAAATGGAGATAGTGCTTAGTTAAATCTATAAGTAACTACAATCACAAGAAATATGTATAGCTTTTATATATTTCCAAGGTTAAGTTAAATCTATTACAAGATAACACAAGGTATCTTCCAAAAGTTGATTTTCTTTTTGTTTCCTTTATCAATGTATTTCAGTTTTTCTTCTTTGTATTTTTATGTATGTTACGGAATTATTACCTGAATAGGAACTGATAATAGAGGCGACCCGTATTGCGTCTTAGTCAATATTTGATCGTTATTTACTAATGTATGTATGACTATGTGCGAAAAAATTACAATTTCAAGGCAACACTTCGTACTTCTGTATTATGCATTGTTAAATCTTTATAATACCATGAATAATTTTCGTTTTCGTTTCAATAGTAATATAGTTCAACTTTTAAGCCATTGTTTTCATTGTTAATGATTTGAACTGAAATCGAATGAATGAAACTCATTGAAACGTAATGGCTGTATTATAAGGCTGTCCCACGACAAAGTGCAGCGACTACTGGCTGAAAAAATTTTAAAGTTTGATAGTATACTACATGTGATTTGGTCAAGTAAAACATAACCAAGTCTCTAGTACTTTGGATTATACAGCGTGTCAACTGTCTTGTATATATTTTTGAGTTGCCCTCAAAATTCTATTTCAAATTTATACAGAATTTCTTACACCTTCGTGCAAAGGTGACAGATGCAAGCTCTTAAATAAATACTGCCAACTAGATGCAAATTAAATAACTGTTCGGAATGCTGTCCTTGAACTCGTTCTATAATCGCATCAAAAGTAACTTTTCTGATTGTATGTGGGGATATAGTTCGGAAAGCATTCCTCACAATTTGTATACAGTCTGCTATAGTTGTTAGTGGACTTGCATAAATTTGATTTTTTATAGTACTCTAAAGAAAGAAACTGTGAAATCCGATAAACGAGGAGGCTTCAAGAACTATCCATTATTTGCAATCTACAGGTCTTAAAATGTTTAAAAGTGTTATTAATTAGTCTATGTATATTTCTTATTAATTTTGTTATTGATAGTTCTTTAAAGGTAAAGATTGAATTCCGAATTTCGGAGGAACTTATCTTAACGTCGTCGTTAGAAATGCCCAAAAATAAGACAAAATAGTAATTATTGTGTTCTCAATAGGTTTGATAATAGATTTATTTTCTTCAGATAGTAAGATTTCCACTTGACAAAATTTGAATTTCCCACAATTATTGTTAGCAACTTCAACATTGAAACACGAAATTACCAATGGTTTTGTATTAGATTACTAGTTATTTTGATGTCTTTCTGTTGAAGTTACAAAAAATAACGGGATAGGGGATCTTGGCTTAATTGCAAGGACCGAGAGGAGACAACCTCAACAAAAACCTAAATCCTAAGGTGGCGGACTAGGCTTATGGGATGAGTGGCTGGATAGAAGACTAGTCTACTAGTCCAACCTTGGGGCACTTGGCGCACCCCATTGTATTTAGCCTTACCTCTACATGTGGGGCTCTGTGGAGGTGCACCTTTTCTTCCCTAGCTACTCGTGGGATCAACCATTGAGGAAGGAAATATATTTAACCTACTTAAGCGGGACGACATCTTTAATAAACAGAAACTGGTGCAGGATCTCCATAAGAAGCCTTCCACTTGCAAAGTGAGAATACCTCACTAGGAAGGAACAAAAGGAGGAACAAAACGAGTAGATTGGGGAACAGGATGAAACACTCATCCATCTCATCTCAAATTGCGTAGCACTGTGCAACTCAAGGGCGTTGCACCTGGGAGCATGTGAAAACGAAGAGGGAGATTTATCTAATCTGGTGCCTTCTGATATCCTACACTTTCTGAAAGGAATAGGATTGGAAGGCCAGCTGTAATCACCCTCATATACATACATACATACTAAAAATAATTGTGGGAAATTAAAATTTTGCCAAGTGGACTGAATCATGGTTTTTAAAATGTTATAACGTATATTTGATAGCATTTGCGAATAGTTTCTATTTCTCTGGACACCGTAGATTGAAAGTGTCACATGTTATTGACATTACTTTATTACATTCTGCATAGACAATGCAATAAATAAATTTATATAATATTCGTTTGGATAGTTAAGAATTGAAACTTTCAAAACCAATATTTTATCAATTTTCATGCACACTCTGTACAAGATAAAATAATTCTTGTTCACCACCGTGTTGCATTTCCTTTCAGTCTGCAAGTATCTCAAACGGCTAGAAAACAAACGAGAAGTATATATGAGGTAGTATCATTTATTTAACGGCTTGCATGTGTCCCTTTTTTCCTAAAGGAATTGATATATCTTGAAAAAAAAATGAATTTGTGTATTTGACATAAGAAATTTTATTCCAATATCATGAATAATCGGAAGCAATAAAAACAGTACATAGTTCGCATTTTCTGGAAAATCTTTGAAAACAACTGGACAGCTTACTATATTACAGGTATTTCCAATTTTTGAGTTGAATATACAGTCGCATTATTGCCCTGAGTCATATGTTTGCTTTTCAAGTCTGGGGACTCCCTGTGTGCACCCACAAACAAGATTAGTGAATGAATTTCCAATGAAGCAGCGTCACCATGTTTTGAAATTTGTTCTATTTATAGTACCCATGACCTTACTTAACATATCTTGTATGAAGTTTAAAACCACTATTTTACAATGGAGTCTGGGTACATGCATATATATCTTTATATTGCCCTGTTTTTTAAAAAATTACTGTCTACTTAGCGAAAATTATTGTATTTACTTACTTTTTGATTCAAGCTACTTTGCATAAGTTTAATGTAATTAATTGGTAATAGAATAACCCCACATTAAATGCTTCTATTGTACTATGGCAGCTTCTATTAATCCTTAAATTAAAGCAAAGTAAGTCATTATCGGGTGTCACTGGATATCAGAAAATCTCGAAATGGAAGAGGTTTCTTAGTGTGATAGGTATTAACGCTTTTAGAAGCAAAATATGTTTATGTTTAGATAATAAAGTATATCGCAATATCCCAATAAATTTGGATCGAGTATATCAAAAATTTATATAACAACTGATTTGTTACTACAAAAACTGCGATTATTTTTTTCCACCTACAAATGACTATAGTTTTTATGTTTTCGTAAAATAATCAAAAATGAAAATAAAAGTTATGGGTAATTTGTGCTCAATATTTCTTAAATAAAGATGACAAATAAGAAAACTATCTGGATTTTTAATAAAATTGTGTACCAACTATGATGTATATTATTGTATAATATATATCTTGAATATTTAAAGCGTAAGTAATAAACCACAAAAATTAATTATCAAATATATGTAAGTCATATGAAATATTGTTATCAATTCTCATGTACACATAAGATAAAACATATTATATTTTACAGTAATGAACTAAATCTTCAGACAGTTAGAATTTTGCTACACACGTATTGTAGTACTATTGAAGCATTCGTGTTATCTCTACACAATACATAATAGCAGATTCGTATAAATTGCTTTTTTAGCGTTTAAAAATCTTAAGTTACACTACTTACGTTTGCCTTCTAGAAGCTTTGATTTTTGCCGCGAAAAACACTTTATATAGGTAACAACCAGAGGAGAGAAATACTATTTAAGGTGAACGAAGGATATTTTATACTTACTGGCTCTCAATAAGAAGGAACAAACAAACACAAATGCACCGTATCACTGACAGAGTATCCATTTTTGAATTTCACACACTGAGTCTCGTGTATGGTGGACATCTATGCAAAGAAGACTTGATTAACTTATCACTCGCCTTACGTCACAACAATATTATTAATTAAGCAGCGCTAAATTTGAATATAATACCCCGGCTGTTTGGCTAACTCCTTTTTTTTTCTTTTCGCAACGTTTATTCGATTAGACATGTATCGTTAAACGGTGCTAATATGTGATCGGCCGTTCACAAGTTTCTGTAACTTTCAAATTGCGTAACTTGTAGTTTCCACCTGCAAGGATGGTGCATCGTCAAATGGAATTCGTCGCATTTACACAATTAACACTAAAATTTCACTCGCTTCTTTTGGTTTTGTTTATCTCTTGGTCTGCAACGCTCCGACTTGTTAAATGTTCTGGATATTATGGCATACAAAGTTAAATTTGACTGGTGTAAATCGAAAATGATCGGTTATAAAAGTTGCGGAGTAGCTAAATTAACATTGATATCTACTGAATTATATAGATATGTATACGTAGTACGTATTTATTCCATTTAGTTTTTTTTTTCTTGTTGTTATCACATCAATCATTTCTGATGCATAGTTCTTCAAAACAGACGCGCAATTCTAAGAAGTAACGTATTCTAAATTAGTTCGAGACATAAACATATAAGCTTGCTTACTAAGCAATTTACTTCTAAAATCAGATATAATTTGCATTTACTATATTAAAACAATTCTGTACTATACAAATCATAACAAACATGCTGAAAATAAATTATTAATGAATATATGCAAATTTCAAAATTTCGGAAAAGTGTTTGTGTTAATATGTTGTGTGGTTAGATTTTCTGCAGAAAGAGTAATTAATAAGGCCAGGAGATAACAAATAAAAACTAAGTAGTAAAAATATACGATAATTCCCTTGGTTACATTTCTCGGGCTTTAGAATTGATCACCGCAAGATTGTAATAAAGCAGACCTTGAACCTACGAGGCAGGCATCCAGGGAGGCATCAGGTAGCAAAGAAAGCGGTGAAAAAATGTGGAAAAAGCGAAACAGGCTTTCAACTCATTTAAACCATTCGCAAAACTTTGGTAACAAAGCTCTACGGTCCTGCAAATCACCTATAGTTATTTTGATCTGCAGAAGGCGTTTTATTATAGCTGAAATTTTTTTAATGTAATGACACTACCTCTCTTTTCTTAATGAATTTTGCCAAAAATTTTGACATTTCCATTTCCTTCGATCCCAAACAACATCGTATGTCGTATAATAAACCGCTTATTGTTAGCGTCATAAATGCGGAATAGAGCCAGGCGCAGTCTAATTCAGCCGTTGGCCACAATGAATACAATGACCAAACCATATACAGAGCAAATATACAAACCATATACAGAGCGTACCTTAAATTTTGTTGCAAATTATTCGCTTAATCAATACCTAGGTTCTTAGTGTTTCTTAACTGATGTTACAATTTTTTAAGGCTAACGTAGCTTACTAAACAACGCTCAACGGCAGTATTTTCTGTCTCTGGTTAATCAGAGAACAGCGAATTTTTAAAATATTAGGCAAAAACGGACGCTCGAAAATGCTTGAGGATTCTTTTTTTCCTCCAATAGCAAAAATGCTATGGAGTTTCTAAAACACAACCAGCTTATTGATAGGATGAAATTACACGACTAAATATAGGAAATTTAATTTCATAACGTCTGTGCTTAGAACCAGAATATAATGTTGACTAAGCTAATCAGTAGGTAACTAATATCATATTATCGACCCAAAATTAGGGTAGTTGAGGTATTTTCAAAAAGGGTAAAATTTCAAAGTGTATTTTTAATATTTTTTACTTGAAATTAGTGTATTAATTAATTAAATAAAAATATAGAAGAAGGCATATACGAGCGAAGCTTGAAAACAAAAAAAAATACGAAGAAACGTGGGCAAGAGACATAATAATACAATATAACAAAATATTCAAAATAAAAAGCTATATTTAGTTTAGAAAAAAGGAGTATAAATAATGATATTGAAAAAAAAGGTATGAAAGATAAAATATTTCTGGTATAAAATGTTGAAGGGCACTTTAATATATAGCAGTTGTTTATTAATATCTGATGAATCGTAATAAATTCTAACAAAATACTTTTAAGTTTATTATGCTAGGTATAAACCAATATTAAACGTTTATTCAAATATTTTGCACGTTATAAACGATTATTCCAGATTTACGTTAACATTTTACTTTTAAATAGTTCTAGAATACAATAATCATCTTTTTAATACCTGGAATATTTTTCAGTAGACTATTTAATTCTTATACCAGAAACAGATCCGGTAAGCTATTCCAACTTTTGGAATTTTTAGTGATAAATGGATAGAACTGCCGAAAACTAAGCAAATAGCAGTAATTTCCTTTATTTCAGGATCCCGCTACCGTTTTGCGGCCGTAAACTGAGCGTTGTCATTTAACTCCGATATCCGTGGTTCTATCACTGGATTTCTTAGTTTTATTTTATTCAATAATATTTTCCATATATTTACTGCGAAAGGTTCCTTTTTAGTCATTTTTCAATGAAGTAATTAAGTTTTGAAAAGAATATCTGTAAATTTTTATAGCCAGTATTTAGATAAAGAAAAATCGGTTCTTTCGGTGGATATGTGGCTTATCCTTTTATTAATTATTTAAATAGCGAAGTACAGATATGTTAACATGTCAATTAGATAAACGTTTCGACTACTAAAATAATCGAAACCTTTATCTAATTAACACCTGAACAAACGTATGTGCTTCAGTATTTAATTAATTAATAAATGGACAAGCCACATATCCACCAAAAGAACTGGTAATTAAGTTTTGCTGGACTCTAATAACGCTGTAAGCATAGTCAAAACGTTGCTACATATGTTTAAGTACCGTTAGTTTACTAATTCTGTTTTGGTTCTATTCCTCTAAACTAGTTTTGTTTGTAACTTGCGATTTTTAATTTAGTTAGTAGGTTAATTTTTCTTTATCAAAAGTTAACGGTCAGATTTCCCTGTGCGTCATTTATCAACTTCGTTCTTGTCTTTCTCTAAATCTCGTAAAGTAAGTTTGCATTTTGTATTAGTCGTCTGTTATTTTTTAATGTTACAACATGTAATGGTTTTCCAAACTTCCAAAATTTGTTTGTGGCACTTCTGCTGCTTCACTTTCTTTCAAACGCCATTAATATTTAATATAATTTATAATTCTTTTGTTCTATTACACCTATTTCAAATGTGATATTTTCACCAGATATTAAAATTTAAGTTAATATAGAAACAAATTCTATTATTCCCACAAAAATACCTAAAACGCATTGTTGTGGTATACAAAAACATTGTGCGTTTTCTATTGTACGTAATTGTACAATAAGTAAGCTAAAGTTATACACAAGATATGTTAAAATATTTAGAAAGTATTCGGTTAAATCATGTTTACTCAAATAATCTGTGTTAATTTTTACACAATATTTTGTGTGTATCCAAGCTAACACACGGTTTTATACTTAATTTTCCACTATGTAAATTGCTGCATATTTGTAAACCTATAGTTCTAGTTTTGGTACTTAAATTGATGAAATTTTAATTTAACAGAGAGATAAAATGCTTTGTCCTTCCCTATTCGGTTATATTTATTATGTCGACTTAATAAACAAAACTGATTGGGAAATAAAAACAAAATGCAGCTTGATCTGTTTACCAAATGTTATTATTTGTCTGCAAATAATAACAGCGGGTTGAAACACCTGCGAACCTCTTTTGCAAATCAAAACATTTTTATTGTTGTTTACAGTTGAAGTGTTTGAATACACCTTATTGAAAAATATGTGCTATTGTGTATTCTATGAAATAAATAACTGCATTAATTCTGAATATGAATGTGCCGTACGTAATATCTGCAGATGGTATCTTGCAATGGGCTACCGGAAATGCGAGAAATTTAATTTTTATCAAGAAACCAGTCGCCAGAAATACGTTAAAGCGAAGGTCTCTACGGGACCGAATTGTATACGTTTCCTTAAAAAAATCCTGGAGCTCTCATTTGTAAGAGACACTGTACGAGGAGCCACCGGCAGCGAGAACACAGAGCGATATTCTTATGGGTTATATCAGCAGCAGTTAGATGCAGATGGCCCAGCAATGACTCCATTCATTGAACACTTGCGGGCCGCAGCTGCGGGCCTAATGTCGCTTAGGCCGTGGGACTGTTTAACCCCAAGTGCACCCCTTACAGATTGTGTGCCTTGTTATGCAATATTCTTATTTTTTCATTGATGAATGTTTTATACATAGGCATAATGTACCAACAAACACATTGACGACACGAAGTAAGTACAGACGCCTTGTCTGTTGACATGTGTGTTTACGTTTATCCTTATATGGAGTTTGAAACACACAAGCATTAACAATATTTAATATTCTTCATGCATTTGGGGCCGTATTTTATACGTAAAATGCATGCACTTTATTTAATTCACCCTCAATTACAACACCGCACAAAATAAAATAGAGAAAGCTCGCTCGTTTCTTTTCTATTCGAATAAAATTATAAAAAATATCAAACTTTACAACAACTTACTTATCAAAGTGATATTGCATTTTTTAAGACTGCATTGATATTTCGTGTGTGGTCTTCCATATGTACAACATGTTGTATATTTAAGGCACCGATTTCTTTGTGAATATAAGGAAGTGGTATAGTAATCTAGAACATAATATAACAATTTATCGCCTAGCACACAGCACCAGACCACTGGACTATTTCGAGCGAGCGTAAACAGAATGATATCTGTTGTACTGTGTAGACAATTGTGCAGACATGGTGGTATTTTTTAATCACGCTCGAACAATGGATATTGTTACGTGACATTTGAACTCGTAATTTCCGCGATACGATTGCTCGGTCGCAGCACCAATTGTATTCTAGACGCGTACATTTATTGGAATGTGAAACAATAATATTTTAAGAATAAAACTGAAAAAAAATCCAGTAGGTCATTCTATCCCGTGCTCTTTGGAGGATATTTAACAAGCATTGATCGAAATACTGAAATTACATAATAGGTATCAGTGGCGTATTTAAAAAAAATTGGGTCCTCCGCGAATGTTTTGGAAGGCCTTTCTACTTAATACTTATTTAAAATTGATAGCGGATATGCAAGTGTCCCAGAGAAGATGAATCTTTAATTACAACTCTATTTTCAATGCTTTAAAAAAATATATGATTTTATATTTTTTAGTGCTGTATAACTTAAAAGTATTTCGGACTCAGTAGAGCGTCCTAAAAGTAGGGAAACTGACTATAATTTTGTACATGTGCGTCTAGAGGAAATGTTATGATAAAATTGTATTGATTTCACATTTTCTTGTTTAATAATATTTGTTTCCAATAATCTGATTCTTAGAAATGAAGATGTAATTTTTTAATTTTCAAAAATCATTCAGTATTCATGAAGCTTCGTCAAGGACAACTTAATGTAAATTGAGGTATATTTACATGAGGAATACTTTAGCATAAACAAAAATATAGAGTATAATTTTTAAGAAAATGTCGGAGAGCTGTATACAATTGATGTTGAACTAGCTTTCGCCTATCAAGCGCCTGTGTAATGTTCGTTACACGAATTTCAGATTTTTCAGCTGTTACCGTAATAGATGTAATGTCAGGGTAATGGTATCCGTTCAAAATATATTCTGTGGCATCATTAACAAAAACAAAAATTATATGTGTATTTGAAATAACATTGAAAGTATTTAATTTCTGGTATATCGCTGCATAGTCGAAAATATTTTTAAGTTATGCAACACTGAATTTTATTAATGTTGTAAAAAATATGTTTTTAGGATTAAAGGTAAGGTTATAGGAAAAGATCTAGTCTTCGTTGACGCATCCCGCAAAAACAAATAATTTTGTATAAAATCTTTAACTTCTGACAATTATCCGGGCCTTCCAATTCTTAGCCTGCCTTGCAGACTCTGGAGGCTGGCAGAGGTAGTCTACACAGTATTATTCCGTTTTGGAAATACATAATTTATTTTTATACTTCCGATATAATTGACTGAATCCCAAGGGTTATCAAAACAGATTCATTAGGCTAAATTTCTTGCTATCAAGTGTAAATAAAAGATAATGGCTAGGAATTAATATTTGAAAAATAACATTATAAATTACTAAAAAACTATAACAGATAGGTATAGGAAGCATTAATACAATCTTAAAGACCGTTGAAAATAGAATCTAAATAAGGTAATAAATACGGCGTGTTCCATTTGAAATAAGAAAGTTACTTGCCTTTAAAGATAGAGAAAATTAAAAGTATGTTTTTGTTCACTCCGTACAATTTTTTACGTTACTTTTATTTTATTATCAAGTCTAATGCTTTAGTTTGACAGGCCTGCCTCTTCAATTTTAGTCTACATTTTGAAGGATAGTTAATTATCTCGTAAACGAGTTGAGTTAGGTATAAGAAACTTAACACCAACTTGTCTTTATTTAGTCCATACTATCAAAACATGTCATAATATACAGGCTGTTCCATTTTTCACAACTTTGGTGTGTAACTTTTCTTTGAGTCAGCGTGTATACTTCAAAATAATTTTGAAATGAGGCCCTCCTGAACCTGTATAAGCCTTAACAAAAAAAGAATTGAAAATGTTTTACCACTTTTCGTATATAAACCGACGCGAATGTGGTGGTCCACATTTCGATGCTCACTATTGGTATCTCGGTTATTAGATGACATAGAGCAACAGTTAAATGGGAAATGTTTGCAGAATTCTATAATCCTTAATGTGACCGCTTCTAAAGTTTTATGACACCTTTTTAAGACGATTTTTTCTGGTCCAAAGAGAAATCCCCGATTGTAATTTATTTTCACGTTATTAGCCCTATATTTTGTTTTTCATAAGGCAGCTAGATTTAGTGTTTGCGCTAATTCGTACATTACCAGAACGGTTAATTATTACACTATTTAGAATTAAGTGTAACAATGAAAAATTTCAAATTCCTAAATCTGCCTATAATATTTGTGTACTTTATTAGAACTTATTATTTACAGTTATACTCGAAACTTTAATAGCCTGCAATCGTCTTGCCTCTTAGGCGCATTCGTATTTTAATTTCATATTATTTAAATATTTTTAATAGTGCTTGTTTATTAGTAAGCGCTAGTACTCTTCCTTTAAACCCTAATTTAAAGATTTATTGTATACAATTGTTAGTTCTTAAAGTAATTTATCTTGGGACCATATTTATTCATTACTCGTTCATTGTGTGGAAATTAATACTCTTGATTATTAGGCCTGTAGGTATAATCTTTATTGTTAATCTTAAACCCTTAATTTGATAGCAGTTTAGAATAGTTGCAATTACCAATTTCCACGTTTCCATTATCTTTACATTACCTGAAGCATCACTTTTGGGTATAAATATCCAGCAAACTTCTAACTAAAGCAGTATCAGAACATCCAAACAACCTATAACAACAATTTACTAACATCTACAAATCAAACCAAGAGCTCACAGTGTAAACATAGCTGAAAAAAGAAGTATTTATAGCGGAGATATTGACAAAAAAGTAAATTAATCTCTAATGAAATTAGTAGATGAAAATTAAACACCGATGGCAAAATGAAAGCTGAGAGATGTACTAATTGTAAATAATACTACAAAATAACGAAAATGACACTGATTACGGTTAGTTTCATATTAACAAAACAGCTAAGAATTAAATGTCAGTGTGAAATAAAATGATAAACTGTCAAAGTATAATAAAATTAGCTAGAGATAACAGAGATTAGTTGATTACAACCTAGTGTACTGGTAGTTATTGTTAAGTCATTGTTGTTAATTATTAAAGTTAATCAGTATTAATATTGGCACGTAAATATTCAAATCAAACTGAATTCTCGCGCTGCAAATGTAAATAAATATTTACCACTTGTATAAATTCGTTTTCTTTTCTATTTCTAATTCAGGTGAAACATGAAATAAATATCCATATTTACATTGTAATCCATAGAGAAAACGTGTTACAATGATGAATAGCGGGATTTTACTCATTGTATACTTTGAATTAGACCCTATAAATGCTTACGTATGCGTATACATATTTATGTATTTTTCGTTTCGATTTTCTTACTTTACGATTACTTATAATCGGTAAAAGCGATTCGATTCTTAAAACGATTTTGAATTCATGTTAAGGCAAAAGAACTCCATTCATTCATAAAAATAGCATGCATATTCGTTTCGTTGAATTCTTTTTCCTTTAAATCACACACTACTAATTATTACTAATCTCTGTAGCAAATAAATTCAATGCCTCAGTTAGATGTTTGACAGAAAATGCCAACTACTTTAATTAAAATACTAATAATAAATAATATATAAGGTAGCAAAAAAAAAAATAATAAAATATGTTTCCTCTGCTTAATAGATATGGAAAATATCCAAACTGAGCATAGGAGGCGTTTTAGTCTGAATGTTCAGCACCCTAAAACGCAGGATTTAATTATGAATGCGGGTGAAACTTTCAGAAAAAAATACGCCACGGCGGTACAATGGCGGTCACGTGGCCAAGCCTCGTGGCATCGTTCATTAAAGCGGAGTTTAGCCCACGGCTTAACATCGCTTTAACAATGGTCCGCCTCGCGGATTAGAAACTTACAGCGGTTAATGAAATGCGGCAACCGCCCATACGCCCGTCCATTGACGACAACAAACGACGCTCTTGATCTGCGCGTCGTTCGCCGATATTGAACCATCAATCTTTTGATAAGGCATCGTTCGTGTCCTTGGTATTTATGTTCGCTGCTGTCACAATAAAAGTGACTGACACATTACAGCTGTCAAGTTGTAGGACATTATAGAGATAGAATGCTCATTTAATGCGCCAATTGTACACTGATGTAAAAAGCGAAACATAATATTTATAAATTATAAGAAAAAAAACAACGATAAAAAAAAAACAACTGATTTGATTAAATTTTGCTAAATCGGAAGTCTATTTTCTTTCTTTTCTGCAAGTAAAGCTATAATTATTTCTTCATTAACTTGTAATACCTAATGTGGACATCATCACTCACATAAGAATTTCAGAATAACAATGAACAGATTGATGTGATTTGCACAAATTTCTTGAAGGCACTTGATTACATAGAATACTACAGGTTTTTACTTAAACTGAAATTTGTAACTCGACATATACTCACAATAGAAAGCAATATGTTTCATACAGGCCCAACAACAATCCCACGTCAGGGTACTTCAAAGTATCGACCTAATTCCACCGTTATTTCTAATTATGGTCTTCGCTAGAATGTGGAATTTTGTTATATGAATCAAACTCTGACTTATAGTTATTGTACGACATTATCTCACGCTGTAACTGTATTAAAACGAAGCATATGCCCACTATATTGCTATATTCTTTAATTAAAACTCTAGGATTTATTATCAGAACTAGTGAGCAATTCATTTTTATGGAATTTCTACATCCACTTTGCTTTCTTAGCCTAGAACCTCTTTTCAAATTTCAACTTTAAGAGAAGGATTATGAGGAAGGAGAAAGGGAAGGAGTACTGACCGCGTTAAAGAATCATGTTTTATTTGGCATGGATGAAAAACATCCTGCTCAAGAATCCTTAACCAGAGTTACAAGTATCCATCCAGCGGAAGGAAAAAACCTGACGCCAAAAGAAGAAATAAAGTCAAACCCAAGGTAGGAGGCGTAATCCAGTCTACTAACGATTATATGAGAAGAGTATCAAGAAAAAAAGGCCCCACGAAGATTTTAATACACCACTGCAGACCTCGAAGAAATTCAATGAGAGTTCCAGCAAGGCAGCGTTAAGAGTACAGAGGACGGTAATAAACAAATATCATCTGGAAGAAGCATTATATCAAGAGAGAATCTTCACAAGAGAAATATTGAAAATAACCTTCCACTGCGGTGAGGTAGAAACCTAACTCAAGGCGAAGGATTGCGGATTTTGAAAGGACGCACATTTATCTAATATTGAATTCAAGAAGTCAAGCATACTTGCGTTGCAAAAAGAATCACACTCAGAACGATCAAGGACGGAACGATTAGGTATAGACCTCAATCTGTTGCCGATGATCAAAACTGGGATATGCCCTGAAATGGCATGTCAAAAAAGTGTGAAAGAATTTATTACAAACTTCTCAACCAGAGCTAGTGTGATTGAAACAGTATCTTGAAATTTGGCGAATGGCATTTCATGGATTTCACAAAATGGCGGAGTGAACTGAAATAGAAGTATGTGAAAATATGTATCTGTGTAGAATCAAGTGTTACGAAAGCTTGGGGAAATATCCGATAGCTGGAAATACAAGATGCATCTAGTTCAGACAGAAATTACCGAAAGTAGGAGATTATCATTATATCTGATAGTCAAGGAGCTGACCTTATACGTCATCAGCTCGCAAATAATCTGGGAATGTTTAGGGAAATTCGAGGAGTTAGGCAAAAGAAACAAGGTACTTTTTCTGCGTACTCCGTAACGATACAGGAATGGAATAAAACAAAGTAACGGATAATCTTGCAGAAAGAGAGGCTGGAACACCATTCGAAGAATCCCAACCCACTTCCAGAATAAGTAGCAGTACGATACTAAAGAAGCTAAATAGTGAAATAAAGTAAATGACATTCTACTGTTGGTAGGATCTTCAGGTATGAACATTTTTATTATAATTACATAATTTCCAAACAGTGATAATTATTAATATTATAACGGATGTAATTAATTGTTTAAAAATGATTTTTTTTGCCACATAGACAACGAGTAAAAATCCCACCAACCGTCTGGAGTTCACAAAACTAAAACTACCTACCGACAAACGTATTAAGTTGAAGTGAAGGCAATCAAATGAAGGGAAAATGCATTACCATAGATGATATGTTTTTTTTGGCAAGATTTTTTTCTGTGTTAAAAAGATTGTAGCTATAAATTGTAGACAATTTAAAAAGATAAGGATGCAACATCCGCAGTAAATACAGAAAATAACACCAATGAAGAAGTCATAGGATTAGGAGAACAATGGAGCAGAGAATTTATTGAAAGGATTAAGTGGGATAATAAATTTTAGATAAATTTGCAATACCAGCTTCATGATTAATAGTACCTCTTTTCCGTTTTCTAAAATTATTTTCATATTTCTTTAAAGCCGTAAGATGTTGGATAATTTATGACCCTGCATTCTACTTCTGACGTATTGCTCTGTTTAATGTATATGCCGCTACAATCTTTGCATGGAATATTGTAGATTACATGAGTATTTTTTTCAGAAGCTCTTTTTGATTTCAGTTTCGAATAAAGATATTTTAAGTTTGAAGTGTTGATATAAATATTTCCTTACTAGTTTAAAATTGTAATTTATTTACTACATTTTAAATTATATATTTCACTACCGGTTTCGGCATATAATTTTCCTTATTCAGGTGCATAATTAGAAAATAATTAAATGAAATAGTTAACTAAAAAAACTATATTGAAAGATCGGATCCAGATATAAGTGAAATAAAAAGTTTAGTGCGGCGCCGCAGGCGAACCTTCTCCGGCAACAACAAAGTTACTCTACAACTTTACCTCATTTACCGCATTTATGGGCGAAAAATCAGCATATAAAGATATTTTAAATTATTACAATTTTTGTAGGCAAGTATTATGTTGTGGGTCTTGAGAATATTGCTTAATATTTTGGATACTAAACCTGCGTATGATATAGTACAATAATTAAGGCACTCTGGTCTCCAGTGGAAAAAAAGATTCCGCCAACAGTTGTTACGTAATTCTAGATAAAAATTAGAGGATATTGACTCTCTAACGAGTGTTTTCATTGTTTTTTAATATTTAGAGCAGGTTAATTTCTCTATCAATCAGAGCAATCATTACATTTTTCTTATGGCACTACAAATAATTAGTTACCCTTCCCTCCTCTATCTGAGGATGTGGTTTTGCTGTGCCAATATATCCCGATGATGCTTCTATTTTTGAAGAGCAAAATGTCTAGATTAGTATACATTTTTTTTTTTCTAAAGTGAAGTTTAGTTTATTGTGGTATTAACGAAATATACAATGATTTCTTTTATTTGTTGTGGTACAATGATCAAATTTGCTCTGGATCCTCAATTGAGCTATAACATTGGATATTGGTGCGCCCATGACGACACCACTGATTTGTTTATAAAGTTTATCAGTATATTAGAAGCACGTAGAGGGTAGTAACTCCAGGGTATTAAAGAATTTTAGTGAAGGTAATAGGTTTGTTCGTTTTGGCATTAGCGTCACGCAGTGAAACCCAGCCGTAAGCATTTTTGTTCCATTTGATGGCAAAACGAACAGCAATCAGAAAATCTAACGCTGGAGTCAATCCAGCGTTTTACGGCCACAGCTTGCGTTGAAAAAGTTTACGTGGCATCACGCGGCTAGATTTTCGCGTTACGACGCGGAGTGCCAAAACGAACAAACCTAATAGCAATTGCGCAGTTGACGTAAATGAGAAATAGCAAATAACAGAACCAAATCAGATTCAGTTAGAATGTCACAATAAATATATTTATCGTAGCTAACTTAGAATTTATTTAGTTCATATTATTGGCATAATAGTACGTTTTATTTACGTGGAATATCTACCAGATCTGTATGGTTATTTTAGTTAGCTGTAAAGTGTGGATTACTGTCATAGTTGTGCGGCTTGTTGTGCGCAGTGTTCGAGTTCCAGTTATGATTATGACAAACTGGTAAAAATGTTAAAAAAAATCAGACAGTATTATATCATGCTGATTTTAAATTCTGCAAAATAACCAGCAACTAAATATGCAAATAGGTAATATATTATAAATGATCCGCTCTCAGAAACAACTGCTCAATCAATATTTACATACACACTTCTTCTAACGACCTATTTAGATTTCAATTCACGTTTCAGCTGGGTAACGATTTCTTTTCTCTTATTATTTTCCCATATCATCTGTAGCTCGCATAAGAGCTTACCTCGTACTCGATCCATTCTCGATTCGCTTTCATTTTCGTGATCGGCAATTATGAGATCTTCCCGGTAGGTCCGTCGTGCGGATATGAAGAGATTTCGTGCTCTATTATGATGTAACACCCATACGTGTATATCCATTTTACATGGATATATACACGAGAATATCGGCAACAGCTAGGCAAATTTCTCCGCGCAGAGCGCCCGTTCATAATAAACCCCATACGTAAACTGTAAATTGAATGACTGCACGGTAGGGTGTCGGACACGCGTGTGAACTGAATTCGCGTGCAGTTCACAACTGGGACACGTGCGGTGATCTGCTAGTTGAGCGTATACGCGGGGATAGATTTTCCGTTTCCGCAGCTGTTTTTCAATGACAGCGTGAACGGTAACCAAAGCTTCAAAGCTAGTGCCCTAATTAATATTTTTTTTATTAAAAAGAAGGGTTTGTTTTTTATTGCACCTTTGGAAGTGCGTTCTTACTAAGTGTATATTTAATTACGAAGTTATAAATATCCTATTAATGGTGGAATTATTATGAAGCGTAGGGTATACTTTGTGAGACTGCCTACAATTTTATACTTTTAGGAATTTAATTATTCATTCTTGTGTATTTGTAGTGAATTAGAGTACTATAGTATAATACACCAAGTTAGTAAGTATACATAAGAAATAATATGAATAAAATTGCATTACTAGATAGTCGAAATTCTACCAAAGTTACAACAATAACAATTTTTGTAGGAAAAAAAATCATTCACACAGAACCAAAAATTGTAAATTTTCAAACAATTTTAAAGTTTCGCACAAGTTGTTGAACATACCGAGACGCGCACAACTTGTATTAAAATTTCTCACAAAATTGTTGACGAAAGTTATCGCATTTTTTGCAACAAAATATACACTTTTGTTATACAATTTATGTCAACAGAACCCATACATTAGCATTAGGTGTAGATCGCTTGTTGCAAATAATACGCTTAGGTCAGTGGTAATAGTTATAATTAATCGTCAACAAAATATTTACAGTATTTTTGCTACTGTTACAAATCTATGTAGTGAACCGACATTATAATTTTGCGTACAGATTAACTACGCTGTTGTCATAATTAATAATTTGTTTAAAAGGGGTGGTAACGCCTAAGCTATATGATTAGCTTATCAGGCCCCCTCAGAGCCAAATCTCCCTCCTAATCAACATTACGACCCCGGAAAAAACCGATTATCGTAATTGACCAGAACGAGATTTGAACCTCGGACTCCGCACTGATAGCCAAGCGTGCAAGCCACTCGACTACCAGCCAGGCAAATAATAATAATAATAATAGAACTTTATTTCCAACATTACAATATATGAAAAACATGTTAACAAAAGCGAAAAAAAAAATGTAAAAGACAGAAGAAAAAGAATGAAAAAGAGAAAAATAAATTACATACAGATTGTTGAAATACAATCTTATACAAATTATTAAATATCAGTATTAAAGTATTCTTCCAATGAATAAAAACATTTTGTCAGCAGCCATGACTTAAGAACTTTCTTGAATTTACAACAGCTAAAAGCCTTAAAAGTATTAGGGAGTTTGTTATAAATTTTTATCCCCAACACATCCAAACTAGCTGCTGTTATTCTTAAACTATGTTGAATTAAGTGAATTTTGGGATCTCTAATATTGTAAGAATGCCCGCTATTATTTTGACTTATTAATTTCTCTTTATTTTTATGAATATAATAACTAGCTTCCAAAATGTATAATTCAAAAATAGTTTAATATATTTAAAGAAATGAAGTAACTCCTACACGAGATAAGTTGATTGATACTGCACATACATCTACGGCTTTTTGTTTAAGAAAAACTGCGTTAACAAATGCACTCGAGCCCCATAGCAGAATACCGTAGAGAAGCAATGACTGAAACTCTGCATAATAAACAATTCTCAATGTTTCAAAACTTACAGCAGCTTTTAGTTGTCGCAGCTTAAAAATGACAATGTTTAACTTAGATATTAAGGAGTTGCACTATTCATCCCATGTAAGCGTAGAAGTAAAGGTTACTCCCAATAACTTTGCAGTCCTAGTGCAAGATATGATATCATTATTTAAATATATACGAGGATACGAATCGAATCTTTTTTGTAAGGTGTGGAAAAGATACATTTAGTTTTATCTAAATTCAAGGAAAGACCATTTGCACAGTACCAATCGTTCATTTGCCTATCATGATTTCAGCAGCACAAGCAGTATCCTTTTCATTAACAGCATTGATTAAAGTTGTATCATCCGCATAACAGACAACATGATAATCGCACAAAAAATTAATAACATCATCCAGAAATAGGGAAAATAAAGTTGGCCCTAAAACGGATCCTTGGGGTATCCCAATACAGTTGGGCATAAGTGAAGATCTGACGTTGTTTAGTATTAACATTTTTAATTGTTATTTCAACAAATTGCATTCCATTGCACAGAAAAGATTTTAACCAATTACTAACTTTACCCCGTAATCCCATATAATTCAATTTGTTAATTTTTATATAATATAAAATTAATATACTAGTTGTGAATAATTATTTACTGTGTAATGTGTTTTTATGAAACATAATGTGTAATTTTGTTACACAATTTGTTGACAAAACCTACCTATAAAAGGAGCTTAAGTTGCATATTGCTTGCCGCAAATGCAATAGTGATTTTTCACTAGAATTTTGCGTACAGTAAAGCTGGACTGTTGAATCAAGGAAAAAAGGGTCCTTAATTTGAGAAGTTTTGTTCTTATTAATTTATTTTGTTGTGTATGTGACATTTGCGAATTCTCCTTCGTCCAGTATACAATGTTTTTCCCGACAAATACACCAAATCAACTTTTTATAACCGTGTTTGAGTGAAATAGGAGAAGCGCCATCTTTACAACAATGGCTGCATCACATTTAATAATAATAATAATAATAATGTTTATTTGTGAGAATACAATAAGTATTTACACACGTCATGCTTAGGTAAACATAAAATATGAAAATACAAATAGGTAAAAGACAGGACATAATTTAATATACGATTTGACAAACAATAACAGTACAAAATGTTTAAAAGGTAACCAACCAGTGCATCGTCTGCGGATGCCAGACACCACAGCACTACAAGAAAATTCATTCATTTATAGCCTAAAATATTCTTCAAAGGAGTATATCATATGATTTAAATATGACTTAACACTACGTTTAAATTTATTTTCACTTTCTACAGATCTTATATTCTGAGGCAAAGCGTTAAAAAGTCTTAAACCCAAAACATTTGGGGAATTTTCACGCATCTTTAATGTATGGGAAGGAATATGAAAATTTGATGTAAATCTGGTGTTACGTGCATGGAAATCACTGTTTCAAAATAATTTATTTTTATTTTTATATGTATAATTTATTAATTCATATATATGTACAGATGGTACCGAGCAGTATTTAAAATTTTTTAAAGTACGGCCTACATGACTCACTGCTCTTAATACCTGCATTGGGTTAATTGGGCGTAATTACTAACAATTTTCGTCCAACAGTATAGTGTAAATATTACTATGAGGATTCTTCTCTGTGCAGGTACCATTAAACAACGCGTTTCTCTCTAACCTTGAAGCAAAAGCTGCATCTGTCAAATTAAGGAGAAATTTTTATGGAAATTGTAGAGCCAATTAGCCTTTCCGGATCTTATAACGGACCATGAGCGATTACCATATCTCACGAAATTCGGATGAGTAGATTACATCATAAAATACTTTTTAATATGCGCGATTTCCATGCAAACGGTTTTATAATTTTCAGAGGTGACTCTTATAATCAATCAACTCAAAGTTTCACCTTGTCGGCGCAACCGATAGACAAAAATAGGAAACATAACTGCTTTATTCTCGTATTGGGCTTTATCATTGACGAATCCTTGTGCAAAACTCGAGTAAAATCAACTATGATACTAAAAATTGAGGGCTAAATCGTTTTATGTTTCTATCAAAAGAGTATCGTATTTGATATTTAATTATTCTTTGATACATACGAGTGTTTATGGAAGAAAATATCGATACTTTCAATTCGGCCGGATAGTTTTAAAATAATATAAAATTATCCATTATTGATAGAACGATTTTTTTAATAAATGTAGTTTGTTAATATAATGAAAATAGTATATTTCACTAAAATATGTACAAACAATTAACAAATAATTTAATCTTTACATTTTGAAGTGTAAAACTAGTTAATTCTACTAAAAAAAAGAAAATAATAATAATTTCAATATCACAAACAGTACTTTACAAAATAACTCAAAAACGTTCGGTACGCTATGTATTTTGTTATTTTAATTTGGTTTAACCATAAATCAACAAAAAATGTATGTTAAGATTTTAATGTTGCTGTAAGCTAAAAATTCTAAAAGAAATAGAAAAACTATTAGAGCAAATAATTTGTGTTGAATGGAACGTGCGTTAAAACAATATATTTTTCTTCTGTCTAACGTTCACAATATGTTAAAGTCTATTGCGTATTGCATTTAGCGGTTTAGGAAATCAATTATTGTTTAACAAAATTTTCGGTAATCCATACATAACTCGCTTTTATTAGCGCAATTTCAAACTGTATGCTACAATATTTATTAGAAACAATCGTACACTAAATATTTTCAACAAATCATTCATGATAACATAAATAGATGCAAACCGTAACTGACAATTTTGCGAAGTTTTGAGATGCCCCTTCAGTCAATTTTTGAGGCGAAAGCACTCATTCAGGCTTTTGGGTGTGCAAAAGAGAGCTCTCATTAGCATATTGATATACAAGATTAATGCAAGAGCTGTGGATAAATTGGTCATTCTAAAGCCTAGCTTCAGATTGTACGAGAATAATCCAGTATATATTGACTTGAGTTTCCGTTCAAGTTAAAATTAAATCTAAGATTATTCATTAAACTTTAAGAACTATATCTCTATCTCTACCCAAGGCATATAAGATGGTCTCCATAAAAGCTTTTTGTTCTGACAAGTACTCTTTCCAAAAAATAAAATGAAAAAACTTTCTTCCGAAACATACTTAAGTTTTCAACATTGGTTACGAACGGGATTATCACAAACAGTTGAATTCTTGAGACAACAAGATTAATAATATACATTGGTTTTCAAGAACACATAGAAAGATAAGCTACCTTCTGGCGTCCACGTTATTTACATATGAATACTGCTAGATCGGTTTAAAAGGAATATTCGGATTGTTGCCCCTATTACGAAGGCCAGGATACTTGGAAATAGAGTCTAACTATAGAAAATGATTCACACAAGTGAAGCACAAAAAATACAACTGAAAATATCATTGGAGAAATGTTCGGCTTCTATTAAAAACTCTCAACTAACAGCAATAAACAGGAACAAAGATCGAAACAGCTGAAGGGGCGCATTGAATTCAGGCAGCGCCACCTACAGGCAGAATTTATTCAATTCCTTTCGTAATATTTTCTATTTGAAGAAAATGACGCCAGATTCAGAAATTCACATATATTTTGAGAAGACTTTCTTGGCCGGTATAAATTCGACACTCTACAGACTATGATCGTAAATTCCTGTTAGAAATTCTTCTCCTCTTCTCCAAAAAAGTTACCATGTATTATTTTTTCGATATCAATATATCTACATGAAATCTGATTAGTAACAACGGCATTGCCTTAGTATTTTTCATAAAATTGCTGGAAGCATTATACACTTTCTAGTTTTAAACGCGGATTTTCTTTTCACAAAAATATTCTATATATGACGTTTTTTAAATGACACACTACTGATTTTTGGGTTTTAATAATTATTATTAGTTTTGTATTTTCAATGTAATAATTGTCTGACCTAATTCGTATTTTAGTGGCCAATAATATTAGGTTCTAATCGTTTGTTAACAAAAATATTTACAATGAATATATAATGAAAGATCACATTTTTAAGAAAGAACTACAGAAGAACATTCTACCTTTCGTTAATTATTTTATCTCCTCTTTTTCGACATGTTTATCATACATTTAATCTATACACAAATTCTGGCAGCATTGCCAAAAATACCACCACAAATATACAGATTAGACATTATCAATCGCTTAAGGTAGAACTTGCTGTAAATAAACATTTTTATCTGAACGTTTAAAGTCTACCGCTAGTCTAAACTTCGAACAACCTTCAAAAATTGTTTATAGCTTCTACAACGTATCCAAAAAAAAGTTTAAAAGGATAAACATGTCACCCGTTGTTTGTTGTAACGACACCAATTACGTAGATTTGTTTCAAAAATAACGTAGTCTGTTGTGTCCTTACTACAAAGACAATTTGGGTTATCAGTTTTTCATATATGAAATACTAAATATGTGTATATGTGTATCTAATTATGAATGGAAAACACTACTTTTGTTTATAAAATATGTTTACATTTTTAGGTAATTTCATTATATGAGTTTTAAAAATGGAAGCAAGCCTTTTATAACGAAGCAATGCCTAATACATTTTAATAATCCGGTAATGTACAGATTGATTCTAATATACCTACTCTGCAAACATGCAAAAAGAATAAGAGCAATTTATTTCGTTACATCATCGCAGTGGCATTCGCTAACTGTTCTAATTAGCATGAATTTCAGAAGTCCGCGCTCCGACATGATACACGTTCAAGGGTAAGGCGGAGGTTGTCCAATCTAGATACAGTCACTAATTGCATGCTGCAGGTCTATTGTAGTCGGTGACACTTGGCAGGAAACTGCCAATTAGGGGTCTCTTAATTAAGTACTACTCCTACATCGGATCATCTCCCCACTGAACGCTGGTGGCGCGACAATACGCCTACAGAACTCGACACGGTCGACTGTACAGCTGTTTCACGTCCGTGTCATATGGGTAGTTTGGCAGAATTTTAACAGTTTGTTAACACAAAATACATTATTATGTGTGTGTTTGGTGTGCGTTTGGGGTGTCTCAACTCTCAGCTGGGACGTCAAATATCATGTTCGGATCATTTATGAGGCCGATAGAGCCGGCAACAGTACGGCACGGATACTTCAGCTGGAACAGATCTCAACAGGAAGATAAAAATATCACGACAACGTTAGGATGTGTTACGAACGATGTCCGTCCATTAATTTATTGGGTAGCGGAGGATAGTAGATGACATTAGCGTTTCTTTTTTGCATTTAGTAAATTATTAACATTTACACCGTGAATTAGTGCGTGTATGTGTGATTACAGTTACTGCATAATGGACATAAAAAATTCAATGATTGCGTTACATTGCGACATTTTTTTCTGCACCGAAGATTTTTCCGGTTTGTGAATTTTAGGCAGGCAATACAATTTAGGAACCGTCGGATTTGGTATGGACAGTTGGTACCTTAAACTCGCAATGATTAAATTCCGGCAACTTCTAGTAATTTGAAAGGTTAGATAAGAGTAAATAAACTCATTCTTTCGTTCATACAGCAGTTTAAGATATGATTACTAGTTTCGGCTTTTAACAGTCATCTTCAGATCACTGGAAGTGCAAATTGATCAATTGATTAGCATAAATAATTGTGTTAAAATTTAAATATAAAACGTATGAAATTAAAACTAGTAGATGTAAATAGTATAAGTTAACAATAACAAATGACATTTTAAAAAATTATGCATTAAAAGTTTACTTACACGTCAATAGGTAAAATTGTCTATCATTAAGTTAAAAAAGACCAAACATGAATAATAAATTACGTGAACACCAACATTTATATATAATAATTGAATATAAATTTAATATACATTAGAATATAAGAAAAAACTATTTCAAAATGAAAATAATACAAATGATTTAACATATGCAAAACGTGTCTATGTGTTATTTATTGTAAACCGAAACTGCGACAGATTGTTTAAAAAATTATGTATGTGAACGTGTGTGTGTTCCTTGTGAATGTGTGTGTTTTGTATATGTGTGTGTAAAAGTTATTGAGGTTGTCTAAATATGGGATGTTAATGCTGTGTTAAACTGGTTGTTAAATCCAAATACGTGAAGATTGGTTTAATGTTATAATCTATTTGTTCATTTAAAAGATGTATGTTACGTGTTGTTAGGTATGTCTAGTAATTTCTTTGATATCTCCAATCATTGCTCCTAGAGAATTCTTCTTCTCTTATACAGTCCGGTCAAAAACAAATAATCAGGTTTGTTCAAAATAACTATTTTATTTCCTTTATCCGCTTTTAGATAAAAACAATATTTCTCTTTCGAACTTTTAGTAATTCTAAGGTGACTTGTGTTTCTGTTATTAGTTTCGTGCATCATTCAGATTTACGGTATTTTTGATTTTTATAGGTACTAATGCAGTACTTAAGTCCTTTATTTGAGAGAACCATTAGATTTATCAGAAGCCTTAGAAGATTGATTACATACTAGTGGTGTGTTTTCCAAAGAACATATTGTCTTATTGCTTTCTCTGAAACATGACGAAATTTCTTATTCTGACAGACCATTTTTAAATGGAATTTTCGATTAATTCCTTCAATCGTTCGCCTGGGAAAATCATACCATTTCTTCTAAATTGTTTTCATCTAAATATCTTATTATGTTCAATCCGTGAAGAATTCTCGTAACGTATACAATTCTACCTATGATTTATTTCGTTTGCCGTACTGATGTTTTATTTCGTCTCGCAACTACTGATCTTTCCTAGAGTGAATTAAATTTGAAGTTTTCTTAAAAATGTTTGATATATGAACTTTTATAAATTTAGGAAACACATTATGTTTTTGCTTCAGAAACGTTTGAAAAATATTAGCACGGATTACCTTAATACCTAGTAATCGCGTTATTGCAGCAATTTAATTTTTTGAGCTGGAGGAGAACTATACCATACTACATTTTGCAGGAAATTATAATAAACCTTTCTTTGGCTATACTTCCGTAAGAGGACCACTCATTTGGGGATTTCTATGCATACTAATGGAAATAGCATGTGTTCCTGAGTGTAAAATGGCTATTCATTTTTTGAGCAAATGAAAACAAAGTACTAAAAACAGTATTCGAAAAGTGCTATTTCGAGGTTATGTGCGAGGCGTTTTTGACGGATTTAACATGCTGTAGCAATGATGTGGAAGGAAAAGTTACTAAAATTTAAACAAAACAGGCGCAAAGTTCAAACGAACTAGATTGAATTGTGAGTGCAATTGTCAGTGTAGACATTGCAATTAATTTTTCTCTAAATCCTCCTCTTCTTTATGGTGCGTAGGCCTATTTGTAGAGATGTTTTGCCTTTTAGTGCCGCCGAAATAAAATAAATTAAATAGGTTTCTGATTTCTTTTAACGTGAAGCCCTAATTCTGACTATTACAACATCCGTCCACGGAATGTTAATGGAGAAGAGCATTGTAATGCATTGCAGTTTTTTTTTATGATTCCACGATATTCAGCTACTGCTTTATTTGCCGTAAAGTAGCTTACTAAATTGCATAACACATGGTTAAAACGCAGTGACCTGTCTTTGTGAGAGCTTCGAGAACGCTGGGAATTAGTTGCAAATTGTTTTGAGTTTCAAACAGCAGGAACGAAGGACAACTCATGATTAGGTACTTTAATTATAGAGCGACAGATCAAAAACCAAATCGAATTATAAATTGTATGTGGTGCGAACAAGTTGTATTAGAACATTTCCAAGAATCTACAACATTTATTTAAAAAGCTGTATTTACTACTTTCTTTCTTGTCTCGTAGATTTTCATGATCTTTTTGTTTGTAATATCTCAAAAAAGAAAAGATGGGTACAACATGTGGATTGCGACGATGAATATTTGAACACCAGTGGTGCAGTATGTACTTTTTTCTTTGTATTTTTTTCCGTGGGAATCCATTTTAATGTTAGTTTCAGAAGTTTAAAAAATTGGTAAAAAATAATGTTGGTTAAATATTTATTATTTTTTTTTATTTCTTTATTTATATATATTTTTTCCTTCATACACACTGAGCCTAAAATTTAGAACACAGTTAGAATAAAAATCTTTTTTTTTTTAGAAATAAAAAATTTAAAAAAAGGAACACTACAAATCTAAGCAAAATTTACACTAATTTGATTAATTCAAATTAATTAATTCCAGGTTACATTTAATTTAAACTATTATGAAATTAGCCTAAAATAGGCCAGGATACTTGGAGAATAGAGTCTAACTATAGAAAATGATTCACACAAGTGAAGCACAAAAAATACAACTGAAAATATCATTGGAGAAATGTTCGGCTTCTATTAAAAACTCTCAACTAACAGCAATAAACAGGAACAAAGATCGAAACAGCGGATGGGGCAGCATTGAATTCAGGTAGCGCCACCTACAGGCAGAATTTATTCCATTCCTTTCGTAATATTTTCTATTTGAAGAAAATGACGCCAAATTCAGAAATTCATATATATTTTGAGAAGACTTTCTTGGCCGGTATAAATTCGACACTCTACAGACTATGATCGTAAATTCCTGTTAGAAATTCTTCTCCTCTTCTCCAAAAAAGTTACCATGTATTATTTTTTCGATATCAATATACCTACATGAAATCTGATTAGTAACAACGGCATTGCCTTGGTATTTTTCATAAAATTGCTGGAAGCATTATACAGTTTCTAGTTTTGAACGAGGATTTTCTTTTTCATAAAAATATTCTATATATGACTGATTTTTGGGTTTTAATAGTTATTATTAGTTTTATATTTTCAATTTAATAATTGTCTGACCTAATTCGTATTTTAGTGCCAATAATATTAGATTCTAATCGTCATAAATTTTCTGGTTTGTTAACAAAAATATTTATATTTTATTATTTATTTTTATTATTATTTTTTTTATTTCTTTATTTATATATATTTTTTCCTTCATACACACTGAGCCTAAAATTTAGAACACAGTTAGAATAAAAACCTTTTTTTTTTTAGAAATAAAAAATTTAAAAAAAAGGAACACTACAAATCTAAGCAAAATTTACACTAATTTGATTAATTCAAATTAATTAATTCCAGGTTACATTTAATTTAAACTATTATGAAATTAGCCTAAAATAAAATTTATGAAACTTATCAAAAGCTTGGATTAAAGTTATTACATTAATATTATTATAAGATCCACAGTTATAATATGTACCATCATTAGCAAATTTAGGTAATGCGCATCTAAGCTGCGCAAATCTTCGATTACTAATGCAATTGAACCCTAGTAGCAAAATTTAAATTTTCCGCAATTATTTTTAGTAACTTCAACATTGAAATACTAAATTACCAATGATTTTGTATTAGATTATTATTTTTTTTCCATGGGCGGGTGTAATCCGAAAAGGCAACTCGGCCAAAAAGACCTATAGACTAAAGACTAGATTACTAGTTACTTTGATGTCTTTCTGTTGAAGTTACCAAAAATCTTTGTGGGTAACTTAAGTTTGCTACTAGGGAAGTTACAGTGCACAAAAACAGTAATTAAAAATAATTTGCAAACAATTCTGAATTACCCGTTGCTCGACACACAGTATTTGTTGTTTCGGTTGTATAAATAATCGAAGATTTGTAGAGCATCAATTTGAATTTAATTTGTTAAGGATAGTGCAATGCTTAATTTAACTAAATCCCCCATATAACTCGAATAGCGTCTCACCTAGAAACATTGTGAAACTAAATTAGACAATCTTGCCGAACAAATATACATATGACTAACAATTCTAAATGCGATAAGCGCCATAAAAGATTTTAATTAGCTTAATGTTTGTTTGAAACGTTCCTTCGGATTATAATAAAGATAACAGATTGTTTGTTCATTAAAAAAAGTAACACTGAAAAAACCGTTGCTGTTGTAAAATAGAACACAATATTTAGAAACGTATTTTATTGCTTACATGATATTTGGATTAAATAAACTTGTAGTAAACATTTTGCCACGAAATCTTGTTTACTCATTCAAATAGCATTTATGGTTCTTTTTACTAACTAAAATATTCAGAAAATTTTGATGGTGAAACAAATTATTTTCAAGGAAAACACACAAAATTAATTATTATATGGAATTGAAACTCCCACCGTTTTTATTTCTTCCGATGTTTTCTCGCAACTATCGGGAACAATTGGAAGAATTCTCCATCCTTTTTTAAGCAGCGAAGTATTTTTGGTTACACAGCATTTTTGACATTGAAAAATATATACTTTTCAAAGGGAATTACAACATTCAGTATTATTTGATGACAGGAAATTGGGGGATAGATACTTTCAGTTGTCGCTTTTTATTATTTTTTCATTTCCTTGGGTATGCCGGTTTTTGTTTAATTACAAAGATGTTCTTTTTACGTTTTGGAAAATTTATTGTTTCCTTTTTCACATTTCATTTTTTATCCTACAAACATTTACAACCATTAAAACTTTAAAACTTAACATTTTACTTATTAATATCTAAAGTCATAATTAAACAAAAAGAAAAAAGTACATGATTGAAAACTTACATTAGTTATTTCCATCTTTTTTGTTTCCACCTTTGGGGTGTAGTCAATAAATTCTTTAATTACATTTAAACTTAAAATTGTAAAACACATTTGTACATTATACAAGTCAACTAACAAATATATACTAATGCGAGAGGCCGTTCGATTTTGTTTTCTACTCAGATTTATGCAAATTTCGCCATTACAGTTTATCATACGATAAGGTGCATGACGACTCAATTCGTTTTCTCATTAGAATTTACTACTATCAAATTATTATAAATTTAACTTAGGTTATTTATGTCGTTTTTATCATTGATTGAATTTTTATTACTTTTTTATACCACATTTCTTTGAACAGTCTTTTATAATAATTATTTTCTATATCTAAAATTTCCGTTTTATTGAAGTTGAAATTATGGTTGTTATTTAGTGCATGTTTTGCCAGAGCAGTAGAGTTTACATTTTGTGTGTTAATGCTGTATTTGTGAGAGTGAATTCTATGTATTTTTGTGATTGTCCAATGTACACCCCTTCACAGTTTTGACAGTTAATTTTATAAATTGTATGTGTTTGTTTATTAAAATCTATTGCTTCTTTAGTTTTTGTGAACCACTTTTTATTTGCGTAATTTGGTTTATGAGCAATTTTGATGTTGTATTGTTTCAGGAATTTTTGTAAATTCTCTGACAATTGTTCTGTATATGGTATAGAAATATTTTTTTTTGTTCTCCTTTTCATTTTAGTCTTATTTTGTGGGTTGGTTTTAGTTTTATTTTTATTTTGTGTCAATCTTTTTTTTTATATATTTATCTATAAATTGAATTGGATAATTATTATTAATTAACATTTCTTTTATTTTATTTATGTTATGCTTGCTATTAGTTTTTTTCTGAGAAAGCTATGCACCTGTCAACTAACAAGGGAACACCGGCGGGTGTCCCCCTCCGATTTCGATGAAACTTAACAGATCGAAAGAGTACCTTAAAATAAGAGACACGTATTTTTTTTTATCGGCGTATCCGCACGATTTTGGGGTACAGCCCCCTAAAAAGTTTGGACGATTTTTCAATTTTTGCAAATATTTCCTAAATTATAACAGATATTACATTTTCTTCTTAACATAATTTGCAGCATATTGCATGGCCCTAAGGGTGGCATGTCCGTATTCGCAAAAAGTTAATAACGGGGAGGGGTACCTGTACCCCCATTTTTTTAACATTTTTTCTTTTTCTTATTTATCAAAGAAAGCCGATTTTACATAGAATACGATGATGTAAAACAAGTTTAGAAAATTTATAATTGTAAAAATAGAAAAATAATAATAAAGCTTCAAAATTAATAAACTGGTGTATTTGATATAAATCAAATGAACTATAACAGATATAAGTTTTATTCCTTAACATAATTTTCAGCATAATACATGGTCTCAAGGTAGATATCTATAAAAAGCTAATAACGGGGGACGGGTATCCATACCTCCGCATTTTTTTAATAATAAGTTTAATTCATTATTCATCAAAAAAGATCGCTTTTACATAGAAAACAATGGTAATAAATTTGGAGGATTAATAATAAAATAATTGTAATAATAATAATAATGTTACATTAACAACAATTATTTGTTATCGTTATTCGCTGCTCTCCTTACTTAAATATTTCTTAATTTAGAATTGTATCTACTCGACAAGCTATGGTGAAACCTTTCTATGCCTACTAACTTATACTATATACTATACGAAGCTTTTATCGGTGGTAGCAATATAAATTGTTTTATCAATTGCAGTTAGTGACTGCATTTTATATATTTCCTTAATAAAATGTTATTCATTCTTAGAATACCATAATCCTTTAGTGCGTATATATGAACAAATTTGCTACACAGAACGAAGGATTAAATAATACGTACATATATATTTTTTAATTTATTTCAAGTTTTTCGTGCAATGTAGGTGTACAATGTAAGTATTCAATGGAGCATAAATATAACTAATGTATTTGTAACGATTTCGGAAACAATAGAACAGAATTAGAAAAACATTATAATGGTTATAAATGTTTAAATACATTACATACTGTAATGCGATATTGGTATATATGTAATTGCAATAGCGAACAAGATTAATATACATACAGTAATTAAGCTATGTAAGTATTAAGTAGTGATAGTCTGTGTAAAATGTTTAAATACAGATTTGTTTGCACCATGAACACCGCACAATAGCTGGTTTATTTGCAAATACTACACAAGGTGTAGACTGCGCATCTTTGTTAAACAAACTCTACAGGATTTTTAAAGGCCCAGGTCTTTCCCAACGTATCCACTCTTATACCACGAGTACTTGAATACATCGAAAAATCTTGGAGAAGAAAACTTATTATGGGTTAGGGATTGGAACTTAATAATATTATTTCTCTGATGTAAATCTATGTTGTAGTTCATAAGAATCACTATATCTGTCGGAGCGATTTTCCTTTTTTGAATTTTTGGATGACACCTGCCAAAGCACGTGGCTTGGATTTACCACTTTTCCAGTAGTCGACAGCTCTAGTTTTGTAATCTAGGACTATAACGCTACCGCCTTCTTCAGGAACACATGCAATATCTTCATAATTGTCTTCTTCGTCCTCTGCTGTTTCTTCCAAAAATTGCGCTTCATGTGGTTCTGCTAATTCTTCAAACTCTAATCACGTTACATCTTGAAAGGAGAACATGGCGTCTTGTTGAGCAGATACAATTATATTTTTCAGGGCGTCATGCAACTCACTTTCTTGCGGTGTCAAAGGAATTGTTGCGATGTTAGTAACTTGAAACGTTGCAAGTAACATGCTCAACACATTTGCTATATTTACGACCGCCAACTGTGCGAAACTATAGGTACTGACCTACACTGCACGAAAAACGACTTCTAATGTTCTCCTTTGGAATACTCGTCTTATATACCTATTTCCTAAATGCAGACGTGACCACTTAAACGTTCGTGGTTAATTACTATGGCATTCGGGGATTATTTTTATCTATATAATAATATGATTAATCACCAGATCCCTTATCGCGTTAAATTTATAATGCAAATTACCAATTATATCTGAAGTGACTGAATGATTAATTAAATTCACGCATGCGTAGATAAGTGCATATCAAATTCATCACAATAGACACGTACATATATTTATTTTGAGTTATTGTTACTATTATTAATTTTCTAAATTCCTGTTTATTATACATCACCGTTTTCTATGTAAAAGCGATCTTTTTTTGATGAATAATGAATAAACTTATTATTAAAAAAATGCGGGGGTATGGGGTACCCCGTACCCCGTTATTAGCTTTTTATAAAAATATCTGCCTTGAGACCATGTATTGATGATGGAAATTATGTTAAGGATAAAAACTTATTTCTGTTATAGTTCATTTAATTTATATCAATAGACAAGTTTATTAATTTTGAAGCTTTATTATTATTTTTCTATTTTTACAATTATAAATTTTCTAGACTTGTTATATATCATCGTATTCTATGTAAATCAGCCTTCTTTTGATGAATAAGAAAAAGAAAAAAAGTAAAAAAATTGGGGGTTACGGGGTACCCCGTCCCCCGTTATTAACTTTTTGCATGCAATATGCTGCAAATTATGTTAAGAAGAAAATGTAATATCTGTTATAATTTAGGAAATATTTGCAAAAATTGAAAAATCGTCCAAACTTTGAAGGGGGCTGTACCCCAAAATCGTGCGGATACGCCGATAAAAAAAAATACGTGTCTCTTATTTTAAGGTACTCTTTCGATCTGTTAAGTTTCATCGAAATCGGAGGGGGACACCCGCCGGTGTTCCCTTGTAAGTTGTTAATCGTACTTATTTTGTATCTTGTGGGTGTTTGTGATAAAAAGTTTAAATACCTTCCACAGTGTGTTGGTTTAGAGTATCTACCAATTTGTGTAAATTTTTTCGTTTTTATGTGATATCGTTATTTCAAGAAAATTTATTGCGGAATTAGTTTCATTTTCTAATGTGAATTAAATTCGTTGATGATAGTTATTGAATTTTTCTAAAATATATTGATCTTGTTTTGAGGTATTGCAAAAATGCAGTCATCTACGTACCGTTTAAAAAATATAATATGTGTATCAATTTTGTTCAGTATATCTTGTTCAACTTTCTCCATAACTAAATTTGCTATGACTGCTGAGATGGGTGACCCCATTGCTACACCATAACACTGTTTACAATAGTTCTTTTCAAAATTAAAATATATACTATTTAAACATAAAGTTACGGCCTCCATGAAATTTTCTAGATTTAGTGGCGTGTGCATTTTTAAAACGTTCCATTTTTCTGTTATGGCTTGCAGTGCTAGATCGATTGGTATATTTGTGTACAATGAAATCACATCCAAGCTAATTATTTTATATCCTGAAGGGATTGTTTGGGTTTTAATAAAATTGGTAAAGTCTCATGATTTCTTACGTGATATTTTGTTTTACCTAAAATTTGACTTATAGAGTTTGATAGAAATTTTGCTAAACTGTATGTTGCGCTTTGTATATTTGGTACTATTGGTATAGACAAACAAAATGTACCATTTTGTTTGTGTATTTTTGGCAACCCATAAATTCGTGGTGCTTGTGCATTATTGGTTTTTAAATTACCCGCTTGTTCTTTGCTTATATACCCTTCTTTTTCCCATTTATTTACTAAACTATTTACAGATTTTTGAATTTTCTGAGTGGGATCGTTTTTTAGCTTTGTATATGTGTTATTATCTTCTAACATATCTAACATCTTTGTTTGGTAATCAGCTTTAAGGATATATATTTCAGGGTGTTCTTTAATCATTTTTTGTTTGTTTCTAGAATTGCTGAATAAAGGGGGTGCTTTTTCATTTTATGTAATTGACTGTTCTCATGCCAGCTTTTAAAGTTTGTTATAACGTGTACTAATTTACATCTTATTTCATTCTGAATTGTTGCTTCAAAATTTTTTATGTTCGTTTCAATACTAGCTATTACATCTACTGTAGGTTATTTTTTCTCTATAGAAACTGTATTTTGGACCTAAACTAAGGATTAATTGTACATTATCTGGTATTTTTATATTTGTCATATTTTGTAACCAATTAGGATTGGACTTTTGGCAACATATTTTCTTGGTCAAAGATTTGTCTTTGACGTTCTTTTAATTTTATTATTTTTCTTTTGTGATTCTAAAAAGATTTTTACTATATTTTCAGGCAAAACATTATATAATTTTTCTTTTATTTGTTGTGATATATATTTATATTTTTTAATATTTTGATTTGTTTCTGTAATGTGAATGTTTAACTTTGCAAAATAAAATCTGTTTATTAAATTTTATAATTTCTTCTGGCATTTTTTATTCTCAATTTTCAAATGCTTACTTTTCATTTTTAAAAAAACCTGAAAATTGAGTCGTCTACACCTTAACTGAAATGTTAATTTTTCCTCTTCTTTTCCTAATCTTCTAATGTTGTTGCTATATTCTTTACAAAATTTTGCAGTTTCTCGGTTGAAACTATTGTGTCGCTTTTTATCAATTTAGATTATAGGCCCAAAAACGTTTAACATTCTTTCCAATTCCTACTAATAACTCTACTCCTTATAAATCTTCTACTCTTTAATCATCTAATATTTATGCTTGAGTACTGAAAAACTTTATTACCGACATTATATAGCAGCATGATACGTATATTTGTGTGATCCGTTCGGAGTTCTAAGTAAGACCAATCACTTGAATCGATTGCGAATTCGGAAATACGTTTCATGTAAATTTGGAAGACTTTCAATAAACTGCTTAGTTATAATTTCGCTTTTGAGATTTAACGATTTATGTATTCAAAATTTAAACGGTATAGCCTTTAGAATTTCTAAAATAGAATCCGGGTAGCGTGCGTAGTATCAAACGTAACCACATAAAAGAGCTAACAAATCTGTCGACATGGATTAAAGGAATTAAAACACACTCCGACTATCACACGTCTTCGAAAGTAACATCCTATTTACACATAAAGTAAGATATGTACACATATATACATGTATTTAATTGCAAGACTTCACTCCTGAGGTTTCTGGTATATATAACGGTCTGTTAATGTTACATGTTAACTTTACGGCAACTGAGCCAATCAAGATTACGCCAGAAGATAAGAAGTAAACCATGAATGGGCTGCGTTATTTTATTTTTTGAACACCTAACGTCAATGAATGCAGTTTATAACAATGTATAATGCATATGCATACTGGACTTTATTTATTGCAATTGTTAAGTATAAAAATCTAATGGGAAATATTGCCATAACATCTTAGAACAGGGCGTATTGTTAGAAAAGCTATAATGCTAAAACAATACTCCATCAAATTGAGTAGTAAGTTAAAAGGTAACATACATTCAAACTATAAAACTGAAAGGGAAATAAAACACGAAAATTATGAAATGACGTGAGCGCAATCAAAAATACATACCGGATGCCTGTGACAATAATGGAATTAATCAAAAACCTTTGCTTTGTATTATATTGACGTCCTCCTAAAAATATTCAACCATACCACGTATATTAACAAACATCTTGTTTGCCAAGAATGGTAAGTATTTACTTCAAAAACCTAATATTGTTATAACCTTACGATTTGATTCGAATTCAATACATAACTTCTACCATTCCAGAAGTAATTTATAAAGTGCTTTTATCGTTGTTCTGGGGACAGCGCTCGCATGTAAAAATCCAGCATTCAACGTTCGAATACTAACCACTTCCACGATTTTATCTTGCCGTTTACTGTTATTACGTTAGGTGACGGTAATTAGATTAACAGTGTGCACCTGTAGCCTATAAACTTCAGTATTAGCTGTTCATTTGCAATGAATTATGTCGCAGGTCTTTGTCAAGGCGTTTCAGGAAGTTCAGTCAATTAGTACCACACAATAATCTTGATTGTGTTGAAATTACCTAACGTTGAAGTCAGTGTTGAATGTTTTCCGAAGGCAAACATCAGTAAATTATCACATTTCTATTGGATTTTTTTAAACCGATACAACATTGCGTATTAGTAATAGCCGACGTGTTTGCAAATTAGTATGTGGTAGTATAATTTGACAAATTAAAGTAATGTTGGTAATTTGCAATAGAAAGTGTGGCACATGTAGTGAACGCAATAATTATTGCCCCTATACATTAATATTTGTTTTTAGTTAGCGGCATAGCATTATAAGGGCTTAGTATGTTTGGGGTTTTTTCTTATAATTTTATTATAAATAATTATTAGTGCAAAAATAATCAACATCTTCAAACGCAGTTTATAAAACTCCTTTGTTCCATTTTTACAGAGGTAAAACCTATTTCACTTTTAGTATTTGCCTTTTGATAATTTACAAGAAGTATTATCATTGTAAGTATTTGCTACAGACCCCTTCCTAAGTATATTAGCGGAACATTATTTGCCAGTCCGTAACGAGTTTTCTCCTGATTCATCTATGTGTTTTCCGTCAAATAATCCATTCACAGTGTGGATGATTATCATTTATGCATATCTGGGATGATGGACAGAGACACAGCAGCAAACTGCTGTAACTGGATTTAGTAAAATACAGAGATTTACGTGTTGAGGTGTAAAAGGTGCAATAAAGAGTACTCCTACAGCAACAATGAAATTCTTTCTATATCACCCTCGTCATCATTTGCGGATAATGGCGGCAAGAATGATGTACCATCTCAGATTGCAACAAGTACCAGGTGACAAATATGCCGAATTGCGACACAATAACATTGTTCTTATGGAAAGCAACCTTTTGGGAATGAGATCTGACCACGTAATTTTGACGTATCTATTCAACGCAAATACGAGGTGGGAATCAGAAAAGCCAAGAACGGGATTGGAGCTGGAATTTTCAGTAACGTGGGAAGCATTATGATTACCCTTTCTCTAGGCAAATATACCACGGCTTTTAAGGCATAATTGCATTGTGTAATAGAAATCAATCAGAGGGCTTATAAAAACAAACGGATCTATGTTAAAACAGACAACCAGGCGATCCTGAGGGCATTACCTTGAATCCCAAGATACAATCAAGACTTGTTTTGAATATATTCGTGAACTGAGTACTCGACACACCTTTGCACACTTTGCAGTGGGTGCCGAACATTCGGCAATTAAAGAAGACAATAGCAGGATCAAATAATAATAAAAATAAAATAGTGGTTTATTTGCCAAAGTACATAATACACTATAAAATACTATAAAGCAATAAAGTACAAAATGTGACGTCAGATAACATCAGTAATGGAAAAAGTGCAGGCCAAAAATAAGAACACAAGAATCATTGGAACACTGTAACCAGGTAAATTTATGAAAAGACCTTTATTAAGTGGCCACTAAAGAAGAATATGGAAGAACTACAACAGCTCAGTAGAAATTATGTTCGCACCGTAGCAGATTTTCTAACAGGACGCTGTACACTGAAAGGAACTCCACAGGAAATTTGGATCATCACTGGAGCTAGCAACTGCAGACTGTTATATTATGGTACAGATTACTTACCACATCCTGTGTAAGTGCGAGGCTCTGGGCGCAAAAAAAAGCAGGTAATTCTTGCCAAACTAAAAAAATAAACTCAGAGGATCACTTCGATCAACCAGCCAGTTACTTGTATAGATCAGTACCAGGACATCATGATATTAGAATAGCTGGTATCATTTAATTAACTAAAGAAATAGATGATTAAATACAATAACAGGTCATGGTGAAAGATGATACTAGGAAAAGCCGCCAAGGATTGATGAAATAACGATTCCTTTTTACATAATTCTAAGCTCTCGCTGTATATTTTCAGGTTTACCAGAGAAACAAGTTCTACAAAAAACATTTCAACTATGAAGATAATACACTAGACAAAATTGTAATAACTTACATAGGAATAATGAAAGCCACAAACAATTAAAGAGTGTAAAAGACATTGTTTTATAGTAAATTAAAACTCACAACAAGAGTCCAAGAACCACGTGCGGTGATATAGGTTAATAACGCAAAGCTGTCAAACAGTAAGCCCGCGAAATAAGATGGATGTAGTACCAATTTAAGAAAAAACAAAAAACTTTAAGACTAGAAAATCCCCCACCCATATGCATTTAGTTCCATCACAAATTCTGGGACCTCCTGTAGTGGTGACTGTAAGCAATATATTCTCACTAATAATAGTAATTAGGTTTCTAAAACCGTTTTAATTTTAATAAGGCTGAGACAATGAAGATTTAGTTATAGCGACCAATTTGAGCTCTCGTAAATGGCCCTTAAGGCAGCTCAGCATCTTGTTGACTAGAATCTAGGGAAAGGTCAGTCTTGTCAAAGACATATACCTGTTTTCTTTGGCGACAGAACAGTGACAGAAAGTATGCTCAACTATCTTCTCATCTTCCAAACAGTCGCCATTCAGTTTTATCACGTTGCTGCTTCTGTGCAGCTGGTTTCTCATGCTGCAGGGACTTGTATCAATAGAAATAATTACTTTGGCAATTTTGCGGCTATGTTTAAGTAGTTTTTTGGCCTGACATGATTGCTGTCCTTTCAAGTCAAAAAGACATCAGATCTTCCAGTATTACAGCATTTTCTGGTTTGCCCAAAAAATGATTTGCCGTTTAATTACCGTGAGAGTTATTTTAATAACAGATTTCTGGTACCTGAAATATTTCTTAGGACACTTCCTTGTAAGAGTATCAATCTCTAAATCATGAATGATGATCAATTATCAGATTGAATTGATTATTATGTGTTCCTAATTAAGTTAGAGCGTTTTTACACGTGCAGATAAACTTTGGGTTGCATTTAGGTGCCTATTGTAAAAAAAAAAACATAAAAGATATTCGGCTATCGCTGAACATAAATACTTAATTTATAAAAGAGGTTATAGTATCAAGACAATTTTTTTATGATAACGAGGTGTGTTTCACATTACTAGGGCAATTTAACACAGCACAACCACGTTTCTTTGGCATTGTGTATGGAAATAATATTTTTGTAAATTGTCAAGAATTCTCAATTTTACATCATTCACCTCTATTCACAATAAATCCTTTATCCTCACTTTACATATATTAAAAACAGATGTCATCGAAGTTCTATGATAATGAAAATAAAATCACGCATGAAATTAAACCAAAGACGAATTATAATCGCAACTATAATAAAAAGAATAATAATCTTCAACATAAAATAACATAGACGGCATGAACACGCCAGCTCTCAAACAATGTGGGCAAGGCTTAAATTGTCCACATTCTCATGAAAATAGGTCGACTTAAACTGAGGACGTTCTGGACTTTAGAACTGGTTGTTGGTTTGGCTCAATGCATGTTCATGCGCAGGGGATGAGGCATTATGAATTATTTACAAATCAACGACAAGTTGATAATGTAATTTTCTAAATATATACAACGCTATCACTTTAGCAATATGAACTAATTTACCAGGTGAATACAACAACCAATTAGAGATCTAAGATCAAGTAGATAATTTGGACAAATCAGGTATTTATAAAGTATCTTGTAAAGATTGTGATCATGTATATATTGGGCAAACTAAAAGATCAATTGAAACGCGTTACAAGGAGCATTTGGCTCATCTTAAATTTAGAAGGTTTGACAAATCTAGTGCAGCCCTACATATGCTTTGAAGAAAACAATAAAGTTGACAATATAAAGTTAGTTAAAAACGTAAACAACTTTGTGCAATTAAATTGTTATGGTATGGAAATATATAAAAACAAACATATTTTAATGAATTCAGATTTAGGACCCTTATAATCTTGTCTTTACGGTTTATTAAGTATAAGTAGTAGATTAGACGGAGTTACGATTAGTGACTAATTAAGCAGGACGGCAGTCAGCCATGACCGTGATCATTGTACCATGACCTTTTCTAGGTATAAATTAAGGTAGTTTTAGTGTAGTTATTTAATTCAGTGTTTCTGCTGATGATTTGCTTTGCCATCGAAACGTACGTCCAGTTTAGTGCAGTTTATGGTGAGGGGTCTAGGAGCAGTTTACAGCATTATCAGTATCACAGTTTGGAGTATTTCTGTTACAATTAGAGATCGAGCGAAATTTTTCTTATGATGACTCTACCCTTTGATACCGACACAGAACTGGTAGTGCTTAAAGCGCATAAATAAGCTTTGGCAGTTGCAAATGTTGGAAAAATATGTATCATACCAGAACAATCTAAACAAGATAGAGCGAAGTAAACATAAAGTGAGGAAAAAGAATTAAGAGAAAATGATGCAAAGAAAATATTGAAGCCTTATTGTATATTATTTTCACTATCGGCTCCTAAAATTTGTTTTCAATACCGTAAAGTCTGATAACGAGTTATGCCAGCTTTCTTAAATAAATAAAAATTATCTTGATTAATTTTGATTCATACGGATCTCAAATGATCCAAAAACAGTATTGCAACAAAAAAAAAATAGGAATAATAAATTGCACTAAATAACATTTGCTTTGCGTTTGGTAATTGAATTTTCTTCTTGTATTATTGCTTATTAGCTATTAGTTTCGACAGCTGCTAGGATATTGATTGAGTCTCATTAACCCGCTACCAAATGCGGAAATAAAAAATATATAAGCCAACATTTACCGATAATATCCGACATCCAATCAATTTTAAAAGATCACAAAGTAATTGCATTCTCCATATTTGCATCTGATATTTACCATCCTAATGGTAGAAAGTCGGAGCGCAAATTACGAACTAACTGTTACCAGCCAGGTATTTATTAATAATTCCCGAGAAATGTACGCAATTACGGCCTTTTGTCGAGATCGATGGTTCCATTAGGCAGACGAATGCAGTTGGCATACCATGGGAAACTCATATCGCGATAATGTTGATGAAGGAGGACGATCGCGATTCATACGTATCTGGAGATTCGCTTAATGGCATAATAGATGATGAGAAGGATGCAGGCGATGATGATGAATCGCGATGTAAAAATAACTTGCGTAACCGGTGGGTGGCGTTTTCTTTCTACCAGTAATTATTTGCAACCGTTCTATTTTAATTGTCAATTAACTTGTTAAATGTTAATATGTGATAATTTAATGAACGCGACTGATTATTCCTGGCAGAAACTGGTAAGACGATAATTTACCGGATGTGTGCGAGCCATAAATTATGCAACAGCAATCGAAAATGCAGCTAATCTATGCGAACATATGTGAAGCTTAAATGATTCCGATTAGAACGTCATTTTTTATTCGTTTTTTTTTCCATTCCAAGCTTGAGAATTCCATTCTGAATAAAGCAATCTGAATTTATTTGACAATAATTCTTCATAAATTACTTAGAAGAACTACTTGTGTTTTCTACAGAAGTCATCACCATCCGAATGATCAACCATTTGCAATGAACTTTTGCAAAGAAACAATAAATAATATACTTAACTTCCATAAATATCTAATAGAAGGAAAGCTGTTAGATAGCAATTTACTTACTTTAATTTTACAGGGTTAGACAAATCTATGGATCCATTCGAATATCTTCAATACAGCTACTTTGAATTTTATAAGACTTTTTACATTGAATTAAATGTAAATCGGGGATTCGATGGTAAAACCCAATATGTTGGATATTTTCCAAAAAGCGCACGACCAAAAGTCGTGACTAATGGAGTTATTGCTCAAGATATTGCTATAGCATTAGATGAATTCCTACACACTTCTACTACATCCTTCGCACTGAACTATAATATAAGTTCCCAGTTGTTATTGAAGCGCGAAAAACATCATCTATATAAACCACATTTAGTGCAAGAATTATTGGACCATAGAATAAAATTTTGTTTGAATGGTACCATTAATCGCTATAATAATATATAACCCTCATTGGATGCTAGAAACGCATACACAACATCCGCAAAAAATAAACGTTTGGTATTTTCAGTGACGTTATTATTCGTCCTTTTATCAGTCATGGTACACTAACTGGACATAATTATTTAGATCGTTTACGTGATCCGGTTGTTCCTAATATTGGGGAAGATGGAGAATCACCTGCAAATGTTTCATTCCAACAAGATGCAGGCCTCCTTCACTATACTCTTAATGTTAGAAGTTTTTTAAACGAAAAATTCCCAAATAGCTGAACTGATCGTAGACGATTCATTGAATACTCCACACAGTCTCCAGATTTAAATCACCTAGATTTTTTTCCTTTGGGGTCATTTAAAATCTGTGATTTATACTAGACGACTCCATAATCTGGACGAGTTATTGTAAAAAAAAATGAGGAAGTGCAATTAATTCGTGAGGAGATTTTGCAAACGTCATTCAAGAATTCATTCATAGGTTTGCATCACAGCATATTCATGGCGCTGTTCTAACCCGAAAGTTGAACATTGTATAGTATGGACAATGATGGCGCACCTAGGGCTATTTCATCAATTAGGCGGTCAAAAACCGATTTCTTAAAACTTAAGCCAGGTGAAAATAAACTACCCTCCCACAACCCTGAATAGGTATATAACAAGAAGCGACCCTTGAATGTAGCAGGTAAAAAGTACATCTATACACCTTTACGGTTAGAGTATTGCACATCAAGCTGCGCTATTTTGATTTTTATTTTGACTTTCAAAATGGTTATTGTTATACTTCAGGGTTCGTTCTAGTAGATTTTTTGGATTCAAAGTAGAGAACAGTATGCGCACTAAGCGTGCACACAAAAATTGACCGTGATTTCCAGTGAAAACGTGGTTTTTGATCTGAACAAAGATAATGCAAAATGAAGCGATTTATATTAATTTACTGTATACAGTTTTTCTTTTGTTTTAGAATCCTCGGTTACCCCTGGGGCTCGAGTAGTAACCCGTAGATTACTTTTCAATGTAATGCAAGAGCCAGACTTGAAATTATATTGAACGATATATTTTATCGCAAGAAGATTGTGACGAGCAATTGAAGGAAGTGAACTATAGTTTGTCTTATTTGAAATCCCAATTTAAGAAAAGGTGGACAAAACCACATAAAAAAGCAGAAATTGTTAAAAAGAAGAAGGCGGAAATACACGCGAAATTTCAAGAAAAAAACAGGCTTGATCATCGATGTGCCCAAAGCTGGATTTGGAAACACCAACAATGGAAACACAAGTATACGATTTTTCGCCAATCCAGAGATGGCAGCAGAAATTACGGGTGTCGATTTACGACCTCATAAAACGGTTAAAAATAATTTTAGAGGTAATTTCCAGCGGTCATCGACTTAGAGAAATTTGCTAAATATGGATATGAGACTGCCAAACGTTACGTGGAATTATATTCGTGGTATCCCATGACCCCTACCATGCGCAAATTATTGATCCACGGTGCAACGGTGACAGAAAAGACACTGTTTGACACTGGATTATTGTCCGAAGAAGCAGCAGAGGCACGGAACAAGCATTTTCGTTTATGTCGGATGAATTTCGCCAGGAAATTCTACAGAGAGCAGTGTAATTTAGATGTTCTCAATAGATTACTGCTCAGTTCTGATCCCTTAATTACTAGTATGAGGCCAAAACCAAAAAGGAGATCGATGCCACATAGCCAGGGAGCAATGGAAATGCTTATTCCTGCTGGGCCCAGTACTGATGACGAAAGCTCTTCTGAAGAATCAGTGACAGAAACTGGAGAATGGACCTTTGACGAAGAGGTCTAGGACCCATCACCTTAGATAATAAGTTTTTTGTATTTTTATACGTTATGATGTATTGACCCTTTACTTGATTAATATTCCTTTAAGACAACTAATCCCACTAAGTAAACTGTAAACAACATTGTAATTAGGGATTTATTTCATTACATCCAAATTATATAGATGCATTGTACTATTAGTGTAATCTCATATATTTCGCTTAAATTTACACTTAATTAGAGATTTATATTATATTTGCTATTTGAATTAAATTCTTTTGTCAATTGTATTGAACCTTTACCTGATTTACAATCCTTTAAGACAACTAAATAAATTAAGTAAACTGTACACAACATTGTAATTAGGGATTTATTTCATTACATCCAAATCACTATTTACCATAGCAATCAACAACCAATGTACTCCAAAGAGGTCTTACAACTATAAAAATGCATACAAGCCTATTTAAAGTATATAAACACCAAGCAATAATTTTGGCCGCCTAAATTGATGAAATACCCCTATTGCATTTAAACGTATTTAAAGTAGGGTCAATAGCCAACAAATCCACACCGAAACAGTTCGCGGACGATTTGTTAACGACTCGCAAGCTTCGTTTGTATCCAGTTTAGTAATCCATGAATACTTGTGCTATGCGTAAAGAGATCTGATTTCCTAAAGCACGTAAAATAAACGAACTGGTTAACTATGAGTTTTTATACCACTCTAAAAAGTATCCATCGCTAAATTTACAAAAGAAGTATCGCAAACACTGTTTTAACATGTATAAACCTTTTCAAAAAATTTCAGGTTTATCACATCCAATCTAGCTTCATAATCGACGTATGTTGGCCAACTGCGTGGTATTAAAAATTGATGAGTGGAAAAACAGGCAAATTGATGAAGATTTCAATAAAAAGTGAGAGAAAGTCATGACTTTTTTTATCTGGGTAAGCAGGAAAATGGTTATACAAGTATATCACAATATAAACTAAATAAACTAAAACTCCTTTCCAAGGATTTTATAGATCTGGATAAATAATGAGCAGGTTTAAATTAATTTTAATAAATGGATAACAAAGGCACCTGTAAAGTTATCTGCCAGTCTCTAAACATCCAAAATACATTCTTTCAGATTTACACATAACCTTGTAGGCGCTACAGATGTTGATGGAATCCCACCATAAGTAGCAGAATCATTTAAGGTTTTTTTATTTACTTTCGAAATGCGAATATTGAGTTGTTTATTTGTATAATTCATTTAACACATTTGCAGGAATTTGTATTCTTTTAATTAAAATAGTAAAAACGAAGGCATTATTAAAATAATTTCTCACATTACTGCTACCTGCTAAAACTTGAAAAGTAAACTTACGATGCATCATGAAACATATACAAAATGTGTGGATTCTTAGAACGTCCAATGAATGCTCTTATTTACTGCATTATTCTAAATTCAGTAGCAATGTTTATGGATACATCACAGTGATTTTCAACGTTTAGCCGGTTGGAAACGTAAAATATGTAAATACAACAAAAATTTACTATAAATACAGCGTACCGGATTTTATGGCTTGCAACTGTTGCGACACCTGTTCGCAGTCTTCGCGGCAACTGTTTTAAAATCAATGAGCACAGGTGATATTACAACATTTTATATACACACAACACGTACACTCACTTTTTTCCTCGTTGTTTATGCGGACGCCAAGCGTTTATTCCGTGTAGCTTTTAAAGTATGTAAATACAAACACATATCAACGCCGCTATTCGGGCAGCTTTTTTCGGCGGTGGATTTCGGGAATAAATTTATCGGAGACGACGCGGCGTTGGTACTTTTTGGCGACGACTTGTTATTTTTCAGTCGGTGTTTTGTCAGTTAATGATTTACTGTTTCTCTTCCGAAAAGATTATAATGTTTCGTACAAAAACGCGGAAGCAATTTATTTAAGTGGTTTCTGCGCTAACATGATAATTTCGCGAGGACGATAACACCTATACGTGCTTACAAAAAAATATATTAAACATTTCAAAGAATCAGTTGGAAGGAATAATTGAATATGAATTTAAGATGGAAACCTCATTAACATCGCTGGCGTTAGTTATTAATGCATGTATAGTGGCTTACTAAAGTCGTCTTACACTTATTGTTATTCTTATAGATAAATATTGTAATTTCAGATCGACAAATTACCAAATATCTTCCACGACAATAATGAGATTTCCATCTTAAATTTTCATTCAATTATTCTTCTACTTACACAGGCGAATTTTTCGGTATAATACATTAAGTTGAGGAGTGCTGAAGATCCTTGGTTAGGTGAAACATACATACAGTCGCGAGCAAATGTTATAGGCACCCTAAATTTTGGGCGAATATCACAGTTAAAAATGAGGAAAATAAAACTTGTAGGTAATACATATAATATGTAGTAGGTAAGGGATCTTATTAACTTGTTGCATATTAGGTGTTTTAGTCAGCTATAATACTTTTTAGATGGGAGGGGAAAGTGACATCTCGAAGACTTGAAAATAAATAAAAAAAATAATACATTACAAAAGGTATCTATAAAGACTATTGTAACCATAAAGACGATTATATAAACGTTGAAATATTCTGTCACAGCCAAAAAATGCAAGAACATGAAACCCATTAGTTTTGTCAAAGGTGCCTATAACATTTGCTCGCGACTGTATGTATACTAATATTAACCGAGTGTTACACACATTTTTAATGTGACCTAATTTCCAAGAACGCCTAATGATGATTGCCATTTAAAATCTGTTTGGAAAAATTTACTTATAGGACAAGCTATATAGGGCACGTGCTTCTAAATTGTATAGTTAGAGCACATGCAATTATAGGGACAGAAAAGATGACATACTAGCAGAACCTTCAGCATATTCTTCAACCATTACATGAATAGAAGTATTTGGAAATTTCCAAAACAGCTAAAATAATCGAAGATTGATCCTATCCATAAAAACGAAGACGCCAGCGCCCCACCGTGATTATATCAAACACTATCAGGTACTCTAAGCCGGGTAATAAAAATTAGATGACTAGCGTTTCCGTCGCTAAAAACAACATTGTTTCTACAATTTCAGCAATGGTTGACATATTAATTTTTGCACGAAATACAAGGCATTCATTATTATGATGATATTCGAAGAAATAACAGGAAAGAAAATGTATGGTAATATGCTGCGATTCAAGCAAGCGATTGGTGTGGAAGACCACATACTTTTAGACTAGACTTGCGTAACTATGGAATAAAGTGGCTACTTATAATTTACTAACCTCACATTTACGAGAAGTCAGATTAGTAGTTGGAAAGGAGAACTAACGGCTATAATAATAAAAGATGTGTGGGTCCCAAGGATCAATTTTGAGGCCATTGTTGTTTTTAACATACATTAGTAACTGTCCAGACAACATAACCGCGCAAGAGACATGTTCATTTGCGTGATGACGCTTCATTAATTAAACAAGAATTAACGGTCAATTATTTGAAGATATGGTCACAGCACCTTGTGGAAGCAAAAGTATGGTTTCGAACCAATGGTCTAAACATGGATATTAACAAAATGCAACAAGTAATACTTACCACCCAACATTTTCCACTGAAAACTTATGTTCTATTTCTGGCTGTACACATATCAAACAATTAACTTATAAGTCTCATGTGGAACATCTCTGTGGAAAACTGCTTTCAGCCATTTTTTGCCATCCGCAGATGGCGTTGACTGCGGACACTTTTCACACTACCAAGACTGCCCTGTTTTAGCTCGAGAGCCATATATGGTATTACTGCGTGACAGTATACATTCTAACAATAAGACTAATGTAAGGGTTTTATGCAGAACAAGAATTACGCCTTGTAAATTGCTCTTTAAAGATCACAAAATACTCACCATACTTGCTGTATACTTACCTGCGTCGATGCATACATAAACGGAGAGTATTCTATAGTAGAAACAGAGGCCTGTAGCACCAGAGAAGCAAACAATATCACACCCAAAGAGAAAGCAATCCGTCCAGTTTAAGTGAGAGGAAAGACAGTGCACTATAGCTCCCGCCATTACCAATCAAACTGGACTTGTTCTCTCTTTGAGTGCACCAGGCAGTATAGTCATCGTTCCATTCAAACCAGCACCCCGCTATTGTATTTTTATATTTATTTTTAAATTCTTGTTTTTTTTTTGTAACTTTCATTTCAAGCTTTTCATAAAACTATTACGCCTTCCCATATTTAAATCATTTAATGTATATGTCCATCCTTTTTATTCAATTTTAATACTTTAAAACACTTTTTGTCACTTTCATCTTAATTTTTTTGAAATATTTTTCTAATTTAGTGTCACCCACATTCTCTAAATATTCTACATTATATATGACTTCCGTGGAGTTTTAAATTGATGACTATGAGGCAATTTTTCTTCACCTTTTTCTTCATTATGGTCTACTCTGTGTAGTTTCGCCATATTCTTCTTATTTCTCCCAATTTATATTATAGTCTCTTCATATGCAATCGGTTCATTCAATGTCTCTACTTAATCTCTCTTGCTATCTCTTGTTGTTCGTTCTGATTTTCTCTTATCCAATAATTCCATTTTGTTTTCCTTTCCCTTGCCGTAACATTCCATTTAAATAAGAAAATTGATATCAAAACACCCTTATTCCGAAAGTGCTATTAAGTTGAAAACATTTTCCTTAAATAGTATCGCAGTAGGTCATGTCTACACTGCAAGTTTCAAAACCAAATTCCTGCTGAAGTTACAAAAAATCTAATGACCAGTTCGGTGGGACACCCTGTATATACATATATAATAATAATAATAATAATATAACCATCTACCGTTGAAATTGAAAGCATTGGATCTCGCACGTTCCCGAAAGTGCTTGTTAAACTTTTATCTGTCGAACCTTAAACTAATGTGGTTTTTAGTAATTATTTTTATTTTTTCTCGTATAAAAATTAATAACATTTCTGAAAAAAGATTGCAGTAATGCTGTACTGACTTTGAATTACGAAAAAAAATGCATAAATTCTGATTTTTCAAAATTAAAAATAAAACAAAGTAACAAGAACATGTTCCAGTTAAATGTAACATCATAGTATATTTCTTTTTGAAATTAAACTACACAAACAAGACATTTTAAAAGAATATAACATTTTATAAATACAGTCTGTACTACTACGTGTGTAATATGTTTTTCTTTTGACCATGTCTAAATTCAAACGATAATACGGACAATAAACCTCCTACTATTACTACGTTGATGGAAGAAACCGTAATTTAAATAACGTAACCGAATATTAAATGATAGAAATTAAAAACAACTCCCACGTAGTACATTTATCGTGGCAGACATCACAACTCGTACAGTTATTCATATTTTCTTACATGAACCACCTGTTCACGTCTGACCTGACCTCAAGAATATTCCCAAAGGTAAATCGAAACGCGATAATAAAACGACACGGACTGCTTGGTATGTAAGTTACTTTTTTCTCATGCGCCGAAAAGGAAGACAGCTGAATGATACGTTATTGACGGCACTTTGTGTCACGCTCAGCGGACTGTTCTTGCGTTTTGAAACAGCCGTCACGAAACAGAAACAATTAGAAATCCACGCATAATCTTGGACAATCTCAGGAAGCATGGTTGGGAAGACGCCACCAGGTGCTCAAGAAAACTGCAGAGCACAGTTCCGGATTCCCCACTTGGCACCTGTTTCTTCCGGCCTTTCAGGTGTACGTCTTGAGAACGTCGTTTTTGTACCGCCCCGGTCGATAAACATCTCCGATCCGCTAGAATACTATATGAGCACAATGAATGAAATGTGTTTAGATAATTACCAACATCTGAAATGTCACTAACGTGAGAAATAACTAAATACTGCATTTATAATTAGATATCTCTAAAGAAAGTTCTACGAGTATAGTATTATATCCTATAGTAGCACAACTACACGTACATTATTTGGATAGTCAATCATTTTTCGCATATCCTAACACAAGAAATAATTTCCTACCACTATATAAATAATACTTTCACATGCGAAATTTCTAATTTTTGCTTGTGCAATTTTTTCTTAATTAGATACTTTTTAAAAACGAGAAGAGTATTGCTGCTTTGTTTTAAATTTCAACAAATATTTTCCAGAAAAAATAGTTCAAACTAAATCTACTTCAAAAAGGTGGATTTCTAACGAAGTAAGAGTCTCCAGTAGTAACCTGAAAGATCTGTATTTTCTTCAATCCCGGTACCCAGAATTAAAAAACTATTACTTGGCTTCGAAACAAATTCATGCTTCTCTTGTAAGAAATACAAAATATACGTTCTTTTCGAATAAGATATTAAATTCTAATAATCCTTTAAAGGAAGCTTAGGCAATAATTTTGCAAAATTCAAAAGAGGAAAGTAGGGAATTATGCCAAAACATTCTACTTGAGAAAGTTGGTGTTATTGTTGCTGTAGCTAATAAATTTAATACTTTTTTTTTTGTAAATGAACCAAGAAAAGTTGTTACTAATATTGAACAAATGCCTTTTAATAATGTCGTCACATTGCCCATTATAGATCACTATGCACTAATAGTAAGTGTGCTTTACCCTTTTCTGAAGCAGAAATGTAAAGTGTGATCATGAATTTAAAAAATAAGAAGAGTTGCAGACCTTGTAGTCTGTTACGAGTTGCCAGCGATTCTGTTGTTAAACCAATAACTAAGCTTATTAATCTGTCCTTTTCAAAACGTATGTTCCCGGAAATTTTGAAAACTGCAGGTTTATGTCTGATTTCTAAAAAGAAAGCCCGTACAAATATGGCTAACTATAGGCCAATTTCAATCACATCAAGTTTTTCTACAGTATTTGAATATGCCATGCTTACTAGACTTTTAAGTCATCTAAATAAAAATAATATTATTACTGACGGCCAGCACGGTTTCAGGAAGTACTACTCCACTGTGTCTGCCGTTTATTGTTTACTGGATGAAGTTTTGAATGCAATGGATGTAGTCGGTGCTCTGCTGGGATCTTTTGTGACCTTACTAGGGCATTTGATTGCGTCGATCATAACCTTTTAATGGAAAAATGGGAAATCTATAATATACGTGGTGTAGTTGCTGATTGGTTCGCGTCACACTTTACAAATAGGTTGCAGTTTGTTAAACTGTCATGCCAGACCTATAATAATTTTATATATAGTATTGATTCGGTCCATTTGCCTGTCTTATTAGGAGTTCCGCAGGCTCAATATTGGGCCTCGTTCTTTTTCTGCTATTCATTAATGATACCGCCAATTCATTGACTTTCCCTTTTCATCTATGCGGATTATATGGCGGCTATTGTATCGGAGGAGGACGCTGCAAGGCTTCGGGGGCGGGCAATATATACTTGCCTGGATAAGTTATGTACTTGCTTCGGTGATAATAATTTATTTTTGAATATTCAAAAGACCGGGTTGTTGCTATTTCTTACAACTCGAATATTTAACGAATATTTAAATTATGATAATTGCGGATTTAATTATCATAATTTAAATATTCGGATCAGCAACCAAACCATTAAAACAAGTAGATTATATTTTTTTAGGAATCAAATTTGATGATATACTATCATGAAAAGATCACTGTAATGATATTGTTGTGAGGTTGAACCAGTTGTGTTTTCATATTGGAATTTTGAATGAAATTATCCCACTAAAATATATTTTATCTTATTTTGTTCAGATGCAGTCTCGGTTAAATTATGGCATTGCCTTTTGGAGGTCTTCGATATCTGCAAATGATGTATTTCGCATAATAAGATGTCGGGAATCGTGAGTCATGTAGATCTCTTTTTAAGAAATATAATATTTTGACTATGTCGTCTTATGTATTTTTAGAACTTGTATGTCAGGTTTATGACAATCAAACCAAATACATTAAAATTCAGAAACATCTTCTACGACCTACTAATAACAGGCTTGCCTTGGCTCAGAAGAGCCAGCAGTATGGGTGTCAAATTATTTAATATTTTAGCTCCACACATCGAAACTTGTAATATTCAAAAAAGTTTTAAAAATAAAATCCGGGTTCTGCTACTGGAATGGTGCGTATACTGGGCTTGAGGAATTTACAAATTTTCTGCGGCATTATTTTTCGATTATTTTTGTTTCATATGTGTATGTATATAATTGACGTATCCAACATAAAATGTTTGTATACTTATTGGATAAATAAAGCTATCTATCTATCTACCTATCATTTATGGATTCAGTCTAAACCATTCTTCGTTAGTGGCTTTTCTAAATCTAAAAATTTCAAGGATAATCGCTGCTAAGACTATTTACGTAAGGAATGATATTTTATTGCCTAGTTTATCTCTTTGAAGATAAATAATTTCTAACCACCAAACATTTCGATGTTAATATTAATGGAAAATTCATTGGATTTATCTAAAATGAATTGAAAGGGCTTTGCATAATGGTTAATTTAACACAAGCAAAAATATAGGTTGCTATTAAAAAAAAATCAAGTTACCTTTGCTTAAAATTTAACAAATATTTAGGACTATAGTGGACACCCATATATCATATATTCGAATTTTAAGGGGGGGGGGGGTGAGGTGCGGGATCGAGTTCGGCACCATTCAGTGGGCCCCTTACATTATAACAAGTCTCATTAAGAAATGTTTTTGATTTGATACAGTGTTTTAGAGATATTCCATTGTCCCAAGATAAAAAACTCACCCAGTATAAACTACGCCGCGCACAGATCCAGAAGTGGGAAAATGCGTAAAAAACCAGTTGTCATTAAAAATATGGTAAATCTCGATAGTTTATGTTTCTTACAGGTTTCCAAGGTGCAGGTATTCATGTTAACCAAGATAAATAATCGCAAATTTTTATATTAAATAAAACAATATTAATGTTCATAAACAAATGATTATTGAAGTTTCGGATGTTACATACAATAAGTTCAACATAAAAAATGAAGACATCAACAGTACATTACATATTGCTCGCATTTTATTGATATTTTTCATTGAGTTTCACCCAGTAAACAAACGTAAATAAAAACGTGTTACGCAGGTTTCCGAACCCGAAGATGATTTTAAACTTTAATTCTAATAAATATAATAAAACCATTCTCAACACGGCGGTTGACGGCGGTCAAAAGTTGTGGTTTATTGAAGTTTTAAAATTATTTTTTTTTTACGTTTCTACAGATCCTTAGTTGCTAATTACAATTAAGGAAGAAACGACTGCACCTAAGGTAACTACAACTAGTATAACCATAAATATAAAAATTCATGTCAAGTTATATACAGTGAATAAAGCCAAAATAATGGACCAATCAATCAACAACCCTACCCAGTTTATACAGTGACCGGCATAAATATTGCAACATATGGGAATTTTTTTTATTATTAAAATATACTAAAACTTTTTTGGGGGCGATATGGTTGTGCATGTCTAGAAACCCCAACATTTATTTTGACACACTGTCACGTGACCACTAGTGATGGCGGTAAATTTACAAAAATATGCCGTCGATCTGCAAAAAGTGAGGTTATATGACATGATATCCAAAAAAGTTATTTGAAAAAGTTGCTTAGAATTCAATTATGAGGCCACATGCACATTTTTGTAAACATATTAAAAAAAATCCAATTTTTTCCAATATTGTTTCATTGAATTACAATATTTCCATTTTTTTCGCTTTTAGCAGCTCAACTGCAGTACTATTTCAAAATTTGGTTGATATTCAAACAGTTTTGTCATTTTTGGCATAATTAACATAGCGAAAACTGAAAAGTTACGATTTCAGTGTTGACAATTGTTCTTGCAAGGGACTCTATCTAGTAGCAATAAATAAAATTTTTACACATTGTCTCTCTAAACCACTTAGCAAACATTACTTTTATTAAAAATTATCATTTTTTTTTGTTTTCTGCGTTAAAGTGAAATCCAGTAGTCCAGAAGTGATAGCACCAAACATCTAAGCCCTCACAATGTTATTGCACGCACCGAAGGTATTTTATAATAGGTTTCAAAATTACAAAATTCAGTAGAAATAAATAACCAGTATTTTTAGCTAATAATAGGAATACTTAATAAGCAAAAACATTAAGCAATAACTAGTAGTAATGAACACTAAGAAATAAAACTCTAAAAATGCATACTTGTAGAACATACATAGCATCATCTTTGTCCTGCTTATAAGTAAGGTAAGGCTTTGAATTAGAAACAAAATAATGTAGTAAACTATTTTTCTCTAGCAACAAGTGAGGGAGGAAAGTGGACACTTGATTTTTATTTTTTTTTTAAATATGTTTACAAAAATTTGCCTCAGAATTGAATTCTAAGCAACTTTTTCAAATAACTTTTTTTTGGATATCATGTCATATAACCTCACTTTTTGCAGACCGACGGCATATTTTTTAAATTTACCGCCATACTAGTAGTCACGTGACATGTGTCAAAATTCCTATTCCCCCAAAAAAGTTTTAGTATATTTTAACAATTAAAAAATTTCCCATATGTTGCAATATTTATGCCGGTCACTGTATATCTTGTGTTGCAAAATTGGATCATCTTTTGTTATAAATATGCTAGTTGTTAAGGAAAGTGTAATGACAATAAAAAGCTGTTTGCAAAAAATAAAAAATTGTAGGTGTTTTCCTCTTATTGACCACTGAGCGCCGCTGGCGCCGCCTTAACTGAAAGGCCGCTTTTTTTACAAAAGCGTAAATAACACGGTTTTTATTACAGATAGAGTAGCTTATATAAAGTGATGTTATTTTTCTTCATAGATTTTAAAAATGGAATAATATATAGGGTGTTCTCCTAAAACTAAAAATAAAGCTGTAATCAAAGTCCCAGTCTTCGATGGGATGCCCTGTATTTGTTATACACTGAGAAAAATGAAAATGTTGGCACAACAAAAATTATTATTTTGAACTTCTTGCATTCACTCAACCAGTTTTCGTTTAAATCAGCACACTTAAATTTTATTGCAAAACAGTAACCTCATTGAAAGAAACCGCATATTTTAGTTGAATTATATATGTTAATTTAAACAATTATTTGCTTTAACCGTCAATGAAACTACAAAATTAGTTAACTGAATGCATATGCGGTCGATTTGTACAAACATTTATTTTAATTCAACATTAAGATTATTGGATGAACATAATTGTAGATTGATTCAAAGCATTAGTGCAACTAATTTTGCGTAATTGATTTAAACATTCCGGTGGTTTGAGCATATTTAAATACAAAAATTTGTTGAGTGAACCAACTATTGGTTGAATCAACACATCTTTTTTTCTAAATAAATAAATTGTACTTGTCCCTATATGTACTAGAATGAGTAGTAAAAATACCTACAATTATAAGAAAACTTCCTACATTTTTCTCCCTGTGTGTATTTAATATTAATTAATAGAGAGAGGAAACATTCTCGGTGTGCGCAAGCAATATAATGCGAAAAACCATACGTACTGGACGAATGAAGATAGAAATTCAACCATTTCAAAGCCTATAATTGAATCCCATAAAGAAAACACTTTTTTTATATAGGTCATATTTAATCATTACTACCAAATCATATTGCTACAAAAGTTCTGAGCCAGTTCTGGCGGAACAGCCTGTAGGTATGCGTTTTTCGAAATTCATATAAAAGTTAGTTTTGAATAGCTTACTTTTTTGGAGTGGCGGAATGTACGCAGTTCATTCATATACAAAATGTAAAATCCGTTAAAATTACAGACAATCGCGCGGGCAACATGGTGTAGAAACTGTTTACAAAAATAGGGCATGCATGCGTCCACATAATAATTGCACATACGTACTACATGTGCGATGGATGTACGGGCAAGCAAACGCAGCTGCTGGATAAAAATTTCATATTGTAAATAAATTAAACGAACAATTAGGAAGTACAATAGGCATCGGCGTCCAATGGCATAGCTATTGCTGTACGCTACGTTTTCGGCAAGCACATTCATACGTATATGATATGTACATATGTGGTCGTCGTCATAACTTAGACGGCATATGTACAGCATGTGCGCGGTCTTATGGGAAATCACCTGGCAAGGGTGTCCTGGAAACGGGGGTAAGTTGGGAAAACGCGGCGCGCTTTGTTCCAGCCAGCCCCAAATGCTTGCTTACTTACTAGCTTGGCACACAGTCAAAGATTTAAACCAATACCTATAGAACGGTGGATAGAGAGACGCGCCAGGACGCCGGCCGGGCGTACATCTGACTTGGATTGTGTACACATGCTCGACACGACATATGCAACTCGCACAGGGTGTTTATGCAGATGATCGGATCATCTGCATTATGTGTAGCGTCGGGCCTCATTAACACTGACAACTGTATACTGCATATTACTTGGCCCGAAATTAGACAGGCCTTCGTTCGTCAACCGTTATATCTTTAAACTTATGTCATTTGGCGAAAGAATGATATTTTTCACATCACTCGGTATAGCTACCAGATGACACTAATCCTTGCTGTTTAGCGCAATATAAATTGCGCAGCCTTTTATTCTAGTAAAATGAATGAAATCAGACATTAATTAAAATATAATAAACCAAAAATAACACACAAGATATTTTTTATTTCCCTCGTTCAACGATAGTTTTATCACATTGCAGCACATGCAGCTTCTTTGTATAAAAGATTAAGTTAATAACTTGTTTTAAACGACGATCTCAATATGAGGAGATTAATATCAAAGCTAGCTGTTGACTCTTCTTAAGTCGAAGAACCAAATTGTTTTTTGTTCAATATCGAAGGACCGAGATATATATTGTCATATTAAACTACTGATAAACTTACCTTTCTTGAAACTTTATTACAAATATATGAAACTGTATCTGACATATAATCTATCTTTTTTTTTGTTTTTCATAACTAACTAAAATTGCAGCTATTTTTGGTGTAGATTTCGTATCTGGGTTATTTTTGTAATTTCTTCAATTCCTGCAGTATCTCTTCATTATATTTCTTTTCCCTTTTCCCTTATTAGTTTTTGGTCTTCTTTCTTTGTCTCTCTTAAGCCATTTTTGCTTCCTCTGTTCTTTCGTCAGCATTTATATCCGTAACTCTCCCTTTCCTCAATTTCCTTCTGCATTCTTCATTAAACCCTTGTTTTCTCTGCTGTAAACGTTCTTCTAGACCCCTTACCAACAATTGCACTAAACTGGACGCCCGCTGTGTTTCTGCTGATGATGAAAGCTTTGCTATTGAAACGTACGTCGAATTTAGTTCATTTGTGGTAAGGGGTCTAGAAGAAGTTTGCAGTATTACCAACGCCACAATTTGGAGTAGTTTTGTCATCGTTTTCTTTGCTGTTTGACTTTCTTCTCACAGCTTTGAGCCACTCTCTCTGTCCTTGTTTTTAGTCCAATCCACTTTTCTTCTATGTTGCTCTTCTTTCATGTCTGTTAGCTGCTTTTGTGGCTCTTCCTCATATTCTTGCCTTTCCGCTCTACTTTTTAGCCTAATTGGTTAATGAATGTGTTTGTTTCTTCTACTATTCCTATTTTTCGGTACAACTTGCTTCATTCTTGCCCCTACTATGAAATAATCAGCATCTCCATCCAATTCACTATAAGTTCTTCCATTACCTATGGCTTTTTCTCCTGGCTTTTCTATTAGTATATGGTCTATTTGATTAACAGTTCACCCATCATGTCCTCCTATTGTTGACTTACACTTACACTTAACTTCTCTTCCAATTTTTGCATTACTATGTCATAATATTATTTTCATATCATATTTCGGTATCTTGTATACCCTATGCAATTCGTTATAGAATTCTTTATTCACTACGCGCCTGTCCTCTGTGAGGACGTGCATACTTATTTATTACAAATGATTATTATTATCACGGTCAGCTAAAGTACACAGTGTGCCATTAGGTAATTATTTTTTTTATTAGTCTGTAGCTGAGGAACAGCAGTAGGTGGCAGAATTAAAACTCATTTGATAAGCTTAATTAACTGTGAAGACACTGCTATAAACTAGTAGCTTTTAATGTTATTACTCTTACAAGAAGAAGCAATAATGATAATTACGGAAATACCTCTAAATGTAATAAATTACCCATGTATACGTTAAAATTGATATTTATATAATCTCATATTGTTCACGGATGAATTAATGGTAATCGGATTATTATCCAAGGCAAAATAAATTAAATGTTACTAATTACACAGATTCGCTTTCAGATACACCTAATTAATAATATTTACTAACAGCTTCTATAAATTAAATCTTCATTTGTCCTTCATTATGATTATAATATTTAATTAAAAAGAAAAAAGCCAAAAAAAACATTCCACTGCTAGATGCGAACCTGCATATTATTTAACGTATCAGCTGACGTGACAATTAGAATGTTCGGTAGACATTTTAGTAGGCAGATGTACAGATGTCTCATCGAAGACTGGGTCTTTTATCACAGGTATATTTTTGATTTTTTTGTATAAAAGTTTCACAATAAGTTTTATAGAATTCAGTGGTGCAAAACTTGAAAATATGTTTGATTATACACGGTGTTCCAAAAGTAAGAAACGCATACTTACTCGTTATTTTAAATAGAACACCCTATATATTTATTCCATTTTTAAATTCTACGAGAAAAATAACATCGCTTATATAAGCTGTTATATGCCTATCTGTAATAACAACGGTGTTTATTTACGATTTTGTAAAAAAGGCGGCGTAGTTTATATATGCATTGTGTTTTAGATATTCATATTTTATATAATCAAACATACATAGTTAGCTTGATACAACATTGAAATTAAAATTGATATAACTATATACAGGTGTCTACTATAGTGCTGAACATTTGCCTAACTTTAGCCCAAGATAACTTGATTTTTATAAATAGCTCTAAAAGGGTTTTGCGTAAAGGTTGATTTAACATAAGCAAAGATATAGGGTACTATATATGAAAATCAAGTTACCTTGGGTTAAAGTTAGGCAAATGTTCAGGACAATAGTGGACACCTGTATATAATTATATTGATTTTAATTTCACTGTTGTATCACGCTAAATATGTATGTCTGATGTTTAAAATATGAATATCTAAAATAAATGCATATACAAACTACGCCGCCTTAACTGAAACCTTACAGTAGGGTCTTTTTTTACAAAATTGTAAATAACACCTTGTTAATTACAAATAGACATATAGTAAGCTTATATAAGTGATGTTATTTTTCTTCGTAGAATTTAAAAATAGAATAATTATAGGGTGTTCTATTTAAAAATAACGCAGTAAGTATATCGTTTTCTACTTTTGGGACACTTGTATAATCAAAATATTTTAGATTATGCGACATCGAATTCTGTAAAACTTTTGTATAAAAAGACTTTTCCTAAATCAAAAATTGAGTTGTAATCAAAGACCCAAGTCTGCGGTGGGCACCTGCACACTTGCTTTACCTTATGAAATACAATACTGGTATAATTTAATTGGATATCTTGTTCATATATTATTTTAGAACACGTTTTAATTTGTTCGTGATACGTTCATGATTGTATTACAGCATAGCAAATGAGTAACCCTTAATTAGCGGTTATACAGATTCAGGCAGTATTTATTACAAAGAACGGTTATTATCTTATTTGGAACAATAACTAGCGATAATAAGAAGATATAGCAATAGCTTGGGAAGGCAACAATAAATAAAGTTGTTATATTAAATTTGTACAACTTGTTTGGAACGTAGGCTTTTATTCGACCACAGGTACATTCGTTGTTTGAACGAATTATAAATGCTGTTTTCTAAATTTAGTCAAACCAAATACTAAAAATGTGTGCCCACCAAATGTCAAATAAACACAATAATATTATATTATCTGAAATCTCTCCTTGCATTTATCAGTGTGACTATACTGTCGAACAGAGGCCCTAAATAAAACATATGCGCACAGATGCATAAACAGATAAATGGTCTTTCTTGTAAATTAACATAAAGCGAAGATAGACCAGATATTAGTTTCGGTTGGCCTAACCGTTGTAAATCTTTGAACATGTGTAAAGTAGCCGGGATAATTTACACATCGGCTTGCACGTTGCTCTTAAATTGTTGCCGGAATTACCAGTTATAATTTGTTTGTCTTTGTTATCGGAACTTTCTCCAACAATAGAATCCGAACATAGAAAATCCACACGTTTCCACCATTTATAATGGTGCCTTCTGTGAAATTTCGATGAACGCATTTTCCAGTTAACACAAGCCGGACATATGTTCGTCGGATGTTCCTCAGACGTTCGGCAGATCCTTCGTGAAACCGCCGACGTGGGACATGTTGATTTTATGGCCGCATCCTGATTTGCTTGCTAGACAAATTGCCGACACACAAGTGGTGTTTTTGGAATTCCAATGTTTTTCCTTTGGGTCAAGTGGTAGAAGGTTGTTTATTTGGGGATCGTCTTTATTAGAGCTGATACCCCGATCTATTGTACTTAAAATACGAGATTTACAACGGTGCTGTAAATATGAAATGCTTTCGCATGTACTTGCATACATATGTGGTGTTGTAAAAGTAAGTACATACCATAAAAAATGGAATTTTGGTCTATTTTAATACAAAGAGCGTCATGCGTCATGGTTCTCGAAAAATATTAGATTTTACGGCTGCACTAAATATGAATGATTTGTTACTGTAGTATTGTTTTCTTCTGGTTAATAACAAATATTGCATAACAGAAAAAAAAAAAAAACACTAAAGATATAAACTACTTCACTTTACAGACAGTGTCCAAGCTGTAGAACGACTTTTAAATATACTTTTCCAATATTCATGTTAATGATTGGTTTTTCATGTATGTATGCTTGGATTATTGCGAAATCACTCACCAGAAGAGAACTGCCATCTTCTCCTAATGCACGTCGATAAATATTCTAACATGTCTTACAGTTAGTGGATATCTGAAAAATCCCTTGAGCTTCATCGAGCTGTGCCGTAATGATATATGAGTATATCTTTCAGCGTGAAGAACCATTTTTCAAAGCAATTTTAAGAAACGCAAAATAGTGGAATATTAACGTAATAGATGTCAATACCTACTCGAAACATATACAATTGATTATTTCAATTATATCTCCACTACGAAAAAAAAACATCTTTTTTTATAATTTTATTGTCCTCTATCGTGTGGTAACCATACATTGTTGTTTTTCTCAATGTCACATGAATAATAACATCATTTATTTCAGTACGCAATATACAGTAAGAACTATAAGCTAGAACACGTCATCATTTACAGGAAAAAAATTAAAATAAGTGTAAGCATTATGGCCTACGAAGTAAAAAAAAATCACAGCTTAAATTTAAGCACATACTCTTAGATTTTAATTCATTTGGTAAAGCAGCGTTATTAAGTTATTAAGCAGGCTTCATATAAAATAGATATATGAATAGGCCGAATAGACCTTCTAAATGAATTTCTTCTCGGCGAGATACTGAGAGGAAATAGATATCCTTTCGGATATTATATTGAATTTAAACTAAAACGTCTTTGCTCTTAAATACGAAACACAAAACATGTAACATGTATAGGTCATCACAAAACTGTTATCCGCAAAAATCCCATATGTCAAGGTGAACAAAAGCTGTTTTTTGTGTTGTAATACTTGGATCGTAAAAATAGCCTACCTCGAATTATGCCCTAACTCATGCAGGACATAAAGTTTGAAAAATAAAAAGTACGTAAGGTTTTGTTAAGCTGTCTTGAAATGCAGCACATTTTGGATAGCGTGCAACTCGTATTATTTATTAATATTGGGATGACCATTTTAAAGTTTTCGTTGATTTTGGTCCTTTAATAGAAACTTGGATGAAAGCTGAATTTATGAATATTTTTAATTATTTTAAGCGTGTGAATTGGTTTTGTTTTATCATAAAAGAATATAATTTTTTTGTATGCTTATTAATTATAGGTTTATTTAAAGATTGCACGCTTTTTACAGTATGAAATAATTAACGAATTAATGTATTTCTGCTAATAACTGTAATAATTAAGAGGAATTTTCTCCCAAGTAAAATTTTCTCCTCACGCAGGATTCGAACCTACATATTCTCGTTAACCGAACGAATGCTCTGCCACTTGAGCTGCAGGGGAGTATGCAGATATGCAGATTCCAAACTTTTTACAGTGTAAAAAGTTTGCAAACGTTTTTAATTATTACAGTTATTAGCAGAAATACATTAATTCGTTAGTTTATTTAAAGTTAATTATTTCAAAATTATCGACTTAACAATTACGCTTATATTATTTGAATAAAATATTGCTTCCTCTACATTTTCTAATACATTTGGGAGACCATTTATGAGAAATAAAAATAGAGTTGGGGCGAAGATGGAACCAAAAGCACTCCACCACGCAGTTATTTATAGCACGATTAATATTTATTAATAATTACAGATGTTTCCGGTTAGAAAGGTATGCAATAAACTCATTGTTTAGTAATACCTCTCACCTCGTACTGATCTAGTTTATACAGGAGAATTTCGTGATTTACAAGTTGAAAAGTCTTCGATATATCGGTAAGTATAACCAGAAAAGGTTTGTCTTCATCCAGCATCTTATGTGTGGTTTTTAAATAATTGAACGTATGTGTGTTAGTGTTAGTGTTTGTGGTTAGCAAATAACAAATTAAAACGGGTCAAATAACTTGTGCTTGTCCATTTTATTTTCATAAACTTTAGAAACAAATTAACAATGAGCTAACTGAACGGTAATTCTCTAAACGCCACTTTTATGAATTGGATAGATAATAGATCCTTTTTGGGCTTAACGGAAAGATGCCTCTTTCAAAAGGAATATTAACAAAAGAGGAAATATTATCATATTCTTTTGATGACGATTCCTTTAATTGACACGCCCTAAACTTTAATTTTTCACGCGATGCTGTTTTCCGTGAATTTTCTTTGTTTAGTGTAATTATTATTTCGATGTCCCTTGTATTCTGTTTAAGAGCCTCGGTATAGTTCAGTGCCAATCCACCTGGTTTTTGCATAGACGTTTTTGTAGCATCAGTAAAAGTAACTTTACGATTTTTCTTTTTCGGCAAAGTTTATTTCGTTTATGTTTCCTTTTACATTACGTAATTTGTTTAACTTATTCGTCATTTGGATGTTTTTGATTTTTAATACCGAGACTTCACCGTTTAAAGTATCAGTACAGTATCTTGTATAATAATAGCAAATTCCGAACTTTTAGGAAAGTTTGAAATACATGTATATCTTCCATGCCAGATCTTAAAACCGGTTGCATTTTATAGATCAAAAACACTGTTTGAAGATGCTAAATTTAAACAAAACTCATAAGAAATGCACTATGTATGCGCCTGTACAAACAAATAGAATATATATATATATATAATATTCAGTTTTGCACAGTTTTAATTAAATTACTTTAACTACAAAATTACCCGCAATTATAAATATATATGGGAGACTAACGTAATTATTTGCAACCGCACACGTAATCCCATATTTAAATATTTAACAAAGTAGTCAATTACGTGAATTGCTAAATAAAACATGAGGCAATCTAAAAATCGAACAGGTGTTAAGCTCCGACGTAGCTTTTAGACTGGCGTATTAAATCAGACACTGTGTCTCCTGCTTGAATATTGTATATCCATAGACACACAAACTACATACATGCGAACGACAGACCCTACATTATTACATATCTGGGCCATTATCCCATAATCAATTGGGATACCCTTTCAAATGTAAATAGTGAACAAACAGCTGGTAAGCTTTAATTGTAAGGATTATGTCAACAACGATCCAACTGTCTCCTTTATAATGACTATTATTGTGCAACAATGTCGACAGTCCAATGATATTTGCATTACGTTTATGCAAAATATATGAAAGAAGCTCCAATTTTCCTAAAACGTGATTATATAATTAATTAGTAGTATGATTAATTAGCTACACAATAAGATATATTGGAACTAAATTAAAAGGATATTATTAGTGGTTTTGAATGTGCTGATTGACAGTCTTGGTCCAAGGCGTAATTAGTAGTGGTAACAGCCAATGACAGTTTTGAAATTTTCTGTTTGAATCTTGAAGGTTAATTTTTTTATATCTACATATTTATTATATTGCTATTGAACAGGTACACTGTTTATATCTCAGCAAAAACGTTAAATATTCGTATATAATATTGCAGAGTAACTACAAATAACCTTAGTGTTGTCTCTTTCATATTGTCTGGTGATATCAAAATTTGATAGCAATAGTTTTGTGGAAGGCTCAGCTTGATGCGGTGTCCTAAAACGTTCTAGTTAATTGTACCTAAAAGTTTATGCTTTAAAAATAACACTGTTGATAATGTATGAATCATAACATTTGTCCCGTATTTAAATGTTTGCTGTATTAACGTGTCACAATCCTGCCACTTGGTCTGAGATGCCTCATTCTTGCCTCGCCCATTATTGCACGGGGTTTAGGATGAGTTGTAATTATTTAGCTTTTCGCAAATAAAGTGCATATAAATGATGTTTACAATAGTCAGCAACCGATGTGTAAACGGGGAATAATAGCGAATTGAAGATAGCACCCTTTGGAATATCACCAGCTAGTAAATTTAAGTATATGCAAATATTGCTATTCTGTGAGTATTTACACTGATAGAAGTTTCATTTTCATTTAAAAGGGATTACATTAAACCAAAAGTTTTTGCGTTTTCTATATGCCCAACATGATTTGGTGTTTCCTTGAAAAGGAATATAATTTGGAATCCACGCATTTCTTCGGAAATAATATATTTTTGTTGAACCAGTTCATTCTTTTAAGTGAAAGATATTGATAGTTGATTCAAGTCCTCTTTATTTTGAACTTGAAAACTGCGCACATTGGCAGAAAACCGTAAGCATTTTGAATCAAGAGGTTTTTCCTTTTCTTATAACATTTATTTACTTTAAGACTTGACTTTTATGCGGTTTTACAGAAAGACATAAACACAATAAAATGCCGTGATCATTTTTGATTGAAATAAAAATTAATTATCTCCAAAAGCTATGCACTCCATATTTATCACATATAGAGGACACACGGTCAGGATGTTGTAAAATCGCCAAACTTTTACCTGTGGTATCGGGAATTGATCGCAGCGACCATCCCAGTACCATAGTGTACCATTAAAAAAATCGTCCTTCCAATGGTGACAAGTCGTATCAGATGTTGATCTGGTAAATATACCAGGTTAGTATGTTGTAATCGTATATTCCACCCTATTTATGCGACATATGTTCTGTTACTGGAATGAAACAGGAGATGCGCCATCTATGCGCCAATTTCTGTACTACACATAAGTATATTTGCTATACTGTATGGGAAGAAATCTGCTATACGAATATAATATGTGCCATATTTATTTTTACTTCCATGTAAATACTTAGTTAAATTAATAAATACTGTGCTTGTTTCAAATAAACCGTCTAACTAAATTATTCGTTTCATTGAATTATTTTTAATGTTACTTAAATCAAGTAATAATTTAGTAACCAAATGCGTTAACAAAAAACTTTTTTCTTCCGTAGGTAACTGTTTTAAACGTTCAAATATTACATATACTTCTGTTGGCTTATAAGTAATGCAACATTAACTGACAAGATTCCAATTTTCCCTGAAATCCCTTTAATCTCGTACAAAAATATTTACCCTTGTTTACTATAGTTTGTGTATCTGAGATTTATGCGCGGGGGAACACGAATAAAACTAAAATACTTTCGCGTAAAAAAAGCATCAGCTTGAATACAGTGCTTGCATTTTCCCTTAAAGGCAAAAGTTTAAATCAATGTATTCATGCGTGCCCAGCAAATAAGTTACGTATTTAAAGTAATTCAATAACACGATAATATATATAAAAGAAACTAGAATATGTTGTTAAATATATATAATAATAAAAATATAATATGTGAATGTGTATTGTTTTAATTTAAACAAAAGTTATACAGGTATTATAAAATATTAATCAAAACTAAGGTCCATTTAATTACGGTAACTTTTCGTCCAAAAGCATGTACTTAAGCAGAAAATAGTTCATAGTTCAAGCAATAGTTCAAATAAAATAAACACTTTTCTCTGAAAAGGTATCCTTTTCGTTTAACATGATAAAAACTAAAAGTTATAAAACTTTTCATTTAATGCAATCTCTTTTCTCAGTGGATGATATTTAAATCGCTTTCCTTTTTTACAAAACTTTAGTTTCAAATCTAAAGGCCCGGGGCCACTGCGAAGCTCAGCGAAACTAATTTCCTTGAAAATAGCTCCCATGTAATCATACGCGCATCTTCGCTAGCCTAACTTCGCTTCGCTTAGCTTAGCTTTAGTTGCCGCGTCCGCGTAAGATTACATGGGAGCTTAACGCATGATCAACGCTATCGGCACAGAGTATCTAACAACCAGAATACAATCTCTTTGTCGGCTCTTTTGATCTCAGTGCGCAAAATTTCGTGACCTTGATGTCACTGTTCGGGCGAGAAGTCAGGATGGGCTTTGATAGAATTCGGTGCCTGACAGGACCTAACTGAAGTGAATTTCGAGAATATGATACATATCTACGTTAAAATGAAACTATATCGCTTATTTTTACAATTATTTTACTTTCTTTTTCATTATTTACATATTTTATCCTCTTGCAGTTGATAACACTATTTAAATTAACAGACGAATATAAACTTGAAGTCAGCTACGTGTGCCTAATGCAAAGAGCGAACATAGCCGAAACTACAAGTTCTCGCCCGATTTCACGGCGGATCAAGCTGCGCGTTGAGAATGCGCGAACCCTTCCAGCCAGGCCAAGATGATATTCTGGTTGTTAGATATTCTGTGCTATCGGTGTCCACTACGCCACACAAGTGCCCCAATAACACGCATTTGAGCAAACTTCGTCCAGACTCTCCAATCCCAGCTCCACACGAGAGTGCACCAGTTTTACCATTGCAAATGATTTTCAAAACTAAAATATCCAAGTTTCCTCTGCAACTGGCAAATATAAATCGTGTCAACCCAACATAAATTTGGCTAATTGCGGTTGAACGTATTTGCTGTTTGACTGAGGCGTCCAAGGCATTAAAATTTAAGAGAAATTAAAAATGACAAAATTAATTTAGCTAGCTCAGCAAAAATGAAGTTAAAAGGGCGCCAGAGATTTATAATCTCAAGGTAGCTTCTGAAGAAGCTAAAGTGGGTGATTGTAAAATGACTTTCTTCAAAATTCCCAATAATAGAACTGGCAAAATCAAAAATAAAAGAACTAGTGATTTTAAAATGATATTTACAATCATTAACTTTATTTTTTAAAAAAAAAAGAAAAAAAAACATTTGATACAAATTTGCAGGATAATAAAAACCTTGAATATAGGATTTCTGGCATAAAACAAACCTGCATAAGAATTTAATATGACAAAGGACGATTTAAAAATCTTTAACAAACAAAATGGAAGATTCGTTCTAGAAGGAATTTCATAAAAAAAATCATCCACGCGGTCATGAAATCCAAACTAAATTTACACGTGAGAAATAGATACAATTTACATTGAAATTTAAAATTTAATAGCTCAAAGCTTCACTTCACCTTCCCCGAGGTAATTAACAAAAATACAAAACAATTAATAAGAAAACGGATAAATTTAACACACTTTCGCGGAATCCTCTAGAACGTTTTTACAATAATTACTGATCTAACATCCAAAATGTGTACACAATTAAACAATACAGCAATAATTAAATATGTGAGTTCCTTGAAAGCTATACAATCAAATAAACGAGCAACAATTAAAATAAAAATGAATTACCTCAACGGCAATAAGAAATAAAAACAACATCTCCTTACGGGCAACTTTCAACGAACTGCTTGCCTTTTTCAAGGCCTCCCGCATATATATGAAATATACAAATCGTGCGTTGAACGCAGAGCGCAACTCTAAGAAAAAACTAGCGAATATACTAAACAATACTGGAGTACGCAAAATGTACAAATAAATGATTTTAAATATACACAACTGGCCAAAAAGAATAATGCAAACAATTAAATAAATATTCTTAATAAAACTTAGAACAGCGGAAACTCTGACATTGTTTTGACAAGGCTGATTAGGAATAAATAAAAATACACATTTGAATTTCCGAAACCCGGGGTGCCAGTCTACAGCACATCTCCCAATTACTAACGGGAAACGAAAGTGTCAACGAAAATTGAGTTTTTCCGCTTAGAAATTGTACGCACACGAAAAATTAATATTCTAAAGTTTTCCCGCACCAAACGAACAATACCGTATCTCCGCACACAGGGGTGAAAACGTCACTTCCGGGTGATGAAAACTACCGGGGTCGTGGTGGGAGTGTCCAACATACCATCCGGTTGATCCAGTGTCCAACAGCAATCGGCATAGCAGTCGGTATGGCAGACGATGTGGCAGTCGGTGTGGCAGTGGTGGGTCTGCATCATGAAGAACTTCTCCACTCCATGGATGTACCTCTCGCTTGTAACTCCAGAAGGATTACTCGAAAAATAGAAACATTCTTTTAAATTGTGCTCCAACATGGCTTCAGGAACGGGATTTTTAAATTTGACAGGGCTTGACTTGATCTGAAGAGAGTGTTCGGCATCAAACGACAATAATGGGCAACTTATTTTGTAAGGATACATGCTGGTTGAAATTTCCTCGACTTCAGCTTCATTCTTCACATCGGAATTGATTTCACTTCATTCTTCACATCAGAATTGATTTCACTTTGATTTTCGACATCTGGGGATCTTTCTGGGAATTGATAACTTCTAGGAATTTTTCATGGGGATTGTAGACTTCTTCTGCGGATTCTCTTTGGGAATTGTTGATTACTTTCTGGGAATTCTTCTTGGGAATTTGTTGATTACTTCTGGGAATTCTGCTGGGGAATTGTTGACTTCTTCTTTCTCTACCTCTAACTCACCAAAAACCTCAACCTCGACATCCTCTTCGGATCCAACATCTTTTTCGCTACCTTGTATATCATCACCTCTAACTTTTCCGCAACCTTGTATTTCAAACTTAAAACTATCATCACAATATTTCATTTTTTCATCATCCTTTTCATCATCAACATTTTCATCATCATCAACATTTTCCTCTTCTCTACCTACATCATCAACAACTTTCTCTTCCCTTTCTTTATTCAAAACAACAACATTTTCATCAACTTTATCTTCCCTTTCTTTATTCAAACATCAACATTTTCATCAACTTTATCTTCCTTTCTTTACTCAAAACATCAACATTTTCATCAACTTTATTCTTCTCTTTATCATAAAATCATCAACAACTTCATCAACTCTGTCAACCTCGAGTTTATTACCAAATACTACTTCCTCTAATCTTTTTACACAATCATTTTGCTTCTGTAGCAATTCTTTATTCTGAGCAATCAATTCTTTTTTTGTATCATTCAATAACCCTTTTATCATTGCCATCATCTCATTCATACTCTTAATACTTTCCTTATTGTTAGTCCTGCTTCCTCCATCTCTCTGGATCTCCTTTTCGTCCATCCTTCCCTTTGTTCCTGCCACAATTTCCTTTTCGTCGATCCTTCCCTTTTGTCCTGCCACAACCGACTCCTTCCTGCCATGAGTTCCTTGGCTCCGCCAACTCTGGTCTCCAGGACGTCCACTTCCTGATCCTCGTGTCTGTCCATCTTCATACTCGCAGCGGTGTACATAAAAAGTTTGTAAAACGCAACCGGTCAGCCTTGTCAACGCAACGAGAAATTCTCACAAATTCAAACACGGGATCCTAACCTTACTAATTACAATTCAATCATATCGCGCTTCGCACATTGGGATTGCCATAAATATATACTCAAAACTGCATGAGAATTTACAATTAAAAAAAATGCAATAATGTCGTGCCTCGCACGTTGGTCGCCATAAATTTATATGGTGACTGCAAGAATTTACAAAAATAAAAAAAAACAAATCGTGCCTCGCACGTTGGGCGACATAAATTATGCTGTGAACTGATGGTCCAAGCATAAAATTTAAGAGGAAATTAAAAATGACAAAATTAATTTAGCTAGCTCAGCAAAAATGAATTCAAAAGGGTGCCAGAGATACTTAAATCTCAAGGTAGCTTCTAAAAAAGTTAAAGTGGGCGATTGTAAAATTAGACTTTCTTTTAAATTCCCAATAATAGAACTGGCAAAATCAAAAATAAAAGAACTAGTGATTTTAAAATGATATTTACAATCATTAACTTTATTTTTAAAAAAAAAAAGAAAAAAAACATTTGATACAAATTTGCAGGATAATAAAAACCTTGAATATAGGATTCTGGCATAAAACAAACCTGCATAAGAATTTAATATGACAAAGGACGATTTAAAATCCTTTAACAAACAAAATGGAAGATTCGTTCTAGAAGGAATTTCATAAAAAAAAAATCTCCACGCGGTCATGGAATCCAAACTAAAATTTACACGTGGAGAAATAGATACAATTTACATTGAAATTTAAATTTAATAGCTCAAAGCTTCACTTCACCTTCCCGAGGTAATTAACAAAAATACAAAACAATTAATAAGAAAACGGATAAATTTAACACACTTTCGGGATCCTCTAGAAGTTTTTACAATATTACTGATCTACAATCCAAAATGTGTACACAATTAAAACATACAGCAATAATTAATATGTGAGTTCCTTGAAAGCTATACAATCAAATAAACCGAGCAACAATTAAAATTAAAATGAATTTACCTCAACGGCAATAAGAAAAATAAAAACAACATCTTATTACGGGCAACTTTCACGAACTGCTTGCCTTTTTCAAGGCCTCCGCATTATATAAATATAACAATCGTGCGTTGAACGCAGAGCGCAACTCTAAGAAAAAACTAGCGAATAACTAAACAATACTGGAGTACGCAAATGTACAAATAAATGATTTTAAATATACACAACTGGCAAAAAAGATAATGCAAACACATTAAATAATATTCTTAATAAACTTAGAACAGGGAAACTCTGGAACATTGTTTGACAAGGCTGATAGGAATAAAATAGAAATACACATTTGAATTTCCGAAACCCGGGGTGCCAGCTACACATTGTATGTAGCGATGTTTTCTATGTACTAGTAACGTTAGCTTAAACCTAGAAGAATACACGCATCGGCAAAAACCGATGTATGACTGATTCGCGTGGGCGTCCATTTAAAATTCACCGCACAACTTGAACGTCGTACATGCGAGTTAAAATAAAGAAAAGAATGAAAGAAAACATAAACGACCGGCCGTGATTCATAATATAGCAGTAAGTAACAGCGAATATGCTCACCTGCAAAAGCCGTGGGAACCATGGTCGAACACCTGCATCTTTCCAAGAGAAACAACAACGTCGGACAGGACCGCGGCGCGTACGAGGTTTACGCTTGCCACATAACGAAACCGGGACAATTTTAAATCTAATTTAAATTTTACTGTTACGAAAGCTATATTTATTAATAATAAACCACTGCGGCGAACGCAATTTACCGGCTGGCGGTTTTTTCGCGCATCTTGCCGGTCCCATTATCGATGCAAATGCTTCTTCTTTGAGAAAGTTATGTCATGATGAGCGTGAGAGTTGCGCCGGGATTACGTTCGAGTTTAAATTAATTTGCTCGTCGGACGGTTAACGAGGCCAGAGAATAATTGACAGGAATGTTATGTTGAAAAAGAATTGACGTGAATGATAGATAATTGATGCTTTTAGATATTAATTTACGCATCTTATTGTTGATGTAAATTAAACAGATAATTAATGACGAATAAGTTTTCTTCTTACGTAATGAGTATCAATTCTTCTCAGTATAAGAGAGCTGAAAGTATTTGATAAATGATGCACTTATACCGTACATGACATATAGAGCGCGTACCAATTATTAATAAAAAATTGGCTTCGTTGGTACCAGTGTCTGAGATGCAGCTGTACTAATTGTGTGCCGAAGTGTCTAAAATAGATAGATAAATACATTTTTTACAAGTCACAAAACACGAAAACATGGTGAAAATTTAAGCTTAATAGAGTTTGAAAGCAAATACATTTTGTAATAATAATAATAAAAAGAATAAATACAAACAAATGAATGGGAGCAGTGAATTATAACAAAAAATAATAAGAGCAAACAACAATAATTAACAACAAGAAAAAATATTAGTTAGCTTTATTATATAACTCAAAAACGCGTAATAAGTGATTCTTGAAATTTATTTAGGTAAACTTACCAATAATAGCAGTAACAATAATGAAAAATAAACTGAATCCATATAAATTCATCATAAAGGCAAAGTGGGAATTACGATAAAGTTTTATTGCAAGAATAAAATATTTCTTTATAAAGATTATTTTTGGGGAGATTTGAACCTGGTTAGACAAAAGAAGATATGGAGTCGACTGGAAGGTCAACTACTAAAGTGCTAATAGGAGATGGGATGATAAATTCTCTGATAACCTACTCAGACCTCAGACGCAGGCAAGGAAAGAAGTTAAAATCATTACTGGGTTTGGTAACTGGGCACTGTCCCCTGAAAAAAGCATATATACAACCAGGTCGAGTAAGCGAACCGTGGTGCAGAAGATGCGAACTACAGAAGGAGACTGGTACATGTAATCTGCACATGTGAGGAATTGAAAGTACTCAGGCAGAAACATTTCAGGAAATATCTATTGGAGCCCTCGAGAGTTCTCAAGTTTCCACTGGGCATAAGAATTACTGTGGCTTTATAGAGAACACCAAGCTGCTCGAGTGGAAGTAAGGGATTTAATCTCATATGAAATCAGTTCCAAGATGATCTGGGAATGCCTAGGGAAATTAAATGAGCTAGGCAAAAGAAATAAAGTAACCCTCCTGTGGGTTCCGGGTCACACAGGAGTGGAAGGAAACGCAATAAGGATAACTCGCAAAAAGAGGGGGCTGGATTGCTTTTGTAGGGCCTGAACCTTTTTGCGGGTTAAGTTAGCAGTACAATACTGAAGAAACTAAGAATAGAAATGGAGCGGAGAAATATCCAGTTACTGGAAAATCTCCAGGGAATGAGGCAAAGTAGAATTTTTTGGGAACTTATAACTAGAAGAGGTTTTATAGAGATTGCGATCACCTGAGTAAGAACAATGTTCGCATATTAACAGGCATGGCCTGAAAGTATTCAGGCCATTATAGACTGAAAGGACACCTGAGTAAGCTTGGATTGATCTTGAATGCAGATTTTGTGGGGAACAAGATGAAACACCATCCACGTCCTCTCAAACTGCGTAACATGTGCAACTCGAGGGCATTGGCACCTGGAGCATTGTAAATCGAAGCGGGAACTTACCTGACTGGGGCCTCTGACATCCTACGCACTTTCTGAAAGAATAGGATGGAAGGCCAGCTGTAAATCAGCAAGAAATAGGGGACACAATAGATCTTTTAGGTCGCAGTGTAACACCACCCTTCTATTTACATAGATACATACATACATACAAGGGATTTAATAGAGACGATACAATGGGCACTTGGTTCAAGTGCTTGAACTATAGGTGCCCAACCTAACTTCAAAATAAAAAAAGAACTGATGTTACTAATTGAATTGCCTCTACACCAGTAACTTTTACTTGTGTAAGTACCTCAGAAGTCAAAACTGCCTAATAGAGTAGTCCAAAAGACTCCAAGACTCTCGGGGGTTGTGTAAGTGTGTATGTATAAATGGAGGGTGATATTATACTGCGACCTAAAAGATCTATTGTGTCCAAAGTTTAAGTGACAATACCCAATTTATGAATACTGATATTGATTTTGTTCTTAAGGTGCATGTCATTAATAACATTGCTAAGGACCTTTTGGTCGCCAGCTTAAGCAATAATTTATCTTCTTAGTAATGAAACAATAGAATAAAAGAAGTGCACGTTTTGATAACTTCAATATTTTTACTTGGTTTTGAACGTATTTTTTTTTTTTTTGCAACATTCATAGAGAAACAAGATTTTCGTAACAACCAAAACGTGTACCAACCATACATATAAGGTTCGAAAATTAAAACTGGGGTTATAATAGACCCGAGAAGCAATTACAAAAAAAGGTTATCACCAAACTGAGCAAATACACAAAATCAACTCGAGCAAAGTGTCCGTTTTTTTTTTTTTTCATTTTACTTGTCTGCAAATTTAATTTAAAAATATTTTCCCACAAAAAAATCTCGAGGAATTAAGTTATCAAAACATAACTCCATTATAATTCCTTTTGATCGTACACCTGTCGACTCTCGTTGAAAAACCGAAAGTTAGGTACATACATCCGAACCAGAGATTGGAAAGATCGTGCCACAAATACGTCAAAAATGATTTATCGATCCGTGGCGCCTATGAACGCTCAAAGTGGGAAGATCAAAAAGAGAAAATTTGTGTGCGTGGGTTTTAATAAAATCGTCTGCGCGACCAGATTAACGGGCACTACGGAATATTAAGCAGTTTATGATTAACGATTCGATCTATATTCAAAACGACCGGATTTATGTTGTCCACTTCAGTATACGGTTTGGTAATTACTTAATTATTGCTTATGTTGTTTCTAGTATAGGACTTTCCAGTTCACGTATAAGGTAATCTAAAAATTCAATATGTGTACAACAAGTGGTGCGTTGATAAATATCTCCGCTTCCGTTTTGTGCTCCCACATTTACATACCTTCACAAATGTTGCAGCGAGTTGAAGTGTTTTCACTGATGAAATTAGAGAGATAACATACCTCCCGCAACAAATAGGAATTGCATATAAAAAGAATGCTGACTTACAGATCCTTTTCGATATATGACATTGTTACTTTTGCTAAAATATAGTTTGTTTATTATCTGCAAAACAATTCTATCAGGTACCTTCAAGGTATTATTTTACAGGAACCCTTTGCGTTCTTTTCACAGTATTATATATTTTAGAAGTCACAATTTTGAGACCGTTCTGTTAATGGTTAAATGACTTACAAATGATAAACCACTGATGGGCTAAAAACATTCACACACATATTTATCTTGCTTTAATGATTATTAGCGCTTTCACAGTGGTTGAGAAATGTATAAATAAGTAAATAAGTAATTAAAGTACTAACTATTTTTTAATACATTGTGGAACCTGGTAAAACTGCAATATGTTTTCGTTTTCAGAACAGAAGTTTTAAAACTACCAACAAACCTATATTTGCTATTTTCGAAATCATACAAATAAGATGATGGCGTACTTGATTCCCGTAACATTCTTTCAATTATCAATTAACAAGAAAAAAATCGCTTATCATTAGCGTGGAATTCATTTCTCCGACTACATAGAAATAACATTATATTGAATGCCAGACACCATTTGACTGTATCAAGAAATTTTATTGATTCAAAATCTAGGTTTAAGAAGAACTGATGAAATGATATTGAGTATTAACAGCCGATTCCTTGATGCGTCGCTTAGGATCTCGACTTCCACCCCGTGCTGTGGGTTCAAATCTCGCTTTCGTCAATCGTGACAATCATATTTTCAACGAGGTGCTTAATAAGCATGTACTACTTGCTGCTACATGCTAATTTCTGAAGGAAATCGAACAAACTCTCATACCAAACTTAGGCAACTAATTCAACCAAAGACAGCAAAGAAAAACCTTCAAAAAGTATCTCTACTTGGTACAACACACTAAACAATGTGCATGTAGTTTAGCGCTGCAGAGGCCTTTAGTTTCCGCAATCTCTTTCGGTACCTTGATCATTCTGCCCAAGAAAACAGGAAGCAAAATTCCACCTTGCCTTCCATTATCTTTTCATTTTTTGTTTGTATCTCTTCCTTAGAAATAATGCTTTTCTTTTCTTGCCTCATTCTCCTCTATAAAACTTTTGTTACTACTCTATTTGCCGACGAGGGTAAGATATCTATTATCTACACTCGTTGCTGCTACTACAGCAACTGCGTCAAGGACGCAGAGCTCCATAATTAAAGGGGCCCCAGCACAAAAGCAAAAAATATTTAATAAAATGTTAAGTAGTTATTGTTCTGAAAATTTTTTTGAAGTTGTAGATTGTTATTAATAAATTTCAATGGCCTCACCTACAATTTCTGAGAGATTGCTTATTTTTTCGGCCCTCCGATTAGTTTTTAAACTTATTAAGGATTATCCAAATTCTAAGGAACATATGAATGATGTATAATAATTATAACAATATTAACATTTTATCTACTTGAAGTTAAATGTTTCTTTACCGAGGAATCTCAAAAGGCTGTCGTGATCCTACACTGTTATGGTGTTAGTAGTACAGTATTTGCTATATTTATAGTTTTGGTGTCAATATTGGAATATCCTTGGCCTCATACCAAAACCTCGTAACCTCTCTTTTTCCCTGAAAAGGAGAAATTTAGTGCCCATTTGTCTTCTACAAATGAAATACATTCAGCCGAAAACCCCGTAATTAAACAAATTGCAAATCTATGTAAATCATCGAAACGATAATCTCGACTCCTTCAATTACAATGCTAACACTAATTTGAAATGCTTCTCTTATTTTTTTTTTTGATTGTAGGATTTTAATAGAACGATATAAAAATGTAGAATTTTATATTGACATTGTAACAAAACTAAAAGTAATTTCATTTTTATTATTACATTTAAATTCCTTTCTCCTGTCAAAATCATAAATTATTAAATGACAAAATACTGAGGTTTTGAAAAAGTAGTTTTATTAAATAGACCCAATATCCAATACTTTTATCCCTTTACATTAGATCTACGCGCCTTTAAAAACCTATGTCTTAATTTGCTTTTCAGTTTCTAACCTCACAATTTTCCTCCACTGAGCTGTATTCTCTGTTCCCTTGTTACATTGACCATTTTCCCTTGGTGGGGTTACAAAAGTGATGGCGTGTGGTGTACAAAGGAACTCTAGTAGTCGTAAATTTCAAATGAAGAGGGTGTCTGACAGAATAAAGAAAGAATCGAAAAAGGGAAAGATGTCTTCACTATTAACTTCTTAGAACTGAAGGAACTCAAATCTAAATATGGGGACGTAACAAAACTAAACTTCGGAGTCGGGTTAGGACAAAACAAATGTATATAATTCTGTTCTAAACAGATAGCCATTAAGCATTCATGATCGCAGCTGGAAATTCCTCACAGAGTATATGTAGTTCTCTGGCAGAAAGCATTTCAAATTTCTCTTAAAAAATTTCGCGCTTGGACAGTCCCTGAAGCGAGCAGGAACACAATTAAATAGTCTGACACCGACAGATAACGGCGCTGTACCAGTCGCTCTTGTTAAACAGAGCCCAGAAATCATCTCGACCTCACATATTATGAATGTCACCGCCCTTCGCACACAAATGTTGATTGTTATGTATGCATAATAGTAATTTGAGTATGTAAATACTAGGAAGAGGCAAAATCCTATACTTTATAAAAAAAGATCTACAAGAGTCTCCTAACACCCGCCAGACAGCGCATGACATGTTTCTGAACCACAAACACACTATGTGTGTCCCCACGTGCGCCCCAGAAGATGATGCCATATGATAACCTTGAGTGAATCTGGGCATGGTAATAGTATATTAAAACATTGTGTGGTGAAAAAAAAATAATTAAGCCAATACAGTGTTCTTTCCAGCGAAGCTTAGCATCGATAGTGTAGCCCAAAAATTTAGTAGATCTTTTAAATTCCTGTTCTATACCTGGAGGTTCGAAGCTGGTAAGTTATAATTAGATAAGTTAAAAACCGTATAATGTGGCTTACTAAGGTTCATATGCAATTTATTGTCTGAAAATTATCGACTTAGCTCCCCTAATAGGACGTTCGCTCTTTCTTTTTTGACTCTATAGCTCGATCCTGACACTACTAAGGTTCTATCGTCCATGTAAGTATGTAAAAAATAATTCATGAAATCAACTATGTTATTTATAGATATGATAAAAAGAATAGGTCCTAAAATCGAGCCTTGTAGAACGCCTACATATTCTATTTTATTATGTTTTATTATTATGTTAATATGTTTTTGCTATTTCGCAAATATATGTGATTTATTTTCCGAAAAAAGGCCTCAAAGATATTTATATATAGCACCGACTCACAACTAGCTACTTCACTGATTGATACTTTAATTTTTTCATTTTTTCATTTAATTTATTCCACTAACTGACGCCGGTGCCTGCATTTCTCCAACAATTCAACATCAGGATCATGTGGACAAGGCAAAGGACCTTCTTTATTTGCTGGCTCGTCATTTATAAAATCCCTTAAGTATTTAATTATAAAATCATATCGTAAGCACAGAAAAAAAATAGTTATTACTTTGTAGTAAAATATATAGAAATTATTATGAGGAATAAGAGGGTAAATTACCATTTCGATTGTAAGTTGGTATTTGGTTAGACTTACAGCATTCAGCTAGTTACCTCTAAGATAGCAATCTTCAATTTTCGTTCGTATTGTTTGTATATTTTGGGGTACTACAAACTTAGCATACGAAATAATAGAACTAACGTATTTAATCCTTGATACTAATTGATTGATTTCGTTCTTCGTATTTGTAAATGAAACCGGCTTACCTTTGAGATTCTGAAGAGTTATTATATTTGAAATACTCAGATATCATGAGAATTATAAAAGAATCAATTAATATTGCCTTCAATTAAAGTTTTGAATCACTAATATTGTTTGTATCATTTACGTTTCTTATAATTAATGTGCCTCATTAAGATACATTTTACAGTTATTTACCGACATCGTTAGGAGATTTCTGGAGACAAACATTCCGAATGGTAAGTCATCTCTTGCTGAGAATTGGAAATAGTCATAGTTTTGAGTAAAGTGGGAGAAGAGACTGATGTAAAATTGAAACAGAGTTATAATAACATAAAAAGTTTTTTTTTTGAATATAAAACATTAGAAGTAAATAGAAGAAAGTTAATAGAAAAATATAAAAGAAGAATAGAATCCTAACAATATAAATATATTTTCCATATTTTACTATTTTACAATTAAGATCGTATATTTAATCTTATATTTACACAAAATTTTCCTGCTACTTAAATAATTATATTTAAAAATATCGATGATTTCATTATTTTATAATAACATATTCCTGTTTTGAATAACCTCGTCCTTCTAACTAGCAAACAGAACCTTGTGGTATGCGCTTGATGTCAGTCTAACGAGCCTTTATTTACTACATTTAGCGCACAGGTGCGTCCAAGTAGCACATAGAATATTCGTTAAGTTCCAAAACACGAATATGATTAATGTCAATTACAAATTGAGCGAAAATATTTAGTCTCTTATTTTTTGAAGAAGAGTCGTATATAATGCGAAGTGACTATTTTTAACAGAACGACGATGGTACCTACAATACAGACAAATTCATGCAACCTTAACTTAACCGCCAGTATGTGCACACTCACACCAAACACAAGGCACAACATGCGAATGCAAGCATACTTACGCATATAAATTAATCGAACTGGTTTTCGTTTCATTGAGGTTGTTCCTTGTCAGGAACGATTTAATGTGTTTGTATGTAATATACTACGTATCAGTGATTCTACTAACAATAATTAATCGTAATAGAGAATAATACTAGTATTTACAACAGTCTTGGCTTTATTTAATCTATGACTATACAAATATCGTTAGCAGAAAATTAATGATGTATGTATATACATGGACAATTACTTATTATCTAAGGCTCTAGTTAAACGTACACGGAACTAACCACTACAACTGTGTTATTATTTATTTTTGTCGATGCCAAAACATATAATATACAGAGGTCAAGTTAAAAGTTTAAGAGTTTTAAAATGATAGTGCCATTTTGCCAATCCCGCAAGCAATTTTAAAGGATTTACAAAGAATACTTGTTTGGTCAAAATCGTAATTGTGAAATAACTTCTCAGAAAGAATCAATTCATTATTATTGCAAATTTAAAGAAAAAAAAATTTAGATAACTAAAGCATTAGAGAAACTTAGAACGTCTTGCAGTACGGGGACAAGCATTATCTGTTGGGAAAGTGGGTCTTCCAATTGCCGCAGAAATGGAAGAATATGGGATTCCACCGCCTCATCCACATATCGTTGGGCGTTTATATTGCTTCGGACAAATACCAAAGAAGATCTACTTTCATAAGTTATAGCACCTCATACCATAATCCACATAGTTTGGTGCATATGCCTCGCAATAGAAAATTCAGCATTGCGATGTTCCTAAACAGAATCGGGATTTATCACTAAAGACCACCCTGCGCTATGCTACGTTCCAGTGCAATCGCAACCTACACCACTTCATACGTTGCTGTCGGTGCCGAGTCGTTAGTGGTAACTCAAGATGTGGTTGATACAAATGTAAAGTAAACGCTCTGGTTCTGGGGTAAACCGTTTGAAGTGTTACACTTTATTTATGACAAACTAAGTAATTACAAATCATTCTAACCCCTAGCTTCACCTAAAGGTACTACACAAAGCTACCTATTCTAAGTACTATATGGATTCCATATCAAATGAATGTTAATAACAAAAATGTAATATGGTAGCCCCGCAATTATATGAACACTACATTATGTAAAATGCTGAAATATGTGAAATGTGATTAGTTCACATAATCGCGAGTCTACTGTAAATCAGTCAGTTAAATGCAGGCATGGAACGAATTTCTTTATCTCCTAGTATTCGCATTTAGGACATTCATTATATGTATATAATATACTTATATACTTAATCCTAATTATTCTAACCAATAGTAATTAAATTAAAGATCTATATTTTAATTATATATTTATATACCCTAACCATGCTAAAACTATAGTTTAATACTAATTCTGACTACTAGAAAACATAAAATATTCATTCATAAATACGTACTACCCCGACTAATTATCTAAATATCATGCCGTAACCTATCTAGTTCTTTAGCAACAGTATTAAAAAATTCCCCCCATTCGACCCACTGATTATCTCTAATATCTGTTTCGCTTCGCGGCCAAGTTAATCCCTTAGCTAATGCTCTAACTTCCGTACGCGAACGCCACTCATCTGTAAGTGGGCATTCAAATAAGGCATGCCTTACTGTATCTACCCTACCACATCCACAATGCGAGTTATTAACTCTCCCAGTTCTACATAAATATGATTTAAATTTACCGTAACCTGTTATTAATTCTACCACCTGATACGATAAATTAACCCTCATTTCCCTAAAACGTGTAACGCTACCGTTAAATTTCCTAGTCCACCTCCCATGTAAAGTAATAATATACCCCCACCTACTCTGCCAATTATTAACAAGCTTATGCCTAAACGCTTTTTTAACTACGCTAGCCGAAATAAGCCCAAATCTAATAATCGCGCTAGCTCCCACGGACCCCGGTACTTTCGCTAATTGATCCGCCCTCTCATTACCGATTGTACCTACGTGAGCTCTAGTCCAATAAAGTTTTATATTCCCCTCACGCAACATACCCCAAGTATCCGATAACAAATCAGTCGATTTTTTTTTTAAATTCCCTAACGCCTTTAATACAGATAAGCTATATGTTATAATTCTCACGTCCTGTGAAGAATGATCCCCTAAGTTAAACTTTTGATTATGCATTACAATACCCCTATTATAAACAACAAAAGCTGCCCCTGTACCAGCCTCACCCTTCGACCCATCCGCAACAATTTCTAAACTATCTTCAAAAGTGCCTGTAAATTTATTAAGTAATGCTTTTCAATTCATCGGGATGAATTGGGTCCCCTATATCTACTTTGAAGTGTTACAGGAAAACCTTCATTAGTAAACCATTGATCGACATTTGCAATTATCAAATTTCGCTTAATTTGCAGTAATTTGGTGCACTCTAGACATAATTAAACCCTCAAAACAAACAATTACAAGTGAAAACAATAAAGTACTCAACAATATATTAGAAAATATATACCTGACAAGATTATCAAGAAATACTGAAAAAACTGGCGGATGCGCTATTACACTATCAATTTCCTGAACTTTTTATTTCAATTGCTAGCTTTAGTTAGCTAAAAACTTCTATCAAGTTGGTCAAAAAATTCTTACCCCTTCTTAGTGTTGCGATTTCTATGTCGGAGAGTATATTTTCTTAACAAAACCTGTTTTATTAATTTAATATTTGTTATTCCCTCAGTGTATGTAATTCGTTGAAGTTTATAGCATATAATTATATTAAAAACTCTTGCGCCCACTTGGAACTTGCAACACTTGGGTGTTTCTTGCGAATCATCCTGTACGTGCATAATAACTTCACCTTTATAATTCACCCCACTATTGAATAAAGATTGAATCAATTGAAAAGAGAAATGGAACAGAGAAAATCTAATTACTGCGAAAATCTCCAGGGAATGAAGTAAAGTAAAAGTCTTCTGGAAACCTATAAGCAGAAGAGGTTTACTGAATGCATCAACCTGAGTAAGAAACAATATTCGTATATTTCAGGAATACTTTTGTAGACTGGAAGGAATCTGAGTAGTTTGGATTCGCAAAGGAATCTGAATGCAAATTTTGTAGGGAACAGGATGAAACACTCATCCGCCTCCTCTCAAATTGCGCAGCACTGTGGTACTCAAGGGCGTTGCGCCTGGGAGCATGTGAAATCGAAGAGGGAAACTTACCTAACCTGGAGTCTCCTTATATACTGCACTTTCTGAAAAGAATAGGATTGGAAGGCCAGCTGTAAAACAGCAAGAATAGGGGACACAATAGATATCTTAGGTCGCAGTGTAACATCACCCTGCATATGTACATACATAAATAAGATTCCTAAAATTAATTTTATACAACGCGTTTCAATTTATTCCGTTTGTTAGCTAAATTAATCAATAATCTACAGATTGATTTTGTACTTACGCATTTCGTATGACTTTAGATCTATTGAAAGCACATGACAATTGTTAATATCGATCTCGAGTCCGCCTTTAGGAAATTCTAAAAATATCCCGAATGTAAATAGGCTCAGCGTCCATGCACACGCATTCCCTCACTTCCCTTCAATCGCTCGTCGCCTAGTTCATTGAATGGTAGCCGTAAACGAGCCTAGCCGGACACTTGGCAACCTAATTCAATGGCCTGGTCGAGGTTAGTTATTGTACAAAATGGACGTGCGTGTGTGCGTGCCCCAGCCCGTACATACTTCTGGATTGTGTATGTCTGCGTCTCACGGATCGTACAGTGACTAAGTGGCCCACCTTCGAGTGACTATATTGGCGCGGTCCAGCGGCTGTGACGGCCAGAAAGCGTCGTCGTCAGTTGTGCAGGTGTTTACTCAGACTCGCTGGCGCCGGTCGCGCATTCCTCGCGGCGCACACGTGCACGCTCGCTTCTCACTATGTGTAACTCTTCGATTGTGAACTGGTGTGCGAGCGTTTGTACTGGCCGATGATGCAGCCCACAGCATCACGACATACAGATCGCGGTTCGCTCCGATAGTCCATCAATTAAGAACAAACTTTATCACATCATATCCCGGATGTCGTAGTATATATATGTATTTTCCGATTGGGAAGCCATCAAAAAAATATCATCAAAAACAAGTCATAAACTAACTAGAAGTACATATATAACTTCGGTAAAAACGCGAAAGTAGTTTCGTACCGCAAAAGCCTCAGGCATACGGAAAGGATTTAAAGAAGTACTGGAAAGCCAAGTTCTTTGGCATAGTGGCGTAGTTAGAAGTCATGAGGCTCAGATTTCTAGGTGCCTCTAAAATATAAATATATAGGGGAAGGTGGAGCAAGATGGGAACATTAAGCTTTAGATCACTGCATCAGGATTGCAAATTAATATACAAGGTTCTAAGTACTGCTGCGTACTGATTGAATTAATTGAAATTGCAAAGTGAATTTTAAAAATGAAAAAGAAAATTAAATTAGCTAGCTCAAACGGAAAAAAAAATTAAAGGACGCAAAAGAACAATTAACCTCAGAGTTACCCTCGCGAATTAAAACTTGAATCTAACCACGAAAAGTAAATGTCAGTGAATGAAATCAGACTCTTTATTTACCCAAAAATGAAAAGGTTAATTTAAAGTAAAAGAGTAGAATTTTTAACCAAGATGCTAATTAACAAACAAATCTATTATTTCAAAAAAGGTTAAATTTACAATTGTGCAGAAAAAAAACCGTGAACGAAGGTTCGGGCTAAATAAAAACTGCACTCGATTCCAAATTACAAGGACAATGCTATTTCCTATACAAAGCAAAAGATTAGTTTGTTCAGGAAGATAATCCTAAATGTACCAATTCAATCCAGGTGGTTTCAACAAAATAAAATAAACTAAATTATGCGTGGACAATTTCTAGTAAATAACAAGAATGAAAAACTAAATGCAAGCACAAATGTTCTACTCACCCAAACGAGGTGATTGATAAAATAAAAATGAATCAGCAAAATAGAATAACGAAAAATTAACTCTTAAACTATAATGAGAGAATTACAACTAAAATATATCTTCCTGCATAAAAATAATAAACGGTCTTATATCTACAACATGAGCAAGTCAATATATTAACAATTATTACAAAATGAATTCCTTGATGGATAAAATTTTTAAAGAAACTAAACGAAATTTACTATAATCAAAATGGATCACAAAATGGCAACAATGATTTACAAAAATACGTCTACTCACGTTAACAGTCGACCAAGGAAATGCCTGACAAAACTCTACAACGCAAACGCACAATTCACCGACAAAATCTAGTAGAAAACGCATTAAATCAAACTAGCAACCGCTAGACACAAAAATGAAAGGAATTAATTAGAAAAAACTTAACACTAAATTAATTAAATCAAATAATAAATTCTTTAAATTAAGCTAAACAAAATAAAATCTAAGTTTGTGAAAATTCTCGGCACATAGAATACCGAACGAACGGAGTAATCATGACAACAGAACTATGCAACTCGAAATACACACAGCAAACATGGGTGTTGTCTACAGCAGTACTTTGTTGGAATCTCTAAAACATTTATCTGCTGATGGATGAATTTACAATTTTTCGATGGGTATTCTTGATGTTGTGAGAAAATTTTGAAAAGAAATATGTAAATTACACCATGCCCCACCATGGGGGCAAGGCAATGGGGGTTCCAGGTGAGTTAAGAATTAAGGTCGTACCATAAATCTCAGTAATAGGTAAAAAAAAAAATAGATTCTTAAAATATTCTTAAAAACATGTAGGGATAAAGCTTTAAAGCGGAACTACTTAAAATAAAAAAAAATTCAATAACGGTAAAAATATTAAACTTAATCTTCACAATTGAAACATTAGAAGACGAACTCATCCACGTTATTCGCACAGCCTCCATGTACCCAACCTCGCCATCCATGGCATTGTATCAATACTTCCCCTTACAATACTAACATTGAGCGTCATCTTCCTTAACAGAAGAACTTGATTATTTCCTTGACGTTTTCTAAAAATCTTTCTCTTTGCTTTCCTTACAAAATTCGGCTTCTTGGTCCCTTCTCTTTTCTTCTTTGTCATTTTTTTTTCTTTTAACTCTCCCTCAGCAGTTCTAGTTGCCTTAGGGATTCTCCAGACTTCTATTTTGTTGTAGCAGATTTTTATACGTAGTGCTTGTAAGGATTGTTGTCTTTCCCTTGTTACGCTTTGATTGTGAGATAGTGATGTCCCCATGTTGCCCCATACCAATAGCCCAATCTTGCCTCTTTGGAACATTTTCTGGTTATGTTATAATAACATATTAAATATTTGAAATAAACAAATAACGCATTATAGAAAATACATGCAATTCATGTCAATTAATATGCACAAAAAAGTGTAGTTATAAATAATTTACTTATGTTTCCGATACTGGCCGTTGAACTCACCATCAAAATAATAACGAAATTCTGGAAATTGCAAAGTCCACTTGTCAATATTAGGACTGCTATTATTTAACAGATACATATATATCAGTCAGTAATAAGGGATCTTTATTTTCAAATTTAAACCCTAAAGAACATATATGATTTCTTATACCATATATTCCAAAAAAATTATAATAAACAAATGACTGATTGTGTTCCTACTCTATTCTTCTTTGCAAACTTGAAAGGTATGGCTTTATGGGTAAAACTAATGATAGGTGAGATTGAAAGTCGGTAACGATTTCGTTAATTCAAAAATTAGTCGTGTCTGGTGTGCCGCAAGGCTCGATGCTGGGGCCAACATTCTTTTTCATATTTATTGACGACCTGGCACATGTTCCCCGCCAATCACACACGGTTCTTTTCGCTGACGATATTTCCCTTACGTGGCATGCCTCTAATCATGAGGATTTAGAAAATTTGATAAATACTAACTTCTCTAAACTCCGCGAGTAATTTGGTGTAAATAAAATCGTACTCAACATGTATAAAACTGAATTTTGACTTTATAAACATCAAACAATTAACATTAACATATTTATTAATAACAGCCCTCTTATGTCCTCTACGAAAGTCAATTTTTTAGGGATTGTTGTTGGGGTGGACTGAGTGCGTCCAGCAGCTATCCAGGACCTTATCTTCTCTTTCTATGCTCTTAGAGTCATAAGGCAGAACCTTGGTGAGCTTGTTACAAGAACAGTATCATACGCATGAGATGCTGTTTTCTTTGCCCGGGTTTCACCACTACAATGAACTTATTAGAAACTTTCGAATTGCAGAAGCGAGCAGTGTGCGTTGTCGATGGAGTGGACGGCAGAGCCCACACAGTAAAAGAAGATATAGTAACATTCCTGGAAATTTACAATTTTATGATTACAGTACATGAATGTAAAAGTACACTAAATATTACTAATGCGTTTTGTTAAAATTCCAGTGTTTGTTTTGTTTAATTGCTCTACAGTTACATGCATCTTTACATTCTGCACTTGTGTGAGATTTATATTACACTGAACGTAAAGAAACAACATCCTTTTCAAGCTTCGATGTAACGATCGAAACGTTGCTTAGAAATTGTGTAATAGAAGAAATCGTGCTCACAAATAGCGGAATTTTCTTGTGCATTAATTACTTCAAGAGCGAACATTTTTTCCGTACTCTAGTGGTTAAGTGATCTTGCAATAACCATGAGCCTAGTATTTCATCAATATATTGTTTTTGCAACTTCACTTGTATCGAAGTAATCACATATATTGAAAACATCTTCATTCTTGAATACAAAAAATCTACCTAAATAGAGTCATATTTGCTACACTGGTATATCAAAGGTGGAAAAACATTAAACGATATTTATGCATTTATGCCAAGCTTGTTAAGTATTATATGCAGTGCATTCCATGTAAATTATTTTATATCTGCGCTGTAAATGAAATTAATATGCATTTATACAAATGAACTAAAGGCTTTAGAATAATATCCATACAAAAAGCAGTAATCACGCAACCCACGCATCCAATACGTGCACCTAATACATAGCTAGTCATATTTTATTTACCTATTGCGTTTGTCCTTGACTTTTTATTTTTGATATTTCGGTGACGTTTTTTGTAAATATTAATCATTAATATTATTAATTTCATTTCATTTTCAATTTACATGTTTTGAATATACTCATTATTATTTAACATCGTTTATCCATTTTCAACTTGTCTACCCAGAACTTTTAATCCTAACTTCCGATTTACATTGAAAACAATTATAATACTCATTAAAACATTTATACAATAGTAAAAATTATATGATCATCATTTCTTTCTATTTTATTATATTTGACCTGTAGAGGACCAGCCAGGCCAAAACATGTTGTCTTAAAATATAATACATACTTTTCATGAATGTAAAGACGTTTACTTCATATACACTTTCACTAACCACATACAATGGATTTGAACATACATTAATACATATAGGGTGTTATTGTAGCTAACTTGCAATGGAATTTTGAAATTGGGGATTCATACTCACTGTGGCAAATACCACTCATAAGAATCTACCTTTCATTTTTCCAATGGCAGTTTGGATGTACAGATACAACGAATTCTTTAAACCAAAAAAAAATTCTTTATTTCAAACTGATATAGTTTACACTCAACAAATACATACTTAGCTATAATGAAAAAAGCCTCCCTCCAACGCTCATTTCATTAAAAAATATATGAATATATCAAAAAACGTTTGAAAGAAAATTTAAAAAGTTGAAAATTCATCAAAAAAATTTCAAATCTTCGAGTAGAATGTCAGGTGTCAATTTATTAAATTAAATTCTTGTTTAGTCTAACATAATTATGTTTTTAACATAAATAATTTTACGTTTTGATTGCAAAACATTGCTTTCGAAGTAAATTAATTAGTATTTTATACAAAAAAAAGTCCTAGTGTAGTAATAAGCGAAAGAAGTTCTCTATTTTAAAAATATATGTAGTGACTTTGTCGAAGCATGCCACTTCTTTAATGTAAAGTATGCTATTTTGAATTTGTCTGCACTTGTTCTATAGAGGATTCCTAACTAAAGTACTCTTAGCATCTAGCTGTAACTTAATTTATTTATAAATATCTTTATAACCGCATAAAATAACACCGGGGTTTTGTGTGACTATATTTAGTGCGATTTAAATGTCTCACTCAGAACGATTTCAATTCGTTGTTGACGGAGAATGTCTTCGCTTTTGGGACAGCACGATTAATAAACGTTGTAATTAGAAAAGATCACTAAGTCGAGTGACGCCTACTTCGCGCTTAGATTTAATTATCTTCACGCGGAAATTAATATCGGTTTTAATATAAGGCATTTGAAACCTAATTACTTGCAAGTGAGCGTAAGTGACGGTAAAATTATCACTTAAATTAAAATTTGAAAGTTACACCGTAACCTTACCTTATCACTCGTAAGTAATATAGGTGCAAGAAACTAAAAATTAATTTTCATTGCAATGCTTGACGTATTCATAGCATGTCAGTTGCAGTTAATTTGAAATAAATACTAATTCTGGATTATATAGTTTAGAAATCGTAACAAAAGATCTGCCTACTCTTAAATTTCTGTCTGTATTGCATCTTGAAGCTCAGTTTTACTATTACTGTTTTTTTTTTGTTGAGCTATCGAAGTAAGCTAGATTTGAAATTCTGTAAAATTTAATATTTTTTCTTGTACTAGAAAACCAATGAACCGGAAACACATTAGAATAAAATCACCATACGTAACAGATAGTATCTTGTCATACATGCATCAGTAAAAATACAGGGGAATGTGTACGCACCTATAAAAGGTAAAGATTTAAGGACATTGTTTCAAAGTTTATCTGATTAAAACTAACATCGGCTCTGAAAGCAATAACCTAATACTAGATTTATGTGGGTACAGCGAAGCTATGACCTTATTCAGTAGCTGTTACTAACTTACATACATACATCAACAACTTTATATCGATATTACAAATCAGAATATATGATTTGCATGGCCATGATTAATTGATTGTGACATAACATTCGCACAGAAACAAATGCGGTAACCGTTTTTCGCAAAATTATTGTTTTTCTACATCGAAGCTTGCGCAATGACTTGCGTTACAACACACGTAACCGCTGATTTTGCGACTCCATAATCTATTACTCCGAGAAATGCATTATAATTAAATTCTAACCTAGAGTACAGGTAATTTATACCGATTGCCAATATGTGATTTATGTGACACTGGTTAAAGGAAATAATGCGTTTGGTTGACGACTATCATCTTATCTAGGTGATAAATTACAGCTACACTTATGGGCATACACATATTGACCGCTCGATGTATAGAATTATTAATCTATTTGCTATGATATTAATAACACAACACTATCTTGTATTTGCAGTACCTATATTATTTGATATATTGCATGGTTGAATAGAAAATACGTTGAGTTATACGCTTTACAACATTTAATGTTTGAAATTCCCGATTTCAGTTGTCGCGATATTTTTTTTTGTCAAGTTCTAATCGCACGTATTTAAGAGTAAGCTCGGTCTAATTCCTTTTTTCTTTCTCCATTTGACAAAGCGAGTGTATTAATCCATCGATCATATTAGACACTTATGATGATAATAACCATTTGTTTTCAACGCCCGTTACAGAAAATTTATGAGCAATTGTAAATGTGACAGAAAATGTAAGAATATATATAACTGTAAACCATTCATAAAAATGCTGAAAACTAAAACTTTGTTTCTCTTAACTTAGAGGTAACATCGGAACGAAGTTTCCAGGCTAGTCTTAAGAACAATCTCACTACTTTACTAATAAGCTAATCAATCACTTATCTACACTGTTGAAAATTTAACACTTTTTTTGACTAATTTAATAGTCAGGAGAGGTCCACACTCTTTTCGTGTTATTTGTCGAGAAACTATAGAAGTTTAAATTTGACGAGCAAAAATAGTCACGTATTGTCTATTGCTAAGGGGTTATTTTGTCCAACTGACACGTGGAATTATAAAATACTTCTAGTCACATTTTATTTGATCTAGACTAGACAAATTTACTAGCTGTTTAACTAAATGAATGCGATCTATTGGGTGTTTTAACACCATTTTCTAAACACAACGTCTTTTTAATATGCAACTCCTATTTCTTAGTGCTATAATATTCTCTCTTTAAGACGTTTTCTCAATTATAAATATGCAAAACCACTCATTCACAAGTTTGGGTTTCAACTAAACGTACAATTTAAAATGATTTTTTGAGAACCATTATAAAATTAAGTGAATGTTTATGCTATTTGATTCAAGTCTAAACTAATTGCGTAAATAGATGTTCCCAATACATCTTTAAGATGTTGAAATTTTTTATGCCCACTGGAATTAACGTTTAATAACACGAGGTTACACTTTGCAAGTCAGTCACATTTGGTGGTTTGTTTGGATATGTTAATACGGAGAATCAAACACGAAAACAGATACACGTGCAATGCAGGTGGTGCGTATAATGCAATACTTTATTAGAATAAGTGGGGTTTCTATATTTCTATCCGAGGGAAAAATTCTGATTGGTTGACGCTTCTAGAAAAATAGTCAATCCTCATATCTGAACAAAGAATTCACACGAAATTCTAGTCATTTCTGTTCTATTAAATACGCGTAGTCAACTCGTCTGGCAAAGTTTGGAAAAATCAACACTAAAATATTTGACTAGCGCAAAATTAACGCCAACACCGTAATATTTTCAACAGTGTACTCTGAAAAAGGATTGGGTTAATTCAGCATAAAATATAGTGTTACAACAAACTGTGTTCAATTAAAACGTAAATATATGTAATTTTATTTCTTTTGGATTGACAATCTGACGAGAAGTACTTATTTTTAGTGAAGCTAATCATATTATTTTGTTTCCTCTATCTTATTAATTTAACAAACTCCCTACATTTATCTGAACAATAAATACTGTTTAATTAGCAAAGTGAACGTTATTAACAAATACGGATTTAGCTGACCTAAATTACAGCAAATTTAATGCAAATCGCTTTTCCTAAATTTAGCTTCCAATTTTCTAAACACTTGCTCTGATTTTTTCTTTTTGCTTTTTGATTTATTTTAATTTAGGCACAATACAAAATATTAGAAAAATAAATAATGGAATATATATCATAATTAACAAGTTTACAATATCCACTAACACCCTTGTTTTGTCAGTAAAATAAATATAATTATAGCACTAGCAAATGATTCAAAATCCCGTCGTTGAAAACATTACCCAAAGCACATTCAAAATTATTTAATATTCTGATACAGTGTATTCATCTGGGGTTTCTAATTTTTGGTTGGATGTTTACTAGTTTAGTTTAGTTTATTTTCATATTGTTTGGGTCAGTAACACTGGATACAATGTGTCAAAATACAAATATAAAATACAACAAACAAAATTTTAGAAATAAATAAATTACAGAAAAACAAACAAACAAAAACGACAAAAAATATGTATAGTCAAGAACAAAAGTATGTTAGGGAAAAGCTGGGAAAAGTTAAAATTTTATTTTCTTTAAAAACATCCTTGCAACTGTCGCGGTTGTTAACGTTAAAAATCAGTCTTATGAGTCGCTTTTGTGTAATGAATACTCTCTCCCAACCAGTTGCTACGCCCCACATTATAACATTGTACGAAAGAGCAGAGTATGCCAACGCGTAGTAAATATCTACTAGGTCTTTTCCTTCCAATGTATATTTCAACTGATTAATAATATAATAGGCTTTATTTAATTGTGTGCACACGGTTGCTATTGTCTTTCCATTCCAGCTTATCATCTATGGTAACACCTATGTCTATGGAAATTTAATATTTTAGTTTTATTTTTATTTAAAATTAATCGGTTTGTTTTGCACCACTCTGCCATATCCTGCAATGTAGGCGTTATCATAAATGAAAGGTCCGTAGAGTTTTCACACGTTACTATTACCGTTACATCATCAGCAAACAAAATCGTGTGACCATAATTAAAGTATTGCGGTAGATCGTTTATTAATAATAAGAATAATAGGGAGCCCAACACCGACTGTTGAGCTACTCCCATGTCACACGCATACTCCTGCGAATACACGTTGCCTACTTTTGACAGTCATAGACCTACCGTTCGAAAAAGATGCCAATACAGTTTTTCAGCCAATATATTCAAGTCAATAGAGTCAAAAGCGCGCGTTAAATCGAAAAATATGCCAGCAACGTAATTATTTGCATCTAGAACTTCATATATGATTTCTAAGCTCTGAAATAGTGCTGTTTCCGTGGAATGTTTCCTAGTAAATCCGTGTTATTGCGGACATAAAAGATTATGATGTTCTATAAATTTTACCATTTGATCTACGTCTTTAGATATTGAATTCAGTAAGGGTCTTTAATTCTCCGTGTTAGCAGGATCTTGTTTTTTAAACCGAGCTTTCTTTAATTGTATGGGAAATCTACCATCTACAAACGACTTATTTATAATATATGTATATTAGTGGTTCAATGATGTCGTCACCATTTTTTTTTTAGCAAAAAGTCACGAAACTATTTGTTTGTTTAGTACAAAAGTAACGCTTGCTCCACCAACAATTCTGAACATCATTATATAATAGTTTCCTACTAGTATGGTAGCAAACATCTTAAATACAGGGTATCCCATGGCCCCCGATTTAGACACCAAATATCTCGCCAAAGAATTGTAACATAAATATTTAATTTAATGAATAGATACTATTGGTAACACCGCATAATATAGTATACTTAGATTACTTTTAAAAGCTTTAGTTTTAGAACACGTGAAATGTAAATTAAAAAAAAATGAGCACCTGTATATTTTAGTGTTAGATTCCTCTCGATAAACTGGTTAAATTGATTTATCGCATTTACTGTCTATTATGACTTCCTAGTCTGTTATTAACAAATGAAGTTGGTATTTTATAGTCACTACATAGGAGTACTTATTGTTAGTGAAATAATGTATGAATATGGAGTAAATTGACAACAAACAGATGTTAACAAAATAAAAATAAAAAAAAGTTCTAATGCCTTTTCTATTTATGCCCAGTGAATATGTTGATATAGTAATTGTTTATGGCAAATGTAAAAAATATTGTACAACAGCTCGGAATTTGTATAGGACTCGGTATCCTGATCGCTTAACACCTAGTAGAGATACATTAAAAAATGTTGAACAGAAATTATGCACTAGCTATTTCCCAAATGGAAAAGCGAAACAGGAAGCTCCTAGAAGAAAAAAAAACTTGTTCAAACCGACGAAAATAGGATTAATATTCGTGCCTATTTACAAATTAATCCCCACGCCTCTATTCGATGTATCAGCAACTTAGCTAGATACATCTAGCACAAGGTTTGACCCTTCGAGATCACGGTCAACGCTTAGCATTCATCGCCCACAGGAAGGAGGAGAGAGGATGTACATTTTTTGGTTAGAATTTTATGGAGTGACAAATCAAGATTTCATAATAACGGGACTGTTAGCTGTCATAATTGCCACTATTGGTCCTCCGAAAATCCAAAATGGACAAGAGTAAACAGATTTCAAGCAATCTGGGGCGTGAATGTATGGCATGGTGTATTTGATGGTCATTTAATTGGTCCATATTTTTGCAATGGCACACTGACCAGTGAGAGATATTTGGACTTTTTTGCAAAATATGCTTCAAGATGTTCCACTAAATGAAAGCTAAGCAATGTGGTGGTAACAGGACGGCGCTACTCCACATTTTCATTACCGGGTTAGGGATTACCTAAATTCATTGGCCTGCGCGATCACCAGAAATCTAAAACTACAAAAATGTACAGGGTGTTCAATTTAAAATTTTCAAATTTATGTCACGTGACCTAAAACTAAAAGTTTTAAAAGTAATTTAAACACGTCATATTATGCGATACAATTGCGAAGATATTTAGTGTCTAAATCGACATGGAACATCCTGTATATGTTATATATATATTCAGAAATTGTGGTAAAGATGTCTTTTATTCCATTTAATTAAATTTATAAAAATATGAAAGAGTTCATCTTTGTTCAAACTGCTAGGCAACGCGTAAGCAGCATTGTGAGCCATTACTTTTTATTTCAATTTTGTACATGCCTTCATATAACGAGTTTCGACCCTATTAGCTTTGTGGGAGTTCCAAGGCAGTTTGTTGCTCCGTAATATTCGTTATGACATTATGACGCCATTAAGTTAAATCTAATACCTGTGCCGTAACTTGGCACTGGATGGAACAGATTAAAATTATACGGGATCCACGTGTTTTAAATTCCGTAAACTTACCAACATGAAGGTATGCGTTCCGGTGCAAATATGTATTTGCTATGTGGTTATATAAATCCTTTAAGTGCTTAGTTATCGCGGTTTTTAATTAAAATTATCGCCGGAATTGATAACATTGCTCGTATATAATTGAATGAGTCGCAGCAATTCGGAGTATGTAATGTGTTTACGTTCTGAAAGTATATTGTAGATTTTTGTTTATGAGTCTCATTTTGGTAATATCGACTTCGTAGGTAATGAGTAATTAGTTTATTGAGAAATAAAACTTCAGATAATATTCATAAACATGGGTCATGTAGAAAAAAAACCTCTTGAAAAAAGATTTGCTTCGAAATTCCTTGCCTGTGAGTTTATTCTCGGTTATAAGAAATCAAAAAACTCCAGATAGAGGTAACAGATACTTATCCTTCTATGTTAAATGATATTCAAAAATGATGGCTATGAGCTTATGAATAAGCCTGATATGTATCGAATGCACCACTGCAGAACATACGCATTAGTTATCCCCTCTCTTTTTAACCAATGAGTTATTATTTATATTTTCATATCAGTAGTAGATATCTATCTACTACTACACCATCTTCTACTACACCATCTTGCCGAGGTGGCTGTATGTGTTATTCCTTAAAATAAATCAATAACTCGTATATTATTAGACTTTTTCTTGATTAAATATTGAGCTTATAGTCTATTTTTAGTCATTTAATGTATCGAATGCTCTTTTATTAATAAAGCAGTGTAAATATCAACAACATGCATAATTTATTTTCCAGTATTATATCAAAAACATATAAAGAGTATAACAACCCTTAGTCAAGGTGAGTCTAGTTATTTGGAATATTTAAATCAAATATCAACTACTATTCAGTATATTTTGGATTCTTAGATTCTCAAAATAACTTTTAAACCTCGCGCTATCATAAAATAAATTCACCAACCGTGCCTACCAACCTATAGATATTAAAATTTCAATTTCAACTGTCATTTGTAAATATGAAATATAACCTTGCAGTTTTCGAAATATGATTTAATTGATTTGACTTGACGAAAATTAAAACAGTTTTTCAAGGAAGATTTTTAACAACAACCCCGCCTCCATGGGCCCTTTATTTAATACGAACTGCACTAAGTCACCGTCCCTCTGAAGTAATATCGATACCACGGAAACTATATTGAAATAAAACAGTTACCAGACGATAAATTTATACATCCAATTACCACGACTACGGTGCAAATTGATCAACACCTAATATATACTGAATTTACAAACAGGTGTGTACATAAAATAACAGTAACATCTATTATGGTTGGTAATTCATCCTACGTAAGTACCATAACAATATACATGTTGCTCTTTTTATCTGGGATTGAACCTATATAATGTAAAAAGACCACCAGTTTCAGCTCAACAGCAACAACAACAGCAGCCCTAAAGATGTGTGATGATTAAGGACGAAAAATCTGAGAGAAGCAACTCTAGGACACGGTTTCAACCCAGAATCCAAGCAGTATATGATATAAGTAAGAACAATTTTCACTCTCGTTTATTTTTTTGATTTTTGATTTGAATTTATGTGATGTAAATGACGTTTCGTTACTGATTTACAATATCTTCAAGCCTTTAATAGAATTTTAAAGTTATAAAAACGGAATTTAGTTATAATTAACAGAAAATGAAATTATTTTTTTTTACCTCATGTTATTTTTCTACAGCATTTCTATTAAAAATTATTTCCATATTTATGCATGAAAATCTAAATTTTGCGTAATTTGTTTTCTTTTGATATGTGGTTTTAATCTCTATCTGAAATTTTTATGTGTTTCGTTCGCTTTTTGGATTCAGCTGAAAAAAAGACGAAGACTGACGACATTTTTACAAATTACTAACATTGGTGAATTCATATCAGATGTGTACAAGCCACTTCTTGAGTTTAATTGCTGCTTCTGATCTTAACAAATTTATTACAAATTCACCTCTAGCAAAAGTGCAAAAGGAAATGAAAATGTCTTTAAAGAGCCACATCATCAAGGAATTGTCTTTATGTCTTGTTAGTTTTCCCTATTAGATACCCCTTTTAAATTTAACAGTGTTTATTTTTCTAGTATCCACGTCATACTTATAACATTTTAACATTACATTACATACATTATGCAGGTGTATTATAATTATTACTTCTTTACCTTTCAAGGGCTGCTATTTTTTTATTACTCATAAACGTAGTTTACACATATCTTTATAATAAATACAGATTCTTTAAACAGCTGCCTTGCATACGGAATGCATAACAATAACCTTAAACAATAAAGACCAGGCTTATTTATCAAGCAATTATTTGTTTTACATTCTACATACTATGATAAAGCACTAGTTCACGGAATACCTTTATTGACCACACTGTGCTCTGTAACTGAAATTGAGCACAAAAAGTGAACTTCGAAGCGCAGAAAGAACAAAGAACAGGTGATGTAGGGATGGAAAGAAGCGACAAGAAAAACCTGCTACATAAATTTAAACCCGTACTTCGTGCATTAATGGATGCATACTGAAGAAGCAAACATCATACATGAGCGTAAACGCACATACGGGACGTGCATGCATCCGTACAAAGTTGACGTCGAAACTAGCCAGTTGGTATACACGTATATGGGATAAAGTGTTCGTATAAATGTCAACCAACTGTCACCGTAATTGCGGTCGAACTGAGGTGTTAAAAATACGGAATACGTAAATGGATGAAAATATACCATGTCGAGCATTCTCACGACGTTGACGATTACGTTACAAGAACATAAATTCCGGAGCGAGAAATTGAACCTAAGCACGCAGAAGAACATAGTTCAACTTTCATTCATAAATCTAAAACCTATTTTGGGACTGAATAGATATAAAAATTTCGTATGCAACTCACAAAATTAGAATTGTAAATAAAAATAGTATCGGTTATTTTGAGCCTTATGGTCGCAATTCAATATTGCAGTGGTTACAAAACGACATTGAAAAAACTAGAATATATTACGCAATAAAGTATCATAAAGTTTAAAAAAAGGACTTATACCAATGTCCGTAGATCTTTTGGTTTCAAGGTACAGAATGCTAAAAGTTGGGTATTCTATTTTTTTTTTTTCTTTAATTTATTGCTCTTCAATATCTTCTAACTAAAGTACGGATTTCAGAGAGTCTGAATTGCCAAGGAATGAGATAGAACATGGCATAACACATTCGATTAGAATGTATGCAGTATCACTCTGTCTCCTTAGTCGGGCGATAGCTGCACTGTCCAGAGACAGGCATTGCTGGGAATCACTGGCGCAATTAACAGCACAGGAACCGCTTCTTTGGAGACCATTGTGGGCCCCTTCCGCTGCAGCTTTATGTGAGAGCGGAGGCAATGAATGCGATCCTTAGACTAAAAGCCAACAACCTGTGGCATCCCAACTTCAGGGTGGGAGGGCACACTTATACTACGGGCACCATACTGGACGAGCAGCATGGTACCCGAAATTATCTTCACTGAAAAGGTGAAACTCTCCATATCGAACAGAGACCAGGCACGTAGTGAGATCACTGCTATTCATAACTGGTTCACGGACGGACCCAAATCCAGCCCTTGCAGCCTGTGCAGAAATGATTGCATAAGAGGGCTATATGAGGAGGAAAATTAATATAATGACTGACAGCCAGGCTGTCATCAAGGGACTCTCGAACCCTGTAACTAGGTCAAAATTAGTTAGAGACTGCAAACAATCCCTCAATGCACTGGCACGAGACTACACGGTGTCTCTGATTTGGGTGCCCGGGACATGAGGATACAAAGGGCAAAGTAATAGCCGACGAACTAGCCAAGGAGGGCTCTAAAAGAAACTTCATGGATTCAGAGCCTGTATGTGGGATTACTAAGGATTCCACAAGAAGAGAGATCTGGACCTGGCTAGATAAAGAAAGTACAAAGAAATGGAGGTCGAAGGTCAACTCCATATCAAAGCGCTAATAGGGGATGGGGATGCTAGATTCTCTGATAACCTACTCAGGCGCAGCAAGAAAGAAGCTAAAACCATTACTGGGTCGGTAACTGGACACTGTCCCCTGAAAAAGCATCTATATAACACAGGTCGAGTAAACAAACCGTGGTGCAGAAGATGCGAATAACAGGAGGAAACGAGTTTACACGTAATCTGCACATGTGAGGAATTGAATGTACTCAGATAGAAATATTTTGGGAGAGATCTATTGGAGCCCTCGAACGTTCTCACGTTCCCACTGGGCTAGATACTGGGCTTTGTAGGGAACACCAAGCTGCTCGAGTGGAAATAAGAGACTTAATAAGGATGGCACAATGAGCATCTAGCTCAAGTGCCCAGACTTTAGGTGCCCACCCTAATTTAATGAATGAATGAATGAGCTGCGCTGTGAAATCCGCATGTTACTCACAACAGGCCGAGTTGAATCTCACATTGTTTTAGGTGAGTTTTAGGCTTTTCCGACCTTCGTTCCTATGTTTTACTGAACTAAGCAGACTAATTGCAGAAGTAATTTTGTTTTCTACAGAAAAGGAAGGACTTCTTCAAAGGGTGAAACGTAATTCCTTAAGCAACAATTTGTCTCTATTAACTAGTGCCAAAAAAAAAATGCAACACTTTGAAGGAACTGAGTTTAAAAAGCGGAAATTTTGGCAAGTTTCAAATAGTAAATCATAACTACCTACTAAATCATAACTACCTACTAGTTTCCAGTACTAAATCATAAAAATTCGAAAAAAATACCAACAATCAACACAAATGTATAAAGAAAATGTCACATCCCCGCGATTGTTTATGTACTGACTAATTCTACGAGGCATGCTCTGAATGAAATGATCAATGGGATCTTGTGGGATCTCATCCTAGGTTTGCTGTATATGACGACGAAGTCCCTGCTAGGTGTTTGCTGCTTGTGGTAAACGTCATGCTCGATCGGGTTTAAATCCGGAGAGCAAGCATGCAAGAGGAGTATTTCTATTTTCTCTTCGTGTATGAAGTTCTGACTCCTGACAGATTATCAGCGACTTTTACACGCAACCAATTGTTCTGTTAAGATTTCAGCTTTGTGACTGATCACCTTCGAGATGTTGCAATATCTTTTGGCATGTAGTTTAAATAAATTTGCTAATTAGATGTGAGCTCTATTATTAAATGCCAGCTACTTATAAGGCAAGTATCTCTAACCGAAAGTATCAATTTCCTCTACGGTGTTGAAATAAGTATTAGAAAAAGAAACAAGTGAAACAGTTATTAATGTAACTGAATACGGCAAGCATGTGACTTCTTTTTTTTTCTTTAATAAGCGTAGAACAGATAAATAATAATAAAACTTATAGCTTGTGTTTGGATCTGCCAATAGAATATTTAACTTTTTTGTTCTTTTGCATTTCTTACGAACGGCATTTCTCGTTTCAATAAATCTCGCCATTAGTTCTTCAAAAATCTCTCTCTGTAAATTCTACTGGCTGCAGCAGACTTACTTTCTGCTCTGCTCACTGTAAAAATTATGTCCATCTACCACATTATTCCTAGACTAAAATTTTGACGAACGCTTCAGTGACTTTGTATACTTTAACAATTTGTTTCATTTTTTTGTAATCTATTAAGTACTTATACTAATTTCACTAACGATTTTATTTTTTATTTTTCTGGATCATTGCAGAAATCGTTAAAAATAATTATGGGGTTACGTATAAAGTTCAATTTTACGTCACTTTCATTTAAAAATATTTGGGAAAATCATTTTGAAGTCTTAATACTTGCTTAATGACCATCTTCAACATCAAGTGATTTAAAAACTATTTAGTTGCATCTTTACTTAATCTTAGTCAATATAGAAAACAAATTTTATTATTTAATTTGAAAACGTTGGGATGTAAAAATACTTTCTTGGGGATAAGTGATTTCTTAATTATTGAACTGAGGCAATTGTAACTTAAAAACCACAAGAGAAATTATTTTCATAATCTGGGGAAAGATGGAATTAGGGAACTTTCATAATATAAAACTATACAGAGGGTTCCATTAAAAATAAATATTAAGGAATTACAACTATTTCACTGGATTACTAGTTTGCACCTATTATAAAAGCTATTGCAAAACTGCGTGTAAGGTTATTCAAACAAGGAAGTTCCAAGAGTCCGTCTAAATATATTCCTTTTCCGTGGTGCAGGATGTATCTATTAGTATCCTTACCACAAGTAAATCGTTTTGACATTTCAGTTGTGCAGCACATTACCCATCCAATTTTTTGTTTACGTCAACGTTAACTTCATTTCCGTAATGATTATACTTATGCATCCTAGCAATGCAGCCATATTTGTATACAATCAATCAACACCTATTCGAACATTTGTGTTTACTTTTGCGTAGGAGCCACGTTCTGTCAATTTCGAAGATAGTTAGCGTTCGCCGATGGCAATTGTTACGCTTCTTAACGTTCGAAAGTGCCCTCAAACGCTTCCTATGCACACACGTAGTATATAACCAGTTACCGCCGTCATATGTCAATTCCGGATCAAACAGACCGAGGGAGGCCATATGCGAGACACATTCTGTCCACCAAGTGTGAAGAAAATCACGTTTATTTGGTTAACACTTTATTCTTACGTGTCGATGACAATGTAATATCGTTTATTCTTGTTGAATATAAGGCACGGTGAATCTTGTTTATAAATAGGACGCATCTGTTCGCGAAATCGCGACTATATCGTAACGAACCGTAAAAATATCTCGGTCTTCTGAACCTATTCGCTCGGATTATAAATCATCAGCGGTGCTACGCGCAGTGTTTACACGATATTTCAGGAGGAACATTTATTAAATTATATAAAATACGCTTCGAAGACAAGGCAATATATTTTTCAATAGCCCGTTAATTTTTCACTGCCTTGTAAAACTTTTGAATATTGGCGTTGATCATAAAATTACAATTTTACTTTTTAAATTTTTAAATCTGGATTCATTTATAGTCTGTCCATAGGTATAACGATTTGACTAATGAGCACTGTTAATGGAAACATATTTTCACGTCACATCTCAGCGGCGTATGGCTAAATATAAACTGTACGGGTATAAGATCGGTCGTCAGTGTCATTTGGCCGATTAATGGGATCGTAACAGTCAATACATTACGTTGGTATCGTTAGCTTATGTTTAGTTGTTAATAATAATTGGTACAACACATCCAGACAAAAGAGCACCAACAAAGCCTGTTTTTGCTTTTTTGGTGCTGTTTTGTCTGGAATGAGGATATCATCTTCAGAATTATATGAACCATTTGTTGCGTCTAATGTTCCTTTATCTAAATTGCAAAATCCTGTTCTGTATACATTTTTAAATAAATATGCTAAGAGGCACATCACTCATGAAGCCATATTCTGCCAAATATATTTACCTCATTGCCACATCATTGCATTCTGCTGTTGAACGTGAATCACCTTTTAGACTAAATACTATGCCTCAGATATGGCCAATATTTTTGCAATTAAAAAGCTTGCTTCCAACCAAGTGTCCCATCTTTTTGTAACTGGCACAGGTAGCAAAGACAAATCCGGAAATTATGTAATACTTAGAAGAAATTGGACTTTTCTTAAGTAAAGACTAGTTGGTGCTTTAATATGATCCACCATTTACACCTTAAATATTATTATTTTAAAGTAAATAATTTAATTTTAACAGAGTATATATAGTTGTAGTTGTATTAAAGAATGTTGAATAATCGTTTTAAATACCCCTTTCGCTCAATTAACTAATTTGTACACATCAACAAATATATCAGAAGGTAATACATAAATAAGAAAATATAGTTGAAAGACAGTTGTCTCAAAGTGCAGATGTTTAAATTGGTGAAACAAAAACATATGGAGACCGTGGGCTACCGATGCATATTCAAGAAACGATGTATTCGCCAGTAGTAATATTTCGGTAAGTGAAAGTAGTGATGTGATAGAAGACGATGTTGATAGTGCAAGAAATCATCAAATCGGAAAGACTGCAGCTACTGCGGAATAAATACCTGACAAAAGTGAAGGCACTTAGAGAAGAGAAACGTTTTAATTGGTTATGCAATTCTCATTTTCTTTACTTGATTTATATTTAGTTAATTTTAAGTTTTAAAGTATTTTTTTAGTTATATTCATTCTTATTTTTACTTGATATGTATCACCTGTTGAAAATAAAATATTATTACTTTAATATATACAGGACGAGTACTTTTAGCAATGAAGTATAAATATAATTGCGAATCCACTAATCATAGTATTTAAGTTAAATTTAATGTAAAGACAGTTTTACACCTAGCTATTTATTGCTCAATTTATTGGCCAATTTAAAATTGTTACGTGTATAACACGGATTAAATACGTGTTATACACGTAAAATTTTAAATTGGCCAATAAATTGCGCAATAAATAGCTAGGTGTAAAACGGCCTTAAAACAAGTATTTACCTTAAAAATGTAAGTACATATAAATGTTTTAATAATAGACGTTTAATATATTAATCTTTGTGAATATGTCCCTGTGAACGTGAACCACCGGCTCGAAGGATTGGGAAAACGTTCTTTTCTGAAGTTTGTGTAGTGACTAAGTCAAATTGTTATATCTATGGACAGGCTATACTATATTTTCTAGCCAAATTATGCATACATTCATTACTTATCATTTTATACTAAAATACAAATAAAAAATAAAACAATGTACCTCATTGTTTTTCTAACCGACAAGCACAACTGAGAAACGAAGACAATCTTAACACATACTGGATTAGCAACTTTTCTATGTTTAATCAACGAACCCATATACATATCCTAATATCGAACAGCTTGTCTAGCCTGTCTGGATAGCAAGCTTTGCGAGGATGTTTGTTTTACCCACGCCTCAAAAATCCTACACGAATCTTGAGATTGTGCGGGCAAATATTGTCATACACTGATAAACTTTCCTCAAACACCAGAATTCTCTACGAACAATCTTAAGGCAAATAGAAATTAAGATTAACCGTCTTATGTGTCTAGGTAAAGTAGACTAACTAACAGTAAAATGGTGTGATGTTTGTTCTTACCTATATACCTATTGTTCGCTTTTAACCTAGAGATGTCGTATATATTTATATCAGAATTTCGCCAAATCTGTATAATACAATGTGGTAGCGACTAATTCGATCCACGATAATATTAGTATAAATGAGTTACTTTTGTTTTATTTTTCTCAGCTTTTAATCAGGGATTAGTGGGCACTACTGTACAATAGTTGCTCTGATATGTAACGATAGTGTCATATGTAGCCAGTGATGTGCTCCATATGCAATGACCGAATACACAAATTCCAATCTGTATAAACCTAAGCACGAATTAAAAGCTAAACTAAATACGTAAACTGTTTTAAAACTCTAAACATGACGTGATTAGTGACTTAATTTCCTAAATTAATAATTGAAGTTTTAAAAACGTAATTATACTGATATTGTTTATACTTTGACAGGAATTTAGTAAATACACTTCAGGCTGTATCTGAATATATACACACTCTCAATGTTTATGATGTTATCAAATAGAAATTGAGTTCCACGGTAGACAGAAATAAACAGATTTGAGAAAAAATATTTTGCAAATATTATTTTAAACCTGATTTTATCGAGTCACGATAAGGGTGTGAGAAATGTAAACATATCGATATGACTATGAAATTGTTTAAGGACATTAAGAAGAAAAAAATTATCGGTGTACACATCGAAAGGAATATTTCATGATTTCAGGCACCTGAGTATATATACATTTGTTAAGCTGTTGCACAATTATTACTGGAACGTGGTAATTTGTATTACAGAAAATTACATATGTGCGTACTGATATAGAATAAATTGATCAACTGCCTTTTTGATGTGCAAAAGTAAAAATAGTAAGATTTAAAAACTCATTCACGAAATACATTGAAGTTCTTCACTAAATACACAATTTTAAATTTTTTGGAAATTAATGTATTTATATGTATATTCACCTCCGCAACGGACATTTCAGCCAAATTTTCGTTACCAAGACATAAAGCTACTTCATCTCAACGGATACTTGCAAAATGAAATAAAGGGAACCCTGGTTAATGTTTTTCTATTTATCTTAGAAAAAAGCTATTTTTCTAATGATTTTACACAATCCCTGCTTATAAAGACGGCCTTACGGAGTCTTTCCTCATTTGGATGAAGCACTAGAGATTTACAGTGTCTTGCGCCGGCGAGACCATTCCAAAAGAAGCAGTGCCTAGCAGCAAGTGAGGACTTGACAAACGTTTTGATGCTGCGATATGAGCTACCACACGTCGGTTCTGGACTAGAAACGGCACCTTGCTAGCGCCCCTTGCTAACGTGTCAGCTATTTCATTGCCTCTGATCCCAGAGTGACCTGGCACCCATCTCAATGTAACATTTAGATGTTCTGCCAACTGCCTAAGTTTTCTGTGGCACCCCAGTACCACCTCAGAGTCAAATCTGACAGCCCGCAAAGCTTTGAGGGCAGCCTGGTTGTCGGAGATGATTTCTACCCTTCTATTTTTGCGCAGGAAGTTTGAGATGCCCTCAGTACAAGTCTGGATGGCAATAATTTCGACCTGGAAAATGGTGGGGAAGGCCCCTAGGCCAATAGCTTCGCCGTCCCGCTCTCCGTCCCTCCAAATTCCATTGCCCGTGCCATTACGCGTTTTCGAAGCATCGATAAACCAGCAAGATAGACTCCGATTTGGTTTGCGGATGTACGCTATTGCAGTTTCCCTGCTGGAGATATCTACGCTGTATCCCCCAAAGAAGCTGAAAACGGACGAGCCTTTGCGGACAGTGGTACTGTCTGTTCAATGTAGTTGAAGATGCTGGTGTGGTCTTCGAGTTTGCCGGAGAAGCTCTTGCATCCATTACATTTTGCTCTGTAAGCTCCTAAGATATCCTCCTAATATAGGTATCCCACAATCTGTACGTGGGCCACTGCTTTTTTCATTGTTTTCAAATGACATTATTGAATTTCTTTGTGATTTATAAATTATTACGGTGATGATATCACCTTAATGATGTCATCGTAATAATTTCGGAGAATGAAAGCAATATCGGAGCTCTTACAAATATTATGCTGGACAAAATTTTTACATGGTTTTCTGCTAATAAGCTATCATTGAATTCTAAGAAAACAAAACACATCTTTTTCCATATTTTACAAAAAAAAAAACTAGATACGCCTTTATTGATGTACATTAATAATGAGCAAATAGAATCCTCTGAATCAGTAACCCTTTTGGGGTTAATACTTACATCCACCCTAAATTGGGCTACTCATTGCTTATCATTAATATCGACCTTGAATAAACCTATTTTTAAACTTAGAGGACTTAAAAATATAGTTGAGCCACCTATCTTGAAACAAATAAATTATGCGGAATTTCATTCTCACCTACTCTACGGACTTCTACTTTGGGGACCTTGTCCCTTTGCGAGAAAAGGTATTTCTTAAATAAAAAGCGACGGTTAGATATGTAGCGGGTGTTACTTGTCAGTTGACGTCATGTACCTAGGCCTTATTTCGTTTCCTTGAAAATATTAACACTGTGTGAATTACATATATTGGAAAGTAGCTGTTATGTAAACGAACACAGAAGCATTTTTATTAACAAAAACAATACCTAAAGAAATCCGCGAATTCATTCTGCCAAGCATCATCTAAAGTCGACAGCTGAAAGTATAGATGTGTTAGCAATTCAAATAATTAATTATTTGAATTGCTAACCTCTAAAAAATTTAAACAAACTATTAAATCTTGAATCCATACTGAATGTTTCTATGCAGTCACAGAATTTTTTGAATTCAATAGCTTTTAGTTTCTTTTTTTTTTACGTCTACGCACATCACACTGGAATTTGTAATTAATACATTTTTTGTAAGTTTATGTGACGCATTTTATACCCTCTCTTGGAAATAAAGTTAGCATATTGTTATTATTATTAATATTAAACATTTTAAAATTGTAAAAAAAAAACACAGAAATAAAGAGCATATCAAAAAATTAGTAAGACAAACACTTAAATATTGAAAGACATATTTCCGACAATAAATGGGGAAACGTGTATCGTAGCTCTGAAGTTTTATTTGAGCCATAATTTCCACGGAAAAAAAATCATACATTAAACAAATAAAAACTTAATGCGACAATTTCTAAAGGGAAATGACAAATTAATCTTTAACGCGTAACAGTTAAAGATAAAAGATTCTAAAAATTTATCCGCACTTGTGATAGCCGAGTTTCTCAAAAGGTCTCGACTGTTACTAGGAGTAGCAGGTTGAAATCTCATCCTGGTCGCCTATGAAACCAATATTTTCCAGCATGAAATTGCTTCAGCTCTATCTACTCCCCAAATAAACAACTTAATTAAATCCTTATTTATCTTCAGTAGCAAAATGGATTTGCAATAAAAGATAGGTAGTATTATCTTTTTCCCAAATGGAATTAATCTCAGGTGATTACATCCGTTAGAGGTGTTATATGAAACATCGACCGGAAAAGAGAAAACAAAAGGCTAAGAAACAAGAGAGGTGGGGTTAATTTTAAGTAGTAAGCGAGCGCTATGAGCACAGCAGTTTAATAATAGCTTATAGCAGTGCTCCGCAACGCTTTCTCAACTTCGGCACACCCAAACTGCACACAGTATTTTTGCGGCACACCATATATGATAAAAAAAAGAAGAGCATGTTAATAAATTTTCAATTCGACCTTGCATTTTTTTATTAAGTTCGTTGAGGTGCTCAAATATGTCAGCCATGTTGCAAGTTTGGCTATCCACCGATGATCTTCGAATAGGTGGACAGTTCAAGCATGTTTTGATTGAACATGAATTGACTAACCTCATCGGGAAGCTCAAATGATCTTGCTAGAACTTTGCTTTTGGACAACCAACGCACTTCAGTATAAAACAATAAGGAATGATAATTTGATCCCATTTGTTGGCAGAGTGCTTCAAAAATTCACAAATTTAAGGCTCTTGTTTTAATAATATTATAATGTTGACGCATCGTTTGCAATAGTTCTGCTGGTGATATCTTGACCATCAGTGCTTCACCATGTATTCAACAATGGATAATTTGTACTGTTGGATTTTGTCTTGTTGCACACGAGACAAACTCCTTTTTATTGCCCATCATTATTGCAGTGCCGTCCGTGCACACCCTAACACATTTATTCCACTAAATATCATGAGTTTCAAAGGAATCATTTGTTGCTCGCAAAATTTGTTCGCCGGTAGTTCGCTCCGGAAGATCTTTGCAAAATAAGTAATGTTCTTTTATTGAATCATCATCAACGAAACGTACAATACTTATTATTTGTCCTCGTTTTCTAATATCTGTTGTTTCGTTGATTTGAAGTGCAAATTTATCAGCTGTTTTCATTTTTTTGATGAGTGTTGCAAAAATATCACTCGACATATCAGTAATTCGTCTCTTATCTGTACCAGCTGATAGTGGAACTTTACTCACTTCATTCACTTCTTAAACTCTAACATTAATCGAATGATTTCCATGCATGCAGGCTTTATAAGCCTTTCCCCAATAGTATGCGGTTTCTTTTTTTTCTGAGAGCAATTAATTTTGCAACATAGCAACTAGCTTCTAACGCTTTTTCAGAAACTGTACCCGAACACCTTATAGATTGCTTCTGCTTTAAGTTCTGATTAAAAATTCGCTGAAAATATTGTTTATCCTTATTGGCGCAGCTGGTGTTTTGATTATACATGGCGAATTAGTTTGCTTGGGACCATTGCTTCGTTAGAAGGTTGTTCTCTGCAAAATACACACTCTGGTTTCGGATTCGTTTCTTTGCCACACCATGAGAAGCTGTACTGAATGTAGTCTTCGTGGTGTTGCCTTTTCACACACTTCGTTTTTTTTTTCGCTCGTGCTGGGTTCATTTGTGAGTGACGTTTGGAGTTCTCTTTTTAAAAACTTGTCCATTACTACAATAGTATACGATCAATATAAACAAAGTTATCGATGTAGATATGAGAATACCTGAACTAAATAAAACGAAACAAAAAGCGGTTTTTATATAACGTTTTCTCTGATATGCAAACTTCGACTCTTTTATTTTGCCACTTATAGAACCTATTACACATTCACTTAATTCGAGAAAACATGATGCATGAATAGGTTTTTCTTTTAGAATATATATAGGGAAAACAAAAATTTGCAGAAGTTATAGATATCGCACTGCGGCACACCTAGTGTGGCTTCTTGGCACACCAGTGTGCCGCGGCACACCGGTTGCGGAGCATTGGCTTATAGGATAATCGAGTGAACGATATTAAATAAAGTGATGAACATAATTTTTTTACTTACAGATGTATACGTAGACACGTATTTAGATTACAATAAAAAAACAACACTTTCAAACGGACAATGCCGTTTTATTAAAACTAAAACTGAAAACAAAATGATCAAAACAGATTTTAATTATGGTTTGAAAAAAAAAGTAATCGAAAGATTCATAAATTAGACATAATTGGCTGCTAAAAAAATTGTTGCTTCAAAGTCTACATTTGAGACAAACAACTCTAATGCGAGATGCCAGGTGTGGTATTCGCTTTTGTAATACACCGCAACTTGGGTTTGATGAACGTTAATAAGAAAAAAAATATATATAAATGTCTAACCTTCACATTGTTACTGGCCAGAAAATCTGTTTATGTTCCTATTAATAACTTAGTACGTAAAATAATACAAAATAAGTCTCTAAAAAAGCTAATAATATAAGCGATCAAAAGTACATAAACGAAAAAATGTTCCATTCGTCGAAGCACAAATGAACCAAAAAACCAAAAAAAAGTCAAACCAGCTAGGAAACAGAAGCAGAATTTAAGAATTTTACGATGAAATTATAAAAGGAAACAAACAACCAACCAACTGTTCTCTTCTGTATGATGATGTATGATATCCATAGATTTTTTACAAAAAAAGTGTTATTTCAGTGTTTTTGACCCTTTCAACTACTATTCTTTAACATTGTTTATTATCCTTATCTTTATATTTGTCGGTTTATTTAATATAGTACTTCATCATGCATATTTGGAATTAATTCCCACAAGTGTATTATTAAAGATAGAGTAAAGAAAAGCTTGTTACAAAGAATGAAATAAGTAGTAAGAAAGTAAGTAAATGGATAATTAGTTGAGTTGGCAAAAATCATGAAACGTTAGAAGATTATTAACAATAACTAAAATCTTGTAAAGAATTGAAAACTTCAACAATGAAGTAAACAACAATAAACACTAACAAGGAAAATAATAAGAAAATGGGCCAAACAGTGGAAAGTTGCAGACAATACTTCATAGAACAATTGATTGTAGTGGGCAGTTATTATGGTTTGGAACGGTAAAAAAAAAGAAAACAAGGATATCGAAAACCAAGAAATAGGAGTCTCCCTTTTCTTTTACCATTCAATTATGCTAACAATTCCAGGACCCCAGTACTCTGTACTAAACTGTGCGGATCTCTGGCTGGTTGATCGAAGTAATCCTCTGGGTTCATTTTTAGCTTGTCAAAAAATGCCTGGCTTATTGTGTCCAGAGTCTCCAATTCACACAGAATGTGATATGGGTTCTCTGTCATCCCATTACACAGTCTGCAGTTGGGTATCCTCAGTATTGATTCCAATTTTCTGGATTAGATGGCCTTTAAGTGTACAGTCATGCTAAGAGATTTGTTACGATGCGTAGATGATTCCTACTGAGCTACAGTAGTTCTGCAGCCTTCTTTTTTTCGATGGTCCCTTAATAAAGGTCTTACCATGAGTTTGCCTCGTTGTATTATTCCAGTGTTCTTTAGGTTTCTCTTTGCCTCAACTTCTTACCTGCACCGTACTGTTTTTAGACATTCCTAGAACAGGTTCTGGACCTGTATATGATTCCTTTCTTGCTAACTCATCGGCTTTTTCGTTTTCTTCGATTGCCGAATGTCCGGATACCCACAGTAAAGTAACTTTATTGCGATCTGTCAGGCTATTCAGTTCTCTTATACATTCCCAAACCAGTCTTGAATGTATCTTGGAGTTTACCTGTGCCCGCAATATCGCCTGGCTGAAGGTAGTTTACCGTCCTTCAACATTCTGTCAAAAACGCACGAAAGATTACCGAAGCAAAGGTTAACAAGTAAAATAGGATATGCCATGGAAGTACCCAAAATAGATTCAAAAAACGAGGAAGGTTATATGCCAACCTTCCTCGTTTTTTGAATCTATGTGAATAAATTTCTACAGCGATTATACATACTCGTGTTTTGTCGGCTCTCAATAAATCACTAGTTAACACTGCTCCCCCACTCAAGGCGCGAATAAACACGAGTGTATCTAGTCGCTGTAGAAATTTATTCACTTCTCCTGTCTTGCCCAACGCTGTAATAGGGTATATATATATATAACTTACTATTACATGAATAAATAAATGTCCATAATCTCTATACATCTTCTTTAACATTACAAATATTAATGCAAGTGTACTCGTTTAGTTATTTAATATAGATATACCATATCAAAAGTAAAAATATTGAAAAAGAAGCAGTTTACTTGCTTATTTCTCATTCAGTCGAGAAACGAACTTTCTATGGAAAAATGCCTAGAAGAACAAAAAAAATTATAACTAGATACTTTTTGTAATAATAGATTTACCAAAACAACACAAATCGAATTACATTTGTTGGAATTTTTGCATAAAATGTGGATTAAGTCTTCATGTATGGTCTTTTTTTGTTTATATTTTTAATTTTACCATTAAGTCGAATCATCTTAATTTATAAAGTTTAAAACTCAAAATATCTAATCCAAATTTTATGCAAAAATTCCAACAAATGTAATTCGATTTGTGCCGTCATAAAAAGCAATAGAAAAAACATTAAAAAAGAATAACTATTTTTTTAATAACTATTAAATAATTTAAAAAAAAGATTTTTCCATATTTTCTAGACTTTTTCAATAAAATTTGGCATTTATGTCTGATAGATCATTTTATTTAAACTAAACTTTAAACAGCTTTTCTGTAACTCAATTAATTGTTCCAGTAAATTTATTTCTTCCAATAATTATACAAGAACACATTTTCAATATTTGCGCAAATTATGCTATCTGGTCACCTGGGAGTAATCGATGGCTAAAATAAACAACAAAGGAAAGGTATATATGCCGACAATCGTTCCAAAAGGCAATCTCCTTGATGTTATGCGGCAAAGATGCCGCAACATTTTTAGCTAGATTTACATTCGCAGTGTTTTGCTATACATTTTCCGCAGAAGAATTCAATAACAAAATTATTAGATTAAAGGAGATGTATCTTTCTTTATGTTTCCTTGTGGCTTATTTTCCATATATCATCTTTTTTTGAGTCGATAGTACAAACAAATCCCGTATAAGCGGTGTGAAAGTTGAATAGTTATAAAAAATTAAGGACCAGAATTCGAGACATGCAAACGAAGTCTCTTAGGGGTGTGCCATAGTTACAGTAAAAAAAGATATGTGAATCGATAATTCAAGCAAAAGGATTAGTGAGGACTTGAAACATAACTGTAAATAAACATTTAAAATATATACATATTTATAGCATAAAACACATAAAAAATAACCAAAAAAAAAAGAGTGGCCAAAGTTGCTTTGTGAAGAGAAGTGAACAATAATAAAATTGATATTGTAATCTTAAACCTAAGGTTATATAAGGTGTTCGATTACACGCGTAAAACAGTGCACTTTTCAGTATATGTATATTCAAATGACCTCTGCTCTCCTCTTACAACTACTCTGTACACAGGTGTACAAACTGTAAATACCACGCGTATAGATCATTGATTACACCACGATAATTTAATACACATTTGGATGATGTAATCTAATTTATAAGTGTTAGTAAATAATACTTACGACTCGAATGTACCAATGGACTGTTTGAGGCCGTTTGTTCCATCTTGTTTGTTTTCTAATCATGTTCTCAAAACGCAAATATATCGCCAAATCTTTATTAGTAAGTTAAGCATGCCGAGGAAAAATACTGCGTACTTACCTGTTTCAGTCCGAGTGTACCGAAGCTAGTTAGTTCATATGCACTAATAATCTTATAGATAACTCGCTTATTTGTCAAGAATGATGGTACTTGATTTCTACCAAAAATATCGACATCGTATAGATATTGCAGGTGTGTCTATTCGAAATTTAATACGTATTATTTCTAGGAGCCGGAATGAGATATCACATATCTAAAGATCTGCACAATTAACACAAATATGTCACTGCTCTAGTTTGTTCAAATATAGATAATAAATTTGATAAAACGCTCATTGTTCTTCAAAATGACAGATGTACAGATATGGATGCATTCATCATTTGTAATTTATAGCATTTGTAGTAATTGTTATAATAATTTGCAGTATTTGTAAGAACGTTGATATGATAAAGAATCACCAATTTCCAAAAAAAAAAGGATGAGAATATTACATTTTATGTTTGTTTCCGAGTCAGGAGTATTTGAAGAGTGCAAACTTATGGCATTTACAATGTTTTGAAAATGACGTCCTTTCTTATGCCGGGGAATCTAAAGCGATAGCGTAACATCACTATTTTCGCTCAAATTCATCGTCAATAGGAAAAGAAAATAAAGTGAACCAGAACATATGAAAAAAATAGTTAGTTATTAGTATGAGCGTTGCACAAGTATTTGTGCGCCATCTATATGTTTGCTCATTAATGATTACTGTTGTGTAGTAATCCTTTTTACAGTCGCTTTTAGATAACCTATAATTAACAAATTATTTCAAAATTTGGTTCTTTATTAGTCGTTTAATTTTTATTATCAAAAAGAAGCTTTTCTTTATAACAAAACATTAAATTAAACAAAAAATATGACTTTTAAAAGTTAGGTATTTCAGCAACAATAAACGTTTCTTTAAGAATAAGAAAATAAATTTCCGTTTCAAGTCAGAAAGCGTACCTCCGTTTTAAGAAATAATGGACGTTGCTAGGCCGAATCGACACTGCAAAGGCACTGTATAACTGCAGATATATAAAATGTGATAGGTGATTGATACATACAGCATAAATATTGCCTGCTATTAGGGGAAAGTGGTCGAATTCTGCACATTTGTGTTTCAATGTTCATATAACTTACTTAGTCGTGTGTACGATACTGCCATCTAGGGACAAGTGAGAAAAGTTAGTGTGAAGGAGAAGACACCATTATTTGTGTTTCTTTCGTCTGGGTTTGTGATTGTATTATCGTATCTAGTTATATAGGATAATCTTCTTGTCAAAAATAAAGTTAAGTATAAAAATTTAATTTGCAAACAGTAATATCTGCAGTTAGCAAAGAATTACAGTTACATTTAAATTTAGTACATTTTGCTTCACATGTACGTACTTGAACGATTTCATTCCTAAAAAAAAATCAAAAACAAAAACAAAATTATACAGTCAGGTAATTCTGCGCACACTAAGTTTTAATTTTTTTTATTTTTTTAAGGAATGAAATCGTTCAAGTGCTTTTTGTAGCAAATATTGAATGTCTTATGTTTTATATTTTAAAAAATCAACTACATTACTGTTTAATTAAAGGTAATATAGCTGTATGCAGTTAAGTGCGCAGAATTCGACCACGTTCCCCTACGCCTGGTTCTAATCGACGTAATATGATTTTTAAATACAAATTATGATTGTTATTAAAAAATCGAGTTTTGATCATTCGATTTGTTTTTAATTAATTGTGTTAATTAAAAAAATAAAAGCACATCTGCGCCAAAATAAAGAATAACTGTATAGGTAGTAAGACAGTAAAGGGAAAGCAATGAGACGTTACGGTTGTACTCGCATGCAATATTTTTTCGACTCTAACCACCCCACTGTACAGAATATTCATACTTCGATGATAAATTGTTTGAATTCCAAACAAAGGAAGTAAATACCCTATGTAACTGAAAACATTAAGTTTTATAGCATTATTAAAGATAATGATATTTAACTTCATTAATTTAAACTGAGTTATTACAATGAGATAACACTAATAAGTCTGATAGTTAGATTAGTAATGAGTTAGAATGATGAATCCCATGTCACTCATGACGCATAATTTATAATACACTCCACACACGTGGTGAGTTTCGAATTATGAATCGTGTATCATGAATTATAAATTTAATCATGAATTGTGAAGCGTGGATCATGAATTATAAATGTAAGGATTAAGAATACCGATTTCTGAATATAAAAGTTAGAAAATTGAAAACAAATGAAAGTTGAAAAGTTGATAATTTTAAAAGTTGCAAGAAATTGTATTGACATTAATTAAGCGATATGGTTAAGGCTATGGCAGTAAAACACTGGAAAAACAAACTGCAAATGATATTTACAATGCAATAAAAAAATTACTCTATTCCTCATCAGTCATTCCAATTCCTATTCAACCAGAAAAAAAAACAAAAGAGGATAGCTATACAAGACAACATTCTGTTAAGTGTTGCCTTCAAACTGAACGTTCGGCTTTCTAGTAATAACGATAAGACTGTAAAATATTAAGAAAAGAAAATAAATAACATAATGAAGGGAATTGATAAACGACTAACTCAAGCAAATTTTTATCGGCGTAAATTTTATTTTTTCCCTGTTTCTGTATCTAAATAAATTATAATAAAATAACACTGAACCACAAAAATTACACTAAAGTTACCCGGAAAAAGATATTGCGGAAGCAGTTATTTCTTTTCAGTTTTACAGGCAATTTTAAATTTTGCTCTTGTTTGCCGTGTTTTATTTACCTATAATTTCAAACATTTTTAGTATTATTTTATTCGTATTTATTTTAAGCACAACCGTGAGAAATATATTTTTTTAACAATATCAAAGGAGAAATCGATCGCTATAAAGGAAATTTTACATTTTATATGCATTCAAATAGATTTGAAACTTTCACTTATTTCTACAATCAATAAGTAAGCTTTTTTTTCAAATTTAGCCCTATACATTTTATAATATGGCGAAACTGGTGGTGTTTATGAGAATATTTTACAATTGACTACCAAATCTCATTTAATTTAAATTTAATTAATGATAATATAATTTTTATGGTTCACATGTCATTCTATGGTAATTTGTGTAACTTGGGAAAGACTACTGATACTCAAAACGTCGCTAGAAAGAAAATTATAATGTACAAAAGCAAAAATTAGATGGAATTAGCCTCTTATCAATTCTCTTCATTAATAATTCGTTGTGAGTGATGCTCAATTAAAAGTTCGTTTCGAACAGAATCAATAACCAAAGTTTCAACTTAGATTTAACCACGTAATACCTCATTTGTTTCTGTAACGATCTGAAAAATAATTGGCCTGCAAAATCGGTTACGTAAGGTTTCAATAAAATCTATCTAAAACCGATTTTTCCATTTTTTTTAAGAGTAAGGATGGCAATATTCTCAACTTAGATTCTATAAACTACTATTGAAAATACTTCTTTGCACAAAATGACTTTTAAAAATTAATTATTTTATAATTGCAACAGTAGCGTGGAGAAAAGTTGAGAAAACTTTGGTTGTGGAAAAATAACAATAACATTACCACATCACTATTACAGCAAAAATATGACCAGGTAAGCTTTTGCATGTATATTTCGGCCTAATTGCTCTCACATTTTTGCTAATATTTTAAACATGCGGTTTTATCAGAATGTGATGATTCTTATCAAAATTTTATGATTTGGAACCACGTCCTGGAACTGTTCCTGCACAAAGCACAATTTATCTTCTTTGTTTGAGAGCAAACCGCTTTTAATTTCCAGCATCTTTGAATGTGCCGTCAGGCTGGCTCTCTCTGGGTTGGGTCAACCACTCTTCATCTTGTCTACTAAAACCCAATCCACGACTTTACATTTTACCTTGTATTGATCACTCCTATTATTAAACGAAGCTCTACAATCTAAAACAATATTTTTGTGAGAAATTATAAATAGAAAGCTATAAAAAATTAATTAAAAAAAACGATAGGACCTTGGAAACTATTTGTCAGTCAAAAACATAAAAATTGAACCGTGCATCTGGCCATACAATCGTTTGTTGTTTTTTTTTTAAAGTCATCAAATCGTGATTAATCGGATTGTTATTGAATAATAACTACTTTTTTTTGGTTGAGATCCTACAGAACAGCAGCTCCAAACTTTCAAAATTCCAGAAATTGTTATGCAAATCCCCCCGATTGACGTAAAACTCACATAACTAGATAAATCAACAGTTAGGCGCCATATGCAAATTTGTTGCAAACTTTAAGATATACCGGGATTTTCCAAAATGAGTTCCTTCAGATGTTCTCACAAAAAATCGATTGACGTCAATCGTCGCTATGGAATCCCAAGTATGAACGTTTTCCATAATTTATAGCATCTACACATGAAGTTTGTCCTGTAGACAGAGCTTGTTTATACGAAAAAGAGCGGATTCTTTCCATGTAAAAAAAAGTGTATTATTTAAATGTAAATGTGATATGCAAATTTTTGAGCATTTATTATATTTTTGTTAAATATTAATGTTTAGTAACCTCTCATTTATAGCTTACATATAATTAAATCACCAGTGTTCTGTTTCCTCCAAAGTTTTTGTAATGGATAAGATTTTAATTAAAAACACAACCGACAAAGAGGGCCTGCGATCTGTTAATCGTAGATCTCATAAAGCTTTGTCAATTTGTAAACACCGAGTGTTACTTGTAGGATGAATTTTTGTTAAGAAAAATGTTTGGTACATCGAACGGTTACGAAAATATATACGCATATTGATATTAAACATAAGGGTAAAACTCTTCTCAGACAACTTTGAAGAAACCTTATACTAAATGTAGCAAAAATGTGAGTTTCAAAGATAATCGTTAAAGACGTTTTCGAAAAAATATCAAAAAATCGGAAGTAAACTTATCTAACCCTTAGGCTCTTTTTAACCAAAACTTTGCTGTCGCGTTTTCTAAGGATACCTAAAACAAATATCAAATATGAATGCCATGGGTGTTTATGTTTAATGGCAGCAACTGATACCGAATTTTTACTTCGATAACACACCAATAGATGGCAAATGAGACATGATGTGTGCGTCGTGGATAAGCAAGAAGGCCAATCTTACCGACGGTTGCCCAATATTTACTGTGTGTCTATTGTCGGTGGCGTCTAATCGTCTGTCATTTGTCTTAGCCCCATTTGCATCGCCTTGTTAAGCCTGGTTTAATTTTAAGGGGTAAGCGTACTTTGAATGTGATCAATGTCTCGTGCATATTAGCGCCATATTCGGCCATTAGCACATGGTTAGTAGGCTTGAAAGTATACAGACAACTACTTTTCACGATACTGTATATGATGATGGCGAATATCATTACCAGGGAGTCTATGTTGAATGCAGTTTCTCATATAGTATGGGAAACTGCGCTCAACATAGACTCCCTGTCTGATGATTAAAATTTTTCACTAGCAGCATTCTTTAGTATACCATTTAAATAAGCGCGCGGTTTTTAATAAGCTTTGATAACACACCTATAGATGGCTCATTACGGCCTCAAAACAGTATATGGAACATACCTATTTATAGTACTAGTTTATCTATGATGAATGCTCTCAAATATTTCGTTCTTGAGATAGAAAAGAAAAAGGAAGGGTTGTGTAAGGAAAATTTTGGGCTGGCTGTAACCCCTTGGGGAAAAAATCCAAAAACACGTAAATTTTATTTTTTAATGTAGTTAGAATAGATTAGAACAGAAAAATATGAATTTCTAATTTACGTGGCGAGGGTATTAAAATTTGTTGTTATTTTAACTCCTTACAACTCTCATCATGCACAACTGATCTCCTTATTAAACTAAAATGTCCAAATTGTCAAGAAGAACATTTTCCTTTTTACTTCAGATCCCTATCTTTTCTAGTTCAAAAGATGTCATTGGAAATGTGTTTTAGAGGGTAGCTTTGGGGGTCTGTATATCCCCTACAAGTGAATATCAGCAGCTAAAAAAAAATACTGGTCGATTATTTTTCATTGCTTTACATGCCTGCAAAATTTTATCAAAATCAGAGATGACTCGTTGGGTGAATTTTGCTTGTGTTTTGGAAATTTTTGTGTTGAATTGAGTAAATGTAGGAGAGAATCTCTAGGCTCCAAATGCTACATACATGTATACCCGAGAATATACAGTGTGTTCGACCATCCTGGAGTCAGTCCATGTTATCTGAACGCGCGCAGTTCTGAGGCAATCGACACACATGAAATGATGCAATGCTATAAAATGCAAATAATCGTATGCGAGTACTACTACTGTAGTAATGCAATGTATAATTGCTATTTTTATGAAAATAAAAACAATTCTAAAAATAAATAAATATCTCCACATAGATAAGAGAATAAATTATTTTTTTTAAATAAAATCACTTCCGATAATAATATAAAGAGAAAAAAGTCAGAAATATTGGTTTAAATATACAAAACAATATAAACGGAACCTTTAATAAATAAAGATAATAAATTCTCAAAACGATCTCCAAATTGAAATGCGTAAAACATCGTAACCTATCAACAAAATTTCTACGGACACTGGACAATGTTTGGGCTTTATGTTTCGGACGCAATCTATAACCTTTTCAGGCAATTCTTCAATAGAATGAGGTCTTCCATTTTCAAACCACAAATTGAAGGCTTAAAATAACCCCATAAGAAAAAATCATTTTCGGGCTAGATAGGATGATCCAGGAGGTTAGGAAATGGCACTCCACACGGTGATCACCCGATTATTGAAGATGTTCTATAAGCACCTTCATACGGTAACTGTATTATGAATCGGACAGACGTCTTGCTGAAACCAAATATCGTGCATTACGACGTTTTCAAGGTTTCGTGGTTGAAGTGTTTAGCAAACGATGGAAATATCTTTCCACATTTAAAATTCCTTCCATAAAAAAGAGACTAATTATGTGGTCTCCTAAAAAACCCACACATTCACCTTTTGGGGATTTTTAGTGCGAGCGTTGTATGTCATGTTTTTTATTTTCTTTGAATCAGTAGCGTGTGATAGAGGGATTATGACGTCCATGCAACACGAAGGAGGATTGGTCAGTGAAGAAAATGTTTTTTTACAAAGTTTTCGTCATTGATGCAACGTTCGAATCTGTCATATTTGTCGTTAGGGAATATTTCATTTGCTTTATTCAACTTATAGGATCGATATTTAATTTTTTTTCAAACATTACTACATATCACGATGTGATATGTAGTAATGTTTTACTACAAATCACTTTTCCGCAAGGAAGAACATATCCATTATTGCAAACAAAAATAATAATAGGAGAACAATAAACAGCAATGCAACTAAACATACATTTCCATTGCCAACTATGAGATTAAACCACAACAACAGTCCTTATCAGGACTACCTTGATGACAGCAGTAGAAACACTACCGAAACGTCGGATTTAAATAATCCAGCAGGCGATGGAAACAGGTCAAACCTCAACTTATACGAGGTGTCCCACCGACCTGGGTCATTAGATTTTTTTTGAACTTCCAGTGGGAATTTGGTTTTGAAACTTGCAATGTAGTCATGGCCCACTATGATCTACTTAAAGAAAATATTTTCAGCTTTGTAGAACATTTGGTATACAGGGTGTCGATATAAACTTTCTTATTTTAAATGAAATGGTGATTTCATCGGTCTAAAGAATATACCGATTCATTTGCAATTAGTTTAAGTGAGGGTTCCCTATCCCTCAACCGAGATGAGATTTGAGATATTTGCAATTTTGTTTAATTTTTGACGTTTACACTTTTTCAAATAAAATTAAAAAGTCACGAAATATCAGATATTTAGAAATTCAACTAACGTCAATGTAAGTACAGGGACGTAGACATAAGGAGTCACAGCAATAATCACCGAGTCATATACAGGGTGATCAAAAACACATCCCCAATATGGATACGTTTAAACCAACAAAACTTTTTCATTTCAAATGGAACATGGTATTTTTTACTACAGCGCAAAATTATACATCGATTGATATTAGGGTTTGGTATACCTATACTTGATGGTTTTAGAAATATTAGCATTTCTTGCATAGAATTACTAAAAATGTACCTAAATTCCAAGTTTTAAGCCAATAAAGTTAGTTTTTTTCCTACAAACACTCTGTATATTATTTTTTATAATGACACGTTATCAATTTTTGCATTGTTTGGCATCCACGACAGAGATGTTTATCATTGCAAATTTTCCAATTATTAATAAATTTTATGTAATTGTAAAGAATTCATATTAACTATAAAATATTATATAAGCCATAAAAATGCGATAGCCAACATTTTAATGGACTTTCCTGGTATAAAGTAAATTAATTATTAGTTAAGAGTGTTATTAAATCTATTTTTATAGTTATTTAAATCCAATGGTTATAATTCGTAGTATAAAAAACTACGCTGGCACACGAAAAAGATATTTTAACAATAATCTAGTTTTATGTTCCAACTAAACAAAGGGATGTTTTTCATTATATACACTGTCAACATTACCATATAAATGACAATGCGGTAAGGGAGCCCCCACCCTAAATGTATTTATTTATATGTTTGATATTGGAGTATTTTCGAGATTTGCAATAAAATAAATAACTTTCAAATGAGGAAGTGGTTGCACGTAAAAATTTTATATGTTTTTACAGACACTTCAAGCTATCTTCAGTAATTTTTGCAAAGGGGAGACTCGCAGGGGTTTGTTTTAATGTTTTACTCAAACCAAAGTTGATATTGTGTCGGCAAATAACGCGAGGAATAACTAATAATATTTTTTTTTTTAGTAGATACTTATACAAAGAACTCATTTTCGACCTGTCGATTGCAGATATATTAATAGGAACAGGATGAAAATATGATTTTTATTCGAACAAAGTCGAGAAATACGCATGCTATCGCTGTCTAACGGCAAGCACTCACCGCTATTATCTACCTTTGTTTAACTACTAGAAAATGCTATTACCACATCGATCTTTTCAATGTAAATCAATTCAACATAGCCCTCATTCCGTCTACTACGTGGCGAGGCAAACGATTCGCTAGGTATGCGTAAACACAGGCGTAAATTCACTTTACGTTTGGCCGGCGCCCGACGTTCGATTCATTTTGCTCATTTCTTAACAAGGCGTTGGTGGATATTAGCGTATGGGTACGATCCTCAAATTTGATAACGGTTAGTAAGTTTTGATCGCGGTCAGTAATTTTATTAAAAAAAAAAGCAATATTATAGGATTGTGAAACAATTTTACGGTGGCAATTCAGCAGAAGTTACACACGATTTATTTGCAGTAAATTATCCCGAAAGATCAATTCCTAGCGCGACTATTATTCGTAATAGAGTCCGATTTTTTTTTAAACAACGTTTACATGAATAAATAACAACAATAAAAATGTCCTAGCGAAAAATGGCAGTGATATCGAAATAAGTTTGTGCATTAGTGGAATAAAATCCTAGTATGACATCTAAACAAATTGCTTGCAGATTTAATAATAGTGCAAAAGTTTTAAACCTTTTACATCAGAATAAGTATCGATCGTACAAAATTAGCACATCCCAAGAAGATTTACCCGACGATTATTACTGTCGCCCCCCCTATTTTATGAATGAATGATTAATCCCGAACATCATTTTAATTCGGCTGAACTATAACAATTCGCCAAACGTTAATAAACCTGTTCTGCGACTTGATGCGTAGCTACGCCTTCCCATTTCCAGTCGCCCAGAATGCAATCAACAGCTCGCAACGTTTCACCCGGTATATATTAACACACGTCTAGCATACTGTATGAAATAATGTATTTTGCAAGCTTGTAAAATGAAGAGAAATTTTTCTATTTTTCCTCTCTAAAAAGTAACTCTAAACAACCTATTTTTTGTTTACATTTTTCCCAAGACCTACAACTAATCAAGAGTCGATAATTAGTTCCGTTTTCAATTAAATGCGAACCGTTGTGCAGTGTCAAGAATTTCACGTCATCAGTAATAAACGTATGCGACGCTGGCTTTTTTTTTTCATAGCAAAATCACATATGTAATTCTGAATGCGGCTTTCTACTAGAATTACCATTAATTGCCAAAAAATGAACAAATACCATAGAAACAAGGATCAGAAATTCCTCTCACATTAAAAAAAAAAGTTTCAAGATGAAAATTATCCATCCTCCACAGATATGGAATACACGCATAGAATATTAGAGAGGCGGATAAGCAAGCAGGCAATAGTCGCGATAATAACGAGTATTCCAAGTAGAACAAGTTATGTATTATGTAAAAGAAAGAACACGTGTTCTAACTAGGATCTGATTTGAATTTGTTTGCAGTTTTACGTCAGCAGACACCGACGACGGCGACTGCCGTTGCGGGTTCACGCGTATCTAAAAGGCGCCAGCTCGCTTCCAAGCCACCTGAATGCTTCGGGCCAGGTTAACACTTCACCGCATCTTGCACGGTGGACTTGCGATAATAATAGCAACGCCAACAACAACAGGGGCAACAATAATGTTAAATACAATGTTTCGGTAAACAAGCTGGAAGGCTGAGCGTGTGTAATTAATTTTACATTTTGTAATCAGTCCGTACTGCCTGCGCACATATATTACGCCGTTGTTTAGTAGAACTCCTATATAAACCAGATTTACCCACTATAATCAAGTGTCCAAACGTATAAACGTAATTGTAGGTATCAGCTAATATTTGCATTTAAACGTTTTTTTTTATTAACAAATAATAGCAAATACTCGTGGCTTAGACTCATGGAAACTCTTAGGTTTGGCTCGTGATAAGTGATAGGGCTTCATGAGTACATAGATCAATAAATATAGTCTTCGTGTACGGTTGATGTGTATGTTTGGCCCCACGTTGGGCGCCAAAAATGTAATATTATAATAATAATAATAATTTTAACGTTGAGAGAATATTATTTTGTAATTTATAAAAGTTATATTGTCAGTTGATTTAAAAGAAAAAAAACTCTAGGTGGCAGAGCTCTTTCGATCGATTCGTACTTCAAAAACCCTGTATACATGTAAGTTGTGGAGGTTGTATATTCTAGGAATTCTTATAAATGTAAACAAATACTTTGGTATTCTGACAAAATAAACACAATATCCTTATAAAAATAATTATATTAATAAACACAATGTTGAGAACTAGGTTATCATAACAATTTAACAAAAACTACAGCCAAATATAATCTAAATATTAGGTATGAGAAAAAAAACCAGGAAATGAGTTATGTCCAATCCTCTAATTTAGTATTATTATAACCGCCTGATGATGGCCTAGAGCCGAAACCGGTTGCAATAATAATAAATTAGAGGATTGGATAGAACCCATTTCCTGTTTTTTTCTAATACCTGACATCAAAACCCACCAATCAAGAACTTAAATAACATATTCAAAATATCGTGAATAGTTTTCGAGATATTAAAGAAAAAGTGAAAATCGTGAAATTTTTATTTTGTGTCCAGTGAGGTTATTTGAAGAGATGAAGAAAAACGAAAAATATCTTTTTATGTCATTTTTTTAATTCTTTATCACTTGGTTTTATAAAAAATACAATACCGCGTTTCGCACATTTGAAATCATCTTCAACTTTATTTTTTTAAATATATATCAATGGCATCCTTGGGTAGAGCTCACGTTTTTCGTTTTTGTGATATAAGGTTTAAGGCTGCTATTTTCAAAAATAAGAGAGTTATAAACAAAAACTTGTTTTCTCACGGTAGGCTGTGGCTAATGACAGCGAACAACACCAAACAATTGAATATTAATAACTTGTCTTGTCAGCTGTCGCCCTGTGTAGTATATTATTGCAAGTTAAGCGTTTAATTTGATGAAACTAGCGGGCATAATGGCACAGTATAATAACTCCAAAACATTTGACATGTTGTCGTATTTTATTTGGGTGCACAAAAATGTAGTAGCAGCCGAAAGAATGTAATGAACGAATATCCAGAGAGACGACAACCACATCGGCAGATACACCTGACATCACAAAAAAAGGTAGTAAAAGACGATTATTTCCGACTTCAACTATTGCTAACCACGGCATTCTCTGAGAAAACTTTCACTTATAACTTTATTTTTGAAAACAACAGCCTTAAGCCTTATATCACAGAAAAGAGAAACATTATCTCTACCTAAGGGTGCTCTTTTGGCCTTTGATGTATATTTAAAAAATTAAGTTGAAGATGGTCCCAAATGTACGAAACGTGGTATTGTATTTTTTATAACACCATGTGATAAAGAACGTAAAGTTGTCTTAATTCGTTTGAATTAAAATTTGTTTATAGAAATTAAATTACTTGTCGGCTAAACTATTTAAAACAACTAAGTAAGTTTTATTTTTAAAAGTTACTTGCCAAAAATTAATTTTATGAAAGTTTTCTTGTTTTTTAGAATGATAATTCGAAAATTAAATTGATTTTCTTAAATTTTGTGGTGATTTTAATAGTTTAAATACAAAATAAGAAAAAAATGTACAGGTCTTTTTGGAATTTAATGCTGTCAGGACGGTAACTCTCTCAGAACAACAAGATTCTTCGAGAGTCTATTCAGGGACTCTTTGAAATGGCAGTTTTCGTTCGGGATAGGCCGGGAAGTCTTCGTCCAGGTTGGAATCTCAAATTTGGGTTTCAGGTAAGTATTTGGTTAAATTTCTTTATAAAACCGTCGATTTTTTCTGTTGCTGTTTTTGATTGTATGTCAGTAGGTGAGTTCGTAGTGTGGACTCGTGTTGACGCCAGAAGTCTTTCGGCTAGTTTTCCCAGTGACTGTGGCAGATACTACTTATTATTAGTCGCGTTAAAATTAATTAATATTTGGCGAACACATGTTGCATCCTATGTTGCCGTCGCCTGTTACATGGTGCTATTAGATACTTCTAAAAATCAGCAAGGACGATGGTATAGAGTACTTTATTATTCGAACATAATACTTTTACAAGCTTTGCCGGTTTTGTAAATAAGTTCTTAATTTAATTACATTTTAGCACCTTGTCCTTAGACCATTATTCCTCTTTAAAGCTAATAGTTATTCGTCTTCACAGCTAGACAAAACGCTACTGAAACTTCACTGCATTACACTCGCTGATGATGGTTGAATCGGGTCGACGTCATACGACCCAAACCCGGAGATGCGCGCCTTTCTTTGGCTCGTCTGATATTTACCGACAAGATGCGAGAAAGCATCCATTTTGTTTATATTAACGTGACGTCACGATTTGTTGGGAGATCCAGATCACCAAGCGGCACTGAATGCATAATATAATAAATCACTTGCAATTGTTATTATTGTGTGTTTTGGTTTTAAGAATCGACTTAACGTTATCAAATTACCATTTTGCCATTTTCGAACTTGGAAGCAAATTATTATCATTTTACTCACAGAATTTCTTTTTTCAAATTAGTTAAGCAATAGTGTTTATTATTAGGTTAATCATTTTGTATTTAGTTATTTAATATAAATACTGAAGACATTTTTACAAAACTCTTTTTCAGCACGGGTTAGAAAACCTAAATCTTTGTTTTAAAAATGAATGAGTTTATGATCGTTGCTTAGACATTAGACACTGCTGCTGTTCAATAATGGGTTGCACTCATTGAACGTCCTCCAAACTTTTATGTAGTCATAACACTAAAGTTACAACGAATCTAGCTATCTAGTGCCACCGGTTACACAATTAAGTAAGCTACGAGATTATTAGATTTCTATACAGTGCTGTGTATAAAATCTAAAATCATATAGGTACCTACATCAATAAAAATTTCACCGCTTTTAATGAAAAAGCTTTCTCAACTGAAGTATAAAATCGAACGCAAATAAATTATTAGTACTAAATAAAAAATTTGTTTTTTAACCGCTATAGTGGCAACAGGGATAATTTTCTAATGATTAAATTTTTCTTTTCACAACACCAGGAAAGACGGGAAAATTAAAAATGTTTGGGTCTAGGAAAGTCCACAGAAAATCAATTCACATAAATCGCAATTCACAGAAAAACATATTCACCGAAGTGCATCATCACATTAAAATGCATTCAAGCACTTTTGTAACTGTTTTACCGAAAAACAGTGTCACAAGGTTTCAATTCATAACACTGTTTTTCCACTTTGTGACACTATTTACGGTGACATTTTATTTGAGATTCGTAATGCAACTCGTAGTTTGACATTTTACATTCCACACTTTTATATAAGCTTGTGAATTGTGTCATAAACATGAAAACAAACAAATCTCTGCATGAATAGGAAATGTCATTTTAAATAATAAATAAGCGCAAATTATGTAAAATAGAAAAATAATGGTATAAAAAACACGTATTACAATGACTGTTGTAATACTCGTACATTAAATCACCTAAATTTGTACTCGTATACAACAAACGTCATTATAACACTATAGTGTTTTAATATATTATTCAATGATTTACACTTCTGAACACAATAATTTTCAGTGCTTTTTAATGTGATGATGCACTTCGTGAAATATGTTTTTTTCCTGTGAATTCTGCTTCGATAATCTTTCTATTCTGTGAATTGCTATTTGTGTGAATTGATTCTGTGATTTGTTTTCTGTTAATTCTATTCGGTGAATTGTTTTCTGTAAACTTCCCGGCACCAAAAATGTTTTATTAATGAACTGTTGATTAAAATATAGGTTTTTTTTTAACTCCTTCCCTCATCATGGTATCCAAAAAAAAACCAATTTAATCACACAAAACGCTTTTAATACTCACCTCCCTCACTGGTATTGTGAAGACATTCATCATTTGAACAAAAAATAATGCAGTTACCATACGAAAACCTTTTGCCACTTTGAGTTTAGAATATATAAATAAATATTAAATTTATAATAAATAAATAATAATAAATAGTATTTATAACAGACATTTCCGAATTTCACCCACAAATTTCAAATTGAATGCTTGGTCCTCCGCCATATTTATGACATACACATGTGCACATACTATTTAATATTGAAAATTAACTCTCGGAGAGTCTCAATATACAGCACTAGTATCCATCGCGTAGCTTTAAAGTGGGCCTTCACTCCAAAATTAGTATATTTTTCTATCTCACCCCATACTAATCTAGGTTAAAAAAAAAGACGATCAATTTTGAGATAACCCTATCACTAACCTTAAACTTTCAACGAATAATTTCTCTAAATCGCTTGTATAATAATTTACTTTGTTGTTATAGTTTTGTTCGCCATTTAATGATTTTAAACACGGATGTACTTCGCAGGTACCAGAGCCTAAAAAATCTCATTTAATATTTATAAACACGCAAGGCGATTATTAACTGGAACTAGAATTCCTCATAACACGACTTGAAATGCTATATAATTTGTTCTCGCCTCCATTAAAATTACGGCTTTCGCGGCTACCGTTTTGTACGTATCGCCTTTCAACTTTTCTCGTCGCAATAAATTATCAAATATATGGGATATATAATTGATTTTGAAATTCTAATTACAATTTCTTGACGTCAATGAAGCTGTTCGAAAACCTTCCACAATAAATAAGTGTGAAATGTATAAAAACAAAATACTAAAATTTACATTTGTTGTGTTATTCAACATGTCAGCATAGGCAGATGGTAGCATTTCATTATAAAATTAAAATATAGATATTTAAATTTAAGATTTATATTTAGGCATGTTGCACATTACATTAAAGCAATATATAAGGATACAATTAAACACTCAGGATCTAAAGATTCGTTTCACTAATTTTTATAATCTCCTTAAAGGCAATCAGCACAGATCCGCTTCCTGGTTAAACTCCTTTTAAAGGAAAAGTTAATCACGTGCCTAGCAAAGAGAACCTTGAATGGTCTATTATTAAAAACAGCTATACCAAAATTGCTCAACGTTCTACCGAATTTACTTTTTTGTTGAAAGAGAAATCTACTAATGGATGCATGGCCATTGTATATTTCATAAGACACGATATTTTCCTATGCGAGTTTGATCATTTTAAAATTGGACAAGGTCATCCGGCAAAGCTTTTATATTAATTAATAATTTCCGGTGCAACAATATAAAAGTAAGTGTATTTATTGTACGCTTCCAGTGTAGCAATTTATAAACTGGTTTAAAAGCATAATAAATTCCTCTTGACATATACAAACTCCATTAACATTTTAAACGAAATTTTGTATTCATTTATTATAAAGAGGATATGAGGTGTATTATATTTGGCAATACGAGAATGAAACCAACAGTAAAATTAGAAATGGATATATACCGTAACCTGCAGGGGGAGTATAGTAATACATTAAATTACCGTGGCACAAAAAGAAACATATTTTCCAAGAAATATTCTTATAATTCTTCTTGATTTACTGGCTACACTTCCTCTAAGTAGGTGAGATCAATGTTTCGATTCATATATTTCCCAATTAAAGGTATGTTGAACAGTGTGAGGTGTAACGAATTAATATACCAATTAAAAAACTTTCTCACACTAGATTTATTTTACGCTATCTACCTTTTGGTAGCTGTGCAATCAGCTTCAGGTGTACAAGTTAAATTTATCTGCTGTCACAAAATTATGTACAAATATAGGTATACCCTATGTAACAAAAAATTAAAATTAAGTTACTAGACTACTAAATCTGTATAATTAAGCGGGCGGTATTCAATAGGTATTCATTATATTGTTTCTAATAAATGGATTCCCACATGTTATATTCTTACAATTTGAGCCTTAATTACAAAGATTTTTTTTATTACAATAAAATATAATCACTTCCATTCTTATTAAAATTACATAATTTTATAATTACTGGAACTTCAATTGCCTTGTACATGCTTTGAATGTTTGGCTTTTTTAACCACCCAAAACCTCTTTACATTTAATTTTTCGGAATTATTTGCTTCTTTTGATTTTTTTAAAGATAAGCTACACTGATAAAAACATTTGTGTAAATTTCCCATGCTGATCGTTGGTTACTTGATGCCATGATGAATCATGTAAATACACGTACAAAATGTAAGTTGACAATGTGACGTATAAATACTTTTCTGTGTAAAACTAGTTACTTGCTAAATGTATGTTTACATTTTAACAAAATTTTACATTTAGTAAATAACTAGTTTTACATACAAAAAGTACTTATACATCACATTGTTAACTTATCATCATGGCGTCAAGTAACCAACGATCAGCATGGGAAATTTACACAAACATTTAAGCGGGACTGATGCTTTAGTGGCTTGCACGCTTGGCTATCAATCACGAGGTTCGGGTTTCGAATTCCAGAGCCTAATATACTCCCACAGTAAGCTTTCGTGCCACCTAATAGCTATTGCGATAATAATATAAATGCAATTCATATTGGCATAAGCTCTTGAAATAAGTTTTACAAGTAGCATAGTGCATCATAAATTCACTAACTAGAATTTTGTAAAGAGCTTGTGTACTTACCTCTAATACAATTTCACTTTACTATACAAACACTGATGGGCTAAATATTCATATAAGTTTGCCTAAAACTAATGCCGCCGCTAGGGAAGTACCAAATTCATTGGCGTTTAGACCATGCCATGTAAACTAGCCCGATTTTGCGTTGAAAAATAAAGCACTTAGTCGAGTTGCAAACCCTCAGTTCTACCTCCAGACAAGAGGAGCGCTACAATCGGAAAGTTAGGATTTTAATTTTTTAAACATTTACGTAGCGTATTAAGTTGCCAGTCTCTACAACAGCTGTACTCCTTGTCCTTATCTATTAGGCTGACCAAAATGGCTGCCCAACTACGTGTAAACTCGGTTACACCGCATTAATTTTCTGGAATTTACTGAAATACGTCGGCAACGCTAAAAAGAACTTTGATTTTTGTTGTAATAGGATATAACATTCATTTCATCATTCAAGTTACATCGACGGATGAATATTCGAGTTAAAAGTGGAGAATTTATTGCTAAACAAGAACATGTCTACTTGGAAGGAGATGACGATGATTTTTGTTTTTAATGTTGAAACATCTCCAAAATGTGTATATAATTCTATAGGGTATTGTTGCACCTAGCAATTAATTAATATTCGTAGGGATTTTATATACACATTTTCCGAATATTTTAGCATTAAAAATAAAAATCTTTGTGACTGTCTTCTTCTAAGTTTAAGACGTATTTTTTTATTCATCGATAGGTATATTGATTATGGTGTTTTTCTGTTTATATATTAATTAGATATCGACGAATGCAAGAATGAGCCATATGTAGCATGTTCTTATTTGGCTGTAAATTATCTTCTATCAATAATAAAAAAATTGAATACCAATCATTACATTTTCAAATTAACGCGGTAAAAAAAACGCCGTTGGTGTCTGGATACCGAACTAATTCCCAGATGCACAGGATTTCGGCTGAGTTCATTTCTATTCTTAGATGAACTGTGGTTTAGACAATTCTCGGCACTGTTGGAGCATGCGTGTGGTTATCACGTGATCCAGCACACGCTTTATTATTCGTACTTTGTAAATTATTACATAACAACCTATAAATTTACAAAGTGATGGATGGACAAAGAAAACAACGAGTATCGAATGCTTCATTTAATAATAATAATAATATATATTTCGATATTTTTAATAATTATCATCCTGAGTGAGACTAGAATCATAACGTGAACTGTTTTTTGACATTCCTATAGAGCGGCCTGATTCCTATAGAGCACACATTTGATTTTTCTTAATGCTCTTTAACACTTACAGATTTTGAGAATACTATAGGTACAAGAACAATCGCAGCATTGATTCTATCTTTAGATAATATACTGGGTGAGTTTTTTTTATCTTGAAGCAACGGAATATCTCTAAAATACTGCATCAAATCAAAAAAAGATCTTACTAAGATTTGTTATAATGTAGGGGCTCACTGAATGGTGCCGAACTCGAGTAAAGGTCTTCGTTGTTGAATGGCTTTTTGAAATATTATTTAATGTTAAATTAAAAAAACACAAAATCATGTTTGCTTGCTTCTCTTTTTTGTGTATTTTTTTCTAGACGTTCACAATCATGTTTTTTTTTTGCGATTACAGCGCAATCTGTTACGAATCGAAAAAACAGTTTCAAACAAAAACTACATACTTGATGGCATAGAATTCGAATCTGCAATACAAAATGGGGGTTCCCATTTAAGATTTCGAAGTTGTCAAGGGGTCAAATCTTAAAACAAATCTTATTCAGATCTTTTTTTTTATTTGATGCAGTGTTTTAGAGATATTCCGTTGTCTCAAGATAAAAAACTCACCCTCTATATGTAAACGGTGACCACGAAAACAGTTCTTTATTGTAAAAAGCAGAAGGTATATCACATTCATAAGTATGTAAAGATGAAATTACTATGTAAAAATACGCACGACCGAAATAGATATTTAAAAATCCCCACGACTGAAAAGAGAATTATTTAGACATGTATTGTTACATACAGTTTGTAGCAGCTGTAAAGATTTACAATACGAAAACTGTAAATTTACATTACTGTCTGTATTAATACAAAAATTATGTATCAGTTAATGAAAGTTTTGATTGGTGGTGGAATTAGTAATAATAATTATATGTTCTATCCCATCAATTATTTATTTTAAATTTCGCTGTGTCTTAGAGGTACTGTTAACCAGATGATGGCGAAAGGCCAAAACCGGTAGACACAGCGAAATTTAAAATAAATAATTGATTGGATAGAACATATAATTATTAGGGTCTCACAGTAATAGTCACGTAATTTTACAGTATCAGCCATATAAAACAGCTGTAACTTTACATCAATTTTTATCAGTGTAGGCTAAGATAAGATTCGGATAACAATTTTGGCTTTTTAAGTTGAATGAAAAAATTATTTAGTGTTTCCGCGGATGTAGATGACAATAGGTGTGATGGATGAAAAGTTTTTGAATTGGAATTTTATTTTGGAAAGAAGTCCTGCTTGGTCTGAAACTTTTTTATCGTTTGCTTTAATTTTTTTAATCTAGTAGGCTATTGCAGCTGAGTCAAAACTGTTTTCGTCAACTGTTATACAGAATTTGAACGCGTGATTTCCTATCTTGCACGATAAAAAAATTACATGATTACTTTCGAAAACTTGCACATTTACAAAAGAGATGAAAAGTCAAAATTTTGAAAAAAGTATCCTCACAATCGTTGAAGTCAGAGCTAAAAAAAAAACATCAACACAAGAAATCCAATATTATTACAACTAAATTAAGGTAGGCACCACAGATTTCTGGTATATTGAAAAATTTCCCGAAGATGAAAATATTTCTAAATTATTGCTCAGATAGATATTTCTTATCATACTTTTGTCCCATTAACCTAGCTGCCATTGATCACCGGAAAGAAATGGTGAATTGGTAATCTAAAACACCCTGCAGGAAGTCATAGCCATAAAGACAAGAAAAAACAGGAAGTCTTTTAGGTATTTTGTTGTGACAATTTTAGCACATTCACACTAGAGAAAAAAAAATACGGGGCTGACTAGGCCTGCCACCACATTAGTGCCTAATCAAAATGTTAGGCGACTTTTACCAGATCGGTAGAATCGTCAAGCGTTCGCGGACACCTGTTTAACACCTGCAGAGTCCAACTGAAATCACAGTCATTATAATACGGTAATGCTCTCTCGCAGGTGTCGATGTTAAAAATATATGGGTTAACTGCTCTCACGTCTGTTGGAGATTTATTGTATTGGTAATTTAAAGAAGTGGCAGTTCTTTCACGGTAACGCGTTATCTTTCTTTTTTCTTTCAGAGCCATAAGGTGCCCATTATACACTTATATATAAATGATGGGATTATTATTGATTATTCTTAAAAGAATTCGTAACGGTCTTTTCGTTTTGTGCAACATGTCAGTCAATCTCTCTTATTTTACTTGTAAGCTTATCCTTTTCTCTTTTCAGGTTCTTCTTTCAGTTAGCGCCCGATTCATCTTTGATTGTTTTGGATACAACATTACATAAAAAGAACATGTCCTAAGAAAGTAATAAAAAAAAATAAATGTAGAAAAAGTCTCAAATAATCTAATTATAATAATACTTCCATCCACCTGATGAGTGTAACGAAACAATTACAGTAGTACTATTAAATTATTTGAAACTTTTTTTTATATTTATGTCATTATTTTCTTATTGACATGTAATTTCAACAAATCATCTCTCATCGATTAAATACAGGTAGTTACTATTATTCGCTAGTTTGTAATGGTTCGTTTGGTACTCTCTCAGATTTTAAATCTTTGTATTTTGTAATTTTGTCACTATTTGCTTCGTTGATTCTTTGAAATACCATTAAATGATATGAAAGCTTAAAGTGATTAACTAATAATGAGTACAACACTAATTTCGAAGTCGGAAGGACAATTGCCAAAATATCGTATTCCTTGTGGAAATTTGTATATATGTCTTTATACATCGCAGGGTTGACTTTAAACTCAAGACGTTGTTTGTAAGAGTAATACTAATGATGAAGGACAATCAAAAGGAAACATTGAACGGAGGTGAAGATGTAAGTAGTGAACCGGAAATAACGATTTTAGGTTTGATTTAAATCAAATCAATGAAATCAACGATTTCACCTAAACTCAAAAACTAAGTTGATTGGATTATACCCAAATAAGTACAGGCAGATATATTGCTGCATTATAAGTTTTGGATCTACAGACAACCACCATATCCAAATAAATACACCCAGAAACCCGAAATACCCAATTAGAAAGATATGACAATATGACAAGCAATAGGAATGAATTAAAATTACTGCAATCTATTTTATAATAATAATAATTAATAATAATAATTTATTTCCTACAGGTAAAACTCAATTACAGGAAAAATATAATGATATAAATCAAATAAAAATCAAACATTCAAAATAATTACAATAAATACTTACGAGTAAGACTAATGTAAATTAGATCTAAACTGAAAAATAATTATATGCATACTCTGTAATATAACTTAAACTATCATTATTAAGGTCACAAGAATCGGAGATTCTTTAGAAATACTTGCATATTAAAGAAATAGGGGAAGAACGTAGAATATTGGTCGGATGTGAAACACAATAGAAAGTTGAGTGAGAACAAAAGTTTAGCCTCGAAACTTTAAAAATAAGTTTGCATAAAAGCTATAGACAATCAATTCTACCATGAACAAGGCAAAATAAAAATTTAACTAAGCTAATTGTTAAAGAACTGAAATTGAACTTATTTAAAAGAACAACATAATCGAACCCTCTCACCATACCTCATACGTACCTTCAACTAAATAATATAAAAACTTCAAAAATTTTCGTTGAACAGACTCATTTGCCTTTATTTATGAAAAATAAATTGGAAACCAGATAATAATCGCATATTCCAACATACATCGAATTAATGAATAGAATAAAGTGGTAAGTATGGTAGTGTTTTGTAAATCTCTGTAATTGCGATAAATGAAGCCATAGAGTTTAAAACACTGAGCAACAATACCTGCAGTATGGTTAGAAAAGGATAGCCTAGAATCAAATAAAACGCCCAGATATCTAACATATTAGGTGGATGTTAAGATAGCGCAGTTGATAGCGTAAGGAATAAAAATGCGATTCACTTTCTTTGTATAGATCACGGATGCGCATTTAAAAATGTTCACGGAAAGCCTACACCTATTGCACCACAAAAGAACGACATCAATATCATGCTGGCGAACCTCAGCATCTACTACAGAGTTAACTACAGCAAATATTTTAACGTCGTCGACAAACATTAATTTCTCAGACTGAATGTTGGTAATTAAATCATTAATAAATATTAAAAATAAGAGAGGCCCCAAATTAGACCCCTGCTGAATGCCAGATGTAGAAGTAATAAACTTTGAAATATGATTGCGGCACCTAACGCACTGCCTTCTATCCAGCAGGTACGATTCCAAAAACAACATTAAAGAATCAGACAGTCGAAAAGCACGCAACTTTCTGTGAAATACGTAATGGTCAATTTGATCAAAAGCCTTACAAAAATCAAGATAAACGACATCAGCTTGACCCTTGTTATCCATCATTTCAGAGACAAACTGTTTAAAGCAGGCTAAATAGGGACCTATTGCGCATCAACCCATACTGAGCGGGAGATATTGACTTATGTTTACCATTATAAATATGTAAAATGGACTCCAAAAAATAGCAAAATTGAATAATAGTGATATAGGTCTACATATAGTTTTAAATCTCGTCTGGATCGCCATTTTTGAGAACTGGACATATGCTTACGAGGTAGATATTCTAATACACTCATAATTATGTTTATAAAGTACGTATACTGTCTGGAATATAAAAAAAACTACAAAATCCTGTTGTTTCATCTCATTCTGAAAAGAGATCAACGAGAGACGACAAAAATCCAAATGAATTCTCAAGTTTTGAAAAAGAAACAGATAATTAATTGAAAAAAAAGGAACTGTTGTCGTAACATGATAAGTCATGTCATGACAACATGATTTCATGGCCTGAATTGGCCGTTATGGATTTGAACAATGTGTGGTTCAAGCAGGAATGGACGTCCTTGGGTGAATGTTCTGTTTTACATAAATAATATAATTCTGCGAAAAAAATAGGTCTTTTATTGTATTTCTATCTTTTATTAAGGATTCATAAGTAAACTTTGTTACTGTTTTAAATATTTATTATTATACATTAGAAACAGAAATTCTACCAACTATTATTAACATCACTTGATACCTTTGCAATTTAAATGTGCATAAATGAAGAACAAATTAAAAATAGAGCTTCTTCAAAACTGAAACCATTCAAAAAAATTACAAATAGGAGAGCAACAAAAGAAAAATAATTAGCAAATACAAAATAAAGCACTTGTTTTGCGTAATTGGATTAAGTAGTTGTGTCAAGAAAAAATTCATAATTTTTTAAAAGAAGCAATCTCATATTAGACTTCAATTACTTCTTGGATTTCGTCATTAGTCCAAGAAAAGCAAATGTAATTATCTTTTAAAGATGCAATAACGTGGGATATTCTTCAAACGATTTTGCTAGCAGTTGATATCGGCAATAACATTTGGTCTTAAGCTTGTGTTTCTATAAAACAAATTAATGAGATCTCCGAATTCATATGTATGTGTAATATACTTACAAATTTGTAGGATTTGCTATACCTACCTAATACTAGTGATACGGTTTAGCATTCGCATTATGGTATCTTTCTATAAACGGTATCTCACAAAGAAATCGTGTTCATCCCAAATTTCAAAGTTATTAGGGCGCCTATGATTAATTCTCGGTCTTCTGTGACACGCCCAAGATGTTCAATTAATAATTAATAACGTCTTCGTCATAAAAAATTCCAGTAAATTCCTTAATATCAGATTAACATTAAACGTCGCAAACAATTATTTTAAGGTTATATTATGGTTATATTCAATTTGAAGGAGATGTTAAAGTTTAAGCTTCGTACATAACTCGGCTCAAATTGAAACAAATTTTTTGTTCGATTCTAGGTTCAACTAATGCTGTGACCTGTATTGCAATACGGTTTGAAAGCAAAATTTGAACAAATTCAAAATCGAATTGAATACTGAAAAACCGCGCATAAGATATCCTGTTTATACAGTTTTTAATTTAACTAAGAAGTATCGATTTAATTCATACGGATAAAAATCGATGACGTTGGTTAAAACCTAAAATAGATAGATAGTATACAGTTTTTACAGCATGTTCATTCAAAATAAGATCAGTAAATTTATCTGTTCCAAACAACCTCAGCTAATTCCTAACCCGCTTGGTATCTTAAACTGTATTTGCGTTCATGCATCCTTCGCGTCCATTAGAAAATGGTATAAAGTAAATATACCGTGTGCCCCGTGGTTGGAGTTGACAAGAGGAAAAAATCTTTATTATCTTACGACAAAAAGTCATTCTTTATAAAAAGTTCTGTTTGTTAGGTAGATAAATTAACCATCGGAAAATCTAAGATTAAATGTACAGAATGTCCACAAATTAAGATAACATGAAAATGCTTCAACAGAAGAGTATCATTTATTGTTTTTTAGAGTTTACTGTTAACAGAAAAAGTTCTTTAACAACATAAAATTAGTTAAAATACAAAATTTTAAGTCTAAAGTTTGAGTATTATGATTGTATGTTGGTAAGTTTAATGGAGCTAACGTGTTATCTGGAAATTAATATAGATAATCATAATTAATCTTGGCGGTCAAAGGTTGTTGTATTGTCTAATAATAATCCTTACGGAAACGATCACAAAGACTGAATATTAGTAAATCTCATTTGCAGAGAATTTTTAAAGAAAACAAAGGTCGGCCGTTTAAACCACAGTTCCGACATACACTTGAAAATGGAGATGAAGAGAAGCGATTGGCTTTTTGTTTATGGGTTGGTGAGGATTACCTCGTAGATACACGTTTTCATAGAATGATATTTTTTACTGATGAAGCAACCTTCTACACCAATGGTCACGTTTCATCACAAAACAGTCGCTATTGGGCTTTTTATAATCCAAACTACGTAATTCAAAAACGAAGTCAACGTTACAAAAGACTAAATGTTTGGTGCGGAATTTTTTACGGTCGAATCGTTGGACCATATTTTATTGACGAGAATTTGAATCAACACGTTTATGTGCGTCTTTTAGAAACTTATCTATTACCGTTTCTAAATAATTTACCGCTAGAAATGCGGCATAACATTTTCTGGCAACAACGGATGTCCTGCTCATGCGGCGCTTTTGGTGCGTCAGTGGTTGACAGATCAGTTCGGAGAAAGATGGATGGGAAGATTTGGTCCAATAAGTTTTCCTGCTGGATCACCTGACTTGACACCTCTTGATTTGCATGAATACAGGATGCGGTGAATGAGATAATTGTACCACAAACTATATGCAAAATCTATCAAAAGAATTTATTAAAAGGGCGGAGGTATGTGTGGAAATTGAACGTGACCTTGTAGAGTAATTTTTGTTGACTTTAATTAATTGAAATTTGTTACTTAAACTACAAAACATGCAATAGGTGTCTAATGTTGAAGCATTTTCATGTTATCTTAATTTGTGGACATTCTGAACATTTAATCTTAGATTTTCCGATGGTTAATTTATCTACTCAACAAACAGAACTTTTTATAAAGAATGACTTTTTGTCGTAAAATCAATAATAAAGATTTTTTCCTCCTGTCAACTCCATCCGAGGACACACGGTATATATCCAAATTCTAAGTATTTAATAATGCTTTTATACTTTCAGAATTTATATGTCTACATATATATAAAAAAAATACCAACAATTATTTTCACGTCAACGAATGTTTAAAGTTTCCAAAAATTAGAAACCTTAATTATGTCGCTACCGCGCGTCGCATAAATAATTATGTAGTTATCATTTTAAATTATTTATGATGTGAAATCCCGTCTATAATCAAATAAATTAAAACGATTAGCAACAGGACACCTGACTATTGGCTACCGGTCTTTCGTTTTTATACGTTCTCTGTTACCCAGTCTCTGCAATACACACATAATGCTGCTTTCACAGATGGAAAACACCGTGCCGGCTAGTGATTGTCATGCCATTAAAATAGTTTATAAATCGCAGAAAAATATCACACCATTACGACTGCTATATTGTACTAATTATGGCATCTATCTTAAAGAGTTGCTCAGCTAGTTTTTTCTTCGATCCGATAAAAAAGCAAATATATAAATGATGCTATTGAAAATTGACATTAAGATACTCATTGCTACAACCATGAAATCTGTGATATCATCTACTAATTTGTTTTTAGGAGTGTAGGTACACAGTTTCAGTAAAATAGTACCAATAAAGTTATTTTAAGCTTGTAATTTATCTAGTACCTATTAGCTTATTATGTATTTGACGCATTTATCAGCTAACTTTCTAGAAACACGTAATCGTTATCTATACGATGGCCTATGTTTTAACTACATATTGCTATTGTATTTTGCTTAAAACATAAATATAATACTTATGGCAAAACAGCTATAATGCAAGCTTTACTCATTAGCTGTTTTGTAATGGAATTATCGCACATGTCTTCACATTTTCCACTAAGCCTGTAAATGTGGAATTACATGCTGACCATTGGGAGGGTAATAATGATTTATATACCACTTATTATAAATTTTCAAATAATACTATGCATCACCATCATGTAGAAAATAATGTTAAAGAACATTAGATAAACTAATTTATAGCAAATTATTACTTTTAAATTGGCAGAAATAATTTATGATCGTTTAACACGACTAAGATTACAGTTAATCAACATACCAGAAATTATTAGAAACGCTTCTAATATATAGAGATAAACCCTTACGACGTTATGAGTAATTATAGTTTAGTACGATAGTTCACTGTCTAACAATAAGTATTTCTAACAAGTTTTATGTATTGTGCTATAAATTTAAAGAGCACTTTGTAATTATGCTTTTTGAAACAATGTAGGTACTAAAAGTGAGGATTACTTTTTATGTAGACAATGCATACATTTTGTTTCCGCACATGTAAAATTTCAACTCATAAAACTGGTTTTGTTATTACAGCTTAAAATGAAATACGTCAGTACTATTCACATATGCGTATACCTTAGATAACTCGTTACATATATCAAGTAGGTTTACGCTTCTGTTCATTATTAAGTAGTTTGCACTGTATAGATCCTGAATAGAACAAAAGTTGATGACCTGACTCTGAAACTTACGATACTTTATCACAAAGTTCACATCTTATATATAGGCTTTGAATAGATGATGAGTATAAGAAAAGGCCTTTATTTCTCAACATTTCTTTATCGGTAAACAATTTGGCGACCGGTTTCGCGATTAAACTCGCATCATCAGGCTGAAAGGGAATTCGTAACTTAATGCACAAAGTGACAAACATATTAAAGCGGAAATAGTAAATATAAAGTGTAACAAAAATACTCCAAACTGTGGTACTGGTAATGCTGTAAACTTCTCCTAGTGTTTCTGCTGATGATGATAGCTTTGCTATCGAAACGTACGTCCAGTCTAGTGCAGTTTGTGGTGAGGGGTCTAGGAGAAGTTTACAGTAAATATAAAGTGTTATAACAATATAAGTTTTTTTTTATAGTAAGAAGTTGAAAGTATAAAAGGTTCTACATGAAAAAAAATGGTTAGAAGCTTTTATACTTTCAATTTCCTTATAAAAAAAAAACTTTTACTGTTATTGTACTGTCTATTCTAATCTCATTTATTATTGTATAGTTTAGATTGTACTTGCTTTTTAATAAGCTTAACGTAAATTGTCGCTTTGTTAAATAAATTAAGAGGAGTTTTTAAAAAGGCATGAATCAATAGATGGTGCCGGCCGTCGGTTAAATTTACAAACAATATAACTCATTTGTAACTTGTTGGAATATATTTAAATCTATACGAACGATTATAGACATGTTGTTCTAAGCGACAACGGGTTTTGGGCTTTTAAGTTTACTTAATGAAGCGTACAAACCGAGATGTAAGCGCGGAAAAATATACCTTTTGTAAGTTTTAAACAATTTAAAACCTAAGTCTAACTCGTCCTGCTGAATTACATATTTTAATTATCAATAATAACGACAGAGTGTGAAATAATTTTTTGAGATTAGTAGAGATCTGTAACCGTCGTGTTCAGGTATAACCTTATATAGATTGTGCCGAATTGTCTTGATAGCCTGATTTGAAATATTTGAATATTTGAAATGAGGGCATAAGCAAAGCTTGTTTCCACCGTTGCCAGATTTTTTACTTACTTGGGTTGGTGGACTAAATGCTGTTTTTTACCGTATATGGAATCAAAAAATAAATATTATCTGAAACATTTTTCCTTCCAGCGAGCTCCGCTATTGTACAGGCTGACTCATCCAAGACTGAGTTTTTGATTACACCTCTATTTTTGATTTAACGAAAAAGTGTTTGGTACAAAAATTTTACAGAATTCAATGCTGCCTAACCTAAAAATATTTTGACTATACAGGGTGTTCCAAAAGTTATTTTAATTGGAACATCCTATGTACTATTCTATTATTAAATTCTACAAAGCAAAAGAACATCACCTTATATAAGCTACTATATGTCTCTCTTTAATAATAACGGTGTTAATTTCGCTTTTGTAAAAAAAGCCCTGCTGCAAGCTTTCGGTTAAAGCGGCGTAGTTTGTTTGTGCATGCATTTGTTTTAGATATTCATATTTTAAATATCATACATACATATTTAACTTGATATAGCAGTGAAATTAAAGTCGATATAATTATATACAGGGTCCACTATAGTCCTGAACATTTGCTTAACTTGTTTTTAAATGGAAGCCTATATCTTTGCTTATGCTAAATTAACCTTTACGGAAAGCCCTTCCAATTCATACTAAACAATAGTGATATGACTAAATAAATCCACAAATTAGTAAGCATACATCAGTATCAAATCAAAAAATACAAAAAAAATAATACGTTTTTTTGAAAATAGAAAGAAATTTAATGTCATTCGTCTACGATTAACAGAAGCTATATTACCGATGTAGGCTATGGTAATTGTTTATTACCATAACTTACCAAAAAGAGCTTATATTTAATTAATGGTATAATAATAATAATTAAAAGTCAAAAGCTATCAAACAAAATATTTGTTTTATGTAATACGTTTTCCGCGATTTTTTCTTTTGGGGACTACCTAAAGAAACTTGTATTTAACAAAGAGCCATCGACATAAGAAAATAAAAATATAATGAGGAAGCCATTTTTATTCCATTTCGTAAAATTGTTAAAAAAAACTACCGCAAAAATTTTGCAAAAGAGGATAGAAACATACTTAATAGAAAGAGGATACATTTTTGAACATCTGCTATAAAATTTGATACATAAAAATGATTACTACGTGTAAATACTTTTAATTAAGGATCTATTTTGTTGTAATTTAATGTTCATTTGTTTTTTATTATAAATGAAAGGCAACTTTAAATCTTAGTTTACTGGTTTATGAATAAAATACTTTTTAAGTAATTAAGTACATATATAATAAAATAAACAAGAAAATAAATAAGCAATTACTGTAGGAAGGATAAGGTGTTCATACAAAATCCTTTTTGATTGACATATTTGATGTTTAACTATTTATTATACTGGTGAAATAATTAGCATGGCCTGTACTATTAAAAATAGATATTGTTATTTCTGCTAATTAACATTAAATATCATTCTTTTTTCAAAAAATATGTCACTAGTTTTATATTTTATTGTTTGATACTAACACATATTTACTAATTCGAGGCTTTATTCAATTATATAAAGTTTACATACTAAGCCAACACGAAAATTAATGGAAAATTCGTTAGATTTATTTAAAATCATTAATTATTTACAAAATTCTGTATGAGGTATCATAAATGTTTAATACAAATTAAGAGGGTTTGTGTAAGCGTTGGTTTAATATAAACAAAGATATAGGGTGCTATTTAAAAAAATCAAGTTACCGTGAGCTAAAGTTAACCAAATGGTCAAAATTATAATAAACGCCTGTATAAATTTTATTGGTTTTGGTTTCACTGTTGTACCAAGCTAAGTATTTGTGTACGGTGTTTAAAATAAGATTATCTAAAACAAATGCATATACAAACTACGCCCCCTTGGTCGAAAGCTTGCTGAAGAACCATTTTTCACAAAAGCGTAAATAACAATGTTATTTTTCTTCGCAGAATTTAAAAATAGGATAATATATGAAGTGTTCCATTTAAAATAACGGAGTAAGTATGCGTTTTCCTACTTTTGGAACACTCTGTATAGTCGAAAAACTTTTAGGTTATTCAATTCTGTAAAACATTATAGAAAAGACTTTTCCCTAAAATCAAAAATAGAGCAGTAATCAAAGATCCGGTCCTCGATGGGACAACCGGTACAATTTAAGGCGACATCTTTTGGAATAGTATTGCATAAGAACGACTGATAATTAATTATAAACGATTGTAAAGCCACCTTCGGTTTTTCTCACAATCACTCTTTAATGCCCCGTCTTAAGGATTGCCTTTTAGCTTGGCCTGATGATGCGAGTTTAAGCGCGACACAGGTCTTCAATTTGATTATCAATAAAGAAATGTTGTGAGGAATAAAGGACATTTTATTATAGTTATAATCTATCCAACATAATTCCAAGCATATTAAAATTGCAAAAATGTAAATACTTAAAAAAAATTCATTATAATGTATATTACATTACAAACAACACAGAAACAAGACATAAAAGACACGTTAAAATTTGGAACACTTTATTGTTGATAATGTAATGTTAAAATAAAGATGAAATTGTTATAATAATATGTAATTACAATAAAATTTGAAGAATTGCCATAAGAATATAATTACTTCATAAAAACTTCCTTTCAGGTAGTTCATTAAAACTATTTTAACAGTATTAGCGGCTTCTTTCACTTTCATACTTATTCAAAACTGTTCTTTTGTGAAAAATAATGTTTTTTACGCTATTTAATTCTTCGTCGTTTTTATTATTCCTATGTAAGTTATTAACTTATTACATTGTTGTCTAATGTATTATCTTCACAGATGAAATGTTTTTTTGTACAACTTATTTCTCTGATGAAGCTGAAAATATACATCGAAATCTTAGAATTCATGTAAAAGAAAGGAATCGTTATTTCACCAATGGCTGCTTTTCCCAGTATACATCTTCAACCGCGGCCTGTTTCCTAACGTTGTACAGCCAGTACTACCACCTAAATTAAGAATGAACTACTATCTCTATCTTGAATAACAACATTGTTATTCAATATTTTAGAATAAGAAAAGATATCAACATTTTATGCACGAAAAGCGTTCTAAATCTGAAAGTATTTGCCTTAGATCATGGTCGATTAGGACTCTTCTGCGAGTTTCAAAATGAAATTCCTGCTAAAAGTTTTAACTAAAAATTCTAATAAGTTCGACGGGTCACCTGTATATTCCGCCTGAGTTTTTTCATCCAACACAAGAAATTTTCGATTTGCAAAATGTTTTATCATTATAAATTTCGCACAATTAGATGCCTTTTCTGGGGCGGAACAAATTCAAATTATAGTGGTTGTCTTTAACAATCACCGGTTAATGTGCAGATGTAGGAGAAGCATACAGAAAGTTGAGCGTTCAAAGAACAAGCGACCGACGGGGCACCGAGAGCACGGAATGCAGATGGGCGCCCTAGCGTCTGAAGCACACCTGCACACCTCGCGGCGCTATCCGCGACCTTTGCTAATTATAAGTGCGGGTCTTTCGCTAACATTCCGGACCGCGACGAAACGATCGTACGGAACGGTCTGGCTCGAAACAAGCGAAGTCTAACGGCCCGCTAACATGCGATCGAAACTAGCCGTGGCACGGCATCGGCCAGTTCGTCCAATAAGTCGACCGATTTTATTCGACACTTCGCACCGCAGGAATTTCAATTACTTTACGGAATTTATTTATCGATGCCGTAGTACGTATGTTATTATTAGATGTGTGTAAGTATCCGATTAAGCACGTAATGATTGGATATAAAAACAGTGATTACTGCAGATGACTGGGCTTTAAGTTTTTTAATTAAATTCTTAACGAGAATCCGAAGCTTATGGAATTTGATATGTTTTGTGATGGTGATTATAAACAAAAATGAGTAGTCGGTTTTTGTTGCCAGGAATTGAAACATACTAAATTTAAGTTTAAATTGCATCACTCTTATTTTATAAATATACAAACAACATATTATAGCCACTCAAAGACATCATCAGAGCACTACTTGTTACTTTGTTATAGTCTGTGCATAAGTACACGATTTGACTAATGAGCATTACCGGGGTTTATCCACTACCTGCTGAGGCAGTTACCGAGAAATTAGGCAAGTTAGCGAAATTAGAAATTTGACTTTTCTTAGGAACAGAATAATTATGTTACATTTAATATAGGTACCACTGTTTACGATATGAATCTCATTATTTCAGAGTAAACAATTGAATTTTAACAGATAATATACAGGGTGTAACAGCGGTAACGCCGTAGTCTCTGGTGGTCAATTGGTAACAATTTTTGAAATTTTGTATATTAGGATATATGTAGGTGGATCAGATCTACAATTTAAAAATAATATGCAATATACAGGGTGTCCCAAAACTTAGCAGTACATCAAAGTTATGTTTTTCTTAATGGAACGCCCTGTATTTTATGGCATTTTTGAAGTGTACACTAAAAACTAGAACAATTTTATTTAAGGTTCCCTATACCTAATGTTTATAGTTTATGATATATTTCAATTAGTTTAAAAATGCAATGTTGCAAAAAAAGTCTAGTATCTCGGAAACGAATTAATTTAGAGAAGTGAAATGAAAACCGTAAATGGCAGATCCTTTGGCTGATTGAATGCGACATTCAGCGTTGTCCAGTAGTCTACAGGATGTTCAAGTACCTAAGTCAAACTTTATGAATTTTAATCGTGCGTAACTTTGTTATTTTAAATGGAACACCCAGTATATTTTTACGTTGATAGATAGGAATTTTTATTTTCTTTAAACCAGTATTAGGAGTCCCTATACCCATCTCGACTAGTTTTTAAGTTATTTGGGTTTTTTAGGTGGTTTAAGTAAATTGTCATTATCTTACCTTAATTTAATCTAGGTAGCTGGTGATTTTTTTGAATGTGTCCATTTGATGTGTATCCAGTTAGCACAATGAAAGCATACTCGTTGCAAGAAGAACTGATATAATTTTAGTTATTGGTGGGTGTCAGGAAAATTGCTTCCTTTCGTCCTTGGTGTATGCGCAGAAGTACCCTAAATGAAAACAGCCAGATAAAAGGGTATTTGAAAACCTGTAGGACAGATTTCGTACCACAGGCAACGTTGCCTACATAAAGCGACATAAAACAACAACTGTAAGAGAAGAAAATGAATTTGTGGTATTAGGAGCAGTCATTGAAGAACCGCATAGCAGCACAAGAAAGATTGCTAAGGAATTGGATTTAAGTCACATGAGTGTATCTAGGATCCTGAAAAACACAAATACCATCCCTACCACTTTCAACACCACCAACAATTATACCCTATGGATTATGAGCGAAGAGTTGATTTTTGCGTGTGGGCGCTCGATAGATACGCAGAAGATAATGATTTTTTAATTATGTTCTATTCACTGACGAATCCACATTTCATAATAACGGATTAGTAAACTGTCATAATTTCCATTATTGTGATACCGAAAATCGTCATCTTTTTCATACCTTGGATCGGCTGCAAAGGTGGAGTTTGAACGTGTTTGGAGGCATTATTGGCGATCATGTAATTGGTCCACATTTCTTCAATAGACATCTAAATGGAAACGAATTTCTAAGCTTCCTTAAGGACTTTTGTGCCCTTTTGGAAATCATTCCCTTAAATATTAGAAACCGGATGTGGTTTCAACTAGACGGGGCTCCTGCCCATTTCAAACGGTCCGTTAGAAACTACCTTGATCGAAAATTTCCTAATAGGTGGGTCGGAAGAGATAACACCAAATATGCTGAGGAACGTTAGAAAAGCATTTGAAGAAAGAACTATGTTGTGCATTGGAGAAAATTGCAATTATGTTGAATGCTAGTGCCTTTTCGTTTATTTTATTGCGTTTTTTTTCCTTTATTTTATAGATACATACAAAAATCTCTTGTTATTACCTTTTTATACAAAAATATTTACCGTTGTTTTGTTTAGTTTGTATATACTTCTTAGCGTTTATGATATTCAGGTAAATTATGAAAAACAAAGTTTTTTCGAATAGTAAAATTAATTAAATAAATCAATGTAAACATACACCGGATGTTCCATTTAAAATAACAAAGTTAGGGAGGAATAAAATTCACAAAGTTTGTTCGCCAGCAACTAAATCATATCAGTTCTTTCTTGCAATGAGTATGCTTTCGTGGTACGGGATGCACGGCAAATTAACACATTCAGAAAAATCACCACCTACCTAGATTAAATTAAGGTAATGACAATTTACTTAGGGTCACTTAAAAAAATCCAAATAACTTAAAAACTAGTGGAGATAGGTATGGGGACTCCTAATACTGGTTTGAAGAAAATAAAAATTTCTATCGATCAACGTAAAAATATACTGGGTGTTCCATTTAAAATAACGAAGTTACGCATGAGTAAAGTTCCCAAAGTTTGACTTAGATACTTGAACATCCTGTAGACTACTGGACAACGTTGAATGTCGCATTCAATCAGTCAAAGGATTTGCTATTTACGGTTTTCATTTCACTTCTCTAAATTAATTCGTTTCCGAGATACTAATTTTTTTTTGCAACATTGCATTTTTATACAAATTGAAATATCTCATAAACCATAAACATTAGGTATAGGGAACCTTAAATAAAATTGTTCTAGTTTTTAGTGTACATTTCAAAAATGCCATAAAATACAGGGCGTTCCATTAAGAAAAACATAGCTTTGATGCGCTGCTAAATTTTGGAACACCCTGTATATTGCACATTATTTTTAAATTGTAGATCTAATCCGCCTACATATATCCCAATATAAAACATTTCAAAAGTTCTTGCCATTTGACTACCAGAGACCACGGCGTTACCGCTGTTACACCCTGTATACTGGCAATTATATTTAAGAGTAAACGGTATTTTAAATATTAACACCCGTTTTTCGGGTTATCCCCCACCCCCACCCCATGAGCCAGCGAAACCTACTTATAAATCAAAATTTTACATTTAAAGACAAACACTCATCCTTCTTTTTCCCTTTCTTTGTGTAATTACCCCTCCCATGATGACACTATTCAAATTGTATCTAAAAAAAGCAGACTTTTTTTTTAGTTAAAATAAAAATATCATCTCCATTACCCACCCCCACGCGCCTGATTCAAGAAACAATGTATTCGCGGGTAGTAATATTTCGGTAAGTGAAAGTAGTGATAGGATAGAAGACAATAGTGCAAGAAATCATTGGAGCACTGAAACACCGCAGGTAATTCTGAATAAAATAATTCGTAAAGTGAGAATCATGGGGACAAAAAGAGAGACAATTATTATAACATCGCAATTAAGTGAGTGTCTCACGGAACAGTGAAAAAAATCTCTTAGGCTAGTGTATTTAACAGAAAAACAAGGAATGACGAGGGACGACTGAAGAAAATTAGTATGTGTGATTTTGATATTGTAAGGAGGAAACTATACCGGTTCTACAAAAGAAATGAAGTGCCTATATTACGAAGTTTATGCAATTTCATGAAAGAAAACAATTTCTGTAAAGGAAAACGGTTTTGAATATCGTACAGTTGATACGCGGCGAACAATTATAGAATCGTAAAGACTGCAGCTATTGCGAGATGAATATCTGACTTGAAGGCTTTTGGAGACGTTTTATTTACTATTTGGGCGATACGTGATATGCAGCAAATAGGTAAATAAAATAAATAAATAGTATTTAGAGAATTTGCTCCTTAAAACAACCACAAGGTACCCGCACTTTTCCGTTTATCTCCGTGCCTACTTACATTTCACTGTATTGTTTAGACTGTGATAAATGAATAAAAAGTATTAATAGAAACCGATTAATGTTGAATAATTTTATCCTTCTTCTCTAAAAAGTAACTCTAAACAACTTATTTTTTTTTATATTTTTCCATGATCAAGAGCCGATTTAGTGAAAAACATAATTAGTTCCGTTTTCACCTAAATTCGGACCACTGTACGTCCCTGTAAATCATCCGTGCTCGAAGGATTAGGTAAATATTCCTTTTGTGGAGTTTGAGTGCTAGTGAATAAATCAAATCTTCATATCTATGGACAGATTATACCATTAATCATAGGTTTCAACTAAATTTGCAAATATTTATTCTTATATGGATTCAATTAGATAAAGAAAAATAATTTTATGCAGTATTTGTTTATTTATTCTCAAGTCAAAAAGAACACCAAACTAGATTTATATACACCATGCCGAGTGAAATACATGTATTTCACTCGGCGACTACCAAGGAAATATAATGCATTTCATGAAGCGTAATTGATGCGTGTATCGAGCGGGCTAATTTATATAGCGTGCTTTGTACCATATTGTCTAGTTCATTGGGTTCTATAAGTATGAACAAATAGCACATTGAATCATAAGAATACGTATGATCCAAAATTGGAATAACTGTCTTAATTTGGTACATGTACATTTTACCTGCCATTAAATTACACAGTGTTATGCAATTTGAGAGAAGATGGATGGGTGTTTCATCATGTTCCCCACAAAATCTGCATTAAGATTCCTTTGTTAATCCAATCTTACTCAGATGTTCTTTCAGTTTACAATGGCCCGAAATTATTCCTGTTAATATGCGAATATTGTTCTTACTCAGATTGATGCATTCTGTAAATATCTCCTGGTTATAAGTTCCTAGAAGAGTTTTAGCAAGCTTTATTCCCTGGAAATTCTCCCAATAAGTTGTTTTTCTCTGCTTGATTTCACTTTTCAGATTCCTCAGTATTGTAGTGCTACTTATCCCGCAAAAGGGTTGGGGCCCTACAAATTGTACTTCAGCCCTTTTTTGCAGGATTATCCGTTACTTCATTTCCTTCCACTCCTCTGCAACCAGGAACCTACAGGATGGAAGACTAATGTAAAATATTTATTCAATAATTTTAGTAACTTTTCTTCAACATCTAAGATATTTGACTGTTATGCTTAATCCTAAGTATATGTTCGCCTGATGAAGATAACACATTCATAGAAATTAATAGGACAATTAAAAAATTCTCAAGATAACGTGGTAAACAATATAATAAAAAAATAGAAAATATTGGAACTTGTTGTTATTTGAAATCTTTAACTTTATTTCTGATAATAGTGAATATCCTGATGATCTGTTATATTCCGTAGTAACTGATCACGTGGTACATAACCTGAGCTCTGTTAAGCCTTCGTTTTACGCACGTAAATTATCTTTGACTTTGGTGGCATAATTATGAAGGTTTTATTTGTGCCTCATCAAGTTATAAATGAATTAATAGTAGTTTTATGTAACACACTTAACACCAGGATTACGTTTGAAGATTATAATGTATTTATCTCTTAGACATAAAAATCAGGCAAATGACTCCATCACGTCGCATTCAAAGGATACACCTTAAGATTGAAACGCTGACAGAAAATGATTTCTTTATACGCTTACTAGTATTACAAAGCTTGACTATACACAAATCGCAGACACATCTGGAATGCGAACAATTTACAAATTATGCTCTACTTATTTATTTACAAAAAAAGTAACGAACACCTCCCTATATAGACTTGCGCTTGTACACGTGACGAAAAACATACAAAAGATGTAGGTGTGTAACTTCCTGCAGTGATAAGATTGCTAGAAAGTTAAAAAAATTCTTTGTTAATCATGCACATACACCCAAAGTGATGTTCAAATGTATGCATCATTGGCGCCGTGATGTACTGATATCATCAGTACGTTATTTATGTGCGAAATGGTAAAAAATACCTTCATTGTACACATCTGTCATGTATGTAGACATGCATGACAAGAAAACATTCAAATCTTTCGTCTACCATACTTCTTCGACAACTGGTCGAATTTCTCCAATCTCTATAGTGGTATGTATTTATGGTTAGCGTTTAAGTACTCTGTGTCAGCATCATACATGCATACTCATAACTTACATTCGATAACGGCTTATATAAAGAGAACAATTGAAGAGTGGAAATACGAAAGGGGGTATGTGCCAAAACCTTAGTTCAGAAGAATTTAAAAGAAAGTTTCTAAAAATCGTAATAATAGTTTTAATACAAAAGTTATTTTATAAATATTTTCAATACACAACGGAAACCGTATTTATGAAAACAAAATAATAAATCTGAGAAAAATCTAATCATAAAAATTATAAAAATCAAAATAGTTAGGAAAGGCGTAAGTGCCACGTCATCTAGTCTTTTTGAAAACTGCTTCCTGGACGAGAATGAGTTGACAAAGGTTCTTCCAAATTAAGTAATTTTCTGTAGAAGTCTTTATGGTCTTCATTGTTCAGATATTCGATCATGGAACTAAGAGAAGTACGCTGGCAGTTTTCTTATTGCCATATTTTTCAGTTCGGTCATAGTAGCTCCTTTTTTCAATTCCGCCCACGGTGATACTCCTGAAAATGACGTATTCATTTTGACTATAGTCGGCTTGTCTTTTTCTATTTTTATTATAACTGCTTTACTGATTTTAAGCTTAGCAGCATTTAAGAACTTGTCTGCTAAGTTTTTTATGTCCCAAAATCCTATAGTTATCATATCCACTATCTTAAACGGCGTAGTGTATCTTGCAGAAGAAACAACTTTATGCAGATCTGTTGGGACAAATGCTTTCATGATACGTTTGCCCTTTTTTGTAAGTGCAAAATTTCGGTCACATGGCATAGAGCTATATCCACTAACCAAAAACTTTAACTGAATGGAATCTAACACTCCATTTGCTACCAAGAACACCACCAAAAACAAAATTATCTTGTTTTTATTTTGTCCACCGCAATTATCGCACCAAATGATGAAAATTTTCTTATGAGTAAAAGAACTGTTTATGAGGTGAAGCAAGCAGGAAGCTAAACATATAAGCTTCATTGGTACCGCCAACACGAACACCAAAGTTGTAACATGAAAGCTGCGTTCACACAAAAGTGAGTCAAAGTGGGGACAAATATAACTTGTTCAAGATCCATACTAAAACATGTTTTACTTCCAGGATGTTACGACGCCATCATGTCCTCCTTTAAGAGTTCTTGAGCTTTTTTCTGCTTTATGGTGGTGGATTTCAAAAGCATTTTGAGCTTCGCGACTTGATGCAATATTTGCTCGTATTTCACACTGTAGCTTATCGCATAAACTGCAAGTATCCTGTCGTGGACGACGAAAACAAAGATTAGGAAAGTCTTTCTTAAAAATGGAAACATAATATTTGTATGTAACAGCAGAGAGAGGGTACATCTCTTCGAAAGCTATGAACAGCCGGTTTAGATTTAGATCTAGGCTTATATATTCTTTGTTTGACTTGGTTCTTGAGTAGTGTCCAACTTCTCTAGGTATCGAATCAATATGTAGTTTTGCCACCTGACGATCTTCTTCAGAAAATTTCGGCGTTTTATGATTGGTCGTTCTATCTATATAACAGGTTTCGCCCATACGTTTCTTCGCAAGTACGTCCATTTTCTTGTTAGTGATACCAAAACAGTCTGCAAAGGTCTTTTTACAGACACGAATAAATTCTCCATTTTCATCGGGAAGAGTATAATTATAAACAGTTGTATGTATTCGGCTTTCGTTTGGGTAGTCATATGTACAAATATAGGTACGTTTTAATATGTGGAAGTTGGAATGATATTATCTTTGCACCTACACGAAAGGAGACAACAAAGACTGCAGAAGATATACGAAAGAATTCTTTATAAGAAAATTAAACGTAACAACTAAAGTGAAGCTCAAAGAAACACAGTCTTAGAAAAGGTAGAGTAGTACAGTTCATATCTAGATTGAAACAGGTGACGGAGAAAATTAAAAATATAAATAATAAACTTTTTCTATGTGCTGAATTTTTGGCTGTTCTTGGACAGTAGTCCAGCTGTTTTAATTTTAATGTTTAGGTAGCTGTTTTGTTAGTTATTCATTTTATATTTATTGTAATGTAAGCAGATTGAGATGAGTCAAATTTTAAAATATAAAATTGAATTGTACAATAAATGAGATTTTGCGAAACCAGTTCCTTTAATTAAAAAGAATTCGTGAGAAAGTGGATCATTATTTCCATCCCTTTATTTCGTTACTAATATATGAACATTGAAGGCTTTTTACTGTTTATATAGCACTGGTAAAATAATTTATTGCTTGTAGCCTATGTAAAGTGCATTTTAATTAATATAAATAATACAGAACAGAATAAATTAATTTATCAATTAGAAAAAGCTTCTTCAACCATTTTGCCCATTATCAGCGGTTATTCAACATTTACGGTGCGAACATTCGACCGTTTTTTATATTATTGACTTAAATCAAAATAAAGCGTTTATTCATGGTTTATGCTGCTGCTTCGGATAATAACAGACTTAATCTTTCTAGCTGCTAAACAAAAAAAAAAAGCACAATTAAACGTAATGATGACTTAATAAGTCTGATCAACGCATGAGGTCGAATGGGCTTATTCCCGGGGTGCTTAGGGTACATGCACTTGTTACGACAGTTAATAATAGCGGCAAATGGGGGAGTCCGCCCTAAACCACCCCGATATTCAATCTGTCCACGCCTTAGTTCCTTTAACATGTTGTTATCGTACAAGCGAATCTATCAGGGATAAAGCATAGATGCCACTTTTAGTATGTTAATGATTATAGATTTAACCGATGAATGTTTAAACCTTTCTTCAAATATGTAAGTTTGATGTTGCTGTACCTGCTTCGACTTTAAATTAATCTGAGTATTTAAGAACAGAACCGTATCCAGAGTGAATTTATAGGGTGGGCAATTTTAAATTTTCGGGCAGGCTTAACGCTACTACAATTCATTCTTTTAAATTAATATACACATATTATCTTCAGACATACATATGTATCATTATATATTAAATAATAACTATTGTTTATTAACGTTTAAATTATTCTAATATTTTATCCACTAGTAGGTACTCTACTACTTTGATAACAATTTGAACGTACCTACTTTTTTCTTAAAAAATAAACTAATATAGATCATAAATTTAACATTCTTATGAATAACAAAAGCTTATAGTTGTTCTTAAATTTAATTTAAATTTGGTAAAAGATGTACAAAATAATTTTTAATAAATTGGCCATTCTATGATGGCACATTGACAAGCGCTGGAAGCGATTGATTCTTGTTAGAACAGGAAATATTGATTCACATGTCGCCATACTGCATCCAAAGGTTGAAGCTGTTGCCAACAATTTATAAGTATCCGAAAATGCCCCTCTATGATTAAAATTTCCTCAAAGACGCAGATATTGGAATTTTATTTTTTCTGATTTTGAATAAACGTATTGACTACAATTATTTCCATAGGTGATAGAAGTTTTGCTATGGTTTTGAAATGCTTTAGTTTTTCTAGATTTATTTGATCATCTTCCGAATTAAAACTGCTATAAGTAGCAACATTTTGTGCGAATCTTTGATTCATTTCGCTAAGAATTATATCATTAGCTTCAAAGTATATATTGATCACTTTGATCAACGTCTTCTGATCTTCCCGCAATTTTATGTATCAAGAGAAACTCTGTGAGCATTGCGTGTGCCTTTCTTTGTCTTTTGTAAGGTCACAACTCTTCAAACACACTAAATTCTGAGTCAATTTCCTCACCAATTTCTTTATAAGCAGCATCGTTTCTAAACGGACGAAGAAAGTCCACAACAGAATTTAGAATGAGCACTGAATCTCTTACTTGCTTCATGTTCCTGTAGTAATTAATCGACAGGATGGATGGTTTCCATGAATACTATACACCGAAACTCTATGGATTTTACGATTTTGAATAAATCAATACCTACTACGACGTAGTTTTTTTATGTATGCTCTATTTTTTTGATACTTTTCCTAAGGTCTCAATCATTTGCTGAAAATTGTTTGAAATTATTCTAGAAGACGACATAGAGCATGCCGTTCATAAAATTTAGAAATACTTCCCTTTTTTAGGAACGTATTTAGCATCGAACAGTGATCAAGAAGTATCTGTACTTCACCTTTTGATCCGCTCATAACTGCTGCTCCATCAAAACAATGACTCAGTATTCTTTTAGTATCTAAGCCGTATTCATTAAGTATACTTAATATTAAGTCATTTAAAGGGTTAACATCCATATTCTTATTATAGATATATAGATTCTTTAGTTTTTCTCTTTAGACCATACTGGATTCCAATTGAAATGTCTTCTCGGTTGCTTTTATTATGTGTTCCAACTTCTAAGATGCTAAACCACGTAACGTAAACCATTGTCTCGTTCTATCTGTCGAGCGTGTTAATATTGTGCAGTTCCCGACATTAATATTTTGGACCATCAAAGCGTCGAGCCATGCGCTCGAGTGCTAAATAAAAATGTCAGGAACTGTACGTACAGCAAGAGAAAAAAGTTTCCGCGTAGTTTGGTAGTAAAGAAAAATATGACGAAAACACAATGTTTACAGGATATATTGTAACATCCAGCTCTACTCAAGAAAATAAATGAAAAGAATTTAGATATTTCTTTTCGGGTGCCGACAATAGACATGTTTGTTTGCGATTTTGAGATAAGATCGTAAAGTGATGTAAATATCTGACTATCGAAAAGGTTAAAATATATCTATTTACCATTACTTGGTCGAAGTATTTTTACATTCTGGATTATTAAATATTAAATTAAATTGCTTATATAAAGAGGAAAAGAAAACAAATAAATATAAACAAAAACTATAATTTGGCGACTTAAGATTACGTCGTACGCTAACGTAATATCTGTGGCGTTCAAGAACAGAAACAGTGATTAAGAATTGTTGAGACTGACAAATTTTGTTGTTGGCACATCTTGTCTCTATGCTCGATTTTGCCACACTGAGAAAAAAGCTGTTGCTAAGATTACAATTCAGATATTGTAATATGATTGGGATAAATGTTAGCACAATTGATGTAATTATTATCATTCACGGACGGTAATTGTGCCTTACGAGACAGTAAAAATTACAACAATTTTATTGTTAATTTTTGGCGTATCGTTTACCACACCGATAGTAGAAAATGCATAACGTTCCGGTATATCAAAGTGTTCAAGTGTCATTGGTTATAGTTCCAATTTAGACATGCATTTCTAACATGACCTTCTTGTAATATTTTCTGTAGGTACATGTGATTTTTACCATATTATCCGTGACGCGTCATTCGACCTATTTAAACCAATAAGGAACTATCCTCAAAATATCTCTTCCATAACCCTTCCTAACCATCGGCGAAGGACGACTGATTGCATTTTTGACCATTAGTGTAATAATTTGAAGTTGTTAATGTAATACAAACTTTACTGAGTTGTTTATGTTACTCCGATTGTTGTAAAATCTGATTTACCCAATAGTGATAAATGTATAAATGTGCCATTCGAATGGGCGATTGATTGATACAATGGATTGTAGTGTACATGAACAGTGCACTCAAGTTATTATTGCAATGTTGTTGTACTAATACCTACTTGGGCTTTATGGTTATTTTTACAACAATAAGTTTACCACAAAAATATTGCATGTTTTAGCGCATGCTGCTGTTGTCACAATAATTAACACAGGGTTATGTTAAATGAAGCACATTTGTGTTAAATCTAACAATAATTTTTTCTTAGTGCAATAATTTAGGGCAGGCAAATGTTTCTCTACCCTGACGTACCTCTGGCTACGGCCCTGCCTAAGAATAATGTTTATATAAAAATACACATCTTCCAATTGTAAAAAAGAAACAATATTCAAATGAAAAGTAATTTGCTTTGTAATAATTTCATGTGAACAAAATAACGAACACTTACCAGGAACTACACAAACCGAATTTGGAAAAATAATGATATATGTAAAATTGCAGGTTTCAATATTTGTATCGCAATACTCAGGCAGGTTACTTTAAAAAAAAGTGGTGTTAATATTTACCGTACGTAATTCAATTCGTGTACCAACAGCAAAACCCAAACATTCACCAACAAACAGCATTCATGCAATTATTTCCAAACTAGCGGCGATGACGGGTTCAATGACAATAGCGCAATAGCGCTCCATTCAAGGCGCCGATTTCACGAAAAGGTTTCAGCCAACAAAAACACCCAATCGGGTACAATGCGAGTGCGTGGCCGTTGAAAATTCTCACTGGAACGAAAACTGTTCTCAGGTGTTTAGGCCTGGTGGGAGGCGTAAAAAAGAAATAGCTTTATATGGTGTATTATTAGTACTCCGAATAGCAAAATATTACTAGATACACCTGTGCGCCGTAAACGAGGACGGACATACGGCTGGCCGCGCGGCGAATAGAGAAAGGAATATGGCGACGGCCTGTCGGGGAATGCAACAAATCCGATTCTACCTGTTGATGAACTTAGACGATGCTTACGCCTACAATATTAAACGATAGATCGCTTCACGTTCTAAGGTAAGCACTTGCGTTTTGTGCCGCCGGTTCTCACTGCACAAACTTCACGTTTCTCTAAGATTATGTTTTTCCTGTTTTGGGATACGGTTTTTTGTTAAATACGTATGGAGTTTCTCCGTCCTGACCGATAAATAAATAAATTTACTATCTTTGAAGAAAGACACCCATATATTTTTTGTAATTTTAAGAATGACTGTAATAACTTCAATTACTTAATATCTATTATACACAAGAAAATGATACTGTTCACGTGAGCTGTTTTCTCAAGATCCGTTCCGTATTAGTTGGCTCACCCTAACATTTTTACGAAAGACTAAAATTTATTGGATTTACGCTTAAGTAGTACTCTCAATATTCGTTTACCTAAGGAATCAAGAAATTGACGCACTCAATTTTAGTTTAATTTTATTCAAACTATTGTTCTTTATCTTGTAAACAAAATTGTAATCATCGTCGAAGAGAATGACGCACATTATTAAAAACAAAACCTTTCATATCCTATGTTAATTATGCAAAAATTGACAAAACTGTTTGAGTACCAACCAAATTTGGAAATAGTACTGCGGTTGAGCTACTAAAGGCGAAAAAAAATGGAAATATGTAATTCAATGAAACAATATTTGGAAAAATTGTGATTTTTATTTTTTTTAAAGTATGTTTACAAAAAATTGCATACAGCCTCAAAATTGAATTCTAAGCAATTTTTTCTTTCTTTTTCTTTTTTGGATATCATGTCATCTAACCTCACTTTTTGCCGATTCACGGCATATTTTTTAAATTTACCGCCATTCTAGTGGTCACGTGACGTGTGTCAAAATTAATTTTGGCGTTTCTAGACATGCACAACCTATCCCCCAAAAAAAGTTTTAGTATATTTTAACAATAAAAAAAATTCCCATATGTTGCAATATTTATGCCGGTCACTGTATATGAGTATTTTTAAAAATGAAATTTCTGCTGTATCGTAATTGCCATTTTCCTACATAATTATTCATTCTAAAGAGCAACACAGCATTTTTTAAATATTACATGCATGCGTGCCCTGTTTGTATAATGTAGGCTAGTATGCTTAGAAATTAAAACTTTTATAAGAAATTATTGCAAGTGAACTTTTTGTATCATTAATTTTTCAAGCGCAATTTTAAGTTGAGTTTCATTTTATCTCCACAATATAAATAATGCCATTTAGAAAGACGCTTCGTTTACAATTTTCGAAAATATGACTTTAAGATGACTCATTTTATTTAAAAAAAAATCTTTTTTCAATTTTATCGCCTACTAAATACACCTCGCCATCTTTTAGGATGACGATAGTATGGAGTGCGCATAATGATATGCAGATTTATTGCTACATCTTCTTTAATGATGCAGCAATACAGATCTTACAATCAGATGGTTATAATTCATGTTAATTGGCGGTTCATTAAGTGCTTATTGGGAAAATATAATTAAGCCTAATTGCGTAAATATTGTTTCTTTCATTATTTAAAAGGATCAATGCCAAAGAAACATTTTGTTACTAAATAAGGTACCAACATCCTCTAGAAGTCGAACTAAAAAAAATCGCCGCGCTAAAAGTGTATCATATCGTTTAATTATTCGACATGGGCTTAATATTCTCGTTTGCAATCGTGTTTTATTTATAGCTTTCAAGGTGGCGCTAACATTAAAATTTGCTAGAGCCTAATATGGTATTAACTAATTACCAAGCAGCCTGTTTTTGAAGTCATAAAAGGAAAACGCTCTTCGTGGCACAAAGAACGGACATAGTATCTGGGGGCATATATATTTATATAAACCACATTTTTTGTTATATGAAACGAAAATGGATATCAAGCTTCAGGTTACCTTGAAATTATATAGATAACAAGCGTAATTGACATACACATTAATATTACATGGTTTACAGTTTATACCCGCTCAGACACGTACTTATTACTAACACAAGCATATATGTATGTATGTATAGGTACTTCCTTGCTTCCACTGTGCGAATTCCAGAAGCTGAATTGCAATCGAATGTATTTGCAGATACCTATTAATCTTCACTTATATACCTATAATTTACTTACATTGTAGGCAAAATATTAATTCTGTTTTAAATTATATTCTAATATAGAAACGATGGCAGGTAATGTAAATCTTCCGAAGTTAATGGCATCTATACCTGCCGCACGAGGAATATCAGCGATCTATATACGGAAACCTATTCACGAAAAAATCTGGAAATTTGACTGCATCTAATATGGATTTTGCCCAATCGAACAATATGTGTACAAGCCTCTAGCACTATACAGGGTGTTGACATTAACTTTCTTACTTTATACGAACCACTCTATATGTTCATATATTTTTGAATTATCCTTAAAATTTAGGTAGGGATCTCTATACTAAAATTCAATTGTTTTCGAGAAATTCCGATTCTTTCCAGAAAAGTGACATTTGCAACCCCTTAGAATAGATTAGATTAGATTAGGATTGGGGTGGCCTATGGATCTGCTTCATCGCGACCTTTTCAGATCTATTGTGATCCTTTTTTTCCTAGAGGACGCTCTCTAATTTTGCCCTCTACCCTCTTTGAGAGCGGTTTCCTTATGTAACTATTAGCTGTAGGGTTGTCCTCCCCCGTTACTAGAAACCTTGTCCTCGCCAGGACTTCACATTGGCACAGCATATGAACTGGTGTTTCTTCTTCTCATTTTGATAGTCCTCCTGTCTTTATTCAGTAGATCTCTCGTGAATTCAGGTCTCTGCTGCTTTAGGAATTCTTTTGCTTGTCTTTGTCCCGGTGATTTTTGCCACCACTCTCTGGACTGATTATGTATCCATTCATTGATGGATTTTTTAATTTGTGATTTGGTAGTGGCGAAAGAGGGGCGGCTCCAGCGAATGACCTTGACGAACCTCGCCTGGCCAGCTCGTCCGCCGTCTCATTTCCTCTCACGCCCGAGTGGCTAGGGACCCAGGCCAAGGTTAGGTTCGTTTTCTTGTGAACGTGACAACATGTGTTTTTTGAGCATTGACTGGTAGTCGCTCTTGTTCATATCATTTGTCAACTGTGTTTAGAGCGGTTTGCATACGCTCCTCCAGAACCTTTGGAAACCGCTATCTGACGACTATTGTAAGGTCGTCAGCATATCCCAGGCAATGGAATCCTTTCCGGTTAGCTTCCAGATTAGGTCATCTACTAGGGTAGCCCACAGCAAGGGAGAAAGAACTCCACCCTGCGGGCATCCCCTTCCACCTCCGCCTCAATGATAGCCTCACCAATTGTGGATGTGATTATCCTTCTTTCCAGGCTGTCTCTAACCCACTGTAGAAGCTTCGGCGCGACGCCTTTTCTCCGTAAAATCTCGATAAGTGAATTAGTGGTAGCCTTGTTAAATCCTCCCTCGATGTCCAGAAAAGTCGTCATGGCTATCTCTTTGTCTTCTATAGACTTTGTAATTAACCTGTTGAGGTCATCTAATGCGACCTCTGTAGACTTTCCCTGTTGATATGCATATTGTCTATCATTGAGTGGCTGTTCTCTCAGCGCGGTATCTCTTATGTACCTATCCACCTTTCAAGGATAGGCTTATTAGTCTGTATGACTTCGGCGTTTGATCGGATACTTTACCTATCTTAGGAAGGTATACTACCTTTACCTTTTGCCATGCAGTTGGGACATATCTCCAGGCTATACATGCTCTTTATATATTCCATCCGAGCCTGCAAATTTAAAAGGCGAAAATCTGCTTAGCGCCCGCTTGACTCTCATGGGTCTCGTGATTTCTGCGGCCAGCCTCCAGTCTTTTTCTTTTGGCCTATCTGGCGTTCGATCTGCTACGGCCGGCCCACAAGCACCCACAAAATGAACCTTTAACAGTTCTTCAATGTTCTCTTTGTGAGTGCCTGTGTAGGTTCCATCCGTTCTTTTGATGAAGCCCACCTCGGTCGCAGCACAACCATCCTTGGCTAGAACTTTATGGATTCGTGAACAGGTGGGAGCTTCGTTCAGCTCCTCGCAAAACTTTCTCTATGAGTCCCTTTTTGCCTTATGGTTTTCTTTGTTGTACTGTGTCAGTTTACTTTTGTACGTTTCCCAGTTGTGGTCGGATTTGCTTTGTTGAACTTCACAGGGTATTAGTAAAATATAAAAACGTAAAAGTGCCTCAAGAAAAAAAATTATTATTGTAGACTGATTGTTTATAAAGAAAGTTGTTTATAATGCAAAATTAGACTTAAATACAAAATTTAGTCAGAATTTTGGATTATAGTTCCGTTGTTTTTAATCATACACAAAAATTCAAAACAAATTGGGAATGTGGATTTTTTGCATCGTCTACAAATTTGTATCTTTAGTTAATCAATTTTTAGCAGATGACGGTGGCTTTTTTTTAATTAGCGCAGTTTTGTAGAAAAAAAAAAACATGGATGTTACTTTCTAAGGACTAGCTAATGTTCATGCATAGCTTCTTCAAAAATTGCTGTTGAGGCCATTTCACTATGTTCTTTTTTATCGTATGTTTTACCAAAAAATGGTATAATCTTACGTTTTTTTCTCTCAATTTACGCATTTAATTTAAAATTAATAGTTAACATTTCACAGCACATACAAAAGAATGTTTAAATGATCTTTTTATTTCCCTCAATGTGAAAATTATGAATATGAAGATTAAAAGATCCATTATTTTTACAAGTAGAAAATAATCCATATTCTTATTTCTCTTTTCTAGAATTTGGTTTTCAAATACTTGGCCCCGATGTATCAAACAAGATAGAATTAAATCGGGTGGTATAAAGCAATCATTTTACTGCATGTTTAATGTCTCTCCTGCTTCCAAGAGAAGAACTCTTTAATTAACAGGCACAGGATTGCTTCGGAGGGTATAATATCTTCACGTCCAAACCAGACGGTTGGTTACTCCAAACCTCATCTACATTAAATCGCCAATCCGACCTTATACGGCTGAAATAAGAGGAATCACAGCCGTAAAATAAATCATGTGCGATTATTGTAATTGCGGCATTTATCCACAAACTCGCTTTCGAGATTCACTTGTCAGCCCGGTTCGTTTGTTTCGTTACCAGTCGGGAACACACACAACACACATGGTGCCATCGCGATGGAAAGAGAAAGACGTCTACAGCACGATTCCTTAACGGCTTGTAATTAAGACGCGCTGATATTACATTCATACATCATAATAAAAGGATGGCATATTGGTTTGTTATTACGAATTGTATGAGTTGTCTTATGATGGGGAGGCGCATGCGACCCGAAAAGCGGTTGCTGAATTAATTGGATAGCGAGGTAAGAATTGGTAATGGATTCGTGTACAAAAACATTTTCACCTTTGACATAAACAACCACCGCTTGTTCTTATACATACCACAAGGCAATCTTCTCAACGAATTGTTGTGGACTTATGACTCGTGATTCATTTTGCATGCCGTTATTTGCAACTCCTTAATTGTTACTTCCCAAAGCTAACGTTGCTTAGGTAGGTATTAAAAGTAAAGTTACACATCCTTTAAGCTGCAGATAGAGTAGCAGTTACTGACAAGTTCAGCGAAATTTGTCTTCCGTGAATCTCGTAAAATTATTTACATTTTTAAAATATCGGCTTGCGGAAGTGCTCCTTTTTGAGTGTACGGTTTGTTCAGTACTTCAGATAGCTCCAGTAGGCTCCAATCCTGTTAGTGGTGACACTTTTTTTGTATATTTAGTAATTATTATTTGTTGAAATTTCTTTGAAGAGCAATGAATATTTATTCAATTTCTTTTATTCACTTATACACTAATCGCCATAATACTCCAACAATCTTATTTAATTTATAGAAACCAGTACTAGGTAAAATTTTAGTGAAATTTTAGTGTAGAAAAATATGCACTTTGTGTACAGAACACAGGTTGTTATGATGGTATGTACGCATGAAGTTAGACAACACACATATTTAGTGAAGTCACCTTTAAAACTTCGTGAAGTAAAGCGAAAAATGAAAGGAAATCATCAAGAAACTATCTACATTTGATCTTCATACATTAATAGTATATCTTTTTAAAGAGATACATTTGTAAGAAAATTAGTGGAATTGTGAACAAAACAAACAACAGAACATGCCAATAACACACAAACAAAATAATATAATAAGTACTATATATAGTGCTATAATAACTTAAACTAAACTTAAATTATTTTAGTGAATGTAAAAAAAAATACGAATTGTTCAAAAATATTAAATAAACAAATTCTGAGACAATTTATTGCCGTTAATTGCCATGTGTGTAAGTAGTGCTCGCCTGAGTATATTGGGCCTTGCAAAAGATATCTTAACTACATCAAAACAACGAGTATTATGCGTAGGTAAGACAAAATTAACCTGCGAAAGCACAAGCAGGGCAATCAACATCATTACAAATCAACGGTTCCAAAAAACTAACACTAGCACTTGTCTTTCTGCTCTCCAAAGAAAAGAAGCTATGTCTATTAAGTAGATCAGTATAATCCACTCCACGTGGTGGATAAACACGATCAATTTTAAATGATAAATATTTAAGGAATCTCCTTTGGACTTTTTCAATTGCCAATTTCTGAACGGTGTGGTATGGATACCAGACCAGAGAGGCATATTCAAGCTTCGGCCTAACAATAGAGTTAAATAAAGTTTTTAAAACAGTAGGCTCTGTAAACAATCTACAGGAACGAATCAAAAATCCCAAACTTTTGGAAGCAGAATTTGCAATTTCATTAATATGATTGTTAAATGTTAACGCTGAATCAAAAAGAACCCCTAGATCCTTATAGATGGAATGCCGAGGAATTGGTAGCCCATTAATACCGTAAGGATACGTTATAAAAGTATTACTTTTCACATAAGACACTATGGCGCATTTGTTTTGAAGTAGAACACAGTCAGATATAGATGAAACCCTGGTATAAATTTTTAAGTCGTTAGCAGAAGCAGCAAAATTACCGTCAAGTGAAGTTAATAAATCATTTATGTAAATATTGAATAAAATATAAATATGGAAGCAGATTAAAAAATAAAATAAGATGTGATCGGCCGTCCGACCGAACTAGCTAAAGAACAATGACAAAAAAATTTAAACTTAGTGCTACAAAGATTGCAACTGAATTGGAAATACTCACAGGGATAAAAATAAATTCTAAAACAGTAATACCAATTATCATAGAAGTGCTCGTAGAAAAAGTTACATTAAGTTACATAATACACTAGAAATGTAAATACTTTACCATTTGTGAAGGGTACTTTTTCCACTACTGTTTACATTAGATTCGGGTACATTTTTAAAAGTATTCATTTAATTTTCAGAAAAGAATATTATTCTTTTCATGTCCAAACTATTTGTGATATAGTATACGCGATAAAGTAGGAAGATTATCTGGATTTAGTCATGATCAGACTATTTTAATGCCTCAGTAATAAAACCAAGGTTTGCACGAAGTGACATGCAAAATAAGATATTGATAGGTGACAGCGCCTATGATTTAACACGGTATTGAAGTACAACTTTAGCAAACCCTTCACCACCCCACAAAAATTTCTTTCAAGAAACATTGCCTCGAACAAGTAATTCTATTGAAAGAAGTTATGGCGTATGGAAAAGACGATTTCTGATACTATAATTAGGAATAAATTTGAATTTTACGCAGGTACAATCTGTAATTCTTGGTTATGCTATATTACACAATCACAGGCAACCACATTTAAATTTCTCACAATTACTTTTAGTAACTTCAACATTGAATCATCATTCATTGAATTGCTTACAATTTTGTATTACATTAATAGTTATCAATTCAACATAAAGGTATTAACCTTTATGTTGAAGTTACTAAAAAATAATTGCGGGAAATTTAAATTTGGTTGCCTGGGATATGGCTATTTTAAATGGTGAAAGCAAGCTTATCTGCCCAACATAGACAATCGGTAACTTTGAGCACCCGATAAATTAGCCTGCGATAATGTAACCAACAAAAATATCGTATATTGTACAACGCCAAAAACGAACTTATCGGTAAGATATTGCTATCGGTCGGTATATCCGGCATATTGTACAACTGGCCCTTACTTGGCACTCACAACCTTTTTTCTGGCTAAATGCCTATGGTCATTGTGAGCTCCTCTTGCTTTGAAAGTTTACTTTTGAGACTCTTATATTTTTACTGCAATAAAACTGAAAGTATCATAATGAAAATATGTCCATGGGGTCACCCTATTCCTAGCCGAATATTCTTAAACAGGGATAAATAAATATTTGCATATGGATATTACTAACAATAAATAACCCTAGATGCCTTGGGACGTTTTACTCAGCTGAGAAAGTAGCAGGGTGTACCGTTGCCTACGCTTTGCAAATGACACGTAGCAAGAATTTATAAAATTTGTTTATAAAAAGTAGAGACCGGATTATATGCAAAGTGCATATATTTTATTTTTGCATATCTGTAATTATAGTCTATATGTAGACGTATTACACCAATTGAAGTTAATTAGCGCTAATTAGTGATTGCATATATTGCATATTTAGGCATTTCTATGCATATTTTTACAAAAGTTGCATATATTGCATATTTAAGCTTTTTCTTATCCTTTCTGTTAATAAAAATTCCTAATAATTTCTAATGTAGATCGACAACCGACAATTCTCAGAACGATAAATCTTTTACATCGGTTTCTCTAATACTTTTTTCCAAGAACTGCACGTGTTTAATTTCGCCTAGCAGAAGGGATGTGGTAAATACGTTTTCTTAATATTAATTCCCAAATAAACTATTCATTCATTGAATATCTCTGAGCGAAACAGCATGCAATTGTGTTACGTTTTTAAATACTGTGCGTACATACAATGAGAATAGCGAACAAAATTTCTTTTTGGATTAAGCCATATCCTGAACTGGTAAAGGATGGCGACAAAATATTTTGTCGAGCCTGCTGTAAACTGGTAAGTTTAATTTTACTAAAAGCTTTACAATTGTTTCTAAATTCTTTAACTTTTGATATAAAATGACAATTGTTGTTGTAGGTGTCTTCGTCTGAGAGAAAATACCTGATTGATCAACACGCTAAAACTCCATCACATATTGGAAAGTGTTAAAAAGCTAAAGCGATCCGCATGTGTGCAGCAATCTATACGTCAATGTGTAGCATCAACTTCACGAAACTCAGAACAAGAAGAATATAATACGGATCTGTGTAACGCATTAATTTCGTCTAATATACCATTAGCAAGATTAAACAATGTTAATTTGAAATCATTTCTGGAAAAATATTGCAAACGTAATATACCTGACGAAAGTACCTTACGAAAAAATTATGTCACATCTTGTTACCAGCAAACAATAGCAGAAATTCAACAATTGGTAGGGAATAATTTTATTTATATCATGGTAGATGAAAGTACGGATAAGTGTGGCCGTTATATTGCCCATTTGTTAATAGGAATTTTTCATGAAGATATTGTAGGTAAATCATATTTAATTTATTGTAAAGAACTTCAAAAAACAAATAATGTGACAATTGCCCAATTCGTTCAAGAAGGTTTATCAAATTTCTTTTTACCTGGAAGTATACCTTGTGAATTTTTTTTTACTAATGTTGTCCGACACTGCACCATACATGATAAAAGCCGCGCAAAATTTAAAAATTGTTTATAGTAACATTATTCATACCACTTGTTTAGCTCATGGGTTCAATCGTGTAGTCGAAGACATTAGGAATCAATTCCCTTTGATTAATGATTTAATTAGCAATGTCAAAAAAGTATTTTTAAAAGCACCTTTAAGAATCCAATTTTATAAGGAGCGACTTCCCGGTGTTAAGTTGCCTCCTGAACCGATTATTACGAGATGGAGTACATGGTTACAGGCTGCAATTTTTTGCGCCGATAATTTTGAAGGAATAAAAAATGTAATTCTTGAAATCACTGCTGACTGCATTGCTCTAGAAAACTGTAAAAAGATAGTAACATCAACAGAATTGCTACAAAACCTTTTGTATATTAAGTCAAATTATAGCTTTGTTTCAAGTTCCATTCGCAAACTAGAAACGCAAGGGATGTCGCTCTCGGAATCAGTCGAAATATAAGACGAATTTGATATGCTATGTAAGAAGGTTAATCCTAAATATAAATTTAAAAAAGTGATAAATAAAAATGCGGGGTATTAAAATTGAAGAAAGTTAAGAAAATTTTGGAAGATGAAACAGTAAACGATTTCGACTTTAATTTTAGTTTAGAATGTATTGTCAAGTAAAAAAAAAATGCACCAATTACATCTGTGGATGTTGAAAGAAGCTTTTCTATTTCGAAAGATGTATTCTGATAGAAGACAAAACTTTCTTTTACACAATATTGAAAAACCTTTAATTATAAATTGTTTTAGAAATATGTTGTGAAACAATTTTGTGCAATAAAGTTAATGTTTAAATTTCTGCTCTTATTTATTTTATGTAAAAATTTTGCATATTGGTATAATCGGTGCATATATATGGGCATATATTCCAGTTTTTCTTTGCATATAATTCGGTCTCTAATAATAAGATATATCCTGCAAACTATATGTTAAATGCAAGAATTTCTGTCCTAAAAACTGGATTCCACGTTTGTGTCCAGATATAGGTATATAACATTTAAATAACATCTTTTTTTTTCAGATAAAGTATTCTCGTTTAAAAATAATAGCATATTACTTAAAAATATTTAAAACCTCACTTTCAAAATGGTTTTAAATGATTATTTTCTTAACGAATCTAATTTTTCTAACATATTAATTTTATCTATTAAACTTTTCATGTATGTACTGTTGTACAGTGTCGATATCTTTCCATATTGAGAATATTGGACTCGCCTTAATACAGAATAAGCGTGACTGTCGACTGGGTAGCTACGAAAAATGGTAGAGTCATGTGGATCTCGTGAAGACACAACGACGAGAGAAAAGAACAAGAGGTCTCCCGGGAGCCAGTTTTCAGAAAGCCATCACAAGTGCACACGTGCATCTTACGGTCCTGTGTGTGAGATGCGGCGGCCCCGACACTCTCCGCCAGTATCAGTCTTCCTCCTGAACACCTGCATTTTCACAATGACCGGGGCCGAACACCTGAGATTCCGACATTCCGCGACTATTCGTGACGATGGGCCTTTCTTCTCGCTGACTCAAAAATTCACCAAAAAAAATGCAAACATACGTTTTTCCTTAAAATTAACAGAAAGGCGAACGGGTTTGCAACCAAATAAATTAAAAGATCCGTCTTTAGGATTTCTACGAACGTACGCAAATACGTTGCTAAAATAAAATGCTTTCTGTAATGCTTTTTACCCGTTTTGTAATGCGTGTATACGTCAATCACATGTGTCAATTACGTGTGCTGTGACAACCACCTTTACTACGGTAATTGGCATACACAAGAGGTGTACTTACACTAGATATCAACATTTCGGAGAGTCTTGTATGTGCACACTGGTATGCGACATACGACCATAACATTCAGGATTATACAAGCTTTAACAAAAATAATATTCTACAACTTCCATAGAAAATGGCAGTAAACTTGTGACATATATTATAGCGTCAGGATTAAAACTAATTTGATACAAAGGTGCCTTCGATATTTTTTTTGTTGCAGTTTTTGATAGTTTTTTGCAATTTCCGTAACAAAATTATTAAGGGAAATGAAATCGTACTAATGCCTACCTCTTTTTACTGCATCCAAGTAATATTATAAACGTTGAGATAACATTTAATTTTGGTGCATGTAAATAGTACAACAATACATAGAATCGCTGCATAATAAAAGCATCATAACTGTTTATAATGATATAATAAAGGTTGAATCTATTATACCTAGTGGATTAAGCTAAATGATGTACTATAAACTGTATTTCAACAGTGGCGGCTCGTCAGGGAGGCTACGGAGGCTAAGCCTCTCCTATTATTTTTAATAAAATAAATAAGTATCGTTTATTATGTATTAAAGCAGTGTTCAAGTATTGGCTATATACTAAAATAAAGCAACTTTGCAAAAAAATATAATAAACAATATATACTTATTTATTCATTAATTAATTTAAAAATGCAAACAAATTTCTATATTTTACTGCACGTACTGTAATAGCAAGCGAGGAGGCTAGCTACAAATTTGGCTCCGCGCTGATGATTAACGCCATCGGTGAAACCAAAGCGTCCCCGTAAGTGCATGTGCTCTTTATACGGTGAATATGGATGGTGGGAGGCTTGCCTCCTAGGTGAGATCGGCATGTTATCGTGCGTTATCGGTTGTAAAACGTTGGCACGCAACTACCAATGCGACTCCCAGTACTAATAACTTGAGAAGTTTTGTTAGGTTATACACAGAAAATAGATAAAATGAATGAAATAGGAAGCTGCGAAGATATTGTTTAAAGATAAAGATAAAATTACACATTGTTCAAAAAATTGAGACACCACGGCTTAATTTATCTGTAGTATCTAATAACGGCAACCGGCAAAATCGTGGTTTTAGTTCATTATGGCACGCTAAATGCGATTGGTTAAGGGTTTTAATTAAACGGGAAAGATTATTTTGTTGACCATGTCTATTTTTTTTGTAACCGAACTGAAACTTGATCGAAATTAGATTTAAAAAATCACGACACTCTATTCAACGGCATTCTAACAATAATTTTGCTTTCTATCAGAAACTTTTGAATTGATTTTTGAACAAACCGAGGTTAGATTTTCAATACTGCAAAATAAATTTACCAAAAATTACCTACGTATGTATGTGAGGAGGGTGATTGTTACATTGCAACCTACGAGATCTTTTGTGTTCCCCTATACTTGCTGTTTTACAGCTGGCTTTCCAATCCTATTCCTTTCAGAAAGTGTAGGATATCAGAAGGCTTCATGTTAGGTAAGTCTCCCTCTTCGATTTCACATGCTCCCAGGTGCAACGCCCTTGGGTTGCACAGTGCTAGCAATTTGAAAGTAGGTGGATGGGTGTTCCATCCTATTCCCCGCAAAATCTACATTTAGATTCCTTTGCGAATTCAAGCTTACTCAGATGTCCTTTCAGTTTACAATAGCCTGAAAGTACTCCTGTTAATATGCGAACACTGTTCTTACTCAAGTGCTACTTATCCCGCAAAAGGGTTCGGGCCCTGCAAAAGGGATTCCAGCCCCTTCTTTTGCGAGATTATCCATTATTGCTTTTCCTTCCACTCTTGCCTGACCCGGAACCCACAGTGCGTTACTTTATTCCTTTTTTCTAGCTCCTTTAATTTCCCTAGGCATTCCCAGAACATCTTGGAACTGATTTCATGTGAGCTCAGCACCTTGATAGCCGCTTGACTATCAGACATGATGATAATCTCCTGCTTTCGATAAAAAAAATTACCTAGGTTACAGTAGCCCCCCTTGCACAAAAAGTCACGAACCGCCACTGTATTTCAACGTTTATTCTCCTAAGAGTGCCCCAAAATTAAATTCAGCCACAAAAGCCCGAATTATGCCTAGTTTAGGACAACTTTCAAATTACATTGCTTATCTACCACACATACACAAAGAAATAGAACTAATGGAGGGAGAGGGGGAAGAGGAGGGGACTGGTGTGCCGCAGGTTTCTATAATGGGACCTCTGCCGTTCGCGCTTTTTATGAATGATCTACCCTCTACTGTATCTGGTGAGGTGACTCTGTATGTGGGCGATACTGCGGTGTTCGTTACTCGGACGGGTACTCGTGACGGGTTGTTGGGTGGCTGCGGAAGGATGTTTGTGGAGCTTAGTAACTGGTTTTCAGAAAACGAGCTAATTCAGAATTTTACTAAAACTAAAATGCTGTTATTTGAGCATCCTTCCGTCGATTCATCACTGGAATTTGATACTATTGTGCTTGATAATTTGCAAGCTGTTGAGATTGGACGTTGAAAGCACATTGAAATGGGATTCGCAGTTATCGACGGTAACATCTAAATTAAAGAAATCGCTCTATGTCATAAGAAAAATGCAGAAAATTTGTAATATATGTAAACTACTTTTCGAACAATTTTACGCTTTTTAACTTTTTTACAATTTAGACGAGGTATTTAATCAAAAACTTTAATTTAATTTAACTGGATTTTTGATAAAGGTTGGTTTGAACATTGATATTTCAATCTCTTAGTATAACTTCTTAAATATACAGTACCCTACTAATATTATTTGTCACCATTATTGCTACTATTCCTGTTGTTGTTGTTATTGTTGTCGCAACGTACGTGTATTCGCAAAATTTTTGCAGCTTCCTAACAGTGCCGCACGTTTGGCCGATCATGGAGGTGTACTTGTTACAACAAAACGCCATGGCGGGTGAAAGAATTCTGCAGTAACTGAACGATAGATTGACAACTCTTTAAGAAAAAAAGCGTGAAGTAGCAAAACTACTGCCAGTACATCCAGAACCTTCCGCTTCCAGTACTACAACAGTCCTTGCAAGTGAAGAACAATACCTTTCGCCCAGAGACATTTCGAAATTTCCACTTGAACAACTTTGTCAAAGAAAAAGTAATTCACATATACAATAATATTAACCAAAATTTATCTATGAACTTTTATAATATAACTGTACTATTTCTAAAGTGAATAAATTCTTGTTATTTGTTTATGGCACAGACGTATATAAGTGTGTTCATTTTCGCCGTAACAATTATAATTTTAGTGAATTCAATCGATTTTACCATGATTGCACATTCGTCGACATCCTCAACTATTATTAAACCATCATTACCGACGTGAAGGGGGGTAATTTTAAAATAAAAGTTAAACAGCATTATGAAAAGATAACCAGAGATACATGTATTTCTTTTACTTACATTTATTAGATTAGGTAATGTACACGACTTTACGTATTTTATAATGGTATTGATATGAAACATTTCTACGATGTACCTCTTAAAACGCACAAAAGTGGCAAGATTCTTTTTAAGCATCAATAATAAAAACATATACTATTTATTGTTTTAATTACAATCATCAGCTTCCATTTCTATAGTGAATAAAACCAACGGTAAAATAACCATAAAATATCTTCCGACAGCTGATAGTTCCAAGTACTAACCCCAAAATTAAAAAGACTGAAAACAGTGCTCTGTAATGAACTGCATTAATAGCACTATTTGAATTGCGAAGTTGGCAGCCTCCAACTTATGGAAGGTGACAGTTGCGGAATGTACCAACCCCAAAATTAAAAAAGATAATGAACTTTATTATAGCACTATAGCACCGAAATAGAAAAATACATTTAGGTTAATGACAGCCTTGATAACATCGTTAGATTACGCAACATCGTCATCGACACGATGCATAGAAGCCACCTCGTCACAGATGTATACGTGTAGTATTGTAGATGCGTTTTAGGTATGTACAACTGTTTTCTGCAAACACCGGAAGCGAATAATAAAACGTCAAAGTAGCCTTACTCCCAGACATTTAACACAACCGATGCATGCGGCCAGACAGAACATAAATACAAAAGAGATCTGAGAGATTTCGAATTTGCATTGACGTCCGTACGTATACAAGAATTTACTGAATACTATCGAATACATTACCATTTCCTTTATTTCGTCAAAGCTCTGCTGTTTTGTATTGTAAATAAACGAATACCAGACTGAATTACGTTGAGATATAGCGATAGATGGAGTGTTTGGCTTAATTCGATTACAAAACAATAGTATAAAACTGTATCGAAGATAGCACATTCCTGCGTATTTTAAATAAAGCAGACTATTTATTTTTATCCTGGCATCAAGAAGGTGCATTAACAGTATTCGTAAACAAAGTCGAAGCCTTGTTATATTTTTTTATCTTATTACATAACCAGCATATATTTATTTAAGTAACATAATTTTTGATTTTTGCAAATATTGATTGCGTGTTATAATTTCAAAACTAAAATAAAGTTTAGGAAAAGAAGTGGAGAAATTGGGCACACCGTTAAGATCGCTCACGGAGCTTTGGCGCCGTCATGTCGGTTTGTTGCATACTCAGGTGCGGTGAAGTCCGATTGGATTCCCACGTGTGAACAACCCACGGATACCTAAAAGAACGGACACACAGCTGTACCGCACAAAACATCAGAGCAGCGTAGATTTACCTTTCTTCTTGTTCTTGGCCAAGTAAACCCTCGCACTTTCTTATATTCGGTCATGTTTGAAGACCATTACGAACTGTTCCAAATGATATCATAACCAGACGATCGTTGTGACAATTCAACCACCTGTTTTAATGCAACATAATATGTACAAAATAACAAACTAAAGCACTTTGATTCGACATAGAAACTTACTATATAGCTCTGTGTAATCCAATAACAATTATTTAAAGAGAAAGGCGGCAATTTAAACAAGTATAGTCACTTTGATTTGTAAGGCGCAGTTGCTTAAATAATGTTTAGACCAACGAAACTAGACCCAGTCTTTTATGAGCTATTATTTTTTAAACATTCATGGCTGAATAATTATGGAAAAAAACGATAACAAAATGTAAGTTAGTCAAAATTATAAAAATTGTAAACATTAAGAGAAACTTTCTTTTTTATACGTAGTGGAGTAAGTAATTTAATGCAAAATTTTATAGTTTTATATAAAATATTCAAAATATTAACCTAAAGGTGCAGTAGACCAATTTTTGTTAAGTTTATTATAGTGCTAGTTTTGATTAAAATGCCATATTCAGTTGCAATAATCTGTAATATGTATCAACTACGTTAAAAGAGTTAAATAAATTCACTATTAAGTTATAAAATGTGCAGTGTTATGGAATATTAAAAAGAAATAAGCGAACGCGATCTGAACACGTCGGGTATAGTTTTTAAAAATACGCTTAAAATGTGCGATTCGGTTCACTTCATTTGTTTCTTAGTTATGACGTTATTATATAAAAAAAAATAAATGACAATAATAGAAAACGAATTATTTTTCTTCCCTTCATGATCATGTAAATAAATCTTGAAGTTGCATAATAAAAGTTCTGACAAAAACCAGTTAAATTTTTGATGTTGACTTCTTGGCAGTAGAAGAGTCTACTTACAAATTCACCTAAGACGTTATCGATAATTGAAAGTTCGTTGTCCTATTTTACGAATTTCTTTTAATTATAAGTAATCCCATAGAAAATAATCCTGGGATGTTAGATCAGGAGATCTTGCTGGCCTTGTATTGAACAGCGCAGAAAATTATGTACGGGAAGTCTATAAAGTGGGTGGTGCGCTATTATGCTGATACTAACACTTATCATTTGGGATATTAGGATATTCCAAACGAAGGTATTTGGATAAAGTGCCGCCAAATATCTTTCTTCGTTAAGATTTCCTTCAAAGATATCTAAAGGAACTCAGAATTCTATTATAAACTATTCCTACCTAGACTGGAATTGAAATATTAGAGGGCTTAAGTGTCAAGTAATGTTGGAATTTCTGCTGGACGTTTCGCCAGCAAATGCGGCTGTCATCTTCAATGTTCTAAAAGGATTCCAATATCACACGACCTTTCAGACCCGTAAAATTATCATTAGTTAATAATTAGAAATATATTTTTATACGAGTTCTTCCACAGGCATTTATTCGGTTATGTCTATATTTCGTTTAGCTATTTAACAGAATATTAAAAATGTATTATGGATATTTATTTTTCAAATTTAGTGTCGATTTAGGCAACGAACATTTTACCAATAAATTAGCAATTGGTTTTTTTATGCCATTCTCCAGAAATAAGCTTGCAAATCAGATCCTGAGTATTACTCTGTGATTACTAGAGATGGTGTTTTTTGTTGGCATGCAGTGACGCAGACTGCACATGGTCGGTTGGAATTATGTATATATTGTACCTATATGTATATAAATCGATTCGCATGCTTTGCCTGAAGTGTATGTACTAATATTACACATAAAAAGTTTCTTCGAATCAGAGAAGTATTTCTTTCACTAAAATAACACTATTTTTATTTGAAGGAAATACGTTCTGACTGAAAAAAAAATATTCTCTTTTTTAAATAGTGGCAAAGAAACATTTTTTTTTATTTAAAGAATTCTTTTTGTGTGTGTGCGCTACTGCGTGCCACCAAAAATCACCATCTCTAGTGATTACTCAGAATCGATTACAGAGAAAAAATGTTACTGCGTACTTATTTGGGGAAGTTCTATACATAGGTTAGATGATTAGTGTCCTTCAAAGCTGATTTACTAACTTGCATACAAAACAAGGTAATAAAATACTAATAGAATAAAAACAATTTTCTTAAAAATATTTTCTATGGATTCGTGAGGTAATAAAAAAGATATTATATTTCCTGTATTCTACGTGTTCAGCTTAAGAGATAATCCTTAATCAGTTTCTACAATATAAAGCTCTACGAGGTTATTATTTCCTCTTGCAAGCGTAAGAGAGAAATAATTTTCGGTGCAATGCCACTTTATGATTTTAAACATTATACATATATTTAATGAACAAATTTTAGAGAATTTAGAGAATATTCTGTCTTATCTGATTTGTTAATACTTTCTTATTTCTTCTTTATTTCCTAGGATAATTCTCCCGTACGCATTGTAAAATAGTCCAATAGTGGGATGAAAACAATAAAATCAATGCTAAGTCCGGACTTTAATGTTGTGGAAATGTGTTTGTAGGTTTGCTCTTCTTTGAATCTGGAACTAGGACTGACCTGATAAATGCAATAGAGCGTACATGTAAGAACCTGGACTATATTCGTGAATTCGTGCGGCCAATGCGGTTAGCCCCGCCGTTTCCGTTGGTAGTGAAAGTGAAACAATGGATAACAAAATGATGTTGATGTTTAAAATGTAGCAAGAAAGTAACATAAATTTCCAAAATCAAATAATGCAAACTTTATCAACAATGGCCAACGCTGCAATTAGCCGCAGCGAATGCACAGACGCCGTCTGTTCCTACTATTGTTCCCGAAGTTTATGTTTAGACTATGACGTCCCTAAACTTTATGTTTAGCCTATGAGGTCCCTAAAGTTTACGTTTAGGCTATAAGCTCCCTAAACTTTATGTTTAGGCTAAGAGGTCCCTACACTTTATGTTTAGGCTAACAGGTCCCTAAACTTTATGTTTAGGCAATGAGGTCTCTAAAGTTTATGTTTAGGCTATCAGTTCCCAAACCTTATGTGTAGGCTTGGCTTAAGACAATTATTAGTAAAGATCCGATTACTGTTTGGATTTGAATAAAACAAAAAAAAAGAAAGAGAATGTTAGTAAGATCCTTAACGTATGCGAAGGCTTTATTTAGAAAAGAAAATCTGAAATTTCAGTTTTCTGTGTATACATTGGACTGCTAGTGTGTTTACAGATCATCGATCTTGTAATCCTGGTCGGTGTTGAAGGTCTCGAGGACGCCTCAACGTCAAGAAGGTCGTGTTAGCTTCCAAAATCATTCTAAGCAGTTGTATCCGGTGACGATAAGGGCGAAATAAAGAAACAACGCTCGAATCGACGACTGTGAAGATATTTGTTGACGTTGCAATATTATATTTAAGAGACCAGTTCGATTCAGTATATCGAAGCATACGTTTGTATTTAATCGCAATAAACGTGTTTTTGACAAATTGTGTTATTTGTATTTTATTTAAGTAAATATATTCCGCTCACGCTAACATTTACATATATCTTAAAAACTTTTCTTTTACATATTGAAAAACTTTCTAAAATAGCTTTGAGTGTCTATAAAATTCTCATTGCGGTAATACAGAAGTGAGTTATTGCATTCAGTTCTGTTGAAACTTCAATGTGATCATGCCGAAAGCATCATCTATAGATTTATATCCATTTTTTTTTTAAATTGTCAATTATTGGTGTTCAGTTTTTTCGTGTTCACGAGAAGTTTGTATAAACATACTCAAATTGTTGTCCATGATTATTATTGTCATAATCATTGTTTGCTTATGTTTAATATCAATATGTAGTTCATAAATCAAATAATGGAAATATTGAAGAAATTTATTCAAATCTGGATACCTTAAATTTATTTTATATTCATCGAGAATGTTGAAGAACTTATCGGGAATATTTTTCCATTTATAAAGCTTAGGGGGCATTTAGTATTAGAATGATGTGAAAGCGCAAAATCTTTCTTGGAACATTACGTCATTTCAATTCATATTACGTGATATTACCCATATTCATTAGCGATTCAAAGCGATTGGATAATAATATTAGGTTCGTAATGTTAATATTCAAAGCAATTCCCTAACGTTATTTGGGTAGCCTACCTTTGTGGTCATACGATTTTCGGGATAAATTGAAGATACGGTACGGTATAAGCTGGTATAAACATCAATCGCATTTGATAATTATGTACTTGTCATTAAGATGACAGATGACACTGTACTGACATTGTTAAGCGCATCAAATATTACGATGTTGCTGTTGATATTGTCAATTTTACTTTTTCGCACCTCTTTTTGTTTGTATGAGAACCCCGATATTGTTCACTTGAATTCAAATAATTTCGATAAATTAGTGACCGGCAGTAACGACGTCTGGCTTGTGCAGTTTTTCTCTTCGTATTGTCCTTATTGCCAAAATTTCGCTCCAAAATTTGAGGAAGCCGCCAAAGAGTTGAAGGGTAGAGTTAAGATAGGTGTAGTTGACGCCGATGAGGATCGATCACTCCTTCGTCGATACAACGTCAGGGGAATCCCCACAGTGAAAATATATCGTCCTAAAAGCTCCGAACCAGAGAACTACGACGGTCCACGTACAGTCGAAGGTTTGGTGGGGAAAGTAATGGGCATCAAGAAGTCGAAACGTAGGCTAGGAAGTAAATTATCAAAGTTGGAACACTTACCGGATGTGGACTGAACAGGTTTAAATTTATTATTGTTCTTGCAGTTTTAGTGTTTTAATTTACTAGCGACACGCCTATACTACAGAATTGTTTTAATTCTAGTTGAGGACGTTAAAGAAGACATAGACCGAAGCTAACTTCAAGAAAAATTAACTAAAATCCTCAAAATATATTCTTTTTATACGTATACTTTTTTTTTAAACACGAGTGTTTTACAATAAAACTCTAATTGAATAAGATTTTCCTTAAGATTATTAAACCAGTGTTTGGTTAGTAATTATTGTGAAATAGTAAGAATATGGGGAAGTGTCTTATTATTTGGAAATTAACATATGTTTCTGTGACGGTGGGATCAAAAAACTTTGAAGCATCCAATTCTAAGAAGAGTTAATTATTTCAACGAGGATAACAAAATCCAGTACTAGCAAACACTTAACCGTATCTTTTTTCTTTTTCAATGAACGTAACAAAATACCTCATTATGGTACTTCTGCGCCATCTGCAATCCAACTGTTAATCGTTCAAACTTGATAAGCGATTTCAAAATAGAGTTAGCAGTTGGAAATAGTTCTCAGAACTCCTCCATGAGTGGGCGGCTAGTAAAAACATCGGCTTTAGTCATCGGTCACTGTAAAGCAATGGGATAAAGCGATATCATAAAATCTCTCGAGCATTTGTGGGCTTAACTGTCACAGCAGACGACCAAATATGGTACGATGATGCAAAACGCACAGCAAGTAGTTAAGTGAGTACCAATCGTAAATCTATAGATCGAGAAGCCGTTGCAATAGAGCGGACAGGTAGGTGAGGTTCAATATTAATACATCTATAACGTCGGTACGTATAGTAAAAGTATACCCTCCAGTACTTAAGGTGACTCTATATGTATGTATGTATGTATTCATAGTTTGTGTCACGTCGCAGACTCTCTCATTGTCTGTTTGCGACGCGGAGGCGCCAGTTGTACCTGGCTGGCACGCATTTGGCATAGCAATTGGCTTCTCTTAAATCATTCCGACCACCTATAGTTTCAGGAAACGAATCGGATAAGTCACGTTGAAACTCTGTTAAAAGGTTCAGAGAAATTATTTGCGACAAAAGCTCGCTTTTTGTATTATTAGATACCATCAGAGTATACAATATCTAAAGCAGCTGACAAAACCCATAGTTTTACGACTTTTATGTAAATGAGTCTTTAGAATCTTATTTGATTCATACATCAATTGAGCTTTTAGTTAAATCATTAGCAATTTGACCTTATCTATAAAAACCCAAATTACGTTGTCATCATCTACCAGAGTTGGGCATTATGTGAATAAAATTGTTCAAGATGATCATATAAATAATCTAGATAATTTATTCAAAGGTAAAATTATTTGCAGATAAACATTGGAATATTATCTATACCTACACACTAAAAAGTTTTTGGTAAAATTCCTGTACGATTTTGGGTCAATTTTGCGCACCTAAACCGTACAGGTATTTTATTTTAGAAGTAATATCCAACTACAAGTAATTTTTCGAAGATTTTTCGTGTAACCTGGAATATTCATAGTAAAACTTCGAAATATGGGTACTTTTCCAAGATTTATTCATGTAGTCACAAGTAAAATTTTAAAAGTAGTTATAATTTCTATAGAAGTTTTATTTGTTCAAAAGTAAAATTACAAAGAAAAGTTCATTTTTTTCTGATTTTCTTCCTAACAAAAAGAAAAATATCGTCGTAATGAAAATTCCCTGGTAAAGTGCATTTAATTAGAATTTAATGCATAAAAGACAAACAAAATATAAAATTTCTTATTATTAATGCTTACCCAAAAACCACTGCACGTGAGTTACCCGTTGTCTCTCCACATTGGCGGTTAATTAGCGGTCATCAAGGGCCGCCGTATGCAATGAGACAATTGTTGTGATAACAGTTCCTAAGAAATATTTATCTGGCAAGTAATAGATAAATATTTGATAACTATGTCCGCCATGCAGAAAACTTATATGGACTATGGAAGGTTAGTATAGGGAAATAGAAGAACCGCCATCTTCACGCCAATTTCTGTACTTGTAGAATATGTTTAACGTATTTGCTAGCCAGAAAAGTTTGCTATTATATGTTTAGAACATCATGATGATTTACAGTTTTGTAACACAATTTTGACGTAAATCTACTACTACTATATCTGTAACTGTTAACATATATGTTTTATTATGTATGCTCTATATCGTAGATGTCTCTATGTTGTAACGCCAATAAAGCTGGAGGAGTCACTTAGTAATGAAAAACTTAAGTATAATATTTTGTCAACGTTAAGTCCACCCATACAAAATAAAATACCATAATAATTGCCTATCACTAAGGTTAACTAAATATAAATTCTAGTATGATTGTGGCCATAATCTACACCAATGAATATCTAGTATAAAACACAAATCAGAATAAATAAATATAAAATGTATATCAGAAAAATAATATATATCTTTTAATTTTATAATTTATATTTTTGTAATTCCCGCAAGCTCTCCAAATGTATTGGATCAGAAATTGGATAATGCATAATGAGTAAGCCTGCCGCGCCATCTACAGATCAGGAGCTTTAAATTCTTTGAGCAAGTAATTTATATCCTTAATATAAGAAAGGTCAATATAATTAAATTTCCAATTAAAATATAAAACTTAAAAAGTTTAGTTTAATCACAATTACCAAAAATGAATTAGGGAAGGTATAGATCTAAAGTGCGTAGATATCTAACTTAGAAATAAATATGTACGAGTCGACTATTCATATGGAGAGGGCAGCACTGTTAGCTATTTTTTTTCTCTTGATCCGTCCATATTTTACCTATAATTCAACTCATCACATCGAGGTGGCAGCGTCCCAGCAATTTTAAATTTCCTTTTTAGAGCTACCTTAAATGATTACGAAGAGCGCAGAAATAGGCAGAAGCGCAGAATATCTAACAAACAGAACATCACCTTGGCCTGGTGGGAAGGGTTCGGGCATTCTCAACGCGCAGCTTGATCCGCCATTAAATCGGGCGAGAACTTGTGGTTCCGGCTATGTTCGCTCTTGCATTAGGCACACGTCGCTGACTTCAAGTTTATATTCGTCTGTTAATTTAAATAGTGTTATCAAGTGCAAGAGGATAAAATATGAAAATAATGGAAAAGAAAGTAAGATAATTGTAAAAATAAGCGATATTCTTTCATTTTATCGTAGATATGTATCATATTCTCGAAATTCACTTCAGTTAGGTCCTGTCAGGCACCGAATTCTATCAAAGCCCATCCTGACTTCTCGCCCGACCAGTGACATCAAGGTCACGAAATTTTGCGCTCTGAAATCAAAAGAGCCGACAAAGAGATTGTGTTCTGGTTATTAGATATTCTGTGGTAGAAGTCGGTAAATTTGCTTCAGTAAGAGTAAGTGTGAGGACGAACTCCAAATCTGTGGACAATAATTGCAAAATCTAGATTGCAATTCAGGTAAAATATTAAATATTGTTGGCGCAATTATTTCTAGGATTTTTTCAAGAATTTTAGACATTGTAGTCATCATGATTATCTTTTGGAGCGAAGTGTTTAGACGGTGGATGCATGGTGGATGAGTAACTAAAAACTCCTTTCATCTAGAGAGAAAACATCAATCGGCTCTAATTCTAATATTGTAATTTGTAATCATAATAAGCAGGCAACCAAAGACATATCAATACCGACTTTCTTCTCATTGTTCTGCCCCTTCTGTCCTCGAACTTCTATTGCGGATTCAACTCCTCGGAAAGTTTAGGTGGCGTGATCAAGACGTCGAAGTAAAAAAAAATAACTAATTTAAATCAGGAATGGTGCGTGTTCGAAGGTCGTTGAAATGGAATAAGAAATTAAGGATATTACGGTCTTGTCTTGGATGGGAACTTCACTGTGTACATTTTAATATGCTTGTTCCAATTATTTTAAAAATATATGAGATTGAGACTTAAAATTTGTTTCGAGCGTTGCCGGCGGTACGAAAGGGCGGTGGGTGAAAATTTGTTTCCTCTTGTCAAGTCACGTTGTGTCGTCGACATATATATATAATTGTTGTCCAAATCTTTATCATTTGTTCTTATACATAGATAAATTAGCTGAACTAGTGTGATTTTTTAAGAAAGAGTCTTCAGTACTAATGTAAAGGCCGTTTTACACCTAGCTATTTATTGCGCAATTTAAAATTGTTACGTGTATAACACGGATTTAATCCATGTTATACACGTTACAATTTTAAATTGGTCAATAAATAGCTAGGTGTAAAGCGGCCTTAAGACATAAAAATAAGAAAACAGCGATAAAATTTGCGCAAAATTCAGAATGGATGGCATAATCTTATGAGTAACAAAAACAGCAAAAGATATTGTAACAGTATAACATCATTTTTTTCAGTATTAACACAATTTTACTTGTACGTTTATACGGAAAAATTGCATATAGTTTGTCTACAGCAAATTGCTGAAACTAGCAAAAATTTCTTTAAAGAGTAGCGCTACCATGCATAAACAATTACTTTGAGATATTGAAGTTAGTCCCTATGCAGGTCAACTTTTATTTATGTTTATGTCTACAAAATTTTCTTTTCGATCTTTTTTATTGATACAGGCAACGTATTACTGTAGTAAATAATGTATTTCATCTATGTTACAGAATTGAGTTACGACAGAAACTGATACTCGGAGGGTTACAAAGAATCCAAAGATTAGTCTTTACTGTTTTATTTGGTTTCGAGAGTCGTAATTAATAAGTTTCTTCAGTGTTTCAATCAAATGCCCTTAAAATTTTTAAAATGTGAAAATGATGTGTTACGTATTTACCTAGAGTGAATAAAATATTCTTTTGATAGTTAGACCAATGACAAAGTGCCTTAAAAATTTGTGACAACCAGAGGTATAAAATGCACCAAACTCTATTTTGCATTTAAACTCCAATTCTTGACAATACATTTAGAGCTCAGTTTTAATTTTTTCATTGAATAGAATTAGAAAAGCATATAAGTTAAAACTACAATACTTAATTTGGGTATCCAGGTCAATCGAATTAAATTAAAGTCAACGATAATTTATAAACACTTTTATTTACAAAATCCTAAGTAGAAAACTATATCACATTTTGAATATGGATGTTCCACAATTATAAAACTAATTAAACATTAAGTAAACTACCGATCTGTTTTGTTTAAACATAAATTAAGTAACGGCGATTTCAAAATTTTTTAACTACAGGCAATTGTTTTAAATTTAATTAAGAAAATTACTTACTATTGTAATACAGATGCGTGTTCCCGCACTGTATACGAAAAATGTAAGTAGTCAATTTTAAAATAATTGAAATATTTACACTAATAGGCACCTTTTGGAATAGAATACATTAAGATATTAAAGTGTTTCTATATAAAAAAAAAATATCGTATATTTTTTTACCAAAAATCAAGTTTCCTAATACCATTTATCTTAATTAAGTCACACAATGTATAAGGTTAAGTAAAAATAAACAAAGGTACTGTTTTAAAATCTAATTAGGAAGAAACATTAAATTAAAATAGAAATATCCAAACGTATTCCACTCTTTTCTGTATGATTTCTATAAAGAACTAGAAACACAACATATAGGCCCACAAAACTATATATGTATGTATTTCGAATGCAGAAAGGTAATTTGTTGCTTTTCAGTCTGTTCTCTTTCAATTAGATGATGGTAATTCAAATAAAAAATGTAAGTTGAACGTAATTGCAATAATAAAATTGAAAATCAGGCGTTATATTCACCTATAGGTGGAATTGTTTATGACAAAATAAGCAACAATTACAAGAACTATGCATGTATTTTATAACAAATATTATATTCACTAGGGATACATTTACGGCAGTTAATCGCTTCAAATGCAAGTTTTTCATTTCTTTTTTAGACATAAAAAAAATTAAATAAAATGTTTGTAACATGAATAAAACAATTTAGAAAAGGTAGTTATTCAAATAAAGCTAACATTCGAGATGAAGTATTAAAATAGTATCGTACTGTGAGCGGAATTTCTGTAACATCGCAAGACATTGTAACAAATTATTGCATATAACGCAATAGAATACAACAACCGATATCCCTAAGTGAAATATCATTATATAACAAGTATTTTAGCGCAACAATACACGATTTCGATGAACTATAAAATAAAGGAAGATGTAAAAGGTTTAACGACACGAAATTCAGTGCGATGAAGAATTAAATTTTAAAATTAACATTAATAGTAAGTAAAATATATCCCATTATTTCGAATCCGTTCTTTGGTGTAAGCATTTGTAAATAGCCTTCTACAGTCTACCTGTTCCTCCGTTATTTAATTTTTATTCACTACCTAAGTATAATCTCATAAATACAAATATCACCTAACTGATTCAATAAAAGCTTGATTAACAGCTTCTAATTATTATTTTACTTAATTTATCATTTGGACATGCACCAAACAGAATTTTATTGGCCCTTGTGTATTCTTTGGAGTCTGTAGATTTAACTGCAGTGAATAAAAATTATAAAAGCTGCGGTTACAGAGACGTCGCTCACTGTATTTCTTACATATTAAGTTCTCTTGCTAACTAATACTAAAAATGTAGTTGGATCAAATCATTCTCTAAGTAGGAAATATGCAGTATTTGTCATTTATTTTATATAATTGTCTTTTATGAATACACAACATTACGGAACTATCCGCTAAAATAGTCTTTTATTTTTTCTACAACGAAGAGTAGACGTGAAAAAAATTGATTGGATCGATAGGTTATATCTATTCATCACTACCTGCATATATTCCTAGCATATAAAACGCTTAGAAGCTTCTTTTAGGAAATTTTTTGAGTGAGGTGATAGAAAGGTACTACTTTGATATAAAATATTAAAACAAAATTTGTCTTTTATTAAAACAAGAAAAAAATGATTGAATCTGTAACACATTGACAGCGGGTATAAATCAACCACCATTGAGCACTAATGTTCTCTCGTATTAACAAGATGCGGTCGACATCCGCACAGCGAAATGAATGCCAATTGTTGACTAGTAGTTGATTCCCGCAGTCAATGTGCATTTTTCTTTGAAATCATTGATAGAAATAAGACGATAAAAGTAGTTTAAATGTTTGATACCTTGTTATAACCATGCTTAAGACCCATTTGGAACCCAAATCTAGTGTTAATAAATAAGTATTCATGGTGAAAATTCGATGATGCTCATAAATAAATGAAGACTATACAAGAATGCGTAAAATATATTAAATGAATTACTCGGAATCGCCACCTTAGACTTAAACTACCTATAACAAGGGATTACTGTAAGTAATCTAGCTGCCAATTAATCTTGTGTGCATTTCTGCTTGATTCTGTTCGCAGTATTTCTCTAGCAGAGTATATAATGAAAAGTTGTAAAGAAATCGAAGATGCTCTTGTGTTTTGGAACAATTACCTTTTTAGTTATATAATTCGAGTACACTTGGAATGTATGCAAACAGTCTCCGTTTTGCAATAACCTATTCATCTTGTACACGACGATGTAGTTTCCCGTTCATTTGAATAGTATGGGACGTTAGCATACAGCTTTCATAGCAAAACCTAGCGATGTTTTAATACTTAGAAGTCACAGCCTACTCAGTAGCATTAACAATCAGCAAAGCTCGTCTGGATTCTCCATGTTGGTTAGAAGTTTCTTCTTCTGCTCATCTTTGGCACTCTTCTTCCTCAACTGAGGTGGTTCGAAACAAGGCTGCAGTAGCAAAAAATGTTGAAATAACATCTTATAGGAGAGCAAAATAAAAGTACACTTACCGTCTCACAGACGTTCATGTTGCAACAATTTTCTATTGTTATTTCACACTCTTGCATTTCAGAGTGCGGTCTGTATGTGAGTGGCGTGACATTCTTATTAACTATTATCCTCTTGTTTACTCGCGGCCTTCCTTTGCTCTTCTTTTTCAATTTCATAATTAACACCAGCAAAGTTGCAACGATGATTAGCAACACCAGCGTGCAAACTGATAAAATTAGCACTTCTTTTCTCTCTTTCAGATCTTCAAGTATACCGTAACCGGTGGAGAGTTTCACTTCCATTGCTTCAGTTGTATTCAGTTTGTCCAAGACTGAATCACCTCCTCTACACCTAAAATTAATGAGAAGTTATAGTATTCAGACAAACAAAATAAACGCACACTTACGTGCACTCGAAATTCTCCAGTTTAATTGGTACGTCGGAATCAGTGCTACAAATTCTGTCGCATAAATTCACAGAGTTGATTTCACATCGACTTCCAAGAAAACCATTTCGGCAGTTACATTTGACACCCCAAGGTTCGCTAGATTTCACTGCACAAGTGCCATTATTTAAGCAGAAATTATCACAGATATTTGTTTCACATCGACTCCCAGAATATCCTGCATTACAAACGCATTTTGGATATCCGTGCGCAGTAAAAGCACACCGTCCGTGCATGCAAAGATTGTAGCACAACGGTATTTCACAATACGGCCCAGTATAGCTTCTTGGACACTTACATTCGGAACCAATCTGCTGCCCATTGTTTAGGCATATTATTTTTTCTTCTTCAATCTGTTCTTCCTCCCGGTATGCTTGATAATATTCAGTTGTTGACTCATTATATTCGTTCATTAGTTCTAATATACTTTCGCAATCTGGTGTACCAGCAAAACCCAAATGTTTGGCAATGATGCCTAGAGGTTTCTCCTCAAACTTTCTCATTTCATGAAAACCACTTTCTGCACCTGTGTAATCCTTTCTTCGCTTCCATAAGGCATTATTATTTATATCTGTCCAATAAATAAATTCGGAATCAACAGCTAAACCAAATGGAAGTTGGTGAGTATCGTAGATAACTATTTCCCTCTCTTTTCCTTCCAGCGTAGCACTTTCTATACGGAAATAAATGCCTGGTCCGGAATCAGACCAATAGAGCTTCTTAGCAACATAATCTATTGCAATTCCAACAGGAGTGTGCAGACCAGAATCGATCAAAACTTCGTGTTTCTTAGTATTTAAATTTACTCTATCTATGCTTGCTCTTTCACTGAATGAGTTGGTGAAATATAAGTGCCTAGAATAAAAACATTTGACGATAAATATGAAAGTAACGTGGATTTATAATTGCACCTCCTGCAACTGTCAATTGCTAAGTCTTGCGGTTCTTTTTCCTCGAATTTCATGAACACTTGATATGGCTTGTCTGGATCGTTCAATGGAACGGAGTGGATGGATTTGTATTTAGGATCTGTCCAATACAAAATATCTGTTAATGGATCTATAGCTAAACCCTGAAATTAATTTGTATTAAACTTGGACGTTAAGAATTAGCTTCGCTGCTTTATCATCAGATTTATTTGAAGTGTATTATAAAAGTGGTCCGTACATATATAAAATGATTGCATTGTTTTGAATATTTAGTTTTAAATTTAATTAAACAAAAAAAAATGACTATTGCTATTCATTGATCTGTGTATGCCTGCAAATCCATACGTGCAATATTTACATGATTGAAATCACTTCAGTTCATAACAGAGCGCATATGCTAAGGCAATGATAATATTTAAATTAATTTAATTGCATATTGCAATCATATTCTGAAACTGAACTTAAGTGACAGATAAGTTATTAATTAATTAAGTGAAAAATATTTGTTTACAGTTAAAGGTTCATTCGTTAAAACATATTTATGAGAATCTGGAAAACCGGTTATAAATAACATTTTGTTTATTCAAAACTACAAACGAAATATGAAAAGTTCATTAGAGATTTGGAAAAATACAGAAGTATAGTTTCTACATGTACTGTTTTGGCATAAAGTGACTCTAAGCATTCGAATGGCTACACCCACTCCAATTTTGCGATTAGATTACCAATTTCGCAATTTGTTATCGATTCGTTTAAATGCAATACTCGTTGAGTGGCGCGATATATATCTTTATATCCTACAAAAGATGTATCAGCATACCTGTATATCATCTGGAAGATCTTGAACGACTGGAACATTAGAATTGCCCTGCTCCTTCAAAGATATCGAATATATTGTGTCATTGTGTTGATTCATGTCGCTGGCAATGAACTGATGCCTCACGTTGTCGAATGTGAGGCCTTTTAGACGAGTAAGGGCTAGTGTGGTGCCCACCAATGTACCGTTAGTGGTTAATAGTTTAATTTGATCATTGATAGTAACTGCCAAATCTGAAAAGAAAAGAAGTCATTAGCTTCTAGGGTTCTTTTTGCTCAATGTACAAAACGTTCAATCACATACTATAATCGGTGACGAGCAATATTTGGGAAATAAAAATAAATAAATAAATAAAAAGTTATCGCAGCCTACAAGAGTTCATGATAATATATACATATATGGTGTATTCTTAGTATATCAAAGTATTATTTATGTAAAGATACTTATTTGTAGTGGCAACACTTGTTTTTGTTATTGCTGCAATTGTTTTGAGTTTCAAGATTGCTATATGTATTGTCTGAGAGAAGAAAAGTATTCTGTTGATATGGTTTTGATTGAACAAGTTGTGCAATTCCAAATAATAAAAATATCTTTTAGTTTTTTTTTCTTAAGAAAAGCTTTATTTCATTTAATAAATACTTGCTACATTTTTATTCGCTTCAATTATTTCTAATTCTTTTAAGCTTAGTGTTAATTCATTTTTTTATTTGACCGTAATAATTTTCTAGCCTTCATACACATTTTTGGAAATATCGGCCATCACAAATAATACTGTTTTAACTTTAATAATAGAACATATGAATAAATTGTTCTTTCATACATCATTTTTCCATAAATATTATTCTACCTTTTTTTTTGAATAATTAAATTTAATATTACGTACGAAATCATCCGCAGACCAAATCGGGGTCTTTCCTGTTGGGTTCGTCGATGCCTCGAAAACGCGTAATGGCACAGGCCAGTGTTCGTATATATCTTGATCACGAAAAATTCCTGTTTTGACACTGCAATTCCTTTTTTTTGGCGGCAAATACAAACTTATTAACTTTTTTTAATAAATTACTTACTAAATCAAAATAAATGTACCGATACAATGACAGATTCATTTTAACTAAAGTAAATAAAAAACAAAATACAAAAATAATAAAATTTAAATTTATTTTTATTGATCATCTATCATCTATCATCTATCATAATAGTGTCATTTGTAAAGAGATATTTCCAAAAAAAAATATCTCTAAAAAAATATATACAGTGACTGGTGTTTTTGTCTTTGAATTTAGAAAATCTTTTTTTTTTTGGCAATTACCTCTGCATGTCTTTAAACTAAAATAACACTCATCAAATCTGCTGAGAATTTAACAAGGTAGGATCAAAAATATAAAATTACGCTAAGAGTAAGGTACCTCAGTTTTTGAATTTAGAGGATTCTTCCATTAAGAAATATATCAAAGTCAACGCTATATATCGAACTATAAAGTTTTTCTTAATTTTAGCAAGAAATTAAATTTAAGCGTTTTTTTCGGAATTACCCTTGTATAAAAACAAGATCGAGGTCATACAGCTGTCATATCTTACCCTGTGTGTACTTTTTGTGAGAAAATCATGTGTACTATGGAAAAATTAGATTGTTTCAAAAATGTTATAGCCTCGAAAAGGAAAACTTCAAAATGGGAATTATTTTTGCTGCACAGTATGTTTTGTTTTCAAATGAAACAAAATAATAACATCTAATTGAAATTTTGTGAGTCACAATTAGTTCAACTTTGTCTTTCTTTCTTCTTATGTAGGCCTTAATGTTGACACCACAATTAAAAAAAAATAAAAATAGAACAATACATTTACAATAATGTCAACAAAAGATATTAATTAACGTAAAGAATAAAGATTGAACTTCTATATATCGTCTTCTATTTTGTAAACATTTTATCGATCTAGTATAAAATTCTCTTAGCAATGTTTCGTAAAAAAAACAGGGTTGACTTCCGCGATAGATTGTCTAATTACATTTTCTAAGTAGTCGATATTTCTAATTAGTCGAATTTTTAAACGTTTTTTTATGTAGACCCAAAAAAAAGAAATCATTGAGATAGTCTGGCGATCTAGAGGCCAGAAATTTTTTGAATAACTTCTAAGAAAAAAATAAAGAACATTTAGTAATGTTGGGGCAAGAAAACATTGGAAATGTAGTCTATGTTGTAATTATTTTATTTTATTTCAAAACAAAGCAAGTTGTTACTGTGTAGCAAAAATAATTTCCATTTTAAAGTATTTCTTTTCAAGGGTACAACATTTTTTAAACTAACTAATTTGACATAGCATGCAGGATTTTCTCTCACAAAGTATACACACAATAGGACATGACTGCTGTATGATCGCAATCAATTTTGTATACAGGGTAATTCTGAAAAAAAACGATTGAATTTATAGCGTTGAGTATGAAGCAACATTTATTAATAAAGGAATCTTCTAAACCCAAAAACTGAGATACTTTACTCTTAGCGTAGTTATATTTTTGACCTTCCCTCGTATACAATTAAGTTTTCGGCAGATATGATCAGTGTTATTTTAGTTTAAAGACATGCAGAGGTATGTGAACATTTTTTTTATTAATTCAAAGATAAAAAATATTAAAGGCTTTTTAACTCTACACCAATTCAAGATTATCACATCGGATTTATATAACGAATCAGATGATTTCATCTGTCTCCATTTCATTTATTTACAAGTCGTTTATTTGCTGACGTTAAGGGTATTATGTTTCTTCACTACCGCCTACATTTACTTGAAAAAGATTCTTTCCGGTGCGCATACAGTTGCTACAGGATTGAATAAAGACGCTAGATACTCCTAAAGGAAAAAAGAAGTAGACACTAAGCAAACCGGGATATAGCCCTACTGATTTCTCAATCGATTTCACACCACGTGGTTTGCCTGTCTTCGTGTAGAAGATCACGTACGCACTGAAATTAGAACCCTTACGTAAGGATAGAGTGCACAGCTGGCGCTTGCAGTTTGAAGTGCACGTTGCGCTTTAATTTGATAAGTTTGCATATTTGCAGACTTTTTTTTCCGACTAATAATCTAATATGACTCGCTGATTTGAACTTGTCGCAAAATACGATGTGTCAGGCTGTAACATAATTACAACATACTCATTACGTATCTAAATATGTATCTAGTACTATATTAAGATTATGTAAGAATATAATGCTGTATATCTATTTTATAAATATTATAAACGTCTTTTATTAGTTTATTTATGAAATAAAATCTAAAGTTTCGTTTACGTGAATGTATACAGCATAATGTCAAAACATGCGACAACAAACACCTGTGGTTAGATTACGATAGGTTTCCGCCTGTTTACTTCAAAATTAAAGAAAAAAGTAGGTATGCTGGTTTAAGCCAGATGCAAAATGCAAGCAAAATCACTATTGTGGTGAAAGTATTGTCATATCTTGGCATATCTGTCTATTGATATGCTATGAATAATTGTACGTCTTTTTTATACCATAATGTAATCTAGAATCTAAAAATATATGCACTTTTATTCATGTTTTTTTTTATATATTTTTCTCGTTACGATATAATTAGTTTTTAAAGGTATGCTAATCGCTAAACGTCACTTTAAAATATTGATGCATGTGCCAGAGAAATTTGGTTTGTCCATAATAAATAAAAACATTTCTTAATTATCGCAGAGGGACCTGGCAATCCATGCGTTAGAAAGGGCATACATTATTCCACTAAAATGAAAATTGAAAATTTATATTAACCCCTTTTAGTCTATCCAAGTCATATATCTGTGCCTTGGAGCTAAAAGGGTCAATGTCAAAATGTTCACATTTGAGAAAACTGCACTTGAAGCTTTTATCAAAAATACTTTTAATTACAGCTTAGATTGAGTGCAAACTTTACTTAATGACTTTGGCCTAGGACATACAATACTCGAACAAAGTATGAAAATACACAAAATGCAATGGTTTACTGAAAACAGCAAAATTTTGACTTTGGTCCTTTTAGCTCCAAGTCACAGATATAATATGTTAAAAACTTAACATGATATCGTTAAGAATTCTGTACGATGTTTGTCTAAAGTATAAAATAAAATAATTTTTTAGGAAAATTAAAAAAAGGGGGGCTGCATTAAACAGTTTTTAAATTATTTGACTTTCTTTTGCAATTTCACAGTATTTTAAGATGGCTATGAATGATATACTGAACGGTGGACGATTCGAACACTTGCCATAATTTATAATGTTTACGCATTTTTTTTTTGGCATACATAGTAAAAATTTCGTTTAAATATGTAAGAATTTTAGGAATAAGCGTATTTTCGGTGTAACCATGATTAATTTCAACTTTTTAATATATTATGAATGTTTACAGAATAGATCTTTTATTATAGCTATTAATGGTATCTTTAATTTATAGTTTGTTGGAATTGTTATTTGTAACAACACCATTTTAATATAAAAACATTTTTTGCTGTCTTGTCGATAACTTGTATTTGTTTATCCACCACGATCCATAGCCATCTTAAAATACTGTGAAATTGCAAATAGAAAATTAGATATTTTAAGAACTGATTAAATAAAATATCAAGTGTGGTATAACATATTAAAGGTAATTTTATGTGCTTTTGAACAGTGTAAAAATATGTAGGGTGTTCCATATAAAAAAAACACAAGTATTGTTAATATCTCAAAAAATACGAGTTAAAAAAAAACAAAAAATAGAGCTTTAAATTCCGTGTCAAAAAGTGCCCTAATAAAGTTCTTGTATAAATTAAGCATTTTCACAAATTAAAAAGTTACAAAGGCTTTTAAAAATTGCGTATTATACGAAAACGCTCTGTATCTCTTACACTATGAAAGATATAAAAATACGGATTTCACTAATCGATTTCTCTTCAAAATCGAGCTCCAGAAACATAGGTCAGATTTTGTCTAATTCCTGTAGAACTATAAGTTCCCTATTAAAAGTGCCGAATTTGGCCCGAATTTGCTATGTACAGGATAGCAAAGGTAGAGTGGGAAACAGATTTGAATCAACTTATATACAGGTCATTTCAACTGAAACGAGCCATCTCAATAACCCTTTAACTGATGTGATCTATATAAAATTCAGAAATCTGCCAATCGTCATTTCAAGGATTAATTTTAATGACGGGACTGACGACTTAAAATCATTTGAATAGGGAAGATGGTTTTTTTAATTCTCTTTACGGCAACATGTATCAAAAAACTCATTTTTGTCAATCAGGTAAGCAAAAAGAGCGTAATTTGCAACCTGTGTAATAAAATAGGATTGGAATGAAATGATTAGATTTAGATTTTACTTTATTAAATGTTCAAAATGATGACCATTCGCCCCCATACAATAGTACAATATTGCTTCAAATGCTCTCCTGACATTTTGCCACATTTCTGGAGTTATTCCTTGGCTTTCTTCCACATTTTTTTTTTGCGTAACCCTTGTAAAAAAGCTGAACGCGTCGGCATACACCTTAGACTTAAGATGTCCCCAGAGAAAAAAATCAAGTGGTAAGATCCAGCAATCTGGCAGGCCATTCTATAGGCCCTCTTCGACCAATCCAACTATTGCGAAAGTGATGATCCAGAAACTGTCGTACTCCTGCAGCGTAATGTGGAGGCGCTCCATCTTGCTAAAATACTATCTCATTCTCGAAAAATCTGGATCTTGCTCCAATTTTTCTGTGATCAAAGGATTGATTGTATCGTCCAGCAAGTTCAAATGCACTTGACCATTTAAAAGTCCACCAATGAGTAGGGGTCCTATGCGATGATCGCCAGTGATACCAACCCACACCTTGAGTTTTTGTAGCCGTGGTGTATGTGTACCCCGCGTCAAGGGGGGTATGGTGTCACTCCTGTACCTGCAGTTGTGACCATGATTTACTTCACCATTCAATGAAAAATCTGATTCGTCCGAAAAACAGACATTATTGTTATTACGTTACTAAGATATTTTGTTCAGAATGATGTCAAGTACCTCTATCTTAAGTTTTGCCTCTTCACTAAGGGTCATTCTGTATATGAGTTTTAGATCTCAACGTAGTCGATAAAAATAGGGTAAGTTTATTTTTTTATTAAATATTGCCATTTTACACTAAAAATACGTAGATTTCATAAATACAGCTTCAACTTCTTACAACAGGTGAAAACATGTAAGATAGTATAAAAACGGCATGCCAATTAATAACGCCATTGCAATAAGCAACCGAAGCGAATATCCATAACCGGGTCATTTACCGTCTGAACGGGGGCAACTTTGAACAGGTGCTTAATGTTTAGCATTCATCTTAAGACAATAAAAGAAATTTTACGAAAAAATGGTTCTATGATAATAATGAAGGAATGCAGCTACCAGTGCGGAAACTAAAATAGTCATTACATCACCTTTATTGGGACTAAAAAAATAATGGTATGTACTAACTTTTTCTATAAGATACTTATTCCTCTGTTAAGATTGAAATAGAACATTCGATATTATGTTCTTTAGAAAGCAACAATTAATTAATTAACTTTATTTAGAAATAAATATGTATATTAATATTAATTATTACCTGTGCTGTTTATGTGTCCGGCACTGTATATTTTAGTTATCATAAAAGCTATTGGGGTCATTATTTCGACAGGTGTCTATCGGTACGTACATTCAAAGAAAAAAACAACCCGCCTAGTGTTAGTCCGAGAGAAATACAGTGCGCCACACAGTGGGGCAACGGCGGACAAAATTCCACGCTGCAAAAATCGTCTATTTCTAAGAAATACACTGATTTCTAGTTGTATAACAATTAATATAAGTTGGCTATGATAACGTAGATAGTAGCGCATGCGCCATAGTAAGTAAATCAGCAGATACATAATAAATACCACCTCAATTGCATTAAAAAAAAACTATCATCCTTTAAATCGACACCTATTGGGTTTGAATCAGAAAAGCATTAGTGCAAAACAAACCTGAAAAGTTCATCTGCTATTCTTGCATATTTAGTAACTATCGGCATATAATGGTGTACAAAATTTTGTAATGTGATTAAATTTGTTTTAAAAGAAAAAAATGCTTTATACCTATTATAATTTGTATAATTATTATTACAAATAATACATATCAACAAGATAAAGTGAGAACATATTAACAACATACGGCTCTTATTAATTATTGTAATTTTCTCTCTCTTTTGCGCATGAAACTCCCACGCAAGTACAAGCTGCACTCTTCTATAACCCGTAAATATTTTAGTTTTTGTAAATATATCTAATATGCATATAAGCCGCACCCGTATATACCCCTCACCTATGTTGCAGTCCAAATAAATAACTAAATTGCTGAATACCATAAATCAAAGAAGATTGCAAATTCCATTCTAAGTGTCTCCATTCTAAAATACAAGAATTTTTCTTTTTAAAAGTAAGCAAAAAAGTTATATTTTTTAAAGATGTACTGGCTCGTAACTGCAATAGATGTTTCATTTATAGCTTACGTATATATCTAAAAATATAGTGGGCTGTGCCTTCCATTGCATTTTTTTTTGTTGAGTCCTCCTCATATGTAAGACACAGACAAATTTCAATTATATGCAACGGAAATGGCTAAGTTGGCAATACAGTTGTACCCATGGTATCACATGCCTTCAACGGTACATAAGATTTTGATTCATGGAGCCGAAATTGTAATATCAGCAACACTGCCGATTGCGTTACTTTCAGAGGAAGCCCAGGAAAGTAGGAATAAAGACACTGATACTACCGACTCAATTTAACCTAAACATATTCCCGCATAGTCACAAACCAGGATGTATTTCGGAAAATACTAGTGTCGTCAAATCCCTACATAACTTCCATGAGATCTGAACCTAGAAAGAAGCACCTTCATATCAGTGAAGAAGCTCATGAGTTAATATTGTGACAAAGTTTTTATTTTATTTTATTCATATTGTATAAATATTTTTTATACTAGTGACAGAAATAGTACTACTTTAGTACAATCTTGAAATGTTAGTTTCTTCAACTATAAATAGTTTGTACCCATTTTAACTTTTATTTGTATTATTATAATATTTATATAATCCGTTTTTGAAAATTTTGTCAATCTAATCTTTTGAGTAATGATATAGTTTTAAAATATGTTTCATTTGCTTTATTATTATTGGTCTTGCTCTGGACTTGCTGGTGAATTGTTCTATCTGCTAGTGATATTAAAACACCTTTTTAATACGAATTGATTGACATGAATTATAATTTACATATGTATGTATTTATGCTATTGGTTATTGGTATAATTTCGTTAAAATTCCGTTTTCATTTATTTATTCATTGTAATGTTAAATCTGAGAAATTTTCTTTTCAATAGTAAATTTAAGATTTTGATGATTAGTATTGAACATATTTGTAGTATAATCTATTTACTTTCAGGTACACAAACAATACAATCATGTAGCCAATATGCATTTGTGGAATTTTCTTTAATGTTTATTAACAGTTTTCAAATTTATATTGCATTGTGAAGAAAATAATATGCGTATCATTGAAACCTCCAAAAGAAAAGTCATTGAAATCTTATACTATATATGTATTTCATTGTCCGCTGACAAAGAACAATTTGTGGGTAACATTGTTAATAAAGTATACATTAAACAAGTTAGGTTTTGAAAATAAGTGTCATTGCTAATGTATTTTTTCACACTGAATCTAATAAAATCAACCGCATCTCGATAGCATGATCCATTCTCAAGATATGGATTTTTGTCCGCTTTTCGGCCGTTTGCGCCATATCCCTCGCTGCGGCATTTTACAATAGCAAGAGTTATAAGGCCCATTTTTCGTTCTCACTCAAGCTAGCCGAGTTGTTCTTTATTTGACTGTACCCACACTTCAACCAGACATCGGCAATAATTACTTTCAAGTTTTACAAAAGACAATTGAAAGTTTGCAAAATAAAGAAAGTGTACAGGTGTGTGACAACTGACTAAGCTTATTAAACCATTCATCTATACCCTCCATTATAGGTCAATAATCACCACGATTGTAACTCTAATCAACAATATAAATTAAACAATTAGGCGAATTTTACGACACATTTTACACGAAGAATAAATGAGACATAAATAATATGCATAAAGTAATCGTAAATTCCATTCGAAAATCCAAGGAATTACTACATTGTTCATTTATAATAATTTAATTAATAAGATGCGTGGAGTGTAATGAGTTGGTAAATTAAATGGAGATTCAATTGTATCCGTTTCAAGAAGATCATGAGATTATTTTAAAATACATTTGTATTACTTGGCTACGAAACAAAAAATATATCCTTGAAATATTTTCATTCCCAAAACAGTGTACCATCATTTAGGGAAAATGAATGATTCACTTTCAAGTTATATAATATAAGATATTTATAAAATAACGCTTGTATATTACTTTTAATGTCTTGTTTGCAGAATATAACTATGCAAACTTTTTTCTTTGTGCATATGCAAGTCTGATTAATCGACTGTTCAAGAAGTCCACAACATATGGTACAATACAAAGCAACAGAGGAAACGACACGGTAGCTACTATGAAATTAATGGATTGTGTAAAAAAATCATATCTGAGAACCGTTAATGAAAATCTGTATAAAGAAAATGATTATTCGCTTCGTCTTTGTGGGCGTATCGTATAAAAGCTGCGGAAAATTACGATATGCGCCCTTTTTCTTAATTTATTTGTAATAGTTCGGCGAGCATCTGGAGCTGTGTTTAATAACAATATGATTACAAGAAGTCACTCAAGTATAATATGAAATAAGAAAAAAAGATCGTTTCCCAGCCAGTAGAGTGTATCTTTACCAATGCAGTGCTGGTGGGTCAGCGTAATACCACAGAATATCTAACAACCAGAACATCAACTTGGCTTGGCGGGAAGGGTTCGCACATTCTCATCGCGCAGCTTGATCCGCCATTAAATCGGGCGAGAACTTGTAGTTCCGGCTATGTTCGCTCTTTGCATTAGGCACACGTCGCTGACTTCAAGTTTATATTCGTATGTTAATTTAAATAGTGTTATCAAGTGCAATTCGATAAAATATGAAAATAATGGAAAAGAAAATAAAATAATTGTAAAAATAAGCGATATTCTTTCATTTTATCGTAGATATGTATCATATTCTCGAAATTCACTTCAGTTAGGTCCTGTCAGGCACGGAATTTTATCGAAGCCGACTCTGACTTGTCGCCCGAGACACTGACATCAAGGTCACGAAATTTTGCCCACTCAGATCAAAAGAGCCGAAAAAGAGTTTGCATTCTGGTTGTTACGATATTCTGTGGTAATACTGAGAATGAATGGCGTGCGCATGCGTGAGGTAAAGGAAGTATTTTCTGCATCATCTTAAAGTACGCAATAGTTGCACCAGAGGTAATGCAAGACGTTCGATTAGTCCCATAAAAGGGTTTGGTAAAATATTCTGTTCGTGTTTTGAACCACACAATACAGTGGGAGAGCGCCACTATCGCGTTACGATTTATTGTTTGTAATTGTTACAGTATCTCTTATCAATTCTGTAATATAGTTGTCAATTGGTCACAGCCAGTACAACGATCAACACATGTTCAAAGGGCCCCAATTATGTTTGCAATCAAATATTTCTAATAATGTTACATTTGAAAGAGTACTGAAAAGGACTATGGTATCGACGATGTGAAATTTACAGTATTTAAAACATTACAAAAAATCCACAATTTTCTTTATTTTACTTGGAAATATATAGCTTTGAAATTCAAAAGAAATTGTTTATTTTGTGGAAGAATTCCAGAATATTTTCCACAGGAAAAAATTCTTAGTTCAGAAAATTTTAAACAATAATATTAATATTTATATTTAAGTAAATTGTGGTATATTTCAAACATACTTTTACTTTAATAAGCACAGAGCGACGCGGGCCGAGTAGCGTAGTGGGGATGCGGCGGAACACTAATACATTGATTTCTATGTATGCTATGAATGTATTACTGTCTCGACCAGTGTTCGTATATGGGAGGGAAATTCCTTTTTAGAGGGAATTTTGAACGTTAGAGGGAAAAAGTTTTGTTTTAGAGGGAATTATTGGATAAAATATTACTATTGCATCGATAAAAATAAATTTAAATTTTTATTATTTTTGTATTTTGTTATTCATTTGCTTTAGTTAAAATGAATCAGTCATTGTATCGGTACATTTATTTTAATTTCGTAAGTAATTTATTAAAAAAAGTTAATAAGTTTGTATTTGCCGCCAAAAAAAGGGAATTGCAGTGTCAAAACGGGAATTTTTCGTGTGGGCGCCGGGAATTGCCGATCAAGGTATATACGAAACACTGGTCTCGACGCAGTCACGATCACTACGATACCCGGCCTGCGTCTATCTGCGGTGTATATCATAAGTGTTATAAGTTTCTTATAATATCGGCTCGCTTCTATCCCTACTCTATTGCGTTCGGTTCATTTGTCGTCGGCTGACCACATTTTAATTTTGCACACGTTATCGATAATATTAAGGGGTATAAATAACGTAGACTGGTGAAGTAATTACAGATCATTCAGGATTGAGAAGAAAAGACAATGCATGAAAGTGTACGAAGTCCTACTTTCCAATACTCTTCACTCTAGCTTAGACAGTCCATTGATAATTTATAAGATTGAATACTTCGACGCAGTTGATGCATATATGTATATAATCGCAGTAATATTCTATTGTTCTGCATTGTATTGACGTCCAATTTAAGTAATTAATATGCTGTGCTTAACAATGAAGCCAGTAGAGGAATATATTTTTTGCAAATCTATATACTCCAATAAGAGATACCCTAATAACATAGAACCATACACACTAAAAGATTTAGGTACTTTTGCCTGGTAAAAAATCACACATTATTTTTTTAAAAATATTGTCTTCGACAAGAAATTGTGAAGTTTGGATTCGTCTCACTCCAGTATCGGCAATGTTGAGATGAAACGACTCCGTTAGTTGAAAAGATTGATTCATCGGAGAACATAATTCGTTCATGAAAATATGGATCATCCATAACTCTGTTGCCTATTTGCAAACAAAAACTTAGACGTTTGGCTTCATCACCATTTTCTAAAGTTTGCCTAAATTGCGGTTTAAATGGTAAAATTTTGTTCTCCATGAAGATTCTTTGTAAATGAGATTTACTTATTCCAATTTGTATTGCCCTCCTTCTTAAAGACAACCTTGGAGCTTCTCTTACGGAATGAACGGCAAGAACTGAAGCGGCATCGTCTTCATCGAACAACTTCCTTGACTTCTTAATGTTTAAAACCGAGCCTGTTTTAAGGAATTTGGTCGCCAAGTTTTTTGCTCCGGAATTTGAAATGGTAACTTGCGGGTATTTTTCGTTGAACTTTTCGATAACAACTCGGTAACACTCTTCCCCAGTTCGTAACATTGAATTAAATAAATTCTTTGTGGTATAGTCAACATTATAGCATAAATATTATTCAAATTAGCGAAGATTTAACTTGCAGTTATACTAATTTGTCAACAACTGTCAAACTTATTAGATTTGTAAACAACTGTCAGTGGTATTTTTAAATGAAATCCGCCTACTACAGTTACTTCTAAAACAAATCCAAATTTTGAAGGAAAATGATATTATCTCGAAAACCGTTCGAGTTAAATAAAAAGTAATTTGTGTTTTGAGGTCTTGAAAACAAACAGGGCAAATCAACAAGAGTGAAATTTTCTGAGAAATCAAATATATTTTTTTTTTTCCTCTTTTAAAGTCGATCCGGGGACATACTATATAATGTATCTTCCGTCAAAAAATGCATTTTTCATTTGCTCTTTTAATAGAAAATCAAAGCATTCAAAATCCTGAATGACATGCACGTAAATATTTCTAGTTTTATCAATATCTCATTTTAATGAAGTAAAGACGTATATGTTGATATTTATGTAAAACTGCTTGTGTTGTTACGTATTTTTCCTTTATGTTGGTGTACCACAAGCAGTCAAACTACAATGTCGTATAATTAATATTCAAAAATATCTGCATATACTTGCATAAATAAGGTTTTCAATTGCTAGATATCTTAAACCGCAATTCCGCTGAAGCAACATGTAGCATAAGCAGAACGCGACTAGATCCGATCCGAATCAGTGCGCGGCCCTTCATTTAAATTCACGTATAGCAAAAACTGCAGATTACTCTTTTCCGAGTAGACTGAGTCGAGCCGATTCAATGCGCGTTCTACTTCATTGTTGTCTCAGTGGAATTGCGCTTTAACTGTAACAAACATCCACAACAATATGCCATAATTTGTAATAGGTTCGAGTGTTTTTATAATATATCACTATCTAGATATTCCAGTTATGTATGTAATGCAATTAGTTGTGTACTATAGTTAAAGATACTCAGAAACTAAAATTGACTTTCCTCGAAATTTTGCACATGATACTAGAAAAAAGTACGGAACTGGATACAAGCAGAAACCCTTTTCCAGAACTTAAAGAATGATTAGATACGTAACCATTTAAAAAGAAAAAAAATCGTTGCTACACCAATCAAAAGTAGAAATTAAGTTAAATGTTATTACACTAGACTAAAGAATAGAAAATAAATTGCTGAACAATGTTCATTACGAATTTTTTCAAAGGCTCCATATTTCACAACTTATTAGCAGACAGTTTTTTTGTCACTCTGTATATAGTCTTGTAAAATACGTATGTATGTGTATTGTGTACTAGCCTGCATTCAAAATGGTGGTTGTTTGCATAACATGAAATCTTCCCTATTCACAAAATACATAGTCTAATCAATTGTGGTAAGTCATAAAATAGTGTCAACGAACTTGTAATTACGGTAATAAAACAAAAAGAACAATGTATATGCTTTGAAAAAAACATTACACTTTCCAGTATAAACCAAAATGCACTAGTTGCATAACTGTTTACTCGTTAAAATATTTAGAGTAGTAAACAGGAAATTACAGAAGAATTTTTTCAATAATGTTATTTTCGAAAATAAGTTCTATTTTTACGTCACAGGTAATAAATAAATTTACCCTGCGTTTTTTAAACATGTTTTATTTTTTTATTTTAGCTTATTAATGAGTCACAAACAATAGACGCAAGGACGCAAGCATAAAGTACGTAATTGAATAAGTATTATGAAGCATACGCAAATGTCGCTTTACCTTATGAATTCCAATAGAGATTACTGTTTTGAAACCGAATTTTAAAAGGAGTTATATTCTTCAAATTTTTGAGTAAAATAGTTCTAACAAAGGAATTATTTTTAACTATAGGTGATGTAAAACGATATATTAATATAACTGAAGGTCATTTCTATTACCTGCTGATAGAACTAAATACCAGTACTTTTAAAGTTGCATTGTTGTTCTTTTTTTAATGACACCCGAAAAAATATATATGTACGGATATCTATATTAATTTAAAAATTGAATTGATTCCGTTGTTCAAAAATGATTGCGTAAACTTGTGCGAAATGTGAATACATTCATTAAAATCTTTAGTTTATGATTCAAGTCAATTCTGGTAGAAACTTAACGTCAAAATCAATGAAATATGCTTCTAGATAAGTAGTAATAATCAGCTGGCCTGCGACTAAATACAATCAAGTTAGGTGGCCCCAAGTTTATACATAAAACATAGGCAGTAGCTCGTTTTTAATTTAACTAATTCAGAGAAACTAACCTTGAAGCATACTCACGCACTATAAAGAGGAAAAACCTTTACCGGATATATTTTTCCTTGTTAGATCCGATTCCGGCACACAATAAATATAGTTAAGTGCCAAGACGTGGAGAGTTGCAAGCGTTTACCAATCTTTATATTTCACTTTCTAATAATCGAAGGCGTTTTCAGAAACAACTGTGGATACAAGAAGTGCACATCAAGGCTCTTTACAATTATTTATTTAGTTAACCTCATAGTTGTAATTAATAAGATATGAAAACAATGATTGTGAGTTAAAAGAGGATGCATAATCGGATATTATATATTCTATACATTAAAACAGTAATATGGCATTGGCATTTCTTTCGCTAAAGATGCACAAAATGGATATTCTCTGGCATATATTTAAAACTGAAAATGTAGAGACGTCATCGATTTTTAAATTATCGAAATTTGACAGCCAGTCAATTATGTTTTACAATCGGTTAGAATTATCAGTATTATCACAAATGATGTGCACATCACGTAGTATGTTGTACTATATTCATAGAAAGGGAAGAATATACTATTTATTTCATTATTATCACGGAAAATAAGTACATAAGATTTTAGAGATTATTTATACAAAATTTCTTTAATCTGCGTCAAATATGTAATTGGTATCAAGAATGTTTTATAAATAAATTAATACAGTAATATTGTGATAATAAAGATAAGGAGTTAAATTTTATTAGACATTTCATGCAGCAGCCAACTTCTTTCGAGTATACCCAAGCTTCTGTAACGGTAAAAGTATCTATGGAGATCCACAGGATAGTTTATTTATTAATAGTAAAAGTAAGAAGCAAAGTACACTGGGAATGAAAATAAAGCCAGTCACTAGGCTAATACAGCGTATATTGGTGTTGGTCAGCACCAACAGTAAGTCGTATAGACGCTATTAAATATTGCAATGGCAAGAGACATCTGTGAGCAATAAACTTATCGCTAACTTTTTCTACTAACCTTAAAAAATAATTAGTTTCAGCGTTTTACAGTTTAAATCAATGGTATTGTACTCAATACAAAAATTGATAGAACAATGGACGGCAATACCTAATAGTATTTATTGACAGTTGGTAGCCATTACTTCAAGGAATAATAATGAATCATATTACAAGAAGTTATCAAGGATTGAAAAAGAAATTCATATATACGAATACAAAAACAACGGGGATTTCATTCTTAAATTTTATAAATTTATGCTTGCTAAAAAAAAAAAAAATAGTACCCATATTAGTTTGTTACAGTTAATGTGTACATTAAAATAGGTTTCTGCCTTAATTATAATACATTTTAAGATCGTAAACCGCAGGTATTTTGATAATATAAAAATAACGGCGAGTTTCATTCATAAAATTCTATGAGTGCTTGTTAAAAAAAGAGTAGGTATGCATATTATTTCGATTAATGTATAAATTAAAATGTGTTTCTGCCGACATTATCGCATTAACCGCAGATCTTTTTTACGATATTAAGATATTTTATATATTATGTTCAGGTGGCAGCATTCTTCATTCAGACCTATCCTGTTTTAAGTTACGCTTAAAGACAAAGCGTGCTTAAAATACTACGAAATCATTGATTAATTTCGATATAACGTAGCTTTAACCTTTTATCTTATCTATAGCTGTGTTATCATTTTTCTGTCATTCAATATTATATAGATTATCGAAATAAATTGGTCATGTTTTACAACACCGTAGACTACCTTCTTGATTATTAAACTTTAAAGGGCATTGTTTCAATTGTAGTAACACTCCTGAGGAAGAAATTATTTAAGTCAAACTAAATATTGAGTTAAATATGGGCAAACAATTATTTGATTAATTGAACCGAATTATTTATTTATTTGAAATAAGAAAATATTTTGATGGACCAACTAATTTTTCATAATAAAATTTTGTTGAAATTATTTTATTGTTTTGAACAAATTAGTTTTTCAATGTACGTTTACAAAATATCTGGCGTTATTAATATTTTCCTTCTTTGTATTCTCCTGCAAGTGGGAGTGGCCTGTTGGATAATAAATTTGTATTATCAATCATTTTCATCAAATAGTTCTCCACTGGTAAAAAACCGAATTCATGGGATAGAAATTTTGTGCGTTCTCTCTACATACTACATTAGTTAATGCCATTGTTTTAAAACAAGTAGCTTCATTAATTAAGCGATAATGAATTATTTATAAACATTGGAAATTAAGATTTTTTTTATCTCCAATTTTAATTCGATATTAGCAATTTAATTAAACTGATGACATTTGCATTGGTTTTTACAGTATCCTGTATTTTAGAATGCATTGAATATGTATCCTCGCAGTAGGTATATTAAATACGGCCAGTGGTATGCAATATTATCATAACTCTGCACAGGCAGCTAAATTTAATACCCATTCACGATGACAATGTTGATATTTTATAAAAAAAAAAAAAAGATTATAACATCGACTTGATTGACTCGAACGATTCAAGCCTGAGCAAGTAAGAGAGAAACTATCGGTTTCTGGTAATAGAAGGAATACATGGCGAAATTTTAATTATCTTAGAAAATTCATAATTCATATAATCTCAACAACATAGTCGTAGTATAGTGAATTTATTTTTATATTTTGGCTTTGTCATTGTTTTCGTTTTAAATTGTGATGGAGAGATACCTTAAGAAGGTGATGATCTTGCAACACTGTACCAAAAGTTGATTTAAAAAATTTGCTATCGATGAGGATCGTAAAAAACACTGTTACACATTGCTCAAGTTCTCTTGGTTGATTGAAATTATATAATTTTGCTCTTATGTTTAAAAGTTGCTCTATAATATATGCTTGGTTTATTTTTAATCATAGCAGTATCATATAAAATCAGTCATAATTACATTATATGTCATTTCTAATGTTAATTAAATATATGAGATACGTATGTTTATTAGACATTGGTTTCATTATTTGTTTATCCAGTAAGATGGGTGAAAACACATATTGGTAAAAGTAACATAACACTTACAACTACTAGTACAATTATATTATCGACTAGAAATATGTAACTATAGTATAGAAACATAGATGATGCTCGTTATTTTTCATTCGTACTAAATATGCTTTGCTATTAACGGGTTCCAGCTAAAAGGGATATTACATTTGGAAACTAACGTCAATGTTTTGCAAATAAATCAAAAGCAGGCGATAATCCTTTAAGAAACTTCACATGCTTTTAGGTAAATATTTTCTTCATTGTAAGACTGTTGCATTTGAATAAATATTCAAATGTGACTTCATTATACTGCAATGGATATTTACACATTTATGGAAACTTCTGCTACTATGGTAAGTATGACGTTAACATTTAGATTAATAATAAGCAATAACACATGTTCATTCCAATAAATTTCAATAATTTCATCGAAAATGATTGAAAGACATATACTCAGCTGTTAAGAAGAAAACACAAGAAAATAGCTAATTTAATGTAACTATTTTTAGCGGATATCAATGTTTATTATTAATTTAATAATAATTTTTTCTTTTTGAATGTACTATTCAAGCATGCTTAACTTCCATTTCTGCTAATTACCAACCATACGGAAGAAGCCTTACAAAAGTATATGCTAATGAAACAACGATGAAGTTGTATTTTTACGTTTGAATCAACAGTAGAATGATACAAAAAAGTCCTTAACGCAATTAAACTTTTAGAACTCATTGCTCGTATTTAAAACGAATAGTGTTCAGTTAGCTGAGGAACGGTTAATTGAAGCATTTTTTTTTCTCTTACTGTACCTATATACAGTATTTGCAAAGCCAAGCCAAAGCTGAGCGATCATTAATCATATAGGTACCCACTCTACGAGCGTTCGTACAGTTGCGTAGTGTTTGCAAATTTGGTATGTATTTTATGTAATATATTTATCTAGTAGTTGTATACCTTAAATATTTATTTTCATCGCGCCATTTATGCTTACTTAATAAAGATCACCTTTCTTAGAATTCCATACACTACACATTGCATACCATTTATTGAAGTATTTACACACGTATTGAATGTGCACATTACCTTTGATAATATTGGTCTAGTTTGTTAGTTTGTTTAAATTCTTAATATGACAGAGTAGTTAGTCAGATATGTAAAAATAACATAAAATATTCTATAACGCAGCTTTTCCACAGATTCCAATTTATACTGAAGACCAAAGGCGCGCGTAATTCAAATATTACTACATATATGTATATGTAGACTGTTTAAGACTGGCTGTTGTCTCAACATTTTGCTTAGAACGTATTGAAATATATATTTGATCACTATTTGAACGAGTTCCAGTATTAGATGCATGTCTTCTAGAGATGAGTAAAATTACTTGGAGTTCCGTTGAATTATCTTCTAACATGAGGAAGAAGTGAACTTTCTTTCTCTCGCATTTGAACTTACTAAACGTTTATTATATATAGGTAATAATTTCCAGAGGAAATTCGAACGTCAAATAAGCCATTTTATCTTGATCTTTTTTTTAGGAATTATTATAAGAAAAAGTTGCATATTTATATATTTTCTTAGCAATATACCAATTTTCAACATCCAGATACAATTTTTTTTTATCATTTTATAAGTGACTTGGTAATGCCAGAAAAAACAACCATAATACTCTAAAAGCGCCTTTTATCGATATTTCTTCCAAATTAAATTCATGTGTTTAAATAAAGAATCCGTACAAATGAAATTAGTTTTCCAATTAAATTTAAATTAGTTCCATAGTGTAGTTTTGGTATATTTAACAAGAGGTATCTAAGCAATATTTGCATGATTGCAAAAATAATTGAGATAGAGACTCTTATACTCAAGATTGAACTTTTACAGGTTTGGAGCAATTAAAATAAGTAAAAATTGATTTGTTGAAAGTGTTACTGATAAAAAAATTAAGATAAAATGCGATATTTTCTTGAAAGAATTCAACAGTAAAAAGAAGTAATATAATTGCTCGTGTCATTTTACACTATTTTGTAAGTACAAACACATGTCGAACTCGAAATTCACCTCTAATAGAATCTTGATGAGATCATGAGTAAAATCACAAATTAATTTAGAATTTTAAGGTTTACATTTTACACCGGGATGTTCAGTTTTGTTTTTGGCTCTGCCAAGTAGTGATCCCTCGAATACTGCTGTAAAATTTCTTGGGCCCGCTAATAGTTTAACGCCTGGTATATGTATCCGAATGTGAAACGTTACCATTTACTGATATTTACCTTCGCAGGTACGTAAATAAATAAATAAAAATTATATTACAGACGCTTTGTGTAGATTAGAAGTTTGCACATTTACTAAAATTATTCATAATAATAGTGTTGAATGTTTTGTTTGAATGAAGAAATATATTCAAATGTAAAATAAATGTTGTTCATTCCATTCTTAATTATCAAAATCTATCAATCTATCTCAAAGGCTACACGTTTCGGCCGAAACTGGCCATCCTCAGGCTCTTATTAATGACTCTTAATTAATAACATTATTTTAATTTGTTTTTTTCGTTTGACGTTATAAGAGTTTGAAGATGATAGCTAGTTTTGGCCGAAACTTGTAGCCTCTTATAGATTTTAATAAATAAGAATGGAATGAACACTTGTTTTGCATTTGAATAGTAATACTCTTTAATAATTACAATTTCAAAATAAATAAAACAAAAAAAAAGAGAACATGACGCTACTGAGGCTCGAACTCACAACCTTTGGATTACGAATTATAAGAGCGATCACTTCGACTTCCCCCGTTGGCTCTAGTGGCAGTAACACTTTGTGTTCGCATACATATGCCAAATCGTTGACCAACTACAACTAACATTTTATTTACATAAGTACATATTCTAAGAGGTGTCTACTAGTGTGTAGGTTACTATTACAAGCATGGCCATAACTAATTCCTTTCAGGTAAATTAGTGTAGGAATCAGCTAGTGTGTAATAAAACAAGTTTGGCAATACTGATTAGATTTTGTTTTATTTTATTTTATTTCTCTCTGTTTTGTAACTGTCAATTAGAAAATCTTCCTTGCGTATATTACTATCTAAAACCTAAATTTCTATTCTTGTAAAATTACGTTCAATAAAACTCTAAGTAATAACGTCATCTGTGTTCCCTAAATTACTACAATTAGTAATTAAGTAAATTTAGTTTATTAGTGTTTTTAGCAGTGTGTAATTATTTAGGTATTACTAGTGCTTTAGTAGTATGATTTCATTTTATAGATTGTAAGTGTCGAAATAAATACTTTTTATTAAACATACCACCTGTCAGATTATTTAAATCACGAAAATGTCACATTATCATTAATAGAAAAATGAAGCCGCTACCTATCTTCTCTATGAAAGAAACAATGCTGGAGACATAGATTTCTCATTTAGCGTCCACACCTTTCCAAGAAAAAAAAAAAAATCAGATAAAATCTCAATAAGACGCAAAGTCGTTAATGAACAAAATATAAGGAACTGAGATACATAACAAAGAATAATTTATATCTTCCAGAATCCTAAACGAATGTTAAAAATTGCGTTCTTTCTCATCAATTTAAACAGTTTAGATACATTGTGTAGAAGGGAAGGAACTGAAGATGGAGTATCGGGAGTAACTATATTCATTTTTGGAACCGCTAAACTGATAAAATGCTCAAAAAACGTATCACTAGCTCAATATTTTAAATAAAGATATCAGCCGTTAAATATTTCTATGTGGCAAAAAAGAATCCGGTCGCTTTTTAAACAATCGCCACCAATTTTTGTTACCAACTACATATTTTCGAAATAAGTATTTGGCAGAGAAAATGTATCTGCAGTTACAACAACCGATGAATAGAAATATTTTCTTTTAGAGGAAACAGAAAAGTCGGGAAAGGTACAAAAAGTGAAAGAAAAAGAAAAAAAAAACAGTCAGACAAGTAAATGAAAAACTATTAAAGTAGAAACGATTAAGCAGAGGATAATAAAAATTGTGTGAGTGCTTAAGTGAACTAAAGAACTTTTTTTCGGGCTCCTCTGTGTTTATTGTCTATCAATTACTAATAAGTTGTGCAACATTAATAATAAGTTATTCTATCATTATTTGTTGTTAAAATGGAAAACGGAATCTGATCGAAAATACTGATCGGCCAACACAGCGATTTGCAGAAGTCCATGGACAGTCACATAGGGAAAAAGCTCGACAATTATAAGATTTCTCTAATTGTATTTCCTTTTTGTATACAACTTGTAATAAGGGTTTGCTCAACATCTAAACTATATCTCTAAGTTAGTATACAATAAATAATTCCGTAAAGTTATACATATGTCTACTTGGTAGCTTTAATAGCTTTGTTCGTGGAGCACATCAAACCCAATCACAAATCAGTCAGACGTAATTTGATTGATTGAAAGAAATCCGAAACTTCAATCCAAGTCATTTGATTGGCTCTGACTGATTTGTGATTGCTCCGCGAACAAAACTAATATTAATCCGTGAACCTTACAAGAATGATTTTCACTAATTAAAAAAATATGTATGTGGCTATTTTTAGAGCCGCTTGCCTACGTATAATAATTATAATATATGGCAATCAATTTTATAAAATATTTTCATTTGCACAGGTAGATATATTTGGAATTTAATTAATTCAGAATATTAGTCAACAAATTTCCTAGAACATAAACAATTAGTAACTTAAATATAAGTTTTATGTTTAAGAATATATGTGTAGTGTGTAACTGTACAAACAATACATATATGTATTTGGTTAACACTGCAGGTGCCATTGGGATGCAGGAAATGTAATGTACTACCAGAAGCATTAGTAGGAAACAACAGTTTTTAATAAAATGGTGTGACTAAATAAATGATTCAGAAAGTATATTAGAGTTTGAGGAAATATGGAAGCTGCATTCATCCATCCACTATCGTGAACATACTTTTTTTTTAAGAACTAAGGCGGTTGAAAGTATTTCATTTAAAATTACGGTCACATACGTTGTCTAATACAGGAACTTCGACGCAACAGTTACAATAATGGAACATGTAGAAGGTAGTATCGTGAGACTGATATAAAACAATCTACTTTGACATCGACCAAGACCTTGTCCTTTCTAAGCTTAACCTTATAATTGACTAGGAAAATATTTGAAAAGTATAACTTTTACCTTAACTGTTTTATATTTTGTCCATTTAGGTCAAGTATTAGTTCTTCGTTTGAATATCATGGTTTTCTTCGGCTGTATGTAGGCAGGAATTAAAATTGATATAAGGATAATAAGGCACAGATTATTCTAGCTTCAAATAGTAAGTACACTTGATAATGTATAAAGCGCTCCAGTTACAACGAGATAGCTAATAACGAAATATATCGTTATTACCCTGCATTATTATTATTATCGCAATATAATAATCGATGTGTTTATTTTTTCTATAAATGCAATCATGTCATGTACTTTCCATGTCCCGAATAAAAAAATGTACCCTGATCTTAAGACTTAAAAATGTAAAAAAGTTGAGAACTGCATTTTGCAGATATTCAGTAAACAAGATAATTTATTAATTCCAAGTATATTTGTTTTTCTTTTCAGAGGTTGATAGCCAAAGATCAATTAAAGTGTAATTGTGCGCCATTTCAAATCAAAAAAATGCAGCTTTTTGGTTGCGTAAAATATTTGCGATTAATACGTAGGCCAAGAGATGTTTTTCTATTAAAGTAATTTCAAAATATGTACTACTCGCATCAGCAGCGTGGTTATTATCTACTTCTGGATGCTGGGGTCGTTTTGATAATTGTCCTGAATACCAAATGACGTATTTTTAGGTTTATGTTGGAATATGTCGATAACAATAACAATTGAAGAAAGTATAAATTAGAAATTACATCTAGCACAACCTATAAATAAAGATCCCTAATTATGACTATATGTATTGGAAAGATCGATTGTCTATTAGTAAGAATATAGCAAATTATAATAACTAATAATGATTATGCCATCTATTATCCTTATAATATATTGCTGGTAGGAGAGCCACTTAAAAGTTACCATATTGAGAATCAATTAAAAATTTATTTCAAAGACTCTGAGATCTGTGTTGAGTGCGAATAAAAGAAAGTTTGTTTTAATTCGATTTTAACCAAGTTTACTTTCTAGTGTTATTTCTTTCCAGAATTCTTTCAATGAATGCAAAATCAAGGTTAGTAAATATGGATATGTAGGTATATGTTATGTTGTAAATTAATACCACATGTCTTAATGGTATTACTACTTTGCATGACAAGGTCAAAATCGCTCATTAGGTATAAAATTAATTAATAGATAATATACAATTAACTATAATACATAGTCGGAATGTTTATAACTATTTGTCTGCTGTTCATTACTCATTATTTAACCCAAAGTAAAATATGCAAAGAAATTATTTACTTCCACTTCCTCTTTTTTAGAATTTTTTTTTTAATATCATTAAACAAACGTTCATTGTTTCCCTAGAATGATATTTGTGATTTAAACGTTCCAATTTTGATGTCTTTATCAGTTTTAAATAACCGCATGGCGTCTAGTTTTTTCTTTCCGAAGTTAATATATACATATTAGCTTAAACTTAATACCCAAAATTATAACAATCTACACCACCATGCAAAATATATGTTTGATTGCGGTTCTATCGTAGAATGATTTATTGGCATTAACTCAATGCAAAATATATTTTCAGGCATCCGGTTGTAATTCTAATAAATGCGGTATGTTTAGCATTCACCTTTCAGTCAAATGTATGAACAAAGTTCTTCTTGGTGGCATGAAGAAAGGAGCGGACTAAAACGACATTTCGGGTGCTAAATTATACAGACGATCATAGGTGAATACGATAATAGAAGATAAGGTTTGGTAACATGTGATTGGCTTCTAGCAATGACAGGTAAAGGTTAAACCAATCACGTTACCACAAAGTGTGGTTATCTGTACACTACTGTAAATACTAAAGTTAATTTTCATTTTGGCGGGGTACAAGTAAAGTAAGTAATAGGTATATCTACCTACATATATTATTCAGTTTGCTCACATGATTTACATAATAATTAAGTAATAATTAAATAAGCAGTATAATGCTTAAAGCTTATTAAATACCAAATAAGATTTAAAACAATAAAATATTAACATTACTTAAGAACCAACCTATTTTTAGTACAAAATAAATTAATGGTTATATTAGAAGAGGTGACAAGCACAAAACAATAAATTTGAACTAAAAACATGACGCTTTTATAATTAACTTTAAGTGAAAGCATATACCGTTTCTTTATGTAATTGTTTTATAGTTGTTAATTCAGAGTTCTGTATGATTAAAGATGTTGAAATCAAGCAATAAGAATTAAAAATCTAACAATTTTAAATTGAATTTGGTTATTCTTATGTTGATTTGAACATTTAAACGTATCGCGGTGGTGTAAAATATGCGTATTATGAAGTAAAGTGACGACAACAAAACCTACATAAAGTAATAAATAGATTAATAGAGGAGGTATATATAAAAATAAATCTTTGAATCTCAATTAAGTAAGTACTAATGAATTGAAAACTTGTGCTATTATTGTTACCTCTACATATCCATGAAATGTAATTATGTAAAACAGGAAGCAAAAAAAAAAAGGATTACATTACATAATAGAATGTACTATTCAAAATATTAACTAAATTAATAATCGGTAGATTTTTATTTTTGTGACATATTATTCCAACTGGAAAAATACGTTTGTAAACTAATATACCTACCTAGTTTTTATAAAACATTTTATTAAAAGCCAAAGTCATAATGTCATCTTAACCAGTTAGATTTTTCTAATATACGCTTTATTATTATGTAATTCACTGATAAGTTCCCGGTAATTATCGGTAATAGTAATTGTATCATTACAAATAATGTGCATAAATAAATTTAAGTCCATGTCATATAAAAATTAATAACAGTAAATGCAAATATAAAAAGACAGAATTAGTTTAAAATTTCATTAACATTGCTTTTTAGTACGTTTTGGCGTACGTGACAAACCGAATATAGTACATGGCATCGCTCAAGCGCCAAAATAAATTCGCAGAGGAAATTGTATCGTAAATTTAAAATTTCTAACATACCCCAATCCTGAATCTCCGCTTGTTCGACAGTAACGTGTATAATAAGCAGGATCACACAAATTTTTAGACACATCTTTCAGTAAAATTGCTATAAATAGCAAAAAATTGAACACTAAAGCTAAATAAATGCCAGCATATACCGTGCATCTGCGCACTTGGCGGCGGAGTGACGGCGAAACTCCGGTTATACTCCACGTTCTCTTGGAATCCCTACTATATTTGAATGCACGTGGTTCAATCGTACTGCGCATGTATTCGAAAAGAACTTTTGATCAATTAAAATAAACTAGGTAGAGAATTAATGAACGCAATGACATAATAAATACTTTTAATGACACAGTTTTATGATCTTTCTTTACTTACAATTCAAATACCCCACATACTAAAATAAGTGTTTCTTTATTCCGTCTGATGGCGCTGCAGTGACGGATTGTCAAATAACAATCAAATGTGTCTCTTCAACTAAAATTGTGAGTTTATTGTGATATTTATATTTGTGTTCAAACTAGTGACTATTATTAGTACTATTTAGAGATATATAGAATATATGTAAGGTAAGTTTCATTCACACTTTAGAGTTTAATTTCCCATTTGTCGTATAACATATATAACACCTGTTGTTATTGTAGGTTATGTTTGTTGCTGTCTACGTCAATCTCAAATATTGTTAACATTTACCTATGATTTACTTGCAACAGGTAAAAGATTGTATTTTTAAAGCATTTGAAGTACATTTAAGTTAAACGTGAGCATTTGTCTTTGTTATATATATTCTGTTAATTTCAACACATCTTTACTGTTTACCTGGAAGTTGTTGATTAATAACACTTTTAACACAGTTATAAATATCAGTTACTTTCAAAATTGATTAGCTTTTGCTATACATGTATATATTTATTATATATTAATTATTGTATAACGGTTTTAGATTATTATTACTAATAAGTAAGCAACAAATTGCTTAGGCCTTATCTACCCAGTTAAAAAAAAATAATATGCATGTCTTGGATGTAATAGAAAACAAACAAGGAAATGGCTCTATAGTTTGTCTTTATTTATCAGAAAGACCACTGATGCTATTTTCTGTATGTATATACAACAAAAGGAAATTGTTGTATTAAGGATTTGTGATTTTGGCTATTACAAAAACCTTTATTTAATATAATTTGTTAATGTGAAAGACGTCTAGATAAGAAAGAGAAAACAAATAAAATGAATTTTGTGAAAGTGGTACAAGTAAAACTATGCAATGATTGATTCCCTGGGTATAGACACGTATTATTTAATTAATAATGCTTTAACATATTTTTGGATGTGACAAATTTCACAGTAAATATATACCTAGCCTAGGACAGTAAATTACAGTATCCTTATACTTTGAATTTCCTCACTGTTTCACCTGGTGAATAATGACTTTTATAGCGTAGTATATTAAATTCATTACATATGACGCAAGTAAGTGTAAAAACCCCAAAAAATATGTAAAGATAACACTTGTGCAAATTTTTAAATCGTAATATTACACTTTTATGAAATCTGGAAAAATTTTAAAATTGCAACTGCCATCGTATAGAAATTCGTGTTTAGAACAATAATGAAGCGCCTTTTACAAAGCCCATTTAGCAATACTGTTTGTTTTGATCAGGTACCTACAGAGAAAAATCGTTCCAATTTTTTTTAATTGTAAAACCAGTATCAGATAGATGATTTACTATTATTATCTTTGCGTAAAAATATAGTTATGTTTGTGCTCAAGATTGGCTGTACAAGTTGAAAATTCTGAGACACAAAAAATGCCGTATATTAATTTTTAGTACGAAGACCATGACTTAAAACGTCAACTAATTTGCTAATTATTAGCAGACCAAACCCAGTGTTTGCATATTCATAACCAGAAACGCTATATTATGTATTTTATAACCAATAATGACATTAAATTTTCCTGGAATTATCTGCTTTTCCTTGTCTTTATGGAATTTGTGGTGTTTAAGTTTCATCTTAAATTCTTAGTAAATGCAATTGCGAGAAAGTCAACCGCCCTTGTGGTTCACTAGATCGATTCCACTGGATTTACATAATTGGATATATATTATTTAATATCAAGGCCGAAATCAACGAGAAGCACCTGAGATCTCCAGACACTTTTAGACTGATTGGGATGTTCCACAGAATTAACAAGCAATTATAACGGTCAAAATAATCAGACACTGAATCAGGATTCTTTTATACTAGTTTATAGAATACCTTTTTCCAGTATTTTCTTACTTAACAAAGTTGGTATATTATTTTAAATTTTGTAAGTTTTGTAAATTAAAAAAAAAACATATATCTTTATTATAGAAAAGTCTGTAATAATGTACAGATTAAATACATTACGTTAAACTGTCTGTCTGTTTCTTATCCGTGGGTTGCTCCAAGATTTAGAAGTGTATGTTCTTGGTATTAGCGGATCAATTATTATTACAAACAATACTCAAGTTGTGAGGAAATGTTTCAATTAACGTTTCGTTGTGGTGCACCACAACTTTTTCAAAATGAACAAATATACAACTGAAACTTTACATTATTCAAATTAAATTGATAAAATTAATTTTAATTATTCAAAAAATAAACATAATGGAAAATTATTATTAAACTTTTATATGTAAAATTTCCCTTTAAATGTGTGTGTCATTTTCTAAGTTATTGTGAAATGCAAGTCATGGTGCACCATAACGATATGTTAATTAATACATTCCCTTGCAACTTGAGTATAGTTTTAATAATTCGATTCAAACCCTCCAGCAAGTGTGGCAGGGTTGATGGTCACTCAAATTGTTACTTTTAGTGTTTGAAGGATGATAAAATAAGCCACTAAGAAAACTTACTGAGAACACACATGACGTCTGACACATTACTTTATTTACTACTTAATGATATTTTAAAACAATTATATCTTATAGATCAGACTACCGTTACAAATTTTAATTAAAAACTCTTTTAGTATTTTGCGCTATATATATCTACATAATGAAACTACTGCACTGCTATATCGACGTGTAGCGATTAAATTCTTATTCCGTTTAATATGAAGTGGGAATATCACGATAGAAGAACCCATATTTTACCTATATACTGGAAAATATAATGTTATTTTTCTTCGATGTCTTTACCTTTTGAGATAAAATAATGCTATTTTTAAGTTGAAATGTTAATTTGATCGATTTTTGAGCAAGATCGAAGCGTGGACATAGTTCATCTCAAAGCGAACCATGCTCGCTATACTATTTTCTAAATTATTTTTTTTGAGAAAGTATGAGCTTTTTGAGTTACAATTGACTTTTGCTATTTTTCCACATAAAAAAAACCTTCTAAGCATCATAAATTTTTAAATACTAATTTTACCAAAACAATGTGCATCGCATAAAATGGTTCGTTTTAAAGGGCAGAACATGAATACATAATCGCTTTTTTCATAAAAACAAAAATATTTGATTTCCTAAGGTATAAACATTTATAAAAATTTGCGCCATAACTTTTTAAATATTGGGTTTACAAAAAAGTACTTGACATAAGTTAAGGTAGTGTTTTGACTAGTAGAATACGATACAGCGATTAGTTTTCTCTATGTCCACATTTTGCAATTTCAACCCATTGTGCTACGGTTTCCAGATTTAAATCCCCTAGATTTTCTCCTTTGGGGCTATTTGAAATCTATGTTTTATACTATACAGCCGCAATAATCTGGACGAATTACGACAGAAAATAATTAATTCGTGAGGAGACTTTGGCAAATGCCATTCAAGAATTTGTTCATACGTTTGCGCATTGTCAAAAGGTGAATTGTGATTATTTCGAAAAGTTTCGTAACTGAAATTGATTTTGTCTATACATTTTTTTTGCGTTCATTCTTCTTGTTCTCAATAAAATGTTCATTATTAGTTTTAATTAAATATTTTTGTCGTTATTAAACATAAAAAACAAATACTGTACTCTTTTTGAGTTTTATTGGAATTCTTAAAAATATACAGTCCGTTTCATTTAAAATAAATATACTCAAGGAATCCTCGATTTGCATTTAATTAAATGCAAGTCTTATTAAAATAAAAGTAGCAATATTGAAGATATTCGCATGGATCCGTACATTTGCCTAATCCTGTAGAGTAGTTGAACGTATACAGAGTGTCGCACAACGAATGTCAGCGATCTATATATGAAAAACTATTTATCAGAAAAATTTGAAAATTTTAGTGTAGACAAATACAGATTTGGGCTAGTCGAGCAAAATATGCGCAAATCTTTAGCACTTTCGGTTATACAGGGTGCGACATTAATGTTCTTATTTTAAATGCAACACCCTGTATATTTTTATATTTTTGAATTGCCCTTTAAATTCTAGTTAAAATTTATGTAGATATCCCTAATACATTTGTTTTGGAGATATTTCTATTCTTTCCAGAAAAGTGACATTTGCAACCCCTTACAAAAACGTTAATATCTCATATACGCTTCCAGTTTTCCTCAGTCTGTTTGGCACACTTATGGACTGAAGGTAAATGCATCAAGGTGGCGTATGAAAATTATTATATCTCATACATGCGCATGAACGTTGTTAAAACATTAGTTCCGAAAAATGCAGAAAAGTTAAAAGATTCAAATAGAATACGCTATTTTTCGTACTTTATTATTATTTAACATTAAAAATAAGGGCAATTTGTTATCAGGTTTTCGAGTTATTTCAAAAGAAGTATTTTCTTACATTTTAAAAATGTGGCAAGTTAGCCATGCCCGAGATGACGCAAAAACAATTGCAGTAGAACTGTCAATATTGTGCAGACCAAAATACCAGCGCGTCTGAACTATACAAACGAAGACTATTTAAATTTATTTATTATCTATGGAGAATGTAAGAAAGTGATTTCAAGAAGATGTGACGCTTTCATTGTACGGTATCCAGAGAAACAGAAACCGTCCGTAACTGCTTTAAAACGTATAATTGCCAATTTTAAAAACAGTGGTACAGTCAGAGTTACAATCTGAAAAAGAAAACCTATTGTCAATAACTGTAATACAATAGTTGCCATAAAATGGACCAAAAGTCCATAAGTATGCCAAATGGACTGAAGAGAACTGGAAGCGTATATGAGACAGTGGCGGCTCGTGAGTAATTTGCCAGGTGAGGCGATTGCAGCAGCTTAAAATTTTTTGACCACAAACAAAAGTTTCCACGTCACCGTTGAGGTACTATTCTTAGAACGCGTTGACTTTTTTGTTTGGGAAGTCATCGCCAATAGCCCTACAAACCCAATTTAAAATTCATTTTTTATATATCAAATTTATACGTCTATCCTTCAAGTTAGCAAATCTATTAATAATGTCTTCATAAAATTGACTGTTTTTACTAAAATTAGATATTAATTCTTTTTCTATTGATAATTTAGCTAACCCGTTAAGTCTGTCTTGAGAGATTGTATTTCTAAGATACGTCTTTATACGTTTTAAACAAGAAAATTTCTTTCAACTGATAACTTGTGGCAGGAATAGTCAAAATTAAACTGAAAAGCTTGTAACTTTCTGGAAAAAATGTTTTTATATTCTGCATAAATTAGTTTCAAAGTTTTATCCACATCCATATTACGAAACTGTTCATCCCATACAAAATTGAAACTTCGTTAACCAACCTGTCTTTATCAAATATGTTGGGATATACTTCAAATAAGCAATTGAGTGCTTTCTTGGGAAAATTTTTAGAATACTCAGAATACTTTGAAGAATCAACAAGACCTAAAAATTCTAATTTACTTAAATTAGCAAAACGAGTATTTAATTTAAACGCAATCAATAATTTCATAAAATAAAAGTTTGTATTTATTAAAAATTTCTTCCTCAAGCAATGGTACCCCTCGTCTGGTTGAAATTCAATAAGTTTTTGCAAATGTTAAAAATCTCTGAAAATGTTTATTTCATTTCTGAAGATGCAATATCAATTTGTTCTGAAGAATATTTAATATTTAAACATTTTCTTTTGCAAATTGGAATAAAAGATCGGTGTAAGAAAAATTTCACGATATATGAAAGTCAAAATTGCAAATTCAAAATCATTAAATTGCTTGAGAAAACCTTTTGCTACATGAATGGATTCCGAACCCGAATCAGGATTCTCCACAATAGTTTGAAAAACTAAAATTAAATTATTCCACTCTTCGGCTACTAAATTCAAAATCTTCGATCGCGTGTACCAACGAGTTTCAGCAGCTTGAGGTATCCTTTTACCGATTATTTGTTCTAATACTGCCGTACGCTTGGGGAATGATGAAAAAAAGATGAAATGCCAGTCAGGGTGGCAAAAAATATTCTACATTGATTGATAGTACGAGTACCCTGTTGTAAGACGAGGTTTAGCCTGTGGCACAACAGTGTGTAAAAGTGCATTAGGCGCAATTGATTTGATGTTCGCCTTGTAGTCATTCAAGCTCACCAGCCATGACACTAGCACCATCGTAACACTGAGCAATCATTTTTTTTAAATCATAAGGTTTTAACACATTAATCAAAACTTCAAACAAAGCATTTGCGGTTCTATCGGTACTAACATCAAAAAAATCTAAAAATCTTTCTTTAATTTCGGCTTGTTTATTTAAATACCGTATTGTTAGTGCACATTGAGATTTTTCACAAATATCGGTTGTATCATCAGCTTCAACCGCAATGAAGTGACAGTCACTATGATTAATTTCGTTTTCAATAAAATCATTTAAATATTCCTCAATGCAACCAATTAATTCATGTTGAATAGTTTTGGACTGTCCTGTAAATATACTATTAAATTTTGAAACATGCTCAGACAGTTCCTGGTTGCGTTTTATTAAACAATGAAAAATTTCCCGAAAATTTCCGCGATTAAATGAAGTCGAACTTTCATCATGACCTCGAAATGATAGTTCCTGCTTACCTAAAATTAACGTTACATCAATTAAGTTTGTTAATAACAACCGATTTTTCCTAACGTTTTCATTATATACCTAAAAATTTAATAAAACTAACATTTTCTTATAAAGCTTCTACAATAGTGGATGTATTTCGTTCTAACCGTTTTAACCCCATGAAATTTTTAATATGTTCTTTTGAACTTTCATGTAGTTGTGTGCTTCGACTGAAATTTTTTAAATCTTTATAACCGGGAAGGGTTGTCCAAGTGTTTTTAACGTCACTCAAAAGTAAACATGGCCAGCAAAATAAACTCTCTTTATAAGTACTGCCACAAAGCCATTTGCACGTTTCGTAGTACCATGATATTTTAAATGATCTTGAATATTTGCGACCCTGCCGTTTATCATTTGAAATTATATTGAGAGGCGGTTTGATTTTTGTTTGCATATTTAAAATTTGACGTTTCTCTACTTCGACACGCCGTGAAAACGGCGTTTCGAGTAAAGATATAATAATATCGTGCGTGGGGTTCATGATTTTTCTATTGCAGAAAATATGTTACCTTAGGTCTTAGTCGTTGTGTATGTGCACACTGAACACCCCCGTACACCGACAAAACGTAATATTAAGGTGAAACACAAACTACCCTGCTGTAGCAGTAAACTCAGTGTACTAACTGACGCAGGTATTAAAATAGGCATGCGCGTATAATTTAAAATATTTAAGAAATCCGACGGATACCGAAAGGTTCGAGAGGCAACGATCAAATCGCCTCACTAAACAACTAAAATCACGTATTATAGGCGAAGCGTATTGTGTGTTGCATAAATTCTTAGTATGAATTTCAATGCATTGCTTCATCCAACTGAACCGATAAATTCATTCGCCTCAGTTAGAATTCTTGCGAGTCGCTGGTCATTATTTTACGTGTTTTAGTGGGAATGCGAAATTGATATAATTTCTTCTAGAAATTTTTAAATTTTATTATATTTGATAATAATAAGTCCAAATTTTTTAATATATATTAGTCAACAACATTGAACATTTTTTTAAAGATTTCTTCCGTGAGGCGCCGCCTCAGTTGCCTCACTGACCAGCCGCCACTGATATGAGATATTAACGTTTTTGTAAAGAGTTGCAAATGTCACTTTTCTGCAAAGAATCGAAATATCTCGAAAACAAATGAATTTAGGTATAGGGATCCCTACATAAATTTTAACTAGAATTTTAAGAGCAATTCAAAAATAGAAAAATGTACAGGATGTTGCATTTAAAATAAGAACATTAATGTCACACCCTGTATAATCGAAAGTGCTAGGGACTTGTGCATATGTTGCTCGATTAGGCCAAATCTATATTTATCTACACTAAAATTTTCAAATTTTTCTGGTAAATAATAATAATAATAATATCTCAGCACTACAGGCCTTGAAGGCCCTTGGCTTAGGCTGCCGGAACACACCGAGCCACTGAGAAGTGTTGTCCGAATGGTGTGACCCACCAACCAACCGGTACGCATATTGCTGCTTGACTCGCAAGATTGGCAATGATGCACCCTTCCTTCTCAGCCGTACTGCCGGCTTCTGGTAAATAGTTTTTCATATATAGATCACTGACGTTCGTTGTTCGACATCCTGTATACTTTACTAGGAACAAATAAATTATACAACTCCGATACTATTAGCATCTGTACGTACTACAATTATGAAAGCTATCCATTTGATTACACAATCGGTGAAACTTCTATAACAAACGTGTTTGTTTTATTTATTATTAATTAGATTATTGTTGTTGTAAAACGGTTTTATTACCATGCAATCATAGTGGCGTAATGGGGTAGTAGAGCAACCCATTTATGCACTTATACACTGTCGGACTAGGCTAATCCGGGATGCAACTATTTGGCAACTTTTTAGGCGTAAAGCAGGGGAATGAAGCTTCCTGATAGTCATGGCTAGCGTATAATTTCCTTCATTGATATGAATGGATAACTGGAACTTCCAATCTGTAGTTCAATCAAAGGCAAATGCTCACGTTTTACCGTTCGTGTCATTTATATACGTGTCATGGTCGTGTTATTGTTTTTGTTAAATCTTATTTAGAGCAAAATCTCTCTCTTTGAGATTAACGGTACTATTTCAACAAAGCGCGGTATACCGTAAAAGAAGTAAGTTAATTATTTTCTGGTTGAATAACGTGTGGCATAACAAGTTCGATTTAATAGAAAGTTCGCTTACTTTCATATTAATTCACCGTCCTCCTAAGTTTATGCACGACGTGATGTCAGTGAATATTCCACAAATTCGAAAAGTTTCGCTTAGTGATTTAGTGCCGATACTTTTAGCGGATTTTTGGAAAATACCATGTGGTGTTGCTGCTTCAAGGTGAGTGTTTCTTTATTTTATAATTTTATTTTGCGATAACATCGTGATAGTTGAAATAATGACATTAATAATGTTTACTTTCAAATATTTATTCATTAACCTAAAATTTTTAACATTAATTCTTATCAGTTAGTCATAAATCTTATAGCAGATTTTTCCATAGTACGTACATACCTATAATATATTTTAGGAAATGGAAACCTTTACTTTTAATTTGTAAAAAAAAAAATTAATGTAAAAAATTAATAAAAAGCATTTACTAACCCTTATAAGTTTTATCGTGAAAATAATTCATAACAGATTCAATAATATATTCACAAATATTAAATTAAAAGAAATGTTTTATTGTTTTTCGATATCTACATATAACATAAATAGAGCGTTTATATAATTATTTCCTTCTCGAGCGTTTTATACAAAAAAATCCAGTCTTTTGTATGGTTGGTTGTATAAGCTCGGATCTAACAGGGACTTATTATTTCTTAACTTTGTTTAACTGGTTGTATAACTCAGCGGATACGAAACTACCCGACATTAAAGAATTTTGAGAATAAAAAATACTTCCTACATTTTATTGTGGGATTCTAGGTTTATTAAATCATTATATGATTTGGGATTAAAAATTATTTTTTTTATTTCCTGCCTTTTTGTATTTTTAAACTGCTTTAGTTTCATTTTTTTACCTTTATGTGTGTGTACTTATTTTAATTTTTTTTAACTCGAAATAAAAATAGAATGTTAATTTCAAATTATTCCACTGCTTTAACAATCTAATTTTATTTATTTGCTTTGGTTTTGAAAAAGAAAAAACGAAACATTATTATTATCATTTATGGCGTCTTTTGGACAATTTTTAAATAAAACTTACTTCCTACCTTTCTCTTGGAAGTGAGGTTTGATTCTCCATATAGGACTTAAATTATGTAGCAGTTCCCTTAAATAAATCTCTATTTAACTCTACTGAAAACTATACTGTATCTGTGATATAAACAATATTTTAATATTTTTCGGAATGAAAGCATTCTGGATGTGTAGGATATTAAAGAATAAAGTTGTATGCATCATCAATTATTTTAAATCGACGAAAACATAAAAGTTCCGTGGTCTTAGCTTTTCATGTAAAATCGTATTTCAGGCTTTTTGGCTAAGTTTTCTTGCTGCTGGATTAACTTTACTTTTTTCTACACAGAACAATAGTTTTCTTAAAATTTGCGCCCAATCAAAAAAATTGAAATAAAATAAGTTTTGAATCTTGGAAAAAACGAATTTTGTTAAAGCTCTAGGATTTTCAAGAAAAAATAAATCATTTATACTATGCACATAACATCCATTAAAACATAGTAAGGATTCAAAAAAAATTACTATTAATTTTCGCAAAAAGAATACCTAGATGCAATTGTGTAGCGGCTTCTTAAATTTAAACCTCGAGAATGGCTAGATTTAATCAAATGAAAATCAAGTAAGTATTATTTCTCTTTAAGCTTTATTTATTAAACGATCCGCATTTTAATTGTTATTATTGTAATTATGATTTGAGAGAATGACAGAACGAAATATACTGGGTGAGTTTTTTATCTAGAGACAACGGAATATCTCTAAAACACTGCATCAAATCAAAAAAAGATCAAATGCAGGAGGCTCACTGAGTGGTGCCGAAGTCGATTCACTCCCCCCCCTCCCCCAGAGTGGGAGGGGGGACAACTTTGAAATCTTAAATGGGAACCCCCATTTTGTATTGCAGATTCAGATTCTACGCCATCAATTATGTTTGTTTGAAACTTTTTTTCGACCTGTAACAGATTGCGCTGTAATCGCAAAAAAAAACATGATTGTGAACATCTAGAAAAAATACACAAAAAAGAGAAGCAAGCAAACATGATTTTGTGTTTTTTTTATTTTAACATTAAATAACATTTCCTGCCACGTTGCATTAGCTTGATACCATAAAGCCATAATAATTATTGATAATACAAAAGAGATTTTGTAGATGCAGTCATAAAGAATGTTTGAAGGACTAGTGGAAGATTTTTGGAGATTGGGCAATAATAGGTATAATTCTTGGAGAAAGCGGATATCAACCGCAAATAAATATGTGTTCTTTATTTCTTTGACCTTTTCATGCTTTCAAAAATAAAAAAGTATCAAGAACTGTTCGACTATTCCTGATCTTATTGATTTTCTTTGTTTAAAGAGTGAAATAGAAGGGGCTAATGTGTATCTTTGAATATAGAAAAATATTTCTCCTATTTTAAAATTAGAAAATAAATAAAAAAAAATATATTTTCACTTATATAACTCGACAAAAAGCAGGAGTATGTTGTTATAAAAACAGAAATATTTTGGGTACCTGCTTTAAAATTTATAGCAAAAAAAATCGAACTTTATGGATCTTAAGCTCTCTATATGTATATAAGTAGACAAGACACTCCACAGAGGTAATAATTTTAGTAATTACCTCAGTATAAGAAATGGAAGACTTATCAAATTCAATTACATACGTAGATTGTTTTGTTTTTCATTATTTCTTAAATTTGTTATAGAAGAAACATTTAAGATACCGTTACATCATTTGGAAAGTTACTCATCCTGTACTAATTACAAAATAATGTACAAAGCCTAGTGTCAATAAATAATCTTATCTGTCCTTCATTGCCTCTTCGCCTATCCAATTGAATTACTTGAATTACTCATCCCGTATAGTTCGGGTATGGACGAATATCTACAGGAGCCTGTGTAATTGATTCAAATTGCTTTGATAAATTATGAGGAAGTTTCAATTAGGCTGCTACGTATTTATATTATTTCAGGCACGTCTTTTTTTTTAGTTGCTATCATTTTTATTTACTCATCCAGTTCTGTAGTTTTAAAAGTAATCACATGTTTTTTTGTGGCAATTTAAGCTCATAAGATTTATAGATCTATAATAACGCTAATAACTCTAACTTTTTTAATTATGATTTACGAAATTAAGCAAACAAAAACTGAAGGTCTCTAATATTTGAGTTCTTTGGCCTCTGTAACAATAAGCCTTAGGGAAATGAAGTGGTATTAGTAAATAGTTATAGTTTGCGTGTGTGTAAACTGCAACAATTACTTGTGTAATTAAGAAAGACGTTAGTCTAGAATTTATGGGAGGGTATATACATACATCTACCTAACTTTGTCAGTGATAATGTAATATACCGCACATATTCCACGTTCCTAAAATTGTGTATTCCACAAAGCAATTATTGGAGCCAAGGAATTCCCCTAATGGTATATATTTGATAAGAAGGAGCTCATTGAGGTTGAAGTTACTATCTACGTGCAGTTGCGTTTAGTTTTGTACAGCATATCCTTCGTAAAGAAACGCTCAGACAAAATTAGTTGGTAATAATGATTAACAGTAGTTATTGAGTAATATTTCGTTGGAACTATAAAACAATTCATTGTTACAACGGACATGGATGAACTTCTTAATTTTATAGCCCCCATCGGACGTCCTTGTCGGGTTGACAAGCCATCTGGCACTTTTGCCGGCTATGCGCTGTTTGGCGTTTTTTATCAGCTTAACGTCGTCCAGCGTTCTTGCCGCTATAACGCCATCTGGAATTCTTGCCGACTTGGCGCTGTCTGGCGTTTTTGTCGGCTTGACGCCGTCTGGCGTTTTTGCTCACTTGACGCCGTCTGGCATTCTTGCCGGTTTAACGCCGTCGGGCGCCTTTGGCAACTATGCGCCGTTAACGCTGCACTGTAAAAAATTACAGTAATTTTGCCATGCTAAATCAGGAATATTACATGTAATAACGTTATGAATTTACCACAATAAATCATGTAAATTTTGTTTTCATGTTTTTTCTGGGATTTTTAACATGGAAAAAGAAATTTCGGTAAAATTTATAGCTTTTTCATGTAAGTTTAAGATGTAACAAAATTCAAAAGGAAAATACAGGAAAAACATGTACAATTTTGTATTTACTCTCAAAATTTAGTTAAAAGTGTAAAATTGACATTTTTTTTGGGGTATTTAGTGCACTTTAAAAGTAATTTTACCAGTGAACTATTAATTTTGCTGTAAAAATATGAGGATCTTTTATATTTATTTGTTTTTACTTGAATTTTCCGGGTAAAACTATAGATATCATGGAAAATACGAAATTCATACGCCGCAATGTGATTGGTTATTGGATTATTTATCTGTGCGCGTAGGTAATTCTATTCGTTTGTCGAACTTATTATTGGCTCAATGATATCATGTACGTCACAAACAATCGTAGGTTTCGCGTAAGCGTGTTCATTCTTGATCCCTGGTTGACCTATTAGGTGCTATAAAAGAATTAGGTAAGTTGCTTGCTCTCTTTATAAAAATACATATGAAAATTACTTCAGTGTTCGGTAAAATATAGGTTCAATAAATATTACATACGAATTTTACAGTACAAATCTTTGAAAGACACATCAGCATGTGAAATTTAACTAGATGGTAGAAATTTTACGTTATGAAGCAAATTTACCTGTAAAATTGTAGGCAACTTTGTTACCAACGATTTTACATGTAATTTTACTGCAACTTTTTTTACAGTGTGGGTGCTTCGCTTGCTTTCTGGACGGCGTTGTCCGTATTTATATTAGAATAATATTTCTAATAAGGACGTAGTATTTTGTTGAAAGTTTCTGTTACTCTTTTTTGCTTCGGACTTACAATTCACATTTTTTTGTGCGGTTAGTTGGATTATTGCTTTTTTTTTCTTTGGTCATTATGGTTTCTATCGACAGGACACCTTTATATAGTCCAAATTTTTTTTTTTTAAAAACAATTATTGTATGTATAAGTCGTACTTTTGTGTAAGCTGTTTTAGGTCTTTTTAGAATTTTTTACTCCTAAAAAGTTTATTTAACGGTAGGTTTGACAGATATACATATTTTAATAATTCTGTGTTTTAATTGGAGTTTAGTGTTGAATATTGAATGTGGTATGTTGATGATGCATATGTACTTGTATTTTTGTTTCGTTTTCAAAATAAAATGCATTTTTCTTTAAAGTTACTGTTATTTCAGTTATATATTGGGTATTAAAGTAAGAACTGCATTATTGATAATTAATACATTGCGAAAAAAAAACGAAAATTGTTAATATTATGAGTAATGTTAATTATAGTAATAAATCATATTTGTTGCTCCATTAACAATTTATCTTGCAAGAAATACCATAGTTTCTGATGTTATAATTGCTGATGTGTTGATCAATGAATATTTTGGCCATTCCAACAACAAGTGTTTGTTGAATCAAAAAGTAATCTATTAAATTAGCAATGCAAACACTTGCACTAATAGACGTTGTTCATGAAATCTATAAACCAAAATAATACATTAATCTACACTGTTTCATTAGCTCAATGAGCGTGTTCACTGGCAAATTATAACTATCATATTCGTTGTCTTGATGTAATCCTTCATTGGTAAAAATTCATTGGTATTACGTTACCTGTTTAGTTGCGTTATAAGGTTGTTTACAGTCTTAGAATTTTTTGGCGTAATGTACGGAACTTTTCGCAATAGAAGCACCTAGAATAATTGATAAAAGTGGTTTTCGTTTTGATTCATCTACACACCAGCGAAACATTCAATTTTGTTCACACATGTCTATAACGTAATAATGTCCTTAGTAAAATATTACTGAATAGTTCATCGGAAATATGTATACATTAAACTTACTATAATATACACGATATTACACTAATACAATAAGAGTAGAAACCGGTGATAATGTGGACACTACACTAGCTGTAATGATCGAGGATGAACATTTTCGTAATTAAACTGGCAACATTAACAATAGATTTTAAATTTGCTGGCAAAAGTTCCAGGATTAGTTATAAGGTCAATTGCATTAATAAATATTTGTCAATTCTATGTAGTAAGTGTTGTGGAATTATAGAAAACTAAATCTGGCTATAATTTCTGAATTAAGAGAACGTGGACTTGTTTGAAAGAGTATTTAATGCTTATTTTAGTTGTCGCAATTTGTGCTACCCTTTAATGCTCACGAACTGTACGCGAGCTTTTTTGAATATTATTTTAAAATTTGTGAAATAAATAATTGTTTAGAAGTATGTTAAGTTCTTGCCAACTAAGGTTCTTACATATATTATTAAGGAGATGTTTGTAATCGATACAGAAATTATGACTAGTGATGGAATGTTCATAGACAAGATTGAATACTTTCATACTAAAAAGTTAAATCTGCTGGGTTTGAAGAAATTGAAAATTGCAATGAACTATTTTTTGAGCCGGTAAAAAGCCTTTCACATGAATGATGTCAATAATTTATTCCAATTCATTCACAAAACAGAAAATTTGCAATTGAATATATTGCGCAAAATGTATTTTCTAGTTTTACTATATTTCCTATACTTATACTAGACTGTAAATTTGCAATAATTTGAGTGAACAGTGGGAACAGTCCTAATATAATATGTAGTAATGTGGCCCCAATTTATAGAGCAGATATATAACACAATTGTTATTTTAACGTAAAGTAAATGACCACAGGTGTAGTCTCTCTGTTTACAAAAGTTGGTGTTAGTTACTAATTAGTTGCAGCAATAAATGAAAGAAATCAATCCTACAGATGTAGATATATTTATTAATTTTTTAAGAATAAATAATAAATTCACTACTACACCTTTTAAAAGCTAGTGTGAAAGAATTGGTACATTTATAGCGGGAAAGTTGTCTATTTTAATAGAACATTATCAGTAAAATCATTTACATCAAAATGGTTGTGGCAAACTCTGCAGATATAATATGTTTTCTTTAGTACGCCTTCTTGGCATAATCTAACCTCCATATTTCTTAACCCATTCCTTAAATAATCTTTAGATGCCTTAGCGCCTATGCGAGGTATCAGAAACTTGCGCCATTCCTTCTGATGGAGCGGTATTCTCGAATCAATGTAAACATAATTTTCAGGGGGAAAATCAATTTCCAATCATTTCCCTTCTCAATTCATTACACTCTGTCCTTGCATTTGTAAAAAGTATATATTAACCAATAGAAAGAAAGCAATGGTTTCAATAAATAATGAATAAAGAAACCATACCAAATCATTTCTGTGTTAATTTAGTTAGAGGTTAGGTTAGGTAAAAAGAAATTACAGGAGAGTTGAATTTTATGGCATCGAAAGAAATTCTATTCAGCTCTATTTAATTCTATTAAATTTTATTCAATTCTATTCAACTATATTTAATTCTGTTCAATTCTTTAAATTCTCTTCTAAGTTCGAGAGAATTCTACCAATTTTCTTCTAATTTTCACTGTCGGTAGTGCGGGAGTAACCCCCTTGAGTTGCAAACAATTATGGGACAAATTATGACATAACCACCGCATGATCTGCGTTGAGCTGTTGTGAGATGAGTTTGACAGAAGGATGTGAATTGTCTGTTCTATTTGAAAGGAACAGTTCTGGAACTTTCTGCAACAAGATTGGTACAGTATACTAGGTAACACACTAAGAAAATTAATCGCAAGAATACTGCGAGTTGTGCTAGCAGCCATTAGGCAAAGGGTAGATTTTTTGATGGGAAATATTTTAAAAATAAAATTGAGGAATAGAATTGTAGTATTAGTTTCTTTTTACTTTTTGTTTCTTTTTTAATATTTTTGGCTAGTACATATCCAGAGCATTTTTTTTATAGTTCCCTCCGTAAGGTCATCTGCTTTGACACCTTCAGCTATAATAGGTATAACTCTGTTGCAGATGTTTAGAAAGGTACCTATGTGGAACTTTATAAAAACGTCTTTGAAAATATTTTGAGTGCGCGCCTAATCTGTTTGGTAACCTATTGCTAATAGATGTCAATCGAAAGAGGGAACTATTCTATTATGAATTTTTGTTTGTCTTGGATACACTGGTTTGTCCTTCCTGGTACTCTTACTTGCATCAAGCTGTATATGTGTGTGCATTAATAAAGCAGATTCATTTCCGTGACAAAAATATCCTCTCAATCAAACTTCTTGGAAACGTATAACTAAACATAAAATGATCGTCTTCCTTATTTTTACCCAAGTGCATATAAATCAAAATTTAATGTGACAGTGAAAATAATATAAGCGAGTCAATGAGGGACCAATTGTTTGTGAAGCGATGCATGGTAAAAGAAATATCAAGTACGAGTTACTTGACAATTATAGCATACAGAATGCCCTACCAAACATTTACGTACTTCTAATGAAATTTGACTTTGGAAGCTTCAGGTTAGTCAAAATACACAAAGAATGTAGGTTTTGTTGTCATTTTACCTCTCTATTAGGAAATTCCTTGAATTACTTGCGACCAGGTTTCCTTTGCCTAAATTCATCGCCATGTTGGACATTTTTTGATAATTTGTTTGTTAATTCTCTCTTTGTTGCTTATTAACTATTCTCCCCTATTATTCCCTTTATATTTAACTTTGTCATTTATAATTTTGTTTACTGAGATATCTGTGCCCAATCATATACTTATAGAACCACAATGCCTGCAACTATATTTCTTTATATCTGCAGGGTATGTTTTTGTTTACTCAAAGATATGCGAGTTTCTTATATATTTTAAAACGAAAAAATATTAAAAAAAAAACTTGGGTAAATATAAGTATTTATAAAAATCTTTATTCAATGGAAAAGCGTTGTATGGGCAGATGTTACCAAAACGATATTTTTTTGCTATTTTCCACACTTTGCTATTCTTGTAGCGATGCCTTTATTCCTTTTTCAACGGAATTTCAACGTCTTTGTCACTGTGTCATGAACTCTTTGGCGACAGTGCGTTTTACTGCATATGTAGCATACACTCGCGTATTGTATGCAATATATGCTGTCGAGTTCTTGAAATACCCTGATGCGCGTACGTTTGCGCCGAATATTGCCTTTAACACCAGCGCTGTCATTCAGGCGAACAGCGCGACACTGGTCTCAGTTACTATACACATTTCTCAAATCCTAGGTGCTTTAAATAGTCTAACAGTGGTTTCTAAACATACTTCGCATTTCATTTCGGTTTTTCCTCCAGGAAAGGGGAACGTATCTGCCGTCTCCCGTAAGATTGCATGTGTGACAATAACAGATAAGAGGACATAAGCTAAATTATTTATTTGTGTTGTGCTCAACTGCTCGGAGAGTGTGGATAATTCCTATTTGGATTTTATCGAAGTATATTTATATCTTCCACTATATCAGCTGTTCGTCACCTTTCCACTGCACAATTCCTTGGCGCTTGCCCCTTTATAAGTAAGTAATTTCACGTGAGAATCTTTTTAATTTATAAAGATAGTATACGCAACGTAAATGGATCGTTATTCAACTTAAATATTACGCGCTTTTTGCGTCATAATGTTTAAATATATGCATATGTTTTGGTTAGGACGTGCTGTTTAGATAAGACTCATTAAATTGTTATGTGTTTCGTCAGTGTTCTTTTTTTCGCCAAAGTTTAATGAAAATTATTGTTTTTTTTTATTATTTCCAGTTAGTTACACTTATGTAATAATGTGCCTGTGGTATTCTGGTCTCGTTTTGCGAAACATAATTTTTGGTGTTTAATGATATGGGGATGGAAGTTAATTGCACCTTTCAAACAAAAGCAGTTAGGAACTAAAGTTGCCAACTGGGGTATTTTCACCCGGAGATTCCGAGAAAGACGAGAATTCTCCGGGCTTAGGGTTGAATAACAAAATCTCCGATTCGGGGCCCGGGCGACGACTTACGGTGGAATGAACTTATTTACACACCAAGTCTGAATAAAAAAAAATGTGCAAACAGCAAGGAGTCAAAGCAATCAGGAGATCTTCGTCTAAATAAAAGATTCCTAAAATAATATAATAGATATAGTGTTCTGTATTTATTTAAACATAAAAAAGCTTAATTTTTTATTCTAGTCAAGGACGAGTGAACTTAGAAATATATTTTAAAAATAACATTGTTTCTGTTTTTTTGTCCAAATTATATGGTTTAAATATATTATACTTTTAGTACTATTTTTTTTTTCAATGGAACAAAATTTCTTCGAGTGAATCTTAATGGAAAGTTGGCAGCTCTACATGCGGGAACTTTTCTTCACCTAGATGTTTCCCTAATTCATGCGCCAACCTGGCCGAGGCTGAAAGAAATTGGGTTCTGCTTAAACAAAACATTGGTCATTTTATAAACGTCATTAATCTTTGATATAAGTGACCAGAAAAGGAACAAACTTTTTGATTTAAAACTTGAAATAAAAGCATCAACGAAAACCTTTGCAATTTTTAAATATTACTTTGTCTAGTTTTATTTATTATTATTGTTTTATTCAAATTTTGGTGATCAAAAATCAAAAGGTGGCGGGTTAGTTTTGTTCTGTTAAAACATATAGAGATTGTTTCAGATAATCTGTCGGTACTACAAAAAGAAACCGACTTAGACTACAATCTAATTACTACTGGTCTTTAAGTTTTGTCAATACATACTTCTAAAGGCCGCTAATTGCACCTGCAAAACAAATAGGGCTATCAATTTTCAAAAAAATGTTTGAGGATTTTATTCAACTATATTTATATAACCAGGTTATATCTTATATCCATATAGTACACAATATTATCAGTCGGATATAAATAGAATCGCGTAAAAAGCATTAAATAGGCTTTATAATAATAAAAATAAAATTTATATTAACTATATAACTTTCTTATGAAAGTATGAGAAGTACCATAAACTTCTAAATCGCTTCAAATAAAACCGAATAAAAAAGAGGGTTGACTATGTTCTATTACTTACATTTTTGTAAAGATGGCGCTCTTACTTAATTCACTATTTATGTAATTCGATGTTGAAGCTAAGTCATGTTCAACTATATATGTAGGTATATACTTAATAGACATGTCATTGTGCCGCAATCGACAAAGTGGTGTTGACATGCATGACACGAAGAGGAAAGGATATAATACTATACTTTGTCCAATCTAATAAGAAGTAGTTTGAAAATATAATATGCAATTTTAACTCTGATTATATGCACAAAAAATAAATTTTCTGAATTACATAAGTAACCTTTATTACACATGGTAATATGAGGGCAATTAATAGTATTACAGGTTCTAATAATTTGTTTCAGCAGATTTTTTTCAATTTATGAATTATTTTTTTGCTGTCATTATACATAATAAAAAGTACACGATCTTGGTACTGTATTTTCAATATAGCGTGTTATTTGGTTTTTGTGAACGTATTTTCACGAGATGTATTGCGCCAATAACAAAAGCTGCGTCTGAAGAATCGTTTTATATCTTACGAAAACGTTTAATTATACCGGCAGCCATAAGACTTTTCTTATTTTAATTGGAAGGCTATTTAAATGTAATTTGCTAAAGTTCTTTATTACCGTATTCGACGGTTAGAATATTTCCAATTTTGTGCAAATTTACAAAATTATCATCAAGCTATCTTAGACAAAAATAATGTTATTCTAGAAGTGACAGATGAAAATATTTTGTAGATTCTGTTATCGCATTTTTTAAATGTAATTTGGCCACTATAAACCGTTTGAAAAAGACAATAGAGTATATGGTGATCTGAATACCGGGCATTTTTTGAAACTAAGCCTAAATCAACTAGCATTTTTGATATTCTTAATCATTAAATAAATCGTTTTTCGCTTATAATGTTTGAATAAAACGATATCTATTGGGCATTTTGTATATTAAAAATTAATCTTGATATACGCTACTTATTACTTGTAGAATATTATTACTATGCACCATCACCTAAAGAAAAAGCGATGCCTAGGGATCATTAAAAATTTAGCAAATATGTCCATATGCAACCTCAGACATTGTGTGATTTACTTATCAAATAGTTTCGTCGAAGAATTAGATTACACTCTCATATTTTGATATAGCTATTTGCACGAGCCTATGGCAAAATTTAGGTTTTTAACTAATTGTTTACCAATTCTTATATCTGTTATTCGGTTTAGTGTAACAACATACAACGCAGTTTTGTAGATAGATAGTTCCATTTGTAATTGCATAATGTGTTGTTATAGTATATACATATATTTCATCGAGATTATCTTCAATGTCAAATCTAATTTAATTGTTGAATCATGTTACCATACGTATTGGCCGTATACAACTTAAGTCCAACCACTTCTAATATGAATTTCCTGTAATTCTTAATAAAGCATACCGTCTTTAAAGAAAGAAAAAAAAACTGCAGCGTCATTTGTTTAAGAACAGATTGTAAACAGACGTAATTAGTTCATACATGTATCCGGATAAACATACATGTGTCGACCAAATTGGTCTGATGCTCAACAGCAACGAGTGACAACATTTGTTGTAATTCGCGAATTGAACCGACCTAAAATATAAAAAAGCATATATATACAATATGTAAGAGATTATGCACATAATATCATATTTGTTTATCTAGTAACGTATGGATTTTAACGTAGTAATATAGAGTAGTAATATAGAGAGATTAAAAGAATATATTTTCATCACCATATAGGCCAGGATTTTTGGGCACCAAAAATATGAAAAATGGGGAAATAAATATCACGAAAAGGGAAGATATTCCCAAACAAAAGCAAATACTTTAATATGTCGGGAGAGTTTTTTGTTTTGAGATAAGTACGCATCGGATCAAAAGAAGGTGTTTGTCTTGATGTCTTGAATGGTGCTATGATATGAATCACGGTTTTTCACCCCTACTTTTATAGGTTGGGTTACGATCAACTTTCAAATATCAAATGGAAAGATCCATTTTTTATTGTTAATTTTCATTCTCCAGGAAAAAAAGAACTTAACTTGCATGACAATCATTTTTATCATGCCCACTATAGGAGTGGGGATGAGAGATCGACAGTGGTATAATAGAATAGGTTCTTTGAAGCCCAACAACTTGCATTCACAAAGTTTTTTGATTTATTTCACAGTTTTTATGATATTGGGTTGCTCAACCCATGGCCTGGTATAATATAGTGTTAAGAATAATATTACTAATTGAAGTTAAGTTGTCCAATAAATATTATACAACCCTCGTACTATAAAATATATGTGCAGTATCATTAGAAGACTCAGCCGCATATTATAATCAAGGTGTGCTTAATACATACGAGCAAGTCTGCAGGTACTGTACGTTTCCATTTTATGCACACACAAGAGCGATAAATAATAATAATAAGATTGCCATCATATATATAAAAATATGAAATTATGATCGAGCTTAAGCCCACACAAAGGTTGCTGAAACAATGTAAACAATGACCTCAGACCAGTATTTTAAAAATACATACCGACATCTTATAAACATTTTCTATAATTAACGTGTTTTATATTGTTTATAAAATATAACAGAATTCGCATAATGTGGCGAAGGCTGTTTTCTTAAAAATCGCCCTGATATTCGTGTGCGATACAATGAAGGCTTTTATGTTCAATTTATGAGTACTTGTCAAGGTTTAATTACCTGTTTATGTGCCGTGCAGATTAACTCAGTCTACGCACAATTAGTATTGCATTTTGCTGAATATTAATAAAAATGATTAACTTTATCACTTTGCGATACATACCAACATATACGGGGTGTTTACGGTCTTGTGATTTTATTTTCAAGGAGTGATTAAACATCTAAAAATAAGGTCATTAACGTAAAAATATCTTTAAAAAAAGTTGCATACTAAGAGAGATACTGATATTTTTTTTAATTTTTATTTTATTCTTTTATTTTTCATGGAATTCACTTTAACCACTTTAAACACCAGTTGTTCAGAGTTATCGCCATGTTGTTGAACGCAGTCTCCCTCGATGTATCCATGAGTTGCCATAATTTGCTAGACCTGGGCCCTGTCGTACATTTGTCGCCGCAGCTGCCTCAACGCAGTTATGAAGATAATCTAAATCAATTATTTCGTTGATGTATACCATGGCCATAACGCCCCATAACTAGAAAGCAAGGGGGTTAAGGTCGGGTGACCAAGAAGGCCATGGAAGAGGACCACCTCGATCAATCCACTTTTTTTTTAAATACATTACCTAAATGTTGGCGAACTAAAGATTAAAATGCGGCGATGCGCCATTGTAAAGAAACCACATTTGTCGACGCACATTCAAAGGAAATTCTTCCAATAGTCCATCAAATGAATTTGCAAAAACAGGAGATAATGATACCCATTCAATCAATTTGGCAACACAAAAGGGTCATTAACTTGTCCGTTGACCAGTCCGGCCCAAACGTTTATCGAAAATCTGTGCTGACAATAATTAAGACGAACAGGATGTGGATTTACGACAGGCCAGATATGAGTATTGCAATATATATATGATGGCGTTACGTATAAACGTTGCTTCATCAGTCGCTAATACAATGGAAGAAATGTTTGGAATTTATGCATGTTTTTGTAGAAACCATTGTAAACGTAAAGAATGATCTTCAAATTGTAAAGCTTGTACTTTTTGTACATAGAAATGATATAATTGATTCCCGCGTAGTGTTGATCAGACAATTCGATTTGATACATTTACTTGGTGAGGCATTTTTCGAGTACTACTAGAAGGTTCTTCTTCCACAAGTTTAAGACTTGTTTTTCGGCATCCAAAATTTGTTGGTGTCAGCCAGATCCACCATCCCCACCTTGACGTGTTTGCAGCATACCAATTTCTCGTCCACGGATTACTAAAGCAGTGATTTTTTTGTGGAATTGGTGTTTGGCTGTGAGGAAATCGTTCAGGGTATATACAGGGTGTATCAGATATAGAGGTAAATATAATAATATGTAGCAGCTGTAATCATATACAATCAAAAAGTCTTAATGCACAGGGGGTCTATCTGTAAGCATTAACGAGAAAAAAATATTTTATGGGTGTTAGAGCCGCACCTGTGCCCAACCTAAATGCTGTCCCGAGTATACCCCCACATACCACTATCATTCAGCCATTACCGCTGTTAGTTTTGTGTGGATCGCCGCTTGGAGTGCAAGCCACTTCGAACATTTTATTTAAATTCTCCCCGTCTCGAAAAAATGATCCTTTTGTGTGAGGACCATCATCCAGGAGACCATCATGATTTCATATAAAGAAAATCGAAGCTTGATGCATCGGCAAAAGCGCGGGAATGTATAGATTCATTTTCGCGCGACATCATAGTAAAAAAGCGTGTTTGTAAATTTTCTGTATCTACATAATACCACGTTTAGCGGGTTCTTAACATGACGTTTCCTTGCATCAGGCCCGGACTAAAGAATTTTTGGCTCTAAATTTTACTTTTTTTTTATTTTTTAATGATGAAATCCGATTTTGGCGGGTTTGTGCTTTATATGTCGTGTAGTTAACACCCAAGCAAAATTTACTTTTTTATTCGATACACCCTGTATAATCGGCTTGCAACAGCAGAATTCTGAAGTATTTTCCCATAAATTAACAACATGTTCACATATTCACTGTTGGTGCGATGGATCATTTTTACGCTCCATATTAGAAGAATAATTTACGTCAAACCAGCAATGCAGTGACAACTAAAGAAACAGCTTGCAGATGAAAAAAGTAGACATCAGCCTACTTATTTTTAGTAGCAAATTCAGTATTAATCTATCGTTTACATTTACTTTGCGTAGGTTGTTGCATCAGTCGTTTTAGTGTTAAAAATCTTTTTTAGGGTGTTTAATCACCACTTAAAAATTTAAAAGTAAAAACTGCAATTGTTTTCACATTAATATTTTTACGTTAATGACATTATTTTAAGAAATTTAATCGCCCCTTGAAAATAAAATCACAAGACCGTGGACACTCTGTATTAATAAATTAATGCGGATTTCTTTTAATGTCTGACCGCACATATTTTCCAATTTACTCATGCTAATACATTTCTAGGTACTCCTCTTAATATTGTAATTGCTATAAACTTGTTTATACCAGTTTACCGACTTAATAAATTCTGTGTAAATAATCATTTCCATCTCCGTCGAGGTGAAATTTAATAATCCTGGTTCAACTGGTGTGACTAGTGGAAATGAGTTCGCGTTTTCCACTAATTCCTGACGTGGAGGAGGACTCCACCTTTTCGTTACCTCGTAGAAACCGTTGGAAGTCCCATATTACGTGTGTATGTATAGTATTCGGTTATATCGTAGGTGTGTTCAGAATGCTAATATTCGTAAGTGACCGTGCCAATGTGCCACGAACATTGTTTAATTATTCTATTTATAAGCGGTTGAATGTGTTCGCTGTAATTACTAAATTGAGTTGTTTTTTTTCTGTTTGTTCAGTTCAAAGTCGCATGCCTACATATTTATGTCGTCAAAGAAATGAAACATTTTATAAACATTTTAATGTGCAATTATTGGTTTTTTTCTCAGAAAGCAGCATCACTATACAGTCGCAAATGATCGACTTTACCCCAGATAATGTTTCACATTTCCTTAAGCCAAATATGTCATTCCCGCAAAAAGCTATATTAGAAATTTAAATTTACTTTACATTGCAAATCTCTGAGATCATCAATTGTACTCATTATTTCTCCGAGTCCCTCTTGATAAATTCTGTACATTTAATTTGATTAATATTTAAAAAATATTTGCAAACCGTAACGTTTTCAGAGTTTAAATGAAGACCACGACGATATCTTTAATAAAAAGTATTTATTTCGACACTTGAAGTCTAATAAAATAAATGAACATCGATAAAAATACTAAGACTAATTAATAAATAACTAAACACTAATTAAAAACATTTGTTAAACTATTTCACTTAATTGCTAATATTTATTTTTACGATTTATATTTACTGATATTACTCGCTTTGACTTCTCACTATGCGCTTCCCGATATAGACTGATTGCTCTCTACTCACGCGTGTACTTTTATACTTGCCGCACGGACTCGAGAAGAAATTTACATGTTTCCTGAAACCTCCATTCATTCACGCTAGAAATTTCCATTGCGAATTGACGCACCGTACGCTAGCGATTTAGGAGTGGCGCCATCCGCCGGGACAGCGCAAAACCCCAAATTTCAAATTTAAAAATGGGCGCGCTCGCGCTACAAAACGTTATAGCTTGAACTGCTTCTACCAACAGCTTGTTTATAATCTTATTCTTGATTATATAAGTTTAAAAAGTCCACCGCTGTGGGGCTAGAAATAATAGTATATTTTCCTCCCTAGGGAGGAAAAGTAAGTGACATTGATATGATGAAACTGTACATCTTATAATATATGACAGTATTGATAGATAACATTAGTACATTCGACCCAGTCTAAGCCCATTTATGAGATAATTGCTAAATTATTAGGTATTACATTTCAATTAAACTATTATTAAATACTTTTAAAACGACGCTAACTTGACAGTTCTCAAAAAATATTTGATATTCTAGCATGTCACTCACAGGCATGTCTATTATTTTTAGACATTTAGTTAAAAGTGGACTGGCTGGGAAAAAAATAGTATTCAAACCACGTGAGGAAAGTGCTATTGCAGGCCTTGGGCCTGCAATAGCAACTATTACAAATTACAAATTTGCTCCGCAGCATTCTTTTTGGAAGGTTGTTTCATTTCCCGAATGAGTGAATGCCCACTTACCCAGATTAGGGATGGATTATTCCGTCCCCAATACAGTTAGAGTGTTTTTACAGCTCCAGATCATCTTCGAGTTGCATTTATGCGCTTCTAGTCACTTGATCAAAAAGCGCTGCCTGTTTACTACACTGAACATAAAGTTTCAATGAATTAGGAAGCCAGCAACGTTACGCATAATTTTGCCAAGAAGGAGCATGTTGTCTTCTCTCCCTTTTCTTTATATACAGAAAGGAAGACAATTTAAAAGATTTCATACGTTGGCATTGAGAATTTTGTGTTTTATTTTTATTGACATACATTTTTGTTACAAAAATAAAAAGGTAAACACGCGAAACTTGAACGTTGTATAGTTAATGTTATATTTAAAAGAGAATAAGCAACACGTCGATTACGTAATACCCCTAATAGTGTGTCTAATTAATTAGATTTAGCGGTTTACGCCTAAATTTCGTGTAGGTCTTCAGTATCCAGTTCACGCTATCAAAATAAACTTGCACTCCTACTAACACCCGATTCTCATTTTAGAGCCCCGGGTTGCGCATATGGTAGTACAAGTATAATTACTGGCATAAGCTCGTTTTAATCACCTATATTAAGTTCAGATGCAGCGCGTATGGTGGTCGACCTGAAGATTGATATGAAACTAATTGGTATATACAACCGGGTTGCACTCTTTTGAAGCGGCAAGTAATTTTAGTGCTCCTAAAATAAGATTTAAACCCTTCGTAAAAACATATTTAGTGTTGAACACACAATTCTCCTTATGGCTAGTAATAAAGTCTACCTGGAATTGAATAAAAACCTGACTCGTATAGGGAAACGTTGAAGACCTCTCTAAATACAATATTTTCGTAATAAAGTGTTAATTTGTGGAATTTTAGCTTACCCAAAACGTATGTCTCATCCAAGACTGTGCCTTTAATTACAGCTCTATTTTCTACAAAAGTTTTACAAAATCCAATGCTGCATAACTTAAAAATACCTTGGACTATACAGATGTTCCAAAAGTAAGAAAACGCATACTTACTCGGTTATTTTAAATGGAACATCCTATATCTTTATTATTCCATTTTTAAATTCTAGGAAGAAAAATCATTTTATATGGTAGCTTATATGTCTATCTGTAATAACAACGGAGTTATTTATGCTTTTATAAAAAAAGGCCCTGCTGAAAGCTTTTGGTTAAGGCGGCGTAGTTTGTATATGCATTTGTTTTAGACATTTGTACATACATACTTAGCTTGATACAACAGTGAAATTAAAATCGATATATTATATACAGCTACTATAGTTCCGAATACTTGCTTAGTTTTAGCCCAAGGTAACTTGATTTTTTTTAATAGCGGCCTATATCTTTGCTTGTGCTAAATTAGACCCTTCAATTCGTATTAAACATTTGTGACGCCTCACGCAAGATATTGTAGATAATTATTTTTAAATAAATCCAAGAAATTTTCCATTAATTCTCAAGTCAACAATAAAAGACAGACATTGAGTCTTAGTTTAGTAGTTTATGAATAAAATAATGCTATTTAAGTAATAAAATAAATAGGAAAATTAAATAAACAATTACTTACCTACATGTAAGAAGAACAAAGTATTCATACAAAATTATTTGTTGACAGATTTTACATTTAACTATTATACTCGTGAAATAATTGCCATGGTGCCATATTAACAATAGGTATTATTACTTCTGCTAATTATCATTAAATATCATTCTTTTTTCAAAATATGTGTCATTAGTGTTATATTTTATTATCTAACACTATTTACTAATTCGAGGCTTTATTCAATTATATAAAGGTTTATATATTAAGCCAACATGAAAATCAATGGAAAATTCGTTAGATTTATTTAAAATCATTCATTGTCTACAAAATTCTGCATGAGGTACCATGAATGTATAATATAATTCAAGAGGGTTTTGTGTAAAGGTTGATTTAACATAAGCAAAGATATAGGGTGCTATTTAAAAAATCAAGTTACCTATAAAAAAACACTCATTTCACAGACTAGTAAGTAAGAATTTATTTCTGCAGACTACAAAGTATAGAAACATGTCAAACAAAAAAGAAAACAAAAATTATATATTAATGAAAAGCAAAACATTTTAATTAATTAAAGAAAATAATATTAATAGCATGAACCCTAAAACACCCATTTATTAAAGTTATGGTTTAAATACTCTTGTAAAGAGTAAAAACCATGAGAAACTAAAGTTGACGCAACCGCCGTTAAAAGCCAGAGGATGGACTCCTTGAGAAATTTTTGGTAACTTATTGTAAATTTTTACGCCTAATACTGGAGGGACTGTTGAAATAACGTCAATCTAGATTAGGAGTGACTAAGTCATTTTTATTTCTAGTATTATAATTATGCAGATCGCAATTTGCCTGAACCTCTGTTTTATTGTTGTGCATGTAATATGCTAGTGCATGAATGAAGATGCACGGTAAGGTTAGCACTTTATATGATATAAAAATCGATCGGCATGATTCCGTCGGTTTAATCCAGCAATACAACGGATAAACTTCTTTTGGCATACAAACAGATCATATGCTAAGGTGGAATTTCCCCAAAATATAACACCGTAATTTAATCTGCTGTAAACATAGGCATGATACATATTTAATAGCATCTGGTCTGATATTGTGTGTTTTAAATTACGAAATAAGAAGCACAATGAATTAAGATTATTCAAGAGCCTTCCGCAATGAATCTTCCAGTTCAGTAACTCGTCAAACCAAAGTCCCAGTAATTTGCTGCTGTCAGATGAAGTAAATTCGTTATTATTTAATTTCAATTTTAAATAAAATTCTGGAGTAGTATCATATTGATGAGGGTGAATCTATATATGTACTCTTATCTTCATTTACAAGTAGTTTGTTTTTATTCAGCCATGTGTGACAGTGTCTAACATAGTGTTACACACGCTCTCCAACTCTATGTTGTCATTACCTGCAGTCATTAAAGTAATATCATCAGCATATAATGTAATCAATGTATCACAAAATTGTTGTGGGAGATCGTTGATAAATAAGGAAAACAGCACTGGGCCTAAAATCGAACCTTGAGGTACTCCAATATTAGACCCTAAGTAGCAAGAATTACAACATCTTACTGTATTCTCAGTTCTGAAATTGATAGTCACATATTGCCTTCTATCTTGTAAAAAGGACTTAATCCATTCAAAGGCATTACCCCTAATTCCATAATTGAATATCTTGTCCAATAGAATAGCATGGTTCACACAATCAAAGGCTTTACTTAGATCTAGGAACATGCCTACAGGATAGGACCCTGTTTCCAAAGATGTAATAACAGAGTTATAAAAACACATGAGAGCGGTGGACGTTGAGTAACCTTTCCTGAAACCATGTTGACAGTTACATAGTACATTATTTTTAGTTAAAAACTCATCTAGTCTATTTAAGAAGACTATTGATACATATGTTGTATTTGTATAGGTTTAAGTATTTTAGTTTGTACGTGACATCGTTTTTAAAATGTATATGTGTCCGTTTCGTGTATGTTTTTAAAATTTTTAAAATTAACTTAATATTCAAGAAAATAAGATGACTCAATTAAACAAATGTTTTAATTGTATAACATGGATGACTGTAATTTTATGAAATACGAAGTACGAAGTAAAGTAACATATTTCTTCGTTTTGTCCCTTTACTACATAATAAGAATAATATTTAAACGTTTGCAAATATTGTAGAAAAGGAAGTAATTACCTTTGAGAAAGACAAGAAATTCAAGAAAATTTGTGCCACTAGTCTCACGAGTTTTAATATTAAATTTATAATCCCAGATTTGGCCAAGAAAACAAAATTTATCATACATAGAACTGTAATCAAAAACCCAGTCTGCTGTCAGACACCTGTACAAAACTATCGTTTGAAGATATATACACACCTAACGTTGTCTTCGCTTTGTTTTTTGTGATATTCCAGGGGTGGATTATAACTTATTTACATTTATTTCAGCGAGGTCAACCTTCACATAATGGCGCCTCAGAAGGGAATCTTTCAGTTGGCGTTTCTAAAAATATTTCACGTATATACATACGTGTATATATAACGAAAACAGATGACATCTGCTAGAATATACCCGAAGTTATCTAGAAGTAAGGGTCTTCCTGTCTGTACTTCTTTTTATTTTTAAACGCCTATTACACTTGACGTCAAATATGTATGTGTGTACCGGCTGTATGGCGTATGGATCTAGTACTGAGTTAAATTAAGGTCTGACGATCTTTAATATTTCAGTGCGTGAACCGCACTCGAACCCATTGAAACAAGAATTGCCAATGAAAATATACAAGCTGAACTAGAACGGTAGCTAAAAATCTGACTGCGTAAAACAAAATATGTGCTCATAAACATGGCTATTTCCATATCGAAGGCATAAATTGGTCCAGCAAAGATGGTTTTAGTTTATGCATCTGAATTTTGTAGAGCTTTTCAAATTAACATACGTTAATACCGAATATTGATCAATACTTAAAATTAATTTTATGGCGGATACAATATTGTAGAAGAAACAATTTACACATACTTTTTAATCATATTACGTCCAGTGTTTTCATGAGGTCGTCGTACTTTCAATGTATATTTATCCATATGTAAACTAATAATATGCTATGTATCTATACACACTTTTTATAATATGGATGTAGATAATAACTTCTTTAAATGTTTAAACTGATGTATGTATACGCACCCGCATGCATGAACATGCGAAGTATCCAGTTTAAATTTATTAAAAATAGAAGTTTAACTTTTTTTGCTTTAAAGATGACGAATTTAGGCTATTAATAGGCGATCGATAGATACGTGGGCGTAAAAATAATTTAAACTCGGTATAGGTTACACACAATTTAGATCGATTTAGTACAAAACAAACTTTATGGGGCAGCCGAATTTTACTTAGACTTTAGTTATATACACACACACACACACTACTGACAATGCAAATATTTCGCTTGTGCGTTTGTGGTGGTAAGCACAGTTTTGTACACAACGTCAGTTAAAACATAGGTAATAGATCTTACTTCTTTGTAACGTGATAAAATAAAATTTACTTAATATCGTGTTATATAATATTATGGTACGATATTTTAAGTCAAACTGGGTTGCATCTAAACAACAATAAATTTGGGTTTAAACAACCCATAAAATATTAGTTCCACACTACGTTATGTTTAAGTTACCTTTAAAAAATTATTTCAACATAATGTGGTTTCTAACAAACAGTTTCATGGGTATATGAAACTAATTTATTGTTGTTTATGTACAATCCAGTTTTGCGTTGATTTAATTCATTTTTGTCACAGTATATATAGTTATTGCTAGATTAATTTAAGTAACATGTAGTGCAAGTGTGAAGAAATGATGTAATTTATAGGCTAATTTCTTAAGGTTCTTAAGTCCTTAAGTCCTCATTTATTATGTTTCACAAACGGAAGGTGTCTCTGAACATCTTCATCATACAAAATGTTTGCATTAAGTGAGTTTGCAAAAATATTTATTCCTACTATTTCAACTTGCTTAACTACGCACTAAAAAATGTTTGCAATTCCTGTTGAAAATCCCAGTAACGTAGAGACAAAGAAGTTAAAAAAATTGATATAATAATAATGTAATCGATAATCTTTTTATAATTACCATCTACCTGCGACTGTCAATGTGTAGAATCGAGTAAAAGCTTCGAGTACATTTATATTTTCCGGAGCGCTACATTGAATAGAAACCAGTTATATGATTCAGGTAGCAGTAAGTAGAATCAAGTAAAAGTTTCGATTCAGTTTCGAGAAGTTTTTATACTCGATTTGCAGTCGTATACGATAGTATACTAAAGTAGACTAATATGATGATGATAAAAATTGAGGACGAATAAAAATCTAAAATTATATTTTGAAAACGACAGCAACTGATAATAAATTTATTTTTACCGCATGTCTGGGCACCCACAGCAAACTGACTTTATTGCGGTCTGTCAGATTGTTTAATTCTCGAATACATTGGTTATTATGGTTATAAAGCTTCCAGTGTGTCACTATATTCGGCTCTAAAATACTCGTATTAATCGAGGTGAAATATCTGAGTGTTGTCTTTGACGCCAAACAGCTGTACAAATCACACCTAGAACATGTAACGATCAAAGCCATAAGGAACTTCTGGGCCTGTAGAGGTATGTTCGGTAAAACGTGGGGGCTAAAGCCTGCAATGGTACACTGGCTGTACACGAAAGTTATAGTACGTCTATAACTTACGCTTCGCTAGTGGCATAAAGGAAATTTTAGTTATGCCATAAGTGCGCTTAGTAAAATCCAAAGGATTGCCTGTTTGGCCAGCACGGGACCCATTTCCTCGACGACGACGGCTGCTATGGACATCATTCTTAGGCTTCTCCCGCTGCAGTTGGTGTTGTAGTCTGAAGCAACCCTATGGGCTTACAGAGCAAAATGTAGTGGATGCAAGGGCTTCTCCGGCAAAGTCGGAGACCAGACCTTCAATTACATTGAACAGACAGTACCACTATCCGTAAAGGCAGATCTCGCCCGTTTTTAGCTTTTCTGGGGAATACTGCGCAGATATCTCCAGCAGGGAAACTGCAATCGCCTACATCCGTAAACCAAAACGGGGACTATCCCGTTCGTTTGTCGATGCCTCGAAAACGCGTAATGGCACGGGCATTGGCATCTGGAGGGACGGAGAGTGGGACGGCGAAGCTTTTAGCCTAGGGACCTCCATGTATCGCATGGGGCTAGTGAACTCTCCTCTGTGCAGGAAGTGTGGGAGTGCGGAGGAAACTCCTGCTCACCTTCTTGTCAACTACCCGTCAGTGGACGGGGAGAGGCAGACGCACTTTGGGGTGGATCGGTTGGACGAACCTGGACCTGATTCAGAGGGCTAAAATTGACAGGGGGATACAATACGTCTTTCTGGCCGAGTCTCCTTCTTGGGGTTACACCCACTCATGGGGAAAAATGGGGAAATGCAGCTCAGGAAAAAGTAACAACTGCGCAGGCAATTTGCAAGATTACCAAGTAACTTTGGTTGCCCACCTCACTTAATTTTTAAACTTTACAAATGATTATTTCTCAAAATCTATATTATCTTGTACATCAACGATTTGTTGCAGGGTTTCTCTTGTCCAGTTCTTGCTTATGCTGACGACCTCAAAATTTATACTTCCATTGCGAACTTGGCTGATGTTGTGAGTTTACAAAGTGATATCGATTATATGGTTGATTGGTGTACTAAACACAATTTAAAGTTAAATATTAATAAATGCTGCTTTGTCTCGTACACTCGAATGATTAATCCAATTCCTTCCGGCTACTCGTTGAGCAATGTTGTATTGCAAAGAGTTACATCAGTGCAAGATCTTGGTGTACTGTTTGACTATTCAATAAGCTTTGCCCCACACATCACTGACCTTTGTTTGTCAGCATCTAAAACACTGGGATTTCTCATCCGTTCCTGCAAATCTTTCCAGAATACTCAATTACTAAGAATGTTATACTTTAGTTTTGTTGTGAGCAAGTTGGAGTATGCCTCTCAAGTGTGGTCTCCCCACCATGTCTACCTGCAACTATCACTTGAAAAAATTCGACGACGTTTCCTCAAGTACCTGTCATTTAAGGAGGATGAAGCATATCCGCAGCGTGGAATTGATTATATGTCTTTATTGGAGAGACATTCAGTGACTTCCTTAACTTATCGTCGTGAATGCCACAGCGCACGTTTTATATGGAAATTGGTTCATGGAGTCATCGATAATCCTTTTCTTCTTTCCTCTTTAGATTTCCGCATTCTCTGCTTCCTCCTTTGCTTTACCCTTTTCTAGGACCAATTTGTTACACGCCTCGCCACAGGTCACAATGTGCCGCTCAGCTGATCTGCGCTGTGGTGATATTTTCCTTGATAAAATTAACCATTTATAATAGGAATTAATTAAATTTCCTATGTATTTTCTTTTGTGTGTATGTACTTTCTAATTATTGTTGTTCTGTAACCGGCAATCTGTTGGACAATAAACCATTATTATTATTATTAAAAAATATATATGGGAAAATATTAAAATTTGTAAGTAATATAGTAGTGAAAAATAGTTTAAATTAAAAGCAATAATTAGTATTTACAGCCGAGAATGTTTCTTATTTGATGAATTCGACGCTATAAGTTTTTTTTTTTTTTAAATAATATTGATTTTTAAAAATTGGATAAATGAATCTTGACATTATAATAAAGATTAAATTTAGTGAGAAAGACTTCCACTATGCTAAGTATGCATTTTATTATACTTATGGTACAATCAATATTTTTGTTGTTCTCTTTTGAAAAGAGATCTTTGTTATATTTTACTAAATTTTAGAAACAAAATCGACTAATATTTTGTAATATAAGTTATACGTCATTGATGTAATGATTCCTGTTCACCTTGAACATAAACATCTTTCTCTAATTAATAATTTTGAAATAATATAATTTCGAAATACTTCAAAAAAGCTTCCATTTGCTTGTGGTATGAATACTTTTTAATGGAAGTTTTCTTTCTAAGTACATTATCTGGACATTTCTTGGTGATACAAATAGTACATCTAAAAAGAAATATGTACCTATACTCAGACAGTGTTTATGATAAAATAGGAAATTTTCTGTTTTAGCACTCTGCTTTCTTACACTCAACATTAAATTATCTTTATATACATATGCAAGCAGTCCTTCAAAGTAGTTGAACATCTATTGCAAGTAACCATTCTTTTAATTGCCTTTTTTTAAATCTTCCGTAGTATAAGCGTAAAAGCTATTATATTTATTGGTAAAAGACTGTTAAAATGTTAAATGATGCAGACAGTACCACATCATTTTTCATATTTACAACCTCTTCTAAATCAAATTTCAGAGTTTTGTATTTGGTAAATCCGTATAATACTCTTTTTTAGTGTCATAATATACCTATTAAGAGGTGTTATAATGCTATTATACTTCTAATGCCCCGTAATTTTATATACGGATTTCTCTGTGTACAAATCAGCTTCGTGCACTGGAAGTTCAAATTGCACCGCCACTGGATTTGCCAAATAGATGTTTTACAAAGATACAAACGCTGACACAATGGATTTTTATGATGCAGCATCCTACTCAAGATCTTGAGTCTCGGTTATATGCAACATACTAATAATAATCTAGTATATTTTAAAGACACAACGACGCGGAATGTTTAACATTCGTCATTGCTAGCTGTTTTGAATTATGACGCACGGACTTACGTATGGCTAAACTAAAAACAGGATGTTTGGGATGCATAAAAAGGGAAACTGTGTTTATAACAGCCACGTTTGGGAGATCCCTATTAATCGTGACCTTATATTATAAGTATTATAACGTATTCTCCTTTGTAATTTGAGGCGTAACTAAAAACGATATACATATGTAGATCTATTATAGTCTTACGTTTTTTACAACTGCTTCCTTATTTTGTATAAACCCACCAGCTCTATATATTTGGGTAACTCATCAATTTAATTGTGCAATTATTTTAATGCTGCAAAGAACCATTGTTTACGATTTTAGACGTTGAATACGAAATCGGACATACGTGTGTAATTAATAATAGTTTTTCATCGTCTTGGGCGTAAATTGTAATTCCGGGAAAAATTTTAAGGCTGAATCTTATGAGTAAGTACTCTTAGACGTCAATTAGACGATTTTTTTTTAACTTTTGGATTTTTCTAATTTTTGTAATAAAAGGAGTAAAATTAAGATTCTAAATAAGATCAGTTTAATTAAATCCTCCATTGTCTATTATTTATTGCTCTTTCTGCTATTTCTATTTTCATCCATTCTTTCTAATTCCTCTTTGCAAGTCTTTGTGGGTCGTCCTGCCTTATTTCCCATTTGTTGTATAGCGTTTCTACTTAGGCCGTCTAGGAACCATCCTTTGTATGTATCTAAGTCATCTATTATTATTTAGTTTTGTTGAACCTATAGAACGATCCAAATCCGCGATCACAAGAAAGCAAAATATTATTTATTTTAGTGTCAAGATTTCGATATCTTGATAGCGCTAGATGGTAGCGCTAAATGGTTAAGGTACACTGAAAATTTCTTCGTGAGCGAATAATATATCTAATTTAAATGTAAACATATCTGAGGCTGCACTCTACGAAAAGTTGAGCGCTTAATGAAACAAGGGCCACATTTTAAACAAACACAGAGAAACATTATATTTATAAAATAGAAAGAAATAATATTTTAGGGAGACATCCCTTATCTCCTCCTCTGTAATCGACTCAATATTTTCTCTATGCTGGTTAGTCCCTTCTCCTTCTTTGCCCTAGTCTTTTTTTGGTCAGCTCCCTGAAAATGTTCTTCCGATTTTTTCGCTATCTGTTATTACTTGTCTTTTATATTTTCGATGGTATTGCTTAAATATTAGATAAAACTTTTAGTTTTTGCTTACCTATCTCTGAAGTTATAATTACCTTTTTCCCTAAATTTACTCATGATTTTTCCAACCCTAAGTTCTTATTTATATTTTGCACAGTCTTTCTGTTTTCCTTTTTTCTGTTTTATTTGCTTTTGAATTTCTTTATTACATCAATTGAGTTTTCTCATGTACGTATTACTTATCTGTGATGTTACACAAATTTTATTTGCAGCACGATCTCTTATCTTCTTATCTAATTCTATTTTTACTTTCTATTGAATCTCCTATCTCCTCTTAGAGTCTACAACTACTTATTTTATGCCTTTCTTTTGTAATCTTATTGTTTATGTTGATTCTCTATTCCTGTTTTTATCGTTAAGAGGTAGCCGACACTTCCTATCTCTGATTGTCTGGATACTTTAACATCTCTAACTTGTTTGAACTTTTCTTGACAAATTAAGTAATAGTCGATTATTCATTTCTCTTTCCTACTGATGCTTTCGCATTTATGCATATGGTTTTTTGGATGAATTTTGGGTTGGTTTTAAGGGTACCATTTTCTACGCACAGTTTTATGATTCTCTGTCCAAATATATTTTTCTTAATAAAAACTTGTAGATTAGCCAATACTTTTATTGGAAACTATTTTTTTTTTGCAAAGTAATTAAAAGATGGGGTACTGACTCGCGGTGTTAAATTTTGACCACTCACCAGATGTGAACAGTTGAAGGCAGTTAATATCTTTAAAATCCCTATAATTATTATAGTACCATTGAAATTGAATTACTATTGCAATCTTATTCGCTACCATCGAATGTAGAATCATCAGAATGCATTACAACACACCATTCATCGCACGTAAGGAATAACGAATCCTTTTCCAAACGCGTTTCCTTTTACTGACAAATGGCGTATTTCATTTACACAGGAATGTTATTTTATGGTGACGTGACATACGTTTCCAATATTGTCATTACGCGTAATATTGTTTCTATTCTGTGTTCATTTACACCTCATTATTACGCCTACACAAAAGGCAATAATCATATACACATGGAATTCTTAGATACAATTTCTGAAATGTGGATTTTCTGAAAAAGCTGATCTTGGGGGACTCTATTTTTTTAAACAGTATGTATAGCAATATCAGAGAATCTAATACAGTCTCACCGCTTAAAATGATGTGTTAACTTTCTTTTATTTCTTACAAAGATGACGTGCACGGAGTGAGATAAAAACAACCTACTTTCCGCCTTCTGATTGTTTATCTATGTATATATATGGCTTTATGAGAATCGAAACGGCTTCTAAGTAGATAACATTGCATGCAAATAACTGCAAGTGCTTCACGGGTCACACATTTTTTCGCTTACACATACATATATTACTTTATCGTTTCTGTAACGAGAATGTTTAGTTCACATGTTTTTCAATCTGTTTTCGTGATGATGATGCGAATTATCTCTTCTGATTTATATACATCTGCATAACTGCCACGTGCGACTCATCATCTCTAAATGGATTGATTTTACTCAAAAATAGTTCTACACTTTTACCTTGCCTGTAATACAAATTACAAAGTACTACCTTTTTCCTAGAAAAAAAATCATTTTAAACTGTGTAATCGCAATTTTGAAATAGTTTTCTAACTTCCTGTGTAAGTACAGCTTATCAGCTATTGGTTTTAGAATACCATTGCATGTTGTCTTTCCTTTAACAGTCGCGCTTAAGTAAATTTCTTTGCTTATCGATAAAATCCATTTGTAAAAGTTTTCGTTCTAATCTGTCATCGTGTACCTACTAGGAAAGACAGTTGGTTTGGGAAATAGGTAAACGTCCTCCGTTGGAGTTGTTGTATATCACCGGTACGGCGTCTTAGGATTATTTAGACTTAGTTGCCTACCTTTTTTTACATTAAACATTCAACACACGCGGGCACATTGCACAAAGTGTACGAGACATTCGCCGATCGGAACTCTTTGTCATCCTACGTTTTTTATATCTACAGTTGCGCTTCTGAAACGTAAATGTATATACATTTTGTCGAGAGGTTCATTACTTTATTCTTTTTTTTTTAAATGAAAGAAGTGTAGGATAAATAAACGTTTGGATTTCTTTTGTTTTGTGTTGCAACTACCTGCCTCTTTTGCAAACAACTCAACTACACTTCGGACTCCTATAAATTAGTGCTTAATTACGTCTACCGAAACATTTATACTGGAAGAGAAATGTTATTACTTTTGCACTTGGCGGAAACTTTTCGCAATACTTAATTTAGGTCAAAGCTTTTGTAAGTCTACTTTTATACAAAAGAATGTCAATTTTATTTTAGAATTTACGTGGGAAGTGATATACTTGATCAGATTTTACTTGTAAAGAAGTTATTGAAAGACGTATTACATATTGAGCATTTATAATTGACTGGATGACTTTTATTTCTTTTTCTTTCTACAATGGAGAAGTGTTTAGAAATATTTGGTATATGCAGGGAATACGTAATGTTACAAGTATAACGATGCTCTTTTGTCTAGCTTTTATGTCTAATGTCAAGAAGAAATTTTAATGCACAGTATTATGCGATTTTAATACGAATTCGTTGATCAGGTTATTATCACGGACAGTACTATTTATTATAATTCTATATTTCATATTATATTCCTGGATATTACCCCTTGCAGAACTAATTAAACTACTATGAAAAAGGAAAGTACATTTTTTTTTATTTTTTTCTTAAAGGTTGATCCGACCGAAAACCACAAGGTAAATAGATTGATAGATAGATAGATAGAGCTTTTATTGTGTACGGTACTGAGGAAACTGCCAATTATGCTTATAAGGTATAATAGATTACATATGACAACTACACATTTGATATTAAAAAAAAAAATCCTCAACGGGGTGGACGCCGCACGTAGGGGTATTTCATCAATTTAAGCGGCCAACATTATTGCTTGATGTTTATATATGTACTTTAAGTAGGCTTGTATGCATTTTTATAATTGTAAGATCTCTTGGGAGTACATTGGTTGTTGATTGCTATGGTAAATAGTGATTTGGATGTAATGAAATAATTCCCTAATTGTTTATAGTTCCCTTAATTTATTTAGTTGTCTTAAAAAAATATAAATCAGGTAAATGGTTAATACAGTTGCCAAAAGAATTTCATTTAAATAGCAATTATAATATACATCACTAATTAAATGTATATTTAGGGAAATATATCAGATTATACTAATAGTATAATGCATCTAAATAATTTGGATGTAATGAAATAAATCCCTAATTACAATGTTGTTTACAGTTTACTTAATGGGATTAGTCGTCTTAAAGGAATATAAGTCAAATAATGGCTCAATACATCGTAACGTATAAAAATACAAAAAACCTATTCCTTAAACCTCTTCGTCAGACGTCCATTCTCCAGTTTATTTCACTGATTCTTCAGAAGAACGTTCGTCATCAGTACTGGGCCCAGCGGGAATAAGCATTTCCATTGCTTCCTGGCTATGTGGCATTGATCTCCTTTTTGGTTTTGGCCTCATACTAGCAATTAAGGGATCAAAACTGAGCAGTAATCTATTGAGAACATCTAAATTACACTGTTTTCTGGAGAATATCCTTGCGAAATTCATCCGATATAAATGAAAATGCTTGTTCCGTGCCTCTGCTGCTTCTTCCGACAGTAATCCAATAGGCAACAGTACCTTTTCCATCACCGCTGCACCGTGGATCAATAACTTGTGCATGGTAGGGGTCATGGGATACCACGAATATAATTCCACGTAACGTTTGGCAGTCTCATATCCATATTTAGCAAATTTCTCTAAGTCGACTTGATGATCCCTGGAAATTACTTCTAAAATTACTTTTAACCGTTTTATAAGGTAGTAGTCGACACCCGTAATTTCTGCTGCCGTTTCTGGATTGGCGAAAAATTGTCTACTTGTGTTTCAATCGTTGGTGTTTCCAAATTCAGCTTTGGGCACATCGATGATCAAGCCTGTTTTTTTCTCGAAATTTCGCCTGTATTTCCGCCTTCTTCTTTTTAACAATTTCGGCTTTTTTATGTGCTTCTGCCTTCCTTTTCTTAAATTGGGATTTCAAATAAGAGAAACTGTGTTTCACTTCCTTAAATTGCTCGTCACAATATTCTTCTCGCGATAAATTATATCGTTCAATATAATTTAATTTTTCTTCAAAATTCGGCCGTGCTCAAGAAGCACCCTTAAGTCGACGCTTAAATAGTTACATACCGACAAGAGACTTTAGATTACTTGGTAGCAAATTAAGCAGTTTGATTTCCATCGATGTAGAGGATCGTCTGGTTGTTTCAAATCTATTTCATCATCATCCAGTTCAATCCTTGTTGATTATGGTTGACGCTTGTGAGCCATAAAATCCTTCTCTTTAGGTGGATTAGTCCATTTTTCTTTATTTAAAGTCCGTTGTGGGTCCTGACTGCCCATGTTGTTTTCCTCCATTCCTGTCTATCCCTGCACCTCGACTTCCAATCCGTTACTATCATCGTCCTTCTCTTCCTTGATCTTCCTCTGCTTCTGGCCCCCAGTGGAATCCTCTGCGTTATTTTCCTAATCATTCTGTTGGGTTTCTCCCTATTATAATCTCTTTGCTTTAAAGTATCTTACGATGCTCCGAGCTCATCTTCTATCTCTATGTTCTTTTTCATTCTTGCTTCTCTATCTTCTGTTATGTTTGGTCCCAATACTGTTCGCATTATTTTTTTCTTTTTATTATTTTCAAATCTATTTAGTGTCTCTGTATATTTCGCTTTTGCTTTTTTACTATGCTAATGGTTTCAAGAACATTTTAAAAAGATTGATTAACAAACATATAACAGAGGAACTATATAATCTATATACTATAAACAAGGGTAGAATAACCAGCTTTTAAGAGTACAGGCGACAGGATTCGTAACTTCTTGCTAAACATACTATAATCCTTTTCTGGTAGATTAAAACATCGCACCCTCCAGGTTAGTCATGAATAGACTTCGCTATAATAAAATTTTAATGGGTCACGGAATACATATTTTAAATTTCTAATTTGATAACAAGGAGTGTTCGTTTTTTTTTTTGATGAGACACGCACCGTGCGACTTCCAACTCAAATTCCCACCCATCAAAATCATGCGGAAAAATTTAATTGTTCTTGGCGCCCTATATATGAACATATCTACATTACATTATTAGAAGCACTTATTGAATAGCGAAGAGTATGAACATAATAATGTAATTAGGTTTAGTCAAATTCAGCATTAATTTATTGGCAGTATAAGCCTTCGGACCGAACCACTGAGAAGTTTATTTGCTTCAATTTGTACCGCCATAAGAGTTCTACCGATGTCATTGGATGACGTATATTTAAGTAGAGAGTATCGAATAAATAAAACAATGTCGTTAATAAGAACTGAAAATAAAGTCGGACCTAATATTGAGCCCTGGAAAACTCAGGACTCAGACATGAATAATAGCCCTTGCGCACGTAGTTGCCACTCTTGAAAGATATTTTAACAAATTGGACTCTATTTGTAAGACATGAAACAAACCACTCATTCATTTTTTATGAATCTTTTAAAAGTTTTTACGCCCTAAATTGCTTAAATTGATCAGGTACCCTATTGTGTTTCTTGTAGATATTGTAATTGAAACTCCTCTCATACAGTGCAGTTCAATGGTGCGGGGGATGTTTATTTAGAAGCTAGATTAGTTTTGTTGTTTTTTGAGGGAAAAAGAAACAAATGCGCGAAGACGATTTTTCAGCAGAAGTGGTTTTGTATTCGTGTTTGAATTTTGCCGAAAGCAAGCATTGGATTGGTAAATAGAGACTTCCTTGGAATCTTTTATGACATGGGTAACAACATAGTGTGTATAGCGTCCGTCTATATAGCGTACTGCCACATAACGTATTTTCGTTATTACTTACCTATTTCATTAGTCACGGCCAAAATTGATTTTTAACCCAAATATTGCATACGTTATATCCGATTATAACGTGCAACATTTTTAGGTATCCATTTAGGAAATTTTAAATAATATTTTACTCGACGTGCAACGGTGATTCTCCAAGATTGATGGCGCCGTACAGTAACTGAAAGTGGGATTTTCTTTCGAACTAGCGTGGTTTAAAAGTGTTTATAGAAAACTGCAGAAATTTTTTAAAAAAATGGTGCATTTTCATTATTATTCATAATCCATTCCGAGAATTCAGTTGTTTCAATATGCTATCCTAATTGTTAATAAAGGTGTAAACCTACTTACAAGCACAGCTACTTGCATATAATTACGCTAAATTACAAAATACGTATTGTGCTTTTTTGTAGCCTATTTCTTTTTATTGAGTACCCCATTTTTTGGTCTTAATTCTTATTTTATCTGCTTATGAAAATTTATTAAAAATTCTCTTAAACTAATTCAAGAGCTTTTTCCAAAAAAAAAAAAAAAATGCCGCACTTGAAATGTTCAATTTAGGAAGAATTATATAGTAAGATACCAAAAATGGAAAAGAAAATGCATTTTCAGATCTCCGGATTCTTCAGAGCCCTAAGAAACTGAGTTGCATAATTCGAAATATGTTTTTGTTATTATATTTTTTATTTATGCAAGAATTCTTCTAAGATCAAACAGTCGACCTATAGCCGGGGCATCGGACGTCGGAACTATTCGGCAAGGGAGATAGCATAAATTACTCTATTTCGCCAACAAAATGCATCTGCGCGTTGTCGAGTGAAGTGCTGTATCACGAGGTATCACCAACGTATTCCTACTTTTCTCTTGTCGAATAGTGCTGACATATGATACCCTGACTATAGGTGGATTGCGTGATCTGTATACGAAAATAGAACTTATTGACATCACTGATTCAGGGCGACTTGCCTCTCGCATTGGGGGGTGACCATACACAGAGCTGCCAGCGACGGAGTGACTTTTTCTGTGGAAGCTGTCGTTTTGCTTTCTACGGCGATGTCTGGTGAACTATGATTGGGGGAATATGCATTACGTATATAGATAGTAAAATAAGAAAAACGCCATCTTTAAGATAAAACTTGTAATAGAGTATATTTAACATTGTTCTCTACTGTATGGGGTATGAAATTGATTATAATACAGTTTAATAAATAAAATTAAGAAGTATTTGTATTTGATAATATTAATCACTTTGCATTATATTTGTAATGTAGCAGTATATAATTAATTGGACCAATAAGTTCTAATGATACTCAAAAATTATATCCAATATTACTTTTCCATAATTAGATATTATACAATGCGCTCATTGTAGACTTTTCTTCTACACGAAGGAATTTTGATGATGTCTATAGCATATGTAGGTGTCACATCATTCGCAGAGCTCATGTGCATGTACCTCATATACAAATAAAGACATCAGGTACCCATGTATTAAAACGAATTATTTTGCATTTGCAAATTGACTTACTTTGTCATGGAGATTAAAATATCTCGATTACAAATGTTTTGCCGATCTGGTAGGATTCTGTAATTATCTTATTGATGAATATAGCAAATGCGCGTAGGAAATCGGTGTTTGTGGGTGCGTAAGGCGTTTCCTTTCTAAAATAGAATTTATTACGTAATGACAAGGACGGATAGAATAAACTTCCTCACTGAGAAAGGTGAGCTGTTAGATTTTAATTCTATAAATAAATAATTAGAAGAACTTCATTTCGGCTAAAGTACCACTAAATTTCCCTACCATTTGTGGAGAATTGTTAATTTTATTTGCATATTTAGATGCGTCTTTGCATTTGAAGGCAAACATTAAATAGAAATTACCAACATCTGCTTATAGAAGAATTGTGTCATGTCAAGTTATTAACTTCTCGACTCATTTAGCTTAATTAATTCAATCATCACATGCTTATTGCTATCATAATATATTTTAGTTTTTTTTTCTTTTTCGAGCAACGTAATTGAAGATTTATGAAATTTATAGCAGTTGGAAATAAAAATGCGAATGTAAATATATGTCATAAAATTGATGTAGTATATTTGACAATGTGAGATGATAATCAGTGTACCTATTACTTATGGGTATAATTTACTACCTCGTTTCTTACTATAAAAGACCAGCCGACTGGCAATCTGCCATATAAGTCTGGTTATATTTTCTCGTAGTAACTTTATTGTGAATTTTCATATTTACTGAGTTAATATTCTTGCCGTGTTACATTTCCAAATCCGGAGAATAATAACCGCGTGGGAATATAATTTAGACAGAAAATAAAAACATAAGGTGTTTCGATGCTGTTTAGATAACTACAACCGCATTGTCTTTGATGCTTTACCCATTACAATGTTGATACAGAATTATTTAATATTTGTATTTTCTTAATAAACTTATTAAGCGGAATTTGTTAAAAAAAACCCAGTTCATCATAAAATTACTATCCAGAATGAAACGCGAAGAATAAATGAAGTGGCCAATTTTTAGCAATATTTATTCCTCTGTCCTATTCTAATATACAGTGATGGGCAATAGCGTGGAAACACTTATAACACTCATATTTCTAATATTATTACAAGTATTACTAGAAATATCATAAAGGGTGGTTAACAACACCCAAAAACTTAAGCAATCTCAGTCAAAAATATGTTTATTCTTTTCCATATGGGACGTTATATTCGTCTACTACGTACCATTCATCTTTATCTACTCTACTAAAAAAATGAGAAACCCCATTAAATTACCATTAGAGTAAATTTAAGGCTAAAATACCTGTTTATTCCTATAACTTTAAACTATGAAAAATTATATGTAGAAATAGCTTTTACTCGAATTATAGATTACACAAATGTAAAATGTTTTATTAAGACTTTAATATTAGAGATAAAATAACTGCTAGTGTACTAAAAGTACACTACATATTTCCCACTTGATAACTCCGCATATAATAAGCATATTAAATATTTAAAGGAAAAAAGAAGAAGACAAGGTCTTGATCCTCACAAAATTCTTTAATGTATTGCACGACCGGTTTCGCTCTAGCCGAGCATCCTTAGGTCAGAATTTAAAATCAGTTTAAAAATTGTCCATTTAAAGACAAAGTAAAATTAGAAAGTGTTACTAACAAGGGAACACCGGCGGGTGTCCCCCTCCTTAAAATAAGAGACACGTATTTTTTTTTATCGGCGTATCCGCACGATTTTGGGGTACAGCCCCCTCCAAAATTTGGAGGATTTTTCAATTTTTGCAAATATTTCCTAAATTATAACAGATATTAAATTTTCTTCTTAACATAATTTGCAGCATATTGCATGGCCCTAAGGGTGGCGTCGTCCGTATTCGCAAAAAGTTAATAACGGGGGACGGGGTACCCCGTACCCCCATTTTTTTACATTTTTTCTTTTTCTTATTCATCAAAAGAAGGCCGATTTTACATAGAATACGATGATGTATAACAAGTTTAGAAAATTAATAATTGTAAAAATAGAAAAATAATAATAAAGCTTCAAAATTAATAAACTTGTCTATTGATATAAATCAAATGAACTATAACAGCAATAATTTTTATCCTTAACATAATTTCCAGCATAATACATGGTCTCAAGGTAGATATCTTCATAAAAAGCTAATAACGGGGGACGGGGTACCCCATACCCCCGCATTTTTTAATAATAAGTTTATTCATTATTCATCAAAAAAAGATCGCGTTTACATAGAAAACAATGGTAATAAATTTGGTGGATTAATAATAAAAATAATTGTAATAATAATAATATAGTACATTAACAACAATTATTTGTTATCGTTACTCCGCTGCTCTCCTTACTTAAATATTTCTTAATTTAGAATTGTATCTACTCGACAAGCTATGGTCAAACCTTTCTATGCCTACTAACTTATACTATATACTATACGAAACTTTTATGGGTGGTAGCAATATAAATCGTTTTATCAATTGCAGTTAGTGATATATTTCCTTAATAAAATGTTATTCATTCTTAGAATACCATAATCCTTTAGTGCGTATATATGAACAAATTTGCTACACAGGACGAAGGATTAAATAATACATACATATATATTTTTTAATTTATTTCAAGTTTTTCGTGCAATGTAGGTGTACAATGTAAGTATTCAATGGAGCATAAATATAACTAATGTGTTTGTAACGATTATAACATTTCGGAAACAATAGAACAGAATTAGAAAAACATTATAATGCTTATAAATGTTTAAATACATGACATACTGTAATGCGATTATTGGTATATATGTATTGCAATGGCGAACAAGATTAATATACATACAGTAATTAAGCTATGTAAGTATTACAGTAGTGATAGTCTGTGTAAAAGTGTTTAAAACACAGATTTTGTTTGCACCATGAACACCGCACAATAGCTGGTTTGTTGCAAATACTACACAAGGGTGTAGACTGCGCATCTTTGTTAAAACAAAACTCTACAGGATTTTTACTCCACTCTTCCACTCTTATACCACGAGTACTTGAATACGTCGAAAAATCTTGGGGAAGAAAACTGATTATGGGTTAGGGATTGCAACTTAATAATATTATTTCTCTGATGTAAATCTATGTCGTAGTTCATAAGAATCACTATATCCGAAAAAGTTCTAACAAAATTTTTCCACAGTCTAAAATCATATACATCTAGAGGTTGTACCATTGCTGTCGTTTTTTTTGGTATATTTAAAATATTCAAAGTTTTGTCTTTTGGCACTAATTGCTGAAGTTCGGCAACACAATGCCCACTCCAAGAATCAATCAAAAGGACACTCTTTAGCCCGGTATTCGAGAGAAAAACATCCGTTAGCCAGGTTTTGAAATGATTTGAAGTGAGCTTACCAGATACCGAAGAAGAAATATACACATTTACAGGTCGAAACAATGATTGCGCAACTCGAAGTCCAAACGTATTCGTAGACTCCTTTAATACTAAAAATAGTGGTCTTTTTTTGATGAATAATGAATAATGAATAAACTTATTATTAAAAAAATGCGGGGGTATGGGGTACCCCGTCCCCCGTTATTAGCTTTTATGAAGATATCTACCTTGAGACCATGTATTATGCTGGAAATTATGTTAAGGATAAAAACTTATTTCTGTTATAGTTCATTTGATTTATATCAATAGACAAGTTTATTAATTTTGAAGCTTTATTATTATTTTTCTATTTTTACAATTATTAATTTTCTAAACTTGTTACACATCATCGTATTCTATGTAAAATCGGCCTTCTTTTGATGAATAAGAAAAAGAAAAAATGTAAAAAAAAATGGGGAGTACGGGGTACCCCGTCCCCCGTTATTAACTTTTTGCGAATACGGACGACGCCACCCTTAGGGCCATGCAATATGCTGCAAATTATGTTAAGAAGAAAATTTAATAGCTGTTATAATTTAGGAAATATTTGCAAAAATTGAAAAATCGTCCAAACTTTGGAGGGGCTGTACCCCAAAATCGTGCGGATACGCCGATAAAAAAAAAATACGTGTCTCTTATTTTAAGGTACTCTTTCGATCTGTTAAGTTTCATCGAAATCGGAGGGGGACACCCGCCGGTGTTCCCTTGTAAGTTACTTTGTCTTCAAACCTCGACTATTTTTAAACAGATTTTAAATTCTGACCTGAGGATGCTCGGATTGTGAGGATCAAAACCTTGTTTTCTTCTTTTTCCCTTTAAATACAACTCACACAGCGTCAAATCATGGATTTTATTAAATATTTATTTTAGCAAGCACTTAATATTTTTTATTTAAAAAAATTACATACATACATAATGGTGAAAAACACCCCATTATGGGGTTGCACCGCTCCTTTACGGAAGCTTTCTAGATCCATTTTTTGCGGTGGATCAGCCCTCATCTCCAATTTTATCTGTGATCTCCCTCCATATCTTTAAAAAAATTACCAAAAAAAAATTAAATTCACAACTTTCAAATTAAATATCCGACTCAATAACTGAAAAGTTTGTTTTAATTCCTAATAGTGGGATAATCTCAAGGCACCCTCTCCGAAGGATCAGTCGGAATTGGCTGCTCGGTCATGGCTGAGGGCGAGTGAGTCGTCGAACCCCCTATTAGCCAATGTCGGTGAGCCTCAGGATAGACCACCACCACTAGAATTCTGGTCCATCGGATTCATGACTGTCTGGATTTGCCCGCCGAACGAAGCGCCGTGACTAAACGTCGGAAGAAGAACGGCACGTCGACATAGGTGCCACTAACATCGTGTCACACAATAAAATAGAAATTTATTGGCGAGAGAGATAAGTGATCGCCGACACTATAAGACAAAAATGCTATAAAGATACCAGTCTGACATCAGAATGACGTTGAGACCGCTGCAGAATATAGGCCGCGCCTATCAGATAATTTAGAGACGATAGACTGTGATCGGGCCTTGGGTATGCAGCATCGACTGGACATTGTGAGTGACATTAATGGTACATATATACGTATCGTTTTGTTAACATTAATAAGACGAATTTTTAAAATTATGGAAAGAAATACTATTGACGGATATGTAATATATCTAGTGAAGAACACTTCGAAAAAGACAACGCTAGTATTGATGAATACATCGATTAACAAGTAATAACAACAAAATTCCGCACATATTTTTTTTTTTTTGGAGTGTTACATTGTTTTTTGTTGCGTGATAATTTATTCGTATTTTGATTGATTATTTAATCTAATGAAGTTGTGTGTGTTATTTGATACGCCGCATTGGAAATATACGCATCCACATACGCATTTATGCACGTGTTGTGCTTGAAAAGTGTGAAATTATGAATATGTCTTTTACGTGCTTCATATGTAAATTAAAATGTGAACAGCATATATACAAGTATACAGATGTAAAATATAAATGCTTACAAATCTAGCACATATTGGGTATATAATATTTTAATGAAAAAAACCTTGTTATAGCACCTATAATAGAAAGTTAGGAATTTTATTTTTTATATATTTTCTTTTTCCTTTTTCAAAACATGAAAATCTTTCTCATATCAAATACACTGTCGATGCCGAGCCAAGTTGGCCCGTGAGGTAACTTGGCCATATGTGTTCAATTTTAGGTATTTTCGGAATTCATCCGTAAGGCAGCATGTTGGTCGAATCCGAGCAAAGGGTTAGAATTTTTTCTGATATTTAAATTTCTACGCGCAGTAAGTGAGACTTTGTTTTCTGTTCCTCTTTTCTATTTATTATACAAAAGATCTTAATGATCACTCATGCATTAGAAAGTATAGTCATTTGCGGTAAGCCATATTTATGTGTAAACTTTATTCGGAGCAAGTTTCCGTGCTTTATTTGGGGCAGTATAGATCCTTTAGTGACTGCCATAATTACGCAAAAGAGATTTCAGCATTGGCCAACGGTTTGCGGTGAAATGAAAAGAAAAAAGAAAAATAAACGAAATTCAGAAATCCGTAGACATATGTAGGATATAAATGACTAATTAAAAACCTAAGATTATGCTTTTTAAAAGTCCCTTTTCATATTTATTTGTCTTTCTCATATGTTCTAGTGGGTGTTCTTTTAAGTTTGTGGAAGTTTTATTCATACTAAACACATTTACGAGATTTAGGTTTGTTTGTGAAATGAATATTTTAAAACTAGAATGTAATAAGTCCAATAAGTCCAAAGGATGCCCGGATGCAGCTGGTGCTTCCATGTTCATTCCATTTTCATTGTTCATTTCTGTATTGTTTGCTTATTTTTTTCCTCTTGATTGATTCCGATTGGTGCCATATATGCGTTCAGGCCTTTTGGTCTCCATATTTTGGTACTTCTGTACGTAGTGTAGTAATTCTTCGACAGAATTTAATTCAAGTGCGAAAATTGCATGCACAGCGACGTGGATCTTAACTTTATAAACATTCTTCCTTGATCTCACTGATCTCCATGCTCAATTCTAAACAAAAACTCAGTCTTCTAACTCTTTAACTCGTTGCCTTTAGGTGAATTGTTCTCTTCGGCAACAAAGGTATTTATAGATACACAAATCTCGACCACCTATCCATTTTATTAATATGTCCTTGATAGCAGTATTGTGTTTAATGTTAACATGTAGTGATATTTTCCAGCATGTAACTATACCTGATATATAAACATGCACATATGCATATCTTTACACTCCCCAATTTCTTCAGCGACCATTCAACATGTCATAATTGAATGCAGATATCCCAGCTAACAGGCTAGCTATGTATAGGCATTATTGAGGTACTTATTCAAACTTTAATTTTTTGCAACATATGTATTCTTCATAAACTTCCCGCGTGCATCATAGGTTTTTCCAATTTCAACATTCCGAACATCTTTGATAACTTTATCTCTTCCTTGTCGCTTGTCACCGCGCTTACATTTGACGTCTTTGGATCTTCATTTTGATTTATCTCGTACATTTTTCGTTGGAACACTTCCAATTTATGTATTTGGGTTGTATCGATTCTTTTTTCCACTTCTGATGTAAGGTTTCACTTTATTAAAATATTATACTTAACAAATACGTATATTTTCTCAGATGAAACGTACAAACGTGCGGCAATGAAAAATTCCAGGCTAAAAACCGGCCGACACTGCAACCAACCCAATGTCAGTTAGAAATTTTTCTCAAAAGTTATGTATTTTTTTTCATAAAAGTGTTTCGTATTTTGCGCATTAGAAGACTTCGTTTTCTATTTCATGTAAACATTGGAACTGACGCACGGATTGCACACCTCTAAACATTCAACCTTAAGCAGAAAATGTAAAAATATTTATGCCAAGAAAGTATGCGATCGTTAAAATCTCAGAGTTCCTGCAATACGATTGAGTAATCTAATACACCTGCGGTTTATGTCCGAACTCTTGCATGCGTCGTCATAACTCACATTTGGACGTTGTTTCTGATGCTACCATTCTTTCCAATTTTATTGTCTTTAGGTAAGGAAGCTAGTTGTGTGATAAACACACGTCGTAGCAGGGATTGACGTGTTATTTACTTACCTTCATAGATCTGTCTTCGATAACTATTTTTGGATCCTCTATCACAAGAAGACACTTTAGAGCTACCTATTCGAGCCGATTTCCTAACACTGTGTATATACATAGCATTTTATTGGTAAAGGCAAAGCAATCGTGGATTCAACACTTGATCACAAAACACATTAGGAATGAGGGCACCTTAAAAATAGTTTCATTCAGATCCGCGCAGTGGTTGGTTTCTGTTTAAATATGTGAATTTCTACAAAAGAATTTATTATATGTACTCACCTTGGTTTCTATGGTGAAATATGTTTCTTATTTTTCATTGTAGTTTTTTTTTTGCCTGACTGACTGGTGTAACGAAAAATGTGTAATGTAGTTTACTATTGAATAAAAGAAAAAAAAACAAAACAGAATGATGTTTCGGAACCTAAACTGTAAAAAAAGAGAAACTTTGAAATCTCCTATAGGTCAGACGCAGCTTTAGAACAAAACATACCCGACAAAGACTGTCTACAATGTTATTTTGAACGCTTAGTTAATAAAAGTAATTGATATTGATTGTTGCGTAAAAACATCTTTATAGGTTCTTATTTCCCAAATCCATTTTTTTAAATAATTTAGCAACAGGCTTCGCACGATTAGTACATCCTCAGGTCAGAATTATATATCAGAGACGCTCAAATGTTAAATTTAGAAAATGTAAAAGTTATCAAACAATCCATCGAAACAAATAAAATTGGTGCTCGAGCCTTTTAATATGTTGATATGTGTGTGCCTTAATTAATACCTACTTTTTTAAATTATGTATAAAAAAAAACAAGTTTCCATATGGACATCTAGTTTTAAATTTCATTTATATTACATATTTAAAGATTTTATTTCCAAGCTTTACACTTTTTCTAAAATGAACCAAAATGAGTTCAGTTAATGTCCTGGGGAACTGCTAATTGAAGTTTTAGAGCGCAGTTGGAATATCCACACACTTTATAAATTCTGTCAATTAGTACACGTGCCGTCGTCACGAATCTGGTAAAATACATCTTGCCATATACAAAAAAAAACGAATCTCAAAAATAATAGAGCAGCAGGAATAGATGAGATTAAAAGAAGTAGGCGAACATGTTAGAGAAATAATACACAAGCTAATAAGAAGAATATGGATAGAGGAAAAGATGTCAGATGAATGGAGGACGGGTATATATTGGGTAATAATCGCAATTTATAAAAAAGAGGTGCCCTTAATTGTTCTAATTACCGAGGAATAACATTGTTGAATATTGCCTATGAGGTCCTGACAACAGTAATAAATAACAGATTGGGGAAGTACATAGAACGAGAGGGATTTATGAGGGCAAAGCCAACCATCGTACCATCAACCTAGTACATATCGTGACTCTGATAATGGAAAAGTGTCATTTAGTAGTACATAGTAGGAAAAATTTGAATTTGACAGGGGAGTGAGGCAGGGCGACACTTTAGGGCAGGTCTGTTTAACATTACGTTGGAGGGAATCATGAGGAAGATCGGAGTAAAGGCTAATGATAATTTAAAGGCAAACCCAGGTATGGGCTTATGTTGATGATATCTCTTTTATTGCACGGAGTGAGAGTTGCCTGCAGAAATGCTTGATAACATTAGCAAAAGCAGCAGAGAAAAGAGATGCATAAATTAATTAAAGCTAAAATCAAAGTAATGATATTCTCAAGAGAAAAGAAAAGCTCCTAGAAAAAAATGAATATAGAACATTACGAATTTGAAGTAGTAGATACCTTTAGGTACATATTTTGGTGTGAACTTGCAAAAGAACAATGACAGATCCGCACAGTAAAAAGAAATTCTGTAATAATGCAGTAATAATCCTGTTTTATTTTACAGTATTATTACTGTAAGGAAATTTTTGCAGGAAAATTGCTGAAGCTTTATAATTTCTGACAGCGTTTAAATACACAGCGATCATACTGTGATATTAAGGGTAAGTGGGAGAAACATGATGACGCGATACTGTAAATTTACAGTTATACTGAAATTTTCACTATCATCTGTAAAATTACAGTAGTTTTCATGGCGGACAATTAGCAGGAATACTACTGTGTAATTTTTTTTACTGTGCGCAGAAGTATCGCAGAGAATACAGGCGGGGCACAGAGCATACTACAGATACAAAGAATACATACACAGTAAAAAGTTAAGCAGTAAAACAAAAATAAGGATATATAAAGCAGCAATAAAATCGGCAGCCATTTATAATGCAGAATCAGTGAATCTAATGAACAGAGACGAAGAAAAATTCAGAATTTTTGAAAGAAAGGGTTTGAACCGACTGTATGTACCAGTTAAAACAAGTGATGGTGATATAAGAAGACTAATGAACTATGAAATAACGAATTTAGAATGGTGAAAGCATAAAGAATGAGATACATACTATACAGGAAAAAAGGAAGACAACGCAAAGAATAACTGAATGGAAACCGATTGAAAATAGAAACAGAAGCAGGCCAAAATCAAGATGGGAGCATCGGGTTTCTAAAGATTTGAACAGTATGAGAATCACGTAAAAAATGCAAATAGATATTTGAAAAAGTTCTAAACATAGGACCGAAATATAATGAAAGAAACACAATAAAATGCTCCTAGTAAACTAATAGTTTTGCACAAAAGACCGAGATTATCCAATCTAATACATTTAAAAGTAGATAATGCTGGATTTCTGTGATTTCTGGGAGGATTTATAATTCTTCTGATACATTCACTTATCTTACTTTTTACGGTTTGCTTGAAGAATTAAGAAAAACATCTCATTTTATAAAACAATCCGGGTGTTGTCAGTATGGCACGTGTCTGCACGGTTTTGTAATTCTACGAAAGATGTCGCTTCAATATTTTTATTTTCATACTACTAATTCCTACCCAATAATGAAAGACCCTTTTCATTTACATACGGATTATAAAATACATAAATAGTTTCAATACTGTTATTTGTCATATAGTTATTTTCTTTTGAGGGAGGGGAAGAGAGGGAGTAATGCACATGGGACTATTGCCAAACTTCGCTCCTAATCAACATTACGTCCCCGGAAAAAAATCGAATATCGTAATTGACGAGAGTGAAATTTGAACTCTGGATTCCTTACTGATAGCCAAGCGTGTAAGCCACTGGACTATCAGCCAGGCTTTGCTAATTAATTAACAACTAATAGTTTATTAATAAGCAGAGCAAGGACGTTCCTGTACGCGGCGTACGTTACACTTACCAATACAAATGCTCCTAGTGGAATTCTATTCAAGACTACTAATTCGCAAAATAATTTATGATATCTAGCCAATTATTCGAGGCGCGTTTTCCTTTGGATTAATAATGTAATTGTCTTCATTTATGTGTCTTCAGTAATGAGTATAGGTCTTAACTTTAGCTACGCACTCTTTGCGCCTACAAGTAACCCTAAACTTTTATGATATATTAAATGCATTCGATGGTTTCCTGATATATCACTGTTAAATCTACCATCTACAACACACAAGTACACGTCTGAAATTCCTTCATCTTCTTTGAAACGGCATTAATCTTCGCAAAACTTCCTACTACGTAAACTAACCCTCGCGAATGTATCTCTGTAGAAGTGAAAATACAATTATAAAACTGTACAATTACTGCTGTGAATTTAAATTTTGTTATGTAAATTTGCTTTAAATGTTAGCCACACATTCCAAAGGTAAATTTGCTGATAACAGCAAGCAATTTTAAAAACTACCTTATTATACTATAATTCTTGCAATTGCATTCATTTCTCTTTCAGTGTACTATATGATTTTCAAGAAAATATGAAAATAATATTTGAACAATACTTGAACAAAATATAAAATGGTTTTAACTGCCATACATTTTGTTGAAGAGTTTCGATCAGAAAGCAATTGTTCTGAAAAAATTGCGAGTTGAGATCAATTTGTTCTCCGAATTTCAGTCGTATTCTGTGAGCTTTATACTAGGCTCACTGCGGTGAAAACTTTTTCGTGCCAGTACCCAATACCCGTGCGTATATGTGATATATGTACACGCACCTAAAACCACCGTATGTCGTCGATACATGCATTATATGTATACGAGATCTACGCATGTTTGTATATGAGGATAACTCGAAAAGAATCATTCGGACAGCTGTGGCATTTTTCAGGGAGGGGTATAAGAAAGGTAATAGTTGTTAACGTGTGCCCGGCCGGCTTCGAAACGAACCTCGCTCAGCTCAGATCTTCAGCTACTTTAGCGTGGGTCAGTAGTAAGTCATGGTGCACGGATCGCATAAACAGTGTACATTACGTGCTGTAAACATCACCTACGGTTAAAGTTGTTTTCGTTGCACTTATCGGTTTTGTTTACCGGAAAAAAAAAGTGATGGCAGAAGAGAATCAGGATACTTGAAGTGGTGCGATTTACGAAAAATGAAATATTGAGGCTTATGATGGTTATTTATTAAATCGTCCCAATAATGCATAAGGTAAATTATTTTGTGGTTGATAGAATATCGATTATAATTATAGTGCATGACTTAGTCAAAATTTTCTCATCAATTACATTATACAATTTTAAGCATTTTGGACCAATAATGAACTACACAAAATCGTGTTGGAATAACAATAATAAATAACTTATTTGCAACAATATTTACTTTAAGGCAGGTGATTTTTAATAAAAATCAACAAAATATTTTCTCACAGTTTTTCCTTATTTCCCATTGCAGAAAAAGATTATTTGGAATATCTACTTCCGAACACTGTCTATGAAAATTTACATTATTTAATACCGGCACTCTATTATCTATTAATGAGCATAATGACAACAATAGCAATTTTATAATATAAACATTTGTGATGCTTCTGACCAGATAAGGTATTCTGGAGTTTGCCTTGTTTGTGACCTGAATTGCTCTTCTAGAATTATAATTTCTGTCACTTGACACAGTACAGATGACCTATAAATAATCAGTGGGTGTCTTTTCTACCCGATTTATATTGGTAAAAGATTTTGTTTTTAACGCTTCTTTCTGAAGATATTCTAAACAGCTTTGGCATTAGACGTAATTTTAACGGTAATTAAATTTTAAAAATAATTATTGGATAACAGTATTCCAATAATTTAACCAATCAAAATTTCTTTTAAAGCATTGTTTTTCGATCTTTCTTATTTATTTTTAGGCTTGAATATAAAGAAACGACTAGAACAATTGCTTGTGCCTGAAATCTCAAACAATGAGAAACGAAACAAGGATATTTTTATATTTTTTCGGCAATTTTTTTTTAATTTTCGCACCCAAGTACCTATATATAAAAAATACTTATAATATATATATATTTATAATATTCACAGCGTATAATTTAAGAGTACCTATATAAATCGAAATATGTAGCAAAAAATTGCAATTACCTTTAAGCCCGTCATTCCTGTTGCCTCATTATATTCATGTCCAAGCTTCCACTCAATTGCGTAATACTTAGGAAACCTATTATTAAACAGAATTACACGTCAAAGAACTTGCCATCTATTTCACTTTAAGTTATGTCCTGACCTTCGACGCTCCGCTTCTATACATTAAAAAATAGCTTTGTTTATATTGTGGTTGGATTCATATTTTATACAATGGTAATAGAGTCAAATTATCTAGAGGGGCATATCTGTACGTCATCATGCACTTCACGTCATTTTCGTTAGGTAAATAATTGATTGCAGTAGCTTTTGAGAATAGCATATTTGTGCACTTTTCTAAATAATTGGAGTCTACATATTAAATATACAGAGTAAGTTTTTAAAATAGTCTAAAAGAAGGAAATTGCAGAGAATTACTTCACTAAGAAAAGTTAACAAATAAGTCCATTGCAACATCGTTTTTTTTTTAATACAAATTAAGAGATCTCAAAATTTATTTATAAATACATTTATTTATTTGCCAGAGCACAAAACAAAAATATTTTCTTCAGTGACTGCATATTTTCAATTCCTTGAACCTAGTCAGACTTCTAAATTAAATCTTAAAGACATCAGGTTTGGAAGGGACCTATCTGGATGTCCTGCATGGAATTTAACACACGCATTAATGCAACCCTTGTGAATTTCCTGGTTCATCTAGATTCAGATGAATAAGCAAGTGATTTTAATGAAAGGTTCAAACGTAGTAGCTTTTGTCGAACAGTACTATAACATTTCCTTTTCTACATACAATTTTTATGTATTTTCGGAAGCCTACATTAGCGGATTAACGCTGTTGATTATTGTAGCCTTTTTTTAACCGATTTCCTTAAAATCGTTCTTTAAGCTGCTCCTCAAACTTGTTTAATACTATTTTGTACTCAGGATTTTTAAATCTCTTAAATTAGGGTAAAAAATAAGGCCATTAATAAAAATATTATTTCAGCAACTATAAGGATATCTGGTAACACTCCAATGGAATTATTTGTCAATTTTTCTAACTCCAGTATTTCTCTACAATTTTAGAAGCACCAATAGTCTATTATTTCAAACAAAAGAGTTGATTAAAAAAAATATGGTTAAAAAAATTCTTTTTACTAATTGCTATAAAACCTGCTCTTCCAACAAAAGAATGTATAACTTTTTTTATTAAGAATTTTAAGATATCTCAAATTATGTTAAAAAAAAGTTTTACCGTTTACAAAAATATTACATCTGTAGCTATTAGGACATCTGGTAACACTGCAATATTGTTTGTTAAGTTTTCTTGCTTAAATAATTTTCTACAACTGTGATTTTGGTGATGATATAAATCTATTACTTCAGAGAAGACGTTTTCTTTCTTTTGTGTGAAAGCACTTTGTCAAAAATTAACTTCATAGTCAAATATATTGTATACGCACAATAACAACACCAATCATAATCGGTTATAGTCTTATGATATTTCTTGAATTATAGATTTTTTTTCTATTCTACTTTCTATATATATTCTATATATCTAAATAATTGTATCATAACGCTAATAATTATAACAAGGTAACATACCTAATTCCTATGTTATGGGTATTCACCTATTTATTTAAAGTTCAATGTTTATAAGTGTATTTTTTCAATTTGACATATATTTACTACTTGCGCATGATTCTTCATGGATGGTGACACAACTTCCACCACTTTCATTGACAAAAAAAACATTTTATCTCACAGCTAATAACCATTCATTATTATTACTTATCATAAATTATTATTAGCGATTGTTCTCCATCAATTGAGCTTGCTCTATACATGCTCTTGTTCGAGTTATCAATTATTAGTCAAACAAGTGAGGTCATTATTGTGGCATCTAATATACTCATAAGTCTCTTTTCCATAATTTTTTTTATTTGATGATTAATTTTAATTATTTTTTTTATCTAAGAGATTTACGTAAAGAACTTAATATTAATTACACTGGTTATGAATGTTCACTTATTGAAGAAAATCATTTATGAAGCTTTGCGGACAATATACTACAAACTTTGGAATGATGTGGTATTTTCTGTTTGTCAACGTTTCTGTTATTTGTACAGTGGGATTTGAAAACATTCGCTACATCGTTTGGATGACACGAAGACTAATTGATTTGCTTATATAGGAATAAGTGAAAATAATAAGAAAAGAAAAATCTTAAGGTGTATAGAACGTATCTTAAAGAAAGAGGTTTCTGAAAATTAATAGAAAAGCCTGACCATGAATTACAGTGCACTGAAACAAGAACTATTTTGTGCTTTTCTTAAATTTATTAAGATGGAGCGGATAGGTATAGGTGTAAAAAAACACTAAAAAAAAATCATTAACAGAGTAACAAGATATCCTATGCAAATAAATTTTTACACTTCGCTTAAAACTATTAAGGTATTAGAATGTTAATTAATTATTTTAATTAATTTATTAAATAATTTACATCCTATATAGGAACGACAATTTTTTTAAAAAAGAGGTGGTTCTATGGATCGGAGGTAGCATGTAATTCTCTTGTCTGGTATTGTAGTCATGTAAAATATCAGATGAAAATCCAGATTTATACTTAAAAACAAAACAAAGCACTTCAAGTATATAAATATCATACATTGTGTGAATTTTCTGTACCTTAAATAGGCTCGTTTCTGCAATAGGAACATACGATTTGCCGGACTCACAATGTATAATATCCCAAAGGATAATTTCGATTGAAAAACCGAAAAATAGTAAATTTTGAGTGCATGCGTATTGTATTGCAAGATCGTTTCAGATTATAGAGGGTATAACATAATCGAGCTAACTAGCCGAATAACGGATCAATATTCCGTTTTAAGTTTTCATCAATGATTACTGTAAGTAATTTAAAAGAGTTACTCAATTTCATGGTTAAATCACACAGGTCGATGGTTTGAATTTTATATTTTTTACTATTGCGGAATAGAATGCACTGGAATTTATCATTGTTGATTATTAATTTATTGTTCCCAAGGCAATCAGACTCGCCTGTTTCCAATAGTTTGTGAAGAGAATTTAGCCGATAGAGATAAAGGAAGATCATTTATAAATATTAAAAGAAGTGTAGGTCCCAGCACAGATCACTGCGGTATCCCACATTCAACAGTGCGCAAACCAGAAGAATACCCGTTGATAATTACTTTTTGTTTACGATTAATTAGATAGCTCTGAAACCACTTTAAGAAAATTCCTCTAATACCATAGCTATATAATTTACCAAGTACTAATCTGTGATCAACATTGTAAAATGCTGTAGACAAGTCAATAAGCATTGCTAGGCAAAGGGCATTGGAATCAATATCATGAGAAATTTGATCTATAAATTTTGTGTAATGCAGTATTCACAGAGCGACCCGCAAGGAACACATGCTGGTAATCACTAAAATGTGAAAATTATTGAAATAAGAAAGTAACATTTCATTCACTAACGATTCATATAATTTAGAGAAAATAGGCAGAATATTAATCGGACTATAATTATCAAGGCAATTTGGATCACCTTTTTTAGAGATGGGCATAACATTTGCTATTTTTAAAATCTCAGGGAAAACTCACTGCTCAAAAGAATAATTTATTAAGTAGCAGAGTGGTGCTAAGAAAATATTTGCACACCTTTAAATAATAAATGAGGAAATTGAGTCGTGTCCAGCAACCATAGAATTCTCGTTTGCAGATATGAACTCGGTTTAATTGTATTCCTATACTTCTTTTTCTAAACAGACAGTATATCCCTATTATGCCTAGATTAATAGAATAACTATATCACCTTATTTCGTTGGAACAAATTCTAATAATTCAGTGAAGGGACATACCCATTAATATTTAAAATCTTTTGTTTTCTGATTTAATTGTTGTGGTTTCCAGATTTTTATCTATTGAGTTTGGCTGTATTTATTATAAGGAGTACAGCGATTTCTAGAATACAAAAGCCTATTTGCTGCCTCATCGTTGTTATTATCTGTATCAACTCTTTTCCCATACTTAACTTTTTAGTATTTAGTGTAACCGATTAATTAGAACTTTCATAAATGGTCGGATACATATGGATGTATACACTTTGTTGTTAATATTAACAATACACTAAAAACATTTAGAACCTGTGGTACTTCACTACTGAAACTTTTTAATTCATAAAGAGCAAATTACATATTTGGGTTTCGGAGAAAGTTTAGGTATTGTTTCGAAATTCTATTCTTCTCACTAATAAATTACGTAGGTATATATTTTATATTTTACTTAACGTTGTACACAATGTACCGTTTACAAATTAACACAAATAATTTTGCGTGCGTCGAAATGTAGGTTAGGAACTTCGAAATGGGCATTTGCTTTTGTGATTTATGTCTTGTTCGTAGATTTTAAATACTCCTACGTCATTATATCTGTACAATGTGTATATACATACGTGCACGTACATATTGGTGGAATGACAAACAAAAGGACAATGTCTCTACGATATACAAGTAGTATCATACGTTCATGTCAACACGAGAACGCCATTATGTTATTGTACAATACAATCAGATTCATAATTACCTATTCCAGACGAGACAGACGTGCCTTGAACTCCTCATTTCCATTCGAACTTCGTAGTCTGCCACTGCATTTAATATTCTATAACTATTTGATGAAATAATTTACGACGTACAATGTATATTATATTCCGGTAATTTAATTCAAAATTACTACTTATGTATACTAGAGCCTCAAAGAGGTGTCGATATAAATTTCAGTTGCTTTTATTATGCTATTTCTAGTGTCATTGTCTTTTGATAAGGTACATGTTTTAAAGACAGGGTAAAGTCATTTTCAATGGGTTTCGGGAACCTGTTAGACTTAAAAGCAATTGTATGTAGGCATAATCAACAGACCTTAGCGGAAGATGGTGTACATAAAGAGCTATTAAGTATTTGAAATCGCATGAACTTTTTGTATTTCTATTGTTTAATTATTCCTGTTTGAGTGAACTCATAATTCGGTAACATTAGGAATTCAAAATAGTTTTTACAAAATTAATTACTGCGGAATATTTTTGTGTAGGTATAGTTCCTTTTGAAAGTTGAGCTTTTATCATTGTTACTTACATGCTTACTTACAAGCGCCAGTCTAGATATAGAATCTCCGTAGTATATAGTAAATTATTAATACATTTTTTTTTCACAATATTTACTTAAATTTTTTTATGCAAAATTTAGGATGTTGAGTTGATTTATTTTGTTTTTTACCAATATATCCAGATTAGGACTCCAATTTAGGTTTTCGTTCATAGTGATACCCAGAAAAGTTACTGAAGTACTTTGAGTTAAGTTGTTATATATCCGGAAAATCCCAATTTCTAAGTTAGATTTTTTTTGTATAAAATATTATAACTTTAGTCTAAGTCAAGGGCCTTCAAGACCTGTAGTGTTGAGTTATTATTATTATATTTAATAATTGACCATTTTCAAAACTTCATGGCCTCATTTTATGCGATATTTGTTTTACTTGATTTTTTAAAATGAGTAAATCTTTAGCTATAAATAGGTAAAAAGGATACAGCTATAGTTAAACTCGTCTTTACACTTTTAAATATTTTTAGCCGTCCCTATTCTCCTTAAATATTTTTTTTTCACAGCTTTGCACTAGACCTTGACTAACTTTACTACAAAAATTATGCAGTATCGTCAGATCCTTAAAGATTTATGTAAAAATTAGAACAGAGTTTTAAGAGGCAGTTAGTTCTAAGTAACAAACGCATTCATACTCATATAAACTAAAATTAACAAAGAAAATATATGAAGAAAACCGAACAATAACAGATATTAGTTCTGGTTTCTTAGTATGGAATCTTAGGATTCGGATATTCAGATCCTAAATTTTATACAAACCTACTTTCTAATAACTTTAGATGTCTTTTGTCTTTTTGTCTATTATGTGTGATTAAAGGACATATTGTGTTTATTTGTGCAAAAGAATCGTAGGTGTATACCAACATCTTTTGTAAGGTTTCGTAAGTAATTGTTTCTCAATAATACGAAATAAATACTTGAATTGATTCTATAAAAAATAAAAATTTCTAAAAGCCAGAATTATCATCAGGGACTTTCTTTAATTGCTTAATACAGAACAATCAATGAACGGTATTGTGTTCAAGATACAATAGATAATAGGAAGAAAATGCCAACAGGTATATTGACCTCATATAATACGTATACCATCATCGATAAAAGACAAAACCAGCCATTATTGCAAATACCCCAGTGAAGGAGGAAAGAAAAATTTCAGTAATATATTTGTTAGTGGACTACATGCACATTTTTTTTAAATTATGCACTGAAAATGCTATTTTAACATCAGGATCTTTTTAAAAACATTTCTTTCCATTTATTTTACCGCATAGTGGTTACATAAATGATTAATATTTATCATCTTCATTTCTTTCAGTGCAAAAAGCTTATGTGCAAATTCATGTACATCATGACGATTATTTACCATACTCGCATGCGCATTTACCTGAATTTTACATTATTTTTAATGTATGCATAATATATGTATAATTTATTATAACCTGAAAACAAAAAATACTATTTTCTTAAGTTATGACAAATTTAATGGTCAATGAACTAGCGCAAAAAAGCTATAAACATCTTAGAAACTACTTTAAACACACTAAAACATCTATAAACAATAAAAAAAAGAAATGTTTCAACAGCGTTTCATTGGAGTTTGACAATAATCCAAAAAGTTCAAGCGCCTTTTATCGAATCATTTCTAAAATTAGGATCGCTGTCTATTAGCAAAATAAAATTGTCGTGATTGCATATAAAGGATCTGCCGAAAATAAACTGTTCTTGTGCTGTTTTAAAAAGAAACCACTACTGTTGTATTTTTACCACTTTAGTACATAAAATTGTAAATTTGCTATAGTTTAATCGGTTTCCCAGTTATAGTAGATTGAAGTAATCTATTTGTTTGAATTTAACCCTGAATACATAGATCATAAATTTTCTAATAGTTATTCCTTGGAATATTTTCCTTTGAAGTTATACAATAAGATGAATAGACAATATTACAGATGTATGTGTCCATTGTCAGATAATGAGCGTACTATAGCATGAAGGTTAGCAATTACAGAACCTTGAGTCAATAAGAAAAGCATATAATCATGTGCTCCGCTTATTTTTAACGTCTGAAAAATGGCTGTTGTCTCTTTTGAGGTAGTCATCGTTCCGTTTATGCATTTTACAAATGCTAGGATGTTTATTTTCGGTAATCAAGCAACTTTTATTGCGTTAATATAGTTTACCAGATCTTTGTTGCTTCCGTCGAATACCTCCTGTATATTTCGAGTTTACTTTATCAAAGTTTAATGGCTCTTTGAACTGTAAAGGCAGCTGAGTTTATAATTAAGCCGATTATTAATAGAAATTGACTTACCTAGTTCCAGATGTAGTTTCATTGGCGCCCACGGATTACAATTGCTTCTTTGTTTCTCTTGTAAATGGTAGTTATATTTAGTAACAGTGGTGGGAAATATCGCGAAGACACATGCTTATAAATATTGATTTTATAATTTAATTATCAAAATTTTTAGTTTGTTTTTTGTTTAAATATACATTTTAACCCTTAATATTTGCCGATTCTCTACAAGAACCTGAATTCTGTAAGAGGCGTTTACTGATGGATGTCCTTCAAACGTTTAAGATTTTCTTCCGGATACGATTTGCCCCTTTCAATGCTGGAATTTTAAGTAAAGATTATGTTATCTTCCATTTCCGGTATCCAAACAATGCTAAAATGATTTTTATGATCCTTATCTTGTCAAGGAACTATTGAAACAACAAAACTGCATACAAATTGTTGTTTATTGGTTCTTGGAAATTTTACTGTAACTTTATACTACCTTGTGCTATGCTACCCGCATTTTAATCTAATCTTTACCATTACAACTGCAATACGGAAATGAGTGCATTTGTGGTCTATTCTATAGGAGAATAGAAGGATAGACTTACGCCTACCTAGGCGAAGTCAATTTTAGGAGTTTTGGGTTTTATTGTTTTATAACAGAGGTATTGTGCTTGGCTACAAACCAACCTAGCCTGTTACGCTAATGAAAGGTGTGAATGCTGTTTATCCATTAACGCTGCACGCTGTCTCAGTCATTAAATATGTTTACTTGTTTAGGATCTGTTTGTAGTAGCTGATTAATTTAGTAATCGCTTTTAGCTCAATAGTTTCGGTATATCAGTTACGATATAAATATGATGAATAGGGGTTAACAATTAATTTTTTTAGAGGTTAGTGTGCAAACTATACAAGATTGCAGCCATTGGGTAGATGGGCGAGGTCAACTGAGATTAGTTTATTTAAATTGTCAAACTTAAATAAAGAAAAAACCAGGTTGAATTATATTTTATTCGATAAGAAACAGTGCAATATTATTTGAAATTCACTGGAAAAAAATTACCTTTCTTACTTTAAGCTAATTGTTTGAACTTGCAGCTTGTCATTAAGTCACTGGATAGTTAATGCTGCATTCAGATCGAAATTTTCACGGATTTATATGCATATTGAGGTAAATATTGTAGAAGAGTTAATGAGTATTATCATGAAAGATAAATTTTATCCAGAATTCTTGGCAATGAACCTGTGATATATATGTCATTTTCTTCCACCTGCAAAGCAGCTTTACTATTGTTGAAAACATTTCTAACTTTATTGATCCATTTACTATAGTCTGCAGAGAATAATATAGTAATAATATTCATATTTCTGTCGGTAAATCATTTCTTAAAGTGCCATTTAAAATATTTCACGAGGGTCTTGTCTATCTGGTTATTACTGCTCATTATATACATATACAGAAGCTGAAGTGAACTTATTACCGCTACACGAGCTTTTATTTCGTTGAAGTTTAGAGAGAACAGAATTTCTGTTAAAAAAGTGATAGTGTAGCCGCACTTTTAGTTTCACTTAGAAAACATCGAAATCTTTTGAAGAAGCCTGATTAAAATTTGTTGCAATTTCTTGTTGCATCATATTGAGCATGAACTTAGTCAAATAATACGTTACTTCAGTGATGATTTAGCACGTAGACAACTCATTATGTTGATAACTTCTATAATATTCTCTAAATTGGATAGCACGGTATAGTTTGGTGTAGATACAATGACGGGAAATCGAATGGCGTTTATTAGCTTGACACGATGCTCAACCATTGATCTAATGATTTGCTATTTCTGACCATTTCTGGCGCATCATCTATGGACTATTGCTAAGTTGTTTCTAGTTTAATCTATCTTTTTCAACACACTGCATTACCACTTTCAACATTATTTCTTTTGTGGGTCCGACAAAAGGCGGAAAAATAAATAATTCAAAGAATTTCTTTAGTTATGTCCAAATAATGTATAAAAGTAATCAATTACCCGATGTCTGTAAAAATGCACGATTCATCCGCAGCTAAGATAGGCGATAACAGATATTTTACACCAAAACGCCTTTCTTTTGTTAGGATATGTATACTTCTTGCGTTAGTAGCAGAAGCTTAGCTATATATGAGCTAAGATGTAAAGCTCTTTCCCTTAAAAACCTTCTTCTACTAGATGATATACTTATTCACAATTAAAATAAACTGTAAAAAAAATAATAAACAGAAATGAGCGAGAGAATCCCCACAATATAACAAAATCTTACCAATTTCTCTTTCTAGTCAATTTATTTACCGAAATAACTAATCCCATATCCGGAGTATTATAAAGCATTAATATATTTACGGTGAATTAGCATGTTGTTAAAACATTTTACTAGCAATTGAAGAGATATAAGGATCGAGGAGGGATTTGCTTATTTGCAAAAGCATTCAGAATATTTGGCAAAACAGCGAAGTCAAAAATTAGTTATTAAAAACGAAAGACAGGAGAATTAAACGATTAGTTCTTGATGAAAAAATTTCTGATCTAAAGCTTTACTTCAAGTGTACCATCAGTGCTTATACAGTGACCGGCATAAATATTGCAACATATGGGAATTTTTTTTATTATTAAAATATACTAAAACTTTTTTGGGGGATAGGTTGTGCATGTCTAGAAACCCCAAAATTTATTTTGACACACGTCACGTGACCACTAGTATGGCGGTAAATTTGAAAAATATGCCGTGAATCTACAAAAAGTGGGGTTAGATGACAGGATATCTAAAAAAGTTATTTGAAAAAGTTGCTTGGAATTCAATTCTGAGGCCACATGCAAATTTTTGTAAACATATTTGAAAAAAAAATGAAAATCACAATTTTTCCAAATATTGTTTCATTGAATTACATATTTCCATTTTTTTGGCTCTTAGCAGCTCAACTGCAGTAGTATTTCTGAATTTGGTTGATACTCAAACAGTTTTCTCAATTTTTGCATAATTAACATAGCGAAAACTGAAAAGTACGATTTCAGTGTGACAATTGTTGTTGCAAAGGACTGTATCTACTAGTAATAAATAAAATTTTACAAACATTTTCTCTCTAAACCACTTAGCAAACATTACTTTTATTGAAGATTGTCACATTTTCTTTTTGTTTTTGCGTTAAAGTGAAATCGGTAGTCCAAAACTCATAACACTAAACATCTAAGCCCTCACAATGTTATTGCATGCACCGAAGGTATTTATGTAGGTTTCAAAATTACAAAACTCAGTAGAAATAAATAAACAGTATTTTTAGCTAATGATAGGAATACTTAATAAGCGAAAACATTTAAACAATAATTAATAGTAATGAACAACTAAGAAATGAAACTCTAAAAATGCACACCTACTTGTTAGACATACATATCCTTTTGTTTCTTCTAAGTAAGGTAGGCTTTGAAATTAAGAACACCAAAATAATGTAGTAAACTGTTTTAATTTTTTAGCAAATAAGCAATTACTTACTACCATTTTTATTTTACCTATTGTTTATTATTCGTTGTTCTCCAATTTCAAAATCTACTTTAAAACCTTCGGTGTGTGCATGTAGCAGTATACAGAGTATTTCACGTAATTGGTTCATTAAAAGTTTATGTTCTATTATTTACTTATATTTGAGATTTTGGCACCAGTATCTGTTCGATTAGAACTATAAATGCAAAATACCTTAACCAAAATATCACTTCCGGTTGACCGGAAATGGATGTCAACTTTGTTATTTTAAATAGAATAATATAATTTTTTATTCATTTTTAGATTCTACAACTATAAATATGTAATTTTTCATTAGCTATTGCTATAGCTACATGTTGCCGTTTTTGAGTTATTTAAGTTTCTCTTTTTCTTTTAGTAATAATCATTGCTTCATTGAGAAATTAATATCCCGGTTAATACTGCAAGTAGAGACTCCAAATTTGCTATGTTATTAATGTAGATATTACTCTAAGAAACGGTAAGCACACTTTACATTCTAACATACAGGGCATTCAAAACTGAGGAACAAAGTGACATATTTTCAAATGCAGAAAACTCATTTTTTTTAAATAGGACACCCTGTATTTTAATTCGGAATTAGGAAGTAAATATCATCCCCTATCACTTTATATCAGCATTCCCTATACCTATCTTTAATAGATTTTAAGATATGAGCGACTTTTTGTTAAACAAGCGGGCTCATTTATATAGCTATTAGCTGTGCGCCGTAGTACTAGAAAACTTAGCTTTGCCAGGCCATTGCAATGGTACAGCATTACAAGGAGTAGGTAACGTGAATTCACACGTTACTTCCTCCTCTTGGTATAGAATCTGGAAATGCCGTCATTTGCACAGGCCTGTGTTATTCTTATGCCTATTTACTCTATAATGACCGGTCAACAAATATAAGTATAATTTTGATAATCTTCGTCTTTACATAGTAGCTCTGTCAATTCTGGCCTTTCTACCTTTAGGAATTCTGTCTACATTTGTTCTGGTTACTTTGCCATGTCTTCCTGGACGCATTACGTATCCATTCATTGCCGAAGGAAAGACTAGGTCCAGCTAATAATCTTAACGAGTCTGGCCTGAGTGACTGAGAAATGTTTTTTTTTTTTTTGGGTATCCACCTCATGTAGGGCGCTTACGCTGTTCCAAACACCGTCATGTCCCTACTAAAGCTAATTGAAAGGACTATTTTGGGGTTCCTTCCATACATCCTAAGGAAGTAAAGAAGCAATGATTGAAATTAGTAGGATTTGTAAAGAAATACAAAATGATTTAACTCGTAGTTTTTATAGTCAATTAATTTTTCTGGAAGTGTATCTAACATCAGGAATTTGAAAAAATAACAAAACTAATGTCAATAAAATTTAATTGTAGGGCCTTAAGTTTTTCCGAGGTAATAAGTCTATTGATAATTCTTGTTACAGTAGCAACAACAGAAAAAAATATAATCAAAACTTATCAAAAATTTCTTACCAAGTACGCTGATGCCAGAACGATTATCGCATTTAACCATATTTTCTATTGAAATCGAAGCACTTCAAAATCAACCGGCAAATGCGGAATATTTTATAAGCATTTTCGCCGAGAAAAAAATTCTTAGATTATCTTTGTAAATATTTATTATCTATATATTCAATTATACTTCTGATTAATAGCTTATTGTTAGTTAAAATAGGGGTTGGCAAGCGTTGAGAATTGTTTGGGTATACACACTCTAGATTTTTGGACCAATTTTAAAGTGCGTAGGCGTTTGACCGATTCCAAAAATTATAAAAAAATATTCCAACAGCTCTTAATTATAATATTTGCTTTTCTCGATTTTTTTCTTCTGTTTTTTAAATGTTTATTTAATAATTCCCTGGTGGGTGTCAAGTGGTGAACTCACTTGGCAGTTTATGATATAAAACCTACCGATCTTACGCCGCTGATTAGTAGACACTGATGTTAGAATACCTCAAACATTCCCAAATAACTTTTTTTTGTATTCTCAAACTAAGTATTTTTTGTGATAAACATCCTTTCTTCAAATATGTCTCTATGTGTGCTTTATTGATAATTAACCAACCTATGCGGCCATTTCACAGCCTACAAATACGTCAGTTATGTGAGTCAGTGTTGAGAAATAAAATATTTTATGAAATCTTGTAATCTGCTCCCACCATACTGCTGTTATTAAAAGAATAATTCATTTGAAGTATTTTACATATCCTGTTTCCTTTTTCACCCGCTCGTTCTATCAAAATTATTTATAAATTAGAAACATAACATTTAGAAAAAATATAGTAAATAATATCTATATAATACGTATAATTAATCTTAAATATCAATTACTTTTATAATAATTATATTGCAGCTTACGATTAATTATATTATTACTTGCTATATGTTTACAACTGAATCTGGAAAAACTATGAATTAAAAAAAAAAACAATACGCCCACTTCACCAATCCAAAAAGTGAATTTCCTTATTTAAAAAATCCTTAATTGGGTTTGTCTTACATCTTACTTTCCCACCCGCTGAGATTCAAAAACCAAATTTATTGTCCATTTCAGTGTTTACAAAAAAAAAAACCTTTCATGGTTTAAGAAGAAATAAATTCCTCCCCGTGGTGTGACAAAAAAATTATTAAACCATTTTTCTGTTAAAATGTCATTAGATTGTGTCGAACCTAAATTCTTGTAAGCTGAATAACGAATTAGAAATGTCTTAATCGTATGCTAATTATAGTGAGCTCGCATATTGAACTCGATTACAAATCGCAGAATCACGTAACCACATATTTTGGACGCCTTGATTCTTGCATATATTCATAGAGTTATCTAAAATATTATAAATCTTACCAAACTTGATTCTTTTTTTAACTCACAACACCTTATTTCATGGCAGTAGACTTTCTCCTGTCACTAATTTTGTTTTTAGTTGCCAGACGAAGAGAGTTTGGCGGCCACAGCGGGATACACCTTATCCATCAGTTTATTTTCACCGCCCCGGGCCGTATGTAAATGTCCGAATTCATTTATTCTCGTTTTGTATAGACTACTTGTCTCCCATAACGTCTCGAAGAACCTAAACGATCAGCACGCGTGTTATGCGTAGTAGAAAGATCGTGCTTCGTGTGAATAACTTAATTAAATTCCTGCGGGAATCGATTTGTGTAATTGTCGCTATAATGAAAGCCATAATAATGCTGGTACATAATGGAAATTTCATTTCGACCCACTTTTCGATTCTATTGTTCAATATCTTAAAAAGGAAAAGTATTGGAAATTGTAACACTTTGCTGTTCTCTATTGTTGTAGAGATAGATTTCTGCGACTTTATTTTACTGTTAAAAATGCAAGAATGTCAATCTAACGTTGTCTTGGGAAAATCTAGAGGATATACAGTTACAATTAACATACTAATGTTTATTTACTTTTATGCTGCCTTGGGGAGTTATCTATTTCTTGCGTAAAATAGAAATTCCAGTCTTTTAGTAGTGCTGGTAATTATTTTTTTCATCTGTAAGTTTTCAACTAGGACGGCATTGTTATTCACTTCTTGATTTTTGGAGCGCAGTTAAGCTACATAGGAGTGGTAGGCAGTATTTATTGTCTTTAGCAAATTAAAGAATACATTTATTTCTGAATATAATATTCGTGCTCTAATTCCAGCTATATTCTAAACTCTTCCGCAAAAGCTCACATTTTAGCATACTGTGAACGGGAAAGGTACTTTAGCTGAAGCGAAAACATTATTGTACACTGAGAAAAAAAATGCCTTGTCGTTAATAAATTATTCTTTTAAATAGTAGCAAAGAAATATTTATTAGGTCCTAAGGAAAGAATTATTTGAAATGAATAGTGATTTAGCTAGGATATTTCTTCCTTATGAAAAGGTATATCTTTGACTTTGACTTGAGGATAATAGATATTAGTCGCAAAGTAAAATTTATTTGCTTGGAATATCTAGAGCATATTTGGTTGAATAATTCTACAATTGATATTCAAATAAATATTTATTTAATTATAAGAAACGAAATTATTTGAAATTAATAAAGGATATTTTTAGTTTAATAATTTGTTTATTTTGACCAAACTAAATTATTTCATTAAGCATATTATATAAAGACTCTAGCTGTTGTCCACGGTATGGTTTCGCCCTCATAGATTTTCCGTTAATATAAAACTACAGGTGTTAACAAATTGACCAAAAGAACAGTCAAAACCATTGCACGCCAGTTGCGTCGTTGCCCCTTCTCATCGGAGGCTGATTCACGAAAATCAAGAGCCACCGCATGCAAAGGGGAGACTGTTTTGATAACAGTTCCCAAGGAATTTATATCTGGCAAGCAATAGATATATATTTGATAACTATGTCTGCTGCCCTTTGGAAATCTTATATTGAATGTAAAGAGCTAGTGTAGTGAAATAGAGAAATGAGAACTGCCATCTTCACGGCAATTCCTGTACTCATAGAATATATTTAATATATTTGCTAGTATAGGTCAGAAAACTTTGCTATTATATGTTTAGAATATCATGACGTGATGATTTAAGTAATACAATTTCCGTATAAAACTGAAATCACTTTTCCAGTAACTGTACTATTATTAATTATTTATTTATTTAAGGAAACAATTTAGTCGTTTCAAAGAAAGCAGCAACATCAACCTTAAGTTATTATATGTAATTCAAATAAACTTTCATATTGTGAAATATATTTTTTTTTTTAAGAAATGTATTTCTCTGCGGGAAATAATCTTTTTTCTCAGTGTATTGACGCAGCTGCAAATGCCTACTAAATTTTGAAAACTCGGAAACAAACGATTAAATAAGTTTCAGACCAAGCAGAACTTATTTCCGAAATATTAAATTCCAGTTCAATTTTTTTTTTGTATCATACCAATTGTCAACTCCATCCGTGGACACACTGTATATAAATTTTTGACAATTCTTTGGCACATTTTCAATTTCCATTTTCCGAGCTGCACGTTGACTAACTTGATATTGCATACACAGAGAGAAGTAATTTCTAGAATCAAGTAAGAATTTCTCAACTGAAGTACCTCTCGTTCTTATATATAAGCAAATGAATAATTTCTTGGACGAAGAAATTATTTTCTCCAATATCCCAAGAAATTAATTCCTTGTTTGAAGAAATTGAATGTCCTTAGACAAAGGAAAGCTGGTTACTTGAAACAAATAAAAAAACTGGTTTCAAGAATATTATGTATTTCATTCGAACTTATGAAAACTTTGAATTGAGAAAAAATAAAATTGATATAAAGCAGGCCTCTCCTTAAAATAAATGCAAAGCGAGCTTAATATTAGTTTGTCGTTTTCTAGTGGTAAACATCTAATACCTTTAAATCAAACGTTATTTTATTAAACATGAAAACGATATTTACTTGAACTTAAGGATTCCTTTCTTTAAATCAAGAAACAAAAATGGTGTTTTCATTCTTAAGGTTATCGCACATTAGCCCGCCACAGCACGGCACGGTGCGCCCCATCACAAAACCAATAGCATTGCGCTGAGCTATGTATGCTGGTATAATAGGCGCTTGTTCATTCATTTGCATTGTTTTAAGTCTATCCGTTTTTTTGACGGGGCGCACCGTACTGTTTTGTGACAGACTAATGTGCGATAACCTTTACTCTAGTACTGTTGGTTGCAAAAAACTGATTAAAGCTTCGTAAAAAGTAACTGAACTGTTGGATATTTTGAAAAAGCCAGCAGCATGACGAAATGTTACTCAATCGTTTGCAAACAGCAAGACCAAACCCAATATATTATTATAATTTTAATTATGCTGGCAGAGGACCCTATGCAGGATTAGTTGCTTGATAATAATTTTCGTTGGCTAAATATACATATTTGTACCTTATAATATACGTTGTGTCTTACATAGGATTTGTATTGTTACAATGTAACACCACATACTTTAAGGTAAAAACTCGAAATAAATTACAAGTATACATAGTTAACATATTAATAAAATTAGTTTATTTAAATTTTATTTTGTGAATTGTAAAATAATAGGTAAGGAAAAAAATACAAATCGAATAACTTTACAACTAAAAAGTATTTATTTAGATACTACATTTACAGTATATTACAGTATTTTATTGCGGTTTCTATTCCGCGCCAATGTACACACACTCAAAATGCCTTTATATTGAACCGAATATAAATTGTTCTTCAGACATATCTATTTATAAAAATATCCGTAACTATATATGTATATTTTTTTTATTTACTAGTATATATACGCATTATATTATAACAATACTTACCGTTATTCAAACCACTGTAAACAGGTGACACACAGGGCAAATATTATCGAAATACTGCGAAATATCTAATACCGAAATGCAAACCAGATCATACATCATAAAACCAAGTTTCAGCGTATATCAACCCCTCCACATTCCAACTTTTTTTTTCTATTCTAAATACAAGAAACTTATGTTACTTGCGTCAAGGAAATATCACTCAATATTAGAAAAATTCGTAAGAGAGTGAATTATTCCTTATAAAAATTATATGTACTTGTTTTAAAAGAGATAACATTTGCCACAAATAAATTTTGTTTTTATATTAGTAAAATTTCAAGAAAATAATTTATTATATTTAAGAACACCTGTTAACTCGGATCTAGTAAATTCTCTAAAATAAACAAAATACTATCTTACATTTAGTAAAAATGTGTAAGAACACAGATGTACTTGACAATAGAAAACGTTTTTCTGTGTGTACATATAACTCTATTAAAGCCGATATAGAATCACTTTTGATTTCTTTTAAAAAAGTAAGTGCTCTCACATCAAAACTATCTAAATTATAACTCATACAAAGGATTGTTGTTCTGGTTTCAAAACTTTAGCAACCATTACTATTAAAAATTTCATCACTGGAAATTTTGTTTCTGAAGTTAAAATTTTTGAAAACTGCAAGAGGATGAGTTATTTGCCGACCAAATAACATTCTACATACCAGTGCGATCACATATCTAGCAACAGTCTCGCATATACCCTACGATAAATTTAGTATTCACCAAAGAGCACGTATGCATTTTAGCAGGAAATCAACTTACGGATAGTTACGAAAAAATTAAATAAACAAATCCAAAATAGAAATGCACCCATAAATATCCTTAATTCGTAATTTTTCGACCAAAGTTAATAGGCGCCCACAGCGGATGCGTATTTGTTACGCAAGATCGGTATAGGTGAATATTTGCTCTGAATATGCAATGCTCATGCGGATTGCGTTGGTATGTATTACATGTGTACGCGAAGCGTAAACAAAACTTTCATTTTCACGGTAAAAATGAAATTCGGTGTCGGATTTCAACATGTCATTGACGATTAGACTGTTATATGATAAATCCATTTCTGGCCGGCTTTCCGCTAAAGTATTCCCGATCTAAATCCGTACTCCAAGGCTGAGAAGCAGGCATACGTTATATTTAAAAGCGATCTGCGAGAACTTAACCGTATGGACTTTGTTTGCTTTCAGTCTATAATGGATCCCTCGCCTGTCAACTGCAAGGATAAAAAAATGTTGTTCTTTTACGTGCTATCTCGTCATGACAATTATATATCGTGATAAAATTCGAGTGAGTACTCGATAACGTAAGTCGGAATGGTAAGTCAACAAAACTCTCGGAAGAAACGGGGCACAAGCAACGGTAATAAATCACCATCTGTTTTCTAAGATTACACAATTGGATAGGCAGGCATACATATCTCAAAGGCTTTCTATTTTTGTCAGAACCTGGCATATGGCTACAAGTATATAGGGCTATTAGAACTTGAGAGGTCGTAATATTGATGAACTAATTCCCGACCACTTACACTAATACCACTAATGTGAAGGCAAACATTTGGAAATAAAATAGGACACTAAACTTAAGAACTATGGATTTGCTTCAGACACAACAGAAACGTTTTTTTTTTTATTTCGTAGTGAAAAGAAGTTACAGAGTACTGGTAATTAATAAATTGAAGTATGTAAAGCTGATAACCACAATCTAATTTCGGGGATTCAGCAGTAGGTGCTCGCAAGTCCAAGTCTTTTGAGCTATTGTGGATGTAACAAGTAGCGAGCCAAACCTAAAAAGCTAATCCAGGTGGTGTGGAGTGGCCTTCAAAATACCACACGTGCCACATATGGAATTACTATTGTATATCGTTCCAAATTCACATTTAGTGCGGTGGAACCGTCTCTACCTATTTTGGTGATCGTTCTTTTGGATTAGATGGCATTTTCTTTTTCATAATTCCTTCTCCCTTGAGGAATCACCACACATGCAGATAAGAGAATAGAAATGTAAGTTTCTGCCTACCAAGCGTGTTTAGCATTCTTTCAAGGTCAGATACACATTCTTCAGTGTCGTGTCTCTGTGTTATTCCCGACTTCCTCCTAAGAGATCACGAGTTGAGATGTACGCCCTCTAAGGGCCGCACGCCAAACTCTCACTCAGTCAGCGACCGCGGCGTAAGTCGGTAATTTAATAACTGCCGTACACCTTTCATTAAGGTTTGCTATCTGTTCGTTTTTACAATAATTGCAGACATTGTTACTAATGAAGAAAGCAGTATTTAATATTATATTGCGTTCATATCGTCCATAATTTTATTAAAATTGTCCTTAAAAATAATAATACATATACTTATATATTCGTTCATACCAAGTATTATCCATGGAATAATGTGCTGTGATTTATTATAATTATGATGGCTAATTTATTTCACTAATGAATCTTGTTATTAGTGAATCAAATATTGTAAATAATATTTCATCATAACAATGACACATTACGTTTCGTCGATGAAAATTCACTCAATGCGTGTTGTTTGTTTATATTGTAATATTTTTCTCAGTGCAGAGGCACGTGATTCAACAAGTGCATTCAAAATATTACTGCGCAAGACAAATACTTCCTTTTGTTGATACTTTATTGATATAATGAACGTTTTCATTTAACCTGTCAATATACTGCTATGGTTAGACAACCCGCGTTACCGCTAAGTGTATTTTAAGTTGCATAGTTTTATTGTTATGATTACTCCGTTCGTTTGTTTTCAATGTACCGAGAATTTTCACGATAATTTTGTTTTGTATAAATTTTAGTTTAGGAGTTAATTGTATGATTTAATTAATTAAGTGTTAAGTTTTTTTAAATTAATTCCATTCATTTATTTGTCTATTGTTTGCCCATGTAGATTTAATGCGGATTGTTTTGAATGTTGGCGTATTGTTAATACGACTGCGTTATACGACTTTGAGAGAGAGATTTTCGTAAGAAAAACAGTTGTAGAGTTTTGTTAAGGACTTCCTTGTTCGACTATTGACGTGAGTAGACGTGGTTTTTAAATCTCGGTTGCCATTTTGTAATTCATTTGATATTGGAAATTAATTCTGTAATAATATAGCCAATCAAGGAATTCTTATTGTGATAATTGTTAATATATTGAAGTGTGCACATTATAGATATAAGATCAATTATTTATTTTTTGTTTAGGAAGATTCAATTCAAATTCGGTTTTCAATTTTGCTATTTCATTTTTAATTATCAATCACCTCGTTTGGGTGAGTAGAAGCATTGTTCTTGCATTTAGTTTTGTTTTTGTAATTTTCTGGTATTTGTCCACGCTTAGTTTCTTTTAATTTGAAACCACGTGGATTGAAATTGTAAGATTTTGGATAATCTTCCTGAACAAATGAAACTTTTGCTTTGCATAGGAAATACCATTGTCCTGCTTTAATTTTGAGTCAATTGCAGTTTTTATTTTAGGCCAGAACCTTCAGTTCACGGTTTTTTTCTGCACAATTTGTAATTTAACCCATTTTGAAAAATAAATTTTATTGTTAATTAGCATCTTTGGGTTAAAAATTCTGTTCTTTTATTTTATATTAAACCTTTTCCATTTTTCGGGTAATTAAGAAAGTCTGATTCCATTCACTCACATTTACTTTTCGTGGTTAGATTCAAGTCTTAATTTGCAAGGGTAACTCTGAGGTTAATAGTTCTTTTGAGCCCTTTAAAATTTTATCCGTTGAGCTAGCTAATTTAATTTTCTTTTTCTTTGTTAAATTCATTTTGCAATTTCATTTAATTCAAACAGTACACAGCAATACGTTATTACAGAAATGTAAATAACTACTTCAATGATTTATATTCGTTGTCTTCTTTTATACATATATTTAATAAATGCGTCAGCTAACTTGACGTACAGTTTTCATCAAGGTATGTTATCTGTTCGTGCTTACAATAAATTGTAAATCATTAAAATAATGGAGAGAGTATCATTTAATACTTTATTGCGTTAATATGTTGAATATTTTTATGAAAGTTGTACGTAAAAATAACAATGTATATTCGTTGATATTCATATTAGTAACAAAAATATTTATTGAATGTATGAAAATATGGTTACCATAACAAATAGTATCTATGGACTAATGTAAAACGACTTGTTATAATAATGAAAACGCATTTATTTTCATTAATGAATCTTGTTATTGCCTAACCAACGATTGTAAATAATATTTTGTCATAACAATGACACATTTCGTTCTGTCGACGAAAATTCACTCAATAAATATGGATTATTGATATTACGACCAGTATTTTTCTCATTGTATGGCATTTGATTATTCAAATATTATGTGAGTGGTTGGACTTAAGTGTAGATATGTCTGTCTTCGTAGATTATCGGACGTCTATGAAGGAGATCCTGTTATGTTATTGATTTGCTGCCGAAAACTCTGATGTTTTTTTGCTATGTTACCATGTGACAAACCTATATCATCAAAGTATATTATAATCGTTACGTAAATGAGTACTTTGATTGAAAAAATTCTGAACGAGATTTTTAGTGCCTGATATTTAGCAAGCTCCTTTATAAGGCCGGAATTTTAAAAGCTTCCTTCACTTTTATTCTTATCTCAATCAAATCTAAACAACTACTTAATAGTTATTATTTTCTTAGCCTTTGTCTGAAATGGTGCAAACTAATTATAGTCTGGTATATAATATCTTCCTTCATCCAACTCGTTAAGATACCGCACAACTTTCACTTGAAAAAGCAATTTCTTGCTTCCGTAACAATACCTTGTTCCCGTAATCGAAAATGTTATCTTCCTCAACGTAGAATAATCACGTGGAATACAGTAGCCGATCGGAAAGAATACGAGAGGCCATTGGCACGCTAAAGAGATTATACCGACTACCGATTCACATTGTTAATATTCCACACGAACGGAAACCCACTAAACGCCTGCCATAACATTAGACCGGCGATACTATTGATCTGAATAATAGCGGTGTTAATTCATGAAGCAGTGACAGTGACCCAGTTTATTAACGCTGGTTTTACAAGGAAACGGGATGAAGAATGTGTAGCTGCACATATGTACATATTGTTCTAAATTCGCTCTATATCTTTCGACGAAGTATATGCAGATATACCAAAGATTTAAAGTGGGTCGTTGTGGAAACATGTGATCTAATTTTGAAATTAAGAAGAGAGCTACTTTTTTATTTATCTTCTTAATACAAATTATTGGTTACGTCAAGCCATTTTGATATGAGTCATGTTACAAACTGGTCTTTTTACATCGAAATAAAATTTGATTAATATAATTCCTCTTACATACATATATGTTTATATAGAAATGAATTGCTAAATTTATTTTTTCTTGTAAACTTGGAAAGTTCTTAAATAACTCAAACAAAATAAGCGCAGATATAATTTTGAACTGAATGTTATAACCATCCTAGTTATTTTGCCATTATGTAGGTTCGGAACTGCCTGTATGAATGTTAATTTGTTGTATTTCTTCTAATATAATTATTACTTATGCAGGTGGAGTTTTTTATCTCGAGACAACGGAATATCTCTAAAACGCTGCATTAAATCAAAAAAAGATCTTAATAAGATTTGTTATAATATAGGGGGTTCACTGAATGATGCTGAACTCGATCCCCCACCTCACCCCTTCAAAATGGAAGGGGAACAACTTTGAAATCTTAAATGGGAATCCCCATTTCGTATTGCAGATTCGGATTCTACGCCATCAAGTATGTAGCTTTTGTTTGAAACTTTTCTTTCGATTCGTAACACATTGCGCAGTAATCGCAAAAAACATGATTATGAACGTCTAGAAAAAATACACAAAAAAGAGAAGCAAGCAAACATGATTTTGTGTTTTTTTTTTATTTTAACACGCAGTTGATACCGCGATTTCATTATTTTCTCCAGCAATTGTTTTTCGGCGATTACGTTTTCTTGGCTGTACAGTTCCTTCGCCAAAAAAATTTTTAAACGACACGGTAAAAAGAAGCGCGCTATCGCACCTTGTCGGGAAAACGTTGTGAATAAAGATTAACAGCATCATCGATATTCCTACCACTTTCTCCATAGATGTAAATCATTTCAATTCTCTCTTGTGTTGTTATAGCCTCCATTGCTGTTCAAATATTGGACACTAACTAATTTGTATTGGATTAATAATCAATAATCTAAATGGGGATCGGACAATGTGTAAGTATTCACAGCTTGTCAAGTACTGAATAAAGTACGGTTTTGTATCGTTGACTAGCATTCCAATTACGAATAAATAAATGTATCGAAGTGAAGGGCACAGTTTCGAAGACATGGCTTTTTGAAATGTTAGTTTATGTTAAAATAAAAAAAACACAAAATCATGTTTGCTTGCTTCTTATTAAGATCTTTTTTTGATTTGATGCAGTGTTTTAGAGATATTCCGTTGTCTCAAGATAAAAAAACTCACTTTGTATATGTAATCAATTTGCGAATAATACACAATACTTAATGTGCATCTTTTACAGATTCTGTCACAAAATCATTGATAATTCTGTGGATACCTATTCACTTTTCGATTTTATTTATAAGGGAATTTAGAACACTCAGCTTTATGTGTATTTCAGTGTATCGTTTCAACTTGGAGGTTAATTGAATGTGTAATAAACTGGTTGCGAATTAAATTGTTTTGAGAACTTACGGACCTTGAACAGTAGACTATATTTGGAGCGGTACACTTATTTTTTGCAGCTACCATGTACGTATGTTATATTAACTTATGATATCTCTACAATTAAATTAAATATCAAAATTTTTTCCCCTTAATTTTAGTATTTTTATCTCCTTATTACGTTAAAATATGATGTTGTTCGATACAATCAGTAGTACAGAATTACGTGTAAATTAAATAATGAAATCCTAATATACTTACAAAATGGCCTTGTTAGAAAATAAAACAAGTTATGTACATTAAAATTTTTTGAAACAATGATAAAAAAATAAAATATTATGTGAAACAAATACTCATGCGAGGAATCGTCAGTAAATAAAATGTAACTATTTTTTTCACACGATCGTACATGTGTACATAATTTTCAAAAACCATTTTAACATTATGAAAAAGATGGCAGAGGTTCCTGCAATGATTTGCTTAACCTAAAATTGGTTGCCATTCTTTTCAAGATATTCATTCCAACAAGTGTCAATGCAAAGGAGCAGGCCAATATTCCTTAACCAACACCTGGATAGACGCTTAAGAAAAAGGAAAATACAACAAAGGGTTATAATAACCAATTTGAATGAAACTTGACACATTTTTAGAGAAAAGCATACACATTATGTAAATGGTTACAGCTTTTTTGTCATTAGCTGTTAGATTATTTGATGAAGATCATAATTTAGAATGGTTTAAGCTAAAGTTAGCGTTTGTTTTTATTATGTGTTTATTAGTTTTCTACAATTACGGGGTAGTAAGTAGAAGTAGAATTGATATATGGCAAATGGTTAATTAACTCGAACGTAAATAAAAACAGGGACTTACATCGATATTGATTTCGATATAAATACCGATATATTCTATTAAAATGCCCTTACGTCCCTCAGGAAACGTTTTATTTCAAGATATAAAACAAAAACTTGTAAAACTAGATTTTTTACACTAAATAGTATCTAATACAAATGAAAAAGACATCTGACAACTGGCACATATGGAGTACATGTAGTAGAATTTGATCAGCTGTGTAAAGATTTTGGCACAATATGCAAACATTTACCTATTTCTGCCTTACTCAATGGTTATTAATTGAAACTGCAAATAATGACATCAATTGCATTCGACTTTTTGGATTTTCCGAAAATATGAATGAACTGTCTATATGTATGGAATGGCAGCATTAACTCTACGTAGCAATTGTATAACTTGTCTTAGTGTATGTAGTATAGACGCATAAATATATTTCAAGATTGGTTGGCGTTGAGGTATTTTTAAACATCTTGGCCTACCAGCGCTGCCAAGTCATTTCGATTAGCCCGCGTTTATAATTAGATGCTGGGAGGATATTTATTTGAAGGAAAAAAAATTAACAGGCTCGATTATTTGGATATTATTTTTTATTACCAATGTATTAGACGATTTTTTTTTTACTAATATTAGGTATTTCCCAAAATCGCATGAATCAGTATATTATAAAGATACGTGGTTTGCTTGACATTGAATCGATGTTTGATTTGTATCAATTATAATTACGTTATTCTTACACGCTTGAAACCTTGACTTCTTAAAAATCCTTGAGAATAATAGGTTAAACACCTATAACCATAATTTATATTGGGACTGTTTGTTTTTAATTCTAAATCATGATAATTTTATGTTCATACTCTTACTTCCTACTTTAGAACCTTATAAACGTCCTTTTTATTTACAAATGAATTTTTGTGCCATTGAACCAATCCGTATAAAACAATTAGCACGGCTCTACTTCGATAAATCACTAAAAAGTGTCCCTAAAGCTATAGAGGTGAAATTAATGCGAGATATTAGCATAAGGGTGAAAAAAGTATATATTTTTTCTCAGGAAATACTCAATATCAGAAAGAATATGCAAAAAATAACTGGTTATGGGCATTCTATAAAAAATGAGAAGGTACTTCCGTTTACTCAGTTGAAACTCATCATTATTTTCCCTCTTGAGGCTTGGATTTTTTAGTTTGTTTTAAGGTACCAACTTGGTATTTTATTATATCAAACTGTATCCATTTTGGTTTACTACATATTTTTTTTTCATAAGTAGAAGCAATTTGTTATTTAGAATTGTTTATATCTACGCATGTTTTAGCCCTAGTAGTTATAAAAGTACCGAAATATAAATTTTTTTAAAAATTTAGTAATTTTTCTTGTTCGTTTGCTCAATCAATCGCCTTGTTATGCTTGATAGTAGCGGACGGGATGAAAAAATCGTTTGAATTTTAAATATTTTATTAACGTGACGTTTGGGCTACATACATATAGCCTTTTTCTAACTGTAAAGGAAATGTAAAGTTAACAATTGTATTTATGTTTTAGGTTAATCAAGTTTGAGAAAGTTTGATTAGAAGTTTAATAAGAAACATTGATTAATGAGATATTATTTTTTGTGTTTCTTAAATATATTTTCTATAAACACTAACTTTTTTTTTCTTAAAGGAAAAGAATGAAAGAGAGTGGATTTACTTAGGTACCTTAAAACAATGTTCTATACGTCAAAAATAAACTGTTACATATTTGTTGAAATTTAAAAATTAATTATAAAAGGAAGAAAAAAGATATTAATATTAATAAAAAATGTAAAATCAAATTTCTCTTTAAATTTATGCGACATTGTCGTTGTTAAAGTTAAATGTGAAATGATGTAGGATATATAGAGAATATTTGCATATTACTTTTTATAACTTAATAATATTTAATTTCGTACCTGCAGTTTAAAGTTATTATTTTCCAGCTTTGAAGGGTAGTTTCTTGAGTGGAGTTCACAGTGCCAACTCAACTTTTTGTTTGAGTTTGGGTTTATTTTATACACCTATTGTTTTAAGTTGTTAATGTGTGGTAGAACATACTAATAAAAAATAAAATCTCTTTGAATGATCTTATTTTCAGTTATTAGCTTGATTAATTGTTATATTAAAGTAAGAACAATTATTAATTGATCAGTTTCGAGATTATTCATATCTGCATTTTAGCTATTGTTGCTGTAAAAAAATCATGTAGCAGTGAAATAATATTTATTTTCGTTCATTTAATCCAAAATTGTGAGAATTTTCTTCTTTCGCGGGGTTTTCTTCAAGTTCGGTTTAAGAATCCAACTTGATTTTTTGTTACCTATAAGTGCTTTAACATATTAATATAAATCAACCAAATCTTTGTTAGATATTTATTGTTGCAGTAACCTCATAATTCTATCCGTATTTGTTATTAAAACTAGTATATAGTTATAGTTATTATAATTTTTCGAATTTTTAACAGAACCACTATTTGTATTTACTTCGTTGTTACTGCCAAATAAATATGTGCATTTGTCATTTCTTTAATCAACTTGCCCTCGGACGCATGTTTTAACATGACAGTTATTGATTGTGAGAGTTTCGAGACTATTTTTTAATGTAATTTTCTTCTGTGGAAAATAATAATAATAAAAATAGTAGTACTGTAGAACATAAATGTAAAATATGTTCTTACAAAAGTGTATTAATCGTGGTGGTTTGCTAATAAAAATATCTGGAAGAAAAAAACTTATAAACGATGGAGATGATAGAAATACTCATTTTGAGCTATTCATTCTTGCCAAAAGAAAAAGAATTGGCGAAGGCTGCAAATCAAGGGAAGATTTCGCTTTTGATGCAACATCACATCTAAAGAATTTATTTGGAAGAAGCTGAAAAAAATATATAAAAGTAAACCGAAGTACTTGCATTCCTATACAACAGAAAGTCAAGCTGGCGTCTCAAACCCAACTCAATAAAAACCACTCCCAGAAGGGAATTTATTTTATGCTATAAATATATATTAATATTATTATATAATGTTAAATAATATATTATTTACTGTTATAATATTTTCTTTTGGCTCTTTCATAACTACTACACATAAATAATATTATTATAATAAATAATAAAATTTAATTCTTTATTTGTATGTTCTATAGCATTGAAAGAACTCGAAGGAATATATAATAAACCCAAATACATAATTTTTATTCTATGTAACAAAATTCAAGTTGCCATCGTAAGCCAAACTCAAAAAAAGAACACTTTTCAAAAGGAGAAAATAATAAGTTGAGTAAATGGAATTAGCTTCTTTTTTTTTATGGAACGTCCATAATCAGTATTACTTACAAGATGTTTTCCAACGTCATAAGTAATTCCACAGAAAAAAATTCATTCAATTTTTCCACCCTTACGCGAATATCTCGAATGGGGTAGCATCAATTAAGCTAATTGTTCGTGTTCACAATGTATGCGATAGTAATACTCATTCGCTTTGATTTCAGTTCTATTGCTTTAGGGGACACTTTTCGTGGGCTTATCGGAGTAAAGACTTTAATGTTATCGCTTTCTAGAACAGATTTGCATGTATCGGCTTATTAAGATATACCAGTATTAAATATTTGTCAGAAATGATCAATCTGCAATTTTTACAGCTGCTTTTAATTTTTCAGGTTGCCAATAATAACGGTCCGAGGACTTGGTCATCGTATACCAACATCACAACGAAAGATGACCGAAAGGATTTTAAAATGAATAGCATCGAAAACATACTGGAATATAGGAATCTCAATAGCACGTACTACTCACCCCCGTTACTTCGAAAAACGGCAGCTACTACTTACGATTTCCCCGAACAGCCAGCGAAAAAAGACAAGAAATGGTCCTTGGGTAGCCTCTTCAGAAGGAAGAAAAAAGAAGAAAGCGACAGCAGTACCGATGAGGAAGCCGATCGTAAAGGTTTTTTGAATAGGAGGAAGAGGAAATCAGAAAAAAAGAAAAAGATAAAACAAAGAGCCACCTTCGATCATGTTATTATACCAGCAACAGGTGCTCCTTTATATAATAGTTATAATAATCACGATGAGAATGGAATTTTGTCCGATCCAACTGGAGGTTTTGCTTCGTATACCGGTAGAGTGTTAGCAAGGACGCCAAATCATAATAGAAGGAACAACCAGCAGTTGCTAGGGTCCAAGGAATTAGTTAATAATGTAAATGCCAGTCGGAGTAGTTTGGGTTCTGCTGATAGTCTCTGCAAGAACACTCGAAGGGTGCAAGTTAAGATTAGAGCTGAAGCTAGGCGGGAAACTAATATATGCGTTAGTAGTTCAGACGAGGATTCCCAGAGATCGGCTTCGTCATCACGCATACGGAGCGACGAAAGCATAAATAAGGTGCACGAGGTCACTGCGAATAAAAAGTCGCGAGCTGCTCGTACAGAACGGTACATACGGCGAATATCTAAAGACGAAGAACTCCCTCCAGGTCTGCGATTGTCCAAATCTGATGCAGATAATAATATAAACCGTTTAGTTATATCCGACGAAAAGAAGGAAGTGAAGCCTCTTCGAGCCGGAGTCCTATGTTGCAAAATAATGCCAAATTAAGAGTCACTTCGCAAAACTCAGGCGTATCAACGATACCTCCTAGTCACTCAAGTCAGAAGAAGAATAATTTAGATAATCTAAACGCGAAAATCCATAAACCACCTCCTATACTAACTTATAATCCTAATAGATATAGTTCATTGACCAGTACCGAATCTAAAGATAGTTATCCAAATTATCAGCGTAGCATCTCTTACGACGCCGATATACACAAGTCCACCTCTCCTGATGCTCAAAATGAGGTTATTCATGCTCAGTTACCTTTAGGTAAACCTAGTCATCGATATAGGAATCTCAGTCTCGTCGAGCAACCGAGCAATCCCTACAAACATCCCCCACCACCTCCGCCTAGAGATCCTTGGCGTATTGGTACGACTGTTCAACATGCAGAGCATGCGAGACCGATGTCGTATTGTTTCGAGCGAAATCAACGGACTTATCCTACAAATGATTTGATTGATAATAAAAACAGTCCGAAATCGCAATCTTTTAATTGGCGCTCCAGCGTGCGATCAACATCAGAAGACCACCTTCCATTGGAATCATCACCGATACCCTTCCATCCCAGGCCATCTTCGGCAACTGCTGATCATCCCAATCAAACATTCTACCGACAGAATCAAGAGTCATCTGCCAATACCACCGCTGATCAGTACCAATATATGGCGGATAAGAATCCCAGGAGCAGGAAGCCAATCTTCATACAATCTCTTAAAGAAGATAAAAAAAATGAATCTCCAAATGCTTTAGAGTTTTGGAAAAATAAGAAAAATAAGCAAGAAAAATCCGAAGGTGTTAAGCAGCCGAGTGAGGCCCAGAAAGCTTTGGACTTTTGGAAACAAAAGGAAGAAGAGGGAAAGCAGATGGAGAAAAAATCACCGTTACCGCCGAGTCCACAAATATTTACAGCCTCCACTCACGTTCGGACTAACATCTTTCTACCGAGCGTTTTAAAGTCAGATATGGAGACCAATGAAGATTATAAAGGATCAAGTCCATTTAAGCCTATATCACCGCAAGTTCTTCCTACCGATGATCAGGAGACTGCTAAAAGTCAACCCGAAAATGGTAAATCTACGTCACCTGCGGCAATTGAAAGGAAGTCATCGAATTTAGAAGATGCATTAGACGAATTGGAAGCTATATACAACAGTTTAAGGTTGGGAGATGAGGATTTGCTAGAACGTGCGGAAGAACGCGAGAGATCAATAGCAGCGAAGAAAATCATGGAATTAAATTCCGAGGTGTATCCGGAGGGATGGGGAGCTGGCATTCCGCGTGGAGCGGTTAGCGATTCTAGTTTTAGTTACGAACCTTTCGAATCTGTCGAATCGCCGAAGAGGAAACGACAATTGAAGAAGTATCGAAATTCTGATCGAAAGAACGACGATATGGCTGTACGAAAACTGAACAAGGAAAGATCTAGTACGATTTCGGATCCGAAAGAAGTTATATCAAAAGTTAGTTACTTACTAGCTTCTCCGTTGCATGGTATATCGGATGATATAAATGTAAACCCTGGCAGGAATCATAAAGAACCCGATATTACTTACGATGATATGGTGTTTAGAACGGTAAAGCATTCGAATAACACTTTGAAAGTATCCGATCCGCAACCACCGTTCGGTATACCAGTGGGACCAATATTACCTGCATGCAATAGCGATTATTTGCATGCGACCCCCGATGATACTCCTCAGTATACAGCAAAAAATAAAAGAATACCGGATATAGTTAAGGATGATTTAGCTTATAGGAATTTAAGGAAAGATAACGGTAAAGATCCTGTATTACCTCCACCGATGTCCGATGATTATCTCAATAATAATAACCCACTTGCGGGTGTACCAAAGCTAACTTATAATAATTCACTCAAAAAGAAACGAGCTGTTAGATCTTTATCTGCCAACATATATAACCTTATACAAACGGAACCTTTCATAATACCGATTTCTGAGAAGAAGCCTCCTGAACAGCCGAAAGAGAAAAGCAGCTTAAACGACATAGCAGACGCCATGGAAATAGCCAGACAAATTTTGAAGGAAAAGGAGGAGAAAATAAGCGCGACCAGGAAAGCTTTTCTTAGCGATACTGAAACTAAGTACAAGAAATTCGAAACTGGCAACAGTTACTTGGCGGAATGTAGAATGAATTTCTTAAATAACATGAAATCTAAAGATAATGATAAAGATCAAAGAAATGAAGGGAAGCGGATGGAACATTACGTAACTAGCAAGCCTCCTCGAGGAATAACACCTGAAAAGAAAAGCTCTAAAGAATCATCCTTATCACCGGGTGATACTATGAAGGTATTATCATTTGAAAAGAAGGACCAACCGACATTAGTAGCGAACAATTTACTTTTAGTTAATAATAGCCTAGTCGAAACATCTGTTAATTTACCAGCAGAAACAACAACTGCAACGGCTAAGACGGAATTGTCCTCACCACCTAGCGATTTAAGTAACAATTGTTTGCAGAAGAGTTCTTTAGAAGATCTATTGACTGCATTTGCTGTGGAAGCCCAAGAAGCGAGTAGACGTATCGCAGATGAATTAAAGCAGTTGGAGAAGAATATTCATTTTAATAGAAACGTGTCAGCGACACCGCAATCCGCAGCTGTTTGAGGAAATTAAATCTTTCGATGAAACGAATAGGGAAGAGGTTGAAGAAGTAAATATAGAACCATCGGTAATCACACAAATAGAAACAGTTGTGGCGGAGGAAACTGAGGGCATGACGTCTCATCCAGTTTCTGTAGCGAATGTTGTTCAAACTACATGCGAGATCGCTCCGATAGATGACAAACCAGTTATCACAGAAGTTCACAGTGATTCGGAACACGATTACGTGAATATGGGATCCGATGCTGAAATTGAGAAGGCGATTCCTTTAATCGATGAATCCGTCAACGACAGTCTTGGTTGCAAATCGCCGTATGAGGAAAAAAAGGCAGATTTGATCGCCGGATTTCAAGAAATCAAGAAAGTCGCAAGTGATCCAGAACTTCTCCAAACACCCATGTCTAAGCTTGATGCGAATTGCGATGAAAGGGATAATGATGGAGACCAAAGTGGAGGAGGTGAGAAGTGTGTTTTGAAATGCGATAACGCTTTAACATTTGCTGAAAACACTAAAGAGTGTGCCTTCTTAACACGCGCATTTATTAACGTTTCTGAAAACGGATCGATCATAACGCCTGGATGCGATATCGATAACGAACACTCGGAGACGGTGGGAAAGGGCGAAACTCGTTACGAGACCAAATTATTCATTGACAGACATCCAACTTCCATTTCTGAATGTGATATATCTGGTCGTTTGTGCCGTAAATTTTCTCTGAGCGGATCCCCTCACAGTTCAGGGTTTCATAGCAATTCTGCCTCGGACGCGGAACCCAACGACAATGATATTAGCAGTGATTGTTTTAAAATACAATCACTTTCGGCGGAGAATGCCGTATCTGTTTTAAAATCACCGAAACTCGTATTAAATTTGGAAGCTAGACATCCTGCCCGCGCCATAAGAGATCAAAATGTCTCTACCGACTCGGCTCATGAATGTATCTTCCTCTTCTTCGTCTTTAGATAGTAGCAAATTTGATGATAAAAGCAATTTAAAACCAAATAAGGATTGTATAGCATTAAAAAACTCGGATGATAATAAGATTTCCAATGATAGAAGGCACACTTTAAACGAAAACCCGGACTCAAGTGCTTTTTGGTGTATTGATCCTTTAGTGCTAGCTTTTGCATGTTCTTACGGAGTTGCATGTACGTATCAATTTGTCACTGCGGATATTGTAACAATATTAGGGTTATTATTTGTTTTCATTTCATTTATAGCGGCGTTGATTTTGTAGGAAAATAAGCTAAGATACTGCTTACTACTTTTGTTTTGTTATAAACCTTAACAGGTGCAGAATTTTGTTTTTATAAAACAGTATGAAATATTATGGGGTTTTTTAATAAATTTTGAACGTGAATATCGAATAATTGTACCAAATACTTAATCTAGGTGTATATATTTGTATTGTAATTTATTTTGTACGTGTAAATAAATGCATTTCCAAAATTTGTAATGCTTTTATTACGAAGCAAAAATACAGAATAGAAATTATCCAATTATGCTTAAGACAATGTTTTTCCAGCATGACTGAGCTGTTGCTAAATATTGTAAGCAAGTATGATGCATGAGTTCTTTTTTATCACGATTATCCTGCCAAAGCATGCAAGCACCATTGGTGATATCAATATAATTATTAAACTAGATTATTGCCTTTTTGAGAGAATCATTGACATCTATATATGATGACCTCTAAATAAATTTTAAATTAGATAATCCTAAGTTCGGAACACATTCATTTGTGGCATTACCAGCTACTAAGGCTATAAATAAGCTTATTGAAATGCATTAAACGTTAAAAATTAGTCTTCTACGCTACTGAGTAGAATCGAGTAAAAGTTCGAGATTCAAACAAGGATTTTTATACTTGGAGCTGGTATTCGAACAACATTGTTTACGAACCGAAAAATAATAATCAATGACATTGGTAGTAATTAAGAACATGAGCAATAGTAGTAGATCTATAGATTACTGAGTGCAAAATAAAAGTTTAAAATTCTGTTTTCAAAGCCATGGAAATAAATATGATAATAAATATGTGTAAATAAATTAAAACATTGTTGTTAGTTATTTTTTTTTTTTAATTTTGCCAATATCCCAAAAAGTACATAGATGACATTCTTATGAGTTTCTTTGTCGGTTTCAGTAATGTCGATACATAAATTTTCAGAGATGTTGTACAATTGTAACTGCAAATAAATAGCAATTACAATTAATGAATTGTTAATTCCATCCATAAACAATAGTTAGTGTTCGACTACTATAAAGTTTCGGAGTATATAAATCGAAATTCTTTCTTGATTATTAATTACGCAATTGCGAAACATTAAACGATTCGAAATAGCATTCTAAAGTGTGTAAGTACTTTTTTGAATCCAGACTTCTACTCGATTTTACTCACCACTAATGCGTAATACCTACGTCCCATTAGTGAGATCTTAATAAGACCTCGAAGACGTAGGCAAAACTCTAATACCAGCTATTTTGAAGATTACTTGTCAAAAGCTATATATGTTTGTGCAAACCTTACTACATTTTGAGGGGTGTTTTGTTGTTTTTGAACTGAAATACATGTTTTTAAGATATAGTTCCAGAGACAATATTAACTTTGATTAATGACAATAGCACTAATTCAGACACACAATAAGATAATATGAAATATTAAATTCATATTCTTAATAATCTTCGTTTTTGTTTGTTGAGAATTTAAGTAACATTAGCATTGTTCCCACGCAGAGGTCACTCACAGTTCCTTGCTAGTCGTTTAGTTTAAGTAGTAAAACAATCATGGTTACCTAAATATGATTCTTAACATGACTGAAATGGTCCGTCGGAAGTGATTATTTGGATTGTACTAATGCAAATCTAGAAGTTAACTTAGATGGATATGAAATTAAACTCGGATATATGTGTTTTTTTGTTATAAACTATTTTCCCAATTATTTCATGCATTTTCTTTTCTCAGTATAACATTTTTGCTAACCAGAACGCAAGGTTTTTTCTTTTTATTTTAGAATTATAAAGCTTTAAATTCATATTTCTGTGAAATGTCAATTGCGCTTTCTTTATTTCTCAATTTTACCAATATTTTCAAGTAGTTTTCGAAATGGCTTCTTTCATATATATGTACATACTTGAAGGGTGTTCTCCCCACTCTAATTCTATGTTCAGAGATGAGAATAAAACCAGACTTGGAAAAAGTTTGTGCTGCAACAGTAAAAGTAAATTTGCATTTGGGATTAAACCTTATTCTTTAATGCATTAATGAGTTTTTTTTATTCGTAATTGTTACACTGCTAAAGGCACACAATAAATAGCGGACCGGTTAACACTAATCAAAATAGCGACCAGTAAAAGCCTAAATATATTTGAATGCGCGTCAGTCTAAACTCGATCTAAGTTATGCTCATTTTAGAGAAAATCATGAATACGAGAATTCGAGATTATTTTTAAATATCGGGGGTTTATTTAAAAACATATGTAGGGTATGAAATTTCTAAAATAATTCAAGTTATCTCCTAACATTTCATCGATCAAAATGAGAAACGTCAAAATGGAATTACTCTGACAATTGTCAGGTATATGACTTCCTTCGCTTAACTTATTCTGTAAAAAATAAGTAATCTGATGTCGTCTTTAAATAAACACCAGTTATAATTTATAGACGTTACTGACCACTATATAACTTTTCTTTTAGTAAAAGGAAGGCGTTAATAACGGTAAACAAAAAAATAGCAGAATACACGTCATTAGGCTTAAAGCACTTATTCGTTAAGTTGTTTTTTTTTTTATTTACTATTGTGCATCCAGTGTGTTTTTAACACTTTTCTACAACTTCACAAGGATCCTCTTCTTGCTAATTGCTAATTTGATAAAAAAATGCCTCATTAAATAAATGAAAATAATATCAATTTTTGTAAGAGTGATACACGCAGCATCATATATTTTCGTCATATGAACAGAAGAATTAGCTTAATTTAGTAAAAGCATCAGTTTAATTTTAGACTTTGCCTTTTGAAATAACATAATTTTTAAGATGGATTTAGACTTGGGATATGCAATAAAACATATTACCAGCAGCTGCCGGTGAACGAATCGTTGAGGAGGCTATGACATGATCGAAGTTTGTCGTATAATATCATGTGGAAGATACTATGTTAGAAAGGTAGTTACGAAGTTATACGAAGAAATTCGATCTACAACATAGCCCGCTCGATGACGCATGCATCAGCCGCGTCTGCATATTAGATCATGGTGCATTAAAAAGCCTTTTTTTTCGAATTATTATATAATAATATTAAGATTAGAAATCTACGGATAAAAGTGTCAATTGATCAATTATGGAAAACTGTTAACACTTAGAACGAATGTGTCGTATCTACTCCTACAGACGCGAATACTTCATTTATATCATTGATTGACAAAACCTCGTTAAACGGAACTGAATATCTGGCGCTTGAAGCATTTTCGTCTACTTTATAACTAATTATAATTGATTTCCGCCGAATGTAATGATATTTGATACACCGCACTCAAACTTTGCAACTTCATTTTCATTACGAAGTTTCTAGTAAGTTTCTAGTTTCTCCCTAATTATATTCGCCACCAAGCTGACTATTACCAAGTTTTCATGAAGTACGTTATTATGTTATAAACTGCCTATAGGAATTAAAATGTATGATACTTATACCACAAAGTAAATAAAGTTACTTACTACAAACGTTTAATATTATACAAATATTAACTTACTTCATTATTTCATCAATCGCGTACTTTTGTGCAAACATGACTAAAATTAAATCAATCGAGAAGGGATTCAAATTGTGTGTGCTTCGCTTACATTGTGTAACAACTCACAAGACACCACTAACACAGCTGCAATCTCTAACATCACTTTGCACATCTCTGTACCCACATGCAACCCTATAATCAAATCACTTTGATCAACAATTTTTATTTGGTTATAGGTGTTGTTTAAAGAGCCGCCATCCTCCTCTACTCGGTCACCACCGTCTTCAGGTAACACACACCATCACCAGCCAAAGGCCAACGCTAACTGCCCAATCAATTTTACTAAAACAAATCCAATATGTAGTTCAATTTAATAGATTCTATAATACTTACTAGTTTCTTGTCTCGTCTAGTTAATTTCTAATCAAACCAAAGAAGTGATATCCCCAGGGTGTTTCTAACAGTAGAATTTTTAATTTGTATAAAGCTATTTCTTCGTAATACCACACTAAATATATATTTTCGTACACAAGAAAAATTGTTATAATCGAATTCCGTCTTAAATGTCTTGTTTATACTTATACATTATATTATATTATTTATTATTATGCCTGCCACAGCTTAATTAATTAAAAAACAATTTAACAGGAAATAGGAATCGAGAGCAAAGTGCCTTGTATTTAAAATTTTATTGATACCAGATTTAAGACTAATTGTTGTAATACTCTTTTTGGTGTCTTACATTATTTATTATGACTACAAATATATGCATGTGCATACAATGTGATTCTATAATTCTTGCTCTATGACACTATTAGTAAAATTTGCTTAACTAGTGCAAACTTAAATGCCCAGATGTACCTCACTATAGCTCTATTATTCAGTAAATATTTAAAAAAATCCTATTTATGAGAAAAAAAACAAAATTATTTATTAAAGAATATCATAAATTCGTATTCATTAAATATTTGTAGATACTGTAAATACATGTTTTTAAATAGAAATATATTTATTTACTTCTTATTTATGTTTTATTTCGTGAATGTAGCCTTTCGTATAGGCAGCCCATATGACTTATACCTTAGTAGCATGTGCTTCTACTAGATGGAGGCAATGTATTTTGTTTGAAGCAAATGTGGAAATTTGACATACATATCAGGAAAACGTTAAAAAAATTTATAATGTATGCACATACAATACGATTAAGTTCCTGATCAATTTAAAGTTCTATTTTAATTTTCAACAATCTAATATTATTTAAGATGCTTTAAAGAGATGATAGTAGTATCCGTAACTTTACTAGAGCAAAATACCTGCTTTTAAGTCATAGCAAAGTGGCATATTGGAAGTATATGGAGAACCAAACGTTAGAATTCAATTTTTTTATGTGCAGATTATTCAAAATGAGCTACGTTGCTAAATATTTTCACCATTGTACGTTGTCGCGTCTACTCCTTTAATTTCAAAGGTGATGTCGTGTGTTTGGTTTTTCTTATTTTATTCCTGATAAAATTTTGTCCAACGTCTCTATTTTTTTTTTTGGGGGGAAAATCAATCTTTACAGAAATCCGGTATCTTTGCTATTTGCAGTAACTAAGATTGAAATTTTCGAATATAGCTTAAAGAAGCCTTGGACTAATTTACCAGACATTTAAATTCAATTAAATTATACAAGTTGCATTTGTTGAACAAATATGAAAAAATGCTGTTGTATTTTTTTTTGTCAATGGAACGCGATGTATATTATTTTTTTTTTGCGATGAATTTGATTTTTAAAAACTATACTATACTTGTATCGTTGCAATTTTTAGTTATAAACCTTTATTTAAAGATAGTTCCTTTCTTGTTCATCTTATTTGATGTTCATACATTTGATAGTGTCAGCAAGGGACATATTCACTGTATTTTACTAATTTATCATATTTTGCTAAACGCTAATCGCTTAATATTGAAGAAGTATCGTAAACAAATGTAATTGATATGTGTTATGTTTGGTATTTATTTATTGTTTATAGCCACTGTGATAATAACATCACCTAAATATGCAGGAGGTTTAGTAACACGTATTACAACCTACGGCCCATGAACAAAAAAAAATTCAAGGTTACAAAGAAATTTTAATAGTTTGGGATCATCAAATAAAGCACAGTTTTAGCTACATCCATAAACGGCAACTAATGTTTCGGCATATTTCGATGCATACTTTCGAACTTCGGCACAAAGTGCCGAATAAGAATTATGAGTTTAGCTTTTTTCTTTTAAATCCTAAATTAATGCAGAATTCATGTATTTTCTGTAAAACTACTGAGACTACTGAAATTTAACTATTTTCTTATTTCACTTCTGTTATTAAAGTTACAAAAAAATTACAGGAAAAAAATACAACGAAAGTAGGGTTCGCTCAATACTAGTGAGTACTCGCAATGTATCGATACTTTTTCATTTGATACTACTCTTTATTGTGTCGTAATAATAAAGTCGATACCAAGTAAAATATCGACTGATAGACGATTGTATCGAATGGTATCGAAAAAGGGAGACTATGCGGACAGATCCCGCACCAAACGGTAACAATCCTGTTTATATTGTAATTCAACTGATTCAACCGCTTAGAAGTAGCTTTGGGTATCTCCTAGATGGCGCAGGGCGTAAATGGGATTTTACATTGATGGCGTGCGCCATCTAGATACACCCAATAGTACTTTCAAACGATAGGATAACTATAAAGAAACAACTCATGAAATTCTTGACGATTACACCAACTCGTATTATAAAGAAATATACCTAAAAGCAAGGATGATACTCATATCTATTAAAAGAATTGGCTACCAACTGATTATGTTAAACTTCATAAATCACCATTTCTGTAGATTATTTTAATTTATTTTTAAAGTATTTGGATATAAAGCTTCAGGAAATTTACAATTACAGATTTATGCTAAGTATGAAATGCCATAAAAATTAGCCTCTTTTTAAATCTGTTATAATGACATATAGGTATCAAATGAATATAAATATAAGTGAGTACTCGTAAGCATCGATACTTCTGATTGAGTACTCAAGTCAGTATCGCAAATCTCAATCGATACCACGATGAGTACTCGGTATCGTAGAACTGGTATCGAATGAACCCTAAACGAAAGTAAGTGTACGTATTTTACTTTTTATTCACATTATTATCTTTGTAAATACATATTTGAATCATCCCTATACATTTACAACTAATATTGAATATTGAACGAATATTGAATACTTAAAGTTCGCCACGTTACTTTGATTGTTTAAGTCGCACAAGTTAAAAATAGTAGTAAAGTCATTTTCTCAATTTTTACTAAATAAAATGGCTTCAGCATCCAATGAAGGATTATGTTGGTTGGTAATGCAGAGGAATAATGCAAAGTCAGGATTTTCTTTGTTAGATCTAAGGGTATTTTGATATTTTGATCCAATACGAAAAAAAGTTAATTTCCAAAGAATTGCTTCAAAAATATAAAATTTGGCTTAACTGTTTTTCTGTCTAAATACTTCGTTTTCTTTTTGCTTTGTTGGGTGACACTTTTTTAAAATGTTTCCTTGACGAATTTTGGTCTGTTTTAGATAACATAATTTTCAAAATGAATAAGTGTTCATTAATGTCATTAAATTTGTAAAACTGTACATGAGTTTGTCCCATAGAAACGCAGAATTTGAAATACTGTTGCCAGTAGTCGGAGAAAATAAAAAAAAAACATATTAAGTTATGAGGATTTAAATACCTTTTCTGTTATTAGAGCTTCTAGCAGTAAGGATAATAATGTTTAACGATGTCATACACAAATTATGTAAATTATGTTTTTTTTTATTGAACACATATATTTTATATATTAGGTACTTCTTATTTCTTGAGATAGCGGCTGTTTAAAAAGTTGTGTTCAATTAATATTCATTTTAACGTTTCGAAATTTTTTTATTGTCTTCTTCAGAATGGTTTTTTTTTTTATATTTTTTATGTATATATTAAATTCACTACACAAACATGTTAAAATTAAAAATTTAAACTTTAAAACTACAGTTCATTTTTGACAAACATTATTAGATAATGTAATGAAGTTTTAAAAGTTTAAATTTTTTAATTTTAACATGTTTATGTAGTGAATTTAATATATACATAAAAAAATATTTAAAAAAACAAGCCATTCTGAAGAAGACAATAAAAAATTGTGGAAACGTTAAAATAAATATTAATTAAACACAACTTTTTAAACAGCCGCTATCTCAAGAAATAAGAAATAATACATAAATTATCCGCTAAGAATATAGTACATCAAAACATATATTTTATTTTACTCTTATTCATAATTGTAATTTGTTTAGTTAACAAAGTGTTCAACTATACTTATATTACTACTGATGAAAGTAGCAATTTGAAGAAATTTTGGGTATTATCGGAAAATCTAAGAAATTTTTAAAATGATTTCTGCGACTTTCAGTTCTACACTACTGGCACTCTTTAAATGTTCAATGTTGTGTTTGTCTTCAATTTATACCTTGATAAGTTTAAAATTATCAATTTTGAAAGGTGAGATTATTACTTATTTACATAATTGGTATTGACTTTATGTGACATCACCATGTAAGGAGAGTTAAATGTTTACAAATTCTTTACTAAATTGATATGGATTTATTTATGTTAAACTAAATAGAATACAAGAAAAATTAAAAACCCGTAATTTGAAGGAAATTCAAGGATTTGTTTTCATCTAGTTTTTTTTTCCTTTTAAGTCAATAGCAATATGCTTTTTCTATAGCAATCTCTTTCAACTTTGGTTATTTATTTTCTAAGAAAAAGGTGCATTTTTATGTTGATAATTGATATATTTACTACGCTTCATATGCTTAATTCCTAACCTCTCTTTTACCATTGTTAAAATTTTGACCAGTAACGTATTTTTTTGCTTTTTTGCCAACAATGGTGTATTGAATACTGAAATTAATGTTTAGCGATTAGACGGTAATCTAATTTCAGTATTGCAGTTACTGTTATTCTAAGATGGTGATTCACTCTACAGCAATTTGAAAAATAATTCTTGCATTTCGTTTTGTTTTTCGAGATCTGTACAACTAGTGAGGAAAATTAATGTATGAATGTTAAAGGAAACAATGAATTCAAAAATAATTGATAAATGCGTTTCTAAGTACATATACTGACAATAATTTTATTTTACAGCAAAACAAGCAACCAAAAAATTATAGTTTTTTAGTCTTTGTGTTCGTTTTCACAGTTAGTATTTTGTCCATACAACTTACAATCAGATGGATGTGTGTGTCAGTTAAGTGTTTACGTGTTTTATTTTGTATTTATAAGCATTTATGTATAATTACCTTAATATATTTAAAACTTGCCCATCATGTGTGTTTTCCAGCAGAAGTCTTGGTAAGTCACAGTTGTAATCATACCTGCTTATGTAACTTATACAATTAACTGCCATTAGTAAGAGTTTATGGCTGTGAGAAACATTACAAAACCAACTTGATTGTACTAATTAAGGTTATTTGTAAATATCGTTTTCTGGTGCTTTCCGTTTCCTTGCAGTTTTTTCGACCGGTTAGGTAATTTCTATCGCTGCCGAAGTATTGTTTCTAATGAGGCAGTTTTATCGTGTTTTATAAAGCCTTGTTAAAATAAATAATGAGCCACTAAGTTTATTATTACATTGGACCGCACGCGAAATGACCGTAACGGTGCTTGATGCTCATTTACGTAAACTGATTTGCGTACAAGCACAAATCATTGACTGTCCGCAGTGTGTGATTTCGTGAAATTTAAGTCTAAAATGTGAATTTTGATAATTAAGGAATAGAGTTCAATTAATAAGTGTAACAAGTTAAATAATACGCATATGGTCAAAGTGTAATTGTCTAACGTTGTTGTAAAAAGTTCTGGTTATTAAATAAAACATAATTTGTTTCGTGATTCAATTAAATACACTGGTTTCTAACGTGGAATTTGCTTAGTTAGGCTATTATGTATTTATATATGTGGATGTGTGTGTGTGTGTTTTTTTTTTTTCTGTAGACTTGTAGTATTCTAATAAATTTGATATTTTTTTTGTTTAATCAATTTATGGTTCAGAAATATTAAATGTAATGTTTTTTTTATTTATGCCACTAATAGTTCCCAGGCTATTAGAGGCATAAATAATAAAAAAAGACAAATGAAAATGTCTTTCTCGAATGAAAGACTGGTATAAACGTGTAAAAAATAATTTGCGGTTTTACAGTATTATTTGCCGAGGAGTGCTTTTTGTGAGGAAGTTTAGAAACGAATAATTATTTGTAAGTATATAATATACCGTACGGCGGTGGGAAAGGTGAGGATAACGTACAACCGCATGTCAATATAGCTGTATGTGTGTCACCATAGCATTTATAAAACTTATGAAACTTTTATAAAAGATGTTCACCTTTTATAAACGTTTCGCATATTCAAACATTTCCACCTTTTTACTTGATAAGCAAAATCGTAGCTTACGGTAGTAGAGAATCAATCACAGGGAATATGAGGTATAAGGATCTAAGGATGTAAGTACATATACCAATATTCACATTCGTTATTACATATTTGAAGATTAAATATATTTATTTTTACTTACTTTGGCACTGTTATGACTATTTTCTCCAATAAATAATGAGGCATATTAGAGCTATTAGCCAGTGTAACTGCAAAATACCAGAAACATTGCAATAATATTCATAATCAGATAGAATGCACGTATTAAATGATGGCAATTGGCTATTAGAAAATTCGAAATCCAATAAGATGGGCCTTGCCTTTCAACCTTTCGTCTGTAAATATATAATCTTTATTCTCTGCATTCAAATTAGGTGACCCATTAATATAAAGTTGGTACCATCGTAAAATACCTACACCTATTCGCATAAGTTTGTGGTTGTACGTATCCGCGTCGTGCAAACTGACTTTTTCCATCGCTGTACAATATACTTCCTACATGTTTGATGTACCCACGGCGATGGGAAAAGTGAGAATATAACGTTCAATTACATACGCATATAGGCGTATGTGTTTTACGAGAACCTCACCCTTTGATGTGGGGATAATCTGCTCTAAATAAATTTTGCACATCTTCCGCGGATTTATGCGCTGCTTACCGCAAAACCATCTTAATTTCTTTCTCCATAAAATGAGGCATTTTAAAGCTATAGTTAGCGACGACTGATGCATACGTTACCGGCAAGGTTCTGACAAAGATCGAATTTCTTCGTATAAATTCGTAAAATTTTCGTTTATCACACGATAGCATACGAAGAACTACGAACTTTGCTCACAGAACAGCAATAAATAGAAACGCAAGTCCTGTACAATTCGTTGGAAACACGTGACGTCATGACGGGGCGGCCAGTGGAGCCATGCTTATGGCGCTACATTTTAAAAATTAGATATGTATCGATTTTTCTTAATCTCATCAGTGTGATACGTCTGCGAATAATGGTTCGTATTTACAGCTTACATTTAATTTAACAATGTCGTGATTATAGTTTTAATTTATTTTTTAACAATTTTTGAGATTGTAATTTTTTTCGCTAATAATCGTAACGTGTTTCTTATCATTATCTGCTATGAACAATCACATTTTAAGAACTTAGAACTTAAGTTACAACATTGTTAAATTAAACATTAGGTGTGAATATTGACCAATATGCTTGCAGAAATCACAGACATATCTAATTTAAACAAATAACTTCGTCTAGAAGGTTAGAAACACAATCACTAATAAACATTTAAATTCTCCTTTAAAATGTTGCTTCTGTTATGAAAACATAATGAAAATTTAGATAGCAAATGGAGATCTCTCTGAAAGCAGGAAAACTTAAACTCTAAAAATTCTAAAACAAAAATAAACTCTAATAACACGTAATCAATAAAGTCTCAAAAGAATGTCCTCTGTGCCCATATTAAATTTGGTTTATTCAATTGAATGAATACTATTTATAAGCAAGACTTTTAATTAAACATTAGAAAAAAAGTAAATTTTGTTGAAATAACCCTTGGATTGCGATTTGTTTAAGGAAACTGCATTTTGTTGTATGTATTTATAAATACATAGCCGAAGACATGTTTTAATGAAACTAACAAAAGAAGAATGTTTGAGCAAACTTGCATCAGATTAACGAACACCTCTTTACTTTGTGCGAGTGACAGGAAAGAGATGGGGAAGTCATTGTTTAGAGATGAAATTGTATACGATCATGATAAATTGGTAAATCACATGAACTTGAAATTAAATTGTTACTATCTTGTCTTAAAAGAAACAAATTACCTGATTAATTTCCAAAAGTAGGTGATAATGGAGACAATTCATTATTAAAATTGTTAAAGAGGTTGCCAGAAAAATAGCATCGCACTTAAAACACATTTTTAAGTAATGATTATTGTAACCTGAACTATCAAAATGCCTCCTTGAGCATATTCGAAAGTTTTCTACCTCTGCGGTATCATATAATTTCCTTCCAAGTTTTCAGTGTTGGTTTATATATTAGAAACCTACGACAGCGAATTCATTCTTTATTTCTATCGATACTTTGAAACCCAGGAATTTACAATTTCTGTGAATCTCAGGCATATCTATAATTACACAACGAAAATTTATTACTTACGTCTTGAATAGCACAGAGGACGACGTTTTAACACTATTGGCGGGTAATTACAACTGTGGAATATTAGCGGGCAAAGTGGCAAAATCGTCATCATGGTGGGGCATGGTGGGAAATTATAATAAATCTATTAAAAACAATCGGAAATTTTCCTAAAATTCCTACCTGCATCATATTTACAATTACCAAGTGCTTAAGGTTAGATACTAATACGCTGATACTAGGGATACAAGGTTTGTGAAGTGATAATTGCCAACATTCATTTAACGAACTGAAGTTGAATTTCTTTGTGACAGAAGTGGGCGGCCGCCTCGTCGCTATGTTCGTTTGTTTCCAATAACACGTATTACCTTTTCATACCCATGGCTACCCTGAACACTTACGCCTATATGAATATATGGTTGCATGATACCTCACTTTTTCCATCGCCGTACGGTATATTACACGTTATAATGAAATAATGTCATTAAATATTAAACGTATATGCAAATTATTTTAAAATGACGTTATAGCAGATTGCCTTGCACAGCTCACATCTTCTTTTGATATTTAAATTTTTACCCACATTGGATGGAAAACATTTTCCAAGAAAACTGTCTGCACTTCTCGCACTCATTCGAGATTCACATTTTCCTTTTATCTTTTCCACTTTTACCACATTATTAAGCCTCGGTAACGCCAACGAATTGTTCTGATACGTGGATTTATCTGGCTTTAATGGTTTTTCCCGCAATCGGTATTTACAATATTATCCTAATACTATTTTACAATTATCAACAGGAAATCTATTCTCAAGATCCATTCTATCTACCATATTACTTTTGTGCAAATATATTATGTTATAACCTAACTGTAGTAACTTTTTATGCCACTATACTGTTTATCTATATTTTTCTTCTTACTCGGAAACATTAGCTACACGTTGAGTATTAATGTTACTCTTAATTTCAAATAGTATACTTTTTTTCTTAAACACGATATGTAATAAATCTTTATATATATATACTTTGTTTTTACAAAAAAATCACTCCTATCCACTATAAGGATCCTTTTTAACTGATAATAAATTAAGTCAAATTGAAAATATGTGTAACAATCAGCCGATATTAGCATACAATGCGTTTAATCTTACCAAGGATCATCAGTGCTACTGGTCCACCAAATGCTTAATACGGAAATTCGTATATACAGCTATGTGAGTATGTATTAGGCTTATTACTTACTCTGCAAAATAAATCACTATGTTATTGCCGTCATAAGTCTTTGTTACACATTTATTATAATCCCTTTCGTATACATTTATTTCTATAACTTACTGAAAATACCTAACAATTTTATGATGATGATTTTGAAATGCCTAATACATATTCACATAACTGTATATATGCAAAATTTCGCAGTTACTGCAGTTAATGAACTAATGAAATACGAACGAAATTTTCATTTTAAATCCTCACTTATTTTTTATTATGTCCAAAATATTTATAGAAAATCTTTAATCTCACAAGTTACTTTATTTTTCTCATCTGTTTGAGTACGAAGTTTTATAAATTTATTTACAGATGTGAATAAATAAAGATTTTAGTTGAGAAAATTTCGATATCGGCAAAATTTATTCCTGTAAACAACGGATAAAAATAAATTTATTATACCTGTTATTTTTTGCGGCATGATTATATATCTATATTATCTGTAATTGATCAATGTTTAGTTATCGTTCTAAAGTGTCGAATAATATTGCAATATGAAAACGAATATTTGCCGCAAATAAAGATAAATTGTTCGCTGGGAGTGTCAGTGAATCATTATAAAAACTGAAATATAATAACACATCATGAACACATTGTGTTGGTGTCGTAAAGAACCATAAAGCAAAATAGTAAATATAACGTTGAGTATGTGTATGGAAAAAATGTTATTTTGGAAGACCTTGATTTTATAAAAATAGGTGAAAAAAGTTTTTTCTTAAAAAAATATAACGAATGCAGATCTTTACTTGCCCCGTAATGTATTACCCCATATGTAGGTTTGTTTATTGATTGGTTCCATGTACTTAATATAATAGAAACTTCGCCAGATGAGAATATTTGCGATAATGGCTATGTATCACATATCGATATTATTTGTTGGGGAAGTTCCAATTCAGGTTATCTTTCCACAATTTCTACACGAAACTAACTACACATGCACAAATGGTGTCTGTGTTTGCAAAGAAGGGTAGGTATACAGGTACTTATTGTTGATTTTGACATATCTTATATAAGATTCTCATTCAATCACACCAACGCATTGATTTGAACCTCTAGATAACCACTCCAAAGGCTTATCATTATAGCAGTGGTCTTGCAACTTTTTGTAAATTATATTCGCAAAAGAACTACGGATTGAAACACGAAGTGTATCATTAAATAAGAGGCAAGAATCTTTTGTGTTAAGAGAAATCCAAAAATATTACTATTTGGTTTCCCTCTTTTTCATTTAAACTCACTGTTCACAATTCTTTTAAATAAGCTCTATTAAAATTTGAAATATATTTGACAGAACGACAGAAATAATACCGGTGACATGAAAAATTTGCCGAAGAACCTAAAAAGCCTCTAAACGGTGATTTCTTTTAAGAGAAAAGTAAACGTTTTAATAGAAGTATGTGAGAAAAGTAATTATATTTTAATAGTTGTTCATTATGAAAGGAGCCGATACTCTTCGGATATAGGTCACTATTTTTTAATAGCTTAATGCTCGCTTTATACGATAAACTATCTCGAATTTCTCAAAATTCATCGTTAGGTAACATACTCAATCGAAAAACGATATCGCGAGGTTAATGATAGTAATAGATATATATTAGAATAGAATAATCTAATTTTCATTGACTATTAGCGCCAAGAAAATCTGACCTTTCCTGGAAATTTTGCTGTAGCTATTTTATTATTCACAGCAGGGCGCGTTTCACATTTATTGCGTTTTTTTTATGGTCTGCTATTGACATTTTATTGGAACTAAGAAATTTATCTAATGCCCTCCATCGAGACGAAAAATATTGGAAACTTATCAGTGTCCTGCTAAGCATAATTTAGCAAATTTCTCTAAGCAGGTAGGTTAAAATTAATAGTTACACTGAAGTCTGTAATTTTCTACTTAAGAGCTTGTTTTAAGGTTGATTAAGAATCTTTATAACGGTACTCATTGCAAGTATGGTAGGAGTTAGGGCGTAGACCACTTCAAAGTGGTAAAACTAAACAATTTTGAGTATTGATCCTAGATGTTAGAAGAAGCATTTTTCAGCAGGAGTCTTTTAATAAAGGTGAAATGAATTTTCTAGAAAATGCTTAGAACAATTATTATTTGATGAAAACAAAATCTTTGATGGAAGAGGAATGAAGAATTTCACCTTCAAATATTTCCATTAATGAAATGCTTTCCATATGAGGTCATAAACTCCTAATTTGGCTTATTCGATTTTACATATTTTTTTTATAGTAATGGCCCAAATAAAATTGTTAAAATATTTATTTGAGTTGTGTTGGCTTGTGAAGGCTGTCCTATAAAACGTTTTACATAATCATTTGCTATGACAATGTAAATAAACGAGGTAACATCGACAACTAAACTCATTGAAAACGGTATAGGTAGTGATCTTCTAGCAAGAAGAAGAAGAAGAAAACATGATGAATTAACAAATAATTCTGTGAAAGAAACATCCAGAGGTTTCCTCAAAAATATAATGATTTTTCATTAATAAAAAAATTCATTGCATTTTTGAGAAACCCTGTGGATGTTAAAACGAAATGTACAGGTACGTTATTTTGTTAACATAAGATAAAATATAAATAAAAATAAAAGAAAATAAAAATAAATAAAATTTTTTTTTTTCGATTTTCGATATCTCATTTATTAACAAATTCACCTTTAGTCAATTTGTTTAAATTATCGCCATTTGTTTATCTTTGAACTACAAACGAAAGAACAATAACTACAAACAACTACGAAAGTGGATTTTCGATATCTCAAAGTCGCGTGCGACTGTTTTCTTGAAGGTCCTTAATTATTAATGGGTGGAACTACAAACGAAATTATTGTTACTACAAACAACTACAAATGAAATACCAACATCATCCATGAAAAAAAGTTTTTCATTATGTATTCACTTTATACAAATACGTTCGAATTAATATCTGCACTTTATTTCTGCTTACAAAACGCAGTAATTTTGTTGGACGTATATAATAGAAGCCTAGGAAATATAAATATAGTATTTAATTTACAAATAAGTAATAATACTTTGATTTATAAATTTCCGTACTTATTTTATAATGTTTATAAACCAGAGATAAAATATACATGTATATGGGATAAAGCTGTAACAGCTGCATTTTGTCTGCCAACATCATTATCAGAAAGTATGGTTAACAGTTGTACCCAGCCCGGTGGACGAGGCTTCAATACAAACCTCGGGTAATCGCATCTGTTATACTTCAGCGACATCTCAACGAGGCTTCGATGACGTATGCGAAATTTATCAAAGCCCCAATGAGATAGCTTGCGTTAAACTTTAGTCAATACCAATTTGGTAAAATGTTGTGAACAAATAAACATATTTTGTAGAAAAACTATTTTTCTTTACCATGACCAAAAATTCCCAACTAAAAGTGAAATACTTAAAATTTGGAGATTGAAGGTCAAATAAATAACATTTGGATGCACATATGCATATCTGTATGCTACAATAACAATGGAAATACGATTCAAATATTGCCAAGCAATAGTGATAAAGCTTCGTTAATAAATTGTTAGATTATATTATTTGCTCCTTTTTTTCATAAAAATTACGTTGTAGCAATGCGAATAATTTACCCAGTGAGTAACTCATCCTAAAAATCTGATTCATCTATTTACATGAGCATGCTCCGATTAAACAAAGATGTTCTACTTTTATGTTATGCCGTTTCAAATATACGTGTACACATGCATTAATTTTCTTCGCGTGTTTAAGTTTTGTTTCAGGGTCATGCAAAATTTAATTGTTTAATTTTGTAGCAGTAGTAGTTAGAAAAATCATCATCATCATTCTTATTTAAAATTCCAAGTCCTTAAATAGTTAAATATGTATTATTTTTTTTTGCTGCCGATATCTCTCGTACCACTTATAATTACTCACAGGGAAAGTACTAATCGCAGCACCAGAGAAAATTTAGTTTAAATAAAACGCATGAATTAAATAGAGCTGATAAAACTGCATATATATGTAAAAATCGTTACATTTTCCTCTTGTTAATACATCTTTAGGCTACCTCTAAACCCATCCAACGCTACATGAAAGACGAGGTTCCTACGATACGGTCCAGATAGGAATGTTTACATTTATTTTGAATTGTAATTGATACTAATGCTTGTGTTAACAACCGCGTTATTGAGTGTTTTTGTTATTTAAGTGAAAGTTGATAGCATTATTTACCATACAGTTACAATCACTTTGAAATATTCCAATACTTGTACTAGTTGTGCTGCAATAATTTCTAATATTACGCAAAACTATTTTCAAGGAATTAACACTCTGTTATTGTATGCCTGCTATTGTGTGAAAGAATATCTAAGGATTGATTTGCCTTTATACTGTTACATATATTAAGTAATTAACGTAATTTTTGCTTTTGTGTTTGAAGTAATCTTTTTTTATATTCCAGATAATGCAGAGCAGCAGAGTAAGTACCTTCAAGCTTTATTTAGAGTAGTTACCTACTTATTAGTGTTTTCTGTTATGTGATATACTTCCTCGGTTTTTTCTTTGCAAAGTTACTCTGCCATTATCTAAATAATCCGATAAAACAAGTTTTCTTACGCTTTACAAAGCATGTATACCATCTCGCTTAGATAAATTACGGGGCGATTTTTTTTGACGCTGCGGCAGATAAGCACCTAAATAGGTCACAAATGATTCAAAATAAGGCTTCGCGTATGTGTGTTGGTGCCATGAAGCGTTATATGTAGAGGCACAGGAGCCTCCGTTAAAGTTGAGGTATCATTTCTCGGCAGCTATAAGTATGTCCTAAAATCGCAATCTGATGCTGTCCGCCACATTGTACAGAACATACGGAGTATGGCTTTATATTACTCAGCATCCTCGTATTGGGCTGAAAATAAAACCCCTTTGCTAGTTATTGCACATAATATCATAGCACCCTTTAAGGTTGCTGACTCCAGAATTCAAGTATCAGGGACAGATTACTTCGACAGCCTTCAGCCCCTCCCAATTTGCCTCCCAAAGTATGGCGAAGTGCCAACAGTGAACTGCCTTATTCATAAAGCTTTACTTGAAAGCTTAACTGCATCAGTTTGTATTTATATAGATCCTTCGAAGTCCAATTATGGGTGTGGATGTGCCTTTTTTGACGTAACGAATAACATCAGTCAAACATTTAAACTAAATGACTTGGCATCTGTTTTCATGGTGGAGGCGATGGTTATTTTGGAAGCTCTAAAGTATATAGAACGGCAAAAAATGATGGGAACTGTAATTCTGAGTGACTTCAGCGGTGTTTCTGGAAGCTTTGAAAAGCAGTCAGCCACATAGATTCCACCCTGTGATATGAAATATCATTAAACTTTTTAACAAGTTAGCTTCAAGCGGTATCGTAGTTAAGTTTTTTTGGGTAATAGGTCACTCTGGAATAGAGCCCAATGAACGGGTGTACTTTCTGGCAAAATCAGCTATCGATTTGCCAGTTGCTGCGTCGAATAATGTTCTTTGTGTGTCGGGTAAGCATATTCTTTTGGACAAATGAGAAGAGCGATGACAAACGTACTATCATACAAGAATGACACAGTATGCCGCTATCCATCCTTCTATTTCCTTTGATCGTTGGCATGAGAGAAGAATGGTATCACAATTCTGCTATACCGCAATTGCTCACCTAAAGGCCATGGCATTTTTCCTGTCCACCTTAAAAAGTTTGGTATTATGTAGAAAGCTACTTGCAAGTGTGAATATGGTAGATCATATCCACATTCTTGCCTGCGTGGAACATCAGGAGCCCAGAAGAAATTCATGGAAGAGTAAACAAAAATCTCAATTCCACTTCCAACAAATGTAGTGATCTTACTGGTTCCCAAACTTTAAATGTGTACGAAGGTATCATTAGGATTTATGCAAGGAGACAAGTATTACTATTTAATAGCTTCTCGTTAGTTTCCTATGTTCCTTTACCTGTGTGGGGTTACCTTTTACCCGTTGGCCGATTCATGTTTGTCTTTGTGAAGTCGATAGGCCCCGAAACGTGAAAAGTGTGTCTCGTGTCTATCCCCTTGTTTTTTATTATATAGTTGTTAGGTTATAGTTGCCAATGGGGTCAGATCCTGAAACCGCCTAAATAGATAAAAAAATGTGTTTATACGCTGTATCCGCCTAAATTGCAAAGTGTACCATCTACAAAGTATGTACGCAATTCAATCTATATTTAGAATATGCAACAGATAAGATAGAAAAGTAGGTTTATATTATGCACATATTTTAATGTATATGCCTTCTTATACCACTTAACCTTGTGAGATTTGAGTAATCGTGTACGCTAAATCTTAGCGCATTGAGATATCGGAAGGCTTAGCACGTAGAATTAGCTTTAGACTTTCAATTTACTATGTTTATTTTTGCGTGCCTACTTGCATACACAGTTTGAGGCATAATACCGTGTATACACTGAAATTGATTTGCTCGCAGTTTTTACGACAAATGGATAATACATATACGACCAACTGCAGGATAATTGTAGAGCTGTGTGCTATGAGCTACAGCAATGTGTTCTCACCAAGAGATAGATATATCTACAGTGACTGGCATAAATATTGCAACATATGGGAAATTTTTTTATTGTTAAAATATACTAAAACTTTTTGGGGGATAGGTTGTGCATGTCTAGAAACCCCAAAATTCATTTTGATCAGCGCACGTGACCACTAGTATGGCGGTATATTTAAAAAATATGCCGTGAATCTGCAAAAAGTGAGGTTAGATGATATGATATCCAAAAAAAGTTATTTGAAAAAGTTGCTTAGAACTCAATTTTGAGACTGTATGCAAATTTTTGTAAACATATTTTTTAAAAAATAAAAATCACAATTTTTACAAACATTGTTTCATTGAATTACATATTTCTTTTTTTCGCTTTTAGCAGCTCAACTGCAGTACTATTTCCAAATTTGATTGATACTCAAACAATTTTGTCAATTTTTGCATAATTAACATAACGAAAACTGAAAATACGTTTTCAGTGCGACAATGTTGTTGGCAAGGGACTGTATTAGTAAAATAAATAAAATTTACAAATTTTTTTCTATAAAACCACTTAACAGACATTACTTTTATTGAAAATTATTATATTTCTTGTTTGTTTTCGGCATTAAAGTGGAAACCGTTAGTCAAAAACTGATAATACCACATGCACGCGCCGAAGGTTTTGAAGTAGATTTTGAAAATAAAGAACAACGAATAATAAACAGTAGGTAAAATAAAAATGATAGTAATTGCTTATTTGCCAAAAAATTAATAGTATATTTCAAACCAAGGGAGGAAAGTGCTCTATTGTGATTTTGCAAGGCCTGCAATAGCACTTTCCTCACATGGTTTGAATACTATTTTTTCCCAGCCAGTTCAATTTTAACTAATTCACAGGTATGTCTTTATTATTTTTGTCTTAATTAATTAATTAATGTCTAAAAATAATAAAGACATACCTGTGAGTGACATGATAAATAGTAGGCTTAATCTGTCAAATATTTTTTGAGAACTGTCAAGTTAGCGTCGTTTTAAAAGTGTTTAATAATAGCTTAATTGAAATTTAATACCTAATAATTTGGCAATTATCTCATAAATGGGCTCAGACTGGGCCGAGTGTATTAATGTCACCTATCAATAATGTCACATATTATAAGATGTACAGTTTCATCATGTCAACGTCACTTACCTTTCCTCCCTAGGGAGGTAAAGTACACTCTCTGCTGGGAAAAAAATAGTTTACTACATTATTTTGTTGTTTCTAATTTCAAAGCCTACCTTACTTGTAAAAAACAGAACGATATGTATGTCTAACAAGTATGCATTTTTAGAGTTTCATTTCTTGTTCTAGTTGTTCATTACTATTAGTTATTGTTTAAACGTGTTTGCTTATTAAGTATTCCTATCATTAACTAAAAATGTTGGCTATTTACTTCTACTGACTTTTGTAATTTCGAAACCTAATAAATATCTTCGGTGCGTGCAATAACATTGTGAGGGCCTAGATGTTTAGTGTTATCAGTTTTGGACTACCGATTTCACTTTAACGCAGAAAACAAAAGAAATATGATAATTTTCATTAAAAGTAATTATGCAAAAATTGACAAAACTGTTTGAGTATCAACCAAATTTGCAAATAGTACTGCAGTTGAGCTGCTAAAAGCGAAAGAAATGGAAATATGTAATTCAATGAAACAATATTTGGAAAAATTGTGATTTTTGTTTTTTAAATATGTTTACAAAAATTTGCATGTGGCCTCAGAATTGAATTCTAAGCAAGTTTTTCAAATAACTTTTTTGGATATCATGTCATCTAACCTCACTTTTTGCAGATTCACGGCATATTTTTTAAATTTACCGCCATACTAGTGGTCACGTGACATGTGTCAAAATAAATATTGGGGTTTCTAGACATGCACAACCTATTCGACCAAAAAAGTTTTAGTATATTTTAATAATAAAAAAATTTCTCATATGTTGCAATATTTATGTCGGTCACTGTATATCCAGTTTCTAGTATTTTCATACAGCGTGTTGACATAAATATTCTTGTGTTGTAAACGTACTCTTGGTACTGTTTACGTCACACGGGTTTTCATATTTGACAGTTATAGTTATGTCCTTCCAGCAAACGTTGTATCCCTTTCGCGCTTTCACGGTAACATGTGATGTCTTTCGGCTTTTATTTCTAAATTTTAAGATGTTGTTTGACCTTTTAGTGATTGTTAATTTTATAATTTGAGTTAAATTAATAGTAATGTAATGTGTATGATTGGCTTCGTTGTTTATGTTTGTAACGTATAGTTCAGACTTAACTTCAAAATCTTGTAAGTATGATTCGCACAGTTAAAGATTTACTTGTTACTAAAAAATAAAATATATTCACTGTTAGTTGTCCTGAAGATGGAAAAAAATAAATTCCAAAATATTGAGTGAAGATTAAAGAGTAGTGTTTGTCGCCCTTGGCCGCCTTGCATGATATCCGGAAATAACCTAGTTAGGGTTGTGTTTTGCGTTTTTTGTTAGCAGCTACACAGAATTCAAATTTGGCTGCAGCAGGGGTTTTAGTTGGGGATCAAATGCGTGTGCTCTGTACGGGAAGGAAACAATTTTGTAAGATAAAATCCCATCCATAGGTGGAGTCCACGATTTTTCGGCAATCTTTAAGAAATAGGAGAAATAAGTGGCCTATTTGACATGAATAAATGTCAGGATTAATTTGGACCATTTGATATATATTCTCATCTAGTATGGTGAACTCACCCAACCGAGATTTTTGTTAACTGTTTCTGTTTAAAAAATTATGTTGATTTGTCAATTTGACATGTCATGTATAAAAAGAAAATGAATAAAAGATTATAATCCGGGCAACTTTTTGTACTACTGGAGCATAATATAACAATATATATTGCTATGCTAAATGTTCCCATCCATGATTTAAACCGTGTATAGATATGTATGTGTAATTAATAATAACCAACCTGAAGAATTTAAATAATATGAGTAGATATGCTATAGGAGTTCTGGGCCAAAATCCCATAAGGTTTTCATAGGGGGTCCCAATTCACATTTTATCCCCTCCACTCCTACCTTCAACTCGAATGTATCATGTGATTGGCCGGCTTCGAAGCGCTCGCAACTTGAACCCGATCGGGAACTCCGTTTAAGCTCTTCTGGGAACTGTTGAAGCTGTTCCTGGAACTGTTGAGCTATTTCGAGAACTGTTTATATTGATCCGGAAACTGTTGAGCTGTTTCGAGAACTGTTTATATTGTTCCGAGAGCAGCTGTTCCCCTTCGCGTAGTTGCCAATCGGCTTCAAATTGCGAGCGCTTCGAAGCCGGCCAATCACATGATACACTCGAGTTGAAAGGTAGGAGTGGAGGGGATAAAATCTGAATTAGGACCCCTATGTAAACCTTATGGGATTTTGGCCCAGAACTCCTATAGCATATCTACTAATAGGTATTTCTTCTTATTCCTTATGCTTACTCTTCCTGCTCCTGCAATTCCTCTCCTTTAATCCAAAATTTCTGCACAAGAATAAATCTTCTTAAAATGTACGTTTCTTCGTTTCTCTTTCAATATTTTCTTATTACCTTGCAATATTTGTTTTAAATTTGTAGTTTACTTTAAATTTTTATCTTGTTAATACTAAAAACACCTCAGATTTCTAGTTTTCTTTTTATATAAAAACCTCTCACAGACAACCCGTCGTTACGTCTGCATAACCTCCCTAATTTTTTTATTTGCCAAATCATAAGATTCTAAATTTGACATGTTTTTATCCAAATTGCGTAATTTATTTGTACTTATAAAGTGTATTATATGCTTTTTCTTTTGAAATTAATCATATCGCCCAAAGAATTTAAATAATGTTATTAGTATATAAAGTAGATACAAGTAAAACACTACAATATGTTCGATGATTGAAACCGCCATGCCCAAATAATTAAAAAAGAAATGAAATAATGAAGATGACGACTCTTGTGCGCACGAACACAATTGTTAGATCTTTACGTAAAAAATCAGGAACGGTTATTTTCACAGTTTTGTTATATCTCAAAAGTTAATAGAAATCACGAAATATATATATATAGTTAGTAGTAACACCCGGTATAATTTTTGCTCTTTATACACATATAATAATGAATTTTAAAGAAAACTGATATATCCGGTTTTAAAGTAGTTAGTAAGCTAGTTAATGAAGATTTAGCAGTCTCTTTCTGTATACAGTTACGTAATTAAAATTCTTAATTAAGTTTCTGAAGAGCATGTTACGTTTTTACTTTTTCTGAGATATATTTACTGCTTTGATGTGTTTTTATCATGATAAATTTACCGTAAGGAAAGCCTGCTATGCATTGTTTATGTAATTGTACAGATGATTAAGTAATTCAATATTCATTATTTGCAATGAGTTGTGATACAGGTTATATGATGTATGGGTGTATAATAATTTACATATGTTATTTACATACTTACACATTATATTACAATTGACTGTGAAACAATAGAGAAAAATTAGCATTTTCGTTGTTTGTTTTCCTCTATAGGCCTTGTGTTCTAAATATACTAGGAATTATTGTCGTTGTCTACTGGAATTACAAATATTTAAAGTCAATTTTAAACGCAAACATGTAAAACTTCAAGCAGGATTTATTTGTATTCCTTCGAATAGTTGTCTTGCAGTTTGCTATTCCTATGTCAACTCTTATTGCTGTATTGTTTTACTTCGCCGTCTAGGAAAAGGACATGGAAAATTCCAGGGACGCTATCACAATAGAATGGGTTTCATCTGTTGGGGTACTATAGCGAAAATAGTCGAACATCTGTTGCTGTTTACATTGTATGCGTTTAATGCGACAAACCAAATAATATGCGGGTATATCTATACAATTTAACAATATGACATTGCGTGCACAATTAGATATACATTATACTCATTATGGTGATTGTTTTGACATTAATTAAATAAATAATTCATTTAGTAAATTTATTTAAGATATTACTGCAAGTAATTTGCGGTTGAAACCGGTACTACTTTTGTTTCTCTTTCACACGTTAATAAACTCTTATCGTGCTTCCTAAAGCGATATTTTCATTCCATTGTGATGTATATTCTCTTGGATCGAGTCCAAAACGGCGGATACAATTGTGGACAATTCTAGCAACTTGCTGTAGGTACTCCAAAAACACGATTAACACATATTTTATTTCTCATTACAGATAAAGGTAACCGTCGTATAGCCGCGCAATGAAATCATTTAATCCTTTTTGTTCGGGTTGACCTCATTTCTTTAGGGTTATAAAGCCGTTATTTTTAAATAAAATACCCGCAGCCTTACGTAATAACCTGTTAAGTGAGAGGTAGCACATTAGGTCGCATAAACACCTTATACGCGAATGAACTCAGGTGACATAAGAGAGAAGGAGCTGAAGGAGGTTGTTTTGCAAAACTAGTTTATTTCGTTTGGCAACGACGCAGCACACGTTGGAGGATCACATAATTGCCCGACAGGGAATCGTACTTTCTCCGTCTGGGGCGCTGAATCTTACTCTAGAAAGTTGCGTATGATATCGGGTGTAGCCGCAAATGGATCTGTGTATATTTTGGTAGAGCAAGCATGATAAAGCCTTTTTGTCAGAGGAATAACTAAATGCGCAAGGAAAAGTGTATGATACTGGGTGCTATAAAACTACAATAGAAGGTAGAGTGTTTTTATTATGTATGTATAATGACATAATGGCAGCAAGAAAGTTTAAAAATTATAGTAATTCAACACAAACCTGTTAATGCAAATTATTATAATGCATATTATTAATTATGATCTCTTATTACCATGTATAGTAAATGTTATTTATAATTAAGGAATGGGAGTAATAAAGGCATTGAGTACTGTAAATTCAAATTTGGATATATTTATATAGTAATGATTCAAATGCCATCGCCAAAGGTCTACCAAAAGTAATAAGTGCCACGAGTCTCACACCGACTCCTAAAAATTTCTGTAGATGTCCTACGTGTTGGCGCAAGTTTTCTATAGTTTTACCATGGAAAATACTAGAAAATATCCTTCTAGACGATTTGTGGACAAGCAAAAAAGCAATAGAGTTGCAGGAAAGACTTAGGATGTTAATAGAAAAAAGAATAATCCCGCAGAAACTTCCACCATCGGACTAGGTAGATATAATATGGTATTATTACCTTCAACTAAAGTTTATGTAATGACAAACTATCACGAAGTCTTCCCAATCTTGTAGTCACCCGTTTCTTTCTTCAGGTGAAATGCAAATGTTATTTTGTTTGCAAAAGAAGTAAGTAAGAAGGAAAACATCAAGCCCCACTTAAATGTACATCGTTTAGACAAAGCTTTTAAGACGAAATACACCAAATCTGGAGTGAAGATTTTCAAAGTTAGATTTTCAAGGGCCAAGTGCAGATACTTACCACACATGTGATTGACTACAATGTGAAGCAAACTTAAACACCAGTTCTAGCTATGCTGCTAAAACACAACTTCAAATTCACGATTGCTTAACCAGAAAGGTTGAACAATGTCAACAATACTTGCAAGAAAAAAAAAACAAACGATAACAACATCTTGGCAGCGATAAATGTTGTACAGGTTTTGATATGCAGCAGGTGGTGTTTGTCCCAACCTTGACACATTCAGATATCTTTTATTTAAGCGAACCGTCCCCTTAGGATCTTGGTGTTCATATGGCTGTAAATACTACGGCTTTATGTGTATGTAGCACGAATCTACACCTGATAGAGGCGGCAATAAGCTAGCATCTTGCTCACCAACATTGGCATTACCCACAAGACGCATTTACTACTTTGGAGTGACAACTGCGTCAGACAAAATAAGAACCGATGATCAGGTAAGTTCAAATGACACTTATCCCTCAAATGGTAAATGGTACTTATATCTTTCGCAGTGAAAATACTGCCTGGCATGTGAATCCTTTCAGCGTTTTTTTATTTTTAAAAACGAATTTCGCATTTTTGTTTCTGCCTTTCAAATTTTTATGGAAAGCGGCAAGATCATTTCTAATCATATTTAGGATTGTCTCACTTCTCTTCAGTCAAATATAAATAGCAATGTGAACTTATTTCGGAACTGTGATCAACTAGAGCAAATATGGGCAACCTTTGACATGTTGTGAGCCAAACTTTAGTGTGCAAATACGTTTGCGGGCCGCGTTTAAAAGTAGTGCATTTTGAAGTAGTGTTTTAAAGTAGTGTTCATAATTTTTAGCGATAGATATCAGACATGAAATAATACGACAATGTTATTATAATGCAATTTATTAAAATAAGAAAATGAAATGAAAAAAAAAAGATACAACATTATAATTAAATCGTGAAATTTGGAATTATTACGAAAGTTAAATAGCGACAACGAAATCAATGAGACCCTTGAGCTTGAATTTGGGAAACTAATCCATCGATGTTTGAATGAATTCCACTGATACAAAGACGTAAAGAATTTTCCAAGTTATCGTCGGTCAGCCTTGCACGATGTTTTGATTTATTAACTTTCATCATTGAAAAGAACTGTTCGCATTTATAAGTACTGCGAAACGCACAAATCAATCTTCTTGCGAATCTTCTAAGCTCCGGAAAATGGTCTTCTTCGAGGTATTTTTTGTAGAAATCGCACAACTCCACGTCTTCAAATTTAGATTTTAGGAGTGAGTTTTCTTGAAGCTCGATCAACTCCATTTGCAAGTGTATTGGAGTATTTTGTACATTACTTTTTGTTGGAGTAGCTAATAAATTGAAACTGTCTTCCATGTTTTTAAAATCACTAAATCTGTTCGAAAATTGCTCCGACAGTAACTTGAGCTCTTCAGCATAGTGAGCATAAGCACTATTTTCATACTCAGAGAGCGTGGTGAAATGGTAACTGTTACCAGACAGCAACCTATCCTATACAAGCGGATTTTGTTTTGAAACGCTTTCAAACGGCTGTACAAATTATTTACTAACTGTCCTTGTTTTTGAAGTTTCAAATTTAAATCATTCAAATGGCCTGTAAGGTCGACCAGAAATGCTAAGTCACATATTCATTTTGGTTCACTCAATTTAGATAGTGGTTTATCTTTTATTTGCCTAAAATCTGCTATCTCATTTCTAAGCTCGTAAAACCGTTTTAGCATTTTTTCCTTTGCTTAACCATCTGGCTTCACAATAATATGTTACGTCGTCATATTCGGCTGATATTTCATCCAAAAACGCCTTGAATTGACGATGGTTAAGCCCTCGAGATCGAATAAAATTGATGGTTTTTACTACCACATTCATAACATTCTGGAGTCGAATGGACTTAGAACACAAGTTCTGTTGGTGGATAATGCAATGAAGGACTATCAAATCATCTTTTTGCACATTTAATTCAGTTTGATACAAACTTCCGATGAAACCTTTACGTACGCCGACCATAGAAGGTGCACCGTCTGTGCATACACCAACTAATTTTGACCATGGCAAACCAAAACTTGTGAATACCTTTTCAACTTCATTAAAAATGTCCTCTCCTGTAGTGGTTCCTTTTAGCGGCTGTAAAGCAAGCAATTCCTCAGTAACAGTGGACTCCTTATCAACACCTCGAATAAATATAGCCAGTTGAGCTGTGTTTTGCTGCTGTTTTTCCAAATTAGCGGTAAGCTTCTGGATTTTGTCTTTTCTTATTTGTCCTGTCAGTGAGTGCAGCATAGGATGCTTAGTTGAGTAATGCCTCTTTATATTGAATTCTTTCATCACTGAAATGGATCATTACACAAAGAATTCTTCAGTCCATTTTTCTTGAAACTGGCGACCCTCTGCATCTACTTTTCGTTTCTTTCCACCAGACATCATTTTCGTTTACTTTTCGTTCGATAAACTTAATAACAAAATATAATTAGTAAGCACTCAAGATGTACACAAAGTCACAAAGCAAATTGACGGCACTAGCAGTTCGCTAGGATATCGCTTGGCGAAGTTATCACCTCGGTAGCTCAAATAGAACTGAACTAAAGTTCGGGCCATCCACCTGCTTATATAGGCAAAATGAAGGAATGATCTAGAATCGTCTAGTGTAGAACATTTGAGAAGCTATAATCTTTTGTTGCGCCGCCAGTGAGGCGGCAAACATCAAAGCCTTTGATGTTTGCCGCCTCACTCTTTGATGATCGCCGCCACTCGGCTTGCTCGCTCACTTGATTCCGCAGGAGCAAGCGACAAACCCCATTTCACTCGATCTTCCTCATTTGGAGTGAGTATGAGTAAGTAGTGTAATATTTTTTTTTAATTGGGTTTTTCAAAATGTCTCACGGGCCGGATCAAATCTTACAACGGGTCGGTTGTTGCCCACATATGAACTAGAGATAGCGGCGGAGCATATTCATAATGCTTGCATGCTTTGAAAGTCTACTTTAGCAGTCTTCCTGTCTTAACCAACAGCAGATTTTTTTTTTGTAAAATCAGGTCTTTGTCGTTTGTCTGGCCTGGTGGTCTTTTATCTGGTGCGCTTTTCTACTGAACTTTTTCTTTTTCATCCTATTAAAAACATACTGATGATAATTAGGAAATAAATATATTTCCTAAACCACAAATGCAAAGGAATAGGGGAAAGGATTTGTGGTTTGTCGTTTACACTAGTTTTTTAACGTTATCTTTAAAGAGTTTTTCCTTTTCGAACAGAGAAATATATATTGTGCTTATAATCAATTTCATCGACCTTCAAATATCAACCTGATCTACTTATTTTAACTAAATAAACAATTTAACCCGCACGTATCCTATTTGAAATGATTATTTAAACGTATCACGTATTATTTGGCGCGATTATAGGTAGGTTCGCTCTTACGGCGAAGTGAAATTCCGAATTCTAATTGAATGACACAATTGAAAGTGGTTCCGCAGGTATACAACGTGCGCGCCCACCACAAAAGCGCTAAGATCACCTTCTCTCTAATAGGACGTTGCCAGCGATCCCCCGGTAAACTGAAGTGAGTCAGCGCAAGGTTGCCGGAGTGCATGCGAGAGCCACAGGTTGGACGGGCACAGACCGGAGACCGACCGCACAATCTCGTCGACCGCTACCGAACGTTGTCGCTGTATGGTACAGCTCGTTGCTCAATTGGCGCGGGCTTCAGACGTGTGCTCCGTCATCTTCGCAGGACGATGAGACACTCGTCCTTATCGGCTGGAAACAGATGAAAATATCACCGCGTGGATTAATAAACTGTCGACATTAATTCTACCTTTTATTTTCAACTCTTTTAGTGTGCAACATTGACAGCAAAGTGATAGTGGTTTCTAAATTTGTTATTTGTTTCATTACACGTTTATTTTTTTATTTTGAATAAGCTGTTTTGAACATCTGTGGATTCGTGAAGTTCTAAAGTAAGTTGTGTATTGTTGCCATAGCTTTTTATTGTCTAATTATTTGTGATGATACAATTAATTAGCATCTCATTATAGTAGGATTTATATTGTACAACATGAACAAACAAATTACCCGGATTAGCAATAGAATATTAAATTGATTGTCTGTGCAGTTTTCTAATACATTTGTTTTTACAATGTAAATCAAGAATATTGTTTAATGTTTACAATATGTTTGCGTTTAAATGTATCAGTAGCAGAAACAGTCACGTCTAGACTGTGTTGACATGCCAATCTATGTTTCATCATTGTTCAAACAACGGACATGATATCAATTATAACAAATTCATGTCCAGATTTATTTAAGTTTATCTACAGTCCAAGATTTATCTCTATATAACCATGTCATTAATTTTTTTCCTTCGAAAGTATTAAATAGAATTTGAAAAAGTTAAAATTTTAATGGAGTTAGTCTTTAGATAGTTAATTTTGTCAATCTTTATTCACTATATTCTTCACTATTTTTTGTTCTTTACCCACTTGCCTACTTGATCTCACCCAATGTCTCTTTTTTCCTAATCTATCCTTTATAGTATTCCGCATTTTGTTGGGTTTTCCTCTTGTTCTTTACCCCTTCTGCTCCGCCTCCCATAAAGCTTTGACATGTCTTTCTTCTTTCATTCGCATTAAATGACCAAACAATTTCATTTTTTGTTTCTATGTAAGTCTTTGTTAAGGTTCAATATTTAAGTCATCTGTGATCACTTCATTTCTTATTCTTCTTTCTTTATTACTCTTTTTATTCTACTTAAATATTTGGTCTACATTTTAAGTTGTTATTTAATACCCATTATTACTCCCATATGTTAGTACCTACCGAAGCACTGTTTTTGTATGTAATCATCCTTCTAAATTTGCTTATTTTATTTTTATAAAATAAATATGTCATCAAATAATGACATGCTTATACTTTTGTTGAATTGTTTATCCCTTCGATAATCTTTTTTCTCCATTCCTCCGTTGCTTTGAATTGTTGCTCCAGATACTTATAACAATGTAGTTATTCCAAGATGTTTTCCATCGAGTGTTATATTCATTGTTACCTCTTTTGCTTTCCCTGAATTTTCTCATATTTCTTCACCAGTTGCTGCTGCCACATTTTAAAATCTCCACGCAATTGAAATCACACCTATCGTCGGATCATTTGCAAACGCACATTCCGCTAGTTTCACTGGTTTGTGTTTCCTGTAACCTATATTACTGCTAAACATTTTTGTTTTTTGAAAACGTCGTGGCTTGTTATTATAAGCGGAACCAGTACTACTCTTTCCTTTGTGAATTGCTCTGATTGCGAGGTTGCTAGATTTCGAGCAATTCGTGCTATTTTGGTACATGTTTTCAATTCTTCTGTACAATGTATCTGCTACCCCTCTTGTGAGAATTTGCCTTACTATTTGCTATTCAATCAAAATCTTTATCAAAGTCTGAAAATGCCACATCTCTGTTGGTGCTTTCTCTATCGTCTGTTCAATAATAAAATAGGATACGTTCTTTTATTTATTATTGTTTATGTCTTTATCTTTTTCCGTCCTTTCAGAATGATAATTCCTTCATGCGATTCTTGCTCTCTTCAAGTTGAAGTTCTTAATCGTATCCATACTTTTACTAGCTCAAAAATTCTGTTGCTATAGATTGTATATGTCAGAGGTAGGAATAACAGTACTGTAAAAATCATCCATACGTTTTGTATACCTAACCTATTCTACTTTTATAAGGATCTTTAGAAATCCAATCTCCCTATCTACTTTATAAAATGAAAAATAATTTTTGTTCCACTGTCTAATTTGGCATCGACCTAGCTAGAAGTCATTCCTAAAAATCACGTCTATGAAAGAATAAATGACGATTTCTTTTACTGTTTTTTTAAGCACTTTTTCCAAATCTGATCAAGATAACTTCAGATATAGCAAATAAACCAAATCTATTTTTATCACTCCACACTGAAAAACCGATTTATTTGATAATACCAAATTTTGATTAAGTTAACTTAATATTGAGTTAAATATGCGGAAATAAATATTTGGTTAATTCCACCAAATTATTTGTTCATTTAACCCTTTATTTTTTTGAAATAACTAAATATTTTGTTGGATTATCTAAATTTTCTTGATAAAATTTGTTTGAAATTATTTTCTTTTCCTGAACAGATTGGTTTTTCCGTGCAGTTGTTTTGCCTTTGTTACAGACTACATATTTATAGAAGCATTCTATTATGTCTGAGGTGGTGTAGCTTCATGTTTTGAGTCGACTACTTTGAAATGTTATTTTACTTTTATCTTGTTAGACAGTTTCAAATAAATATAAATGAGAAAATTTTCCAATTTTACATGTTGGATCGAATATTTATTTTCCCTATAAGAGCAATAATTCGACCAAAAAGATTAATGTTTTTTTTTTTTATATATGAAATTTCCTATTTGAAGTTATATGTGAAATAGTTTTTAAAAACAATTACTCAACTGGTGCTTTAAAACTACAGAAACTTTGTATTGGAATGACTAGCCATTTTATTTTCAGATTGTTTTACCTTTTACAAAATATTCGTCGAAATGAGTTACCGCAGCAGTGATCTCTGTACAAGGAATGTGCTCCTAGTTTGAAAATTTAGTTGTTGCACGTTGGCCCTAACAAATCTGTTAGCTGCAAGTTTTGACTTTTACTATGCATTTCACTTCCTGTATTTCGATCCACAATTAACAACCTGTTCAATGCGCGAATTATTTAGACCAAAGAAATGTTATTGTTATTAGTAAAACAGGGAACAAAAATTATTGTAGAAATATTTGACAACTTCGCCTTTGTAAAATGCTGCATTTGGCCATAGTTGCCACAAATGACCTATTTGTCTTATGTGTCTTATTTTAATCAGCAAATTTTCCAAAAATAATCTCAATTCACCAACACTATGTTGCAATTACGTTTTTTTTTTATAGTATATGAACCCTTAGCAAATAGAATAGGCAAGTATTCAAATCTTAGATAATTAACTTACTGATACGATCGTGCGTAATTACAGAGAATTTTAATTAAAAGTTTTCTTGTAAGATTCTTTGAAAAACAGATCGCATTAAATACTTTAATGTCCTTACAAAACTTCGATACTTTATTCGTCTCCTTTAATCTTTCCCAATTAAGATTGATTATTTAATGACCGTTTGATTCAAATTTACATAAGTCGCACATTAAACAGCTTTTATACATTTCAGTATAGATAATGTATGCTCGCTTTCAAATCTTGTCTAACACAACAACTGCCCTAATTACCCAGACTAGTAAAGTCTACTGCTAAGTGCTTTCAAAGTTGGATAATAATATAAAAACTTTTTCGCTATAGCACGGCGCAAACAAGGTTTATGATCTGACAAAATTCTCATCCCCACAAATGAGTAAAACTGTTTAAAACTTTGGCAGTCTAAATTATAACAGGAATTAACTCGACAGTATAAACGTCTACCACATAAAGTCGAAATTAAGCTAAAGGATAATCTAGGCAGATATTAAAACTTTAAATCGTTAGAGATTTTTTGTATTAGTTATTACGGCTTGGGTAAACACTAAAACTTACACGTAACAAGCAAGGAAAATATATTTTGATGAATTTTATATTAATGTCCATATCTTATTTTAGATTAATCTTTGAGTTTTACTTTAATGATTATAATTTAAGAGCAAAGTTAATTGATATTTCTAAATTAAAACAGCAGAGATGCGAAAGCAATAACAACCATGCTTTTGAACCACAGCTTTTGAACTTTACATTATCCTAAAGCACACACAAATTTTATACAAAATCAACTTAATTAAGACTAATTCAGTAGGTGGAAAATGAAATTTTCCCTTATTTACACCCACGTATTTTTTTTTCTCGTTTCGTGGACGCTTTTCAGGAAAAATTATAACCCAAGATAAACAAACAAGTTGGGGCGTCAGGATTTCTAATTAAATATTATAAGCATAATAAGAGCTTTCACATAAAAATAAATTTTCCATTATTGTGGGAGTACAATTTTCTGTATATTGCTAGGTTCACGTTCCAAGATAGTTCTACTGCATAACTCTTCGTTATACCTGTAGGTTGGTTAAAATTTAATTATCTGTGAATAACTAACTATAACAATTTACATTCGTACATAGAAATACAGACATAGGTATTACACACACAATACGCATTTGCGTTTATCTCATTTAACTTATGTAAGTTACGTAATAAACCACATCATGTCACTAGTGCAAGAAAGTGACAGTTCTTTCGTGGAAATAGACATTTTAAAGTATTCATTATACTAAGATTCCAGCAATGACCAATAGAAACACACGTGTCCCAAAATCATTTCTTATCAACGTCATAATAATCTGCCCAAAAATAGCCGTCTATTTTTATCCATTTCTTGCAAATGTTGATAACAATGTGTTTACACATTTTCCAACTAATACTTGGTGTGATTATTTCTGATTTAGCTTAATCCACAAATGTGGTTTTATTGCTGCAACTACTGAATGAAGCCTCTACTTCACGAAGTATATTTCAAGCACTTTTTTCTTTATTTTCTGATGAGGTTTTGATATATCCCTCAACTAAGCCTGGATCGTCTACCAGTGTTGGGATGACGTTTTAGTGTTAAACGATCGACTCCAGAATCTCAAAAAACAATGCAGATAACATTATAATTAAATATACAGGGTGTATTAAATAAAAAAGTAAATTTTGCTTGGGTGTTAACTACACGACATATAAAGCACAAAACCGCCGAAACCGGATTTCATCATTAAAAAATGAAAAAAAGTAAAATTTAGAGCCAAAAGTTCTTTAGTTCGGACCTGATGCAAGGAAACGTCATGTTTCTTAATGGTATGCCGTAAGTTCATTTAACGTCATTCTGAATAAATAAAGGCCAATCGGCCAGTGTGCCCTTGTAAAAATAGCAAAACTGAGGCATTTTAAATTTCTTCTTTTTATAAAATAAACATTCCTTATTTGTTGAGAGCATTCTACGTAAGTCTACAAAGTATTATTTTTAATATCCTGATAAGACGTTCGAGTTTCACCGGATATGCGACTTCAGTAGTTACAAAAAACGTAAATATTTTTCTTTTGCTTTGTCGAATCGACAGTTCGTTGTTAATAAACGGTACCACTTGAATCTGAGTTATTTCTTTTGGATTTATTTAATCATATAACGCAAAATGAATTGAATCGAATTACACAGAAATAAATGTAGATACAGAAAATTTGCAAACACGCCTTTTTACTATGATATCGCGCGAAAATGAATCTATACATTCCCGCGCTTTTGCCGATGCATCAAGCTTCGATTTTCTTATATGAAATCATGATGGTCCTAAAAAGGATCGTTTTTCGAGACGGGAAGAATTTAAATAAAATGTTCGAAGTGGCTTGCACTCCAAGCGGCGATCCACACAAAACTAACAGCGGTAATGGCTGAATGATAGTGGTATGTGGGGGTATATTCGGGACAGCATTTAGGTTGAGCACAGGTGCGGCTCTAGCCCACGGCATTTATAAAATATTTTTTTTCTCGTTAATGCTTACAGATAGACCCCCTGTGCATTAAGACTTTTCGATTGTATATGATTACAGCAGCTACATATTATTATATTTACCTCTATATCTAATACATCTAATAAGATACCTGCATGAAAATAAAATATGTTTTTTTACTTACTAGAAATAATACTAGTAAATATTTCAATTTGAAGTTCTAACGATGTTTTGAGGTTGATAGTCTTTCTAAAATTAAATAATATTTAATTCTACTATTGCAAGATATAATTTGAAGTCACCTGATGGCTTCCAAAATTTTTGGGTGATATATTTGCTTAATCACTATTTAACAGACAATACAGAAATCCCTTTCATGTAACTATAAAGTTCTAAATTCCATATTTACAAGCTTGACATATATCTATAGTGGCTGCAATATATTACTAATTTGATTCAAAATTCTTCCAAATTGTAATTTCAAATAACAGTTTTGCTTCAATATTTGCTTCCTAATTTATTAACATTTCGTGGATATGTGAAGGTACTGAATAGGACGTTAGGCAGGACCAGCAATGTTATAAACTCAGTGAGAAAGGAATATCCAACAACTTTAAATCAAAATAACTAGAATTAGGTTATTTTGATGCAAACAATAAGTAATATTTATAATTTTTTTTCTCTGCACAGTTATTAAACTTGAACAAGGAAAGGAGATAAAATCTTTTCTACTATAGTTATTTTTGAAGACACTTCATTTGTTCATAAAGCCAATAATCAAACTTTCCACGTCAATTACAGTTACATTGCATCTCTATAGTTTCAAAGGTAATGCATTTACTTTTACATGTATGCATATCTGCTGAATAAGCTATGCCATTCTTTAAAGCAATCAATTGGTGTATTACATATAGCTACGATTCGTCCACGTAAAATAACTCACTCCTAAAAGACAGATATTTAAATAGTCGCCCACACTAGAATGTCAATCGCTCACCAGGAGGCGTTATATTAACTTGCGTTGAGAAATGCTGGTCTAATACAAATGACTTTTATGTTTCTCAGCTGTTGGTGGTTTGAAAAATTTGGCATTATTTTGGCATGCTATTAATATATGCATCATATTAATACTTGCAGGTCGTTTATACATTTTTTGCTTTTCATATGTTCGCGGAAATAATTTCTGTGGTTGCTAGGGCTGGGATTTAACCTAATATAGAAAGAAAGACATCGTATTTGGTAAATTGGTTTCTGTATTTCGTGTGTATCTATTTTAGTATTATTTTAACCATTTTTAACTTTGCAAAACTCCCAAAAGTTGTTAAAAATACTCGAAAAATCTTCGTTTTTGTCGTTGGTTTTGTCACTTTGCTTTGGTCTTTTACATTGTTTAAAAATAAACCCTTTTCTAAATACTCCGACAAATCCTAAAAAATCAAAATCAGCAAAACGCGGTTATGTTTTCAGTTCATCCGCCGTTACTGATAACCAATCTTTATCGCCTGCAATTTCATTCATTGTCTCTTCTTTAGTACAGATTTTGGAATTTTTGGGTTTATAACCTTCCGATTTTCTTACCAGAAATGCAGATTGTATATGCTTAAGTTTACATCTGAATCCCAAATGTTCAACTGTGTTGATAATTCTTCGAAATGCATTTCTGGACTTTCACTAGAACTTAATGCCATTTCTGTCAATTCGTCAAAGCGTTTATAAGTGTTTTACTTACTTTATTTTTCATTTCCCTGGAAAGAAATCTTCAATATCTGGCCGTTCATACGAATCGCTCATTTTTATTATACTTTCCTGATGCACTAGATTTAGATTTTAATTTCTTCAATAGAGCGTTCTTTATTTATTAAAGAAACGACTCTTTGCTGCAGTATTGACATTTATCAGTTCATCAATACTTTGATTTAATGAAAAATTATCGATTGGCAAAAAATCAATTTGAGACGTTATCAAAACATGAAACAAGAATCAATCATTTTTCAATTACATTCATTTACGACTATCTAAAATAAAGTTTTGTATGTCTAGGATACAACATTATTACAATATACGCTAACTCGGCCCAACGCCTTCTTCAGCACAACTTTTTGCGCTTTTCTTGTAATGGCTTCTATTGTACTAGTTACAGAAATAACTGTGATATCAAAGGGTTAGATTTGCAATGAATGAGCACGCAACGTTAAAATATCATTGTACGTGCTGAGTGTGCAGCTATTTCACTCTTGCATGTGCGCACAGATTCGAAAATGCTATCCAACGTAAAACGAACGTCACCTAAATTGCCAAACGTTTCTACCAGGAAGTATATAAAAATAAATTATTTAAAAGATCTTGACAGAATCCTCAATTTAAGGTGGGTATAAAAAAAAGTATTAAGGATAAAATCTTCGAAGAATTAACATAGTTAGTTTCTTGTTGCATGAATCCGACGATATAAGTTATAGTAGTTCATTGGTGAATATGCTCTCCTGGTAGACGTGATTTTAACGTGAAACGTTACTTCTATTGTATTTACCATTTTTTCGTATGTATATAGCGCTTATTTACCTGGATAAAACAAAATTATTTCTGGCAATTCTATGAACACAAACAGAGTTTTCAACTTTTTTAAATGCCAAAACAAACGGCTCTGACATAAAAAACAAAATTTTGTCTCTAACACTGTACCTGGCAGAAATATACAATTTTACAATAGCTTTTTTGTGCATATCCCCTAATTTGACGTCGACCTGGCTGGAAGTCATTACATAATCTGTATTTCATACCTCCATTCTTTAAAGTCACCTTTATTAAAGCAGCTTTTGTAAAGCATTTTTTCCCCAAAGCTGACATGAGCTTAACTTCAGTTACAGCAAATAAACCAAATCTATTTTTATCACTGCAGTTGTTTTGTCATTGTTACAGGTCACACATTTAGTAAAGCATTCTATTATGTCTAATAATGTATCGGTGTAGTTGCATATTTTGAAATGTTATTTTACGTTCATCTTGCTAGACAATTTCAAATAAATATTGAAGAGGAAATTTTCCAATTTTAAAAGTTGGATCTAATATTTATTTTTGCTATGAGAGGAATAATTCTGCTCCACCTAACGGATTAATGTTTTTTCTGTGAAATTTCGCATTACATTATACTCTTCAAGACGACATTGCCGATGTTACTGATAATGACACAATCTCAATGTTGCCAAAACCAACTATTGTACATAGAGGAGAAGTAATCTTTTCAGTAGGATTTTCATGTTTGTGCTTTTGTTTTGTTATGTCCTTGTTTGGTTTTTGAAGAGTTAAATTTTTTGTATTCTGTAACTTTTTATGAAATAAATATATGCAATTTCTACAAATACCGATATTTAGTGTTTAATTTGCCTTACTCTGATTGTATTGCCCGTTCGTACACAAAGTTACGGACTTGCAATGTTTCCGGCTACACCATGTCAGAGCCTCTATCAGAGGGAAAGTGATTTAATTCAAAAAAAAAAATTACATCAAAAATCAGATTTGACAGGAATATATAGTGTTACCATTGCTTTTTTTGTGCAGATCCCCTAACTACATGAACTATAATGATCTTACTTTTCCAACTGTTATTCCTTGAAAAGAAGCAAACCAGTCCGTAAGGCTAAACTCACTTATGCCTTAAATTTTCTGAAGAACAATAGTCCTTCCTAATGTCAAGTTTTAATTTAACATGAGTCTTTTGCAGACTTATCTCATTTTAAATTCATTTAATTTTTTACTAAGCTAGACGTTTATACGACTAACAGTACCTAACCTCTCTAGAAATGTAATTTATTAATTAACTTTTCTAAAGTTTTAGTAACTATGGTTTCTTAAAATTCTAGATTCGCCAAGTACGTGAAACGTACAAATTAGTCTATATTAATTATTAAAATTATTACCACCTAAATATGCCTTTTATCTAGAAAAATGCAACCAATTTGACGTATTACATAGTTTCAGGCACGAAGTCAATGTATGAGTAGAACCGGAACTAGAATTCCTATTATTATTACTCCTAGTTCATATCAATAAGTGATGGTGTTAGGTGATTAATGTTGAACAATTTTTTTAGCATTACGGTAACGGGTAAACAGTTAGTGTACAGTCATGGCTATTATAAGATCTACCTTTTATTACGTTACAATAAAAATAGATATTGAATCACTATGTAAGACAAGTGCAATTAATTTTATGAGTGCGGAGAGGTAATTTTACTTCGTTCTTGTCGAACAATTACACTTGCCTAACCATGTGTTGTAGATTGTAAGCCAGCATCTTGGTCTAAAACGGTATTAATACATTAATTAGTATGAAAGCACTCTTCTATGTTAAATTATACCTTTAAATATAAGAAACTGAATTTAATTGAGCTTAAAATATTTTGAAGATTTATAATCTTCAAAATATTTGTTTTATACGAAGGAACGGTTTTAAGTTTGCGGAATGCGGGGATACAAAATTTCACTTGTTAACAATCAACAACATTCTTACAGTATAAGAGATCCTAAACTGCACTTAATGAAGCACAACTTAAAATTAACAACTGATTGTATTGATATCCTTGCAATAAAGATTTTCAACCACTTTGCTGATAGTTGAAAGGAATAAAGTACAAATAAATTTAAGAAACTTTAAAAACTTGGTTGACAACAAAGTGCTTTTATTCAATTAATGAGTACTTGGATTACTGTGTTTAAAGTATATTTATTTTGACTTTTGTCATTTCAATTTATGCTTTAGTTCTTTCGTATATTTATTTAGATTTTTCTTTTTGTAATTTCACGAACTACATTGTTTATTTGTATTTTATATTCCCCCTCCTCCCTTTTTCCTTTTGACCTATTTCAAACTATAGGCGATGAAATAAAGTTTATTATTATTGAATCTAGCGTTGAAAAGAACGTAACGTTCATTCAGTTTTTACGAATTTTACTTAGCGCTAACCACTTAATGTGTTTCGTTTGCCGATCTAACATCATAGATCGTAATGCACATTCCGATACTATACAGAGATAGTTTGAACATTATATTTATAGTCATCAGCTCATCGAATGTAACAGTAGAAACGCTGCTTATCGCTAGCTAAAATACTAAAGATCCTTCCCTGAATTTCTCGCTTCATTTTTAAAACTGCGATCATATCTAAAGTCGTGTATGAACGTTACGTTCTTTCAAGATTAGCTGGATAGTATGGTAGAACTCACTGAAGTACTAACGTATTTAATGGCTCATCCTCACTGCAAACATTAAGTTTTATCACAATTTCGTCATTAATTTTAGAACTATTGTCGATCTAGCAACTCAATTTGGAAGAAATAGTCTGAAATATGGCTAAAAAGAGTTCCAACAATTTACAAAATATGGAATATCTGTTGAAACCATATTGGAAGAAATGATATAAGTTTTCTTACCCGGGAAAAAGCTTGAAGACGATCCATCCTTGGAGGCCCCTATCGAAGTGGTCACTCCAGAATTTATTCGAAAAATTAATATGTTCCCAAATAAGAAACAACTCATGGAAATGATGATGATGATTAAAGTATCTGATACAACCCCTTTTAAAATTCGGAAATTTAGCAAAATCTTTGCAAATAATTTTGCACGTCATAAACTTCCATGCATGTTGATTTTTAAAATTCTTTCTGATCATCTTGGCATGACTAAGGTCAGCAAGACCTTAGTCATGCCAAGACATGGGTGAAATGGTCTCACCACCGCAGAGACAACGACATGTGAAATGTTTTTGGATCTTTGTAATGAAGACGTGAATGGTGTATCGAATCAAATTGTTTTTTTTTGTTGTTGTGGAATCTCTTTGAGGAGTCTCCAAAAACACTGCAGCCACTTGGTTTATTGTTTTTAGTCTCCCATTTTCTTTACATATTAAATTATACCAATCATCCCAGCATCAGATCAGATCACATGATTTCGACATATCTTTTTACCAAGAGACTATCAAAAAAGGAGACTGAAGAACACTGCAGCTTAGTAAGAATCATCTTCGCATCGTGAGATGAAAGAAATTGGGATCAACACTGGGATACCAACTGCAGACTGTATAATGAGAGGACAGAAAGCGCTTACCACATTTTGTGCGAATGCGAGGCTCTGGATACAAGAAGACAGGCAATTGCTAAGAGGTTGCTTTCCACATTGTGCTCCAATCTTCAATACCTGTCACTTAGTAGTTCTTGCAATCCGAGATGCCCCATTCTTGCCTCTCCCATTATCACCAAATGGAGAGGAGGAAGGTCTAGAAGGCATTCCATTGCTGCTGTAGGAGTAGTCCTCACAGCTCCTGTTACTCTGTATCTTTCTAAGGTCAATTATGGCAATTTGCTGCAGCACCTTTGTCCACCATGTTAGAAATGCATAAGGGATCGTGAGTCTGACCACCGTGATGTAAGTCCAGTACATCATATTAGGTCTTAACCATCATGTTTTCCATGAGCTCTTCTAGCCCAACATAAGTGTTGCCTCCGTCTTGGTTTTAATTCTGTGAAGCTATCAATTTCGAGTAGCTTGGAGTCTAGGATGACACCAAGGAATTTCACTTCCTCTAACAGCTTTATTTCTATATTTAGACCCTCCTCTTCGGTCCATGTACAATTTGTAGAGCGTTCTGCATTTTGTCCCGCACTACGCTGTTGAATTCACCTTGGGTCGAAATGAGAAGATGATCTGCGTACCCCAAAGATTGATGTCCTTCATTGTCCAGGTTCCATCCTGCGAGCATCCTCGTTCGACCTGAGCCATCAACGTCTTATCCACTTCCCCATGATGGTTGTTTGTGGATCAAATTGTTACTAAAGATGAAACTTTGGTTCATAACTACAAACCAGAGTTTATGCAAGATTCCATACAATACCTTAAAAGAAGCGCATCATCGTCAAGAAATTTAAGTTACCACAGTCAGTCAGAGAACGCAGAGCAAGTTTTTTTTTTGGGAATCAGAAGGTATCCTGTTAATAGAATATAAAGATAAAGGCGTTTCCATGAGAAGTATTCTACGAATCAATCCTCGGACTATTAAAAAAACAGCCGTTAAGAAAACCAGGAAAGAATGTTGTTCGAATTTATAGATCTATAACAATATCTGTACACAACTTTGCAACAAGTTATATGCGGATGTGCATTAAATAAAAGAGTGGAACAATAGACGTGCTGTCTTTAGAATAATTCCTCTTCATAAATGGTATAAAACCTTGCTTAATAAAACAAATTCAAACATTTCTAAGTGATAGCACCAAAAATATTGTGTTGTGTTTATTATAGAACCAATTAACTGGTCCATAAGTATTAACAAAACATATTATAATCAGTATTATTTCATATTATCTACATTACATTAGACATTTTTCTCTATATAGGCATATTGAGATGGATAAACACTATAAAGAGATGATTTTGAGTATGTTCTGTGGCCACCATACTATAATTTCTGCAACTTAAGAATGTTGAAAGTTAGTGAAGAGGAACAAATTCTATATTAGGATAAAACGTTTTCTTTCAATAGAAAATAAAATAAGTAACCTTTAAAGGCTACTACTTAAAAGGGTAGAAAGTGAAACAAAGAAAGTGGTATTTTAAATAAATAAAGAAATACTTTAAAAAGGGTGAAAGTGTAGATTAAGTTTGATGGTCAAACAAGTAAGAATGCATGAGCTAATATTACCATTAGTTCCTTCTATAGCATCAATTTTGTGTATATATTATATGTATAAGGACAAAAAATGCAAACAACTTTCATTAGCATGATTTCACTATCTTAACTGCAAGCCACATAATATGTTTTGAATTTATTAAGGTGCCGGCCGTTGAGTTAGATTGCCTGAATTGTTTATAATAACAGCTTGCTTCTAATCAATCAAAGCTTATAATTTGAAACTAATTGTAAAGTGGAACTGTATGCGGTTTTACCAAGAAAAGCTTTGGCCACTTCCTGTACAGTATATACCGAAATGATGTGCTCTTAAGGTGGGCGCCAAGTATAATGGGAATATTAATGATAAAGGGTAATTATGGTTTCTTAATGATTTTCCAGCGAAAACGGTTCTACGTATTAATTTTACCAGGAAGCACACGTAGAATAAATACAACGGCATATGTGTTTTACATTCACAAACCTAATCTTAAAAATTCAGGAAAACACTTGTCATAAATATGTATGAGTTACATTGTAATAAAACAATATAATCCCATTTAGATGTTTTAAAAACAAACGCCCAGAATTACAATGTAATATATCATGCTAAAGAATGTCTTATATGAAGAACAAATCACGTTTTGTTATTATTTTAAAATAAATTGTTCAGTATAATTTCGAAACTATTAATAATAATAATTTTGGAAGACAATGCAATTTCAGTTGGAAAAATACTTGTCTGGCTCTTTATTTAACATTAAGAAAATACTCAAACCAACTTTGTCAGGAATATTTAGAGGGAGAGAGTATGTTAGTTACGAAAAGGCCACTTCAAAGCCTCGGTCTCAACCCAGTCGGTAGGTCAAACAAACTCCAACTTCCAACTAAATTTTCTGTTAAAGCAAATACAGAAGGCTGATTGTGGAGATATTTATGAATCTAGTGTTATTTTTTTTTCACTTTGAATGTTATTTAAACTACATAAAATGTTTGTTTTGTTTTAAAATACAAGTAGTGTATATTAAATAGAACTTATTTTTTGGTGGATGTTCTAGTATATTTATGTATAAGTATACATATACATTACTTCAATTAGACAAATAATTATGCCTGCTAGTGTACATGTATGTATATACATAGACAAATTTAGCCAATATTATGGGAGAGGTTATCATTATTTCCAAAAATAACTGATATTTACAAAACAATGTTTTAAAATAGCATTTTATATCTGTTTTATCTTTTTATTAGCGCTTCCTGAATATATATGCTAAATAAAATCATTGGGAATTGAATAATTAACTAACAATAAACTAAGATGATGAAAACGGAAGTAAATTGGAAGATCATGTTTTTTTTTTTAATATTAGATCACAATATTACCCATGAAAACTGGAGCGAATTCCCTAAAAAATTTCCACCTCATTGGGATTCCCAGCAAATTGCTATCGATTTTAGCTTGATGTTCTCTGCAGCTCGCGGTAAAAAGGTGTATGTGCAATGCAGGTATCTACACGGTCGCTTAGTTTTATAGGCGTGACTCACAGAAAAGTTTATTCACCTGAAATACAAATATTGAACACATATTCACTGTCTACCACTGCGAATAGATGATTTTAATTAAAAATATATTCCAGAAATTTTTATTTGTAAACATTTTTATCATTTTTCAGTTATACGAATGAATCGATTCAATTTAGAAGGTATTTCCAAGTTTATTATTTATTATTGTATGAGTCTGCTTCCGGAGATTTGCCAAATATATTTTGCAATTTTATTTATCATAGAGTTTCACTTTGCGATGCTGATGAATATCAATTGTTTGAAAATACATATGTGGGACAGCTAAAATTTTAATCGGCCCTAGTTGAATTTGCATGTTATTAGGTTGAAAATATGTCCCATCTAAAATATCTAGTTATAAAATTAGTAGCTTTAAGGTACAGTAATATTTCGATAGTTCGAAGTAATTAAGACAGTGATGATTCGAAATATCAAAAAAAAACTCAATTACCCAATAATTATTTTTATGAGGATTTCGAGCACTTATTTTGCATTTTATTAATACATACAAACAAATATAAAACACTGTTTTTTATATTTTGTTTAATAATTCGTACAATTGTTTGAATTGTCCTTTGCAACCTTCATAACTAGAGAATATCGGCCACTGGAATATTGTTTTCTTTTGTCCAATTTAAACATATATCAAATGCAATTGACAACTGTTTTCTCATCCTCTGCATCGGGTTCTTGGATAGGTAGCAAATCTTTATCACCCTGTACCCAGTTCAACACTTTGCTTTTAGTAACATTTTCACCGGCAACTAAATTAAGAATTCAGCATTAGATCGAAATTAAATCATTCGGCTCATACTCGTCATTACTTTCATTTTCGTGAAAACTCTTGCTGGGAATTTTGTGCCAACTTTTTTCATAGCATAATAAGGAAACAACATCTTTCAACCTAAATTTCTTAAAGCACTTTATATCTACTTCGTCAGTGTATAAAATTTTACTTAAAAATGAGTTTCGATGAGCTAACTTACAATTAGTTAAATTGACTGGATTCTGGTTTATTGGCTGGATCAAAGCTGTTGTGTTTGATCGTAAAAATACGATGGCAAACTGACCTTCTTCACTAGTGACTTCTTCACCTGGATTGTCCAATACTATTGAAGACACGAGTGGATGAAGGTGTTATGTTACAAAATCAAAGTTTGCACTGGCGTATAAATTAAGGTTAAAGTTCTTTTTTATGTAAAAGTAATGTAACATAACCCCTTCATATATTCACAAAACTCGAGTGTTCTTGAATTTCTGGAATTTTCGATTGTGCTACGTGAAAAATGAGTACATAACACCTTCATTCATGCAAAAGACAGTTTTTAAAAAAATTCGACACAGCACTTTCATCCACTTGTGTCTTCAATTGTCTACTACAAGCAAACCTTTTTCTGGTAAATGTGATAGTTTAAGATCTTAAGATTAATTTCTAACGTGCATGACAAAAGAGAGTTTAAACCAGTCATTGAATATTAATGAACTCGTCCAAGCATTTTGAGAAAACCTATAGTCGATAGGTAAGTTTACATTCTCAAATAATCTTGGATTCTTTACCTTTCCCATAACCAATGATTTTAATTTGTGTGGCACATTGCTGTTTTCACAAGCCGAAAAAGTTAGTCTTTCGACCAGATGCTTGATTTTCTCCAGAATGAACCACTCGTCCTGTCCGGCAGTTATTCCCAATATAAAGCAACCTCATCTGCATTATAAACTTGTGCTAGTACATGACCAGGATTTTTTATTTTTTGTTCTAAGGTTTCTAAAAAAGACCGGACTGCATTATGATTGCTGGTTAATTTTTCGCCATAATTTTTTATATAGTTTACACAAACCAAATCTGGTTTTAGATTAGCCAACCAACCTCACTTTGCATCAAAATTATCTTTTCTGTAAATCTCTTGATATAGTACATTTTCCTCAGCAACCAACATTTAATATGTAACTGGAACATGTAGTTTTCATTATAATAGGTATAAGCATAGCTTTAAAAAATAAGTGATAACGCATTTGCTGCACCTTAACTTTACTGGTTATGATTATGAAATTAAAAAGTAAAAAGGCCTTACGGTTTTAACAATAGTAAAAAAATCAAAGTAAATTCCCATGAAGTACAACGGGTAATTGTATATTACATATGCGTTTGCAATTATTATGAATGCGTATTGGTTGAAACACGTTGTGGAAGTATGATTTTTAATATAATGTAATTATCCTTAATTACAGCAATCATAATTCAATCGCCATTTTTATTTTTTGAGGTTGTTTATTGAGTAGTTACACAACAGAATATTGCTAACTATAAATAAATAAAGGTTTTGTAACAACCATATATGCATTCACTGGCGTATATATTGATGGTACTAAAAATTGATTTGGAATTATTTGCACTTGCGGTTAAAAGTTAAAAAAAGCTATTATTAAGTGTATATTTATTATTGTTATTATTAGCTCCGTTTTGCATTATTAGCCACGTACTTTTAACGATAACCTCATATTTAAATATCCTTGATATATGTGTGTGACCAAAATACGACTCATTTTTATTACCAACTAGGAGGTGGTCGTGATTTTGTCATTTTTGTAACTTCTATCAATCCAATGTTGACAGCCAATCATAGTAATTGTAGTATTACCTCTGCAGAAAAAGGACAATTATTAAGAAATATGAAACGGTATTGCAGAAAAATATATATGAATAACCGAAATAGATAGCATGAAATAATGAATAAATAGTACCTTTTGTTTGCAATAATTATTTCTGAAAATTAATCATTAATGAGGGAACATACGCACTAGACTACTATTAGTATTTACGTGATGCGCTAACAAACGCTAAACTCAGTTACAAATACAATTATTTCTGTAGGTTAATGATTTGATCCTTGGAGACTAAAAATAAAGTATAGTATTTGCCGTTCTTACTCGAACAGAAAAATATGTACAGGTGCTTCAAAAAGATTGAATCTTTGATTAGAGCTGTAGTGTTTATTTCAAAAAAGAAATCGTTTTTACAAAAAATAGAATGTTTGATAACATTGGTTTACGCTGTTTTGACAGTGACTACAATGTTTGTATGAAATTACTACTATAATCACGGTCTATTTTGTTACCTGCTGTTGCTGTTGCAATGTTATAAACCACAGTACATGGAGTATTACAAATGGTCAAATCAATTTTAATGTCTAATCGTAATCTTGTAATTTTGTAAACATCAATTGTAATTCAGCAATAGGTATAGCGTTACATGAGCATCAACTTCGTCTAACATTAATTTTTAATTTCCATTGCTGCAAGCTCTCTACGCTAATAAACAAGAAATTACGAATAGCTTTCGGTTTTGATTGATTCCTATCCATTACATCAGGATTATAAAAGTGTGTAACCTTAAAAATAATTCCACTGTATTACATATTGCAATGCTGTGGTACTCTCAGGCTGAATATCTAGGTAAACTTCTATTTTTTGTTCCTTTTAGTAATTATTTCGATATAAGCTTATTTTTCTTTTGTATATAAATTTACGAAAACGAAAAGAAAATTGGGTGCTCTGCGCACTCAGAAGCATTTTTAGGTTATGCAACATTAAATTCTAAAATATTCTTGTGAAGAAATGTTTCCTCTTAACTAAAGAATATCTAGAATTGTAATCGAAGGTCGAAATTCGCTGGGACTTATACAGCCCGCGAATAGAAACTCCTCTGTGAGCCTCGCATCTCCTCTGTGAGCCTCGCTGCGGTTGTCCGATTCACTTCCACTGGCTACGCCTGACTCTCGTTCGTTCGCAACGGTATGGGTAGGCGGCATCTATGCTTGACAAAATGCATAGGTTTTAGTTCGCACTGTAAAAATTTCTATTCGCGATATATAATATATTTATTTATGTTTATCCATATTCTCTGGCGTATCGATAGCTTTCCATTCAAACAAGCCTTTTTTAGAATTAAAACCCATTTTTTATTTACCTGTATCCTTCTATGCAATTACATTATTTTTAAATATCACTTGTCTCCAAAATTTGCGAAGAAATGTGATTCGTAGTATAAATGGACGAAAATGTGAAAATCAAGCCATATGGGGGCTTGCTTTAAACTAGTAACGGAAATTGTGTCTGATCTCTACTCCGAATATTATATTGGCTAAGAATAAACATATATTTACATCACAATTTCAAAAAGAATATGCCCTGACTTTCTTGAATGGGCAACAAATTATGTCAAAGCCTTGTCTTCTCCAGTTGAAGTTTCCGGCTTTCTAGATTTCACATCTTTAGCGATAGCAATGTGCATAAACTGCAATTTTTAATGAAAATGCGTAATTTAATGAATTCCTTCCGCATAAGCACACTAATCCAAGCTTTACTCACTATTGTTGAATTGAGTAAAGCTCACTATTGTTGGATTAGTGTGCTTATGCGGAAGGAATTCATTAAATTACGCATTTTCATTAAAAATTGCTTACAAACTTCTATGCGAGGCCTAGCAATATCACGATGTCGTACCATCATTAGAAATTTCCATGCATTGCTTTCTATTTGAATGAGCTATAGTGAATTTCGGTGTTCCCTGGCGAACGAAAGTGTTGATTTTTTTCTATGTAGCATTTTATTTACTATTATTAATTTTATAGACAACTTTATCTAAGTTGTGTACAAACAGTTGAACAAATACTCCAGCCGGAAGGAAATATACCCACAAATTTCGATAATGTTATCATTTCCTTAACATCATATGGATATATACACATGAAAAGAAAATACGATACCGTATGGAAGAAACCACTATAATATGAGTATGAGTTGAATTATGAAAGAACTGGGTTGTATTCGCTTTATGGAAATTTTTAATTTAGATAATATGCTTATCTTCACATTTCCTGAAGTTTGTGGCGGTTCTTTGTGTCATAATTGAAATTCTTGCCTGTATTTTAATTCTCTCCTGCGTAGCATAAACCTTAACGTGATTTGAAATTATTGCACTAATCCGAGGTATTGCATTACTGAAGAATTTAATCTAAAGAGGTAGCTGGCGTATAAGCTATAATATTAAATTCATAAATAAATGCATCTTGTATTCTGTGCCGTAAAGATTTAGTTCCCTTTTTAATAGGTTTGTGAATATCTGGATTTTTATGTGCTGTTCTCTCTCTTAACACCTATTGTTCACCTTCCATGCATTTCATATTCCCAGATATTTTTAATATTTCTTTATTTACCGTATTACGCGTGCAACTGTTCGTTTTACTAGCATAACTTACACTTATTATTCTTCCTTACAATGTTAGTTCAGATAACCTTGAAACTGTTTCTTGATGCCTTTGTTTTTACCATCCGTGTCCAATTTTATCATTATCTGCGTTTTATATTAACGACATTTGTTTGTATTCCTTCATATAATTTAATTCAATTTCATTCCCACCTTTTTTTACAAATCAAAATATTTAATATAATGTATCGGGGTATCATTAATAAATTCTACTATAAAATTATTTTTTTTTTAAATATTCAAATATTAATGAGTAACTACTAAAAATCTAAATTATCTTTCAGGATCGTGTTTTAATAATAATAATAATAATAATAATAATAATAATAACAATATATTTGCCATCTAAAATGTATAAGAACAGACCAGTGTCAAAAATACAGTAAAACATCTCATATAAAGAGGTACATTACGTTACTAACATTATATATAATTTACTAACCTAATATATCTTATCAAGGTACTCTTGAAATGTATAAAATGTATTGTCGATTAAATATTTGCGTAGCTCTATTTTTGTTTTCTTTTCATTAGTAATTTCTTTAAAATAACGTGGAAGGGCATTATACGCCGAAATTATTTTATAAAAAGTCCTCGTTCATAACTGGAAAGGATGTAGGAGGGTATTACTAAGAAATCGGTAATGAAATATCACGATTGCGGATAAACAGATGCCTGTTGGGCAGATAAAAGGGTACCAAGTTGTAAATGTAAAGACACAATAGGCTAAGAATGTTAAATTCTTAGAACAGTGGTTTGCACGGCGATTAACTAGTTTTATGCATCATACACATAATTATCTTTTTCTGTAATACAAAAGCCCGCTGAGCATACGTTGATGAACCCCAGAATATCAGACTATAAGGTAGCCTGGATTGAATATGTCCGAAGTACAATGTTTTAAGGGTATCTATATTAACCATACTTCTGATTTTATAAAAGCCGTAGTAATACCGACTCAGTTCCACGCACACAGACTCTAATAAAACAATAAAGACGAGAAATAGAATATAAAAAATCTATAAATTTTTGATTTTAAATTTGTTAAATATAAATAAATAATAATAATAACAGGCCTTAATAGTCCTGAAGTCTATCAAATATTCGTTTCTGTTTCCTGCTTCTCTGTGTTCTTGAATTAGAATTCTCTGCTGTTGCTTCTATTTGTGATGGGTTGCTAAGTCTTTCAATATTCTTCCTATATATATTCCTTGAAGTTTTTTTCAGTCTGAAATTAGTTTTGATTTGGCTCACCCTCGACCACGAACCAGTTTTTGACGCAGTTCATGAAATTTTCCTGTATTCTTAAACGATCTCCGACCTGAAAATTATCAACGAATTAGAAAATATTAGTTTTCCTTAAATTTCGAGCGCTTGTAAAATATTATTTTGATTACGATAATTTTGAGGTGATGGCCACGCAGGAACTTCTCATATGATTTATTATGTAATATTTGAATTTCTAATGTTTTTTTTTCTCATAAATGTTGACCTATTAAAATTTAAATTATCCGCAATAATTGCAATAGAGAACACTTTTAACTTAAATTCAGTTATTAAAGTTTTTTAAAATATTTACGAGTATTCAATGACTAAATACTGTAACTTACTGATCAAGCTTTCACTGGACCAAAAATGTGTCCTGAAACAATGAAAGAAATCACTGTTCAAATGAAATAATGCACTAAAATTGGTCCAAAGAACGAGTTCATCAAATCAATGAAAAAGATTTTATTGAATTAATTAAAAGGAATTTATTGTGTAATAAATCATTCATTGTATTAATGAAACCGAAATCATTGAAAATCAAGAGGTAGCTTGATTGGCTTAATGAAATATGTATGTAATGCGTATTACTTGTTGATATGCTAATCGCAAGTGGTTAACTGAATGTACGTTATTCATAATACTAATAAATTTTAGTTATTCTTATATACAGTATACTTCTAATTAAAATATTGAGCTTAATTCATTGATGCAATAATCCCATTTCATTCACTCAATTCGCTGTAGAGTAAGAGCTGCAGCTTTCTTTAATTGGATTGCAGTAAAAGAAGTACCAAAAATTGAGATTGATATCAAGATTGGTGATTACTAAAAGACATTAAAAAAATGTCTAAACAGTTACGCACGAATACCACCATGGCAGGGACTCATAGTCCATTGTGGAGAAATCACTATACAAACGGAATAGAAATGTGAGTTTTTGCTTACCATATGTCTTTAACTTGCCTCCAAGGATAGATTCATTTTCATCGGTATCGTGTCTCAAGTACTTATTATTCTCGGTTTCTCTATACTTGTCATTAAGGTATGCTATCTGTCCGTTCTTGTAATAAATTGCAAACCATTGAACTAACGAAGAAGGAACATTTAATACTTTATTGCGTTTATATCGTAAATACTTTTATTAAAATTGTATGTAAAAAAATATATGTATATATGAAGTGTTGTTCGACTTTTTTCATCGTATTTTAATAATCAACGTAAAGCATTACCTGATGATGGCATATCGCCGAAACATGTATTGCTATAGATTTAAATAAATATTTGAATGGGAAGGACGACTATTGTCTTTTATATATTTTTCAATATGTATATATATATATATACAGTCGCGAGCAAATGTTATAGGCACCCCAATAAAACATGTGTTTCATACGGCACGTAGTGGTTCCTGCAAAAAGGGTATTGCGAAAGCATATCCGGCCGTTATTTAAAGCAGGAATTCCTAGAAAAAATCTATTATGCTGGCATATAAGATAAAAATTAAAATATTTGCATTTAGTAATAGATTGTACGTAAAGAAGAAAGCATCGTTTGACTGTTTAAAAATTTCATTTACCGTTCTAATCTTTTCTTGAGAGTTTGTGTTGCCGTTGTGTATATATAATATGCAAAAAAAGCCCCAATTAACTCAGGCTTTACGAGGCCAGATCATTTTACTACACAAACAGGGGCTATCACAGATAAAAATTGCTGAGACAGTAAAATGTTCACGTTGTGCTGTACAAAACACAATTAAACGTTACCAAAGGACGGGAAGATATGAAAATCTACAGAAGAGTGGTAGAAAACGCGTAACGACTGTGCGGGAAGATCGAATCATAGAGCGCATCGCGCTCCGGGATAGGCACAAATCCGCTGTAGCGATAGCTGCTGAGCTTCGCGCTCAACGGGATGCACCAATTTCTGTGCATACTGTTAGAAGAAGGCTAAATGCGGCAAATTTACGCACCCGGAAACCGCGACAAAAGCCGTTGCTCACCAATTTACACCGCAAGCAACACCTTATGTGGGCGCAAAAGTACAAACACTGGAGTGTAGACGACTGGGCCAAAGTACTGTGGTCCGACGAATCTAATATAGAGGTAAGTGCTTAAAAATGTCCCATTGTCCTTGTAATATGCATAATTGAACTTAGCGCCCTTGTTTCTTTCACCGAAATAAAAAAAAATTAGTAAAGCTAACGTTGTTTGTTTATTGTGTGCAGATGCGCAGCACCTCTGGAGCCTGTTACGTACGTCGGAGGTCGGGGGAAGCATTTTTGCCAGAATGTACATTATCCACCGTTAAATACGGCGGTGGTAGCATAATGATTTGGGGGTGTATGACTGCCCAAGGTGTCGGGGAGATCCATGTGTGTGAGGGGCGCATGAATGGGGCGCGCTATATCGAGATGTTGCAGGAGACTCTGGAGCCATCTATTGTCAAGTTTTATGACATTGAAAGAGGCGATTACTTCTTTCAGCAGGACAACGCCGCGTGTCACAAGGCTCGACCTGTAATGCAATGGTTTACCCATAATCGCGTGAAGATTTTGGAATGGCCACCACAGTCACCTGACCTCTCCCCCATTGAAAATTTATGGCATTTTTTAAAGGAAAGGGTTCGTACACACAAGCATAATTCAAAGGCAGCCCTTAAAGAAACAGTGCTTTAGGAATGGACATCTATACCGCCCGAAAGATGTTATCAACTTGTGGCTACCATGCCTAAAAGAATAAAGGCTGTAATAAAAGCTAGAGGAGGCAGCATTAAATATTGAAAAATTTAATAAAATAACATTTTAACCTCTATTACGTATTTTATTTTAGTTTTAAGGATCTTGTTTAATCGTAACGCTGAAAAACTTACCCTGCCTATAACATTTGCTCGCGACTGTATATATATATATATATATTCGTTCATATTCATATTATTAACAAAATTATTTATTGAACGTATGAAAATATAGTTACCATAATAGATATTATCCATGCAGTAATGTACAATGATGTGTAAATTGTACATAATATTTTATCAGAACAGTGACACATTTTGTTCTGTTGATGAAAATTCACTCACTGAATGTGGATTATTGACGGCCAGTATTTTTCTCAGTGTTAGATAGATTGGTGGGAAATAATCGTTTATTATTAATAAGTATTAAAGTCTTAATAAAATAAGCTATGTTCTCCAAATATCCTCTTTTAATCACAAATAGCGACACTAAAACTCAAATGGACATTTGATTACTTTTACACATAAATTACGCCTAAAACTTCCACATACATAAGAATACATATTCCACATGTGTGTGGTAAATGCTTAAAAATGTATATAGCATATGTAATGTACTTGTTTTACTCCTAGTAATTATTATATCATTATATAATATAGCCGTTGCAAAACAGAAGTTGTTCAAGAACATATGGATTTATTCTCTTGGAAATTCTCGGAACTCCTAAAGAGAAAGGCTGCTTTTACACCTTTTGTTACACACTACTTATTCGTTAATTTGAAATTTACATACCTATATATCTTCAGTATTGCACTTGTATCCACCTATAACAACTAGAACTTTAAAAGTGTAATTTTTAAAATGTGGACACTATTAAAGCTAAAACAAGGTAATTATTTTTTTTATCTGAGAAGTGTATGGGTGTAATGGTACTTCTTTTATGTACATAAAGGTATACATTGCTTACACTAAGCAACAATTTCAATTTATTTGAATATTTGTATTGGAACACAAAATATTTTTTTGCTAACACACCAATTTGATTTTCGTGATTTAGCTGTGCAGTAATCTAATACCAGAAAATCTTAAGTGCAATTTGACGAAATATTTTACAACATTAATCAAAGCTTGGGAGAAATATGCGGTACTCTTGACATATGCCGGAATCATGGAAGTGCATATTTCCTTTGCCTCAACGTTGTAAGCAATAATGCCGAAATTTACCTGGAATGTCCGCAACTTTGCGGAATGTTTTTGAGAAATCGCTGTCGGCAAAATGACAAATTCCCTACGATAAATAGATAACTCACCTTGTTTGCATGTTCCGCAAATGAGACCACGAGGTCGATAAACTTTTATATACGTGCGCTTTTATTCGCATCACGAACGCGCTCATTTGACGTTGTGTTTTCATTATACGCGCTATGGATTATTTTATGACGTCTATCAATGGAGTTTATATTTGGTTGTTGTGGGTAATAAAAATTTCGTGATATTTCTCTAAACGTGAGTAGGGAAAATTATTTGGAAGGTCGCGTGTGGATCTAAAACAGATGAAATCGTTTGCGAAATTATAAATATATATCGTTTAGGTTCGACATGACAATATGCATAATGTAAACGAAAACCGTGCTGGGAAAAGGTTATAGCAGGATAAAATGTTGAAAAATGCGCATGAGGAAACTAAAGAATTAAAAACCCATACAAAAGTCATGCCTTATCAAGGTAATGACTCGTGCAAGGTATTAGCCTTCTAAAGCTGCTGGGGCCATTGACACAAGGAATGAACTTTCAAAATACTCTCTTTTCTAATCTTCGGTTCTATTTAACCTATCGGTGTGAAATTTTAAGAATATATATATTTTAAAGAAATTTAGTAGATCTAGAAAAACTTTTGATAACTTTTACTGCAGAAATAATCCCAATCATGGAATGCATTTGCTTCAGCAAAAATGCCTCTAACATTTAGTCGTAATTGTGCCTCTATTTAAAAATTTGACTACCTCTGTGATAGCTTTAACTTTTTAGGGAAAAAAAATAAACTATACTTTGGACCCTCAAAAAGGGGTAATTCTAAATCACCATTTACTTTGTCGAATACGCTTTTGCCTCAACACAGAACACAAATGAAAAGATAATATATGGGTCTATATTATTTTCTGGACAAATAATTTCTCAGAAAATAGCTTTAAATTTCCCTACAACAAAGTTAGAGAACAGGCACATATTCGATGAGAATTTTGTGAGTGTGTTCCGAAAGATGCTTCTGTTCTGGGGATTTCAAAATATATAGAGGTGTTTATTGTATAAACACCTCTCAACTGATATAGAATTTATTTTATTTATTATAGAAGGGGTGGTAACGCCTCAGCTATATTTTTAGCTTGTCAGGCCCCCGCAGAGTCAAATCTCCCTCCTAATCAACATTACGACCCCGGAAAAAAAACCGATTATCGTAATTGACCAGAGCGAGATTTGAACCCAATAATATAATAACAATAAAAATTATATCTAGTAAAGTAAAGTCTACGTAACCACGAGATTGTGTTTTTCTGTTCTGTTTTTCAATCTCAACCCCATAAAAAATGAACTATGAATAAAAAAATATATTTGCCTATCACTAACTAAAACTAAATTCCAGCATCAATGTGTCCACCACCTACATCAATGCATATCCAGTGCAAAATACAGATAGTTAAAATTATACAACAAATGAATTATAATTTTGACTTTCCCTCAGAAACATGTTTACTCCAAAAAAAAAAAAAAAAAACGATGAAATTCGTTGTAGTGCTATTGTATTAACTGTGTCACTGATGAGAAGTGTGATATTATTAAGGATAATTTTAATAGAACTTTTTAATTCATTGCACATTCTGTTTCTACCAAGTACACCTACTGGGATTTCAACGAGTTTATTGTTAGGTTTCTAGCTTGGGCAAAACTACATATCGAGCTCAAATCAGAGTTTATATTATCCACGGCAACCTGCAATTCGCGAGGGTGAAATGATTTGTAAATCTGCGTATCAGCGTACATGTGAATATTGCAAAATTTAACGCATTTTGTCAAATCGCGTGTGTACAGTGAAAAAAGTAGCGGGTCCAGAACAGGTCCCTGCGGTACACCCTGCAAACCAGGAAGTGATTTGGATATCTGACCCCCAAGCCGCACACTCTGTCTTCTACCGTCCAAATGTCTATTGACAAGCTCCACAAAATCACAAAAACAACTCAGGCTCCGCAAAACGCAAGCCAAAACACTATGCTCAACCGTGTCAAAAACCTCTGCTGCAATCAAGTAGTGTTAGAACTGTTAAATCTCCGTAGTCTGACGCCCCAAAAATACCATCAGTCACTTTCAAGCAGTGCTCGTCTCACAAGGGAAACCGGGGCGGAAGCCAGACTGACTATCTGGTAAAACGTGATTTAGGTCAACAAACTTAGTAATTTGAGAATATAATATTTATTATTATTATTTTTTTTTTATCGCTTAACATTATCACAAGATGTTATTTTTTAGAAATGTTTCGAGGGGGGAGAGAGAAGAGGCGTTCGTAAACTTCCATTTTGCTTCCAATTAATAGCTAAAAGACTTTACCTTCATGTGAAGTATTTAAAGTGCCAACGGAGTCATTACAATTTAGAAACAAATAAAGAATTAATTATTTTCTTTTTTGGTATGGTAAAACTGCAATGGTTGGCAGGTAAGCAGTCATTGACACATGACTGATTCATTTATCAACTGGTATTTACTACGTGAAGATTCAAGCCTTTAACGCCCGCATTAATTTGAATCAAATCCTAACGTAGTGCTATGGGTTAGCGGATTTTGCTGAGTGTATTTTGAGTTGCACATTTTGATATGCTTAAAACAGCTGTTTCAGTTTAGCGAGAATTTTTCATTTTCATTCAATGTTTAGTTTGTTTAATATGTAGTTTAAGAGTTGATTGTTTGTTAGTTCTGTTAATGCGTTTTCTATTAGATTTTGTCGGTGATTTGTACGTTTGCGTTGTTCGTATTGTTATACGACTGCGTTGTAGAGTTTTGTCAGGCAGTTCCTTGGTCGACTGTTGACGTGAGTAGACGTATTTTTGTATATTATTGATGCCATTTTGTAATTCATTTTGATATTCTATATTTCGTATAAATTGAATTTTATATAGCCAATCAAGGAATTCATTTAGTAGTAATTGTTAATATATTGATGTATGCACATTATAGATATAAGATCATTTATTATTTTTGTGCAGGAAGATATATTGTAGTTGTTATTCTCTCACTATAGTTAAAGAGTTAATTTTTCCGTTTTTCTATTTTGCTGATTCATTTTTAATTATCAATCACCTCGGTTTGGGTGAGTTGAAGCATAGTGCTTGCATTTAGTTTTTCTTTCGTGTAACTTTTTGAAATTGTTCACGGTTAATTTAGTTTGTTTTAACTTGAAACCACGTGGATTGAAATTGATATATTTAGGATTATCTTCCTGAACAAACAGAACTTTTGCTTTGTATAGGAAATAGCATTGTCCTATTGTGATTTAGAATCAAGTGCAGTTTTTATTTTTTGGCCAGAACCTTCAGTTCAGGGTTTTTTTTTTCTACCATTTTGTAATTTTACGCATTTTATAAAATAAAATTGGTTGTTAATTATCTTCGTTGAGTTAAAAAATGCTGTTCTTTTATTTTTATATCGAACCCATTCAATTTTACGGGTAATTAAGAAAGTCACATTTACTCACTTTTTACTTTTCGTGGTTAGATTCAGGTTTTAATTCGCGAGGGTAACTCTGAGGTTAATTGTTATTTTGCGTTCAAAAATTTTATCCGTTGAGCTAGCTAATTTAATTTTCTTTTTCCTTGTTAAATTCATTTGTCAGTTTCATTTGATTCAGTCAGTACACAGCAGTAGGTAATACCAGCTGTGATAGGTTACAAATAAAAATGTGATCTTGTGCCAATGACTGTTTACCTGTTAACCGTTGCAGTCTTCATTTTATGCCGGTTTCAATTAATTGTACTTACTTAGATTTAAATAAAAATCATCATCATTTGGTTGCGTACATTTCAAAATTTTATTTGTATTTATATATTTTATAAAGTTTTATAAATTTCGTAGTAGTTCTATTTCAGATATTTTTTTACACCCTCTTTCAGCGCCTATTAACTGCAAAGCACTGAAAATATATTGCAACGCCACGATAGGGAACATGCGGGTCAGATAGGAGAGATTACTGAAAAATTAGCTCCGTAGAATATGAGAAAATTCGTAAAAAACTAACGTACATATATTATTCTATCAAAAAATTATTATTAAAATACTCTCATCTAAATTCTATTGGATATTTATTTATGTAAGTATGGACTTAAAAGGAGCGGCTATTTAGATATTTACACACACATACTTACATAACAGATTATTTTTCCTAGCAAGTCCAGTAATTTAAATGGATACATTACACAGGTATCTGTTTTCCAATCATGCAGTCAGTATCTATGTCAAATTGCGTATGATTAAGTGATTACTTACATCAGGTAGGTAATCGCTAAATCAATGCAGTTTTGCCCAAGTGAATGTATCATATTTATCTACCTTTATAAATGTAACCATGCTTTTAATAAGGAACAGATACATCATTGTGAAGTTTGTTAAGGCGATGTGATTATAGTAATCGATATAATAAACAAGAAATTTAAATGATGTCGAGCAAATTGAAATGAGGTTTACCTCGCCTTGATCATCACCCCAGTATCCACGGTCTACATAAATATTAGCGTTCGATTTGGTTAATCTTAACAGCGATTGGAATCAAACAACGCTCTTATTTGTACACGTATGCGAATATATCCTACTTCCAATTACAGTAAAGTGCATTTAATTGTTTGGCTCCTCGACCTGATTTACACAGTCTATTATTGCATTCAGTTAAGTCGAATGGGCAAGGGTATGTATATGTATGTACCTTCGCATTTTTGCCCACTTGAGGATACGCGATACCAGTTCTCATTGACATTTAGAATAAAGATAATGCTTTATTGACATACCTCAGGATTTTCGCTCTTTTTTGATGACTTCGCCACATATGTGACCTTCTTTTATATTAATTTATGTTGTCGTTTCTCGTCATATTTTCAACTCGCTTTGCATCGATTTTTATTTTCTTTTATAGTTTTAATAACCTGTCGCAATGTTAACATTGTATCGTGAACCATTTCGGTTAATATTATGATACATTAATTATTTGAGATAAAAGTTCTCTGCCGACCAAAAATCGATAATAATTTCCTACAGCTCCCAATCGTTATGTTTGTTTTCCACATCAACGATTTATATCAAGTCTAAGCAAATATTAATTTTATTCGTGAGAAGGCTATGTGTGCCTACCTCCAAAGTAATATACATCAGCACACCACGTAATGTTGATCCAATATGATGGAAAATACCAATTACCCCAAGGGATTTCATAACTGTAATAAATTTTCGAATTACATAAAGATAAAAAAAGGTTGTTATTCGTTCCGATTCGTTGGAACATGTAGTCGTAATATGAGTGGTATCTTGACGTCTTAGTAAATTTTATTAAAATGCAAATTCATAAACTTTTCCCAAATATTGTGACAGTCTGGTCGTATTTATCTAAAAAAAACAAGAAAAAAAATCATTAAAACCATTGAAGTTAGTAATGGATAGAATTAAGTAAAAGTTTCGATTCAGAGGAGTAACACAACCCGAAGAGTAAAATGTTTAGTACCTTTTATAAGGGCTGTTCGAACATGCAGTTCGCGAACGATTCGTGATCACGTAAACCAATCAGCGAACAATTGGAGTTCTCGCGAACTGAAATGCGTTGTCGATTGTTCACTATCATAATATTTTTCAACTTTATAGATTTTCGGAAACAGGGTGTTGTATCAACTTTCTATTTTAATGGAATGGTATATTTTTTCGGCTATGAATTTGGCGAGTGGTTTGCAATAGTTTATATGAGGTTCCTTCCTAAATCCGACCGTTTTTGAGAATATAATAATAAAATAATAATATATTTAATTCTGTGTACATTTACAAGAATGTGTAGGATAAGTCAAAAAAAAAAAAATAGGTTACACACATTACATTAGGTTTGTCTACAATAGTACATACTCAAAGTACTCTCATGGAATAAATACAAGATGATAGTTAAAAGCTTTTAATATGCCGTTTAAGATGTTTTGATATTATATTTGATATTTCTGAGGAAGGCATTAAAAAGTTTCAAACCCAAATTGTTAGGGGATTTTTGTAATATTCAGAGAATGTTAGGACACGGAAATTTGCTTTGACCTAGTGTTTATATGCGTGAAATTGCTCGTTGCGTTGAAGAATTACCTCTGTTCGCCATAAACGTAATTTAAAGTTCGTTATGGATGGCAGCATAGGTAAATATTCCACCTTTAAATAAGGCCTGCAGACCTGGCATGACTCAGCATACATCGGATTATGCGTTTCTGAGCCAAAAATACAGTCCTGCTGCAGGCGAGCTCCCAAACCTGAGGCGTATGACACCTGGTTGCACTTTGCATAATAAATGAAAGCAGAGAACTAAATTCGTTAAGTTTTAATTGGTATCTGTAACAGTAACTATCAACTATTTGCGGTTTTCACAATGCAAGCGCAAGAGAGTTTTCGTTATATACAAACTAAAAATTATTTCTCGACACGACTCATTTTGTACTGAATGTGCAAATTATATTCTTCTGTTTTGAATTGTATGAAAATCATGTAATTTGTTTTTCGTTGTTTAAATATAACTTTTATTAGAAAACCATGTAGTCATATCATGCAACAAGATTTGATCATTTTCGTCTGGTGAGTGGTAGATTAGATACTAGCCGCTAATGTCATCAGATACATATTAGTTAATCGGCTAGAAATCCGCAATCTTTTTCGTTGTTTTTTGATTTGCACTCTTTCAAATAAAATCAAATATTTCATGAGATCCAGATATTTAGTGGTTCTACTAAACCTTATTGCCAGTATTAACAAGTCATATTTTGTAAGTCCCTTCGCCAACTCCTTACAATTCTTTAACAAAAAAATATTGTAAACGAAGAAATAAGAAAAACATTAAAGTTACATATAACATAACATTTTAAACTTATTCTATATTCAAGAAGAAGTAACAATGAATAGATACCTACACTTATTTGCGATAAATAAAATCTTCGAAAAAACAAAATACAAGGGAAAATTAAAACAATATCCTAAATCACCATAATATTTCCCAATATTGTTCACTACTAGACCAGCGTATTTTCTTTGTAGGGGAGCCGTCTGATCGAGTCTCCGAAAACAAGCATCCCTTTTGGCTTTTTGCGATACAGATAGATAACATAAATCAGGAACAAAGTCTTCGAAAATATCCAATATAAATGTTCTTTCAGAATAATAATTTCTTAGTTTTTTTTTTTTAATTTGACTTATGCATAGGATGGACTAAGGGATATTTCAGACGAGGCGGTTTAGTTGTTTAAACTAAGTTGCCTGGTTTACTCTCAACTAGTTGATTGTCATTTAAGATTCATTGAAGACGCCGAAGCGGACAAGTTGACTCAGTGTGAAAGGGTTCACATCAGTACCCTTCTTGACAACCATCCGTTCAACTAGTGGAATCAACTAATCGCCACGTCTGAAAGAGGTCTAAAGTATTTAAAGAGGGAAGGAATGCCAAGTAGTTTATAAGTAATCCTAATTTTTTTGTTAGCTTCTTCTGATTGGGCTAATTACTAGAAAGTCTTAATCTTTTGTTTCACTAGCCACCTTTACCATCTACCATAAGAGAAACTCAATACCATCAACGATGTGTCCTTATTTACGCACGTATTTAATATATTTCACATCATATAATAATGCATCTATTAGATATACACACAATAACGCGAATTAATTCTTTTAATACTTGGAGCATAAATACACTTATAGCGTACTTTAGCTTAAACATTTGCGTACCAACAGGTGAAGGCAAAGCGACATTTTTTCTAAATACCTTTTACGATACAGGACCTTGATGCTCTATAAATCGAACATATAACATGTAATACTGCCCACATCACGAAACAGAAAGAACAGCGGAGGCGTATGTGTTACGTCGATGATAATTATTAAAGAATGTCTTACATTGCCAATTTATTATACTGTTCTCCCATTTATTATTTTCCTTAACAGTTCCTCGTATTTAATTCGACGATCTGAATCTTCCCGAACATCGCTCTCACTTCAAGCCTAGCCTTAAAATCGTTAATCATTACATGCTCCTTATTTAGACCGCCGTATAAATAAGGAGCTGCAAATGATGTTTCATTTCATTAATGTGATCGAATTCACTTGGTAAATATTTGATATTTAGAAATTAAATTTATCAATTTCTATATTGGAATTTTTGTATCTTAGTAGGTAAATGTGAACACCTTGAGATTTATTGGTATCTTTAAAATGAATACATATTTCGATAGATTTTTATCGGATGGATTTGTAATGTGATTATTCAAAAGTAATAAAAATAATAAATAGCATGTGATAGTTTAAGTTTAGCAGAATGTTTGTTTGCGTGATGATTATTATACTGAAATTATTCTGAAATTGTTCATTCATATTTATAATCACTGTTTTGTTTGTGCATACATCATCAAGTGTGGATTCACAATAACTTCAATATTCAAAATGTGGCCCAACGTTGCTAAGAAAATTTGAAACATTTCTATTTCCGTTCTTCCAGTTTGGCCGCGTGTGAATTCATGCGTATAAAAAATTAAAACTACTAGATTGGTCCTCACTCACAATCTCAGATATATTTAATATTAATAAATTATGCGACTAGTTTCGGGAATAGACTCCCATCCTCGGGCTAAAGATAATATAAGTTGCAAAGGAAAAGTCAGAAAATGTAAAACAAACTAAAACTGTATAAATTGTAAGTTATGTAGAAAACATTATACGGAATAATTAAACAATTAAGACAAACACACATGTTACAAATTAACATGTGTGCCTAATGTTGAATCTGCATGCTACTAAATATTCTTTATCCACATTGCACATAAATAATCATCTACACAGCAGAGAAGCAAGTGAAAATTCTCAACTAAAGCACCCCGCATTCTCATTCATAAGCAAATGAATAATTTCTTGGACGAAGAAAATTAGTTTCTCACAACTCAATTCGTTGGAAAAATTTTATGTCTAAGCGGGAAAGTCAGATATGTACATGTTTTACAGAGAGAGACAAATAAACTTCGTTTTAAAATCAATGAAATTCCAAGAGAATAATTTATTATATTTAAGTACACTTATTTACATGGATCTAATAAATTCTCTAAAATAAAGAAAATACTATTTTAATTTGGTAAACATTTTTAATAGCCTATATGCACTTGGCAATAGAAAAGTTTTTTTTTTTCTGTGGGTACTGCAATGTAAAAGTGATCATTTGAAATTAAGAACATATATGTCCTGCTATTTTCTATTTTATTGTAGCTTTCATTAAATAGATATAACCATATATAAGAACCTGAAACGTCCATTTTACAAACTTATGTTAAAAATGCCATAATAATTTATACAGGAGGTTTCACTGCATACTATATAACTCGTAAACAATAACAAATAGGAAGATAGTTTTTTTTTAAATTGTTGCATTTTTTCTATAACGTGAAATTATCGACATTTTTACCAGATGTTTCTTAACATCGGTAATTGGTACAGCCTTCATTTTACTTTCTTAAATACAACACCCCCATTATTATTGCATTTTTAAATAAATTTTGAACAGATTACTCACACTTTCAGATATGTTTATACCACCACTCTAATATATTTTATTTATGAAAGCTAATTAATTACAAATCATCCTAATCCCGTTCTCCACCTACAGATACTATACGTGGCTACTATAAGGATTCCATAACAATTGAAATGTTCCAAGTCTAACTAAATAATTTCCCTATTATTATTAAGACAATACAGTAGCCTGGCAATTATGTGAATATTGATTTATGTGAAAAGCTGAAATATGTGGACAACGAAAAATGTGAATAGTTAATAGAATCGCGAGTCTACTGTAAATTGGTCAGCTATCAGTTATTATATTAGCGCTCATGGAACGACTTTAGTTATCTCCCAACGTTCGCCAAAGAGTGAGGGAACACTATGGCAAAAACCTTGCTCTGGAAGCAGGATCTGGGAAGAAGACCAGCCCTTGTTCCTGATCACCGGAAAATCATTTTTATCCTTCTGAGTTTTGAAGAGGCAGCCTCTAAGGCGCTCAATTGTGACAGCCGTACAGTCTGCAAGTCTGCTGATCTTTTCCTCACACATCACGAATTTGAAGTTAAAACGGAATAGAAGTAAGGATCGAAAAACAAACAAAAGACGAAAAACTATCTTAATATAACACAACTTAATACTAATATTCATCCTAGTATTTATTCTAGAGATATATTCAAATGTCAATATATACCCAACCATGCTAAAAATTATAATTTAACACTAATTCAAACCACTAAAAAGCATAAAATATTCATTCATAGATACGTACTATCCTACTAACTATCTAAATCTAAATGTCGTTACCTATCTAGTTCTAGTTCTTTAGCAGCATTAATAAAAAAAATCCCACCACCCGACCGACTCATTATCTCTAATATCTGTTTTGCGTCACGGCCAATTTTACCCCTTAGCTAATGCCGTAACCTCCATATACGACCTCCACTCACCAGTGAGTGGACATTCAAATAAAACATGTTCCGCTGTATCTACCCCACCACATCCATAATTAACGTTATTAATTTTATCGCCTGATACGACAAATTGACCCCTCATTTCCCTAAAACATGTAATGCTACCGATAAATTTCCTAGCCCACTTTCCATTTAAAGCAATATCTCATTTACCCTGCTAATCATTATCAAGTTTATCCCTAGACGCTTTTTTAACTGCGCTAGTCGAAATTAACACATATCTAATTATCACACTATCCCACTAGACACCGTCCTTTTTGGTAATTCATCTACCCTCTCATTACCAATTGTACCTACGTGAGCCGTAGTCCAAAAAAGTTTTGCTGCTTCCTCACGCAAAATATCCTAAGTATCTAATAACAAATCAGTCAGATTTTTAAATTCCCTAATACCTCTAATACGGATAAGCTATCTGTTATAATTTGCACGTCCCGCATAAATTCCCATTGGCGCCTATAACTTACTGCCGGATTTACTGCTACTAATTCTGCCTGAAAATATTGCAATGATCCCCTAATTTAAACTTTTGATTATATGTTTCAATACTCCTAGTATAAACAACAAAAGCTGGACCTTTACCACTCTCACCCTTCGACCCATCCGTAAAAATTTCTAAACCCTCTCCAAAGGGGCCTATAAATAAAAATAATTCTTTTTTAATTCCGCGGGATGAATTCGGCCCTCTATATCTATTCGCCTTTATAAATCGCTCGGCTTTAACTTTAATATACTGGGCGTTCGCCACTAAAGTGTAAACACAGACAAATTCATTTTGGGATATCTCATATTATTTTATACAACACCCTGTATATGTATGCATTATTGAATTCCCATTAAAATATGCTTTAATTTTTGTTAAGGATAGTCCATGTCTATCTCTTCTACTTTGCGAGTTATTGTAATTTCCACCAATTTTTCATTTATTTTAATGGGATTTATAATCCGAGTGGGATTCTAAAAAAGAAAGGTCAACAAATAAATATTTACCATGAAAATCCAAACAAATAAATAAATCAATCAATATGAATAAATAAATAATAAACACTGCCCCATAACACATAAGAAAACTAATTAAAACACGAGATTTTCGATGTAACTGCTATTTTATCTCAGGCACGCTTGTAGTCTATTTCCAAAATTGTATTTAGATACATTCAACATTTCTTCACGGACGTTATTAAACGCATTTTTAGTTATAATTTTCAAATTGTCTACAGTTATTGGCGCCTAACGCTAAACAAACAACTTCACATCTCCACAAAAAAAGAATCAAATTTGGTCGGGTCTGCGTATCTTGCCGGCTATCTAATCAACGAAGAGATAATAGCCGATACTTGTCACTTTAAAGTCGCATTTCCACTGAAGCAACATTAAGAAACTGTTTATTTCTGTTCCTTGTTTCTGGAATGTTCTACATTAGGAACATTTCGGAAATAAGCAACAGCATACAGAAAGCATTAGCATTAAAAAAACAAATGATGACATCTTAGGGAAAAACAGGAAATAAGGCAAAAATATTTAACAAAGTACTGCCGATACCATTACAATATTTTTTCTTTCCTGTATTTAGTCATCACCCTCAAATAATAGGTATATTACTCCGACATGCATAAGCCCAGTTACTTCATAATTTATTTAAAAAATCCCGATTCAAAGGACCGATCAACAATTTTATAGGTATATCAGAAAATCTTGGGTAGTATTGACAAAAACTATACCCTGTTGTAAAATTCTTATTGAATTATATCTTTTGTACATTATTTTGCTACAAATGTACATACATACATATATACGTCAGCAGTTCACACTGTTTTACTTTTAAAATATACTAGAAAATACATAAAATAATAATGTAATAATCGCTGTGACATTGCCTGTTAGGATTTCTTTTCAAACACAATATTGTAGTAATACTTGCTTATGTGACAAAAATACTTCAAACTGTGGCACTGGTAATACTGCAAACTTCTCCTAGACCGCTCACCACAAAGTGCACTAAACGACGTATGTAAGTATGTACGTTTCAATAGCAAAGCTAGCATCTGATGGGGCCTAGAAGTTTGCAATTGCTTACTTATTTCTTTCTTTAGGCTATTATGGTTTCTGATTCCTGGTACATTTTTTTTTTTTGAATTGACAGGGGAATATATTTGCAAAAGCGTTTATGCTCTGTAGGTCTTCTCGGTAATATTTTAAGATTTAACTTAGAAAATGCAATACTTGGCTAGAGATAATATAATACAAGACATTATACCTTAGCAAAATCTCGTAAACCGCTCTTAGAATTAATTTTATACACATTTTTAACGAAATTGCCTTGAATATTCAGCTAGGTTGCATAAAACAAGTCTATATTTTAATTTGTTGTTCCAACTCACTAATTATTTTAGACAGGTGCAAATAAAGGAGGTGAGTACGAAACGAAAGCAAGCAATCTAAAAATAAATAGGTAATTTCAGGCGTGCTTACGACTATATTTAAAATAGTAAGTACCCAACTGCACTACCTAACTTATAAAAACCAACAGCTTCACTACCGTAATAATTTAAAGCTTTTTCTATTTCTTATATGTAGAATTATCCGCATTTAAAACTGCGGTATTAGATTTACGTTTTAAAAGAGTTATGCCTTGCTGTATTATTAGTTTAATTGAATAGGAGGCTTCAAATATAACCCAGGCATATTTAATAACACTTGTCTTGCGCGCTCACGTACATACGTGACCTATAATTATGTACCTGTTTGTGCATGTATGGATGTATTAAGGGTTATTGATATTTTGGCATACCAATTACATGCTATGAATGTGCGCTATCGATTATGTGATATTGAATTCAATTTCAACGCGTTCTAGCGAATTAATTTTAGAGAAGGGCTTTACCATTCCGACTGAAATGGAATTCAATTGTTGTCATTTACCATTCCATTTAAAATTCCTCCTAACCATCATGTTAATGCAAAGTCCAAATTTCAGATATGGCACAATAGGTTCGAAGTTATTACTTTCAGTGTAAGCGTGCAAGATTTTGTGTAAGTACTTGGTATTTTTAGCCACTGAACTTCGCCCCTATTATTTTTTTTATATTACATTTCTTCCTTACGTATAATAATATATGCAAATTTAAACTGTAAATTAAATAACTTAAAAAATCTTTATTTAAATCTTAAAGACATTACATCTACAAAAATAAATACGCATTATACGCATATAAAATATAACAAAATTATAATTTAATATAAATTGGACAACCTAAACAATATCTTTCCAAAAGATTAAATGACCATAAGTATTCAAATAGCATTACTTCTTAAAAAAAAGCATACCGGATGGTTTCGAAATAGGGCACAAAATTTGACAAAATCTTAGGACATTATACAAACCAAATTAAAAAAAGTGTAAAACATTTAATGTCGTACTTACATTTATTCTGTTGAATTGCTAATTGTTTTCTAATAAATGCCATACAAATACTAATTAAATAAATAATAAACTTTTTCAAGTTGGTAATTTGCAGAGTATTTGGTGGTGCCAATTACGAATCAATGCCGTATACCATATAAGGAAAAACATTTGAAAAATCAATAATTAAGAGATTTTTAATAATGAATTAAAAATTTTAAACATTAAAAGTGATTTATTTCTTTATTAATCAATTGTAGCGATTACGTAGTACATCGAGAGAATTTTAAATAGGTAAAAAAATCGGAAAAGGTGATAAGAAATCAAAAAAAAAGGAAAACGTTAAAAATAGTTAAAAGAATTGCAAAAAACTTGAAAGACGTAAAAGTGGATACAAAAACTGGGAAAAGGGAATAGTGAGAAAAGGGAACAAAATAGGCTGTATTCCACATTCTATAATGTACATTCTACGTGAATTCCGTGAAATTGTTACTAGAAAAACAAAATGGCGGATCTAATATGGCGGGAAAATTTTTGAAATATGAAGAAAAAGCTAACTTTTTTTTTAAATCGGTAATTTAAGAGAGAATAGAAGATTGGATTCGCTATTTACGATGAAAAACAAAATGCCGCTTCCAATATAGTGGAAATTTGAAGGAAAATGTTAAAAATAGGTAAAAAAGGTGGAAAAACAAAAGAAAAGAAATAAAAACTTGTAGAAAACCAAAAACAGGAAAAAACGTTAAACAACTTTAAAAAATTAATGTATGTTAAAAAGAGGTAGTACAAAATTTGGCAGGAAATTAAATCCTTTTAAAAAAGAATACTTTCAGAGGTGTATTGCATATTCTGTAAGAGTTGTTTTCAGTAAGAATGGACCGGCTTACTAATCCACATTCTTCAAAGGGGCGCGTTCTGGAAGAACGGCCGACTTCTAGTCACTATTAATAATACTTAAATCACGAGAAAAGATAAATAGACTTTTTTTTTATTTCCAATAAGGAACAGTATATGGAAATTATATTCTTGAGGATGGATTTATCAATTGCAAATTACTACCATTAAACCAGAAATTAACAATCCAAACAAAAAAACTTACCTTAAATAAATTTTATTTTTCTCAGCCCACAAAAAAAAATTCTAAATGTATCATGAAATTAAATATTTAAGGTTGGAATATTAATCTTATTTCAAAAATTCGCTAAACCGAGAATAGGGGAATAACGTAGAATACAAAACGGGTAGGTGAAAATCAAAATTTAATATAATCAAAATTATCTTGCATTCAATGTCATAAATTTTACATTTTTAATTTATTTAATATTTAGTATATATATGATGGGAATTCTACAATAAAATGGCGAAACAATTCCATTCTGGAATTATTATTTATTCCTATTATAATGTTCTATTACAGTGTATATGATTTCTACACTTATTATATAATAGTTTATTTAGTCCACACACTAATAAGTTAAAATCACTACATAATCTAAAATGAATAAGAAGAACATTAAGAATAGTTATTAATTAAATGGATTTATATACGGCCATATAAACAGTTTCCTATAAGCCCTCAATTGTTATTATAATTATTATCTAAAAATTGTTTACAAATTTTAACCTATTACTAGCTTTGTTCTTCAGTTGCTCAGAAAGTTTCAATTTTATGGTGTTTACATTAGATTTCGTTTTATTTCTGCATCAAGTTGAGAATATAACTATTTGGTGAGAGATAAGAACATCATATACATATATCTACAAGTTATTTTCGTACCGTTAAATTATATTAAAAATTTCTGCTATTAATTCACGTGACTTTAATTTTGGCTAATACGATTACGAATCTTGGCTACACGTTTAATGTTATTGATTTGAAGTCAAATCGTGTTTATAATAATTAAATATACCTTGTGATTTGTATGTTTATGCAAATTTCAGTCACCACAGCCTTTATTTCTTTTTTGTTAAAGCATTTCTGAAATATTTAAACCTACAGTTATATTACACCTACTAAGAAATTGCCCTATAGTTCTGACGCAATACCTATATCTATCTGCACATTATTGTTATGCATACCTCTTACCTTTAATCTGGGTATTGTAGCATGGTGACCGCCGAAAAGACTACCTTGCAACGAACTTCCAAGAAAATTTACTGAGTCATTGTGTTCGTCAGCAGATTCTCTACTATACGCATCATGATGCTTTGTCTCTGTATGCATTCATCGACGTTCGTATTACCGCGATTGATAAACTTATTTTTCCGTTATTTACTATAAACATTGTTTGCCGCCGTGATATCTTTACTCCCGCCCCAAATGTCCTCGCTTTGACGTTTGCATGCATTGACAAGACTTTTACGAATTTAGATAAGATATAGTACCTTTTGTTCGCGCTATCGGTGAAATGGCGCGCGATTCCAGGAGTACGCAAATTGTAAACAATTCGGCATTCAGAAGACAGAAAGCGCGAAATTGAAGTATTAGTTCGCCCACATCCGTCGCAATGTAACACTTTCTTTATATTTTTACGTTATATCTGCTTTGGGGTTTGCCCTACGTTTTGTAATTACACTAGTACCTATGGTGTTTCGCTCTAGTTGTCTGTAATCTCTTATGTAAAGTGCAGTATAAAAAAAAACACATCTGTGACTTGTGTATTGGTGTTGTTATAACTTATAACTCTACGTAAGTATCAATTTGTTTTTGTAACTAGCTTTATTTTAGAGACTTAAAGAAAAGATTCTAATAGTAAGCTGGCCACATTACTAATATAATCGTAAATATGATAATTTCAAGTTATTTGTATTGAACAAACGTTAGCAACTACTGCATATGTAATTCTCTATATTCTCAAATGTCTTCTTTTATTAGTAAAGGAAAAGATTGAAAAATTTTGTATTTATTTTTACTATGATATTCTTTAGATTGCGACCAATTTCGATGTATAAAGGACATCTTCTTCAGGCAAATTAACTTCAAAACTATCGTAACAGTCAAATCTTGAACTAATGAATAAGTATGAAAACGAAAATATTTATTATGGGATGTTGGAGAAGAGTATACTGCAACGTCCCATACTAAAAATTTGGGAGTACAATTTTTCAATCTTTTCAGTTTACTTAACACCTAATTAATTGTACACAATTACACAAATTACAATTAGTGAGAGTTGAAACACCAATTCATTAAAAAGTTGGTCGTTTATATTTGCTTGTGTTATTGTTTTAAAACGAAATTATTTTTTTTTTATTATTAAGATTATTAAGATATAATTGATATCTTAAGATGTTCTCCTTTCATTATCTTTGGTAGCAATATGTAGCAAAGAATTTTTTGTATACTTCACATTTTAATCACGAAAATAATTAGACGTTTACGGTACAGTAAGGTAATGTCAAAGGTGAATTTTCAATATTACTTGCATCGATCTTTATAAGGGAATTCTAGCTAACCTCCATCCAATGTTGCAGGTCAATATTTATATTTTCGGTATATCTGTATTTGAGAACTCAGTAGAAATCATAGATTTGTAATAAATGAAATAACAATAAAATAATAATCGTGTGTATTAAAAGTATTTAAAAAAAAATCAAGTTATTAATTATATGCACTTCTATATAGATTGCTAAGATCAAATATTTTATCAATTGGACATACTAATTAGGGTTTAAGATTTTTCAGTAGTTTAGTGGTACATTTCAGTGGATTGATAGATCATAGTTAAAATCAGTATAGATCTACCGGAAAATCAATAGTCTTAAACTAAACTTTTTTTAAAAAACTGAATTGTCTACTTATCATTCTTAAATAACGAACTCGCCTAGACAATCTGTCGCTCATACCCAAATTTAACAGTATTTGACAACCAAATCCAAATGATTCCAATCAATTCTTTACAATTTGTGTGTATAATGTGTTTAACTTACTTCCTTTTTCTAATCATATTGTCTAATTTAAATAATTTTTTTGACGTAAAAATAATACAAATACAAATAAAACACTGCAATATATATGGGGTAGTATTTCAATTGCTGGTTTCAAATCTACACTAATTGCTTGTACAGTGGAAGAAATGAAAATACTATTTCAACAGTTTTTTCAGTGTTAAACGTTTATGCATTGAAAATTAGATTTTTAACAAAAATCCGAACATTTGGTTCGTCTATGCATAATGTATGCTGCTATGGTTTATTATTTATTTATTTTTAAGAGGTTTGGTTATAGTGTACTTTTAGCCAAATTTAACTTTGAGTCCTTGCAAATTATAAGAATTGTTAGTTTGATTAGATTTTAGGATATACTTGTCAATTCTGCTTATGCTTCTTTCGGGTGAATGGTTCTAGTTGACTTCTTTACTTGCTGTTTAGTTTTTGTATTGCGGTATGCTTAATACTATATTTTATTTTATTAAAATAAATTTCTTAATAAACTTAAGGTTAGTTAGTTTGTGAGAATTAAGTAAGTACAGTAAAATCTCTCTAAGACGGACACCGTTCATTCCAGATTATTTGTCCGGTTAAGAGATGTGTTCGGGTTAGAGACTAAAGAATGTGTGAGTATATAAGTAGTAAATAATGAACACTAACAATAGGTAATGATAATAAAACCAAATAATGTATTCCATTTAATGTATTTTTAATGTAATAGAAAAGGAAAATTCTCAATAAATTCTCAAATAAATAAGAATATTCCAAAAAGAAATGTACGCATCACAAAAACATAATGATAATAATAACGTAATTATTTTAAAAATTCCAACATGGTTGTCTGTCGTATATTTGTCTTTTTTCATTTCATTTTTGAAGTAAATTAAATGAATCTAAATACCTGTCTTTTGTGCTAAATTGTTTTAGGTTTCTAATTACTTTTATTTAATGCATTAGCTATTTTTGATATGTGTTTCATTGTCGGAGCTAATTGCTTCATTTTCATCCACTGTATTTTCACTTTTAACAATTTTAACAAACTTTATTCATCTTTAACAATGAAATTCATTTATATATATTGCTATGATATTTAAGGTATAGAATCTAAGTTAGAGGCATTTAGAACAGGTTTCCAAACCAAATGAAGAAGTAATTGAAAGTGAGGCGTGTGTTCAGTTGTCTACTTTACAGGCGAATTATGAATTTGTTAAACATAGCTATTTAAAATGGACAATATTAGCATTAGATGCTAAATATTGCTTTTATTATAATGTAAACTTTATTTTCTATGTTAATTCAAGCTTACCTGGTATATTTTATGTGTTCTTGTTATATTTTGCCCGGAGAGATTTTTCATTCTTCGGGATGTCTTTTTGGTGACGTTTGTCGTATTCCCCTAAAACTAGAAAAAATAACGCTATTTTAATGTCAGTTAGCGATATCTTTCAAAATTGAGGTTGGCCTGCCTGAGGATAACAATCGAAGGCTGTTAACTGATAAATCTGGTTTGAATCCTGATTCTGGTTGTGGCCACGAGAGACGACGGTTGTATTAATTTCTTATAACGATTTTTATGCCACACTTTCAAAAAAATATCAAAGTTCCAAGAAGTGTTTACCTAAAAAAGTATCGATATAACTCCTAAATAATTAAATCCTTACTGAATACCTGCAATTGTCATCAATTTCCTATAAAAATTTCCTACGAAGAATCCCGACCAGATTGCCTTTCCATGCTATTGACCGAGACCGGGGGGCCCGTCCAACTAAAACTCCATCCTGTACCCAGAGAATTGCCAGTTCGTCGTATAGGGTCAAGTTAGTATTCCATTAAATTATCTCACCTAAAACAGAAAGGAATTAATCAGTTTCCATTCAATATTAATCAGAAATTCAGATTTTTATAATTTATTTCACTATACGTTAATTTGGGGTTAGATTTATATTAACCGCCTTTTAGTTCGTTATTTTAGGAATTTTAATATTTAAGGGTTGTAAATAAAAATCACTGCGTATGGTCTATGATAAAATAGCTATCTTTAACAAATATCGATAATCATAGATGATCGGTTGCTATAAAATTTAGTATATTTTTACGGGTAGATGGCGCCGTTATTTGAAGGTAATTAAATTATAATATGACATTTCCATAACCTCATAGTCATTTAAAATGCCAGGAAAGTTCGAATACGTATCTTTGTATTAGATAATTTGTTTTATATAGTATTTACTGATTCCAACATACGTACCTTGTGATCAAAGAGTCTAAATGATGATGAAACCTAGCATTTGGTAACTAAATAAAGATTTAAGCTTGTTTTGGTTTGAAACATTTCTTTTATTTGTAGAGTTAGTGTTTTTATATCGATTTTCGATAATTACTTACTTCAAATTTTAATAATCCGAGAAGGGGCTTTGAGGGTGCGCCCGTTAGGTGAGAACTGCCTATTCGTTAGTAAGCGTCCGGAGTATGATTTTGACAGACGGTGCCCCTTGAAGCGTCCCGTGCCACCTAGCAGGTAGGAAGTCACTTTTCACAGTTTTCTTTCACTTAGAGAGGTCGCTGGATGTATTGGAACCACTATTTTATTTTAATTGATTTTTATTGAAAGAAAAGAAACAGAAAAAAATCGTAAACGGACAAGCTAAATAATAATAATAATATAAATTGAAAACATAAATTTAAATATAATAATAAATTGTACTGAACTATAAAAATAAAATTTTGAAATCCCGGGCATTTTGTTCTGAAAAAAACAGAGCAATACATATATACAGATTCAACAGATTAGATCAAACAGTCGATCTATAGTCGAGGTACCATATGTTGGAACCATTCGACAAGTGGAAAGTAGGGATACATTGGTGATACCACGTGATACTACACTTCACTAGATAGCGTGCAGTTGCATTTTGTTGCCGAAATAGAGTAATTCCTGCTATCTCCTGCTATCTCCCTTCCTGACTAGTTAACTAGTAATAAACCAATCGTAGGATATTTATCTAACTGACTTCTTTCTTTGTGTACAAATCTTCTTCTTTGATTTTTACCAGCACTAGAAAGCCGTAATTCGGCGAAATTACGCACAGTCAATTCTTGTTTATCGTGAACTTCAAATAAATTAACGTTTTCTTTTAAAGATAAAGTACGCTTTTTGGTCGACATGTTGTAACCACATCTAAGGCAGAGTTCACACCGGAGTGATACGATATAAATAGGCTAAGCGACACAATCAGTAACACGGCACGTGCCGCGTAAATTTAATTTAATCGTGTTACTGGTTGTGTGGCTTGTTATTTGCGTGTCGTATTCTTCTGGTGCGCATTCTGCCTAAATTTACACGGTACGTGTCGTGTTGCTGGTTGTGTCGCTTATCGTAGTGCGGTCGTATCACTCTAGTGTGAACTTTGCCTAGAGAAACACCTTTTTAACTGAATCTGTTTGCACAAAGGAATTTTCAACAATTTTCATGTCCACGTCTGGTTAATAAAACGCCCGCGTAAGAGAACATATTTTATTAAAAGAACATAGGGACTTTGGCGGTTCCAAGAAAAATATCCAATCAACAGGAATGTCCGTCTAGGACACTGTACACTTTTACTTTCTTAGTGCATTACAGAAATGAAAGGATTATTTCAATATTTTTTGTAGTTTTAAGTTAGTCTAACCATTAAATGGCCAAATGAATGCAGAAAAAAACTAAACAGTTGTAAGATCAATATAATATTTTAAGTGTAACATTAACATCAAAACGCATTGCTCATATTTAAGAAGAGGCATGTTTTCAATTATCTAGTAAATGGTTAACAAAATCATTTCTTCTCTCGGTGTGGAAAATGATGTTACTTTTATGATATTATTTATGCATTGACTAAACCATTAAATGGTGAAGTTAATGCAACAAGCGCGGTTAAAATGGGCAATTGCTTATTGTTGAAGTGTGAGTATTTAAACCAAGAGGATTTGGAGTTTTAACAAAAAAATTAATATATTCTGTATACTGGTTGATCCGAAATTATATAACTTTGTTTTATGCTTGTTCCATGTGTAGCATGGTGGGTGCTACTGTGATTTATAATCTAAAAAGATGTAAAATAAACATCGTAACGATAAATACATTATGCCATTATTAAGACATTGCTTTTATTATCTTAATCAATAATAGAACACATATTTGCAAAATTATATTAATTACCGGTAGTACAGTTATCTATATTATCGACTAGAAATATATAACTACACTATTGGAGAGTAGATGGTACTCGTTATTCATCATTCGTATTAAATATACATTTGGCTACTGACTACTTGGTGATAGATGAGTAACTTTTGTGTTACTGCTCACAGATAAAAATCATATACTATTCAATATAAATTATGGGAGATTCGGATGAACTTGTCTAGAAAATCTAGAAAAAAAATTTGGAATTTCGTTAACAATGAGTTGACAACATGTTTCCATAGTTTGTCGATGTATGTTATTCTTCTATATTATTATTACCAAATATGAGATGCAGTTTTATCATGCAACGAAATAATTAAGATGAGTAAGTTATAATTACAATATATAACTACGATTGTTCTAGTCGACTCCGTCCAATCCGCATCTAAATATACATACCTAAACATAATTAAGTTAATCTCAATCTTGACGCCTGACTGTCTGATATTTCTGAATATAAAGGTCACATATGTGAAATCTAATCCTATTCGCGCATACTACGTATCTGTATGACAAGTATAACAAACAAAATGTTAAACTATCCCAACGGTCTGCTGTTAATTACACACATGCCGACATTATCTGTTAAGTACATTCTGCAATATACATATATATATATATATGTCTAGATTACAATACAATAAAAGAAAATGCGGATAGATAGCTGAGCATGAATGTGACTGCATTCTTTGTGTGCTTTTCATGTAATGGTAAATCCGTGTTTAATTTCGAAAGTTATTAGAGTGCAGAATGTTACTATAAATTACAGGGTGAAATTATCAATCTGGTACAATCCAATTAGGCATGTACTGGTCTGTTATAGCCCAGTAATTTGAATCAATCACTGTCAACAATGGATTCACAATTAATGTAGGTACATGCGTACGGACTATAACACTGCGTGACAGGTAATTACAAATGTTCATTTTACAGTTCATTACATACTGTTATGTATGTGTTAAAACTGGAAGTTGATATAAATTAACATTTTTGGTGACGCATATTTATACAAAATATTAAAAAATATGTATATATGTCAAGAATTCCATTTTAGAGTTTCTTGGTTTTGTATAGGTATATTGTTTTTGGGTAACTCTAACATTTGTAATGAACCTACTTAGCCACATCCACTATTTGCTTCCCTTATTTATAAACAACTGCCTGCACCCTTTCCTAAATCTGTGCATTCCATCGACCACATCATTTTGAATGAGCAGTAAAAACAAGCCTTTGACAAGCTAATATTAAAGTACTGCACTTTTCAAGTAAAAATAAGTGTCATAGCTGAAAAGTAAAATACAAATGCAAAGCAGTTCTTGTAAACTTCATTTTTACTTACAAAGAAGATAACAGAAGTAAAACACACGTTTTGGCTAACATATACCATAACTAACGCCTGCTTTTGCAGAAAAGAAATTTTTTTGTAACTTATGCGATACGATTAGTATTGCAATTAATAAACTCTTTTTCGACATTCTGTCCGTATTAGAATAGACATCTTTCATAAACACCGGATGAACTATTCAAACCCAATTCGCTGGATAAACGACACTGTAATTTCTTTAACGCAAATGCTGTCACTAAAAGCCGATTCACGTTATCGGTAAGATCACGGCTAGATCAAATATTGTAACATTCATTTTGAATTGTTAACTTCGCATTAGGGCGCACGGTCAAGTTTCGGTCAAACAATACAAAATGCATGTAACAGTATTTTATCTGACCGTGACCTGACCAAAAGTGTGAATCGGCCTTAATTGTAATAATAATAATAATAGATTTATCCTATCAATTAGTGATGGGGTTGCTGAATATCGGAAAAAAACCACTAGTTTCTAAAAAACACTAAAAATATTATTAGCTTGCTTCACGTCGTGAAGCATAAAGCTAACTTTATTATATCAGTGTGTAATTTGTAAATATTTTGCTACAAAAACAGATTGTGTGCATTAGATGTTACACATAGATAACAGTTGCTCAGGTATACATCTATTGCGTAGGTTTCTAAAATAAATGACATTTTTATTAGTTTAAGAGTTTGTTTGTTGTTTTTAGCAACGACAATACGTACAATCTTGAGGTAGTAGTGAGAGAAAAAGTAAATGTGATTTTTATAAGTTTAAGAAGTTGTTTGTTAGTTTAAGTAACAACAACATATAATATTTTTTTACTATCATCAAAGCGATGCACATATTCGCATTAATTTAAAATATTGGTATATTTCACAATAGTTTTCATATAAAACTGCAATGTGAATCGACAAGTTCTAACCAGATAAATGTCTGTTTAAACAGTTTGGCATTTTAATATTAATAAAAAATATCTAATTTGCACATGTTTGCAACTTTCTTTTATTTTAATCGATTATTTATATTATTAGACCTTTAACTGTTGGTAAAATATAATAATAATACTATTAATTACTATTTCTTAATATACGCAAATGTGTAAAAAATATCCATATGTATGCTATATATGTATATACAGGTGTATCAAATAAAAAAGTAAATTTTGCGTGGGTGTTAACTACACGACACATAAAGCACAAATTCGCCGAAACTAGATTTCATCATTAAAAAATAAAAAAAGTTAAATTTTGAGCCAAAAATTATTTAGTCCGGGCCTGATGCAAGGAAACGTCATGTTAAGCACCTTCTAAACGTGGTATTAAGTATAAATACATTGCACTCAATTAGTATTATTCTTAATTGTTTGCTGTAAGTTCATTGACGTCTTTGTGAATAAATAAAGGCCAATCGGCAAGTGTGCCCTTGTAAAAATTGCAAAACTGAGGCATTTTAAATTTCTTCTTTTTATAAAATAAACATTCCTTATTTGTTCAGAGCATTCTACGTAAGTCTACAAGTATTATTTTTAATATCCTGATAAAACGCTCGAGTTTCACCGGATATGCGACTTCAGTAGTTATAAAAAACGTAAGTATTTTTCTTTTGCTTTGTCGAATCGAGAGTTAGTTGTTAATAAACGGTACCACATGAATCTAGGTATTTATTTTGGATTTATTTAACCAAGTAACGCAAAATGAATTGAATCGAATTACACAGAAATAAATGTAGATACAGAAAATTTGCAAACACGTCTTTTTACTATGATATCGCGCGAAAATGAAACTATACATTCCCGCGTTTTTTTTTGCCGATGCATCAAGCTTCGATTTTCTTTATATGAAATCATGATGGTCCTGAAAAGGATCGTTTTTTCGAGACGGGAAGAATTTAAATAAAATGTCCGAAGTGGCTTGCACTCCAAGCGGCGATCCACACAAAACTAACAGCGCTAATTGCTGAATGATAGTGGTATGTGGGGGTATACTTGGGACAGCATTTAGGTTGGGCACAGGTGCGGCTCTAGCCCACGGCATTTACAAAATATTTTTTTCTCGTTAATGTTTACAGATAGACCCCCTGTGCATTAAGACTTTTTAATCGTTTATGATTACAGCTGCTACATATTATTATATTTACCTCTATATCTGGATACATCCTGTATAGCTATATCGTAGTTTAAACGAGTATTTCTCAGTACTTATCGCCAATATAGGTACAACTTAACAAAAATTAGTCATTCTGCCCACATTCTATTTTTTTAGCTCTGTACTTTTTGTCAGTGCGCAACTTTTACGTGCGATTTGTCGAGTTGTATGGAAGTTTCGAGTTACTTTCATAATACCAGCAGGAACTACCCCAAGCTTTCTTTGAATATTTTTTTACGTTCGCACCGATATTTACCGTTCGAAAAGAGTATTCTGAGAATCCATTTGCCTCACTTATTTCTATTTGTTACGATTTCAACGACTTTTGTTCTAATTTCATTAATGATCTGCCAGATACTCCAGTCATAGTTGAATCCTCAGGGTTTTTTTTTGACAGAAGTTAATAAACAGAATCTTTGTATACCGTTTTTAAAAAATTCTTGCGAGATCGCTGTTGGTTTGAAATTTATTATAATTCATAAAATAGGAGCTTATCACCAAAAGATCGCTGAAAGGATGCGGACACTTCCAACAAGTTGTAACTCCGGTTACACTTTTCATAAGTTATTGTGCAATAATTTTGAAATAAAATTGGTGCCATTTTTTTTTTTTTTCAGAAGAGTTTTATAAGCAATTTCATGTACTTATATATTACCTTTCAAAACAGTTATTTGGAAGGCTAAATGACCTGGGTTATCTCAAGATATTCTTTGGTGTTCCTTTTTCTCAAAAATCTATTAATATTTTTGAACGATTTTTGTCGTCTTTTGTTCCAAAGAGTTAAGTGAAAATAAATCTCCTGGAAGGATTTTTAGAAATGTGAAACTAATCACGATTTGTTGTACAAGCAAATAAAAAAAAGGTAACAAAAAAGCGCGGGAACTTTTTTGTTACGTTTTTTTACTTTTTTCTTTGATTCTAAATATTTTTTAGAAAAGCTTTCGGGAAAAAATAAACTGGATTTATTCACTGTTTTTTTTTTAAGTATGCGTATTCGAATTTTGCAGGACATTCTGTAACAATTCTATAACCTATTCGTCTTATAATAATAACAAGCACCTGGACATACATAGGTGATTGAAGGTTCCTTTTCCATATTTTAAAGATAGAATTTCAGATTCTTAATTCGTATTTTATTTACTTGTTGCAATTGATTAGATATTTCCAAAAAATAATTTGAGGTCTGCGTTTGTCTAAAAAAAAAAACGCGGGACTTTTCAATTCAAGAACAGTTCTAAAAAAATAAAAAGAAAACTCCCAACTATCTAACTATAAACCCCTTAAGTCTTTGGTGTACTTCGCAGCTTGATGGTGGTAGTGAGGGACAAGGAAACTGAATGTTTTTTAATGATCCGCAAAGATACAGCTTTCATATATTTAGTGAAGTCAATCTTAGTCAAGTTAATCTTAACTAGGTTGGTCAAACTTGCTCAAGTTAGTCAATCTTAGTCAAGTCTTTTCGTATCCAACTAAGCAAGCAACTACTGTTCCATACTTTATGTTCAGAAAAGGCATCCCATATGGCATGATACATCTTAGCATTCAGTAAATTGTTTTTATAGATATACCCAAAACATAAAAACCGATTTAGTGAATGGTAAAATGAACCATCCGAATTTATACGGCGCTTAATTAATTACTTCCAATTTTAATGAAAATTGGTTTCAGTCAAATAAGGGTAATGCTTTGGATTCTGTCACTTTTATTTTGCGTTAGCTTGCTTTTGCGTACGTTTTCCGGTATTGCATCTAAAATAGGTAGTAGGGTGGTACATCCTTTATTTCAGAGGAACAACACGTTTCATTCATCGTTGCTCTCTGTGTTAAAAAAAAAAAAAACATGGTTATATACGAAGATGTTTTATTATCGACAAGAACCTAATTTCTATAGGATATAGAAAAACAACTTTTAAAAAGCTTGTTTGTGGAATTGTGAACGCGACCAAGATATACATTTTTAGCTCAGACGGCAGGTCAAAAAAATATAACTCTTTTACTGGCAATAAGGTTCTTTCAAAGTTAAACCCTTTTAACTTTTTTCTCCTTTTTTTCCGTTAAAATGATAATTTGTATTCTTCCAATGTTCAAGTTGTCCAGACTCAGTCTTATATATGTTTTCTTGTATGTTTGCTTTGTTTTCCCAAAAAACGGTCCTGATCCGTACATTTTTTCTCTCGGCCTCTATTGACAATTTCGTCAGCCTTTTCATTGCCCTTAATTTTCTTCTCAAATCAAACTAACACTGTTCCGGTCAGACGGTTCTATCTGTACACCAGGTAAGACGATACTTTCGACTAACCCTTTTAGAGTAGATAACTTGTTCATCGCCTACACTTAGCATAAACAAAATAAGTACGTTAATTTTATATGTTATGGTTATAAATAGGGCCCGGATAGACGGCTTGCGTCACGGAGCTGCACGCACAGTGTTTGTACATACGACGTAAATGCAATCGCAATAGCGCACTCTCAATTTGCATCATATGTACGACACTGTTTGCGCCTCCGTGACGCAATAGTCGTCAATCCGAGCCTTAGTTATAAGTCATTGATTGACTGTCAAATTAAGGATCTTTTCAATTAATTCTATAGTTAAAAGTTTCATTACACGTAAAAAATCATGTATCATTTGCTTACAGCATGGAAAAGCGTAGTATAAGTTGCCTAGTACCAAGAAATTTAACGTCTAAGCACTTCTATTTCCATCACAGTAACTACAGAACTTTGGTCACAAAGAAAAGGAATGCTCTGTATAACCTTTTATCGGCGGTTTCTATGAACATGGAAAATCGGTATTGACGGATCTATGTTCTTAGATACTCTACTCTTTTGAGGTACCTGAGGTGTCAAATCTTCAGCCCATCAAGTAAAGTAATCTTCTTTTTGCGTGTTTTCTGAGTATTGACTGAATTTCATCCTTTATACTGATTGTTTACCGTTTTTAGAACTGTTTGGATTACCTCTATTCCTCTATAAGCTTCTGTTTTGGCCATTGATTTGCTATATATTTTATGAAATTTATGTTTATCCATGTTGTACCTATATTTTTAACTAATAAATGTAAATAATTCTTATCAACTTTCTAAAGAAAATGATTAATTCTTACCTTGTTGAACCTGTGTTTTTGATACATATAAATGTCCTTCGCATCAAAAATGTAGTGATGACAGCTGACAAGAAAAAATATGTAATTTGGACATTAATATAGGTAATTATTAATTATTATGTAGCATTTTTGAATGTAAATGTTTCTTTTCGTTTTCAAGGTTTCAACAAACGGCTGTAGAATAGCAATATTACCGATAAATGAAATTACAGATTGTAGCAATGTAATATATTAATTGCGTATAGGTTATTAGTTCAACATTGGCGTATATAAAGTTGCATAGCCTCTAGTCGTGAAAATATCATTTACATTGCATCTTCTTTACAGGAATCGGCGATTTTGAGTTACCTCGTCGCCATAGATCCTTATCATGCGGAGAGGCGACAGAATTAACCACCATGTCTGATGCGAACGAAGAAACACGAGCGCAGCGCATAGCCCGCTACAAAGAAGAAAGGCGTAAGCAGTACTCGATCAAATATGAACGCCTGCTCGGTCAGAACAGTCTCCAGCTCGAACAGCAACAGCAACAGAAGAGATTTGCAATCAGAGATGTAAATTCTGGCACCGCAGAAGGACCTAGACTCAATCGCGCTTCACGGTTTAGAGCGGCCGCCACCGCTGGACAGGATGCAATTAAAGAGGTACGATCGCGGCTGTGGCATGCTATTAATTACCCCGGTATTAACGATGAATATGCTGCGGTATTGGTTGTTCGGCAATCATTTACGTGGGTAGCCGTCAATAGCGGGTAATAATTGTTACTTGTACATGCAAATGTGTTACATCGGCAAAAAGAGTTATTACTGGGCTGCTAAATAAATCCATGGCGAAACACGTTTATTATGTCCAAACGAGAAAATAACCGTTTATCAAATTAAGAACACGTATAGGTGCCAATTTTAATTAGGCGATAAATTTTGAAGTACTGCATATTTTTATTTGCAAGTTTTTATTATGGAGATGACATAATGATTCCACGAGATCAGGCAAAGCAAAATTATGGCATCTTGAACATGTACTTGTTTTTAACTCAACTTGTCCGGTTTTTGAGGTATAACTGCATGACCGATTTTAAAATACAATTTAATTATAATCTGTTCTTATTTGGAAATCAGGCTACAGTGAAAAAATCTTGCTTTTTAAAACGTTTCGACTGTATTAAAAGTATTTCAATTAGAAGCAAACATAGTAGATTTCAGTGAGTCAGTAACTTACTTAGCTAGATCCTAATTTAGAAGTTAAAATGCGATTAACTTTAAATGAAAAGCATCCCCAAAGAGTTCCTACTACTCATGGAAGAGCAGACACATTAAATGGCCTTTTTTGATTTTTAAATAAAACTATCAGTGTTATTAAAATACACCAGAATGGTCATCCTCATCGAATAGACCGACACCCTGAAGATAACGTTATTTCGGTAGCGAATCTAGCAAATCCACGCATCAGCCTTCGAGATTTATCGTCTCAACTGAATATCAACAATAGAATCAAAAGATGCTTCGTTCGTTACAAAATTTGGTCCTACAAATAATAATAAAAGATTAGACTATTGTTATTTTTTTTTAAATAGCGATCATTCCCTCAAAAAGATTGGATTTACTGATGAGACCATGTTTACCACTAATGGGGTGGTATCCTCTCAAAGCTATCGATATTGAGACCAATATTCCGAAAAAGTCAATGTATGATGTGAGATTTTAGAACACCGAACAATTGGTTTTTTTTTCCTTAATAACTCGTTGAATGTTGAGTGTTCAGTTATCTTCTTCGATGGGAAATTTTAGGATACAATTGAAGAGAGGAAGCTCTTAATATTCGTACATATTTGTAGCTAAATAGATGGTGCATCAATCCACAATACACGAGTCACTCGTCAATGGTTAAACGAACACTTTTTTACGTGCTAGATAGGAAGAAATAGTCCTTTTGAACTGTGGCCTTCGAGATCTTCCGATGTTATGTCTCCTCGATTTTTATTTTTGGGAATGTTCAAAAATAAAGTGTACAAATCAAAACCCAGAAATGGAGATGAAATTTGTGATAGAATAAGGCAAGCCTCTCAATACCACCATCTCAGAATCGAGACGAGTACTCAAACAGAGAATTGAAGACGATGGAATTTGTCAAATAGTTTATGGTAACAAAATGACAAAACCTTTAATATGAAGTAATTAAAAAAAAATTAAAAGCTATCTTAACACTGCGTAAGCTTTCACGGCCGGTGTAACTATAACTAACAGCTTCTTGCGGGTTTCGCCGTGTGTCAAAACTTTCGCTCGACGTTTCGCTGTTCATACTGACAGCGTCTTCAGGATAACTGAGTTCAGTTATCCGCAAGAAGCTGTTAGTTAAAAGCTATCTTACCTGAAGTTAGAATTAAAGCACAAAAAGAAAGACAAAGAAAGAAAAAAAAATCTGTAATTTCCAGAAACAGCAAAAAGAGTAATTAAAAGATGTTCAAAGAAGAGAAAAAAAAAGAAACAACTTAAAAATAAAAATAAAGCTATGTAAAATGTGATAAAGTACTTGTTTCATCGCAACAGCATGTTGTCATTTAAAACGTATATTTTTCATTCAATACAAAAATATATTTTCTTGTTCTGGTACATAATTAAATTAATTAGCTTAATTAAAATAAATAATTTATAAAATTCAAAATAAATAGAAATCACTAAAATGTAGACATAATGAACCTATTGCCTACTTTCTATTTCTTCTTGCGAATTTGTTGTATTGCTTCTTTTAACCCTTCGGTAGTGTGGTGGGGTAAGCCATACCCCACTATGTTTGCCTATGTTTCTTTGGGACCAGAATTTATTTCGTTTTTAATTAATATTTATTGTTTAAAACAAAAGGAAAATAGAAGAAATTATTATTTTTTTTAATAAATGATAGGTAGGGAATCATGTTTTGTCATATTCCAAACATTCCGCATTCTGAGTAAATTTTGATTTGTGGTATGACATACCCCAGAACACTAATTACGGAATTTTTTTTTCGCCACACTAACGAATGGTTAAATACTGTCCATGATTTCGTCCTCACAATGTGCCCAATTATGTCTTTGTACGTACCAATAAAATACTAGTAATTGTATAGTAGATTCGCTGGTGATTCAGTAGAAACTACAAGTTAATAATTCATGATCCACAATAATTAACTAGTGTTCTTCGGATTGTCTATCTTTTTGGTCATGTCTGACTACATATTTTCAACTTCCAATTTTTTCTCGGTACATTTACTCTTGTTTTTTCTCTCCTCTAGCGTTTTATATCCAGCATACTAAAACGCTCGTGAACCATAAAAATTATATTTTGTTAGTGTTGATACGTAAAACAAGTTAGGAGTTTTAACAAAAATTCTAGTATTTACTTGGTTAATGCTACAATGGCTTATAGCAGTGTTGGACAGGGTAGAGACAGTGAATAATTTTTTACAGCAAATTTTTCGAGAGTTGATAAAATACGAGTAAGTTTTCGTATTTTATCAACTCTCGAAAAATTTGTAGGCAACACGAATCCCTATTCTTGAGGTGAATAAACACGAATGTATCTAGTCGCTATAAAAATTTGCTCACTTCCCCTCTCTTGCTCATCACTGGCTTATAGATTTGTAAGATATGGATTAACTTCTGTCTGAAATACGAACTCTTCTTGGAGATCTTTAAAGTACATCGGTATAGTAAAAATAGTCTTTATGTATTAATTGTTAGCTATATTTGTTACTTTTTTATCTTCTATATGTATACATATGCAGTATGACAATGTGCACATCTAGTACACTAGTAGTATATATATTGACGATACATTGTTCTTTACAAATGGTAATAAATTGAATTTGAATTGAATTTGAAAAATTTGAAATTTGAATTTGAAAACAAATACGGTTCGAAACAGTACAATAGTTGAACATATCTGATTCTGTCATTTCACTTATTGGATTTGTACATGAGATTTCCATAAAATAAAGAATGTTTAGTATAAAGGAATTGAATTAACTCAACAGGTTCAAAAATACGTTAACCAATTTTTTTGGCTACACTCTAAATTAAATACTCACATATGCACAATACGGGGTCATGCACAATATATTTGCATAGTTGACTCTCGAAGAAGCGTCAACTGTACATATGCAGTAATTCAAATCTCTCGTTTTTGGGTTTGAAAATATAAAAATAAGATTCAGCATAATGACTTCAGATCAATTATCCTTGCTTATTTAGTATTATCGCCTAGATCTATACTTTATTTGCATGCGATGCGTTTTCTTATATTATTCTGGTATCTAAACAATTAAAAATTTGCTTGTTAAACTTGATATGGACGCGTTAAAATAAAAGTTTTTAAACAGATTTTTAATATTGACTACACAAAGGATTTATGAAAATTGTACCGCTAGATTCCAGTAGCACTGAAAACAAATGGTTTAATCTCCGAAAAGAAATAAAGTTTATCAGTCATTTCTGTCTTGAGTTTTGTTCCATCGTCTACCTACTTCATGTATAATTGATGCATTTTAAAATTAGCAGAGCCAAAATATTTTAAAAACTGTTGTATAAATAAAACAAAAACCTTAAAAAAAACTACGTTTTAAAACAGTGTTGTATACTGTAAATATACTCTAAATACATAGTATAACCAGTTTTGCAATGATAAAACCTATCTGTAGTAGTGCATTACATCATAAAATTGCTAGAATTTTTGCGAGTGTAATTTGGCCACTTCAGTTCCATTGTACATAATTATAAAGACACTTTTCTCATCACATGTTATCGATAGCATTTCACCTTGATTCTTTTATGCATCAGACTTCTTATCTTGTTATGAAAATAATGGATCTCCGCGGTAGGATAAACAAGTTATTGTTTTCTAGATGAGACTTATTTTAAGAGTTTTGCTTGCAGTTGTTGATACACATTGCATACATATACTTATAAATAATTGCGTATGTTTATGCACCATCACAACTACAGTTCATTCATGTTTAGTTGAGAGTATAGAACTTATGAGGAACAGATTTACGAATACATTGCTTACACTGTCAGGTTAATCTAACGATTTATAACTTTCCATGCGACTGCCTGCTATTGCTCTAGGTATATTAATAAATTAGATGGAATAACACTCCAGTCTATGAAAATCATTTACCTGATAACACGGCGAGAGCCTTTTTTCAAAGAATTACTGTGCGCAGACCCGCTTAGGTATGACATTTAGAAAACGTCCGTTTCGTTTATATGCACCCGTTGAATTGCGCAGGTGTCACCGTGAACAACGTGCGTTTGTTTATTTATGGTATCGCAAGGTGAACGTTCTTTGAGGAACGGCTTCTTTCCCTCCTCGTTTGCTTACCCACGCTGCTCTAGTACTGCTATTTGTTTTGCTCTTCAGAGGCGCATGATTATGCAGTCCACCAGAGAGATTATTATAGAGTAACACTAATAGGTGTTTCAAGGTTGAAGATTACTCCTTGCAAGCGCTGACTTCAGCATTGATAATTATAAGAGTTTATCCTTTTTGTGCGCCTAGTTATTTGAATTTCCAAGAAATATAATCTACAAAAGCTGTTTAATTTTATGTTTTTGTCAATTATTAAACTAAAATATTCATTATGAGGTATTTTTCAACAGGAACATTACAATTGTCTCTAAAACGTTTAATAACATGCTAATATCTATTACTAAATATATCTGTACTTTTAAAGGATTTTAAATTTTATTTGCATAACTGTATGCCTGCCTGAATACACGTATAACATTCCAATATGCCACCTAATTTTGGTTTTAAGTGTTACAAACTAATTAGAGAAACGTCAATTACAAGTCAGGTTGAGTGACAAAATATTTAAGTACCTAGTTAAGTATGGTAATCTAGCGCTGGCAACAAATCTTCTTTATTGTAATGACCATGTTATGTCATTTATCGATAGAGATGGTGATTTTTGTTGGCACACAGTGGCGCAGACTGTACACGATCGGTCGGCATTATGTATATATTGTGCGTATATGTATATAAATCGATTAGCACACTTTGCCTGGAGAGTATGTACTAATATTACACATCTTTAATTTAAAGAATTCCTATTCACCGTGTGCGCTAATAATCACCATCTCTATTTATCAATAAACCAAACATTTTAAATGAAAGTAAAAACTTACACTGCATTCACAAAGTCAAATCAATGAGGTAATGACACACGGCAGCGAGTAAAGCACTTAATAAATCGTAAACATTGTGCTAACGCATAGAGATTCTGAAAATGCAGTATATCCATATTTCCATGCGCTCCATTGGTATCTCAATTTTTAACAGGCATAAAGCAGCGATTAAACGGGAAATGTTTTGTAGGATTCAATAATCGCAAGAAATATCATTTAAAATTTGCGCTAACTTTTTTAAATTTTTGGATATTTTGAATTTCAATTTCGTCAATAGTTCGATAACTCTTAATGCGATCGCTTCTAGAGGTTAATATTGTTCTGACACTTTTTTAAAAGATATTCTTTTTAATGGGAAGAAAAACCTCGAATTGTTATTTGTTTTCAAGTTATGAGCTTTAGATTTTGTTTTTCATATGGCGGCCGTTTTGAATTTTGGTTATAATATTCAAAAATAAATATTCAAAGATGTTTACATAGGTGGAAACTTGTATTTATAGGAGGCTATGAAATTGTATATCAATGAGATATGATATGCTCATACTGTAAACTAATAAAAAGACACTAAACGTGACAAAAGTGAAAAGTTAGGAAAAAACATTAAAAGTTCAAATTCACTTAAAGAAACTGCTGAATATGACGACCATTCTATTCCACACACTTTTGACACCTTATTTCAACAGAGTTAGATACTCTACTCTTTCCGTTTATTGAGTTTAGCGGCACTAAATACTTTATTTCTAATGATACCTTGCAAATAAAAATCAATGGGGGTAAGGTAGAGTACGCTTGCAGGTCATTACACTGGTTCATTTTCTGACATCACTTTCTCATTAAGTTTTCTCTCAAAAAATATTGCGCATCACGAGTGTTATGTGCGAGCAACCATCCACGTGGAAAGGTTGCTCGCACAGAGGTCGGGATTAAAATTCGCCTTAAGGTTAACAAAGAAGAGTTAAGGCTCGAGGAATTTTGTAGTTGCTACAGCAATAAAAATTGATGAATTGGCATCCCCACTTGACTTGATAAAATTTCTTATGTAATTGTAGTTTGAACATAGTTTGTATGTAAATGTAATGATTATATAGGTTCGAATAATCCTCAAAATTGTCAGAAGCAGTGAAAGCTGTGAAAAGGCTTCTCTACATTGAAATAAACGCTAATATTGACGAATCTAGTCATCTTGGTTATTGAGCACGAAATGACTGATGCATCTACATTGATAATGCTATTAAAGATTTTACTGTGAGCCAAGTTAGGAAAACAAAGTTTTGCTTTAAAAACGGGGCTTTACTTTTATTTAAAAAATACACTTATTTGGGGCTAATAGGAAACAGCTAAAAGGCGATACTGCTTAAAACATTGAATGTATGGCGAAGAGAATATATGGCATTGTATGCAGATTTTGTTTCCAAATACTTGCTCTTTTTTTTTTATAATTTCATTTAAATTTATTTAATTTCAAAATAAATATAATTCTTTTATTATAATTGTTGACGAAGCAGTTAATTAAAATTCTGAAGAAAACAAAAAAAATATTTCGAAACGTTAAAGCGAAATTTTGATTCATAACCCATCTAAGAGACAAATAGTCACAATAAGCCAAAAAAAATGTCGAAATTGAATTACTTATGTAGATATAATGACAATTACTTGTCATTATCTGAATATGACGATGAATAATTAAATATTTGATATTTTAACCCTTCCGTGAGGATATCGATTCAACACTTATCGCTTCAAGACTTCATAAAGCAATGACGAAGGGCAGAATCGATACAAGAATGGCACTAAGAAAGTCAGACGGAAACTTTACTGAAATTGAAGAAGAAATAGCTCTCCCCCTACTAGAGACTCACTTCCCTGAAAGCAAAGTGGCTTCCTCAGAAAGTCCTTCCGAACAATGTAGAACAACAACTAAACAAACTATTACAATGACTAGACACATATGTAGCAGCGAACGGTTGGAATGGGGCAGGTACCTTTCAGCCTTTCAAAATACCGGGAGTAGACGAAATTCTTTCACTCTTAAAATCTTAATCTTAAATCAAATCCAAGATGCACTGACGAATAAAGAAACCATAGTGTGCAGCTTTCTAGACGTAGAGGGCGCTTTTGACTACAGCCCACATGAGTCTGCAAAAAAAACAATAATTAACTGGAGGGTAGATGGCGTGACCACCAGGTCGATGTCGCAGCTGCTGTCTACCATGTCGATGGGGAGTAAGGTGAGGCACAAGACCATCTCGGTTACTGCGACCAGAGGATGCCCACAGGGGAAGGAGGAGAGTTTACATCCCCACTTAAGTGGAGCCTAATAGTAGATGAACTCGCATGCGGGCTGACTAATCTAGGCGTACCTTGACAAGGGTATATTGCTGGTATTGTCATATAGGCGTCAAGTTGAGAATACCCTTCGCGAAGTAGTTCAAAAAGGACTATACTTTACGAGTAGATGGTGTCAATCGGGGAGACTTAAACTTAACCGCATTAAGACTACCTTAGTAGTATTCAGTAGGAAAAAAAAATCCAATCTCAAAAGCACAATAATGGATGGGCAAAACATAGTCAGCAGAACATAGGTTAAATACCTAGGCCTTACCCTATACAATAAACTTCTTTGGAACAAACACGAACTTGAAGTAACCAACAAGACCAAAAAAGCCCTAATGGTGTGCCGCACTGCTACACTACTTTGAATGTATAAAGCGATAGTGAGACCGATCATCACTTACGATGCATCAGTAGCTTGGAACAAACGAACTAATCTGACCACTGCAAGAATTGCCTCGAAAGTATGATTACCATGCGTATGCATAACTGGGGCTATGAGAACCTGCCCAACAGCAGTTATCAAGGTAGTATTGGATCTTACCCCTCTTCGCATTGTAGTGGAGAGCATGGCACAACGAACCACACTCAGAATGATCAAGGAAGGAACGATTATTAATTATAATAATTAATATTCAATCTCCTGACAGTGATCAAACTTGGAACATGCTCCGGGATGACATATCAAAAAAAAATCAGCTTTGTGAAAGAATTTACCACAAAGCTTAGCAACTAGAGCAAGTGGGATCAAAGCACCATCTTGAAATTAAGTAGAAAAGCCATCAAATGATGGAGGCTACAAACTGGAAGAGGGAACTACAATAGGAATATATGGGCGTAGAACCGAAGCACTTTGACAGCTTGGGGGAAACACTCGAGTATCTTTCAGGCGAAAATACACACTATTGAAAGATGCGTCTCGTTCAATATTGATAGGAATTACCAAAAGCAAGAGATTACCATTATGCCTGATAGGCAAGCTTCCATGAAGGCGGTCAGCTCACATGAAATAAGTTCGAAAATATTCTAGGAGTGCCTACATAGGGAAATTAAACGAACTAGGCAAAAGGAATAGGTTTTCTCAGATCCTACACTTTCTAAATGGAATAAGATTGAAAAGGCGGCTCTAGAAGACCAAGAATAGGGGACACAATAGATCTTTTAGGTCGCAGTGTGTATCACCCTCCATCTATACATGCAGTACAAACTCTTCATCATTATTATTTTCGTATTTAATTTTAAATTCCCTCTTTTTTTGTAATGCTTATATTTTAATTATTACTAAGACAGTAGGTACATGTAAAGTAAATTTTGACTGGAAGTATCAAATTAAAGGATTGGAAGGCCAGCTGTAAAGCAGCAAGAATAGGGGACACAATAGATCTTTTAGGTCGCAGTGTAAGACCACCCTTCTATTTACATACATTACATACATCAAATTAAAAGTTAAAGGTACCTGCATATTCTCGTTATGATCGGAATAGTGTATTGATAATCATTATTTAATAATAGTAAAATTATTTATATCCCCTAAAATGCATCCTAACTCGGCGTTTTAAAACTTAGCGACCAACAAAATGTCTTGTTTTTGTTTTGCAATGTGTTCAGTGTTATGATAGAAACCAACATTTTTTTTGCAAGATCTTTCTTACCTATACGTTCATGTTTACCTGTGTTAGTGAACTACGCCAAATTTGAATCATGAGATGAATTCCATTTATTAAAATTGTACCTCAATTTTTTGTTACTGGCTCCACTCTATCAATACAATATACGTACTGTTGTGGCAAATTACCTAGTACTTTTACGGACAGGATATCTACCTATATTGTTTATATTTATATTCTGATAAAAACATGCTGGTGGGCAGTGATTCATAAATTTTATCTGTATGTTCATGCATTTATCTCCTGGTATACATCGACGCAATATCGAATTATTTGTGCTTATCTTCAACTAAAAAGAACAATGATTCTCGATAAGGTGTATCAACAAAAATTTTATCACATTTAACCGCAGCATTTCGACCGGCACGCGCATGTATGCTTCTCTATGTTCCGGTAAAAAAAAATAAATACAAATTATGTTATAGGTAGTATTTCTAATCATGTGTAGTATTTGACGGAGATAATATGTGGTATTTAGTGCCGTGCGGTATTTTCTTAATTTTATGCATATACTTTGTGTGTTTAGAATTTAAGGTATCCTTCCAAATATTTCATATTCTAATTACTAATAGGAATGCAATGACATATTCCAGAAAGCTACAACCGCGTCGATAGTCAGTAACCAGCAAGATAGTGCAAGCTTGACCGGTAGCAAGTATGAAAAGGATAAGAGTAGTAAACGCAAATCTAACCTTAATCGTTCACTGGCTTCAGAGGAAGTTCCACCGAACGATGCTCTTGGTAAGTTATTTTAGAATTATTAATTTCCATATTTGTTGTTGCACGTTTATCATTTTCAATAAACAAAGTTAAGCACGTCCAGGATTGCATTTTAATTAATAATAAAGAAAAGATAATTCTTACTAATTAAAAATAGACATAACTTTTTTTATGGTAAGATGTTTCGTATGTAAACTTTGTTGAGCTTGCTAAGAGCTACAAGCCTAATTTAATTTATGCGAAAGTAAAGTCAGCAAATATGTTTACCTTATAATAATATTGCCTGAACTGTGACAATATTGTGCTAATTTAAATGTAATTAGATGTAATTGCCTGGTAAATATTCCCTGCAAACCCGAATGTATTCAAAAACTTGATATTTAGTACCAAAACATATATTCTCATGATTAGTTCATTGCAAGTTAGTGCATTAATACTTAACATTAAAGAACTGTTGAATAAAATGCATTGGTTCAACGTTATTTATACTTTATTATTTCGTAAGGAGACGCATTTCAGAGGTAAGTCAATAGCCAATAATTCTTGAGAATTAATTAATACAATCTATAGTTACTCGAAGTAAAACTCGTACACTTAATATAATATATGCATATATTTATTTTATTTATTATGTAAGGTTAATAAAATATTTGTTGAAGAGTGATAGATGGTATTTTGCTAGGGTATAAAATTTTTGTTTTGGGCATTTTCGAAACCATATGAAATGAATGTTCAATATAATATATAGAAAGGCATATTTAAATATAAAATTCTCTAATAATTGAAATTCTACAAAAACTACATTCTTTGATTAAATCCTGCGTGAGGAGAATATTTTTCTTGGGAAAAATTCCTCTTAATTATTATTACCAGAAATAGATAATTCCTTCTACAAAAGAAAATTCCAAAGACGCGATTGCGAAAACAAAATATTTTTAAACCTCAAAGAGAAACTCGTACACTTTTGTTTGTTTTGTTTTTGCACTGGCTTTAATATTTATTGAGGATTCTTTAATATATATTAAAGGAATATAATGGAATTTATTAATATTGGCGTATTGAAAAACTAACTTCATAAAATACGTTTTAAATTACGAATTCAAACCCTAATAAACAAGTTTTTTTAATGAATGAAATGTATTTTTGATGCTGCTTTTGTAGTTATCGTTTTTAATCTACTTTTTTTAATAAAAGAAAAAAAGTTTGATAATACACGGAATTATGTAGTATTCAGTAACGGTTACACATGTACTAACCTGAATTCCATCTTTGGAGAAAATTACTCACAAGGTAAAGCTATCTTTATTAATTTACCGAAGAGTATGTCAGAAATCTTGGGAGCTATTTCTAAACCTGTTGAACAGTCTTTATGTGATGGTGGTACGTCCAATCATAACCTATATAACTATAGTTTGGTGGCAGAAAGCGCAAAAAAGTAGAGCTACAGTAAGACTGGATGCACTAGAGGCGCGTAAGTGCAACTCGAAGCTTATCTGGATCTGCAAAAACACCCTAGATGTGTTGTAGACGGCTAATAATCTACCCCTAATATGGTTAGCTGGGCAATCAGTCATTCGCCGAAATGAGGAAACAGACACTAGTTCAAGAAAGAATGCTGCGGAACAATTTCAAGGACCAGAACCTATCACTAGCATAGCATTTATAGTAGCTAAACAATAAATCAATTTTTGAGCAAATCAGAAATTGTTCTGGTTTGGTACATGTGGAGGATTTGAATTTTACCTAACTAACAAAGCAATTATTTCTGTCTTCATATGCCAGAAAGCACCGACATTGAATCTGGATCTTTGGTGAGGCTGAATGATATCTGTGTCTGGAGGACAAAGAGACAGTTGATGGCAGTAAACATTTTCTACTGCTATCTTGCAGCCAGGAAACTTATGATCTCTGAAAAGGTTGATCTTCCCATGGTACACTTGTAAGTAATCTGATTCGACAAGCTTCTGATCTACTGAAGTACCTGGACTTGTTGGACTAACTTTAAGATGATATCTGCTTTACAATGGCACTACTAAATCCTAAAATCCAAATCTCTATGCTAAGAATGTGTAAAAATAATCCCAAACTGTCACATTTATGATTATTTACCAAGTATGGCCAACTTAAAAACACTAAAAGTGTTGTGCAATTACAGCATTATACAGCACTGAAAATAAACGGATCGGATTGAATACTTTTATGAGCGTACTAAAAACCCTACTTACACAAGCATCGTTTAAGTTGAGTTTCAGACAGTGGCGGCTGGTCAGGTGAGGCAACTGAGGCGGCGCCTCACCGGAAGAAATCTTTAAAAAAATGTTCAATGTTGTTGACTAATATATATTAAAAAATTTGGACTTATTATTTCAAATATAATAAAAATTTTAAAAATTTCTAGAAGAAATTATATCAATTTTCGCATTTCCCACTAAAACACGTAAAATAATGACCAGCGACTCGCAAGAATTCTAACTGAGGCGAATGAATTATCGGTTCAGTTGGATGAACGCAATGCATTGAAATTCATACTAAGAATTTATGCAACACACAATACGCTTCGCCATATAATACGTCATTTTAGTTGTTTAGTGAGGCGATTGATTCGTTGCCTCTCGGAACCTTTCGGTATCCGTCGGATTTCTTAAATATTTAAATTATACGCGCATGCCTATTTTAATACCCTGCGTCAGTTTAGTACACTGAGTTTACTGCTACAGCAGGGGTAGTTTGTGTTTCACCTGTAATATTACGTTTGGTCGGTGTATAGGGGTGTTCAGTGTGCACATACACAACGATTAAGACCTAAGGTAACATATTTTCTGCAATAGAAAAATCATGAACCCCACGCACGATATTATTATGTCTTTGCTCGAAACGCCGTTTTCACGGCGTGTCGAAGTAGAGAAACGTCAAATTTTAAATGTGCAAACAAAAATCAAACCGCCTCTCAATATAATTTCAAATGATAAACGACAGGGTCGCGAATATTCAAGACCATTTAAAATATCATGGTACGAAACGTGCAAATGGCTTTGTGGCAGTAGTTATAAAGAGAGTTTATTTTGCTGGCCATGTTTACTTTTGAGTGACGTTAAAAACACTTGGAAAACCCTTGCCGGTTACAAAGATTTAAAAAATTTCAGTCGAAGCACAAAACTACATGAAAGTTCAAAAGAACATATTAAAAATTTCATGGGGTTAAAACGGTTAGAACGAAATACATCCACTATTGTAGAAGCTTTACAAGAAAATGTTAGTTTTAATAAAATTTTATATAGTGAAAACGTTAGGAAAAATCGGTTGTTATTAACGTACTTAATTGATGTAACGTTAATTTTAGGTAAGCAGGAACTATCATTTCGAGGTCATGATGAAAGTTCGACTTCATTTAATCGCGGAAATTTTCGGGAAATTTTTCATTGTTTAATAAAACACAACCAGGAACTGTCTGAGCATGTTTCAAAATTTAGTAGTATATTTTCAGGACAGTCCAAAACTATTCAAAATGAATTAATTGGTTGCAATGAGGAACATTTAAATGATTTTATTGAAAACGAAATTAATCATAGTGACTGTCACTTCATTGCGGTTGAAGCTGATGATACAACCGATATTTGTGAAAAATCTCAATGTGCGGTATTTAAATAAACAAGCCGAAATTAAAGAAAGATTTTTAGGATTTTTTGATGTTAGTACCGATAGAACCGCAAATGCTTTGTTTGAAGTTTTGATTAATGTGTTAAAACGTTATAATTTTAAAAAAAAATGATTGCTCAGTGTTACGATGGTGCTAGTGTCATGGCTGGTGAGCTGAATGGACTACAAGCGAAAATCAAATCAATTGCGCCTAATGCACTTTTTACACACTGTCGTGCCCACAGGCTAAACCTCGTCTTACAACAGGGTACTCGTACTATCAATCAATGTAGAATATTTTTTGCCACCCTGACTGGCATTTCATCTTTTTTTCATCATTCCGCCAAGCGTACGGCAGTATTAGATCAAATAATCGGCAAAAGGATACCTCAAGCTGCTGAAACTCGTTGGTACACGCGATCGAAAATTTTGAATTTAGTAGCCGAAGAGTGGAATAATTTAATTTTAGTTTTTTAAACTATTGTGGAGAGTCCTGATTCGGGTTCGGAATCCATTCATGTAGCAAAAGGTTTTCTCAAGCAATTTAATGATTTTGAATTTGCAATTTTGACTTTCATATATCGTGAAATTTTTGCTTGCACCGATCTTTTTTTCCAAATTTTTCAAAAGAAATGTTTAAATATAAAATATTCTTCAGAACAAATTGATATTGCATCTTCAGAAATGAAATAAAATTTTCAGAGATTTTTAACATTTGCAAAAACTTAACTGAATTTCCAACCAGACGAGGGGTACCATTGCTTGAGGAAGAAATTTTTAATAAATACAAACTTTTATTTTATGAAATTATTGATTGCGTTATTTTGCAATTAAATACTCGTTTTGCTAATTTAAGTAAATTAGAATTTTTAGCTCTTGTTGATTCTTCAAAGTATTCTGAGTATTCTAAAAATTTTCCCAAGAAAGCACTCAATTGCTTATTTGAAGTATATCCCAACATATTTGATAAAGACAGGTTGGTTAACGAACTTTCAATTTTGTATTGGGATGAACAGTTTCGTAATATGGATGTGGATAAAACTTTGAAACTAATTTATGCAGAATATAAAGACATTTTTCCAGAAAGTTACAAGCTTTTCAGTTTAATTTTGACTATTCCTACCACAAGTGTATCAGTTGAAAGAAATTTTTCTTGTTTAAAACGTATAAAGACGTATCTTAGAAATACAATCTCTCAAGACAGACTTAACGGGTTAGCTAAATTATCAATAGAAAAAGAATTAATATCTAATTTTAGTAAAAACAGTCAATTTTATGAAGACATTATTAATAGATTTGCTAACTTGAAGGATAGACGTATAAATTTGATATATAAAAAATGAATTTTAAATTGGGTTTGTAGGGCTATTGACGATGACTTCCCAAACAAAAAAGTCAACGCGTTCTAAGAATAGTACCTCAACGGTGACGTGGAAACTTTTGTTTGTGGTCAAAAAATTTTAAGCTGCTGCAATCGCCTCACCTGGCAAATTACTCACGAGCCGCCACTGGTTTCAGATATCTGTTTATAAAGTTTTTGGAAAATATTTTTTATTACAGAATATTAAAGAAAAATTTTGAAGAAATTATGATTCTAAAGCAAATAGGAATTTTGACAGTTTTCATATTTGCAAGCCAACGACTCATTAGTTCAACATCGATATTGTTGTAATCCATTTCTGACTCTGTGTGAAGCTGAGGATGTCCTCATTTGGAGGAAACCGGTCGCTTTCATTGAAAAGAAATTAAGAACTTTTTTTTCACGGAACTGGCTAATTAGAAGTTTTCCGACTTAACGAAATTCTTCAATTTTAAAAATCCGGGGTTTGTAATAATTAGGCAGCTACTTGCTTCCTAAAATATTTTGCCCTCCCGGTTAATTGGAACTTTATTATTTAAATGGAATGTTCATATATTTTTATATCGCTGGGTGTAAAATTAAATTTTGCACCAATTTGCTGTAACATTCACCATACTCATCTTCAATAGTTTCCTTTTAACTGACTTGTATCACTTATTAACGCTTTTAAAAGGCCGAAAAATTTATTTGTTGGAGAACATGACATTGACATTATAATAAATTATTGTTGCCAGTAAGTATTGTTGTAATTACAGTAGTTTTTACATGTTTAATGTTCAGAAAGCTGCGTTAGAATTTCTAAAAATGGATCTTATTGTGTTTTAAAATTCTATGGACAGATATTTTCAAAGTGCCGACATCTTCAGAAGTAGCAGGTACTGAACTTTGGGAATGTGTTTCCCCCTTTGCTTATAACGCCCTAAAATCTTAATTTCTTTCATTGAATATTTGACAAGGTCTTCTTGCAATTCTATGACATTCTCCATGAATATGAAGATATCCAGATAACAGTGAACTCCATCAATATTTTCCGTTATTTGGTTTATAAATTGCACAATAATATATACTTTTCTGAACATTAAACATGCGAAAAACAATAATTATGACAATAGTATTTTTTTGCAATGTCAGTCATAGCTTACCAAATAAAAATTATTCGGCCATTCGTAAACGTTAATAAACAAAGCGAGCAAAAAGCCTTAGCGGCGGCTCGTGCATGAGTCATTGAGGAGGCTATGACATGATTTAAGTTTGTCGTATAATATCGTGTTGAAGATACTATGTTACGAAGGTATTTACGAAGTTAACGAAGAAATTCGATCTACAGCATAGCCTCCTCGATAACGCATGCACGAGTCGCGCCTGAAAATCCTGTATATTAATACACAGAGAAATAAATTTGTTAGTTATAGATATACAAGATTAACTTTGACTAACTGTTTGCTACTAGCTTCCTAAAACATGTATTGTTGATGTATTTGCAACCTTAACATGTTACAGTGCATATAAAATTTCTATCAGCGAGTTTAAATAAGAAAGAAAACATTGATTAAAGCTTTGCCATAGCGTTCATCAAGTGTGTATTAGGTATTAGGATTGCAAGCTTCACGCTATAAGTTTCTTTTATTTCTTGAAACTGATTATTATTTACTAATTATTTAACATTAACAGTTTATTCAACAAACTATACGTGATAGGATATACAGAATTTGTTCAATGATAATGCGGCATTCGTTGACGGAGACAACAATCATACGTGATAATTTCCAGATTCTTCAGAATGTTCATTAATTCTTGTTTGAGGAAAAAATTAAATACACACCATCCTCACTTCGTAGTTCTAGTTTATCGTCTCATAATTCTTAAGTGACGTGGTGTCTTCAGTTTGTGCTCTAAATTGTCCGGTAATAATTCTTTTTTTTATTTTGTTGTGCATTTCGCCTAATAACCTGTGCATTGAACGTGTAATCTAATAATAAGTGTACATACATAATAGATAAGAGTGCGGTTTAAGTGTTTTCTCGCTTAATAGAAAACGAAATGTAAAATCAATACCTTACTTTCATTATCTATTGGAGAACAAATACAGTTTTGATTTGATCCGTAGTTAAATGTAGAGGTACTAAAGGTAAATAAAAAAATTTATAATGTTTTACAAGAAAAATAATAATGTTCAATTGGGAGATGCATACAAATACTGTGAATATGTATCGGGTCTCTGTGGAATGTTAAATCTATTGAATTCTAACATGCCTAATACCCTGTCGAGCGAAGAAAGCGAAAATTTAGACATTATATGTATACATCAATCATCACACTTTCATGACCTTTATACATTTTGTGGTAGTAGAAAAAAATCACATTACTATTATTCTTATCAATATATATCTATATATTTAGCAATGCTAAATCAATTATCCAATGAATTCTTAATTTTAATGATTTCTCTTGTAAACAAATAAAGTGCTGTACTTATCATTTACATTTATAATTTCTAAATTTATTAATTTAATGAAATAGTTCATTTTTTACATGATTTTTTTAACTGTATTTTTTACTAGTACAAATAGGTGATAGTCATATATTCATTTTATGTTATGTTATGTTAACAATTTTACATTTTGTCGGGATCTTATCTTAAACCGCAAATGAAAATAACATATAGCGCTATCTATTGCGGCTAGCCGAACAGATATTATTTCTTACACTTATTAAAAATAACCTCGCATTTACAATACATCCCCAAAAAATACGTACACGTTATTTTTCTTTTTATAGCAAACATCACGGATATTGTGTTCTCTTTCTATACATGGATATTGATATTCAGGGTTGCAGAATTCATCGCCAAATCATATACAGAATATTAAAAATGTTATCTCTAATATGGATATCTTTAAATCAACAACGCCTAAAAAAAGCAGACCTACTAGTATTTTGACGGTCTTCCTATGTCCCTAGTAAATTCAGGCCTCTGTTCCTTTAGAAATTCTTCTGCCTGTCTCTCTCCCAATGATTTTTGCCACCACTCTCTGGACTGATTATGTATCAATTCATTGATGGATTATTTAATTTACCATTTCATAGTGCCTAAAGATGGACCAGCTTCAACGAATGACAAACCTCGCTTGGTCAGCTCGCCCGCCGCCTCATTTTCTCTCACGCACGAATGGTTAGGAATCCAGGCCAAAGTTAATTCCCTTTGGGTGCCTACCTCATTTAGGGCTTACAGAGTCGTAAATCAGCTTAGAGTCGAAAACTCTTACGCTTACGAAACTAATCGCTTTAAGTGTGAACTGCCTGTCAGAGAAGATAATGACGCTTTTACCTGGCTCGGTCCATCTTTCTATTTCTCAGGCACAACGGCAAATTATAGCAACCTCAGCTTGGAACACCGTTGTGTCTTTGCTGAAGTTTACTGAAGAAATCATTCAGGCTTGTTTGCGTATATCCCAGCTCTGACACTGTAGTCCGTTTTACAGCGGTCTGTATACCAGTTTGAGTCCGCTCTTAGTGGAGTGCTTGTCTCCCAATCCTTGTCTAATATTATAACCTGATATTTTCTATCTAGATTAAATTTTTGAACCATTATTTTATCAATAAGTCATTTGTCTAAAAATTAAAATGTAACCTATTATAAAAGTCATGCCGTGAACGAAGCTGCTTGCTCCTGTCTTTCACGAAATGTATCCGCTCACGTAGTGAAAGCAACTTTGAACATTCGTTTCATTCATTCTCTGGTTTCGCACTGCAATATTCACTCATAGCTAGGGGCCAGGCGAATGAAACTACGTTGATCACACACACTCTTAATGCTATCAAGTGATTAAATTTGTTATTTGAAATACAAAAAGAAAGTCTCAGAAGAGTCTCTCAGACCAGTGATAATTACCGCGTGTTGATTATTACCTGTTTTAATGAATAAAATGATTTGCTTACAAACAAATTTAATTTCTTTAAAAAAATATTTTCTGGTAACGTTATTCTTTCACCAAATATAACGCGTTAACACTAGTTAAAAGTTATATAAAATTGTAAAATGTGATACGAAATTCACGTGTCAAATGGTACATTTTTGATTAGTTTTGTTCGTTAAAATATAAAAACGAAGTCACAGAACAGGCTCTCAAATCGATGATAATTCTATCACCACATATTGTCTGTTAACTGTAGCATCCCCGTAGAAACTTACCAAACACTTCAATATCCTTAATGTTATCAGGCAATGCATTATAAGCCAGTATGGACCTGAAATATGCTCCTTTCTAGTATTGGGACGATTTGTGAATAGGTATGGCAAAATGTATTGAAATGTCTAGTTGTCAAACTAGTACGAGATATATCTATATTTCGGGGAAATATTTCTTTATTTTTAAAATAAAGTATCCGCAATCTGCATTTGTGCATATATGCCAGAGGAAGAATATTAAGTTCTTTAAGTAATTGTTGACATGATGATCTGCTTGGCTTGTTAAGCATACACCGTAATATTCGTTTTTAAATTATAAAAATTCGTTAAAAATAAAAAGCTGAGCCCCAGAAGTGAACCATAAGACAGCCTTGATTGTATGCTACTGTAATTATATACTCGTAGGGCATTTAAATCTACCGAATTTCTAATTTTATATATTGCATAATACTGTTTGCCAAGTTCTGTCCCCAAACTGTCCACGTGACTATCCCACTGCAACTCGTAATCTAGTGTCACCCCAAGAAAAAAATTACATGTTTTACTTGCTCGATTTTGTGCTCATTAGCCTTCACCATCATTTCGTCCTCGGAATTAAACGTTATTAATCTGTTTTTTTTTTCGATATTAAGGTGTAATTTATTATTAATTTTGCACCAATCACCCAATGCCCTTAAAAATTACACTGCACATGCTGTTGACTTCCTGATACGAATTACCTTTTATTACATATGTCGTGTCATCTGCGTATTGACACAATTCGCCGTTGCTTATAAATTTATTTAGGTCATTGACATATATTAAAAACATCAAAGGACCGAAAATCGAACCTTGAGTATCCCCTGTAAAATATTCGACACGGTTGAATAAACGGGGATTATAGTGCTATTTTCTTGAGCATAGAGACTAACCATTGGTAATCACAACATTAGTTATATTATCCTTGATAATAGCTGAATAAGTTGGTTACTTAGTAATTAGATTCTGACACTTATTTGCAATGAACAAAAATCCTGAAAAAATACAAAAGCAAATTAATTAAAGGAGGTACCTATTGCGTATCGGCTTTAAATGCGGCCATAATATTTGAAACGACTAAATTGGTTATTAAGTAACATAGAATGAAGATATAAATTGAGAATAAAGTGCTCGCAAATGTTCAATATGACTACTGTTCTTTCAGGATTGTATGTTTTAAAAATTGCGTATTAAAAAGTTGACAAGTTACAAAGCTATTTACGCTATCTTGATTTGACGTCTAAGATATCTTTAATTATATGTTCTTATATTGTTAGCTAGATTACCCAACTGAGCGGAAAGTTAACTGACAAGTAATTTCGATTTAATGTCTTAAAGAAGCCGACTCCTCGGCTTTGATTACGGTAAATGCAAAAATGACACTTTGCCGACGTAAAGCTGTATCGTTTTATAAGCTCACCTTTTATTACATTCGACTTACTTATACACCTGTCACCTTCGAGATGATAGCCTGCAAGCGAATCGAAAATGGGCTTTATAATATAACCTGGTTATTTGTGTCTGGCGTATTCACCTGCTCCTCGGTTCTTTGTCTGGGGGTGGTCTACCGTCATAGCAACCGACGAGACGCGTCCCCGTCCAAAAGCCCAGACGAGTGATTGTCCGATCCGCGCTTTAGCTATACGCTGAAAATATGCCGAGGGGAGCGCAGCTTTTTATAACTTTACACTCAATGCCTCTCATAATGTACTCATATACAGTTAATTAAGGAATTCAATAGATTAAAGCTAAGCTGTTACGACATTCACGCATAGAAGCGCTTTTTTATTCGTGTAAAAAGCAACTCGGGCTCAATTTGTATGAAATTATGTTTTTGCTCTTTATGGAACTCGAGTTTTTTTTCGTTGATGGTATCATTCTTTCCATCTTAAAACGTGCTGAAGTGCTTGGATATGTATGTGCGCTTAGGAATTTTCAGCTATTATCCTGTATTAAGGGTACGTTACTCTTCTTACGTCTCGTTCTCCCGCAGACGACGCGAAAAGCAGACGCCGTCGAAGACGCTTTTTCCCTCCAGACGTGCTTCAGCAGACCGCGTCGTACTCGTCGTGTTCTAACGACGATCGGCTCAAAAGTGATACTTCGTATACTGCCTACAATATCTCACCGTTGTCTTCTCCTATCACTGCCACAGCCACATCGACCCGTACATCACCCAAGAGGTCTCAGTTAAGCGTACACATGGAAAACGCCCGCAGGTCCGTCATTTCTCCAGCCGCGGACGCGGGAAGACTGAGCAGATCTTCGCCGAGGAGTAGCGTCACGTCCAGTCCGAAGGTAAGTAATTCTTGACATTCACTAATTTAATGCGATTTTATATTCTCAAATGTACTAAGGAGTATTAAGTAACTCAAAAATAGCTCTCATCAACGACATCCTATACAGGGTATTCCACGTAACTGGTTCATTAAAAGTTTATGATGTTCTAATATTTACTTTTATATGAGATTTTGCCACCAGCATCTGTTCAATTGGAACTATAAATGTAAAATACCTTAACCAAAATATCACTTCTGGTTGACCGGAAATGGATGTCAACTTTGTTATTTTAAATAGAATGATATAATTTTTTATTCATTTTTGGATTCTACAACTATAAATACGTCAGTTTTCATTAGCTATTTCTATAGCTACATGTTGCCGTTTTTGAGTTATTTAAGTTTTTCTTTTTTTTTAGTCATAATCATTGCATCATTGACAAATTAATATCTCGGTTAATACTGCAAGTAGAGACTCCAAATTTGCTATGTTATGAATGTAGATATAACTCTAAGAAACGGTAAGCACACTTTACATTCTAACATACAGGGTGTTCAAAACTGAGGAATAAAGTGACATATTTTCAAATGCAGAAAACTCATTTTTTTTAAATAGAACAGCCTGTATTTTAATTCGGAATTAGGAAGTAAATATCATCCCCTATCGCTTTATATCAGCATTCCCTATACCTATCTTTAATAGATTTTGAGATATGAACGACTTTTTGTTAAACAGACTAAACGTTACAGACCGTTAAAAAGGCAGCAAAACAACCTTGTTTTCATTCCAGTTCATCGTCCACGTAAAAAAAAATAATAAAAAAAAAACGTAAAAATAAACATGTAGAGGAAAGCCACACAAAGTACATCCTATATTTTTATAAACAAATGAATAAAAAATATGTTTTGCTATTAAGCAAACAGCTTAATGGCCGCGTCAGATAACAATAATATTTTTTTGAATGCTGTTCAAAGGTTGTTAAGAAGGAAAATAAAACTTACTGATCAGACTAAATCACTCGATTACCTATACGAAATCACAAAAAAAATGGTTGTAATTATCATAAACTTTTTGACTAAATAATTCTTAAAAGGTATTTTGAATTTCCAAATTTTAAATTTTCCCATTTATCTAGGTATGTATACAGGATGTATCAGATATAGAGGTAAATATAATAATATGTAGCAGCTGTAATCATATGCGACCAAAAAGTCTTAATGCACAGGGGGTATCTGTAAGCATTAACAACAACAAAAAAATATTTTGTAAATGCCGTGGGCTAAAGCCGCACCTGTGCCCAACCTAAATGCTGTCCCGAGTATACCCCCACATACCACTATCATTCAGCCATTACCGCTGTTAGTTTTGTGTGGATCACTGCTTAGAGTGCAAGCCACTTCGAATATTTTATTTAAATTCTTCCCGTCTCCAAAAAACGATCCTTTTCAGAACCATAATAATTTCATATAAAGAAAATAGAAGCTTGATGCATCGGCAAAAGTGCGGGAATGTATAGATTCATTTTCGCGCGACATCATAGTAAAAAGGCGTGTTTGCAAATTTTCTGTATCTCTGTATAATTCGATTCAATTCATTTTGCGTTATTTGATTAAATAAATCCAAAAGAAATAACTCAGATTCATGTGGTACCGTTTATTAACAATTAACTCTCGATTTGACAACTCAAACATCTTATCAGGATATTAAAAATAATACTTTGTAGACTTACGTAGAATGCTCTTAACAAATAAGGAATGTTTATTTTATAAAAAGAAGAAATTGAAAATGCCTCAGTTTTGCTATTTTTACAAGCGCACACTAGTCGATTAGCCTTTATTTATTCAGAATGACGTTAAATGAACTTACGGCTTACCATTAAGAATAATACTAAATAGGTGTAATGTATTTATACATATGTAATACCACGTTTAGCGGGTGCTTAACATGACGTTTCCTTGCACCAGGCCCGGACTAAAGAATTTTTGGCTCTAAATTTTACTTTTTTTTTATTTTTTAATTATGAAATCCGGTTTCGGTGGGTTTGTGCTTTATATGTCATGTAGTTAACACCCAAGCAAAATTTACTTTTTTATTTGATACACCCTATATATCAAGCACTACAGGCCATGCGGGCCTCTAATACTCTTCTGACTATTTCTCTCCATTTTTTGCTGTTGCCAGCAGCCTCTTTCCACCTCTTCACGTTTTGATTTCTCAGTAGTTCCTCAACTTGCCTCTTCTAGCTTACTTATGCTTACTTATTTGCAATCATTCGCACATCCCTAATATTATTACCCATACGACCTTCTTCCTTTCTTAGGATATGATCAAACCACCTAATCTTCTGGGCCACTACTACTTTTGATAGCTTCGATTTTCTATAAAGGTCACACAAATCCTGATTAGTTCTTCTTCCCCATATCTCATCTTCTTTCTTTCGTCCATATATTCTCCTAACATATTCTTTTTCCACACATCCAGCTCTTCTTCTTCTTTCTTTGTTAATGTCCATGTTCCACCCCCAAACACTACAACTGGTTTAATAATTGCTTTATATATCCTCATCTTAGCCGAACTGGACTATTATTTTTTATCTTGAAACCCTGGTAAGTGTCCCTGGATATGGGAAGTCACTAATAATCCTATATTTTATTTCTTCTTCAGTCCCGTCGCTCACTTATTACAGATACCAAATATATAAAACTATTCCTTTTTCTCCTCTTTGTCTCCACCCTCTATAATTCTTGATATTGTTCCAAAATTAACTTATAGTTAGACTTTCTTTTTGTTCATTGCTAACTCTATGTATTTAGTATTTTCGTAGTTTATCTTTTTTTCTTTCAAATCTTCTTAAAACTTTGACAAGTTTCCTTTCTTCATGTGCAGCAATTACTACATGACCCGCGTAAGCAATCATTTGGAGGTTTCTGGAATATATACCTGTCCTGGTTTATATTTGGCGTCTCCTACGCACCACCCTGCCTTAACCCTTTTGTGATAATACATCAAAACAGTCTGTTAATTCCCGCCAGACTCTTACTTTACATTTTGTATTACTTAGAGTTAGCTTTACTAGTCTGCATAACTAACACGTCCAGAAATGAGATTCCTCTGTAATTACCACACTTTTTGCTATCTTCCTTCTTTAGTATTGATTGTATAACTGCCTCTTTCCACCGATTTGGCATTTCCTCTCTTTTTGATCTTCTTTGATTTAGCTAGGTAATTTGTTTGAAAAAAAATGTCAAAAGTTGATGCCTGTTTGGGTTCTAATTTGTCGAATTTTGAGCACAATTTTTTGTTATTTTCAGTGTCGTAATTATGATGAGTGGTGATCAAGAGATGTGGGGTACCGATTCAGATTAAGTTCAACGTACAAGACTTTATAGTAAATATACAGCGATAGAAAAGAGAAAAGTTTAATGAACTGTTTATTCAACAAATAAAAAAACAAACAAATACATATTAATATTTAATTTTTGTCGCTATAAGCTATATTAGCAATTACAATGCTTCCATTATTGTTCTTAAATAATTCAGTTGATATTTCAGCAGATTTTGGAATTTTTGAAGAGTATCTTGTATGTATACAAGTACACACCCGACAACTTCATATAGCTGCAACTAAAAAAAAATATAGTGAATTTGATAGTTATCCGAATTTAAATTTCCAAAATACTCCATATAATCATCTCCTGAAATGTTTACTATTCCTTTTGAAACAGCCTGCATAAAGTTTATGCGAAGGTCTATTCTAAAATATGTGTTTGTTCATGTTGTGTGTACTTGTTTAAAATTCATTGATATATAGTCATTAAATAAATATCAACTTCTTGGAAGACTGGGTAATTTAACTACTCTGTTTTCTTTATAAAGTAAATATTAATGCATACTTGATATAGAAAACAGCTTGAGAAGTAACAAAGAGTTTTATAGACAATTTGACGTATTTTATCTACATGAATTTAATTTATTGTACCTCGTAAAGGCATATTCAAACTACATATTTTGCTTAAATAGATACTACGATTATTGGCTTTATTTATTAGTACTGGCACTACGTCAGTACGTAATTACTTTTGGTATAATCCGCTGTATGAAAGCACAGTGCCCAACTACTTCTATTTTATTATTTGATATAAATATGCTCCATAAATTGACCATAGAAGAATTTTATTTTATATTACCAAAACCAATCGCAATATTTTTCTATATTGATAATTTTAATAAATTAAATTTTGAAATTATTTTTCTTAAAGGCCCTGACCCCCAAACCGGAACATTCTAAATCACCTATAAGTAATTTCACATTTAACGGAAACATAACTAATAAGGAAAATATTAAGAGGAAGCATAATGAATCGTCAGCTAGTACTAGGGTATCAACTAATAAAAAAGTGCCTCCCACCAGTAGTAACGAAAGAAATCAAGAAAAATACTTTTATAAAAATGAGAAATTACAGGAGTTACTTGATCTCACGAAAGAAACTTTAGCGCGAGTGGAAAAACTTACGAGCAAAGGCAAACCATCGGCTAGAAGATCACCAGATCCAAAGTACAGGAGTAGTAGAAACAAAAGCAGTTCCGAATCCGGAACAGATACCAAGGAAAGAAATAAGAAGGTTCAGCAAAAACCTCAAACTCCTGTCGAAGATAGGCCCCATAATCATTCTATATTGAAGAAAAAATCTGTAGAAGAACACGAACCTGTTACTTATCACCCAAGTCCGTCTGCTCCCGTGTCAATTTTAAAAAGGAAAGTATCTCAGGATGACTCTAAAGCATCAGCGTCTTCAACGCATACACCTCCGGTGACTTTTTCACCTAGTGTCGTCGAACCTTCCACCAGTAGCAGGAAACAAGGCATACTTAAGAAGAGGAGAAGTTTAGATGAATCTCAAGTAATGAGGCATAGAAGTTGTAGTCCGGATGTTGATAATAAATCAGATTCTCGCTCAATTTTAAAAAATCAACGCCGATCCTCTTTGGAGGAGATTACGAGAACTCGGTCGCCAGATATACACTTACAAAGTATATTAAAAAGGAAATCTGGGAAAAGCGATGAAGATCCAGAGAATTCGCTAAATTCCCCTCAAAGTATTTTGAAGAGACGATCTGGTGCCAGCAGCTCTGGATCTACGTCTGGTAATCAACACGTTTCCATAGCCACCGCAGTTATCCTGGCAGCTGCAGGTGGTGCAGAAATGATACTGGATCACAACGATCACGTTAAGCCTATACTAAAAAAGAAAAGCATCGAAGAGCAGTCTGGTAGCGATATGTCTTGCGAAACGTTGAAACCTATTCTAAAGAAGAAATCTAGCACCGATACAGATGATGCCGAAGAAAAACCTAGACCCATTTTGAAGTCTTCGAAAGGAATGTCCGACCATTCAGATAGCGATACAACTCGCTTCAATTATAGACATAACTTCCAACATAGTAACGATTCCAGTTCCGAATGTGAGGTTAGACCTATATTGAAACAAAGTAATTCGACTGAAGAATCTTCCCGTTTGAGGTTATCGTTTCATACTGGTGAAGATAGTAATGGCGATTTAACAGGAGTACGTATTCGATCTAAAAGATCCGAACCACTTTGTACGGAACTCTCTAGTAATGCTAGCAAACTGAACGTCGAACCTGACCGAGAGCTACGTCGTCCCAGGCCGATATCCGTTTCAGAATTGGTTATGAATTTTGAGAAGACTCGGACGTCTACTGGGGCAATTCCGAAGAAGTCTAGCTTAAAGAGAAACGACAGAAGCCGTACCCAACCTGTCACCTTCAATGAAATAGAAGCTAGGTATGTATTTTTTTACACAAATGAATTATTTATGTTACATGTTTCCACATTGCCGCGTAGTAGGACAAAAAAAAAAACACTTATTTCTGGACGTGGATGTTATTATACATACAATTTTAATGTTAATAAATTATTCCATTTTTAGTATCACTTTGTAGCTCACCTTGTAATAATAATAATAATAATAACGGAATTTTACCGGTATTTACCGGTAAATAATTTCGGTTCTTTTGTATTTTATTTGCTATGCGAACACTCTATATAGAGAAAAACATGTAATAGTTTGACTAATGCTTTTGTTTTTACTTTTAAATACTTAAAAAGGAAAAGAATTAACAATTTAAGAAATTCTATTCATATACGAACCATTGTCCACGCTAAAAGTCATGATAAGGTTTACCAACTTACACTCAATACGATGGGCAGTGCTTATTCTTTAAACTAATAAAAGCAATATTGTTCTAAAAAGTTCCTCATTAAGGAAAAACGATCTTATGAGCTATAAAAAAATCAGGGTATAATGGCTCTCAGTAATAAAACCAGAAACATTAAAAAATAGATTACTGAAACTTGCGTGGTGTCTGTTAAAAGTCAACATCCATACGCACTTTTTTTCTCACTTTCATCTCGATTATTCTTCATTATCAGGGCAACCGACCAACAATGATGATGTTTCAAACAACAAATTCTTTCGTTCTGCATAATGCTTTCATATTTAATCTTAGCGGATTAGGAGGAATTTATAAAAGAATTAGAAAAAACAGAACATATCTTCGTTTCTCTTAGAAGTCTTCAAATGCCTTTCTCTCCATGAATCACGACTGCTTGGTAACAGTCATGGAAGTGCATAAATCTCTTTGCAGATTAATTGTGCTGCATTGACTGACTCACTGAAGCAATTTCTTGCGCAATATAATTTCAAACCTTCTGATTATTTTCTCTTCTACGTCAGTTATATATGCACAATTTCTTTGATCTGGAATGATAGAGGCAACTCCTTGCTTAAAACAATCGAAGTGAAAGCCAAACTGCGTGCAAAATTTTCTTGAAATTTTTTTTCCGACTAATTGAGCTGGTTATGGTTTTCGAAAATCCATCTTTTGTAACCTCTGAATTGTTCACGTGGATCGGTGTAGTTCCACGAAGGAAAAATCATGTGACACTTGTTTGAATCGCAACATTTCAAACTTGTCGATCATTTTCATATGGGTTTGGTGTCTAATTTCCGCTATATTCAGACAAATATGTAAGTATGAGGTATATTATTTCTGACTCTATTCTGCTATGTCTTCACCCATCCGGTATTTTATAAAAAAGAGCAAATCTTATGGGCTTACAAAGGTGAACTGGCTGATTATTTTCTAAGAAATACTAAATCATTGCAATCGTAAACCTTTATTGGAACAATATACACACTGTGCCCCCGAATGGACCCATGAATAGGTAAAAAAGTCTGAAAATTCTTAAATTGAAATTTCATTTTCTAGGCATATTTTTAGTTTTGAAAAATCAAGCATGCCTTAGAAACACACAAAAAGACAATTTTTCTCACTAATAAAGTACCTATTTTGTAGTATATACGACAAAATATTTTTAAGAAAAGAAAAATTTACAAAAAAGTTTTCTTCGCTCTAATAAAGTGCTTTTCTTTTGTATGAGATACGACAAAATGTTATTAAGGAAAATTGCTCAGATTAATAAATTACCCAAAAAATGTAAAATTCAGACAAGTTCAAACTTCTTTTGGGAACTTAGGAAAAGTTATTCTCCCCACTAATTAAGTGCTTTTTCTGTACGAGATACGATGAAGGATGTTAAGAAAAGCTGTTCGATTGATTTAATTTGATTGAAAGATTGATAAATTATGTAAGTATGCAAAATTTAAACACGGTCGGTCTACTTTTGAATATAAAAAATAATTAAACTCAAACAATTTTGTTCTGAAATGCATAATTTTCCAAGACTGAGAATATGGCACAAATTACAATCTAAGCACGGCTAAACTCCAGAAGATGAAATTTCAACTAAATTTTTTTTAGATTTTTTTACCTATTCATGCGTCGATTTGAGGACAGCTGTATAGACCTTAGTTCTACAGGCTTTTGCCGTCCGTGACTTAAGTAAATTATATCAATCTACATCTTCATATTTCTTCACAATTTTCTTCAATTGAGTTCTGTTCTGTATCGCGCTTTTACAAAATATGTTACCTTCACAGTTCACAAGCTTGTCTCTGCTTCTACCCATTTCTTCTTCTTTTCTTTTTCCTTTTCTTTCTTACAATACTCTTTTTATTTGTCTGCATTCTGGGATTCTCTTGTTCAGTGAAGTCCACAGCTCCTTGTAAATATCCTTGTGATCGAGTGTTGCTCTTCTGGTTGTCGAGTTACTTTTCTTCTCCTGTGATATCTTTGTATTCTTCTTCTTTAATGATTTTTGCATTTATATCTCCAATTTGAATTTTTACGTCATTATTCGTTATTTTTTCCCAGTTCACTAATCAATTCTCTGATTGTCTCTTCTTCACTTGTCTGTTTTACTTTCAAAATTTATACCTTAATAATCTTTTCTTTATTCAGTCGTCGTTGTTTCTCTTTCCATAGACAGGCTCGCTGCTGTAACTTTGTCCTTTTTATGTGTTAATTTTTTTGCTTGTTTCCATATTGCATGCGCAGCTTTCTAGGTTAATAACAATTTTTTGTTAGCATGTTTTATTTAGCCTCCTATTAGAATAATGATTGACATAAATATAGAAAACGCATTCATTTCTTGCCTTTTTATTGTCGTAAAAGCTTTTGCTTATGCATGCGTCAAATCGTTGTAGTTCTATTTGAAAACAAGTATCAAATTTTTGTTTCCAACTTGTCCTCCGATGCATTACTGGATATTACGACCTTGGAAATGGTTTGGTTTAGCAAAGATTGTAGAAGTAATGTGGCTTTCATCAACAATTCTTTTTTCCATGAAGTAACGTAATATGAACATTCCAGAGCAGTTCGCAGAAGCTAATAGCAGCAGCTAACTTCTGCATTTTTTTTTAAATAGAAAACAGTAAGTCTTAATGATATGAAGTCCGTTCATCGAACATTTTTATCTTCGTAGAATTAAAAATAAAATTGCATACTTGCTAGATTTTTTGCAAAGTAAACAAGAAGAATTGACTGTAATGGTATGCACTCATGAAAGGAAGATATTTTTTTGTCAAAATGCCTAACATGAGTAAAATGTTGATAGAAAACCTTTATCTACATAAAAATCTATCTACACATCTAAATATATAGGAAAATTTCCAATAGTTTATTCAAATTTCTAATTTCAAAGAATTTTGGCTATTAAATGATTCTTTATAAAATAATCGCTTGTAGCGTTTACTACTTTATATTACACATTCTAATTTTATGTAATATAAAATTGTAAAACCTCAATTTTAAATTTTTGCCAATGTACCGATTATTACATTAATTGGCCGGCTATGTGCCGGAATAATACAAACTGTCTTTTCTTATTTCATTCTAAACAAGTATTTCCGTAATCTATTTATATTTACACGGTCTTCATCTGACTTCAAACAAAACAATAGTCGTTGTTCTAATTTATGGTACTCATCCTGACATTTAAATGTAGAATTTGGATGGTTATAGATAGAATAGACATACACCGATCTATATGCGTAGACGCGTATACGCTATACGAAAAGACACGCACCGTAAGAACGTTAGTACCCAATATTTTCCGTTGCCAAATATATGCACTAAATTTAGATTTAGGCGGGCTCTTTTTGACAGTAACAATTTAACTCTTGCAACGACCACCAGTTCCGTTATAACGTGTTGTGTAGGTGATGTTTTTTATTATTGCAAAGTCAGCATTGTTGTCTTTCATTACTTACGAGGGGAGCAAAATTTTAATACTTTGCGTTTTCTTACTAAAGTCGATTGCTTTATTAATAATTTTATTGCCTCAATGTGACCTTAATACACAGATTTTCACGTCCTACTCGCGTTTTTACGCGCGTTTAAAAATATCCCGATTCCGCAAACCGTTCCTAAAGAATCGACATGATCTAATATCATTTCTGTATGCATTAATATGTACGTTCTATTTTATGTTAGTTTGAGCTTCGTTCAGAACCCGTCCGACGAATTCGCAAAGACCTCTTTGTCTTCGAGTGTCGCTCGTAAAGTAGAAAGTAACAGCGCTCAATCACTTTTCGACCTCACCACTTCTTCTTCCTTGGACAATGGTAGCCGAGTAAGTTTACTGACTGCGTCCATTACCAATATCAGCATCGATAGTGGAGTTGGAAAGATGTCTTCGGATTCCGCCTTTCAATCTTTAGGTGACGGACTGGAACTTGAAGATGACGATGCGCCACAGCCTTCCATTCCATTATCGCCCACGAAATTGGATGCCACTAGGTTACAGATGAAGGCTATCGTTGATGAAGCGAAGAAGACCAGATTGGGAAAAGGTATTAAGAACATAGTTTCAACCTACGTAGTTAGTTATTCTTCTTTTTTTTTATTACAGGTAGTAGTGGTATTGAGAAATACAGAAATCGTCAAGGTGGGAATACGTCAGTCAAATCCAATCCTCAACGCTATTCAACACAACCAATTACATTTGATGAGGTGCAGGAAGCGTCAAAGCTTAATAAAGATGGAGAATCAGGTATGAACCACAAAGTTGGATATTAATGAAGACCTAGTGATCCTCCGCCAATTTTTTTTTTTCACTTTTAAATATTTTTTGAATATAATTCACCCGCCAGTTTTTTATTTGCATTTTTTTTTCTTTACGCTTTTTCATCACTGCAGAAAAAGACGAAGCCGATCCCTCCAAACTAAGTCTTTCTGAAAGAATCAAGATGTTCAACACTAAGGTGGCTGAAACTAATTTCCTAAAGCGGGACGTTTCAAAACGCAGGCAAACGCGTTTCCAAACGCAACCAGTCACATCGGAAGAAGTCGAGTCAGCAAGATGCGTTTCTCCAGATAACCTAAGCGATAAGGTTTTAGGTGTGCTGCTTATATAGCTTCAAGTTTAGAGCATATTCTTTTAAAGCTGAACCCTTAACACAACGCATAAATATACTCATAAGTAATTATCTTTCCATCCTTCTAGATCATGAACTGCCCTCGTTTGCCGAAAGGAAAGGCATACTCAAGTCCAAGTTGGAATCGTGTGGCGTCTTCAAGTATCCTTACGAGCAACATCCCCGTTCGGCGTTGAAACATTCGGAATCCATGAGGCTTTCCAGGGATAGGCTGAGCCCCAAACCGATTCTAAAGCCCGAATCGATGGACTTCACTTACGACGAGGGCATTTCGTCCAATGATTCGAGTTCGGATTCGGAAAGTGGTTTGAGAAAGACAAAGTATACCGGAGACGATGATCTATCCCGCGACGATGACATTATTTGCGGTCGGTTCGCGCACGTAAATATCGAAAATTCGCCGAAAAGTTCTAGTGTCAGTTGTAGTGAAACTCACACCTCCGATGAGTCTTCCGGCGGTCGTGAAATAAGAAGTATTATTGGAGGTGATGCTGCATCTAAAAGGAGACACCACCGTGACAAGTAAGTGACACTATGTTTTCGCAAATAAATCTTATTGAAAATCGCCTATGCTGCATCATAGTAACTGACTCTAAATTTTTAGATTGATAATATTTTGTAAACTCGAAAATGAGTCAAAATTGCATTGTCTATTTATTCGTACGTTTTGAGAAGAAAAGAACGCAATGCATATATATATTTTTTTCACGAATTTCAATATTTGTTTGCTTATTATATTTTATGAAGATGTAAGCACGATACACATACATATCTACAAAGGTTTAGAATTAAAAAAAAATACTTTTTCACATAAAGGTGACTTACGTTGTTTCATATTTATTTCCTTTTTCAATTTGTGTAAACCTTAAATGATTTGGATACAGAAAAGAGGACTATGACATTGTTGTAGTGTTCTTTTTTGTTAGTTATTTTAACTTTGTTTAATGTTATTGCCATTGTGCTTTCAAATTCAGATCAAACAAATATTTGCGTTTGGCGAGTTGGAATATATTTTTCGGGTGTTTCTATGTTAATCTAAAATTAAATTCAGTTAGCACTTTCAAGGCACCTTTGATGTTATTGAAGTATACATCAAGGCGGCTTTGGTCGCAAAAACAAATGTCTGTGAAAGCGAGACAGGAGAATGTATATATACGCACTACTAGTATACCAACTCTAAAACACGAATCTTTTAAAGTACACGTTATAATAACTAATTTAACTAATAAATAATTATATATTACTCTCGATTAGCACATATTTCAATAACTAAATATTTTTTAACTTTTAACGTTTCTGTTAATAGATATTTGTTTGTTTGGTTATTGCTTATTCAAGTATATTTTCGTACATTGCTTATTTTATTAAAATGAGCCCATTCAGGGCGAAATAATCATGTTTGTTTATGACTGTATTACGATAAAATACCAAAATAATAGGTTAGTCGGTAATATAGGTACCAGTATCTACCATGAATAACATAACCTAAAATTTATTTATTTAGTGACAAGTGACAACGTATATGCGTATAATGCTGTGCAATGCTTCTTATTTTATCTCAATCTTTTTATTAAGGCATAGTACCAATTTCTATCAGTGTGCAATCTTGAATGTATTTGCAATGCTAATAATATAATACATGACAAGGTTATACCACTTATGTAAATTAGTTTTTGGTCCTGTTCGCTGTAAACACAGCATTACCTGTCAGCTGATGAACCAGTAGGCTCATTTTACCGCCTAGTACTTTATTTTTTGCACGGCATTTTTTCTCATCTTACAGTTACTTCCAGTGTGGAACATGCATAATATCTTTTAATTTATACTAAAATAAAACGACGAAATGGTCCTTTCTCACAATCTTAGTGTATTGAATTAATTAGATACTAGTAGTATCAATACACTAAGATTATAAGAAAGGACCATTTTGTCGTTTTATTTTACTATAACGATGAGCCAATTTGGAAGATCTTTTAATTTGGTTAAAAAAACATTTGCCGATATTTTATTGCTCCTTTAATTGCTATCGACGAAAAATCAACATAAAAACATTCACTGACATAGGCTTAAGGAAGAGTTGAGTTGTCAAAACCAATATTCTCATCTAGTAACTGTTACATTGGAATATTTCTTTTTAAATAAGGTTTTTCAAATATTTTTCTCGGCCCTAAAAGCTAATAAAAATGTCGTGTGTTATGTCATTTGCAGCGCAAGAATTTAGTTCACAAAAAAGTCATCTAACTCTGATGTAAGTAACTATTTGACAGATTTATTAAACAAAATTTTGGCAAGATGAACTTAAGATAAAATTTAAAAAAAAGTCTCTTTTGAAACATCCAGTGTTATAAAATTGTTGTCACAATGATATCAAAGAATTATTACAAAAGAATTATAAATGCAGGTGATAATTTTTTTAACAAATTATTGCAAATGCAACTTTTCTATTTATTATCTTATTTCGAAAACCATTAATTTAAACCATATGGTCTGTTACACACATCTGCTGCATATTGCGCCCAAGAATCCAAAAGATTAACAATATATGATATGTTTCATTTAAAATAAGAAACTTACATAACATACTGAGGAAACCAAATACATCAAAATAATTGTAGGTTATACATAGCTCGTGTTTTCCCTATTTACGAGATCTGTTCAGAAAAAAAGAAACCGAACTTTTCGAATTACGCGTCAAAGGGGAGATTTAGAGCTTGCGGTTGGCAGCATTGTGTTGATCAAAACTCATCTATCACCACATGTTCTTGGATTGTTGATATTTCGTTTAGTTGTTTGTGCTATTTATATTTGAATGGAACGTGTTTAAGTGTTGGTACCGATTTTTGAAATGCGGGTATTTCTGGAACGACAATGCAACCTAAAATTTTGCGTTTAAACTTGGGAAAACTTCTAGAGAAACGTTAAAACTTTTGAAACAAACTTACGGAGATAATGTTCTGAGTCGTGCGCATTGTTACGAATGGTTTTCAGTTTCTCCGTTGGGATATACCATGAGCTTTTAATCCAAAAATTGAACATACATGGAGTCACTGCAAAATTTATGCTCATTTGATGACCAACGAACAGTGAACACATCGCGTGGATGTTTTGTCGGCAACTCCTTGAACAATCCAATGGCAATAAAACATTGTTTTGAAGGGTCATAAAGAGAGATGAAACCTGAGTTTATGCCTACGCCATTGGGACAACAGTTCAAAGGATCTTCACGCCCCAAGGAAGCACTTCTGTCTCGATCCAATGTGAAAGTGATGCTTATTGTTTTTTCGACTTTCGATGAAATTGTGCATTTTGAATTCGTGCCTCAAGCTGAAACAGCAAACCGTGTGTACTATCGGAGCGTTTTCCAGCGGTTAGGTGAAAAAAATCCGCAAAAAGAGACCAAAGTTGTGACAAGACAAGTTATGGCTCTTGCACCACAGCAATGCACCGCTCACTCAGCTTTATTACTTCATTTTTATGCCAAAAAATCTGATATACTGTTTTCCTCCACCTTCCTACTCACCAGACTTGGCTTCTTGTGTTTCTCAAATTAAAATCTGTGATGAAAGGACGCCGTTTTTAATCTGTAGATGGCATCAAAGCAAATTCGTCACTCACCTTAAAGAACATTTCAAATGCAGCTACCCAGGACTGCTCCGTGAAATTAAAACACTGCTGGGAAAAGTGGAGGCGAATACTTTGAATTGGACAAGGACCTGCAAAGTTTTTTTTGTTTTAAAACAGTTCCTATTTTTTTCTGAACAGATCTCGTATACCGTAACTGACCGATTACAGATAGATATTATTTTACAAATTTCTGACTTTATAAATAAAATAATAAATAAACAAAATTTTGTTTTTATTTTATTATTGCACATTTTTAACATTATTATTGTTTAAAAAAGTCGAGTATAAATTATATTCATTAAATAAATTTAATAAAAGATGTCAAGATAAATATTTTTTAAAGACAAATACAATGTTTATGCTGACATTTAATAACGAAAAAGGTATGTAAAATTAACATTCCAATTTTCATGACCATTTAAATTATTAAATTGATTTAAAAAATATAAATTATACCCGGCTCTTGCAATTTTATGATTTATAACTTGAGTAGATAGCAAATAAATTTTCTAAAACCAGTGATTTAGAAAAAATACCTTATTAAGTTTGTCATTTCAAATAATGATAATTACAAATACGGGAGTAGTAATCTATTTGTGCACATCTCACATGGTTACATCTTATGAATATATCATCTGCGCTTAAGTAATTTTGCCTCAGGACATATCATTTGTATTGGCGCACTATCAGATCGCAGCATTCAACATCACGAAGACCAGTTACCTCGTCTTCATTTATCTGTTGTTTTCTTTTCCCACCTGGCAGTTTGGTTCGTCGCGTTTATCAGATCACCTACCATCTTTTTGGACTTTTAATAAAGGCCGCACATAATCATCGTGTATGTTGTCGACGCGTCATCGTTGTTGTGATTGTTCGTTTTAAGCAATTGAATCGATTGTTCATGATGCAATTGTGACTTGTATAGATCAGAGCGCGCAAGTCTTAATATCTCCACGGGAATTATCGATGAATGGTATTATAGGTACTCCTCTATTATAAATGCCAGACGGCCCCATAAGCCATTATCGTGTACAACATGTATAACGTACATACCTTGTATTAACAATATAAAGTAGGAGTGCCTGCCAAACGATTGGAATCGGTTTAATTTCTATATGCGAGCTCATCACGCCAATTTTCATTCGGTGAGCACTGTTATGTTGTTATCTCTTCAGCAGTACGAAGTGGTGCGGTTTCTTTTCTAATTGATCTAATGCAACGCTCTGGTGAGTATAACCCACACTTTTTAATTTCTGATTGAGTAAATTGCTGTTATTAACTTTGATAAGTTACACCAAGAACATATATATAATTAAAATCTAAGCGTTCAGAAGTAATATTTTGCAAGTATTGTACTTGACTTTCAGTTCGAAGCAACAACGGATATTAATGAAAGTTGTACAGTATAATATTAAAATACCGTCGAGCTATAGTTTTATTTTATTCCTTCAAGGTCAATAAAAACTGTAAGTAGCTATAGTGAAAAAAATCGTTGAAGATACTTTTTTAGTTTCATTTACCCTTTAATAAAGTGCTGTGCATTTTCACCGGATAACTGGTATTATCATAACCGATTAACCGGTCACAGCGGTTAATCGGCGATTGAGTCAAAAATATAGTGGACATGTTTCATAACTAGCCATTGATAACATTGATTGCCGATATAAGTGCTGCAAATCACAATGTTTGTACAAAAATGACTTCAAACTTGGAACTTGAATTAAATACATCATACATTCTAGACATCTAGAGACTTGCATGAGTAAGTACGGCATCGTGCAAGTTATAAGTACGCAACATACATACTGATGTGGTTTGCAACGCATGTTTCGCGAGTGTATTTTAAGTTGCCTATTTTGTCGTAATTTTCACGTATTTTGCTGAATCATTGAATCGAGAAATTTCCACAATATACATAGACGCGTATACGCTATACGAAAAGACATGCACCGTAAGGAATGTTAACAAGAAGTAAATTAGAATTAAGTTTTGCCCACCATTTTGTAATACATTCATTTATTTATACGCGTTTATAATTTTTTTTTTTTAATTGAAATTACAAAGTCGATTAATAGCAAACGCCTGATCAAGATAAATTGTTGTTTTCTAATGTTATCTTCACTAGTATTTTTATAAATATTTTATTTCTTATTTCACGTTTAAATCAAATTTTCACAAAATGCATCGTATAACAAAATATGAGTATTTTAATAAATTTTGTTTTCCTGGCCAAACTGTGTTTATAAATTTAATAAACTCATGAGATTAGTGGCCCAAAATTTCTTTAATTTCCTTAATTAATTTTCCTTGTTATTAAACAACGTGTTTAAAGTGTGTGTGTGCGTCATGTGTTTGTTTTTTAAAATTAAATTAATATTATTGAAATTTATGTGGCTCAATTAAAAATATGTTTTAATTGAATAACGAGTGTGACAAAAATACTATGAAATACTAAATAAAATTGTAGCCAAGAAAAAATACCTTTGAGAAAGGCGGAATCCCGTCGAAACGTAAGGAACAAGGAAAATGAATTAAGGAAATTAAAGAAATTTTGGGCCACTAATCTCATGAGTTTCATTATTAAATTTATGAGTATTTTGAAGAAGTAAATCGCATTTAAAGTGCATTGTTACTTCACGTACACTTTCACACTTTGACGCACTACTGTCAATAATGACGTTATTAACACCAAACTGAAAATGAATACATCATGACGGATTTATAAATGAGAGCAGATAAAGTAGCAACAAGGAACCCTTTGCAAAAATAAATTTTGATTGTTGTGCAAAAGTGTAACAGGTAATCAATATTACAAATTAAAAAATTAAAAATGATCTCAATAAAAAAAAAGATTTGATTTCTTTTTTGTTGTAAGGGCAATAATTTCCGAATTTATAGGTACTAAGAAACGCATAATTCATAGAACTGTTTATTCTTAGAAAAGTACAAATATATAAGAAATTTATAACAGATTAATTATAACACGTTTAATTCATAAATTTTTTTTATCACGGTATATTTTCCTGTATGGTGATATAGCATCGGTAATGCAGTCGGCAATATTTGTGAAGCGATTGCAATCGGGATCCATACTTTCTAAAACAATGAGAGCTTCCTCAATTTTTTGAAAAGCTTCGGACAATCTAGTTTTATCAAATCTATGAACAGGAATCAAATTCAACTTTACATCGACATCGTCTTTAGCAGTTCGCGAATCCTCGAAGTAAGTACTTTGATCTGCGTCAATTTTTCTTCTTCATTGATAGTTTGCTCTTTATTGATACATTCTTCTGCATTAATAACTTGTTCTTCGTCAATAACTTGTTTTGCTTTAATAATTTCCGTTTCATTAATTTCTACTTTTAGCTGGACTTCAAGTTCTTCCATTTCCAATCCCGTTTCATTTTCATTCCTCGAATGGTCGTGATCGTTATTTTGAGGCTCTATGTATTTGCAAACCAGATATTTGTGTAAATCCATTATGTCTTGGACGATTTCCTCTACAACAGCCTGACAGTCAATCATATTTTTAACGAACGGAGCATATGTCTTTTCCCATGACGCGTTCATTACACTTTTGTAAGTAGATGTTAACTCGTCCCAGCTATATTTAACATTTTTGAGGCAGCCATAAATGTTATAATCTCTCCAAAATTCTTCTAATGCCATTGGCCGCTCGCGTTCTTGGGATTCAAGCATTTTCGATAGTACTCTTCGTACATAAATATTCGAAAGCAATTGGGCATAAGTTGCTCTCATGGGTACAACGACTAGCGCTACATTAGGCGGTACTACAATAACTTTAACGCCCGGATGAAAATCGTCTAAATCGAAGGGATGTGATCGAGATGACCGTAACAGAAGTAATATCTTATACGGAATCTTATTCAGCGCACAATATAATTTTGTTTCGGGGATGAAATTTTTAAAGTACCATTCCTTAAAATTCTCAGCAGTCATTTTACCATCGGGCTGGAGGCCCAACTCAAGGGTAAGGACGATTTCGTAATGCCTGCAAGTTCTGGCGGATTTTCATCATGATGTACGAAGAGTGGTGTGATATTACTGTCTGCTTCAGCATTTGTGGCTAGTAACACAGTTATGGTTTCATCGAAATTTTGGATTTTGTTAACAAATGGGAAACTTGTATACTTTACAGGTATAGATTTCCACGCAATTACGGTTTCATCGATATAAAACACCTGCCTGGCACTATATTCATCTTCTTCTATAATCGTATTTAGTAGACTTAGAATATGTTTGGCACGTCCCTTTTCGGGTTTCGGTTCATTAAACAACATATTTTGGTAACGGCGTTTGAAACGACCAAACCACCTACCACTCGCTTTAAATTTCAATACCTTCCTCTTACCCCTATGGGATTCCTTCAAATTGCTGTATATTTCCTTAGCTTTTTGCACGATGACAGCTTTATTCAAAGGAACTTTCCATAGACCTTCTCTAGTCATCCATAACGCTAGCGATTTTTGAACATCCGGCATCACATTTAATCCGGTTTTGATTGTTTGAGATTCCACTAGCGATGGATCATATACTGCTTTATCTCCTATTTTGTGTTTAAACTTGATAATAGTCTCTATTGTTTCTTTCTTCAGACTGCAGCTTTTTGCGATATCCGGTATAGTTTCGCCATTTTCGTAGCGTTGTATAACATCTAGCTTAATTTTTAATTTAACCGGTTTTTTAATCTTTTTCGTCTTTTTGGTTGTCGATTTCGACTTGCCGGCCATTTATTTTATCAATTAATTTTATTTTAAGTACACGCTAAGTTATTAAACTAATAACGAACCTCGTAACGCCTCGTACTCGATATAACATATGATAGACGCCAAGCGTAGTACTGAAGTCATCGCGGTAGGCGGCGCTGTTTGTTGGTAGCGTTCAATAACGTGCCATTCGTAACGCAACCGCTGAACAGTTTGTTCGTACCTATAGATGCATACTAGTATATGACATTGCCGAACCGGTTATAATGTTTTAAAATAAGTTTCTAGCTTGCGTGTGTAAAATATATTGAATATATTGATGATATTTATAAAAATAAATATACAGTGCATCCAAAAAGTTTCGAGAAATCCAATACAACTTAATTATAGTCAAGGCAAGCTAATCTGCATCTCAAACAACACTGTCGTTTTAGAGAGTGCATTTGGGAGAAAAAAAATTATTTTTTTTGAAATATGTATGTTATATTATACAGTAACCGCGTAAATATTGAAACATATTGGGTAATTTTTTGTTATTAAAATTTACTAATTTTTTTTTTTTTTTAGCGGATAGGTTCTGCATGTCTAGAAACCCCAAAATTTATTTTGTAACATGTCGCGTGACCACTAGTATGGCAGTAAATTTAAAAAATATGCCATGAATCTGCAAAAATGGATGACGCGATATCCAAAAAAGTTGTAGAATTCAATTCTGAGGTGTTGCGCAAATTTTTGTGAACAGATTTAATTTCTTGAATATTTATGTAATAGCCATTTTTTTTATATTTAGCGATTAATTTTTGTGGAATTATGGCTTAATTGAAACAAAATATATTTAGAAACTACGTTTCGACGATTTATTGTCTTTTTCAAGCTTCCTAACTCCTTTCATCTACAATGTTCAAGTTACAATTAAAAGCTACTATTAAAATTACATAATGCAAAGATTATGATAATTAAGACTTACGTAATTAATTATTTGTTTCTATTACTTCTTTCTTTTTTTTTCCTCACAACATAAGTTGTTTGTCGAATATAAATTTAACATTTTAAAAAACTCTGAGACACTTACACTTATTCAAATTAACAATCTAACATATATGTGTGACATACACGATTTAAAACGGTTTCAATAGTTTAAATGTTCTGTATCGTGTAAATTATTATATTTCTCATTTGTTTTCTGCATTAAAATGAAAATTTTTGGTCCAAAACTGATAACATTATGTTACATACCTCACCCTCCCTATATTATTGCAGGCATTTAAATAGGTTTTGAAATTACGAAATTCAATAGAAATAAATGACTAAATCTTTTAGCTAATAATGATATTACTTAATAAGCAAAAACCTTTAAACAATAACTAATAGTAATCAACAACTAAAAAATTGAACCCTAAACATTGATACTTGTTAGGCACACATATCGTTTTGTTTCTTAAGTAAGGTATATAGGCTTTGAGATCAGATGAGTACCTTCTAGTTTAAATTCTGCCTTTAAATATATTATCTGGGCATCTCTTGATGGTAAAAGTTATGCTTTTCATCATCTTTCAATACTAAACCCCCTTAAAATAGTTTTTTTTGCCCTTGTCAATTGTAAACACCGCATTACTTGTCAGCTGATGCCCCGGTAGATCAATTTTACCACTCTAGTGCGGTAAAGCACACATAATTTTTTCTCATATCGTAGTTACTTCCAATGTAAAATATGCATAATATCCTTTTAATTCATTTAAAAAGAAAAACGTATTTGACCGGTATTTTTATTGCTATTTTAATTGTTATTGACAAAAAATCATCAAAAATACTCACATTTGACATGGACTTAGGCTAAGCTGAGTTTTCAAAACGCATTGGCACCAAACATCTATTGACGTATTAATTATTAAAGTAAATAAGATTTTCTGAATACTTTTTTCGACTAAAAAATCTAATATAATCTAAATACAAACGCTGTGCGTTGGATCATTTACAGCGCGCGAATTCTACAAGTATTCGCCTTCGACTCGTGCCTAAATCTGAATTCCCGCGCTGTAAATTACACCTACCACACTCTAAAGGTTTGTTCGCTGGTGCTACACTTTCTACACTGGCTTGTGATTAAAACAAGATAGAAGATTTACTCTGTAGGTACCTAAGAAAGATAAAATATGCACCAGTGTTATTGGTGTAGCACCAACGAACAAACCTTAATGTAAATAACTATTGGCGTTTCGTTAGTTGCCTGAGTAGATGTTACTATTTTTCTGACACGTAATTCCCCATAGCAGGAAATAATTGTTAAAGCAGTTTTGCTGTCTAGTTCTATTTTTTTTTTTCCTAAACAATTCTGTGCACATAATATATTTTAAGTTTAGTTATATCAAAATTGGCAATGCAATGCGGACAATGAACTACAGCAACAAGAAAATCTTTTGAAGAAGAAACTATCGAGAAGGATCATAGTCACGTCTATTACTATAAATTTTTCTTTGCATTTAAAGGTAATTAATTTTGAGAGAATTTCAGACAGCTATACGACCAATAGACAAAAAAAAAACTCTATAATGGTCAAAACTACCTCTCCTTGAATATTTCTCAATAAAAAAATAAGTATATTAATATTATAGCTGGGAAAATATTGAATTAACATTCAACATTTCATCGAGAAAATTTGATTTATCTCAATCCTAATTTTGGCCGTGATTTAACTGATATCTATTTATTTTGAAAGTACAAATATTTTGCATGTTAGTGTACAGATTGTATTTTGTTATCAAAGGGAGAACATGGTGGTTGTTTTATATACAAGAATATTCGTATCCGTTCTAAAAAAAACTGAAGATAAAGTTCCAGTTGTACTTACTCGAATGCTGATGACTTTTCTCTTGCAATTACTTCTTTTAAAACAAATTCAGGTTATTATATATATTTATTAACTTAAAATAAATCTTTCAATTTTGTACATATATTTTAATGAACGCATAACTTACAGAACAGTCTAACAGAAAAAGTACAAAGATGAATTTATAAATACAATACAATTAATTTAGTTTATTAATTTCAACGATTTTCGTCACGATATATTTTCCTATACGGTAGTATAGCATCGGAAATGCATTTTGCGACATTCGCGAAACGACTACAGTTGGGGTCCATACTTTCTAAAATGTTGAGAGCATCGTCAATTTTTTGAAACGCTCGGGCCATTTTAATTTTGTCAAACTTTCGCTCGAGAACGATCGAATTTGTATCAGCACCATCTTGGCAATTTTGTGGTTCAGTCAAGAAAATAGAATGTTTTTCATTAACGGTTTGCCCATCATCAGCAATTTGCTCTTCGGAGTATTCCTCTTTTACCTTAAACAGAACATGTTGTTCCACATCCATTTTCGTTTCATCTTCATCATTTCGTTCGTCAGAATCCTGCTTTTGAAATATTAGGGTTTCTAGGTAATTGTGTATGTTAAATACATCTTGCACGATAGCATTAGCAACTGTCTGACAATTAACAGTATTGTTGACGAATGGAGCATACGTCTTCTCCCATGCCGCGTTCATTACATCTTTGTACGTGGATGTTAGCTCGTCCCAACAATACTTGACATTTTTGAGGCAACTATAAATGTTATAATCTCTCCAAAATTCTTCTATTTTCAATGGGTTTTCACGTTCTAAAGATTCAAGAATATTAGACAGTAACCTTCGTATGTAGAGATTCGAAAATGTTTGTTTAAAAATCTCCCTCATTGGAATAGCGGTTGTTGTTATGCTGTGTGGTATCATAATCACTCTAACGTCTGGATGGAAGTCGTCTAAATTAACTGGATGTACCGAAGACGATCGTAAAAGAAGTAATATCTTGAACGGAATTTTATTTAGTTCGCAGTATAGTTTGGCTTCGAGAATAAAATTTTTGAAAAACCACTCTTTAAAAATGTCAAGCGTCATCATGCCATCTTCACTTGAGGCCCAAATCAATGGCAAGGATGATTTCGTAACGCTTCTAAGTTCTGGTGGGTTCTCTTCGTTATGAACGAATAACGGTGTAATATTACTATCAGCTTCAGCATTGGTAGCCAGCAGCACAGTTATTGTATCTTGGGAATTTTGAATTTTTTTTATGAAGGGCATGCTAGTGTATTCAATAGGTATGGACTTCCATAAAAGTACAATTTCATCTACGTAAAACACTTGCCTAGCACTATACTCATTTTCTTCTATAGTAGTACTAAGTAAGCTTAGAATTTTTTTGGTGTTCATTTTTTCAGGTTTGTCATTTGTAGTCTTACGAAGTATTAGATTGTCGTAACGATGTCTGAATCGCTTAAACCAGCCAACACTAGCCTTAAAAACAGGCAAATTGTCAGCGCTGTAGGCTTCTTTCAAAGTGCTATATATATTCATAGCTTTTTGTTGAATAAGAATCCTATCCATAGGATCTTCCCATAAACCTTCTTGCGTCATCCACACTACTAGCAGTTCTTCCATTCTTTCCGCTACAGGATTCTTTTTCTATCTAAACGCGTTCTGACTGACGCAGATTTCACCAACGACGAATCCTTTGCCACGTATTTTCGAATTTTGTGCTTACCTTTAATGATAGTCCCGATCGTCGAACGATTCAGACCGTACCTCTTTCCAATATTGGTTATACTCTCGCCATTTTCGTACCGCTGTATAATATCTAACTTCATTTTGACTGTAATCGCTTTCCTGGTTTTTTTCGGCGTGGTTGCAAAAGAGGTTGCGGCGCTCGGATCTTCGGCCATATCGTTCGTCGATTAGTTTTAATTTACACGCACTAAAAGTTATTAAATTAATAACGATTTCCGTAATACGTCGTATTCGGTAGAACGCCAAGCGTAGTACTGAATTTGTCGCGTCATCGTGGTAGGTGGCGTTGTTTGCTGGCTAGCGTTCAATAACCTGCCGTCCGTATTCTGTTCGTATAGGTGCGTACAGGCGTTATGACATCGCTGCGCGGTTAATACGACGATGTTTGAAACTTTCTCGCGTTATGCATTATCAACATTGGTTGATATCGTGATCTTATAATTAGATTTCGTTGTATGTTAGTAAATGGTGTTTAAGTTGTACTTCCTAATTTATTTTATTTTCCAAATATTGCACTACTAGTTTCTGTTTTTACATTCAGCTTTCTGCAGGTGAATTACAAAACTGTGACTACAAATAAGAAAATAATATAATTGGTTTAATTATTAAATTCTAAGTAAGGTTATGTTAATGATATTTTGGTATATTATGAAAAATTATAATACTGTACTCAACTGTATTTCCATACCTTTCTAAATAATCAACAATTAAGCAGTACTTTTTTGTACAGTGCTGCAGCCGTATAGTCTGTCCATAGATATAACGATCTGACTAATGATATTTACGAGAGATTTTCCACTACCTGCTGCAGCAGGTACCGAGAAATTATACAAATGCTCGGTATTAGGAGAAATTGAACTTTTCTTAAGTAAAGAATATCTATGTTTCATTTAATATGATCTACTGTTTACAATTTAAATCTCATTATTCTAAAACATTTTACAACAATTACATCTTAACAGATCATATATACTTGTCATTGTATTAAAGAATTAAACACCCCTTTCGCCCATTTAAGTAATTTGTGCAAATTAACATATAAGAAGGTAATAAATAAGAAAATATAGTTGTGGCAAGGTGTAGATGTTTGTGAAACAAAAACATGTAGAGACCGTGGACTACCAAGAAACATTCAAGAATAGTATTCGATAATATTTCGATAAGTGAAAGTAGTGATGCGGTAGAAGACGATTTTGATAATGCAAAAAATCATGGCGCACTGAAACAAAGCAGATAATTCTGAAGGTATACCATAATTTAAAGAGTTAGAATTATGGAACTAAAACAGAGAGAATTGTTAGAACATCGGAATTAACGGGATTGTCTTATGGAACAGTCCAAAAAATCATTCAGAATATTGTATTTAAAAGAAAAGGAATGAGAAGGAACCATTTTAACAGATTTTGATATTGTGAGAAAGAAATGTACCGGCTCTACAAAAGAAAGTTCCTACTTTCATAATCTGTATTGTTATGTATTTAGCTAGTTTTCTTTGCTTATGCAATTCTGGTTTTCTCTATTTGTTTTATATTTAGTAATAACTAGTTTTTTTTTTAATTTTATTATTCTTATTTTTAATTGATATATATGTTTTCCCATACCTGTTGGGAAATCCGATAACTCATAACTGAATTTAACAGAGCATGGTACGATATTAACAATGCATCAGAACTAATTGTTGATTTTAAATTTCATAACATGTAAATTGTCATAGGCAATCAATGTGTCAAAGGTTCATTGTGCGCCGCCCAAGTCAGTTTGCTGTCCAGAACTAAGACACTGACCGGCACATTATTTTGCAGATCGTTATGTGAATTAAATTAAAGATTAAGGTTTGTTTAAACGGCGAAATATGTTGTAGCCTCGGCAAATTTCATTTAATCTTTTTTTTTTCTCATTTATTACACATTAACCTTTTGATGTGAAAATATGCAATATTTTTATCGGTAATGTGATCAGTATTGTCATTCAAATACAAAATAAAGAGAATGGGTCCCAGGACTGACCCTTGTGGCACCCCATAATTTACCTATTTTCTCGATCAGATTTTATTGTCATTATCTACAAAAAAGAAAACTCTTAACAAATAGTAGGGTATGTTTCCTAATACCATAAAGTTTCAATTTATTAAGTAATATTGTATGTGACACTCAGTCAAACACCTTGATCAGGTCCAGAAAACAGCCCATCACCGAACTATTTGCCTTCATTCAATGTACGTAACCATTTCGGTCAAAGCACTTATTGTTCATTTTCCCTTGTGAAAACTATGCTGTGAATGATTTAATATTTTTATCTTATCTAAATATTTCATGAGCCTACTTTTAAATGCTTTTTCTAACACTTTTGGGAGGATAGCGACTGTAATCATCCGGTCATGATCTATCCCCCTTTTTGAAAACTAATGTTACTCTATAGAGATATAGATTTATAGATATTTTCAAACATGCTGGAAACCGACCGTTTGTAAAGCATAAATTGACAAAGTGAGTTATATGGTGAATCAATTCAGTTTTACCCAATTTAAGAGAGTGTCAAGGGATTCACACTAATTATATTCATCGTTTAGGATCTTTCCTTTCTCTTTAAAGTACATATTACAAATTTAGATAAGATGCTAGTGCAGATGTTCCATAATATCCCATCAAGGGTTAATAAACTCGCTTTACTAATTGACAGACTAAATACAAACTGTTTACTCAGTAGTAGATATGTAAGCGTATCCAAACATGCAGACGAATATCCATAAAGCGATACGGTGTCGCGAAGAAACAGTAGAAACCGTTTCTCTTAGAAGCGCTCAAGGTTGGTTAACAGTGATTTTGTGGGGCAAACCAGACGTGTTTTGTTTATCGCACAGTGTGTATGTAATGGGATAAGTATTGGATCTGTGCTCGTGTGCCACTCTCGCTTCTTTCGCTCGGCACCTGTTTTATAACTATTGCGTGTTCTCATTTGCACGAATACACACACAACACACACACCTTTTTACCATTTTAATAGCCCCGATGTCTCTTTGTAATACCTATTTTTATCTGTGACGTTTGGCGAAACTGCTATTTCCAGAAATTGAAATATGGTTTGTTTAACATTGACTGCCATTGTGCATTCTACCAATTCTATTTTTAGTTTTATAGACAAAAATAGATGTTAAAACGTGAATTATGTAAATTACGTTATGCGAAGAAGCAAGAAGCATATTGCTGTTAAGGAAGAGATTTCGTTCTTTATGTAAAAACAATAAATTAGCTGTGACATACAGAAAAGATAAAGTGTCCGACAGTAATGATACTAATTTACAAGTATTTGGTAGTATTTAAGAATACACAGTCTGTTTCGAAGCAAGTCGGCTATTTTGATGTCTTCCTTGCTTTTAGAGTTAACTAAATAGTTGCATAACAATATATCTATTATTGTTATTGGAAGTATAAATAATTGTGTTCTCCATTCATAAACTGTTTATTTATTGTATTCTTAAAACGACATGTTTCGACTTAGAATGAATGCCATCATCAGATTTTGAAAAACGTCATGTCGAAAATACTGAATGAAAATAGTCAAAAACTACTATCTGAATTGAAACACAAATAAAACACAATAGGACAAACAACAAATTAAAATTGCGGTTCGAATTTTCGAACCGCTTTCGTGCATTGCGTTGTTTCCTAATGTTAGTTCTCTATATCCATGATTGGCATTCATTCATTAAGTTAGGGTGGACAGCTATAGTCCAAGCACTTGAGCTAGGTATTCATTGTATCGTTCCTATTAAATCTCTTACTTCCACTCGAGCAGCTTGGAGTTCTCTATAAAGCCCAGTATCTTGCCCAGTGGAAACTTGAAAACCTTCGAGGGCTCATAGGAGCGGCCACTGACAAAACCATCTCCTCTCATAGATAGGAAAGGAATGGTTTCATTTGAAATTTCTAATAGTTACATCGCTTGGGCTGTCTATCCAAGATCAGTCAACCAATTGATATTTAAACAAGCACTAAAACGGACACTAAATGACTTTTACTCCTTCTAAAAGGAGGAACATAATTAATACAGAAAAATAATACATTAAAAAAAACAAATCATAATGTAAATTCTAGGAATAGCAATTTGCATTCCGAAGTTTCGAATTTACAATAAAGTAGTTTATTACTAGTTACAAATGTTCAATAAATGTTCGATGATCGGTGAGTACACATAGAAAACTAAGTACCTAATATACAATATACAAACAAATCTTTTATTAATTATGCATTCTGAAAAAAAAGTACACTGTCGGCCTTTTTGCCGATTTATCTAAAACGTTCGACACCATAGACTACAACTGTCTGCTTGATACCATCAAAAACTATGGGGTTTTGGGCGACTAAAGGATTGGACTTGGGATATATATCTCATATAACCTCAGAGTGATGGGCGTGTCATCTGGTTCTTAATTGTGGAGTGCCGTAGAGGAGAATATTAGGCCCACTTCTATTCTCTTTGTTTATCAATCCCTGTTTGTCGCTGTATTGGAGCCGATTTTGGATATTTCAAAAACCTTTTAACTTCCAAATATAGTAGCATAACAAAGGACTAATGATCAACTGCAGGAAAACAAAATTATTGCCTATTTTTTTAACCGTGCAGTGATTCCTGTAAGTTAAGTTGGAAAGAGTGGATGAATTTGACTACCACGGATTAAATATATGTAGATTCTGCGTCTTGTGGAGCCGCCACCTTTTCTTACTATGTGGAAGAGTGAGACTGTTCGAGCATAGATTTTACTATTTATCGCATTTTTTTTTCGTTTCTTTCATCTTACTCATTTTGCATGTCTCCTCATTATATTGTTCTTATAGTTGAGAGGGATACTCACCATTGCTGATTTATAGTTAACTTCCGCATTGTGTATGGCAACACGAGTATTACAATAATGAAAAGAGATACACTTGCTGCCATTACTGTTTTATTGCTTCTTCCATTGTTATGTTATTATTTTTGAATATTAATTTTGGTAAATGATATTATTGCAATACTTGTAAATTGCATAATGTTTACCTTTAGATTATGGTTGCTGTTGAAAACCATGTTTTGACATTTTTAGTCCTTTGAATTTTCCTTACACTATTCTTTAAGTGAATTACTAACTTTTTTTTACTTACTTAAGTTCTCTTCAGTGAATGGCAGCTCGGGTATCACAATTCACTTTTACTTTTATTTTCTTTGGTAACTCAATCTGGCATCTATTTCTTTCTACATTTCTTGTCAATTTATTGCGTTGGTTTTGCATTAATTAATGCATAGCATAGCTTTTTACTATTTGCTATAATTTATTATAATTTCAGAAGTTGTTTCTACACTCTATTAAGTTTAAATCTTTGCACCGTTTTACTGCGATTAAATTGTTTTATCTTATTGATATGTATAACTGCGATACTCACCTTTGCTTTTTTATTTAAATTTGGTATTGTGATCTCCACACGGCTATTATAATCATTTAGTCAGTTCTATTTACTTTAGTAATTGTGGAAATTCCTCTCATCATGGATATGCATTGCAGAGATATATTATGATACTGTAATTTGTTGTGTTAGTGCAACTTGTATAATGTTTTATTTGGAGGTGCCTTTTTTTGTTTTCTTTATGGTTCTGTGCGCGCTTCTTGAATTTAGTAGTATAAATTCATACAGCTAATGCATAATTATGCCAAATCCGAAGAAATCGTAGGAAAAACTGGCTGTAGAATCTGCAGCCTCATTGCAAATACAAATGAAAAAGAATTTGCTAAATACTCTAAAAATTACAATTTATTCATGAATAAAAAAAATTGAAGAACTTTGATGATGCTTTTGTTATCAAATGAGAACCAACAAAAGAGCAAAAGATTAAAACCCAAACGTGTAACAATTCGACTATACATAATGTCATTTAATATTGAATTGGATGTTCTTTGTTTTTGGGTTGATAACCATTCAAGAAAAATAAATTCTAGCACATTAAAAAAAATGTTTAAAATAGACTGCATAATCCTTTCACTCCCACAAATAATTGACTGAATCTTTTTTATTTCCCTCTTTATTACATCGTTTGTGTAACTTTAATGGCATCAACGTTTAAGCTTCTTACACTTAATACAAACAACTAACCGTTTCTTAAAGATTGACGCGCTTTGAATACATTTCGCGCGTCATCCCTTTTACAGTCACAACTCTTTACGTAATCAAGCACAAAAGCGTCCGTCTATTCCGAGAGTTAAAGACGACTTTAAATATACTTCCGCATGATAAATGTGCCTACTATGTATTCCGTAATCTCATCTCTGTATAACTATACCAGTTAGACAAGAAATTCTTTTGTGAAGGCTGGGAACTTTCAAATTCCATTGATAATTATTTTTCCTGCGAACAGAATCACGATAATGTTCTATCAGCGTTTTGGTTGTTATTAAGTACGTGCCTGTACAATTTGCAATTTATATGAATTCTTCGGCTGATTTACATGTTGATAATTGGTAATCTTTAGAAATGTGAAGTACAGTCAAACTCAGATATAGCGAACCATGAAGATGTAACGAAAATCGTTCGTTATGGCTGAGGTGCAAATGTGTAGTATATATGATGTAAAAAGGGTAGTTACTGTGGTGATAACGTTTATTAAACAGTCCCTTAATAATAATCTAAAAAATAAACACCGGTTCTAAGTACATAGGAATAAAAAAAATGTAACATATGTGATAAACTATTAAGATTTATGTAATTTATACAGGTTATTTCCATCCTCAAATCTATCTTGTCAGATTCGTCATCATCAAAGGTTATTTTGTGCCTGTTGGCAGAAGCAAAGGACACTCAACTAAAACTACGTTATTGTCAGCAGACACAAATTCATTTAAATTTAAATTGTCGAATTCTGCAATTGAATTTCGTGTGGCCCATTTTCATAAATCGACAACTTTTTTTATTTCTTTATTATTTTCTCGTTAAATCCATAAAGCTAATGGGATATCGTCCTCATTATCTTCCTCATTTTGCAATACACAATGATGGAAGCAATTTGAAATTGATGCGGTCGTTATGCAGTTTCAAGCTGTTATTAACGTCATAACTGCATTCAATGGTAGTATAACTTTTAATTGCAAGTTGCCGTCTAAAACAGTAACTTCAAAAGTAATTGTTAGGCAGAAGTACGGGTGTTTTATTATTATATATATTAAAAATTAACTGAATGCAACTGAGAGTAACGATTTTTGGATATTTGCTGGGCAGTTATCAATCAAGAGTAAAATGTTTCTCTTAGCCTTTACGAGTGCTCTTTCCCAGTCCCTCAAAAGTTTTCAAAAATTTCGGAGATAATCCACGCCCGGTTATTGGAAGGATATGTCACAGGAAGATCATACAATTTAACATTTTTGGAAGCATTTCGGTGAAGTCATCTTACCAATAACCGAGCCTTTTCCTCTCAGAGCCGTCCATGTTCGCATAGATAAACACAGTAATACGGTCTTCAGCCATTTTTCCTCCTGAGGACTTTTTACCTCTAGATGAAAGTTTTTTTGATTAAAGCCAACTTTAAAAAGAATCCAGCAATTTCATAGCCATTAAAAATATCACGTTCGCCGTATATTTGCCAAATTTTTGATAACCATTGATTTGTGGTTTCTAAATGTACACTAGCAGATTCGCCAAGCATTTTTTTCATTGGGCGTCAAAACCTTCGATTATCAATCCATCCTTTCGGACATCCAGTTTCCCATTTCCTCATTCAAGATTCTGGTTTTTGTTCATTTGGTGTCTTATTTTTACGGAACTTTTCAATGTATGATGCTTTAGCTTGAAGAATAGGTCCAGATATCAGAACAAAAAGGAATCAACCCTTTTGATTGGAAACCACCTCAAAAGACATTGTTCTACCTCTGGTTTGGATGAACTTCGAAGTTTTTTTTTTTTTTTTGTCCAAGACGAATCATCATCATACATCTTGAACGATTAGATATTTTTATCTATTAGAGCATATTGTTGAGACAGTCGATTATGACAATTTATATTCTCTGCAAATTGCAGCATTTGCACTGTCTTTTTTTATCTTATTGTTAATTTCAACTTTTCGGTAGATTTGGTTTTAATCTTGATGCACCCCTAACGTAAACATGTGTCAAACAAACATATGAAAACGGTCACAGTAAGTCTATCGCACGTACTTGCCGACTAAATGCATTGAGTGTAGGAGAAGGCTGCGGATAGTTCGTTATAACCGGTAGCTAGATATAAAAATAATGAAAAGAACCGTTTGTTATGTCCAAGTGTATGTTATAGCCCAGTTCGTTAAAACATTGTTTTATATACAAATGCGTTCGGAACTTCGCCTTTTGTTCGTAATAGCCGAGCGTTCGTTACATGCCGAATTCATAATATGCGAGTTCGACTGTATATTCATTTATGCCTGCCTAGGTATGGTGTAAATTAATTAATTTTAGAACAGTTGGTTTAAATGTCATTTGCGCGCTCATTATTCTCTTCGGGATGTTATGAAATTAAATTTTATGCTTATTTATTCATATTCTCATTAGAATAAATGTGCATCTAATCCAAGAGTGAATTAGTCATCCATTTGTATTTAGGAGTGACGTATAGATCTCGATCAAGAAAAATGTATGTAGAAATTGGATTATAAGTCTGGATATCGTGATAATAATTCTTGTCAAAAGCAAAATATGCTGTTTTTTTTAAGTTTAAAATCCTCAGATTTTCTCAAGGTTACAATAAGAAATATAACTGGTACCCTACATTTCTATTGTTTTATTCTACTGAGTTTTAAGTCGTAATTGAAACTTCAATTTTTCCACTTTTCTGATAATAATAATCTTTATTGTCCGACAGATATTTGCAATCCAATTATAGGTCAAAAAAAGTAAGATCTAATATGTGCAGTGCTAAATAACACATTAAAAATACATACCAAAAAATACTATCTAAAATATAACTAAAGTTAGTAGAATATAAAGAATTCAAGGAAGGGGGACTCAGATATGAAAGGGATCAGGATACGAAAGATTGGCGTTCAGGGTCATATGTGTAAGTGGTGAGCTTTAAGTAAAGTATTGTTCCTAGCGCGAGGAAGCAGAAACCAGAAACGTATCAGTAGAGCAATGTCTCAGAAAAGAGATATACGAGAGAGAAAATTCTCGCAATCAATTCGACCATTAACCAATCCATCCAAAAATTTAGCGCTTATCAAATCCCTCCTAGCAGATAAAGGCTGAAAGTGCAATTTATTGAGCAGGGCATGATAGTTGCAACTGCAAGAGGAATATGAGCCAGTAGATCTAAAATCCAAGCATTTCAAGAATCGTTTTTGAACTCTCAATAGCAAGATTATGGTAAATATGACGTGGAAACCACATCAAAGAGGCATGCACTAACTTTTACTACGAAGAGAAGAATAATATAGCGTTTTCAGTAGAGAAAAGTTCGATGAATTGTCTGCAGAGAAGAATTAAAAAACCAAGTGAGAGAAGGTGGATTAATTATCAAATCAATATATATTCGCAGAACTGTAATTGGAAGTCAAAAGTAACTCTCAAATCTTTGATACAGGTTTGGCGGGTTATATTAATTTAATCAAACGAGTATTCAAAAATAATGGGATTACTCTTATACTAATAAGAGGCAACTGTACAATTTCCAGTGTTTAAACGAAGTTTATTAGATCTACATCAATCATTTATAATGTCCAAGTTGGATTGAAGAGCGACCAAGTTATCAGGTGCTGAGATAGCAAAAATTTTTAGTTCATCAGCATATGCCAGAACTTTACATTTGAGTTGGGTCAAAAGATCATTACTGTAGATACAGAAAAGCAGCTTAGAACCCTGAGGCACCCCTGAAGAGGCAAGGAAGTACTTGGAATAGTAAGCATTATAAGACACAAGACACATTCTGTTTTCAAGGTAGGTGGCAATTAGGTTGGAGATAGAAGAAGCGCACCCCAAAACAGAAAGTTTGATCAGAAGGAAACAATGATCAAAACGGTCAAAGGCCTTTTCAAAATCAGTATAGATGACATCGGCACATCGGTCTACTGACACTGCTCACGGCCGTCACTCTAGAACTGTATAAGGGAAATCAGATTAGTTACAGTAGAACCACCGGACATAAAGCCGAGTTAATTTTCTGAGGTGTAAGACTTCAGGCAGTTATACAGTCGAGAGTAAAGTACGTGTTTGTAAGCTTTTCTCTTGTTGTGATTTTTTGTTTAATTAGCAACGTTGCACTTGCATTTATCTGCTTCTTTAAGTAAGAACTAACTTCTCTTCAATCATTAGTGCATCAATGGTACTTTACGCACGCGGTTGAGTGCGCCTATTATGACTATAAAAAAATTATGTTACCGCATATTACATGGCTATAAAAGAATTTTTCTCACACTATCATTTCACGTTAAATAACCAAGTTGTGACTTCTGATCGTATTAGTATAAGCAATCCATTCTGAAAGATGAAAATATTTTAAAACGATTTTTCAGATGGGGTTTTGTTGTCAAATCTTTTGGGTTATAATCTAACTCTAATAAGCGGCGATAAAAAGTTAGTAGACGAATGTTTTAAACGCCATAAACATATCATCCTATATATGTCTGTATGTACGGCTCATTATTTATTGACGAAAGAAACGTCAACTCTGAACAACAGCTTAATTAATAGAATAGGTTAGAATTACAATAGATAAGTTTAATCAATTTAATTTCTTGTGGCTATTATATGTATGAGTTCTTTCAGAATAGGTTATAAATGAAGATATTCAAGTAGTGTTTTGGTGGATGGTCCTACAATTTATGTAAACTGAGATATTATGTGCTTACACTTCTAAGGTCTATTTGTAATGGAAATGTTATAATTTCTTATCTGGAACGCAGTAAATCCTTCATTTTAGTTGTTTCGATCTACTGCGATACACAAGAATGCCTGAAATTTCAGTGACTCTACTATCTAATTGGTTTCCCACCTTTTAAGTTACAATGTTAGTTGTATTACATCTACATACCTATATACAACGTATTTTATCTTGATTTACTTTCCAATGTTAATTGCGCGGATTCTGCTAATGGCCCCTTTTAATTTGGATTACTAGATCACATCGCCATATGGCGTTTGGTGTTGCTGTGTCGATATTTCGCTACTGGCGACATTGAAGATACACGTAAATGGACCTTCTCTCAATTTAATGACCTCTCGCAAGAAGTAAACACTACGAATACACGCACTGTACTCGATCGTTGGTATAAATATGGTAAGTATTTGCAAGGCTAGATTACAAATTAAGTATCGCGTCAACGTGGAAGATATTATATTGAATTGATGGGTTAATTTCCCATATTTAACATCAAAAGGAAGATATTTTTTTACCAATAAATTCCTTTATTGAAAAAAAAAATTAATGAGCCTTTTAAGTAAACACATTGAATTATAGGGTTCAATATAATGACGTTTTTGCGCTCACTTCTTTAAAAAGCTGTAAAATTTTAGTATGATAATGTGAATTGGATTTAATATATAAATTGTAAGTTGATCAATTAGTTCACAAAGATGAGTTAGGCAAGAGTCTTGTCCTTTATGCGTTGCCTAAATATTTTCTAAATTACTAATTCACTACTAACAACAAAAGCGAACCATAAAAACATACGCACGCGATGCCCATAATGCGTAATATGGACGTTATTGACCTCGAAAAAAAAAATTACATGAGATCTACTATGTAAAGCATTTTCGCTTGAGTTACCCTTTACAATGGTTACCAAGGATGACTTTCACGAGCAACTAACTCGGTCTAGGCTCAGCAAACATTGTACGTCTATTTGTACATGCATTGTACATGTATAAATATGTGCTAATCCGCGGTTATGCTTTACTTAACGAGTGAAAACGAATATGCGCAACTCTTCGATGCAATCTATTTCGCACGTGTCGTGTTCACAATGAATTTCGGACGAATCACGTCATATAATGTGGATGCATGGTCCCACCTGGTACAGTATTGAAATTGTATTTGATCAATACTTCACTAGGGAGTAAACAACTGTATTGGCCTAAATTCATGACTTTATCTATGTATGAGCTCTCTACGATTACATGTTATATGTAGAACTTCGATGTACTAGTAAATACATAAATACAGTAGATTATCCACACATGTCCAAGTCTAATAATGGTAGTATGTATATTTAAACGAAGCCATGGTTTATGAGACATTTTAAAGCTCGCCACCCACTAAATTTCCACAAAGTTATAAACGCCTAGTGTATTTATTATATTAAATCGATGAGTTGTAAAGGGAGCATGTCCGGATTTATGCCATATTGACTTTTTTTCCATTTTCCAAGATACATCATGAGCGCAAAAATAAACTGCACTCTATTAAATGATATAAATACACTACAAAAATTCATATAGTGCAAAAGAACACACCTTGCATATGTTTCTTTTTCGCACTTAATAAGAGTATAAGAAACTGGACTTCGGATTTAAATGTAAATAATAGTGTTATGTTACAAGATAACTACTATTTTATTATTTCACTTTGCGGGCTAGTTTTATTTGCAGTTTTATAACGTAGTTTTGGTAATATCTGTGTTGCTTTAAAACAGAAGAAAAAGATGCAAGAGAGTAGTCCTTCCTCTGACGAAATAATAATGATATTGTCAAGTAAGAAAAAGAAAAAAAGGGTCGTTAATTCCGAAGAGTTATAATCATAACTTCATTAAAAAAAAAACCAAAATCAAAGGATTGCCTCATACAAATTATTCCAGAAAAATTCTATCACTGGACAAATAACACGACTGTTGAAAATTTTAACACTTTTTTTACTAATTTAATAGTCAGGAGAGGTCTACATTCTTTTCATGTTATTTTGTCGAGAACTATACGAGTTTAAATTTGACGAGTAAAGATAGTCAAGTATTGTCTATTGCTAAGTTATTTTGTCAAACTGACATGTGGAATTATAAAATACTTCTAGTCACATTTTATTTGATCTAGACTAGACAAATTTACTAGCTGTTAAACTGCTGAGAATGTGGTCTAGTGGGTGATTTAACACCGTTTTCTAAACACGACGTCTTTTTAATATGGTTATAGTTTACCTGTTTCTCGATATTTTTTGACAACTATTAATAGCAACAGTTTACAATGTATCTAGGTATATGTACTGTGCTTGAAGTTAATTAAATGCGGAATTTTATATGATTTACTCTTTGAACTCTTTTATTTCTTAGTGCTATAATATTCTCTCTTTAAGACATTTTCTCAATAATTAGAAATATGCTGCTCATTCAAAAGTTTTGGTTTCAACTAAACGGGCCAATTTTAAAATGATTTTTAGAGAACCATTGTAAAATTAAGTGAATGTTTATGCTATTTGACTCAAATTTGAACTAATTACGTAAATAGATGTCCCCAATACATCTTTAAGATGTTGAAATTTTTTATGCACATTGGAATTAACGTTTAATAACACAAAAGTTACACTTTGCAGGTCAGTAACACGTTTGGTGTTTGTTTGAATATGTTATATACGCAGAAACAAACCCGAAAACTGATACACGTGGTGCGTATAATGCAATACCGTATTAGATTAGGTGGGGTTTCTATATTTCTATCCGTGGGAAAAATTTTGATTGGTTGACGCTTCTAAATGTCTAAGTACAAATAGTAAATCCTCATATCTGAACAAAGAATTCACACGAAATTCTAGTAATTTCTGTTCTATTAAACACACGTAGTCAACTCGTCTGGCAAAGTTTGTAAAAATCAACACTAAAATATTTGACTAGCGCAAAATTAACGCCAACACCGATAATATTTTCAACAGTGCGAGGCACCATGCAGGATTGTTGTGTTTGTTTAGATAAGATACTGCAATTATTATTAAAAGTATGCATAAATGGGCGTTTCTCCTTTTAGCTGTAGAAAGAAATGTTTTAATGACTTTTCTGACGATGATAAGAAATATCTTGTAGAAGAAGCTTCAATGATTGCATTATTGATGTTTGTGAGGTAAAAGACTTGCATAAACGGAACGAGGATCCCAAAAAACCAAAAATGTATGCATTTAAATATTTTATGAGCACTAGTGATGCCCGAAAAGTATTTGTAAGAACGCCTTTGTCGGTTTGCATGGCATTACAAGAAAAGAGTTGACGTTTAAGAAAGTTACAAACTAGTGGAAGTATTCCAAAGAAAGCAGGAGTAAATCGGTTGGCTCAAGACATATGTTATCTCTGGTGATGTCTGTGTACAAATCAAAGAATTTATCGAATTTTCTTGTTAAGAAATAGACTATTCGAATAAATCAAGAAAAAATATTTATCTGCATTTTTAACCGCCAAAACATGTATGAGATGCTGATAAGAAACTAACAAATTAAAAGGCAAAGTTAAAGACGAATTTTTCAATCAGTATGTGAAACAAAAATTTTGATTAAGTCTTGGTAGACCCCAAAATTAATGTCTGCTCCAGTGTGAGACACTGACAGGAAAAATTGAGAAATGAGAATGCCAAGCAAGCTACAATAGTTGAATTAGCCATTCATAAACGAAGAAGCAAGAAATTTTATACTAATGTAGAGCAATAAATTACTAAACTTAATAAAGATTCTAACAATGTCCTAGGTATACAATAGATTATATTCAGAATTTGCCGTTTCCGGAGATACCTGCTCAAGAGGTTTTCTATTGTGGGAAATTATGGATATATGAATTATGTGTTCACAATATGAAGACAGGAAAGGCCATGTTTTCTTCGTACCAAGAAGGGCAGGCTAATAAAGGAGCAAATGCAGTCGTCGACGTTCCGACAATTTGTGCCGGAAACAGTCTATGAGCTACATATTACCTCTGGTAGCTATTCCGACCAATATTGTGCGATTTTTGCTAGCTTTGGCATCAATTAATAGATTTCAAATAATGACTAACCACTTTTCTATCTGAAGACATTTCTTTAACGCTTGCGATCGCGACGATTTGCTACTGTTAAACGTAAAATACGGAAAGAAGACATGATTTATACTCTCGACGATTATGAAACACTCAGTCTGAACTTTTCAAACTCTAATAAGTTTCTGTTAAAATAGTAGAAACCTCGCAAATTATCAACTCAATAAATGTGGCCGCCATGTATAAAGACAAACGAAAGCTAACAGTACTTAGTAGTTATGAGAAATAATTCATTCCAAATTTCTGAATAAACGAATTTATATACAATTCGAAAAATCCTGAAAAACTAGTAGTTTGTCGCTATATTGACGGATACGTGATACGTTTAGTCTTGCCAGACGTGCAGGTTCTCGCCCGAAATTGCTTACAACAGAGAATTTTAAAGTATATTCAGAGAGAATTCTTAAAAACTTAAAAAATGAATAATATAAAAAGCCTGACACCTACAATCAAATAAAATTAATATCTATGATGTATTCAGTGCCTTGATTACTATATAAGTGAAGAGGCACCTGAGAAGAATTTATTAATGTATTTTTTATTCAATATTTTCTTAGTAGTAATAATAGTACTATTTCTGTTTAATGTAAAACAAAATAGTTTTGAATTCATTGTGTGTAATAAGTACACCTACTGACGATACTGTTATATATTTTTTTAAAATACCTATTGTGCGCTCCTTGGTTAAATAAGAAATAGACTCGATTTATTTCGAAAAGGGAACAAATCCAAAGTCTTTTTCACGTATTGCAACTATGTGAGGGGTTTAAATAATACTATTGTTACCATATCAACAGACATAACCAGTACCTACACAAAAATGCATAAGAATATACAGATAGTATACATGTTTTTTGAGAAAACGTTTTTTTTGTCTTTCCTGAAAAATTTACTATTTCGAACATGTTCCCTTCTCCAACTCACCTATTCAATTATAATGAACTCTAAAACTCACTAATTTGAGTGGTTTTATAAATCTGTTAAAAACCCTAGTTGCATAAATATACGTAGCTACTACATGTGTTTGCTACGGCAATGCTTTCTTCATGATGTCAAGTGCATTGTTTCAATTTATCGTAATATAAATGTTGCGTACTTGTTTGCTAATTTTAATTCTAGACATGGTTTATTATATATGCGCTTTGTTTTGTGTACGGACAGTGAATAAGCCGTGGTAGTTTTGCCTGTGACACTGTTTTGTTTTATAAGAGTGCCTTTAAAAAATTGATAAGATACTATTATCAAAGTATACCTATGTAGTAAGCTTAAATTATTAAAACGCCACTTGTGTTAGTCGTTTGGAGGAAGAGACAACATTAAAAAGTATTGTCTTAACATTCTGTAGGGAGGCCGTTGACCCAAGCTTTTATTCTCGCTACTAAATATATGATTTGAAGCCTTTCTAGTTCGCTACATTGTAATATAAAGGAAAAACTGTAAATTCAGCTCCGATGGGCTTCTTATAAGATTGCGACGAAGTAATATTTATTATTTAAAATTAAATTTTGCATCCGGTTTTCGCATATTTTAACTCTGTTGACTAAGGCCGTAGACTAAACTTTGGAAACTTTCTTATACATTTCAAACATTGTTTGCGTCCTTATTAACCAAAAATACTTTATTGTTATGGAAATTAACAGTAATGATTGGAGACTTTGGATCTAACGAACATTTTAGTTGATAACAGCCCTGCAACTCGATTTTGTATGCCAAATTTTTACAATAGTGTTAGTCTATTAAGCATCAGTAAACGTATGAAGAATACTCAAAAAGTGCACTCAAAGTATCTGTAGTTTGTTGTCCATGATCACATCTATATCTAGTCTAAAAGAGAATTTAAATTGCGCTACATGTTTCAATGGATATCCTGTTTTCCTGAAAGTATGTATAAAGTGTTTCTGAATGGCGGACAACTAGGATGTTCTAACAAAGTCAAAAATATGAAGGTTATGCTCGGCTAAAGACTGTATTAGAACAAACAAATAGACAAGACACTTGGAGCACCGATAACGTATTAGTTTTGCCAAACACTCTTTGGGAAAGCCTAAGGTCCATAGCGAAAATAATATATCAGTACAGGTCATCTGAACACTTACATATAGAAAGATGGCTAAGCTATAGAAAAGTTTATACAGGCTTAGAAGCAGAAAACTGCATAGGATGGCTTGCCTGGAATTATGGTGCACTACGCAACTGCCGAACTTTAGCTGGATGTAATACTAAAAGAAACCACTCTCGCAGTGCTTATTGGCTAAGGCTATCGCATAACGCCAAAGCTGACAAACAAAGAGACATTTATCTTAGAATAGAGGCAATGATTGTAACTTTAACTATGTACTGAAAGTACTAATTCCAGACGCAAAAATGAACCAAAAAACGATAGAGAAACACACATATATCCAAGATGGAAGGGATGGGGCCGGAGTTATTGGTCTAAACTACACTGAGAAATAATATAGTTTCCTGCAAAAAATTAATATATTATACAAAAATTATTTAACATAAGGAAATTTATTCGAATATTATTTGCCACTATTTAAAAGAATAACTTATTTGAATTAATGCATATTTATTAGCGACAAAGAATGTTTTTTTCAGTGTATCTATTCTCAATTATACCAAGGCAAATCCCCAGACCACCTTTACAGCAGAAATATTTTTGCTTAGCAGATCTTTAAGGAAGGAAATCCAATGCAACTAGGCAACTATGACTACTTAAACTGGTATGGAAATACTTGGCATGGTAGTACATCTGGTTATAGCAAGCAGAGTTAGTCTAATATGGATGCCAGGGTATTAAAGCATTAAAGGTAATGAAAGTGGCCAAGTAACTAACCAAACGAAGAGTCAGCAGATAAAGGGTTTCTAATAACCAAATGCTCTAGTAGCAATGATAACAACAAAAAATTACTCAGATTCGATAAACCGAAATTTAGGCTATTTTGCAGTTATTACATTTGAAATACCCTCTTAAAAAAAAAAAGTCAAGCGACCACAATATGTCTAGACTGCGAAACACATACTCCGCTACTCCAAGTGTTTAGCTTTGCTGCAGCTACTGCATTTGGAGTCTATAATTCCCGAAATGATAAAGATGGCAGCATCGAGGGAAACCCTGAGGTTTGCACTAAGAGCTTGGATAGAATAGTTAATAATGCGTAAGGCAATAGATCAAAGCAGCTGTGTTATTAGATATCCACAATTTATGTGAGGAAGAATTATTTTGGCGGTTGTGGTATTGAAAAACTAACTTGGGTATTTCTTTTTTTGTGATACTCTATTGCAGAAAGATTACACCAAGGCAGTATTAATTGCAGCGAGATAAGCAACAATGTGAAAGTACGAGTTAATGCTTGGCGAGATGCATCTGTTGAGATGACTCAGCATGTTGCTGTATCGTTTACGTATAATATTTTTTTTTTGTCTGAGCATTGCGCGCTAACGACTTCCTTATAGATTATAAATATGTAAATATCTACATATTTCCATCTAAAGTTTATCTATACTATTATGTAAATCATTTGATGCGTGTAATATGGCGCGCTAAAAATATTTTCTTGCGTTATTATTGTGATCAAAGTAATTCAACTGTACATCCTGTTTCGTACCGACTGGAATCACGAAATGTCATGGCGACATTTACGTTTTATAAATACAATACCTGTTATGTCATTTGATAAAGCGAATCATCCTATATACTACGGGTGTAGCATTTTTCAAACAGTGGTTAGGAAAATGTTTAATTTAGTATTTCATTATTATAAAGAAAAAAGTAAATAAGGATTTCTAAAATGCACCTTATAATAGGGTCGGGTTCTTGAACATTCAATAAGACAAAATCATTATTATCCTAGAGAATGGAGTGTATAATATATGGTTTAACAAAAAAATATGTTCTTTTTGTTAATTTTTTGTTAGACATTAACTCAGTGCTACATGTTTCGATCACCCTCAGGTTCTAAAAGCGTTACAAGAAAATACAAAGAAAAATTTGTGATGAATAGTACCGAATCTGCCCTCAATATTAGCTTTTATTTGTTGTGTGTATGGAATTTTATATTAAGCGTAGATTCGGTATACAAAATTTTACCGTTTTGGCTTGTTTTTCTTCAAATTCAGGGAAACTGCCTGCGAAAGCTATTGAAGTCAATAACACTGTCATTCCGGATATTTTAGTGAGTGCACGCCGAATTTTTTATGATCGGTTAGGTTACTGTTCTTTCAACAAGTTCTTAATAAAGCAAATAATATCTTGCAATAACTAACAAAAATTAAACTCAACTAGGTACAATAAAATAATGGGAAATAAAATATAAAATTCTTAAAATATTTTTTTTATTATATATATTTTAAATGAATATTTTATTTAGATATAATAAAAAAATGAGTTTGAAATTTTACACGTATTGAAAGATATTATTTCCTTTATTAAAAATGTATTATTGTTAGATTATAGAGTTTCTGACTATTTATTTTACTTTTCTGAAATTATTTATGAAGCCGTGATGGGATGCGTTACTAAAATTTATTGGTTAAGTTGTCTAATGCTTTAGAAAGCTGATAATAATTATGTAGGGGGCGAAAGAACTCTGCATTGCTTCTTATTTTTTCAGGAATAGTATTTTCAGTTTCGTTAATACAAACATAATATATGATGTGGGTTTTCTTGGTTCAAAAGCGTTTAATTAGAGTCATTTATTGTATTCCACCTACCACTTCCTGTAGGCGATATTTTCAAGCATCTAACATATTGCCGGTGTCTAGCATGTATATTTTAGAAGCATTGTGCTATGTTTATAAGAATAAAAATCAATATCCAGCTAATGATACTTACCATTCATACAATACCCGACAAAAACATTATTTCTATAATTCTAAATTTAAGCATTGTGGGAAAAGGTATAGAGCATGTGGGCCATAAAATATATAATATATTGCCTCCTAATCTAAAGACTAATGGAAATATTAGTACTTTTAGAGCAAATGTCCAAAAACATCTTTTAAATAAATGTTGCTAGTCAATAGATGAATTTTAGTTTAATTATTTATGATTTTAAGAATTATTTTCATATTTTTTTTCTTTTGTTTAGGGTGCATCTTCAAACTTTATTATTACTTTTCAGAACAAAAGTGCTTTTGAAATAATTTATTTTTTTGTTATTAATTAGGATCATGTTTTGTTTTTAGTTATTACCAAATTAGGAATTACTTTTTGTTAATGCTCTTAGAACAATTTATTTTCTTATGTATACTTTCAGTTTCTTAATTCATTGTAAATTATTTTTTTTCTTTTCTCTTCGACTTATCCGATTATTATTAATGATTAAAAACGTTACTTATTACTTACTATAACGTCAGTGAAATCATAAGACGTATAATTTTTAACACTTTTGCTGTCCCTTCGCAATCCTTATTGGAATTCCAATATTGGCAATTAGTCTTTCTTATAGACGACAGTAACCGACTCGTATAATCCAATTAAATGTTTTACGGACATTTTTAAATATCTTTCGGACGACCACAACTAAATGAGCACGGCAGGACTTTAACGTTGTTAGACCTATGTAGTGGCATTATTAAAAATTCCTGTTTAATGATTTTTTGTCAATAAAACTTCGTATAAATAATAATAATGATATTTATTTATCCAACAGCATTATTATGCTAATTACACGATAATGATACAGAGAATGAAACAGAAGAGAACCTTGTGAGTGTCATAGCATAACAAAGAGACTCTGCGTAAAAAAAAAACCAAAAACGACAGAAAACTGATTCAATAATGATTCTCAGCAGTACGAAATACACATACATTTTATGTGTATTTTGACACTTTTATATTTTGTTCGCTGAATTTGATATTTAAAGGAAGATGGGACTGATTCGACCATTTTTGACTTGCTTTGCTTTTACTTACAATAATAGTTCAATATGTATGGTTCTTCAAATTCGTTAACCAAATTCAAAGTTATTAAATTCTGAAAAAAAAATATTCTAAATGGACGCATGGAGCACTTTCAACCAGCACACGGGGCACTTTCACCATGCGTTAATAATACCAGAATTTGATAGTTTGTTGAAGAGTAAAGGAAAGATATTTAAAACACACACACACCGTAAAAGTAATTAGATGTAAAGAGCACAACAAGAAAACTTGTCACGGAAAAAACTGTCAGGAAGGATCGCTAAGTTTTTTTTTAAGAGAAATTTGGGTGGTCATTAGACCAGTGGTCAAAGCTATCTGTAATTGTAGAAATTGCCCGTCGTAGACTTTTTATAAGAACATGACATTTCTCAAAATAAAAAGAAACTAAAGAACAAAACTGCGTTTAACATAAATCATAAAAGATAGATTTTTTATAACAATACACTGGATTCTAAAAAATTAATAATTTTATATATGTGTGCTTCTAAGCCAAAACAAAACCAGCAAAACTATTCTGGATTTGTTGCCTTTATAATAATAATAACTACATTTATAGCGATGGCGTTCCAAAACTACAGTTTTTTTCTCCATGGCTTTTTTATAACACCCTACATCAACTTATGTCATATTAGGCGCTGAAATTTAAACATTGAAATACATATTTGGTCGAACTAGTCTCCCGGTCAAAATTGTCCAATCTCCTAACCCAGGAAAGCCCGAATCAAATTCAGCTAAAATAAAATTATAACAAATATGTATTGTTATTTCGTAAAATATACTAAGATACATGTTAAAGGAGTTCACGAAACTAAATATGCGTATTTACAAAATGATAAAATTTGACACAACTTCGTAAATGTAATAAAAATTCTAAATTCTCATTGGCTGTAGAATATACAGACCTGTTGTATTTTTACATACCGTTTACGAGTGCGTATTTTAAGTGTATTCTTCGTATGTCGTTTCCAATAGATTAAGGTTACGTAAATTTTTAAACTTGGCAGCGTCTAGTCATTCATGGTTAAGTGTAATTTTTTTTTGTAGCCATAATCAGATCCGCACTTACGGTACAGTAAAATAAGAACTTTTACTATGGAATTAACAAGTGATGAAAGATGTACTGGTTTTTGAGGTTATGTTTACACTACGTCCATGATACATTAACATACACAATACACAAACTCAATTAGTGACGTTCACTAGACATGTTTCGTATTGTTTTGTGTAAAATTACGAAAAGGATCGAGCTATAAATGCATAGGTCGTGAATCCCTTTATTAAAAATAATAATTGTGATTTGTGATAAATTAGTGGCAACTGAACACATATTTCTCAGTTAAATGTTCTACCTTCTTCAGAAGACAAAATAAGTTTATTGCTTAGCAATGATAAAGGCGGCATAAGAAAATGAAATTATTTTTAGCACATTCTTAAGTGTGTACATATTTTTTTAATTCGGAAATTTTATGCTCCAAATTATTAACAATATCGGAAAATTTCGTAGTAGACGTCAGACTGCAGACAACCAGATAAAAAGGCCGCAAACAATATACTAGATGACAGACAGTAGTCTAAAAGGACCTAATATTTACTTATAATTCCAATAAGTAAGACAACTGAACTAATTGATTTCTTATTGCCTGGCTGTAATGAGAAAGTCTATACATATGCATGACTTTCTGTGAATAGGGAGAAAGTGCATTAGTGCAATTGTTTTGAAAATATCAATATTTATTATAGGCATTGGACGTTTTGTCAAAGATACACAAGGTGTAATCTGTATATTATACCCGAAATACCTATAGTATAGCCAAAACAATTTGTGGAAATCAAATTTTTAACACCCAAAAAAAAAACCGTACCTTTTTGGTATCATCATCAGGGCAACCGCATGTTTTAGATATATGGAAATATGTATGTGCAGTAATCTAATTGTGTTTTATAAACCATGCACTTATTTAGTGGAGACCGCAACAGTGACTCCAATAATTGTTTTACTTAACTAGAGTCCTCGTGCACACAGCAAATGATGTTCCTAGACGGAACAATATTGGCACGTGGATAAATTCATTTCCCTTCTAAACACAGACGAATGCGTTGAGTCTGATACTGAATGGAAGCTTACTCAAGAACAGCAGCGCGTAGTAGTATTGTAGAATCTGTTCAGTCACTGTTTGGCCCTCTATGCGTTCGGTCGTTAGTATCGTGTGGCAGCTGTCGCTTCTGCAACTTGTGCTCTAACGTGCGTGCGATTTTTTATTTACATCGTTACACTTCTGCAGATTCCAAATCGCCGTGTGCCTCATTAATAACACCTTAATTGACACGGAACCGTGGAATCGAAGTGATGTAAGTCTTGTTGTTTTGGTACCCGTATACGAATCGATATAAAGGAAATCAGTCGAAAATCGCAACAATTAGAACCCACTTGATTTTTGTAAATAAAAGATTAGCAGGCCCCTTAATAATGTCGAAGTTTAAAAGCGTGAGAGATTAAGAAATCTAATTTATTTTGTAATGAAACCTGTTATGTACACATTTGCGCATACATAAATGATTGTTTCATTTTTTCTTATCACTAAATTACATGGTACATAGGAAAAGAAGATAAGTTAACATAATGGATACATTTAGATTAGTTTTGCAATTAGTTTTTACTCTTCCTAAATAAATTACTACATTTTTTTCGTATTCCAGTATATACAAATTTTAAGAAGCTAGTTTTAAATATCTACTATTACATGTTATCTATTGGGATGTCGATTGTCTCCTTACAATAAGTGGCTTACTGGAGTGTTATAAAAATAAACGTGTACCGATAAAATCGTTAAAACCGTAACAGTTTGATCAATATTTTACCAAACAATTCCACTTTTTCCTTGTTTAAGAATTGCATTACTATAGTTAAACATCTTTAACATGCAAACATTTCTTTAAAGACTTGGATAATTTGTTCAAAATTTTATGAAATGATAGTTTTAATTTACAGGAGACATTTTCTAGATTTTTTTTTGTTATTTATTAATATATAAAAAAGTTTTTATTGCAATTAATCTAGTGCCACAAAGTCAAAATGAAACTTTACCGTTAATTAAAATTACATTTTTAAGCAACAATTGCAGTTTAATTATTTTTCAATTAATTACACTAAATTTGGAAGTACAATATGAAAGTCATCAAATTTTGAGTTGTCTAGGTTGGTATACAAATTTAAAAACTCCTATTTGGAGGTTTACAATATTTAAGAATTTGTAATATCTCCATTCCTAGGATAGCATATTTATTGTTTTCATTTTGTAAATGAATATAGGATTTTCCAAAGCCTTTTTTTATTTTATTATTAATAGTATGGCATCCATTATGGCAGTAATACTACTTCTACTTTATTTTTGCTTTATATCAACACCATTTTTTACTTTACACTTAGAAAAATACCGAGAAAATATTTAAGAATTTGTAATATCTCCATTCCTAGGATAGCATATTTATTGTTTTCATTTTGTAAATGAATATAGGATTTTCCAAAGCCTTTTTTTATTTTATTATTAATAGTATGGCATCCATTATGGCAGTAATACTACTTTATTTTTGCTTTATATCAACACCATTTTTTACTTTACACTTAGAAAAATACCGAGAAAATCTTTTTGTAGTGACTCTTTCGCGGGACATTTGGTAGATTTTTTTAGGCTTGTCACAAATTAAAAGTTCTCTAGTCACTTCTGACAGGTAGAAAATATGGTTTAATTGGCAATTAAGAAGTTTATATTTAAAATAAAAGAAATTTTGGTATAAATTGTCGATAAAAATTTTCGAATCTTTTCATCACCCAAAAATTCAAATTAAAATTTATGGATATTAGTAACCACCACATAGATTATATTCCTTGTTTTGTCAACATCTTGTGAATGACACTAAAGTGGTTTTGCAGCATACTTTTTAATCCGAGTTAGTCCTTTAAAACAAGTCTTATTGGCATTGGCTTGACGACGCTCAATGTTCACTGCGATCAGAGCTTCAGTTTTATCAAATGCCTTATTGTGAATAACCTAAAATGGTTTTGCAATATACTTTTTAATTTCGAGTTCGTTGTTTAAAACTCGTCTTATGGCATTGCTTAAGACGCTCAAATGTTAATGCGGTCAGAGATGCACTTTTATCAAATTCCTTAGTGTAAATGACACTAAAATATTTTTGCAGCATACTTTTTAATCTCGAGTTAGTTCTTTAAAACAAGTCTTATGGCATTGCTTGACGACGCTCAAATGTTAATGCGATCAGAGAGCTTCAGTTTTATCAAATGCCTTATTGTGAATGACACTAAAATAGTTCCGCAATAGACTTTTTAATCTCGAGTTAGTTCCTTAAACAAGTCTTATGGCATTTCTTGACGACGCCCAAACGTTAATACGATTAGAGCTTCAGTGATCGTCTTAAAGGAAGTAATCAATAATTAACCATAAGCAATGGAAGATTAACTGCTGAAAATTTGTATGAAACTGAAAATAAAACTAATATAATCTTTTTCTGACCGCTATAAGAGACATGTATAGCATTTTAGTGATCAAGAAATTTTTGATATAATGAGAAGTAAAGATAGAACAACAAATATACATACTAGGGGAAATGTGGCTACATGTTACATGAGGGAACCAGTGCACGTTCAAAATTTCAAACTCTTAATTCTGTATTACTTAATTCGGGCATGTGTTTTCGTTATATAGTGCACATAACGAACTTTAAAACCCCTTTCGGGCTGTAGGTAAGAAGTTTTATGGATAAAAGAACAGTTTTACGCTGTAAAAAAATATTACATTTATTACCACTATTTTCAGTATGCAAGATGTGATACCATAACCTATTCAATTAATTTCAATCTCAGCAACGAAAACATTTAGATTTTCTTTTCAAGGTACTTTTTTTTTAGTTTTCTGCCCTTTTCCAGTGTTAATTTGAATTTTAATGAATAAAAGCTATTCTGTCCAAAACTTTGGCGTCTTTATTATTCGTCGATGTCTGACATATAATACCTCTCCTCTCAATGTCAGTTGTTCACTTGCCATTGTAACACTGTACCCATTCACTGAGAACAATGGTACAAGTATCATAATATATTATTTTATATCAAACTTGCCACACTTCGTCTCTAAAAAAAAATAATGTTATTTTAAAATCTAAATACGTATTACTTTATGTCTATATTGTTTCCGATTTTTTTTTATCCATAACAATGTATGCGAAAGCAAGCAAGAAACTGCAAACATTCAACGAAACGAATATACCATTATAGGACATATGAGTAATATATACTTGCCCACAGCAGCTGCTAATTACATAATTGCATCGCGATGGTATATGTGTGTGTAAGAGTATATAACATTAAATTTATAGCTTATGCATGTCGCAGATAAAAAATCGAGTGTTTTGTTGTTATCTTGATATGTATACTACGTATTTGGAGTATATTGAACGTTTTTTGGATCAGAGAATATTAATGAACGTATATATCGTAATATTTGTAGTACATTGCTCGTATAAAATGTATAGTTTCTCGGGAAATTTTCTTACCAGCAATAAAATCAGTTCATTTATTTAATCTTTTATTTATACATAATAAAACAAACTATTTATTCCAAAGAAATAAATTATGAAACTAAAAAAAAAAATAAGGCTCTGTTGTGACAATCATCAGCACGTCAAATTATTTTTATTAATATAATTTTTTAAATCCCTGTTAACGATTAACGTAATTTAAATATGTGTATATTTTTATATCGACGAAAACTAAGTTATCGATCAATCAATTTACATCTGAAACTGCAATAACTATTATTGTTTACGGTTCCGATAACGAGTCCATTTTCGACTATTTTCAAATTGTGCTATAGCTAAACATCGACTTGATTTTTTAGCAGTCAGTAATCCTTACAATCAATTGCACTATTATCACCCATTGTCACTGAATACATCGTATGTTTGTAAATGTCAAACGTAAACGTCACGCAGATTTAGTTAAGCGTTCTTCACGGATTGCGAGATTGCCGCGCTTTTTTCTGTGTCGCATCATCATACGTATTGCGCTGCATAAGTGGCTATTTTGCAAGGTATTGATCGTCCCGTACCATTTCTCCTCTTTCTGCTGTTGCTATCCTGTAGTCTTTTTGGTATCTCCTTCGCGTGCTTACACATGACGTGTCGCTTGCAACGTTCTACGTTTCCCTCATTCTATTTTAGAGGCTCTTGCGGCAATAATTTAAGGTTCGAAGTTTATCGATTTATTTAATGAGGCTCTTTGTACCGTATATATACCCTATAACGTATAACTTATGTTCTTAAAAGCCTTTTGTTATCGCCAGAGCGTAGATATTATGCAAAATGTATACATACACTTTGAATTAGTAATGTTCTGGATAATATAGTCCTAATTCTTTTTGTATAAATTTCCATAATTACACGGAATATATAAAGTTCTGCGAAAAAAATATTAGCTTATATACTGTATATTTCTCCCTCTACAACATGCATTGCATGAATTAGACCAACAAATGTTATTTAACATATCATAAAACAAATCGACTGAGGTCATCGTCAAGTTTTATGCTGTTTGAAGGATAGAGATGAGATGTGTGTATCTTTAAAGAAGCACAAAATAATATTAGTAGTGTCCTTGATGCTCGAAAATATCATGATTGGCTTCTGGTTCAATAAATATAAAAACAAGCGTCCTTTAAAAAAAAAAAGGTAATTATTAAGAAGAAAATTTGGAGATTATTAGAGTATCGATATCCAACTAAATCGGTAAATGAAAATGTTAATTGTATCATTTTACTTAAATTTAATTTTTTGATTCACTGCACATTTGAAAAATTAGATAATTGATAAGAGAAAAAAAAGACAGCTATTTTGAGCAATATCCTTATATTTATATTCCATAATTTATCAGCGAACGTTTCAGCCAGATATTTCCATTTCTTGCCGCCTGTTGATTTAAAATATAAATGGTTTGATGATCTTGTATTTTAATTCAACAGCCGAAAAGACGAATATCTGTTAAACATCGTTGAAAAAATGTAGTACAACAAAAACATATGCCAAAAACCACTTTTTTCTATATTTTCCAAAATTCCTATGCTTTGCTATAAAATATTTCATAGTTTAAAGTATCATGTAAACGGCAGACAGAAAAATATTTGATACAATAGCTGTAGATATGAAAGATATAGGAAATAAAATTTATCCAAAGAACTCACCTAATTCTTATAAACTTAACAGGAACGCCAAGCTTTCTTTTTGTTGTGAAGCGTTTGACAGGAGTCCCGAAACACTACAGCTTCTTGGCTTTATGGTATTTTGTCTCCCAATTTATTCACCCATTAAACTATACCAGCCATCCCAATGCTATACTAATCCCGTACAATCTCTGCGCTGTGATAGAAGTAATTCTCTGGATCATTTTTGGCTTCCAAAAAATTCCTGGTTTTGCGTTCAGAGCTCTACTCAAACAAGATGTGTGTTCACCGTCATCTCTCTCAACATTTGGAGTTGATATGCGAAAAATGATTATTGATTCCTAAATGAACTACAGTAGTTTTGCTGATCCCCCAGTCTTGACTTGTATCTTAAGCTTCACTAGTGCTCTTAGTATCTGGATGTCTGTTTGCAATGTATATCGGAATGCTTTCATATACCCTCTGATTGATATCAGTTGCACAATGTATTATTGCGTATACCTTGCGCGGCTATTTTTCAAGCTGTAGATTCTACTTCAGCCCGTTTTTGGCTTTGATCCGTCTATAAACCAATCAATTTCCGTAACTGTCTTGTAGTAGGATTATTTTCAGCTTATCCGATCCGTGATATCTCCCTCGAAATTTCTATTAAAGACGATATGGTCGAAATCATCGGTGGTGATTCTACTAATACCTACCATCCCAAAAGTTGCCTTCCACATGATGGACATTCTTACCATAATGAACTTGATAGTTTTGCAATCTGAGATGAGAGTGCTTGCCTCCCAACGATTAGCACCAAATGGAGAGGAGAAAGGACTGTTAGGAGGCATTCATTGCTGCTGTAGGAATGGTGCTCCCTTACTACTGTTATTCGCTAAACCGTAGCTTCTGTATCTTACTATTAATTGTAGTTAAGTTGCAGCAATTTTCTGCTGCGACTTTGTCCACTATACATATAGAGATGCATAAGGTGATCATTGCTTTGACCAACATGATTTATGCCCAGTACATTAATAGATCTTAAACCTTTATTTCTTCAATGAGCTTTTTTACCAACAATCTGTGTTGCTTCCGTCCTATAGTTTAATCCTTTGAAATTTGCCAAATCCAAATAAGATTGTAGTCTAAGATGATACTAACATATTTCCAAGACCATCTACTTGGACCTCTAAAACTCCAAAATAAAGCTGCCATAGGAAGTGAACTATGTGGTGTCATCCTAGACTAGAAGTTCCTCCTCCTTGTGAATGTGATTATAGTAGTTTTGAAGGGACTGATATTACAGGGCAAACTTACAAACTTGCAATTATTTGTGATTCAGCACAATTACATCAGCGCGTAATATGCTCGAGCTTATAATCAGTTCAAGAAACGAATGGAATTACCCACGCAAATGACCCAATAACCTATTAGATTGGGGAATGTGAATTTCATGTTTTTTTTGAGATATTTTTCCTTGAAAATTCACGCTAATAACTTTCATAGTAAATTACTTGTAATGTACAATAAGTACCCGAGAATGTTTATGTTAAGTAAATTTTAATAGCAAACACAAAACTGTACATGTTTCTCCTGTTAATTTTTCTTTGCAATTTGTTAGGTACCTCTAAAAATTTACATGAAAAAATTGTAACATTGTAAATTTTACATTTACATTTTCATCATCATTTTAATTATGTATATATCTTTGTGTTAAAAAATACTTTTGCTTTTTATACTCCGAAGGATAAGGCAAGGGATTTGTATTAAATAAACAAGAAAAGAATGCTATTAAAAACTGCCATTTCCTGGATGAAAATATATTGTATTAATAAGAATGAAATTATGGATAGTACTTCCTAATTTTATATCAATATAAACATAATAATAAAATAAAAATAATGAAGTACTATCATTTCATTCTTAATACCTAGTTATGAACATTCAGACAAAAATATATTTTTTTTAATTGAAAAAAAAGCTCCTCTGGCATTGTAACCTCCTCAAAGATGTACAACAAAAGAAATGGATTCAGCGTGTTTATTGGGTCTAACTCTGGATAGTTTCTATAATTCCTTAGATATTTCTTCTATTGTTTTCCTTAATGTGATCAAGTCACTTTTTCTTCCCATCGTTAAGGCTTCAGTTTGGTTTTCCGCGTTCTCTTACTGATCCATAAACTTTCCATAGAATTTTACTTTCAAACTAATTTTTTTAACTAGCTTCATTTGTTTTGTATTAACTCTGCCTACCATATACACTAGTAAACACCCGAATTTTATAAACGGGCCAGTTTTATGTTGACCTTAGCGTCAATTGTTGAATTAAATTTTCAAAATTACTGGCACAGTACTGCACATAAAATTTCATTCAAAATCGTACCGGTATCGTCTTGGAAAATGCGAAAACGCCCAGTAACGTATTCTTTGTGATGCGATAGTATAGTTTTAGATGTAATAATTAATCAATGTATAACTACTATTCAGAGGTGACTTCAGCAGAGACTCATCTAGGTGCTTCTTTCTTTTTACACTTATTTGCAATACTTTTTCCTCGCCAGTTTTTGTACTGTCTTTTTACATTCATTAATTGAAGACTTGTTAGGGTTTTCGATTTCTATCAGTAACTAATCTGGTTTTTTCCTGCGTATCAATAAACTTTCTTGTCAAAAAAACAAATTTAACTCTAAGAATTACAGTGATTTGCTGTAGTTTAATAAAAAAATATTTAAGAGAGGAAGTGAGAGCTATGTTTTTAGTTTAGATAAAAGTATGCTCATGAAACAAGCATACTATGATGCAGATGATTCAGATCAAAAGCATCATTTCCCGCGTGGTATGTGGCAAAAGTAATTTATTTTTTATTATAGCGCTATTTCCCGGTAAAAAGATTGTGGTCAGATATTGAGTATTCTAATAAATTATTTAAAATTTCATTTTTAATGGAGTACAGTGTTTTACCCGAAGTAATGTTGCGTCATAATGATAGTAAACTGGTATTTAAAAAAGAACTTTGTTTTAAAACTAATTAGCATTTGAAAATATGATTAATTATCGAAAACAGTCTCAAAATATTTCTATTTAAATATGGTCTTTTAAAACAAAATAATATAGTTTCTCAGATATGCAAATTTACGTAGGTCATAAATGTTAACCTTCACCGGAAGCTGTATATTGTAAGTGCTAAAAATTAACCAACCATTAAAAGTGTTGGGTATTTTCTTCGCTGCAACATAATAACGTATGGACTGGTAGCTCGTGCTAGTCAAGTCTAAGCTACTAATACCTTGTGGCGTAAAACGTTTTTTTTGTCATAATATTCCTGTCGAGAACTTTTATCATATGATCTACGCAAGTAAATCCTTGTCACTCATTATATGAAGTTGAATGATACTGTGTTGGGTCCATATACATACACATCTTTTTTATAATCATTATTATAAACGAAGAGAGAAAAAAGTAATACAATGGGTTGCATGGATATGTGGAAAACATTATAGCTGGAATAATCTTCTAAATCTAAATTAGGATTTGTAAAAATAGAAAGATATTATAAGCAGCTAGCTAGATACTTTATGATGCACAAAACTGGAAACTGCAAAAAAAAAATTTATATTACGTAATAAAATTTCTTGCAAATGTTATCGTTTCATTCCAATGTCACTGAGTATATTTTTAATAAAATAGAGCAAACATGTTAGATATTATTTTAGCAATAAAACAAATATGACAGTCATTCAATAATTAATATTATTTGTGTACTTGCAAATAGTTAGTATTTACAAAAGCACAGCTAATTAAAAAGTAGAGTGGTAAAAACTGAATTAAATATCAATATTCAAGTAAATACAACACATTACGTCATCAGATATGTATCCTTTTTATAAACAAGTTATTTAGTTTATCGTATCAAATTTGATGGCTCTAAACGCAGTTTTAAAGCAAATTGATTGACTAATATGGATCAATAATGAACAGTTTTGTAAGTATATAAAAACATATACATAAGTACACGGTAGCGGTTTAGCTAGATAAAGTTCTAAATGCCCACTTCTAAATGAGGCAGCAAACATAAATATATCATGTATCCTACAGGGGAAAAGTTAATTAATTTGGCCGATATCCGATTATTATTGACTACGAAATCTCTGAACGACACTGGCAGTATTATCCTATTGCTATTGGTTATTAATTAGGTAATTGTTTCTATATTTGTAATCCACACCAGCATCGCTAATGCATTGCACAGCTTGTAGAATTCCGTATATAAATACATTAAGTCTACATAAACATAATACATATTCTGTCATTTTTATTTGAAACAGCTTTTTAAATCTTCGTCCCATAACGTGACAAGAAGAAGCTACCAGATACCATATGAAAAGTTTGTAAACCGATACTTGTTTTGCATCAAACGTTTACGGTTCTTCCTTATATTATAGAAAGTATACTACGTGTAAGGGAAAACGGCGTAAATGAAGCTTATACAGACGTCAACTAGCTGAACTTAACGAACATCGTTATTGGGAGGCTTAACCATCATCATGCCTTACTGTAAAAATAAAGAAGTAGGTTAAATGAAAAATATTATTAGCCGTTAGTTTATTTGGAACAAATCAGCGACTTCAGTCTAGTGATGAAATAGAGTTTAAGTTTAGCAATATTAATATAATAATACCTAAAGCTATATTTAAATAGCTTTTTAGACCTCGAACGAACTTTCGATTCAACAATGCATAAAGATAGAGCACCTACAAAGAATGTTGTACACTTGCATGCCAGAGGGTATGTATATTGTTCATGCAATTCCATTTTAGTTACAAGTTAAATATGATCTATTGAGTGCTAATTATGATACTTAATGTATCTTCAGCCGTGGGAGATTCGTTATTACAAATTCTTAATTGCACTACTTCATACGTATTTAGAATTAATTAATTGAACATATTACTGATATCCTCAAGTAGTAACGTTAGTGTGATCATCCTCGTTAATACATCATCTAATTAAAAGCAAATTCAAAGAAACAAAGTAAACAATTTACTTATTATTAGAATATCTTTGTCATGTCATCTACAGATTTGTTTTACTTTTTCTTGCACGCATTCATAAATTAACTGCAACTAGTTACGAATTATATAAAATTATTTTTATAACTAGTACCTATATAAAAATAGCACCAAGCTATTGCATATTGTCAATCAAATTTTATCCAAAGCACTTCCTTCTCACGTTTGCGTTTGATCTTTGATTTTTTAGATGAAAAACATTTTTTACTGAAATTGGAAGCTTGTTATAATTTCCTTAGCTGTTGCTTTTTCAAAATGAGATCCCGGGATCCTCTAATATGTCATTTCTCGTCCAAAACTTTTTTTTTGTCAAAGCATAAGTTCTGTTTAGGTTAGAGCTGTTACCTACTTTGGGCTTTCTTAAAGATTTAGGGATTTCGTGTTTTTATAAACAGTTATAACTTAATTGAAGAACCATATTTTTAGTTGAGGTTCTTTATTGGTTTTATTTATGTTGCTTGCGCTAGCGGTTTCGTCATTTTTTTTCTGGTATTTATGACAGTATTTAGCCCCTTTAATGTGAAAGGGTGTCTACTTGGTATGTAGGTAATGTAATCTTACTGGTCCCATTTTACAAAAGCTCTGTTCAATTCTATTTCTTTCAATGTTAATGTTTATATCCGCCCCATTAGTCATTTCCACTTTCATTTTTACAAATCATGTTATTTTAGATAAATATACCTACTGTAGGATGGGTAAGTGAATTGGCTAAACCAACGCCGACCAAATATACAGGCCTTCGCCATCTGAGTGGGAATAGGGTACGCGTGTTCGGATATCGCGAACGATATGGGCAATGGTATTATGCGTAGAGGTGGATAGAAGTTATGCCTATCCCCTGTTGCGGCCGGTGTTCTCCGGTTATCTCCCCACTCAATGTCCTAGGCCTGAATATCTAGACGACAATGGCTAAACTGTTAATAAATACTGGTGGTTCGTAGACGGCGCTATAAATTTCAATTGATAAACTCTTTTGTTTAGGTACAACACGGCTGCACATTGTACAGATTCAGGTCAGTCGAATAGCTTCCATTTGTGTTTTATGTTTTGGTGGTTCTCGAGCCTTTACATATCTTCGTTATAGGTGATATAGGTTTTCAATTTTCGTTCGTTATACTTTGGTAGGACATCTTGCAGATTATGCTTAAGATAGTAATATATCCAGAACAACTGTTTTAAACATAATTATTTTTTGGATTTTTTAGCGGTTTATATTTTTCCTAAATGCTTTATAAAATGGCGAGTGAGTTAATGTTATAATTTATACTGTAAATGGTAATTCGATATTGTAAATGATTAATGGTTTTGAAATATCTAGATCAATAAATCTTATCTTTGTCCCAAATATAAGTTTTTAATATTAATTACTTTATTAGGCAAAGTATTAGTCTTACAATATACTATGACTTGTATTTATCAACCTTCTTCGAAAGTTATATTAAGCAACAATAATTTCTAAGTATCCAATTATATTTGACATTTACTATTTATACTAAATACGTAATTTAGTAAATACTAAGGTTTCTTTTTTAAATTAAAAATCCAAAATCCCACACGTACTGTTAGTTGGTTCAACAAAGGCCTACTTTACCAAATTCCGCACTAATAGAGAAAGTTGCACTACTAAAACAGAAGCTGCCTGTAAACTTAATTAATTTTTGCGTGTCTCCGTCCAAAATACTACCCGTTTTTCCTGCCTAGTCAGGCAAAAATGTCACTAAAGTTGGCCACACTAGATTCCACATGACAGACGTGTAATAAATTAAGCTACTGTTTAACCATGCTAAGAGGAACTGCGGTCTTGATTGCACTTACTATTGATAAATAGATATTAAACTAGAAAGAAATTAACAGAAAATATTTATTTTTGGATACGTAAAAATACTAAGGCACGTAACATGTGTGCCAACTTGTACTGTCAACTCTCTAGTGTCAAAATTTTCTTTTCTATTTTCAATTCAAAATCAAGATTTGTCGGCCCAAAAAACATTGTGTATCACACGGCCAGAAACTCTTTTGTGAGTATTCGTACTCGTTACAAACCGTACTCACACCCTGTACATACTATAGTTTCTGGCCTAGTGATACAAATAACTATTTTTTCGCCTCCGTCCAAAAATACTCATTTTGCATTACTTCTGGGCAGGCAAAAATGTCACTATAAAGTTGGCACACTAACATTCGACATGACATATGTGTGAGTAAATTGTCATACCGCTACTGTCAAACCTTACTAAGATGAATAGGTGTCTCCATTGTACATTATTGATAAATAGATATTAAATTAGAAAGAAAATTAGGTACAGAAAAAGACTTATTCTCGGAAACGTCAAAATAATAAGGTATGTAACATGTGTTGTCAACCTGTTACTGTCATTTAAAATTATGATTTGTCGCCCAAAAAACATGTGTATCGCAACGCCAAAACTCTTGCAGTATGATGAGTACGGTTATGATACAAACAAAGATTATAACGTGTATTATATACTTTGAATATAATGTAATTATAATGCTAACAAGTAGAAAATAAACAGCTTTCATATATAACTTGGATACTTATTGTAACCCTTTAAAAACGAACACATTTCTTTATTTTATGTTAATTAAAAATGTCTCAAGATTGATGTATTATATACCATATAACGGCGAGAAACAGTAGCTTGTACGCGAATTCTTGTTTTACTGATACCGTGGTAATAATATAGGTTGCACAGAATTACGTTTCAATAATGTAACAATAAGACATCTCTCAGAGCCACCTTCAACAATCAAAAAACAATTGATGTAATTATAAGATATTTTTCCTATAGGTATTCATCTAAAATGATCAATTATAATGATCATAAATTTTACATTCCAATTTCTCTTAATATTGGATACATGCATGCACAATTATTTTCACATTCTTAGATTATTCTACTAGGAATTTTTGAGATTCAACATTAGGTTTTGTGAGAGATTTGATTTTAATTTTCGCTTAAATATACATGCATAATCATACAAATTAGATAATATCTCGGTCAACTTAACCGGAACTAACTGAACTATAAATCGTAAATTTTCACCAGATGTTATTATGATGCATTTACGACGATGGCACTCAGTAATATTCTTTTGTGATATCCTTGAACTGCTATATGTTTCACACTCGTTAGTATAGAAATTCAAAAACAAATCATTCAAAACTAATTGACCTCTAACACGTATACCTTGGTAGATTGTTACTTCGTATGTAATACTCCGTATATAAAACTTCTTGTTTAGCGGACCAATTGTGATTGTTGATCACACATTGATGTTAATAGGTGGTGTAAAATGCTTTACAGTCATAATATAATACTGCCTGTAATAAATGGTTTGCAATTGCGCTTATAAAACTAAATATTTACTCCCGAAACATTTTAACTATGACTTTTTTCATTTTCCCAGCACGAAAAAGTCTAATGCATTTGAGTGATTTGCGGCTCAATATATTTTATGCAATCTTTAAGTTTACTACACAGAAAAACCCAATTTGTTAGGATAACTAAATAATTTCAAACCAAATTTTATCATGAACATTTAAATCCACAAAATATTTCGTTATTTCAAATAAATAAAGGTTATATGAACAAGTAATTTGATTGAACTAACAATATTTATTGCCCATATTAACTCAATATTTAGTTAACTTAAACAAAGTTTGGTATTATCATATAAATCGGTGTTCCATTGTAGTTCGCCATGAGACTCCTGGCATCATCTTTCTCTAGTTTTGGGTTGCTAAAACTAATGAGTTTCTTCATGTCAATCAAATTTTTTACATCGTCTGGCTGCATTTTCCGTAAGCAATAAGTGTGAAGATCTTGCAGAATGACTATTCTTTGCATTTAAACTGCCTTTTACCTCTCCACTATCTGAAGGAATTACATTCACAACCAGTTTACGTTTAACCAAAGGTTTTATTAAGATTTTACAAAAGCGAAAAGCGACATTCTTGAGGGCTGCAGGAAAATACAGATCTTTCTCTTTTTTCAAAGATGGATGCTTGGGTCTATAGGTGCATTAACCAATCACATCAGGAGAATTTTGTTTTTTAGGTAACATATCACAGGTTTTGGCTGTGTGTGTGGTATATCGCTTTGATCAGGCAAGTTTATACTTTTTAATGCATCTTATTTTGAAAAAACTTCAATTAAAATACTCTGTAAGAAATCTCAGCAATATAACATTCTGATATACAGGCAAAGATGATGATTTTAAAGTTTTTTTTTTAAAAGTAACATTCCTAGTTTTCTTCTACCCTTTTTTTAATTTCGCCTACAGCATCAATAATATCAGCGAATATTTTTCTCCATCTAGGTGTGCGAAATAAATTTCATGCCATTTCTTGCAGGGGTAACCAAACCATAAGTATAGATTTTTCATTATCAATTGACTGATGAATACTTATGACAAATAAACACGAAACAAAACCTATATAATATAACATAGGGCGATTAGAAATATAAACTAGACATGTATATCTTTCATTTTTATTACAAAAATGTAAACATATGACTGCTGTGGAATCACAAATTTGTGGTAGCTACTCTTTCTGTTAGTCGTGCATATATCATACATGCAATTTATTCCTGCTGCTCACTGACTTCTCAAGCTCCTTTGAACTCTAATGTTCAAGTTAGAGCATTCTAACTAGTAAGCTAATCTCGATTTTCGTTAAAAAAAAGAATTCTTAATGTGAGAGAAATATTGCTTTCTTCTAGTGATTTCTGGATTTGTTTGCTACATCCCCAGATATTAATATTACTGATTTATTGATAACGAATTGATGAAATTCGTATCTCCAAAGAAATGTCGGTAGTTAAAAAATCTTTAGTAAATAAAAATTCCAGCGATTCAAAAGATTAATGATGATTTATATGTGACATAACCCTCTCAGGATGTGAATTCTCATCGTAGTGCATCTAAGAACTTTCTTTTTTTATAATAAATCGACAAAAAGTGTAACAGATAGTCAAACAATCACAAAATATACCGCAGTACACAAAATTTTTCCTTAATGTAGGGGTATTGTGCATATAATGACTTTGCAATACGCACCGATGCCAATTTTGAAACACTATTGGGCGTTAGGGATGTCATGGGAGACACAGCTATATGTCTGTTTCTATTTTAAAGCGGCGCGCTCTTTCCTACCCTCTGCTTTCCCACATCTACTTAAATTTTGATGATTACAGTATACAAATTTCTTATGTACAACACTTATTCGTAAAAATAACTCCAATTTTCTGACCCTATAGTTTCAGAATTGCCGACCAAAATAATAACAAATTACAAAACTAAATTTATACAAAATTAAAATCAATAACTAAGAAAAAGTAATCATCGCGCATAATATACAAAATAGATTATAAAAATTGTAATGGTGTATATATCTAGAAAACAGAACAGAAAGACATATAACGTCTTATAACTTATAAATAACTCAAAATCATATCTTTGATTTTAATAATATATAATTATATATATTATAATAATAATAACATATAAAAATCTAAAACAAAGGGCGAAACTTAAATATAGAGATGCAGATAATTACAAAAAAGACAAACAATATTTCACTAGACTAGAATTTCATTTTATAAGGAAATACAAAAGTATTTTTTAGGAATATGTTTAATTAAAAATTTGAATAACGTTTTTTATAGTAAAAGAAATATATTAAAAGAGAAACAATACTGATTTTGTGGTTTATCGGACAATATTTTATTTACAAATAGTTTATTGCTATTTTCGGATTTTAGAGTTTTATTTCTACAAATGTAACTTTTAAAATAAAGCGAATCGTTATTTAATTATACGTTTCTATTTTATTATTACATAGTCATAGGTCAAAAAACTAAAAAAAGAAATATCAGCATATTTACATTCGTCAAGAAATTTTTTTTTAACAATTTTATATTTGAAAAATTAAAATCGAAAATTCGTATTCCAATCCTATTTATTTTAATATTTTATTGCGACATGTTTCGATCCTAAATAACCATCATCGGGCAATACGCGTCAATCTTCGTTTTATATAAAATGATGCGTAAATAAGTGTATACAAATATGATGAGAGAAAATTTGAAAAAAAAACCTAATTAAAATACAAACCAAAACACAATAAACCACATTAAAATGTATGTGAAATTATCACAGCTGTCAAACAGAACTAGACGGAAAAGGAACCAAGGACGCACTAACATTATAATTAAAGCAAGGTGGTTCGCGTTTCGAACGAAAACACCACATACGGGTGTTGATAGAAAAGCACCCGATTGCTCGTATAAATCCTCTAGTTGTTTTGACCGAGTAAAGAAAACACACCCATGTATAAAATACATGCGCCCGTAAATCACGTGGAATATTTCAATGCACAGCCGTTGGCACAGCGATGACGCAATATATACAATAACTTGTTGTCGACACGAACGACAACGCAGCTGTGTTTTCGAACATATTCTAAGCATTGGCAGCGTCTTAGATGTAGCTGTTTATTTATATATGTGCAGCACTCAAATATCTCCGTTCAGGCTTTAAAATATATAATTCTATTACTTATTTAAATAGGTAATAGTGACATTTTCTTTATTTCTTGTATTTTATTTAAAAAAAAGAGATAAAACAAGCAGCAATAATGCATGTCCACTAACTATTTAAAGTAATAAAACAAAAACTTGGTTAAATCTTTTTATCATTGAGTTAGAAATAATTTACAATATTATTAATATCAAAACATTGTAAATTTTCCACAGCAATATATTTGAAAATGATGAATAAGTTTTGTTTTATCTAGCGGCAGACGTAAAATTTAAAACGATTATCAAAAAACGTATTAAACCTAATAAATCCAATCAACACCCCTACCTCAAGACTTCTATACAAAATATTGATGCAACTAGACAAAAACAGGGAAAGCTCCTTTCACTAAGTTATGTTAATTATTGTTACTTTTTGTTGTAATTATATTAAAAGTTTTTAAAATTTGTAATCGCATAATACTTTCTAGATTTTCCTTTGTAAATATGAAGTTCTCTTACATATGAATAGAGAACCTTAGATAATATTCTCTGCTGACTTCGCAAAACTATGTGGGTACATATGTACATATGTGGATACATATGCAAGTTCCTAGGCATAGACTGCGTGTAGGCAACGCCACTGAGTTTTCCGCTTCCCCGCTTCTCCGAACGAATTTGTCCGTCCTTTAATTATAGTATTAAAATAAATAGGATTGAAATTGGAATTTTCGCTATTAATTTTTCAATTACACACACTAATACTCTGGGACATCATACCCTAATTTTGTATTTAGTATTCCTGTTTGTGTAGGTGTATTCCACTATAAAGTACATAAAAACTAATGCAAATAATATGTGGATTTTTCTCTTAATTCTTGATGAAAAATAAAACAATAAATTAAAATGACATTCATTGCCTCTTTAAATCTAAACAGGCCTATTAAGATAACATATTGTAAACGTAAAGTGACTTCAAACTACTTATCTTTGTACTTATTGGAACTGATTAATACTTACAGCTACACGAAACCAATTCTCGACATTATGATCGGCAAGTGACCGGAAAAACATAATCAATTTTCACACAAACAACCGATATGATCAAAGTTGTTCATTTTCTTTCAGAAACTACGATGGATTATTTAAGAGCAAGAGTCACGCTCATGTAGGCGATGAGTTGGACATCACATCCTCCCGCGTTCGTCGTTCGATGACGCAGGCTGCGATGCCGCGATCTATCGGCGAAATTCAGGCGAAGCTTAAGCAGAGCGGTGACAGTGATTGGCGTAAGAGGATTCCAAAATTGAACAACGCTTCCGAAGAACTGAGTTTACTGAATGCTAAGAATGTCTACAATGTGAGTATTGCAACAACTGCGAAATTGCATGCTAAGGATGAAAGGGCTTTATGTAGTAATGCAATATTAATGAGCTCTTGCTAAAAGATTTATTACGCGTCTTTTGTTTCTGCAAACAATTTTGCGTATTCTTCATAATTCAATAGATTAAATATCAAAAATAATATCGAACGTGACACACAAGTTTGTGTAATGCATTTGTCTACTTTGAACGAACATCTTGCGCGGCTTTTACTACTCGTAGACATATGATAGATATTGTAATTGGTAGGTTGGCATACTGGGCCAATTAGCAAGGAGAAAATATTCTCGCTTCTGGATGGTTGTTCGAAAGTTCTAATTCTTCGTTGTTACTAAAAGCGGATGCAAATGGCAACACCATAGACATCATACCATTTATAAATTAGATCTGATATTATTATTAAATATTAAGAAATACTTATTGTTCTGGTTTCAGAAACGATCACAAAATAGTGTGCAAAATGCTAACGTTTCGAAGTTATATACAGTGTATCTCCACAGCTAGAACATGTAAAAACTTCCTTATTTACAAAAAGTTATTTTTCTAAAAACTTCTGCATGATTAAAAGCTTAAAATCAATCATCAAGAAGCAATTTGTTTCTCCAATAAGAAATTTGTACAAAAGAAATTTGGCGTCCTTTTATTTTAGGCAATTCAAAAATGTTATAGAAAAAATAATTAGATTAAAATTATATTCTAATATACATCGATCATCCACCCTGAAAAATATTTTTATAGTTATTACATTACAGCAGTCTCTATAGTTGCATTGCAAATGCGATGCCAATACATGTGATGTTTAATTAGATTACTTGATTAATAACATTTACTGGCAGGTGAACATCAAAAGCCACCAATCCGAGCAGTTTATATAATAAATGTAGTTCAAAGCTAAAAATACGGCGAACGTATTATATTTTTGTAATTCCTTACAAAATATCCTCAGATATGATCGAACATTTAAGAATATGTTGTTAAATTAGGGTTCGCTACTTAATAATAGATAATTTTGGAAAACTAACAATTCCATTCTAAGCAAATGTTATTTGATCGGTAAAGATTAACGTCTTACCAAAAATCGTCATCTACTCTCCTAATGAAGACTTTTAATGCGGAAACAATTCGTAAACATCGGGCTAGAATTTAATGCTCACTGAAGAATAATAAAAAAATATTCTATTTTAAATGTTTTTAATTCTAATGAACTTTTTTAAAGAATCTTGATTACGTTAAAATAAGGGATTAACTAATTAACTGCTTCCGCAAATTCATTTTGTTCAACTTGTAAATGATCGCAAAAATATGCTGTTGATGCTGTATTAGATTTTTTTTAGTATGAATGACTTGTTTCTTAAAAACGAAANTTGTTAAGTGCCATCTTACTTTTTTGAAAAAAACTTTCAAATTAAACTACTCTGTAAAGAAATCTCAGGAAATATAGCAATCTTGTGATATACAGGCAAAGACGATGAATTAAAGTTTTTTTTTTTAACGTAATATACCTAGTTTTCTGTCTACCCTTTTTTTAATTTCGCCTACAGCATCAAATAATGATCAGCGAATATTTTTTCTCCATCTAGGTGTGCGAAATAAATTTCATGCCATTTCTTGCCGGGGTTAAGCCAACCATAAGTATAGATTTTCATTATAATTGACGTATGAATACTTATGAACAAATAAACACGACCAAAACTATGTGTATAACATAGGGCATTAGGATATAATACTAGACATTAATTTTTTCATTTTCATTACAAAAGTGTTAACATATTTGCTGCTGTGGAATCACAATTTGTGGTAGCTACTTCTTTCTGTTAGTCGTGCATATATCATACATGCAATTATTTCTGCTGCTCACTGCTTTCTCAAGCCCTTTAACTCTAATGTTCAAGTTACAGCACTCTTACTAGTAAGCTAATCTCGATTTTCCTTATAAAAAAGAATTCTTAATGTGAAGAGACATATTGCTTCTTCTAGTAATTTCTGGATTTGTTTGCTTACATCCCCAGATATTAATATTATGATTTATGATAATGAATTTATGAAATTCGATCTCCAAAGAAATGTCGGTAGTTAAAAAAAATCTTTAGTAATAAAAATTCCAACGATTCAAAAGATAATGGTGATTTATATGTGTGACATAACCCTAGCCGGGAATGTGAACTTTCATCGTAGTGCATCTAAGAGCTTTGCCTTTTTATAAATAAATCGACCAACAAGTGTAAAAGATAGTCAAACAATCACAAAATATACCGCAGTACACAATTTTTTTTCCTTAATGTAGGGATACTGTGCATATAATGACTTTGCAATACGCACCGATGCCAATTTTTGAAAAGATATTGGGGCGTTAGGGATGTCATGGAGACACAGTATATGTCTGTTTCTATTTTTAAAGCGTGCGCGCTCTTCCTACCCTACTGCTTTCCCCATCTACTTATGTTTGATGATTACAGTTAATAATTTCCTATGTACAACCTTATTCGTAAAAAATAAACTCCAATTTTCTGACCCTATACAATAGTTTCAGAATTGCCGACCAAAATAATAATAATAACAAATTACATAACTTAGTTTATACAAAATTAAAATCAAAAACTAAGAAAAAGTAAACATCGCGCATAGTATACAAAATAGATTATAAAAATTGTAATGGTGTATATATCTAGAAAACAGAACAAATAGACATAAATATAACGTCTTTTTGTTCTGTTTCAATTTCAAAAAAAATTCAGCCTTAAAAACATGAAATAACTAATATATATTATATATTATTGTATAATAATAATAACATATAACATCTAAACACGAGGGACGAAACTTTAAATATGAGAGATGCAGATAATTACAAAAAAGACAAACATATTTCACTAGACTAGAATTTCATTTTATAAGGAAATACAAAAGTGTTTTTTAGGAATATGTTTAATTAAAAATTTGAATAACGTTTTTTTATATTTTAACCAAATAATCAAATCTGCATTACAACGCAATCTTCATAGATATAAAACGAAAGGTGTATTAAAAAAATATATTAAAAGAAAAACAATACTGATTTTGTGGTTTATCGGACAATATTTTATTTACAAATAGTTTATTGTTATTTTCGGATTTTAGAGTTTTATTTCTACAAATGTAACTTTTAAAATAAAGCGAATCGTTGTTTAATTATATGTTTCTATTTTATTATTACATAGTCATAGGTCAAAAAAAGATATATCAGCATATTTACATTCGTCAAGAAATTATTTTTTTTAAACCAATTTTATTTTGAAAAATTAAAATCGAAAACTTCGTTATTCCAATCCTATTTATTTTAATATTGATTGCGACATGTTTCGATCCTAAATAACCATCATCGGGTAATACGCGTCAATCTTCGTGTTATATAAATGATGCGCCGTAAATAAGTGTATATAAATATGATGAGAGAAAATTTGAAAAAAAAACTAATTAAAATACAAACGAAAACACAATAAACCACATTAAAATGTATGTGAAATTAATCAACAGCTGTCAAACAGAACTAGAGGAAAAGGAACCAAGGACGCCTAATTAAATTAAAGCAAAGGTGGTGCGCGTTCGAACGAAACACCAGCATACGGGTGTTTTGATAGAAAAGCCACCCCAATTGCCCGCATAAATCCTCAGTTGTTTTGAACCGAGTAAGAAAAACACCCCATGTAGCAAAAACTACATGCCGCCCTAAATCATGTGGAATATTTCAATACACGGTGATGACGCGTATATACATAGACTTGTTTGTTTCGACACGAACTACAACGCAAGCTGTGTTTTTCCGCAATATTCTAAGCATTGGCGGGCGTCTTGCATGCAGCTGTTTATTATATATGTTTGCAGCACACAAGAACAGGGGAAACTCCTTTCACTAAATTAGTTAATTATTGTTACTTTTTATTGTAATATAATAAGTTTTTGAAATTTGTAATCACATAATACTTCCTAGATTTTCCTTTGTAAATATGAAGTTCTCTTACATGTGAATACAGAACCTTAGATAATAGTCTCTTCTGACCTTCGCAAAACTATGTAGGTACATATGTATGTGGATACATATGCAAGTTCCTAGGCATAGACTGCGTGTAAGCAACGCCACTGAGTTTTCCGCTTCCCCGCTTCGAGTTTGTCCGTCCTTTAATTATAATATTAAAATAAATAGAATTGGAATTGGAATTTTCGCTTTTAATTTTTCAATTACACACCCTAATACTCTGGGACATCATACACTAATTTTATATTTTGTGTTCATGTTTGTGTAGGTTTATTCCACTATAAAGTACATTAAAACAAATGCAAATAATATGTGAATTTTTCTCTTAATTCTTGATGAAAAATGAAACAATAAATTAAAATGACATTCATTGCCTCTTAAATCTAAACAGGCCTATTAAGATAACATATTGTAAACGTAAAGTGAGTTCAAACTACTTATCTTCGTACTTATTGGAACTGATTAATACTTACAGCTACACGAAACCAATTCTCGACATTATGATCGGCAATGACCGGAAAACATTAATCAATTTTTCACTACAACAACCGGATATGAATCGAAAGTTTTCATTTTCTTTAGAGAAACTACGATGGATTATTTTAAGAGCCAAGAGTCACGCTCATGTAGGCGATAGTTGGACATCACATCCTCCGCGTTCGTCGTTCGATGAACGCAGGCTGCGATGCCGCGATCTATCGGCGAAATTCAGGCGAAGCTTAAGCAGAGCGGTGACAGTGATTGGCGTAAGAGGATTCCAAAATTGAACAACGCTTCCGAAGAACTGAGTTTACTGAATGCTAAGAATGTCTACAATGTGAGTATTGCAACAACTGCGAAATTGCATGCTAAGGATGAAAGGGCTTTATGTAGTAATGCAATATTAATGAGCTCTTGCTAGGATTTATTACGCGTCTTTTGTTTCTGCAAACAATTTTGCGTATTCTTCATAATTCAATAGATTAAATATCAAAAATAAGTTATCGACGTGACACAAAGTTTTGTGTAATGCATTTGTTACTTTGACGAACATCTGCGCGGCTTTTTACTACTCGTAGACATTTATGGATATTGTTGTAATTGGTAGGTTGGCATCTTGGGCCATAGCAAGGAGAAATATTCTCGCTTCTGGATGTTGTTCGAAAGTTTTAATTCTTCGTTGTTACTAAAATGCGGATGCAAATGGCGGGGCACACCATAGACATCATCCATTTTATAAATTCAGATCTGATTATTTTATTAATATCTTAGAAATACATCATTTGTTGTGTTATCAAACCGATCATTCAAAATTAGTGTGCCAATGCTACGTTTCGAATATATACATGTATCTTCCAAGCAGAACCATGTGAAAAACTTCCTTATTTAAAAAAAAGTTATTTTCTAAAAGTTCGCATGATTAAAGCTTAAAATGCAATCATCAGGAATCAATTTGTTCTGCCATATACGAAATTGTTCAAAGCTAATTTTGCGTCTTTTATTTTAGCGAATCAAATTGTTTAGAAAAAAATAATTAGCATTAAAAATTATATTCTAATATACCATCGCATTCATTCACCGAAAAATTTTTGTATATACATTACACGTCTCTATAGTTGCATGCAAATGATTCATACATTGATGTTTATTTTAGATTACATTGATAATAACATTTCTGGCAGTGAACATCAAAGCACTAGTCCGAGCAGGTTTTATAATAATTGTAGTTAAAGCTAAAGATGCGAATATATATTTTTGTAATTCCTACAATATTCCTACAAAGATATTGATCGCACATTTTTAGAATTATTTGGAAATTAGGTGCTGCTACTTCATATGCATCATTTTGTGACTAACATTCCATTCTAAGCAATGTTATTTGATCTGTAAAGATATGCGTCTTACCAAAAACGTCATCTAGCTCCTTGAATGAGGTTTTTATGCGCAAACATTCGAAACTCGGGTAGAATTTTAATGCTCACTGTGAGAAATAATAATAAAAAATAATTTTATATTTTAACATGGTTTTTAATTCTAATGAACTTTCCTTTAAAGAATTCTTGATTACGTTTAAAATAAGGGCATTAACTAATTAACTCTTCCGCAAAATTCATAGTTTTGTTCAAACCTTGTAAATGATCGCAAAAATATGGTGTCTGATGCTTGTACTTAGATTTTTTTTAGTATGAATGACTTGTTTCCTTAAAACTGACAATAAGAAAGTTTTTCATATGATTCTTAAGTAACTTAAGTAGACACACTGTATATGGAGAAAATATCCTGGAACATTCAATTCATTTCACAACTAGCTCCCTGGAATAACTTTTAAAATAACTTGATTTGAATTAAAAAAAAACAGAAAGTCAATTTCTACTTACGGGGAGACAAGTTGTACACACATATGGGACCCTGTAGTTTCAACCCCTAATCAGAAGTCAAAATCATATCGAAAAGTTCAAAGAGAAAGCTTTGAAAAGGTCTTATTATTAGCAATCCTTGCGCCATTTTTTTTTAAATCGGGATATTTTTTCAATATGCTTTTTAGTTTAAATTAAAGTCGACATTTTCGTGAAATTATTTTTATTGCGTCAGAATTGAGTTGTACTTAATCAACAGTGTTCAAAATGCACCCCCATTAATTGTAAAAAATATTAAGAAAATAGTAAACGCCTCCCGTACTTTTTGAAAAGTCTCTTGGGTAATATGCTCACACTTCTCCACTATTCCACGCCTAACATGACGAATCTTTTGAGGTTGAGCTTTATACACTACTGTCTTTAGATGCTCCGATAAAAAAAAGTCAAGGTTAACCCCCCTTACTTAATCCACAGGTGTTCAAATGCCCTACTATAGTAAGACAATGGTAGTGCTCCTCGTTACTTTTGACACGTCTTTTGGGTAATATGCTCCCTTCTCCCATTTCTACGCCTAACATCACGAATACTTGAGGTTGAGCTTAGCTGCTATACTATGCTTTGAGGATGTTTTCGATGTCCCTAAAAAACAAGTCAAAGGGTGTTCAGTTTGTTGTTCTCGTTGGCCATTCATAGCGCTCTTCTTCGATCATTTGTCAGAAACTTCTGATTAAGCGTTTTGTACAGGCAAAGCAATGTGGAGGCTTTGGTCTGTTAAGAATGGCTTTCTTCATCTAGCAACAAATTTCATTTTGATCGTTTGTTTTCTAAAGATTCGTTGTTTGTATTACATTTTCTAATGATTAATAATTTCACAGTAAAATTTCTTCCATGAATATCGGACCAATAATTTTGTATCTAAGAATTCCGGCTGGTACATTAATTTTCCGATGAAATTATGTGTGTTCTTCACGAAAAGGGTGTGGATTGGTATTCTCTCAATTAGGGTTTACGAAAATTTGATCGGATATATACCGATGTACCGAAAGTGAAAGGAAATCATAGCATTTACAATGTGCTAGAACAGGATAGAAAGTCGGTAGCTACCTTATAATCCAATTTTCGTAAACGCCTAATATCTACAGTTGTGTTTTATTAATCCGTTTAAAAAGATGCTAGCCTCGTCACTAAGGCACTAATGTTTTTTTTTATAAAATTAGGTCGTGCATTTGCTCTTTCAGTCATTACTTCACAGAATTGTAATCTTCTGCCATAATCATCCTGTATTTTGTAAGGGAAGAATTTATCCCGTCGTAAGATCCTCTAGATGTTTGGTATCGATGTTTGAGGATTCATGGCAAAACTGACCTAGGATTCTTCGATTTGATGGCGGCTTCTAATTAAAACTTTAGGATTCTTGTTATTATGCAGCACACTTCAGTGTCTGAAGATTAATTTCTGCAACAAATCTAATACATACTGGTGGTTAACATTTTTGTCTGTATGCCAATGACTAAACACACGGGCTGTTCTACGTCCACAACGGTGTTGTTCTCCACTATACAGAAAAATGATTACGATTTTATTACAATAAAAATGAGTAAACCATTCGGTGGCCACTATAAAACGAAAGCAAGTTGAAAACTAAATCTTTTTAAAAAGATTAAGGCAAAAACATTTTCGAATGAATACCTTTAACGTTTTTTGTTAAGTTTTTTATCTCAGTGTTTACATTTGTAACCTTTTTTCAATTACAGATGTAATGTTAGTAATTTGCTTCTACTTTTAGCAAGTATCATTTTATCTAACAATCCAAAAGATTAAAAATTCGATATTTTTAAATTTTAAAGGGGACAAAACTTGGAAAAAATGATCCGATTTTAAAATAAAGCGCCAAAAAATTGCTAAGTTAATTGCTAGTTTTGAAATGAAAGTTCAGTAAATCCCTCATCGTTATACTATCAACAACGGTTACGAACAGTAAATTTTCGTATACGAGTAGAATCTCCTGCTATTGTTTGTGAATGCTATAGTTTATATGCATAAATATTAAAATACAATAAAGGAAATACGTATTAACCAAAAGATATGCATTTACTGAAAGGAATGGCTCTTTAAATAGCCACAAAGAAATATTTCTTTGATTTAAAGAACCGTTTTTGATTATGTACTATGCATATACTGATACATATGTTATGTGTTTTAAAAACTTTCATATTTTTCACTAGTACATTATTATACCTAATAATAATAACACCAATTCATCAATTATACATACTTTATTTGAGGGTGGTTGTACGGGTTTTTTCTTTCTATGTTATTATTTTTTGGCTAATTTCGATCTGGTTTTTTTGAATATATTACTTTATGTTTCAGTTATTCTTTTCTACCTTTTTATTCATGGGATATTTGTAATACTTATTACATTAAGTTTGTACCCGTTATACATTTTTTTTATTTATTATATTTAAAACAATAACTTATAGTTCTGGCAAACAGTAACAGTATACAGCCGATTGTTTTTGTTTTTAAAATTATTGTATCTTAACTTAACTGATGTATTTGACAGGGAAAAATGCATAACACGTACAAGTTAAATATAATGTACTTGTAATATCCTACGAATAAAAAGGTTATAAAAGAAGAACTGTAAAGTAATAAAATAATATAACCAAAAACAATGTAGATTGAATTCGTTCGGATATTATTTCTCTTAATTGTACAGTAAAGATCTAAAATAACGTAGAATAATCACTGAACATTTGGTTGCATAAATCGGCCTGCTATTTTTAAAGCAGTGAAATTTTAATCGCTTTCGTTTAAAAAAAGAACATGAGATAATCGTCATCAAAAAAATCGATAGTACTTGTATCCATTGAGCATTCACAATTATAAAATTTATGTTGAAATTTTATCGTATCGGATGATACTATGATATGTTCACTGAACCAACCACTTAGTGAGAGTAAAATATTTATAAACCCCATTCTTTTTGTTGCTGATTGCGTACATAACATTCGTGACACATTCGTCATAAATTATTCCTGCTGAAAGTATATTCGACGAATAAAAGGAGCCGTCTAATATATTTTTGTTTATCAAGAGGACTTCGTCTTTCAGATCGTTAATACGTTATTACCCGTAAAAGCCTACACAAGGAAAACTGTAATACGAGACATAAAAGCATATTATATTTTTCATTAGATATAATGAAAGGATAATATTTGACGAATTTAATAGAAAACTGTTAATGATAGTTTTTAGATATCATTACACAAGGAAAACCAGTACACAGTGATAACAAATATAAAATATAAGTATATGCATAGTAATCCATATGTTCTCATACAAAATATGACTGATGAAAAAACGGAAATAATCAGAATGAATAATGTTGCTGTTTGAGATAACACCATTTAGAGTATTTTAAATAACTATTTTTCTGTGTCTTATTTAATTTTTGCACTACTTGAGTAGCTTTGTAATTATCTTTATCACCTCGTATGAATCATATGAGGTGCAATAATGTCCCTGCGACTGAAAAATTATGCACACAGAAAACTAGAAACGTACCGCGTATTAGAAATATAATAAAGAAACAGCCATATATTATTTCATATCCATTATCTATCCTGACATTGCTGTTTATTAGAAAAGTTACACGAAATATAATTCGTGATATTTCCGGACAATATTATATTTGTGACAATGTTATGTATTCAATATTATCAACCCAAAAGTATTTGTTAATTCGATTAAACTATACCGTATTATGTACATATGTACAGTATAGTTTATACAGTGTGTCACTTAAAAAGGGCCATTTTTTTGTAGAAAAATATATTAACATCACCAAAACCACCTATATAAAATTTTGCAGGGTGATCACACGATAAAATAATAAATTCTAATATTTTAAAACTATTTAAATTTGTTATTTGGAACCGCTTTCAAGCTTTTCATCTTAAGGATGTTGGGTACAGTTTTAAGCAAAAAATAAAAACGCTATGAAACAAATTATTTTGTAGGGCGATAAAAAATACAATGCAATTACAACATATTTGTACTGATAACAAAGAATTTAGAACAAAACTAGAGGAGAAGCGAGCTTGAAATTTTTTTTATCATTTTATGTCACTTCTAACGTCGTAATTAGGGCCAATAAAAAGTTTAGATTTGGAGTGTGTATTAATGTATAGTAGCTCTTGTGAGACATAATCTCAAGAAGGCATTTTTTTTCAAGATGTCTTATTGAGGTAACTAGCCTCATAGTTTGATGAAGTCAACAAATGCTTTTATTTGGTAGTATTAAACACATAGGTTCACATTAAAGTGGCTTAAAGTCGTCCTACAATTATTGTTATCCTTTATAGATACATATTGCAGTTTCAGATCGACAATTTAGCAAATATCTTCAAGTTAATAATGAGATTTCCATCTTAAATTCTCATTTATTTATTCTTCCACATAGTTATATGTTCGCATACAGAAGCAGTTAATAGCATCAATAAGTTTTTTCATGTTTAGTCAAATATATTTGCTATTATTTTCTCATTTATAATCCAATAGGTAAGCTTTTGGCCCACTTTATAAATTTATACTTAAGAAAGTAATCCGAACATATTTTGTATTAATTTTGGAAATTACTCATTTTAGTTAAACATGAATCGAAAGAAATAGGTAACTGTTTCAAAAGGTGCACAATTGTTGCAAAATTACTTCATTGGGCAATAAATTGCAAGCTTCTGCAATATAAAATCACTAACGAAATTAATGTATTTCTGCTAATTTTAAGAGGATTTTTTTCTTATCAAAAAAGTCTTAAAATTTACAGGAATTGTCAAAAATACATTAATTTCGTTAACACTTCAATGTACAGTCAAATTCAGAACTCATGTCTCCGTAAAGTATTATTTCTTTGTATTTTATAAATATAATGGGTCTCTGCTTAAAATATGGCCAATGTTTCATTAAGGGCTCATATTTTTTTAGAGTGCTGACTCAGCCGTCAATGCATGCTGTAATTATGACACAAATCTATTTGACTATCAAACGAAATTTAAGGTAACGAACTTTTGCCCTGAAAATTATATACCATATCGTGCTAAGAAAAGTAAAGATGCACAACATGGATACGTATGTGCTAGAGTTGCAAAATCTACACCTATATGCATTTGTGGTTGTAAAGTATACACACTTCTCACCGCCGTACGGTATAAAAAAAAAACAGTGCTGATACAAATATACCATTATAAAATTAAAAATACTGGATTTTTTTTTGTTTATTTTATTGTACTATATATATTACCAATTTTGTAATATATTTTCACTTCTTTTATCTTTTAGAAAATAATAGAATTCCTACAGTTAGGATACTCCTCTCCTACAGACTTAAATTACATCAAAAATGTAATATCACAATAGAAAATCACAGTTTTCAATAGTTTCAGTTCTAATTAAATAATCATATAACATACGTAGTTGCAACCCTATTACAGTTAGACATAATGGTCTCTGCTTTTATGCAGATAGTTTTTCCACGCCAACACACAACTTATATGATGTACGCTTTTGTGCACACTGCATTCATTCGCAAGTACTTGAGGAAGTAAAAGCCATTTAACACAGAAAAGCAATTTGCAATAGTGATTCTACCGCAACTAATTCTATAATAGTTCATTTGTATATCAGCAAATAAGTGAAATATTTCATGGGATTTTCGACAAAACGGATTAAATAGCTTCTTGTTTTAAATCTAAAATTAGTAAAACAGTTGGAATTTGTTGCAACTTATGTTTCTCACTTCTCACTATATTGGAAAGGGTATTATAAATCACGTCTGTTTTATTATGAGCCGATTTAAATACACAAGATTTGGACTAATACGCTGCAAAAGGCAAAAGTATGGCTTACATTAGTACATATTTATTTAACATGAAATATCTGCTGTAGGTAATAAAAAATACGTTTATGGCATTAATCCAAATTGAGATAAACAAATAAGTAATATGTATTATGATAGATATCTTATCCTAATTACTAATAAGATAGATTAGATTTCCCGATACGATCACTATGAGTTCAATTATCGAACTTACTGCATGGTACTGTAGCATTATTCATGAGAATATAATACTGCCAAAGCTTTGCTCCTAGTTAAAACGTGTGAGTTGATAAAAGGACATCATTATCTACAAATCGATGTAGTTTATTAAAATTTTACCGATGCTTCGGCGTTATGAATGTCAAATAGTGGAGATAGTGGCGCAAGATAACATTATTGCCTCTTGATGTATAATTATATACATTTACGCTTCTGCTGAATTTGAGATTCGATGTTAAAGATAGTAGACAATCTAGATTTGGTAAGTTTAAATATACTTCTCAGTTTCTTTTGCTCATTGGTTAGATATTTTTAGCGATAACTAAATTTATGTGTTCTATGTAATTACAGTAATTTTTGAAATTGTTTTTTCGTTTCTAAGTATCGTCCATTTAAAATATACATTATTTATGTATGCAAGCAATTAGTACGGAAATGTGAAACATTTACAACTTTATTCTTAAACTTCTCATGATTCTGGAAAATGTTAATTTGTTAATTAATAATTTTACTAATTCCACAACCGTCAAATATCTGAACAACTTTTTCGAAAACTTATTTCAGCATTATTTAGAAACAAATTATTATACTGGTTGATTATTTGAACAACCAAGTTATCCGCTCTGGCTTGCTAGTAAAATGATGGTTTTGTTCCAACTCTATTCACTGACTTTTGCCTGAAATCAGACGCATCTGCATTGCAACCAGATCTGAATAAACATACGTTGAGCTAAACGGAGAAGGCAAAGTTCTCGAGACATTTGAAATTTCTTAAGATTTAAAATATCTGCGTGTATCTGTATGAATAGACGTTCATATCGCTCCGGCCATTCGAGATAAAAAAAATGCATAGAAATGTCTCGAGAACTTGACATTCTTGCTTTGACTCTGTACATGTTTATTCAGGTCTGCACGCACCTTAAGACAAATGTAGATATTGCAAAGTATTTACGCAATGTCCATGTGTCTGATGTTCATCTGATAGCGAGGATATATGGAGATAGTAATAAGGAATATATATTTTAAATATGTATACTTCAGATTATATATTTATCCAATTGTAATTAAAATGTAAAAATACTTATTCTAATCCCTTCGCACTTATAATTTATTTAAACCACATGTTCGGTGCATGGTCATCTTCTCAAGTTGCTGTTAATGTGTTAAAAAAACATTGTAAAGGAAATCTCTAAATTTTTCTCTGTTAGTACCTTTACAAAATTATTAGATATGCAGAAACCTGAAAATGACCATGCGCCGAAACGTAGTCTAAATAAATTATAAAGGAATGGATTAGAAAAAGTTATTTTATTGCATGTACGTCAGATGTTTATGTTTTTTTTTGTTTCAATTTTTGTCGGCAATTCATTCACTGATAATTGACAATAGAAGTTTTATTTATGGCTCGTGGATAAGAACATAGATTATCTTTTTTACAGTACAGATATAGGCGCCAAATATTGCTTTACGCTTTAGCTATATATTGTTGTATTATATGTATGATCACGTATGTGAATAATAAACTAAATAAGTTGTTGCTTCAATACTCAGGCAATGATCTAAGTATTGCATTTCTGTCGGTGCACAAACAACTGTAAACGTCTTTAGTTCTATATATTCCTATTTCTAAGAAATATTGACGTACAAAACCTTAAAGTGAGTGGTGTTATGCAACAAGGAACCAGCCATCAACAGATTCATTGAGGATAGGTTTCCTGTTGCATAATATCGTTCAATTTATTTTATAAAATCTTCAGATGTGAACTTTATGCCTTAAGTTTTCTGTCTCTACTGCATGCGTCTTAAATCTCATTACTTAAGCACGATATTACGCCTTCTTACTGCCTAGGATGCCGGCGTCTAATTGCCAACTTTTTTACAACAGTTTTTTCAATAATTAAACGGGTTTTGTTTCCTTTTCTCTATCCACCAGCTGGTTTAGATTATGTATATTTAAGCTTATTACTACAGCATCAGTATTGATATTTCATTAAAATTTGCAATAGACAAATGTCAATGCATTAATTAGGTATCTGAACATTCTGCAGCTAGCTCAGAATACTTGCATATGCGTAGGACTGTAACATGTACAGCCGTGATACATTGGAAGTTTACGAGCGTACATCTGTTATCTTAGGGCAATCAACCCTGAAATTCTGGCTTTATATTTAATTTAATTTATATTTTTTTATTATAATTCCATCAGTTTTGTAAACTATAAAAATGCAATAAAAACAAAAGTTTTAATTACGTAATTTTAGATGTAGTGGTTAGTCATTTTCAAAAAAATTCCTAAATATGTAGGTTGTAGGAAGGGTGAAAAATTTTTAGTCACCTGCTAACATAAATAAAATATAACCCCCCTCTATAATTTACAAATATAAAAATAAATTCCTGAATTTCAAAAATGTAGTAGAGCCACTCAAGTGATTGTACTTTATAATTTCGTTTGCGTCATGTTCAAGTATATTGTTGGTACCCTTTACAGCCAGTCAGCACTTTGGCTTTAACCTCAATATCTGAAAATGTTAACTGGATTGCTTGGATCTAGCTGTGTAACGATTCATAAAGGGCGTATCTCGTGTCTTGATTATCAGGATACTAGAATTAAGCGCTAGTCACTTGGTAGCATTCTAATATTTTCTTCCACGCAATTGTCTTCCGATCCATGTCATTAGAGATGCCACCCAAAACTTCCTTGATAGTGCTAAACTGCACAGAAACGAATTCGGCGCATCAGCTCGTGTCTTACAAATTTTCTAAGTATTTTGTTGTCCTGAATAAATTGGTTTTTCCCTGTATGTACGAATATAAGATGGTCGCCGATAGGTGAGGTCAGAAGAAACCATATTACTTACATTTACGTTAGTCCAAACAGAAACACACTGTAGTTATTTGGTTCGCACAATAACATACTGGTCCACTGCTCGGAAAGCTTGGGAAGGTGGCACAATTTCGAAAATGGCGCAAAATTAAGGGACCACTAGTAAAACATATAACGAAATTTATTGAAACGAATAAATATATAAATTTTAAAAAACCAAAATTATTAAACTAAAATGCTAATGGTCTTCTTATAAATTGAAATTCCGATTTGTAAAAAGATAACAAAAGTACCATTTTTAATAACGGGTATGCTCTCCTCTTGTAGCAATACACGCTGCTAACTTTTTGCATGCTTGAGATTATTTCGGATCCTCTCTTGAGGTATCTGTTCCCATTCTTCAACAAGCATGTTAGAAAGCTCATCAAGTGTTACTGGCGGTCTAGGTGCCCTTTTAATTTTGTTGTCCAAATGATCCGGAGATACTCAATAGGATTGATGTTAGGGCTTTTGGCAGGCCACTCCAAATATAGGATATTTGCATCTCTCAACAGAGCTGTAACAGCGTTAGCTGTAAGAGGTGTGGCATTGTCATGCACCAAAATGAGTCCATTGCCGAAATTTTCGGCAAATGGTTGAAATTGATATACAATAATTTCGTCTCCATATACCCTTGCTCTTAGTGGTCCATTTCGTATCAAAACCAATTTTGTACGACCATTAAATTGTATGCCACCCCAAACCATTACGTCCTCTTTTGAAACTACCATTATTTCTGAACCGTGTTGCGGCCTATTGTACCACAGATTTCTTGGTACTTAGAATTTCAGCAAATTCTCTTTGTAAATATCCCTGACGAAGAAGGATAATCATTTGGGGTACTTCTGGTCTACAATGATGTCTAGGCATAGTATTTAATTAACTTAATTAAATGACTTAAAAAGCTGTCAACAATTAGGTCTCAAAAGTTGTGAAAACTTAAATGGAACACCTGTATAGGTTATGGGCATATTTTGATAGTACAATGACTATAATAAAGGCAGAGTTGGTATTAGGTTCGTTAGTACCGTAACTGAACTGCGTTTCGCGAAGACAAATTAAACCATGTCTTTCAAAATGTAGACGGAAAATCTAAGAGGCATGCTTATCAATGCATATTAAGCTAATATTATTGCAAAACTGCACACTAAAAATTTTTGGTAAAAAATTCCTGCTAACGCGTTTGGTGCACATCTGTCACCTAAAACGTGCATGAATTTTACTGGCGCAAGTAAACTTCCTACTCTCATGTAATTTTCTGTAGGATTTTTCCATTTAGACGGAAAGCTCCTTTGTATAATTCCTCGGCACTGGAAATTTCCATAGAAAATTTCCAGATGTTAGAAACAATAACGAAGTATTTTTCTGATATACTCGGAATATTCACTGGAATTTTAGTTATAACTGAAATTTACACAGGAATTCAGTTAGAATTGAAATTTCCACATGAAAATTTTGTTAAAAGACGAAATTTCCACAGGAGAATTCAATTAAGATTGAAACTTCCACAGGAAAAATTCAGTTGAAATTGAAAATTTTCACAGGAAATTCAGTTAAAGCTGAAATGTCATTAGAAAGCTACTTTTTTTCGGAGTATTTTTCCCGAGCAGGAAAAGTAAATGTAAGAGCTGTTATTTTGCAAATCTACCACTGTTTGTGCTTTCGGAAAAAGATTATTTCTAACTCAAGAGTCAGAAACAGTACACAGAATATAATTTTTAGGATTTCGAGATAGGTTTTGCATTTTTTATTTTGGTATTTATGATGATCAAAAAATTTGATATAAATTAATATTACGAACGTAAAAGTTAAAACGCAAGGATTTAAAAACAGCATTTTAAGAAAACTGTTTATTTATTGAGTATCTATTGACAAAAGCATGAAAAACGCAACTTCTTTGTAGTGGACCACTAACCTGAAAGAAACCAACACGAGTACATGTCGATTTGATATGGAATTTGGATTTGTAATAGTAGAATATTGGCCGAATTTATAAATTTCATTGAATTTATCATTTAAGAATTCATATTGAACTACCGCTAATTAAAACACATTTGAAATGATGCGAATCTCGTTACAAAAAAAACACTCTACCTGGTATTAAACATACATGACAGCGCTGTTCTACATACATTTCCGCGTCCGTTGCTTGATGTGGATAGATTTTTGGACATGAGCCGTGTCAAATATGCATAATTTTACGAACGATTCGCTTACAGTTCCATAGGGTTCTCTCTAGACTACTATATGTATGTCAGCAACATGTACAAGAATATCCAGCAATCTACAAAATGTTCTGTGCAGTTATGAGCGAGACATGACAAATTAGTGCAAATATATAATAAGAACAGTCATACTTCTGTACATATTTAGAAAATATTATCTAGGTACTCACCTCTGAATTTTCTGTCCTTTCCCACTGGCATCGCAATTATGGACACCACATAGCGACTACAAACAACTACTAACGACTATGCAGGATTTAACATGATCATCCCACACCACCAGTGTGCGCATGCGTTCACTTATAATTTTACTCTTACTTGGGAAATTTCCCGTAATTGCCGCAGTAATTTATGAATTTGAATGTATTTTTCAGATATTACTAAGAAATTTTAAACTTTACTTACTAAATTTCCGTAGAATTAAAAAAAGACTCCTATAATTGAGGTAAATTTTTGGAATTATAGAAAAAAATCCCAAATTTCAGTAAATTTTCCCCTACTTTGTTACTTTTACTGCTTACCAGTTAGGAAAAATTTTACTTTTTGCAAGGAAAATTACCAACTTTTTTTAGAGTGTGTATTTATTTTTTAACTAAAGCATTAGACTTGATAATAAGATAAAAGTAATGCAAAAAATTATACAGGGTGAACAAAAACATACTTTCAATTTTCACTATCTTTAAAGGCAAGTAACTTTCTTATTTTAAAGGGAACACCCTGTATTTATTATATTAATGCTTCCTATAGCTATCTATTATAGTTTCTTAGTAATTTATAATTTCCTTTTTCAAATATTAATTCCTATCAATTCTTTTTCAAAAGTGGGCTTAGACAAAAGTATCGCTATTATTTATTATATATAAAAGTCATTTGACAATAAGAGAACTTGTCAGTTGCGCATCATCGTTGTTCGTGGTTATTTAAAAAGCATTTTAATTATTTACAATGAGAAATTATCCTCAAGCAGAAAGGATTGATATGATTTTAATAATTGGAGATTGTGAAGAAAATTGTTTGCTAGCATCAAGGATTTATGCGCAAAAATATCCTAACAGACGCCATTCCGATAAGCGTTCTTTAGAATATGTCATAATATACGGGGGTGTTCCATTTAATTCTTCACAACTTTTGTGTGTAATTTTTCTTTGAGTCACCCTGTATACTTCAAAATAATTTTGACATGTGGTCTTTCTGAACCTGTATAATCCTTAACCAAAAAAAAAATTAAAAATATGTTACCACTTTTTTTTTATATAAACTGACGCGAATGTAGTGGCACATGCACCTGTATATTTCGTAAATATGATGAAAATGTTGTCGTATCATCCGTAATGTGTGTCAGAAAAGCGTCGCCGGCATCGGGTGATACGTTGTTCCCAATAAAAAACAACTATGTATATTTTTCAGCTAGAAAAAGATTAAATGAATTAATCGAAACGTCGTGTCGCTAAAGTGTAGATAGTTGTTTTTACTGTAAATAACGTATTATCCGATGCCCACTACGCCTTTCTGACATTTCGTAAATAAGTTTGTCTTTTGGGTGTTGTCGCGTTGTTACTTTTTAGCTTGACGTTCCGCTGATCATACTTTTAGCTTCTTCAGCAGTTTTTTAAAGATTGATGTTGTTGCCTCTTGTTCCTTGTTATATACCCAATTCCACTCTGATTCGCTGACCCGTATCCGTTCCGTTCTAATGAACCGCATCGTTTCTGGTGTGGCGACCCCGAAGTGGTAGCTTCCAGCTTTTACTGACTTTACATCCATCTTCGCGATTGGAATTGTTGGCATTATTCATTATCTCAATCGATTCGCGTATTATCCTTGGATTATAGGGTCTAGTCCTAGCTTATATCCCGACGTCTTCGTAGGCTATGTGGTGATTTCTTTGTTGATGCAGATGTTCGCTGACTACAAATTTTCCTCCTGAGGCATACGTCTCTCTAAATGTTTTTCTGAATTACAAAATCACTGTTTCTGGACGAAAATTCAAAAATATTATTTACTTCGGAAATAGGTAATTGTATGCTCAGTTAGAAAACAAATTAGCGGCGAGTATTTTTGAAATAACTGCGTGAAGAACTTTATGATCCAGTCATTGAACACTTTATTATTGTACAAATCCCAAAAAACTTGTCTTCAAAATTGGCAATAGAGAGTTCAGGTTTTTTCGCATGCACTGTATCGACAGATAATCGTGTATACTAGAGGTGGGCCGGATTCGTATGATTCATCAGTATCTTCGATTTTCATATATGATTCGTACGATACGAATCTTTACTATTTATACGGATTTGTATCAGTCGATACGAATCATTTCGGTTTATACTAGCATATTATTGACTCCGACTCTGAGTCTGACTCAAACTCCGATTCTGACTCTGACTCCGGCTCCTTGATTATACTAGTATACAAGAGTCGTGCCACAGAGAGTCACTTGATACGAAATCGTATCCAACTCCGACTCTGACTCCTTGACTATACTAGTATACTTATACTAGAGTCACACCGTACCGTTGATACAAATATACAGGTACATTTTAATATCATACTGGTGTATGTATACGTTGGTTAGCCATCGGTCGCACACAATTTATACGATATTGTTTTTAAAGATACGAAATAATAGTAAAGCACCTTTTTATTAATATTTTATGGTAGATTTCTAAACCCATTCTATAAAGAGATTATAAGTAAAAAAGAAGAAAAAGCCGGAATTTTGAGCTTTCGGTCATATTCTGGAAATGATTAAAAGTTTATGATTTTTCTCATCACCACTAGATGAAGTATTGAAATAAAGAAGTTTTCCATATAATGCCATCGAAATTGCCCCACCCTGCACAAGCTTTCTCTAAAGCTTGGCTCAACATTGCCATTCTAACCTTGTTATATGCTTTCACACACAAGCTTATGGAAACCTTGTCCTTCTAACCTTGTCATATGCTTTTACAGACAAGCTTATGAAAACCTTGTTATTCTAATCTTGTCATATGCTTTTACAGACAAGCTTATGAAAACCTTATGCTGGTGTGTCAACTAGAAACCTTGACAGAACCTTTCAATAAGCTTGCACCCTTGACAAGCTTGTTGGGACAACCTTAAATAAAGCTTGTGTAATAACCCTTAAATTGTTATCTGGTCGTATTGGCATTCATAAACCTGAAATCTACAAGGCGTCTTTGTATGATTTTGTGACAACAAGACAATTTTGTGTTTGACCTGTATTAGAATTTTGAAATTTTATTTTTTTTCCTTTCGTTAATAACAATAATCCATTCATTTTGTTTTATTTTACGAAAATTTTAATTTACTGTTTTTTCACAAGATCCTTAGATTAAAGGACAGAGAATGATTAGAATTTTAATCACCCATTATAATCTTCTGGTACGAATCACATTATACGAATCTTTAATTTTAGGATTTATTAGGATTCGAATCGCCCAGCGCTGGTACGACCCCTTTACGGGCATTCCGTACGAATCGTATTATATGAATCTTTAATTTGAGGAGTCATTAGGATTCGAATCACTAAAGAGATTCGAATCGCCCACCGCTAAGTGTATACCATTGGTTAAAGTGTTTCTGATAATGCTTGTGCTGGACGAAATTATCCTACGAAGTGTGATACCTACTCGGTTACCCAAATGATTCTCTCGCGGAAGCAGTGAATTAAATTTTTGTTTTTTTTTTTCTTCCTTTATCTAATTTAGCATTTCTAGAACCATTTATCACTAAATTAATTCCTAGCGAAAATTAAACAACGAATATTTTATATATTAGCAAACTACAGATGTTTCTACTGTACAGATACGTAGTGATAAGGTGACCATCTTTTATTTTATTTGCCTAGTTGTTTGTATATAGAAGAAAAAAAAGAAACAGAGTCAAGTGCATTATTTTTGCTCTCAAAACTTCTATAAATACGTTCAAAATCCGTTGGCTTTAGCCATTAAAAATAGACCACATTCGAGATAAGTGCGGCGCGCACGGCATAAAGTGATACACTTTTGAATCGTGATGCGTAGTTGCGGTGTACGTTTTGTGTTTAAACGTTGTATCAAAACGATTAGATACTGATCATCGTTAACCTGTCTATATATAAAGTATCTAGGTAAAATATGTGCATAGATAATAATAAATATAGTAAAAGTAACTAATAAGGAAATATTCACAGCACGTATAGACCAGCGCGAGAATATGGAAACCGCGTAGAGTAGCGAATACTATCGTACGTATTTCCGGTTACTAACCAACTCGAAGTATTAACATTACCATGAACACTTATAACTGCCTCGTCAGCTGACAATAACAGTCACGTTATTTCAATCCGGCAGACGCATCGCTATCTTGTTGATACGTGTGAAAATTTACGGCCACCCTCGCTTTTGTGCATCGACAGTGGCATAACAAGAACTGTACAAGAATTCTGCGGAAATTGCTCGTAAATTACCGTTCGCAGAATGCTCCTCCTATACATCGCCAGTGCTCTGGTTATCTTCACGGTGTATTTTCTAACGAGACGTTTGTTTAAACAGGAAGAGTTGTCGGAGAAATCCATCCTCGCGGCGAAGAAAGATGAACTCAACGCGGCTTCGAAGCAGTGGAAGACGCGCGTCGAGAAGGCCGACGCCGATAAGTTTTCCGTCGCCGGTCGGATGGAAAAGTCGGAAAAACCCATAATCACCATCAATATTCCCACGCCGGATAAAGAGAAGAGAACGCCCAAGGCAAAGCGATTTAAAGGAAAGGAAGGTGAGTCAGAATGTGGTTGTCAGTAGCGTTTACTCGATTATAAAACTGTAAAATTAAATATTATTTTTATCAAAGGATGATAGCCAAAATATCTTACTAATAATTGACTTGATTTATGAATGAAAGGCCTATGTTTATTTATTTTATTCTTAGTTGCTACATTTCACCGATTTTTTCGAGTTATAACATAAAAAATGAAAATGTGAAAACAAATTATAACTATCAACGTAATTATCAATTCCACAAAGGAAATAATAACTGTGTCGTTAAGTATTAAAAATATGGGGTGCTCCATGTTTCACTTATTTAAATATTGTTATATAGGCTGATTCTCTAAACCCGTCCATTGAAAGCTATTGAATTTGCAATGATATCTCGATTTTGAGGTTAAGCATATAATCTATTTAGAAAAAATAATTTTGCACTTCCGGTAACATCGAAAGTCATGGCCAACTTTGATATTATAAATAGAAACCTATGTCTTTTTGTGCATTTTTAAGTTCTGTTAAGAATTTTAAAGCCACTTTTATAACACCTCTTCTTACCTATCGGTTACCGTTTTAGAGTTATTTTAACTTTTTTAAAAAGAAGCACAAAAATATGATGCATCGGAGGTGTATAATGGCTTACAGTAAAAGGTAGAGTTTTTATGTGGACTGTGCTGGGCATGGATCCTCCGCTATTTAACTAAGAATCAAAAAGTAAACAACATTATACAGGGGTGTCCCACAATCTAGGATTGATTTGGAGTAACTTCTTACTACTAAAAGTTTTTTTTTTTCAAATGGAACGCTCTGCATATCCTTACACCATATGATGTAGAGTTAAATCATCTATCGAAAAATTATAGGTGTTCTTATACCTATCTCTATTGCTTCTTTTACGATCAGTAAATCACAGATATTTACAGAAAGCGTAGTTTTGAATTAGTATTTAATTCATAGTAGGCGGTAAAAAAAGAATTTTAATTTTAAAAGCATATAAAAAAAAAATTAGCACGAACAAAATAAAATTTATTGAATACTAAATAACATCAAAAACAAAATGATGTATGTATGTATTATGCATCAGGTATAATAACATTATGTATAAGTGTTGCATATGACCTCTGTTCGCTTCATACACTTTAGAATGCTGATATAAACTCCTATTGTTGTTCTTCTTGTTTTATATTATTTTATCCGTGATTTTATGTTTTGACAGAATGCGCTGTATTAATGACTCTGATATGCCTATTTACTCAGCAGTAGCACATATGGAACTATGAGGGTGGTTCTGAAAGTTAGCTAATACCATTACCTCATAGTTCTCATCTTCTGTTATGGGTTTTGGGATTTGTTGATTATGCTTTCATTGTCCAGTAAGTAAAAGATTTTCTTGGATTTTGTGGATTTTTTTTTATCAAGTTCTGCATATAATTCTATTACATTTTCCTTGAATAAAAAATAAATTTAAGATAAGATAAATTCAATTATCAAAATGATCTTCCACGTTTACTAATGCAATACACCCGATAACACAGACCAAGATAAGTTGACGGATCACTTGAGTGTAGATTGTAAGATTGATATTGAATAGAAGCTTTAATCAGCTGTTTTAATCAATCATTTCCATCATGTGTACGACATGTTTCGGCATAGACCGTCATCAGGCGTAACTGTCAGGTCTGAATAAAACAAATGAATCAATTATTCAGACATGCCTGACGATTGCCTAGGCCGTAACATGTACACATCATAAAAATGACAGTTAATCAGAGCTTTTATTCGATTTTGCAATCAAAACATCAATTAAGGACACAATGAATAGAATAATATTGTTTAATAATGTTACACCGTCCCCACAGCTCAATTTTTCAAGAAAATACACAATAATTCAAAACTACGTTTTATGAAAATCAATAATTCTTAAAGAAGCGTGCAACACCTACAGTTTTTTGATAGAGAATACAATTCTACATGGTGTACAAATATGCAAAATGTTGCATTTGATAATGGTACTTTTAGTGCTAAAAAGTTACCCCAAATCAACTCTAGATTATTAGGCCCTGTATACTTTTGTTTACTTTTTATTCCTTCCTCAACATAAAAACTCCCTACCTCTTACTGCACAGCTGTTATACGCGTTTAATGCATCATATTTTTTTGTGCTTTTTTTCACAAAAGCCAAAATAAGTCTGTAACAGTAACCGACAAGTAAGTAGATGTTTTATAAAATTGGCTTTGACATGTCTAGTGGCACTTAAAAATGCACTAGAAAAATATAGGTTTCTACTTATATCAAAGTTGGCCATGACTTTCGATGTATACTTTTGTTGTTATTGGCTTTATTTTTGCTTTATTCCCAAACTCTCGATAGAATGTTATGTTCATAGCATTTATTTTGGATTTGCGACTACCAAATGCAGAGCACTGATGGGTGCCCTCGCCATTTTTCAATTCCTTTTAGTAGCACACTCTTTTAAAGTAAACAAAGAAGCGCAGCCTCAATTTCTCATTTTACCGGCTTCATCACCAAAGCCGATGGATTTCATGAATCGATTGTATAGAAATACACTAATTAGGAGCAGTTTGATGGATTTCCGATTTAATGGTTTCATGCGATGTATTGAGATGTGCTTAACAACATTTCAATTGATGCGATCCATCGATGATTACCCGTTCGAAATCAAACCTTACCTGAAGTATTCAATTGATTTGCGGAATATAAGCGACGTACTAGATGCAAATAAATTATCCTTTTATATGTTTTTATACATTTATACTATACTTCGAATAGTAGAACACAATAAAAGCCTAATATGAATTGACTGGAAACCTCTTTTACTTACTTTTTTTTTTCTTCGTTTTGGATGAACAAACAGATAATGAATGAAAACGAAATAAACAAACTTGAGATGGCACAAATGTGAATGTGCCATGTGTTTATTTACATTTTATTATATTTTGCTTATCTCATATATGTATGATTCATAAAAGTTATCACCTTATTATTCATATCACAGCTTCACTTTTTTTTGTGTCAAAATTTGACATATTTAGATACATATAAAGTAAACACACTACTTTTAGGATCCTTTTATCATATTTGCTTGTTTTACATTTAAAGGGTGTAGTAATAAAAAGAGATGGGTAACATTATACGATATTTTATTTTAAATGAATCCTAATAGTAATTAAATTAGTAAATTTATATTACAAAATATACTATTTACATTCTCGATGATTAATAATCATTGATTATAGACTAAGTTTCCGGACTATTTAAGTTCTAAGACTGTTCTGTTATTTCCTATAATTAAAACTAAATAGATAGTATACTTGTTCGGTCTACAGATGGCCAGTACCAATAAGCTAAGTTTATTACAGATATACTTGACAATTTTAAAAAATATCTTGATGAACCGTTGTTTGAGCTTGTTTTGGACGCAATTGAAAATTATGTTATAACACATTTTTCAAAGTATTTTATTAAATAAAATAGAAATCACACAAAGTGGTTTAGGATTCGTCTGCTCCTTCAACAGCTACTAATCGTAAGATGGACGTCAGGCTTAGGCATAATGACAGATATTGGTTTTGTGCCTTATGTCTTGGATTTTAACGTCAATGAACTTTTAAAGGACTGGCAAAATAACAGCTTTTACTAGCAAAGATGTAGAGGACAGTTATGGAAGTCATTGCAAGAAATAAGCCCGAAGTTAACTTTTTTGATATATATTTTTTGTGAATGATTACAATTAAAGTACAGTACATCACAACGTTTTAATTGCATACGATAACCTAAATTTAAATTTGAACCGTTTGTTGAAAAGATATATCAACTTCGTGATGGACTTTTTGTTAGTACAATTTTTTTCCTTAAAAAAAAATGCATGATGTAGTACTACCATGATTGTCTTGTACAGGTTTACCTTAATATTTGGTCTCTATTTCGTTTTCCTGGTAAATGATGAACTTGAACCAAAAATAGGGTTATTTTACTAGCTCTTTACTCTCTAGAAACTATTGGAAACGCAGCCTTAAAGAAACATACCAATAAATTATAAATTTGCGTTTCGTCATTTTATGATTAATGTATGCTAATTAGGAGAATTATTCTTATTCATTATTTTAAAGTTAATCAAGTGCAGGCAAAACTTTATTAAGATATTTTATTCAGAATTATTTCAACTAAATTTGACCAATTACAATATTCGGCAAAATGAACTATTTTTACAAAAGTTATACCGCTGTTTAGTGTCGTATAACAATTATAATCAGTTTCATATCGTTGCCGTTCTGATAGTCAATCAATTACAACGTTATTGTTTTATCTGTAAGCGTACAGCCATAAGACATTGAAAGTTACAACTTGGTATCTTTTATTGGGGTTAGTATAAACGAATAATTGCTGGGGAAGTTGATATCCTGGACGTAGAGGCATTCTATTTTCCTCTCAACTGTTTGTTATACTAACTCTATTAAAAGATATCGCCACCTTTTGCCCTCAGGTCGGCAATTTTCAATGTGTCGCGAGTGTACATTCAAAAAGATCAACATGTATGAAAAAGCAATTAAATTAGTTCCTGAAGCCAAATCTAACATTATTTAGCTAAGGATATTACTTCTTGAGTCATTATGCCTTAATGAAATTAAGAGTGATGTAATTATTGCCAGAAAATATGAAGTATATTACAATTGGTCAACAATAATAATTTAACAATTTAAGACAACACCAACAGGGTATATTTTTCGTTTATGCATGCTTTCACTATATTTGAAAGTTCACTTAAACGAACAAAACAACAGCACTTAATTAAATGTATAAAAGCTAAGGCAATGAAAGTTTTATGACGCTCAACGTTAAACTAAATTACAGAAAAGTGTGTTTATTATGATACCTACACATACATTATTTCACTACTTATGTAACTAATTGTAAGTGATTCTACACCTGTATACGGCATTTAACTGTTATTAATAATATATGCAGGTTTCAAGGATAAATAAATAATTTATCATTCTTACATTACTCATTAAAATCACAAATTCTACATCGTACGTTAGCTGTATTGTTAATATTATTGATAGTGAATGTTACACTAGTTAAAACAATAATTTTCAAAATCCGTAGGTGATAATAAGGAGCCAAATTCGGGATCAGTTTCACCAGAAGAAGTAGGCGTTGGTCTAGGTTTTAAAAGAAGCATCTCAGTGCCTGGCAAAGCTAATGACGATACATCAGGTAAATACTAAATTACAACCCACGCTTTTGTCATCTAGATTCTAGAGTAATTAGATGCATCATTAAGCTGTAACACATTGCTTAACTTTTAATAAACATTTTAGGAGAAATAGGTGTTTGAAGATTGTGAAATATACGTTTAAGAAGTTGATATTGATGTTTATTCCTTTTATGTACTTCCATATTTCATTCGCAACAGTATGCAGATAATATATATTTATTTTTTGTTTTATTTACAGTTTCTGAAAATTCTTTGAGATCCTCTGGACGTAAGGTGAGAATACTGAAACCGAACGATGACACTTTCACGAGTTTCTTCAAGACTTCGGAAGAAACCACAAACGTGGATATTGTCGATTTATCGCTCAACGATCTGGACGTCATTGACAGTCACAAACTGTTAGCCAATAAAAAGTTGGTGAAGGTACAAAGAAGACGTGAAGGTAGCAAGAACCCGTTGAGGGCACTGGCCACTCGTTCCGATATAGTAGATGAATATTTCGAAGTGACAACTGACTTAGCTGAGAGAGAATTAAAAAGACTGAATGTGGAAAAATGTAAGTACAAATAGAAATATTCCATAAGCATATAGGTACAGTTATAACACAGTAAAAGTTACCGAGCTAATAATAGAATCTGGGGTGCGTTTTCGCAAAAGTTAGTGTAATCACAACGGGTGTCTCCCAGAGCCGATAAGGGATTACTCTTATTGATGATTAAAGATTTAAACAAAAAATTAATTAAAATTAGATTAATAAATGGTTTAACATTAGACTAAATGATTTCACAAGTCATCCTCAGATGATTTAAATGTCGAAACATGCAATCTGATTTTAATAAAATATTGGAACTGATAGAACTTTTTTTTTCTTAAATTTTTAATCCAATTTAATACCATTCACTGGATTTAACATACAATCTTATTAGTGATAAATAAAACAGAATTCTGTTAATGAAGGAATTACATATATTTGCAAATTTATAATGATATAATTTATATCATCAAAGTTCTGCAATTTCTGAATTATTAACGATTAGTTTTAATTGTCGGTTTCTTCCATTCATAAACATACATATGCTATTAATTTAATTTGCCTACATCTTCTACTGCTATTGTTACTGTTTTTTGATTTATGGGTTATCTAGTTTTGAATAATATAATATAAATAACAATAGAATATAATTTTGCTGTTATGACCTGCTACAAATTAGCATCGACATTAACCATGCTGTGATTGCAAATAATAAACAATATGGGTAATGCATACATAATAATGAAGCTACAAGAGATAAAACAACAGGTTAAAATATTAAAATTTTTGAACCTACCTAATTCGGAGGATTACGATGTTATATCTTCCATGAGGTATAAAAATTTAACTGTTTTCCTCGTTACAATACTGTGAATACTCTTAATTAAATTAAACTGTGCAATGATTGTTATTGAATACACATATCCTGACAACTAATAGACAAAAGGACCAGCCAGAATCAAGCAATGAAAGCACCTAAACAAGCCTCAACAGTATAAATTTCTCATGCCCGAGCAATAACCCTAATGATCCATTTCTGAGCAATAAGGAAACTAACTGGTTGAACACATTACACGTTTTAAATTTTTAAATACATAAAAAAACAATTGGACGTAATTTAGTAACCAAATCATTTCATTGACATTTCCAGTTTAAATGTTTATCGATAGTCAAACCCGAAAACTGAAATTGTCAACATTACTCAATATTTCATGACCAACAGTCACTTCTACGTTACTTGATGCTATGTAGTATAACCCTTCTGCCTGTTGTGAATACGAATCACCTGGGTTTTACTTGCATTCAAATGCATCAAATTTGTATTACACTAATCACTCATCGAATACAGTGTTGATTGCTTATTTGTTAATAGTTCAATCGAAGTAAAATCTAAGAATTTGATTGATACTTAAATACTTTTTGTTTGAATGTCCATAATTAGGTAAAGTATGAATTGGAAAATAGTAAATTTTAGTGGAATCTAGTCGCTGATTCAAACAATACATAAATAAATACGATTAAGAAGTATGTACTGTTATTGCTATTTCCCAATTTAAATAATTTTGTTAGTATTAGCGGAGTCAACTGAAACAATTGCACAAATAAGTCTATTAAAAAGTATCATGCAGTGTAAAGTTACTTCTTATGGATTTATATTGTAAAATGTTCGGGCTTCAAATAATTCACAAAGGCGATCTATTAAATGAAAAGTATTTATTGTTAATTGATTCTTTTTTGGATATATGGCTAGCTTAGTTTTATTCCCAGCCACAGAACAATAATATACAACTTAAGCACTTAATTTAAATACTACTTATTTATATTCACATCCATCATTTATTTCCACTGTTTATTTTCTCTATTTATTCTCGTATTAGCCATCTCTGCAGAACTCTCCAATAGAACTGCTACCCTGTTCTTGTTCGCGGGCGTGTTTATATTTGGGACCTCTGGTTTTGGAGCGGTTTAAATCTGTCCTGAACGTTCTAGTACATTCGCTCTAGAAACTTTAATTGCGTATCGATGTAGCAACAACAGCGCCCTCTATAAGTTGTTTTATTTAAGATGTCCACTGGATACTGGTGGCGCAATCTGTGGGCGCAGTTGGGAATTTTAATGTTAAAAATAGGCGGACATAATATAATTATTTATAAATCAGTACACAAGCAAGGTTTTACCATATTTAAATTAAGTTTTTTTTTTTATCATACAAAGCGCTTTTGTTAATATTATTTTGTATAAAAGGCATGCCGCTAACTAACTTCAGTAGCTCTAAACTTTGTTCTATCAAATCAAATACAAAGCTGTGTAAACGAAAATTCATTAAAAAAATATTTAAGAATAAGTGTATTGATTTTTTTATCAAAGTTGGTGAACTGCAAAGGATTTCCACATGCATGGTATGGATGTTTGTTTTTTTACCCTACACATATTGGAGAAACCAAAGTAGGATTTATATCAGTGATTAAGGGTAAAAAAAATAAAAACATAAAAGGTAGTTTGTTAAATGAGATACCTAACTTTATTATTCTTACACGATATGCGTAATAAATACAGGAATATGTCAAATTGCTTTGCATAAATACTTATGATTATAATTTCGGTCTATCACATATGTATATGTATTCTGCTGAAGTTTTTATTTGTTATTATGCCAAGCATTTGGACTTTTCAGCGATTGTTTGTCTGCACTAACGATAGTGAAAGCATTCGTCGAACTATAGATAACTTTTACTGTTTAGCTGCTGTACCATAAATATTCCGTGTATGCAAATATTAGCTCCTAGATAATTTTAATATAATTTAGTAAATAAAAAAGATTAGCATCTCATGCCATGTAGGAACGTTTTCATATTCGAAACAGTAAGCAAAGGCATAAAGTAACTATTAGATTAATTCTTTTCTATATTTTTAGTGTCAAAAAGTTCGAGTTTCGCTTTGGAGGCACTAGCCGGTTTAGCCAGTAAAGAAGATTTCAGTTCCGTATTACTGAAGAAATGTTCTCAAACTCCAAACTCTTCGTACTTACCTTACAAGGATCTCATGCTGATACACGTTAAAGGAAGACGACACGTACAAACCAGGCTCGTAAATCCAGTGGTATCAAGTATTAATCAGGGTGATAATTATATTCTAATCACGCCCAATGCCCTCTATAACTACGTTGGGCCTTATTCAAACATCATTGAACAATCTAGAGCTTGTGATATTGTAAACCATATACAACAAACTGGAGACATGGGGTGTAAAATTGAGAAGACAATTACCATCAACCCTAAGAAAGGCAGTTCCTCATCAGATTTGCAGAAGTTTTGGAAATTATTAGGAGCATCCGGAGATGTAGACGTTGCCAACGCGGGTCATCCAGACGAAGACGAGATCTATGAGTCAAATATTTTGAGCACGAACATGATCTACGCAATCGATAATGATGAGTTGGCGCCTCTCGACGATTACTGGGGTAAAATACCGAAAATCGAGATTTTGCAGCCGAATAGAGTTCTAGTATTCGATTTCGGCACGGAAATGTACGTTTGGAGTGGTATTACTGCTTCCCCGGACAACAAAAAAAGAGCGCTAAAACTGGCGAAGGAATTGTGGTCCGAAGGTTACAACTACTCAGATTGTGGCATTAGTCGCTTAATATAGCTGAAATGATTGGTGATCGACCGAAAAAGGAAACGTCGATGAAATCAGACGAAAGGCCGGAATGGGCTTTGTTTGCGAAGATAACTCAGCATAGGAAACCGTACTCTTCGCGCGAGAAATTCTTGGATTGGCCGGACTATAGTAGAGTTATAAAAGTGAAGCAGAATGCGGAAAAAGAGAAAGACGTCCCTTCGGACATCAATCCTTGCGACGCTAACCAAATGAGGAGGACGGTGCATGCGGAACCAGATTTTCAGATCGAAGGAACGCATTTGGGCAGGGGACACTGTTATTTCGACGAAGAAGCCAGGAGACAATACGAGATATCCACGCTTGAAATCAAGAGCTGGAAAATCTTGGAAAACACGTACGAAGTACTTACGAACGACCTAATAGGACACTTTTATGATTCGGAAACTTATGTGATAAGATGGCAATTTCGTGTTACTTGCACGGGACGTGAGCTTAGTGGCAAACCTTCTAAGTTTAATCAAACCGGCCGTGATCGCTGTTTATATTTCTGCTGGCTTGGAAATCATGCGACCATCAACGAAAAAGGTGCGGCGGCTTTGCTAACCGTAGAATTGGATAGCGAAAACGCTAGACAAATTAGAGTGCCGCAAGGACATGAGCAACCTGTCTTCTTCAGATTGTTTAATGGTAAAAATGGTAAGCACATGGGAAAGAGTGACGTCACTACACGGCAACATAGATTGTATATATCAAGAGGGGAAATCGAAGAGGAAGCATCTCTCTTAGAAGTACCATGCAGTATGCGTAGCTTACGAAGTAGATCGTCTTTTATATTTATTGATACTGAAAACGGCACCGTATCTGTTTGGCATGGCTGCAAATCGCTGAATCAAACGCGTAATATAACAAAGAACTTAGCCGAATTACTTATCAAGGAGAAATCTAGTCATTTTGGTTTGGAAAATTCAGATTGTGATACGATAAAAGAAATTGAAGAAGGCGAAGAGAGTGATGACTTTTTAGAAGTGTTGGGAGATAAAAGACTTTATATGAGTTTACTGCTAAGTTCTATAGAATATAAAAAGTACGCCTAGATTGTTCCACTTCAGTAGTATTCTGGGTAGTTTCACTGCAACAGAGATTTTATGTCCTTATAGAAGCTCGTGCACTACACCTTATCCATTCTTACAGTCAGATCTCTATACAGCTAGTCAACCAGGTAAATTATTATAAAAAAAATGCAATATTTAATTTATTAAAAAAATACATTGCTTGCAGCGTTATTTTTATTCGACAATGGACACGAATTGTGGTTGTGGCAAGGTTGGTGGCCTGAAAAGGAAGATGTTTCAGATTTATCTGAACAAACAGGCTCGGGAAGAGTTCGGTGGCAAGCCGAAAGAAAAGCAGCCATGGAAACAGCCATTAATTACTGGAAAGAAGATCACAAAACGCCCCACAGTCATATACTCAGTCTGGGCTGGACTAGAGCCATTATCTTTCACAAATCTTTTTCCTACGTGGCAAGATAGAGACGACATTGCAGAGTTAAGTATTAAGGTACGTACTTGCAATCTTATTTGTTTTATAAGTTAGGTTAATACTAATAACTTCTTTAGGATGGCAAGAAATCTGGGGAAATGGTTTCAGTTGAGACTGAATTGAGTCAATTGACCAGGACAACATACCCTCTAGCACAATTACTCCAACGACCTCTTCCGGAAGGCGTAGATCCTAGGCAGTTAGAGATTTATCTATCGCCAGAAGATTTCGTCGAATTATTATCAATGCCTCCTGCCGACTTTCAGAAGCTTCCCGCTTGGAAACAAACCGCCATCAAGAAAGAGAAAGGACTCTTTTGACCTCTGTTTCTGTTATTTCTGCGTAAACTGGAGAATATCATTTATGGCTGTTACGAAAATCTTAAATCGTTAAACTGTTAGATTTTCAGGTATTAACGGTTTGAAGGAGGTGCGATTTTCATAAATCTAAAATTTTTATATTTAATTCACTTCTATGCGCGTCTAAAGATATGCATAAAGCCGAATTAAGAAATATAACCCCCGTGTTTTGACTTTTTTTATATGCATTTCCAGAAAAACATGAAATTTCATATAATATTTTTTATAGTGTTATACCATATATTTCAATTGTTAACTAGTATTCAAGGACTGTTTTTTCTTTTCTTTTCTTAAAATGATGTAAGATCAATACGACTTTCTGATTCTATAACATACATTATATGTATATCCTATCTATATGATTCACTGATGTACTTATTTTAATAAAAATATACATTCATGTAAAAATATACAGCCTTTCTCCCAATTAGTAGTATTTTAAATATTCGAATATCATCATTCTCTAACAATAATATGAATAATCGTTATATACCATCTTATGTCATAGGTCCTGAAGCCACCATCGTATTCATTTTTTTATCACATACAGGTGAATTGTTATAAGCTGATTTAGTACCTGTAGCAATCAAAAGTGAATATCAAAAAATGAATCAAACATAATTCTATAAGAAAGAAGACTTTGTCCCATTATTCATTCAATGAAATATTCTCTCCAAAAGCATTTTCTTTACTCATATAAATTGAGACACACTAAGTAAAAATACATTTAACATACTGTGATTATGGATCATATTGTGTAAAACGCGGATTTTTTTTATTGTGGTGCCTTTAAGGAATTGATGAAAAAAATTAAAGCAAACGTAAAGAAATACAAAAAAAAAATCCCTTTCTAGTCGTCTACATTTCAATTGATGGCACTGTAAACCATAACACTGTCCGCGGATTTGTAAAGAAATTTCCTACTTACCACATGATAACTACGCCTTACTAACGTCTCCAGTTATTTGTAAGTGATTTATGTCGATCGATTTGACAATATTTTGTATAATTTTATCTCTTACACCCCTATAGTGTCACAATTATACATACAATATATACAAACATATTAATTACTGTTAGCTTTTATACTAAATTAGTATTAACGGTCGTTGTTTTGTTGTGTATTTTGTGAATGTACATAACTTATAAGTAATTTAATAAAGATTTTCTATCAATGTAAATGTGTTTCAAATCAATTAATACAATCACTGGCCCAAAAGTAACATTATGGGAATTTTTTTATTGTTAAAATATGGATAATGGATCTTGATGACGTCAAGATGTATGAAATTGGTTGTTTTGTTAAACCACAGTCGTACTAGCATTAGAAGTTTTATCAGCCAAGAAATATGGCATGTTGAGTGGCGCAGCACAAAATCAAAAAAAAAAAACACTGATAATGTTAGCCGTTAATTACATAAAAAACGTCGACACTAGAACTGAAATTATTATTACTATTAATAAATTGCAGTATTTGTGCCCTTTTGTAACAATTTTTATTAGCCCAAATGTAACTATCTATTTTATGCCGAAACCACCATGTCTTATTGCAACTATTTAAGTTGATTTAGTTTTGCTTTTCGGGCGAACATATTGGCTATCCGCGGATAGCCAAATCCGAATGTCAAGCTTAATAATTAAAAAAGTACCCTAATAGCCAAATTTAAATTCGCCGCCACAATTTTTAGTGAATTCAACGTAAAGGCATTAAAATAACTATTAATGTAGTACAAAATGGTGAGTAATGTTATGTTTCAACGTTAAAGTTACTGGGAATAATTGCGGAAAATTTAAATTTGGCTATTAAGGTAGGCTGCTGCAGTACCATACCACAAGTAAATGTTTCTCGTCCTAAAACGCCTAAAGCAAACTTGATCAAATTGGCTGATGGATACTGTGCCCCTAAAGAAAATTTGCTCTAACAGCGCCATCACATTGTGTGACGTTATTAGTTTAATTGTCTGTAGTGCCTGCATGTTTGTTCGTTGGTGCTACACTTTCTACACTGACTTGCCATTAAAATAGAATAGAAGATTCACTCTTTACATATCTGTGAAGTTCAAATATCCACCAGTGTAATTGGTGTCATAGAAAAGATTGGTGTAACACTACTGAACAAACATTGTGGGTTTAACGATGCCAAAGTTTATTTTAAGATATGTCAAACTTTTCGCTTCTGTTTCTTGTTTTCGGAAATGTTTCATGATGTTGCGAAATTATTCTCATTGTTTCCGTAACAAGCTGTTGTTCTAAAAGATATTGCAGAAAGTTTTCTTATTTATAGCAACACAGGAGGAAAACAATCCAACAAAAAAGCTCTTTTACTGTTGTTTGTACCCAGTAGAATCGAGAAATTTAGAAAGTATGAAATAATGGTGATATTCAAACAGGTTATTTAAAAAGATTCTCAGAATTCAATTTTGAAGTCAAAAATTTGAAAATCACAATCATTTCAAATTTCCATTTTTTTTTAATAAATTATATATGTATTACCATTTCAGTAGCTTTTGTAGCTTAACCAAAACATTTAACTGACTATTTAATTGATTGATGTTTAAACATTTTTTCATTTCTTGCATAAGGCAGATATTACACTATAGAAGTTGTTTGATAAAAGATTTTTGACAGATAAATTCTTATAGTGTAATGAGTTGACTAAAAAATGTTTTTTTGTGAAAGTCCCAGAAAATCGAAAGATTTCATATTATGATCTCGCACTTATTTCTTCTAGTCTTTATCTAACAAACTTTAATTTATAGTTTCAAAGTGAAAATTATAAACTTTCTTCAATTTGCAACATATTCTGGTGGCGCTATTTTTAAAAATATTTAGTTCCTGATTCTATATAATAACAATGATCCAATTTATTTAAGAATCTATATTATTATCCTTAGTATAATAATAAAAGGTTAAGAGCATTCCAATATACACCGAAGACGTTCGTAAATTAATTAGCCGATATTTACTCCGAAAGCAGCTGATTGTCAATTGATTAACAGTAATGTGAGAATTATAACAGATAGCTTATCTGTATTTATTATTACTTTTTCTATAGCCTCTCGTATAAATATTGTGGTTTTATGTGACTTAGGAAAAGCGAATACGAGGGCTATAGAAAAAGTAACGTAAGTACTCCAATTATTAATCTTGGATAAGTTGGTAAAAATTTCGAAAATCGTAAAACTGTTTGCATTGCCATAAAAGTAATAGAAATATCTTCCAAATGAGCTTCTAAATGAAATTACTTCCTATTTAAAATTTTAAAGATAGCTACGCCCTCTATTTTAGATCAGAAGCCATGTGCGTATCTCTATAGGCAAAAAATCACAAGTTATCAGGGGGGGAGGGGGGACCATTTACGACCTCACTGTATAATCAATGTCCTTGGCGAATGCTGGGAGATAGCGAAAGTCGTTCCATGCGCGCATTTAATAATAACTGATAGCTGACCGATTTACAGTAGACTCGCGATTATGTGAACTAATATTTCACATATTTCATCATTTCACAAAAGTAGTATTCATATGGTCGCGAAGCTACTGTATTATATTTTTGTTATTAAGAATCATAGGGACATTATTTAGTTAGAGTAGGAACATTTCAATTGTTATGGAACCCATATAGTACTTAGAATAGGTAGCCTCGTGTAGTACCCTTTTAGGCGGAGCATGGGGTTGGGATGATTTGTAATAATTTAGTTTTCATAAATAAAGTAATATGAGGATAGCGATGCAATTATAACACTTATAAAATATTTTACTTAGTGTAAAATATCAATTATTTTTTATAAAAGAAATAGTAGTTAAGATATAAGTAAAATATCTTGGTGAAATAACCTTCATAGTGTGATATCCTCTTAACTGACCAAATTTTCAATATGACGCTTAAATTGTTACAAGGGACTGTTTCTTAGAGGAGTTAACCGCTTTTATTAATATTTTTATTTTTTTACTGCATTTCTTTTATTGACAATTTTATGTGCTCTTGCTACACTAAACCGTAGACCAAATAATTTTAATATTATTCTTAAAAAAAAAACAATCATTGTTCACGCATTAAACTACCTGTATCTAGTGAACGATAGGGAAGAAACCCACATTATGCTGTATCATCGTAATCGAAAAAAAGTTCTTGCAGCAAAAACCGCATCGCATTACAAAAAAAAAAACAAACACTTACTTAATGATGAAGTTATGAATATTGTATCTTTTAGGCAACTCAACAATAAAGAAAAACTACCGTAAAGTAAAAGAGCTTGTATTTTATGAAATTAATTGATTTATTACCAAAATTACAGAGTACATTTTACAAACTTTCACTTTGACCATACACTATCAAGTTTTGGCATATGATTCTCAATACTGCGCCAAAAATGAGGCAAAAGTGGGAGATCAATAAATACGCAAATAGTATAGTAGTAGTTCTTAAAAACAATTAAAATATTGTTGCATCATTTCTGAGATCGCTTGTGTCGATACTACAATTAGTTGATATGTCGTATCTATGAAAATATTATGTTAACCTAATGAAAATTGCAAAGTTAGATTGAAATATTGACAAATATATTTCACGAAAAAATCTTCTACAAGAGTAGCATGTAAATTGTCATTTACCGATTTGAATGGAGACAAATTTACATTTGAAATTTGGAAAGTTGCACTTAGGGCACCCGGTGGGCACTACACAGGAGCAAAGCTTCATTTAAATTGGTAAGTGACAGTATGGGTACTTGCCTTGCTGGTATTGTAGAAGGATTTTCAATACCTTACAATCATTAATGTGCACGGTAGCTATAAATAGTTACTTTAATACTAGTGTTTTTTAAAAATTATTTTAATTAAAGTATTTTGATTCAGTACATTTTATTAAAATTATCTAAGGGTACATGTAAGAATAGACATTAAATTTTCTATAACATCACGAATTATTTTAACTTTGTACTCAATAATACTGTTTCCATTTACATGTCTTATAGTTGTATTATATAATATCTACAAAGAGGATACAAGAAATACATGGAGTGCTTTAAGAATATGTAAACCTGGACCACTTTAAGATAGAAATGAATATTTAAGGCAGTTAATTTTTTGTAATGGCATAACAAATTAAAAATCAGGCCAAACATTTATTTATACTTTGAAAATTCTTAGAAAATATACAAATTGTACAAATGTTGGTCCTTTATAAAAAAGAATATGTATAAATATATATCAAAATTTTATATCGATTTTCAAATCTCTTGCATAGATCTTACAACTACTATTTATTTAGAACACCATTAAATCTCTAACAAATAACCAATTTCATATAACTCTCTTCTAATGCATGCATCAAATACAAACTTTCTATATTATATTGTCTATTACAAATTAAACTTTAAGGGGGGGATTTTATCTAATTCTGCTATTTTGATATGAATAAAATAATAAAACATTTGATTTTATAATTTACTAAAACTACTCGTCATGATATAGTATTAAATTCTGTGGCCTTGCACCATTATTTAATAACTCTTCGAGTTTAACAACTTTTCTACGGAGGCGACGATTCGATTGTTGCAAAGTCTTTATTGTCTTTTTATGTTTTTCTATCGTTTTTAAAGCTACTTCGAAATTTTTTTTTTATTTGCTTTGGTGAAGAGTGTTCGATAATTTTAGAGATACCCTGATTATGTAATTTATACTTTGAAATTGACTGAAAATGATTAATACTTCGAGTCGATCGGTTTTCTTCAGTACTAGAGAATGTTGACGGACATAAATATTCTTCATTTGAAGTAAGTAAATCTATTGCAGGAATATTACCTACTTCAACAGCCGTTGGCATTGAAAATGATGATGAGGTTTCATCCATGATTGGGACAGAAGAAACTATTGTTTGTGAAATATTTTGAATCTCAGCTACTGTAGGCATATTCAGAAATGTAGAACATTCATCAATCATTGGGAGAGTAGGATCAGCTGTGTGATTTCTTTCTCTTTCGTAATATATCGCATTTGAAACAGATTTAATTTCTTGATCAGCTAATGGTGTTTCATCATTTGTTACTTTTTCTTCACTGAAAATACATATCAAAAGAAATTCATTGAAAAAGATCAAAACCATTGATATCGTAAAATAATTTTATTAGAATTTTTGACATGAAAATACCTTCGTCTCATATATGGAAGCTTATTTGGTAGTGAACCTGGCATCAAGCGGGGAACACTAGTAGCTGATTTTGAAAAACATGTTGGATGAAAATGAGCTGCACATACTTTAGACTTAGGTTTCTGTTTCAATGCTTCCTCTGTAAGATTTAACACCTCTAGCCATTTTTGGCGATCAATAGATCGCTTTGGAAACCTATAATTGCAGTATGTTGGTGGATGTAAATACGTTTTGTAAAAATCTATATTTACGCATGAAGAGATAAATTGGATACATCTTCACATACAATACAGTAGAATGTCCTGGGAATCAGCCGAGGTGGTAGTGGTAATTCCATTATTACACCTTATCCTAGCAAAATATCCATACCTTCTACTGCTCAGCTAAATCAAAATATGTGCATGTTTATAACATTTGTAGTGATTTTGGTATTCTGTTTCCCTTATCCATTTTTTTTGTAGTTAGTATATAGGTAGATATGTAACCGCGCCATAATTTTTGAAATAATAAATATTTAAGTTATCTGTAGTTTTGCATAAATTAACCAAAAACATCAAAACAATTCAACAATACAAAAACATCACCCACACTGTCAAATGTCTATCAAAGTCGGTTTGTTAGAAATCTGTGTCGGTTTAAAAAAGATATTAGGTTTCTTCGATTTGCATAAAGGATTTCATATTCTGCAACTCAATCCATTCAGTCGATAAGCGTTTAGAAAATCGTTGTTATTATAGTGAATATTCTTTTTCCAATTTCAATTAAAACATTCTACCCTTGTTTATTCTATAAGATGGATTCTACTCTATCTCTCCTTTTTCAAATCTAGAGACCTAGTGAGTTTTAATTTGTACAAGAATATGTACAAATTAAAATCAATAGGCGAATCTGTACAACTTTGAAAGTTCGCCTTGCTGTAGCTAGTAACATTGTTTATTATAAACAATGCTAATAACACAGAATGACGCAGATAAAGAATTTTATCTAAGTTACCACAGTAGGATCCCGAGAATAAATACAGATATTGGCTAATAGATGGCGCAGCGTTGTCGTATCATCTTTTGTTTTATTTATATTTATTATTTTACATTGAAAAAATCATAAAACAACATAGAAATTTAATAGTTGCACAAATGCAAAGCAAAGGACATTTTGTTAGTAGGATCCACAAGCGATGACGACTATTTTAGTCAGGGCTAAATATAGTATAACACAACGAACAAAGTCTACACTTTATTATTATTATTAATCCCATACTACTATTGAATTAATAATAGGTTCTAACAGACTGAAAGATATTGTAAAGGAAGAATGTATAAATGAGAGAATTATCGAAATTGCTAAGAGAATTATAAAATGACTAAGTAGGAGAAGAGATAAGAAGGAAATGTCTGGTGAAAACAATGCAAATACAAAATTTAAATTTAGAGAATTAAATAAGTAAATGCACTAGAATTGAATCGACTGAAATCGATGTCATCGCTATTTGTTAAAAAAAAAAAACATACAACTGGAAACACGTATGTTAAAGTAACTATATAGACAAGCACAATTAGTAGTAAGTTACCTACCACTTATTATTTGCTAAATATGAATACGAAAGGATAAAAAGCGGAAAAAATGCTTAAGCACAAGAGGACTATGAAATATATAAAATAAAACGAAAAAACGTAGAAAATGTGGGCAAATCAACCAAACGGGATGAAATACAATAAGATGTAACAAGATACCCAACAAATGCACCTGACCAAAGCAGGCTGAATATATTCTTGCCAGTAGTGTCAGTAATGGCCCAGCACTAGCATGCGAGATGTGGGTACCTATAGGAGACTCAGGCCGACTCTTTGCCAACATATGCCGGGCCATCATCGACCGTTGTAGGTCCTTTACAATGCCTTTATTAATTTAGTGCAGTTTACTGGTTGGAACAGAACTAAACCGGGAAAGAGCCAACGCTGGTGTTCATTAAAAGGCCTTTATTAAGCCAGTACATATTATGTGCTGGAAGGATAACAAACCTATAATTTTCCACTGCTGTTTTTTTGAAGCCAGGGGTACTAGCGGTGATCTATATATACAATGTTTGTAGGATAGAATATTGCTATTTATTATATTTTGGAAAAAAAAATGTTCTCATGCAGAGAGGATAAATAATTTTATATTATGGTTAATATCACAAAATTTCTTACGTTTTTTATCTAGCTTATTAGCCATTTTGGTTTACATTATTTTTTAAAAAGACACTGAAAGGACGCTAATGGCAAGCTTTTTTTTTGTATAGGAAAAACATTACATAAGAAAATATCCAAAGATTCATAATTTAATGTTATGTAGCTCACAAAAAGAATTTAAATGAAAACACAATAATAAATGATTACATCAAGGGTATGATTAAAAGCAGAGTATCAGTATTAGCTGACAGTCATGTTTTCATGTAAAAATATTTACTTTTTTCATTTTTCTGTACCAAATACGAAATTGGAATTTATTACTTACCTTAATTTCCCCTAGAATAAAATTTCTTCCTTTTTTATACAGTCTTTTCTAAATAAATCACTCTGCAACTGAATTGCCACTGATTTGTATTTAAAAGGTCATGAAACTTTAAAAGGTTAGAGTCACTTTAAGGTACTCTCCTCGAATTGGAGAAAATGTAGGTCTAGATTGCGGAAACGTGAACCTCCGTTGAATTTTTAATGTTATTTCCAGAGATGTTTTACTTTGACAGCGAAATTGATTCAGATAACACATTTTATTATTTAGTTTTTAATGCTGTTTCTAATTTTGAGTTGCTATTTGGGACAATATACTGATTACGCTATTACTACTATACTATTCGCATTTCTAGGTTTCCTTTGCGATCTCTTTTTCTTCTCGGGCGGTTTAAACGTGTTTATAAGAGTCAATACATGACCCAGAGTTTTCCTAGGGATCTCAATTTGCATATAGTCCATTAGATATTGAAATTGTATTGTCATGTTTTGGAGAGGAGAAAAAAAAAACACATTATAAGTGAAGGGAAATTCTGTTTTGCATTCATACAATGGACGGCAATTTCGAGAGAGCCGGAAACGAGCCGAGATTCGGAGACAACTACCAACTCGTTTACGAATTGTGAAGTTCATAAACGTATGCTAATAACGCTGATCAAATTTATGTCTCCTTATAAAAGTTTACAAGGAAAAGTTCGCCTTCACTTCGTGCGCGGAGACCGAGACTTTTACGCTTTTGTACTCTTGTATATTCTCTTTCTTTTGCATATATTTACTGTTCATTTTGCTTCGCTTGCTATTTTAGAAGAGATGAAAAGAAATATCAAATTATATAATGTTTATCTTCCTTTTTTCGCTTTTTTGTCATCATCGAGCGTCTCGGAACCGGGACTTTTCAAAGCTTAATGAGGTGATTGATTTGCAATAGCTTCGCAAGATGGTAGATTTCAACGATATACAGTGCCAAGCAACATCAAACACTTATATGTATATTTTTCTAATGTGCGTTTTACATGGGAAGCGACATATTTGCCTTGATTACGGATTCTTTTATATTGCTTACATATTGGTGATCCGTACTACATGAACATATCCATGCGTTAGCTAGAAAAAATCTCCAATGTGAATTTTGATTTACAGTATAATACGTTTATATAAATATCAAAATTCAAATATTTTTTTTGTAGGGGTCGTTTTATCTGAAGTCTCTGGAAACGCAATGCAGCTTGTTGGCTTTTTGCATTTGGCTTCTCATTTCTTAATTTTCTCAATGAAATTATATCAATCATTCCAGTTTGCTAGTACTGGTTGATCGAAGTAATCCTCTGGGCTCATTTTTGGCTTGCCAAAAATCCTGTCTTTTTGCGCCCAGAGCCTCGCCTTCACATAGAATTTGATAAGCGTTCACTGTCATCGCATTACACAATCTACAGTTGGTATCTCCACAGTATAAGCAGTAAGGACAATGAATGAGTCATCGGAGTCTCAATTTCTAACCCTAATTTTACTTCAAACAATAGCCCTCCCAATATAGCAGTTTGTTATTGTTTACATTGGTACACCTATATAAATTAGTTTACTCATCCGCTTAATCTACATGATTTACTTATTTTATTTATTTATTTTACGTATTGCTGTGGACGAACACCTTGTGTTCGCGAGAGTTTTTTTGGGTTGCACAGATGTGCATGTTTACTCCGATTTGCCTTTATCAATGTTTTCTGAGAGTTTCCACAAAGTAAATTGTTTATTTTTAAATAAGATTTAGTTAATGAATTGAGTCAACTCAATTCATTAACTAAATCTTATTGTTTAATTTGTTTATTTAAATGTTCAGTTGTTTTAAATTAATTTCACTCTGTAAAATGTTTTGCATTTGCTCATGTTTTTCAATGTCCTTTCTTGTTTATTCTTCTTCGATGATCTGTGCGAGGCGTAGCGCACGCAGCTGTAGAATTTTATATGTATGCGACTGTTAGCATTGTAAGAATTAGTTCCCGGCTAGACGCAAGCGTGAGTAGATATAATTCTTATTTGTTAGCTGTCATTTTGTTAGTACATTTTGATTTTTAAAATTTGTTTGGCGTTTATTTGATTTTATTTCGTCCATCACGGAACTCGTTTGATAATAATTGCTATTGTACTGTTGTGTACACAATTTAGTTATAAGATCATTTATTATTTTGTGCAGGAAGATAGATTATAATTTTAAGAGTTTAATTTTTCCGTTTCCAAGTTGCTGATTAGTTTTTGATTTATTAATCACCTCGGGATGGGTGAATAGAAGCTTTGTGCTTGTATTTAAATTTTCTATTATTAATTTACTTGATTTGTCCACGTTTAATTTAGTTTGTTTTAATTTTGAAACCACGTGGATTGATTTGATATAAAAAGAATTATCTTCCTGAGCAAATTTGTTTTTTGCTTTGTTAAAGGATTTTTGTAATTTAGAGTCTAATGCAAATGTCAAGTTTTTGATTTCGGCCAGAGCCCTAAGTTCATGGTTTTTTTTTCTGTAATTTGTATTTAATGTTTTTTTTTTCTTTTTTTTATATAATAAAAATTTCTGTTTGTTATTAACGTCATTCTAAATTTTGTTCTTTTTTTTTGTTAACCTTTTCAATTTTTGGGGTAATTAAAGAAAGGCAGATTTCTTTCACCCACAATTTACTTTTTGTGATTAGTTTTAATTTGCGAGGGTAACCCTGAGTTTAATTGTTCTTTTGCGCCCTTTTAAAATTTTATCCGTTGAGCTAGCTAATTTTATTTTTCATTTTTATCAATTCATTTTGCATTTTCTTTGGTACATTCAGTACACAGCAGTATTTTTAAAATTACTCCTGCAGTTTTAAAAGCAATTAATGAACGTCGATTGTATAAAAGATAAGGTTAGTGGCTGTAACATTTGCCTACTTTGTTGTACATTATATTCTTAGGTTTAAGTGATATAACCCTGAAAGAAGACGCCAATGGGCATCATGCTATTATGCCATTCGTTCTTGCAAGGTAAATTCTTATGTTAACGATAGTCGCTGTTTTTTTGGATTTCCGGATGAATCTATTATATACAACAATTTGATTCTACAAACTTTTTAAGATCATAAGTGGTTGGGATCTATAATAAGCGCGAAAATAGCGCAACTATCTCAACGGTTACGATCATACGCGCCTGCAATACATTCGATCATCACCCCACCTAACTAAATTTAAATTGCTCGCAATTATTCTTAGTAACTTCAACGTTGAAACATAAAATTACCATTGTGTAGTACATTAATAGTTATTTTAAAGCATTTACGTTGAAGTCACTAAAAATAGTGGCGGGAAATTTAAATTTGACTATTAGGGACGTGCCCATTAGTATGAAAGTATGCAATTTCCATAAATCAGAATTTATATATTCACTGCTCAAATGTTAATGAATAAGAATGAGTTCAGTGTATATCTAATGTTTCACTAATCTTTCGTATCATCCTGATGCAACTTATTATTTATCCATATTTTGTTTTTATTTCGATACAAAAGAGATTTGCTAGAAATTCAGTATACTCTCTGGATAAGGGAGTGATAATTGGTTAAACAACAATATGATATATCCGCCTACATTTATAAGGCATACTATTACAATTAAAATAAATAATATGCATATTATACATACAACAGGTAATAAATGTTGAAAAACATTTAATAATCAATATCTGTTTTATTAGTGATATTTATATAGCAGATTTGTTTTTATACCAATATCAATATATTGGAAAACTATAATATTAACTAAATATTGAGTACATGTCGAAAGTTAATTTAAATAACATATGTTTTTATCTATTGGAAATATTTCTGAAACATATAATATTTATATCATGTTAAATACATACTTATATTAGAGATAGTTGCTATAAAGTTTAAAAGTAAGCTTAATTTTTCAATTCCCTTATGAAAATAATATTCATTAAAGTAAATTTATCTTGAATACAGTGCCCAAACTGATCAGATATATGGAATCGTGTCGAGTGAAAGCTTGAAAACTAATTTTCAAAAGTATCTGGCCACATTTTCGCAAGAAAACTAGACATGATGATGATATAACGCGACGCATAAGGAAGACGGTCTGGAAAGATAAAGTGAATAGCGAAGAGACGACGCTACGTAGAGAATCCCGCTATGATCGTTCAAAGTAATGGAGAATCGAACTTAAGGTCTACATTTTCCAATACCTATAACTAACTGCTTGCTTTTTTGCGCTCATCCAGTAAATGCGACGCAAGAGAGAAATATTGCGGTTCTGTTCATTTGCTGAAGATTTTCAGAAAAAATATTAACCTATTTGTCGGAACGAAAAGTCCAGTACGTAGTAAGGTAGTGGCAAGAAATAACGGAAAATATGTGTAGGCCATTTTTCATCATCGTTTTTGGTTATAGTAGTAAATTTAATCCCCTTAATACATTGTAACTTATTGGTTTGAGACTAGATTGCCGTCATAAGTTTGTTAATTGTAGATAATTATTGCAAACAAATTTGGGTATATATTTAATTGTCACTTCGACGTTGTTGTAAAATGTTTTGTGCTGTATAGCAAAAAAAATGTATCATCGAATACAGAAAGAACACTTTTAATATAAGTACATGGTAAGAAAAAAAAAATAATTTCACATTGAAAGAAAGAAATAAATTTAAATCTACTTTTGCTCAAAGCTGCCGTTTTCTTATTTTAAATGGAATGTTTTTCCTACCGTAAGAATCTCTACACATTATTTAAAGGCTATTTGCACTAAAGTTCTCTATCTCTAAATTCAAGGGTTTTTGAGATATTTACGATTTTGGAAAAATTTTGAAATGTTTCTTATTTTACAGGCCGTAAGAGATAATAATGTGACTGCTATGGCGTAACGAACAATGCCTTACTTCTCAAATTCTATTAAAACAGCGACTATACGACATAAATGGATCGTTAAATTAGACAACGTTAACCTTACAAGAATCATTTTTGTCGGATAGAAGAACATGTGATGATGATACGGCATAAATTCTTTGAAGCAGTTTTAAAAATTATCACAGTAGTCATGTAGTTAACTTAATTCATGACGACGATAATAATAAAAAAAGCAAGTGCGTGATGTTAGGTTAATATGTACAACGAGTTCAAAACATTGAAAATCAACAATATGTTCCCATTTCCACTTAATTAATAAATCCTTCGATAAGGGTCTTTTTCCTGAATCTCTAAAAACCACATTAATAAAACCAATCCACAAAAAAGGTGATTACAATATGTCTAACTACAGGCCTATTTGAATACGCTATGGTTAATCGGATTGAAAGTTTCATAAATAAATTTGATATTTTGTCTACATCACAACATGGCTTTAGACGTGGAAAAATCACAAACAACCACTGTCTTGTTGGATATACACGCCAGCATACTTTAGGATATAGAAAGTAGGCTTTGCCCGGTAGGAATTCTTTGCGATTTGACTAAAGCTTTTGACTGCTTTCAGCACAGTTTATTACTCAATAAGCTCAATCCTTTGGGTTTTCAGGGCAATGCTGCTAACTGGATAATTTCTTATCTCGCTGACAGAGTTCAGTTTGCTGAAATCGAAGTAGGTAGTAAATTCAAATACAAAATACAAAATTCGATCCTCTCTTTTACCAATCAATATTGGCATTGTACAGGGCTTCCGTTCTAGGTCAGACATTATTCTCATTATTTATTAACGATATTGTTGATTTTGTCGTAGATTAAATGTGGTGTGTTATGCTGATGATGCGCCCATTTTCAGTGCTTGTAAAGAGCAAGATGTTGAGAACCTTGCTAGCAATATGCTGAATCGCATGTACAACTGGTGCTGCGCGAATGGTTTGTCCTTAAATTTTAACAAAACTAAATATGTTTCGTTTTATACCATCCAGAAGAATATCGGTTCTTATTCCAGTTTACAGGTCGCTAATAAATATTTATTGCACAATTTGATTCTGCTAAGTTGTTGGGCGTCGCTTGTGCTTCGTCACTAAAGTGGGAAGCACCTTTGCGAGTCTTAGTTTCCAACTTAAATACCTTAATTTTAAAAACTAAGCAAGCAATAAGCCCTAATTCTCTTAAGATTATATATTTCGCTGAATTCCAATCACACCTGTTATATGGAATTCTTCTTTGGGGCTCCAGCTCGTCAGCCCCTAACAAAGAGTGAGACGTAAACTTTGGAAATGAATGTTTACAGCACGCACGAATATATAAGCAGAGCCTAAGACATCTACATCCAGGTTTGTTTTTGTGTTTCTTATATAGCTTATAACATTGTATTTTTTATCTGTATGTATTTTTATATCTGTAGAAAGGACTCGCCATAGGTATTTTTCCGTGGTTTTGTTTTTTTTCATTTTTTATATATTTTGACAAATGTAACATGTGACATGTTTGATTTTAATGATCTATTTTGTAAATTGTTTCATTCCAAATAAATGCCGTATTATTATTATTATTAGGGCGTATTTTCGAAACACGTACGCGAAACGAAGTATCGCATCGAAAATCCGATAACTTTAAAGGAACGAAATTATTCGCGTTTTATTGCAAAAAATGGCGAAAAATTGTTCCAATACCCCCCCCCCCCTTTGGATTATTTCAAGTTTTTTCATAACGCAAATTTAATTCATTGCACCTATTAGGGCGTATTTCGACCGTAGGAAAGAATATCGTATCGAAAATCGATAACTTTAAAGGGAACGACATATATCCGGTTTTATTGCAAAAAATTGGCGAAAAATTGTTCAATACCCCCCCTTTGATTAATTTCAAGTTTTTTTCATAAGGCAAATTTAATTCAATTGCAACCTATAGGGCGTATTTCGACCGTAGGAAACGAATATCGCATCGAAAATTCCGATAACTTTAAGGGAACCGAAATATTCGCGTTTTATTGCAAAAAATGGCGAAAAATTGTTCCAATACCCCCTTTGGATTATTTCAAGTTTTTTCATAACGCCAAATTTAATTCAATTGCACCCTATAGGGCGTATTTCGACCCGTAGGAAACGAATATCGCATCGAAAATCCGATAACTTTAAAGGGAACCGAAATATTCGCGTTTTATTTGCAAAAATGGGCAAAAATTGTTCAATACCCCCCCCCCCCTTTGGATTATTTCAAGTTTTTTCATAACGCCAAATTTCATGTCAATTGCAACCCTATAGGGCGTATTTCGACCCGTAGGAACGAATATCGCATCGAAAATCCGATAACTTTTAAAGGGAACCGAAATAATTTCGCGTTTTATTTGCAAAAATGGCGAAAAATTGTTCCAATACCCCCCTTTGGATTATTTCAAGTTTTTTCATAAGGCCAAATTTAATTCAATTGAAGCTCTATAGGGGTATTTCGACCGTAGGAAACGAAATTCGCATCGAAAATCCGATAACTTTAAAGGGAACCGAAATATTCCCCGTTTTATATTGCAAAAAATGGCGAAAAATTGTTCCAATACCCCTTGATTTCAAGTTTTTTTAACGCCAATGTAAATTCAATTGCACATATAGGGCAATTTCGACCCGTAGGAAACGAATAATCGCATCGAAATCCGATAGAACTTTAAAAGGGAACCGAAATATTCGCGTTTTATTGCAAAAATGGCGAAAATTGTTCCAATACCCCCCCCCCCTTGGATTATTTCAAGTTTTTCATAAGCCAAATTTAATTCAATTGCAGTCTATAAGGGCGTATTTCGACCGTAGGAAACGAATATCGCATCGAAAATCCGATAACTTTAAAGGGAACCGAAATATTCGCGTTTTATTGCAAAATGGCGAAAATTGTTCCAAATAACACACCTTTGAATTATTTCAATTTTTTCATAACGCCAAATTTTCATTCAATTGCACCCTATAGGGCGTATTTCAACCCGTAGGAAACGAATATCGCATCGAAAATCCGATAAATTTAAAAAGGGAACCGAAATATTCGCGGGTTTTATTTGAAAAAATGGCGAAAAAATTGTTCCAATACCTCCCCATTGGATTATTTCAAGTTTTTTCATAAACGCCAAATTTAATTCAATTGCACTCTAAACAGGGCGTATTTCGACCCGTAGGAAACGAATATCGCATCGAAAAATCCGATAACTTAAAGGAACCGAAATATTCGCGTTTTATTGCAAAAAATGGCGAAAAATTGTTCACATACCCCTTTGGATATTTCAAAGTTTTTTCATAACGCAAATTTAATTCAATTGCAACCTATAGGGCGTATTTCGACCCGTAGGAAACGAATATCGGCATCGAAAATCCGATAACTTTAAAGGGAACGAAATATTCGCGTTTATTGCAAAGATGGGAAAAATTGTTCCAATACCCCCCCTTTGGATATTTCAAGTTTTTTCATAGCCAAATTTATTAATTGCACCTATAGGGCGTATTTCGACCCGTAGGAAACGAATATCGAATCGAAATCCATAACTTTAAAGGGAACCGAAAATTGCGCGTTTATTGCAAAAAAATGGCGAAAAATTGTTCAATACCCCCTTTGGATTATTTCAAGTTTTTTCATAACGCCAATCTTAATTAATTGCACCCTATAGGGCGTATTTCGATCCGTAGGAAACGAATATCGCATCGAAATCCGATAACTTTAAAGGGAACCGAATATTCGCGCTTTATTGCAAAAAATGGCGAAAAATTGTTCCAATACCCCACCCTTTGGATTATTCAAGTTTTTTCATAACGCCAATTTAATTCATTGCACCCTATAGGGCGTATTTTCGACCGTAGGAAACGATATCGCATGAAAATCCGATAACTTTAAAAGGAACCGAAATATTCGCGCTGTTGTTGATATTACCGCTTTGATGCTAAAAAGTGCCCATTTCTACAGAACGATTCGATTTAGGAGTCATGTTCGACTGGCCTGTCAAAGATAACATTGATATGAATATATATCTTTTTAATGAGGTAAAATCAGTGGCGGCTGGTCAGTGAGGCAACTGAGGCGGCGCCTCACCGAAGAAATCTTTAAAAAAAATGTTCAATGTTGTTGAATAATATATATTAAAAAATTTGGGACTTATTTTTCAATATAAGAAAATTTTAAAAATTCTAGAAGAAATTATATCATTTTCGCATTTCCCACTAAAAACAGTAAAATAATGACAGCGACTCGCAAGAATTCTAACTGAGGAATGAATTATCGGTTCAGTTGGATGAACGCCAATGCATTGAAATTCTACTAAGAAATTATGCAACAACAATACGCTTCGCTATAGATACGTGATTTTAGTTGTTTAGTGAGCGATTGATTCGTTGCCTCTCGAACCTTTCGGTATCCGTCGGATTTCTTAATATTTAAATTAATACGCGCATGCCTATTTTAATACCTGCGGTCAGTTTAGTACAACCTGAGTTTACCTGCTACAGCAGGGGTAGTTTCGTGTTTCACCTGTAATATTACGTTTGGTCGGTGTACAGGGGTGTTCCAGTGTCAATACAAAAGACCTAACAGCCTAAGGTAACATATTTTCTGCAATAGAAAATCATGAACACCCACGCACGATATTATTATGTCTTTGCCTCGAACGCGGTTTCAACGCGTGTCGAAGTAGAGAAACGTAAATTTTAATGTGCAACAAAATCAAAGCCTCTCAATATAATTTCAAATGATAAAGACAGGGTGCGAATATTCAAGACCATTTAAAAATATCATGGTACGAAACGTGCAAATGGCTTTGTGGCAGTAGTTATAAAGAGAGTTTATTGTGCTGGCCATGTTTACTTTTGAGTGACGTTAAAAAACAGCTTGGAAAACCCTTCCGGTTACAAAGATTTAAAAATTCAGTCGAAGCACAAAATACATGAAAGTTCAAAAAAACATATTAAAAATTTCATGGGTTAAAACTGTTAGAACGAAATACATCACTATTGTAGAAGCTTTACAAGAAAATGTTTAGTTTTAATAAATTTTATATAGTGAAAAGTTCAGGAAAAATCGGTTGTTATTAATACTTAATTGATGTAACGTTATTTTAGGTAAGCAGAACTATCATTTCGAGGTCATGATGAAAGTTCGACTTCATTTAATCGCGGAATTTTTCGGGAAATTTTCATTGTTTAATAAAACGCAAGGACTGTCTGAGCATGTTTTAAATTAGTAGTATATTTACAGGACATCCAAAACTATTCAAAAATGATTAACTTGGTTGCAATGAGGAACCTTTAAATGATTTTATTGAAAACGAAATTATCATAGTGACTTGTCACTTCATTGCGGTTGAAGCTGATGATACAACCGATATTTGTAGAAAAATGAATGTGCAATAACATACGTATTTAATAACAAGCCGAAATTAAACGAAAATTTTAGGATTTTTTGATGTTAGTACCGATAGAACCGCAAAATGCTTTGTTTGAAGTTTTGATTAATGTGTTAAACCTTAGATTTAAAAAAAAATGGATTGCTCAGTGTTACGATGGTGCTAGTGTCATGGCGGTGAGCTGAATGGACTACAGCGAAAATCAAATCATACGCCAATGACACTTTTTACACACTGGTTGTGCCCACAGGCTAAACCTCGTCTTACAACGGGTACTCGTACTATCAATCAATGTAGAATATTTTTTGCACCCATCCTGACTGGCATTTCATCTTTTTTTCATCATTCCGCCAAGCGTACGGCAGTATTAGATCAAATAATCGGCAAAGGATACCTCAAGCTGCTGAAACTCGTTGGTACACGCGATCGAAAATTTTGAATTTAGTAGTCGAAGAGTGGAATAATTTAATTTTAGTTTTTCAAACTATTGTGGAGAGTCCTGATTCGCGGTTCGGAATCCATTCAATGTAGCAAAAGGTTTTCTCAAGCAATTTTATGATTTTGAATTTGCAATTTTGACTTTCATATAATCGGGAAATTTTTGCTTGCACCGATTTTTATTCCAAATTTTGCAAAAGAAATGTTTAAATATAAAAATTCTTCAGAACAAATTGATATTGCAATCTTTAGAAATGAAATAAAATTTTCAGAGATTTTTAACATTTGCAAAAACTTAACTGAATTCCAACCAGACGAGGGGTACCATTGCTTGAGGAAGAAAATTTTTAATAAAATACAACTTTTATTTTATGAATTATTGATTGCGTTATTTGGCAATTAAATACTCGTTTTGCTAATTTAAGTAAATTAGAATTTTTAGCTCTTTGTTGATTCTTCAAAGTATTCTGAGTATTCTAAAAATTTTCCCAAGAAAGCACTCAATTGCTTATTTGAAGTATATCCAACATATTTGATAAAGACAGGTTGGTTAAGAAACTTTCAATTTTGTATGGGATGAATGTTTCGTAATATGGATGTGGATAAAACTTTGAAACTAATTTATGCAGAATATAAAGACATTTTTTCAGAAAGTTACAAGCTTTTTCAGTTTAATTTTGACTATTCCTACACAAGTGTATCAGTTTGAAAGAAATTTTTCTTTGTTAAAACGTATAAGACGTATCTTAGAAATACATCTCTCAAGACAGACTTTAAACGGGTTAGCTAAATTATCAATAGAAAAAGAATTAATATCTAATTTTAGTAAAAACCAGTCAATTTTATGAAGACATTATTAATAGATTTGCTAACTTGAAGGATAGAAAGTATAAATTGATATATAAAAATGAATTTTAAATTGGGTTTGTAGGGCTATTGGCGATGACTTCCCAAACAAAAAATCAACGCGTCTAAGATAGTAACCTCAACGGGTGAGTGGAAACTTTTGTTTGTGGTCAAATAAAATTTTAAGCTGCTGCAATCGCCTCCACCTGGCAAATTGACTGCACGAGCCGCACTGGGGTAAATACATTTTTTTCAGACCTCTCCTACAACCAATGAGGAGTAAGAATAATATATAAGAGGTGACGAACCATATAAAGTATATATTATTCGACCTAGAAATGTCATTTGAGATGTTCGAAAGATGCAGCGAGCAGAGAACGAATCCTTCCGCGATGCAAGTTATTTCAAATCCTTTTTTTTACCCGTTCACATATTATAGGAGAAGAAAAATGATTACGATATAATAGATTTGTGTCTGCCTTTACTATTTTTTACCATTATTGTTACATATATTAATACAACACAGTTTAAGCGATGTTGTGTTTCAATCATATTCGATAATGTCATGAGGCACACAGTTACGTATATATCTGTTACGTGAAATATATTTGTAGTGATTTCGATACATATATTTCTTAGAAGTATTAGATTTGGATTGTTTTTCAAGTTTCTACGTATACCAAGTATCGAATATATCATATTAAATTTAATTAATTATGGAATATACAAGTTATTTTTAAAAATTTCAATCTACAAGGACAATATTATTGAAACTTTAAATAGTAAATAGAGCAACAGGTTTCTCTTTTTATTACATAACTTACCCAGTAAAACACACATGTGTCTGTTACATCTCTCCATAAAGTTATCGTTTAAGGAACAGTGTGCTATGATAACTTAGATACGAAAATGCCTACATAAATGTATGTATCCTAAATGTTATCTGAACTGAAACTGCGATACGTGGCGTAGATACATTATAGTGATGTATCTGAGATGTACCTAATAATACTCACATATCCTTGATCTGGTGGTGTTCAAGAACTATTCGTGACATTTCTTTGTGTTTCCCGCAGTTTTTAAAATTCTGAGCGACTGTGCAATGGCGTGGTGTTACGTTGGTGTCGGTTTGTGTTACTGGTTTAACTTTAACTATAATACATTTGAAGCACTGGAACGCATTTAACAACGGGGGTGCCAACCGGTATTAAACGTAAGTATATTTTTACTTTATAAACAAACGTTTTTCAATCTATGTTTTAATTATAAAGACGGACATGTTTGTGAAAATGTCTGTTCTAACCTCACATTTATTTGTTCAGGAATTATTCGACGGCTTTATTTTCAACGTATTTTTATTTCACTAAAACATCTCAAGATAGAAGAAGCATCACCTGCGGCGACGAATGCTGAGGAAATAGAAAACTACTACCCTCAATTCTAACACAAGTCTGAATAATTTCGAGTTTCTTTTAAGCAATGATTTTAATACTCCAAAAATCGTAAGTGAATTACGAATTACGTGCACTTTGTTCAAAATTAAAAAATGTTAATTTCGTTTTAAGCGATCATTCACAAAAAGAATTGGAGGCCAGAGTGGTGAAGATATTTAATACGACTCTTGGAATATTGCCCCATCAGCTTCACTAATGAACTTGCACAGCATATCTAGTTGGTTCGGAACAAAGAAATAACATAACAAATTTGTGAACTGTGTAGAACCATTATATTTCCATTTTAGGAATTATGACGTCATATATCAGGATTATAAACACGGACGAGCGGCAAGTGAGTTTTTTTATCTTGTAAATCCAATAATATTCATATGTATTACTAATGAATAAATATATACTTAATGTAGTTTCGAAAATGATTTTACTATTCTAAAGGTCGTTTACACCTAGCTATTTATTGCGCCAATATATAGCAATTTAAAATTGTTACGCTGTGTAACACGATTTAATACGTATTATACACGTAACAATTTTAAATTAGCCATAAATTGCGCAATATAATAAGTTAGGGTAACGGCCTTAAAAATGTATCTACAAAGAACATAATAACCGCTCTGAAATAGAACAGTGTTCATATATCAGAAATCATATGTATGTGATGTCTAGAGACTAAATCAAAGACAGCTCTTGATGCGGACATTACGCACTCCAATGAAGCTTACCTGTGCCCCTTACAAATGTTATGTGTCTGAGAAATAGAGATAGATCCAGAGTTGATACGTATTTGTACGTGTCTGAGATATAATGCTGTTTACTGGGTATTACCTTAAGCGATGAAAGATTTAATGTGCTATTCAATTTTGACGGTGAATTATTCCATTTCTTTCTAGCACTTTTAAACACTCAATAAACAATTTACACTTCACATAATATCTCTCTATTCTCCAAACAGCAGACCGATGTGTTAGAATTTATCGTAAAACATCTCCCCAATAAGTATCGAGCCATTATGATCCCTCCGAAGAAATTGTGGTAACCTCTAATCCACTGTTCTGACTAAAACAACTCTTTCAATTATTTTATATTCAATACTGCACCCACTAAGAATCGCGGGGGAACCATCTTCAAATTCTAAAGAACGAATTTAATTACAATAATCCATAATATCTTCACTAACAAACTTACTGAGGTCGTTTTTCATATCTAACGACGCTTCCCATCATTTGAGCAATATATAATTGTAGAACACGTTTGAATTTGAATTAGCACGACGAAATAGAGAATCACCAGGATTACGGTCGTGGGTTAATCATATACTTTTAAACGTCACAATTATAGGCGCGTTAACACATTGCGGGAAAGCGTTGTTCACCGATGAAAAGATGAATATTGTCGCTTCTAAGAATCGTATGCAGTAAACTGTTTCATATAGCGAATTTATTTTGCGAAGCACACGGACTTAATTATGTTACTTAAAGATGTTTTTTAATCATAATTTTATTACTTCGTGTTGCCCGGCATGTTTATGAACGCCTATGTGAAAATGATATGAGAATATAGATGAATTAAGCGGGATACAAGTGAGTGCGACATGTTCGGCCGAGTTCGGATTTGTCGTCGGAAAATGTGAGTAGCTTATGTACTCTTATGTCTTATGATTTTTAAAACGCGTATCTATGTGGCATTATTTTGTAAATTTTCAAATGCATCGAAGTCTACAAGTTTTCGATTTATTATCTAACCGTGAAGTATATTCTATCCGTTTATTATAGTGTGTTTAAAACATAGAAATTCAACAATTGGTAAAAGTGGAGTATGTTGAAGACACTATAAAATATTATCACAATAATGCGGGAAATTTTGCAGCTTCGTAGTCTAGAAGTATAGAAGCGATTGTTTTTTTAAGTTTGAGATTGCGATTTTTTGAGCCACTATTTGCGAATTATAGCATTAAACTAGATGGCGCGTCTAAATGGAAGGATATCATCAAAAGATATTTGCAAACAGACAATTGTGGGTGCTTGAATCGTTGCATTTGATGCTCGATGAATATTGTTTGAAAAATAAAGACCGGAAAAATAGAAAAAATTGAAAATAAGGGAAAATCGTCAACTATTTTTTTAAAGCTGTACTTATGGATTTATAAAGGAAATAGGGAAATAGACAGGAAAACAATAACGAAGAAAAATAGGGAAAGCGAATAGAATTTGATTTTCAGCTCTATTTTTGCTTCTAGAAAGCAGTCTTATCTACAAAAGTTTAACTAGAATTAATGGCCGCATAACTAAAAATTATTTGAGTAGCAAGCTGTTCCTGAACACTGCTATTTGAATACAGCTCTATTTTTGCGTTTAGGAAGAATATTTTCTAAAAGAGTGTTCTGAATTGAATGTGCATAACCTAAAATATTTTCAATATAGGGTCGTCAGGAAGATGGGTTTTTTTCGTTATGCTCTTTTTTGCGTTAGGATGAAATCTTTTCTACAAGAGTGTTATGAATTGATGCTGCTTAACCTAAAAACATTTTCAAATATACCGCGTGGTTCAGGAAGACGGGTTTTTTACTATTAAGCTAAACTTTTGCGTTTAAGAAAAATCTTTTCCAAAGAGTGTTATAGAATGAATGCTGCTATAACTAAAACATTTTCAAAATACGGGTGTTTAGGAAAGAACTGGGTTTTTTCGTTTATAGCTCAATTTTTGCTTTAGGAAGAATCTTTTCCCCAAGGTGTTATAGAATTGAAGCTGCAAACTAAAAATATTTCAAAAAATACCGGGTATTTAGGAGAGTGGGGTTTTTCACTATAGCTCTAATTTTGCGTTTAGGATAAATCTTTTCTACAAGGAGTGTTATAGAATGAATGCTGCATAACCTAAAAATATAACAATAGGTTTAAGCAAAATAAAATGGCAGATTCAATATAGGAAAGAAAATTTGAAATATAGGAGACATTTTGGAAAAATATTGTACGCAAGCGTTTTGAGGTCGCTAATTTGATTCTGATTATTAATTTTTGGAAAAACAAATGGCGGACGCAAATGGGAAAGAGAATTTTGAAATATAGAAGCGCAATTTTTTTTTTTTTAAAGTTCGAGCTTATGCGATTTTTTTGAACACATTGCGAAATATAGAATGAAAAAAAGATGGCGCGACGAAATGGAGGAATATTATTTTAAAAAATAATATTTTGCAACACAATTTGTGGTGCTTGGATCGTTGCATTTGATGCTGATAATATTGTTTGAAGTAAGGGGGAAAAAAATGAAACGATATCGAGATTTTTTTATAAAACAATAAGATTGCTGCCAACTAAACATTCATTAATACCGATATCCAAACAAATGAATTCGCAAATAATCAAATTAAAATAAACTTCATTAAAATATGTATAATTTATTACGATCAAGTAAAAAAAAAAACAATTTCCATTTGATATATATTACTTTCTTACAATTACGTAATATATTATAGAATTCTCATATAATTTGAAATAGATTCACAATCCTTTAAAATTAAATACCATCTTTAATGTTCATACAATCGCATTAATCATATATTATATAATGCATTCACGTAAGTGGTTCATTAAAAGTTATGATGTTCTACTATTTACTTATATTTGAGTTTTGCACCATATTGTTCGATGAATATAATGTAAAACTTAACAAAATATACTTCCGCTGACCGGAAATGACGTCACTTTTTATTTTAATGAGAATGAATAATTTCTTTTCTTTTGGATTCTCGGCTAAATCGTAAGGATTTTAGCTATTCTTACTACATTGGCGTTTTTGAGTATTTAAGTTTTTTTTTTTAATCATATATTGCTCATGGAATATATCTCGGTTATACCAAATAAATTGCAATTTGCTATGTATGAATGATGTAGCTCTACGAATGACGCAATTGCATTCTATTCAGAGTGTTCAAACTGAACAAATGAATATTTTGAATGCAGAAAATCATTTTCTTATAGAACCCTGTATTTTATCAAATAGGATAACACATCACCTATCATTTGTATTGCACCCCTAATCTATCTTTATGATTGTGAATATAAGAACTTTTGCAGAACATTAGTACTTCTAGCTAAATGTTCTAGAAGGCTCTGATGGATTTATGTCAATTATTGTCTAACCATGAGTGTTGTGGTATGTTGTTGCCATCGTATTACATTTTTGAACTGCAAATAATAGATATTAATGATTGTATATACCATTGCATTTGCTTGATAATATTGTTTGGAAAAATAAAATGAATATAGGGAATCGTAATTTTTTAAAAATGAACTTATTGATATTATAAAAGGGAAAGAGAAATGAAGAACCCCATAAACAAAAAAGAATAGGAAAGATAGAATTTGAATACAGTTATTTTTGCTTACGAAGAAGTTTATTAAAATTTCTATAAGTAATGCGAATAACTAAAATATATTGGACAATCTGTGCTAGCTTCTAATTAAAGCTTATTTGTGCCTTACGAAAAAGTTTTTCGCAAAAGTTTATAGATTAAGCTGTATACTATTTTAAAATATCACGGGTGTTAGGAGATGGTTTTTTCATTAGCTATATTTTATTTTAAAAAATTTTACAAGTTGTACAGAATTCAAGCTGCAGAGTGAACAATATTGCCACTAACAGGTGTTCACGAAGATTGAGTCTTGAATTATGCGTTATTTTTGCTTAAGAAAAAAACCTTTCAAAAAAGTGTTAAGAATTAAATGCTGCAACCTAAACATAATTTATTAAATATACGGATGTTCAGGAGTTGGGTTTTCATATATACTCTATTTTTACTTTTAGGAACAATCTTTTCTACAAAAGTGTTTATAGAATTGAATGCTGCATAAGTTAAAAATATTTTCAAACATCGAGGTGTTCAGGAAGACTAGGGTTTATCACTCATAAGCTCTATTTTTGCGTTTAGAAAAATATTTTCTACAAGAGTCTATATAGAATTGATGCTTTATAACTAAAATATTTTCAAATATCTGGGTGTTCAGGAAACTGGGTTTTTTCACTATAGCTCTATTTGTTGCTTTTAGGAAAAAAATCTTTTCTACAAAAGTAATAGAATTGAATGTTGCATAACTAAATATTATTTTTAATTATCGGATGCACCCCAAGAACTGGGTTTTGATTATACTTTCTTTATTTTTTTTAACTTATTTTTTAACTTAGGAAAATGTTTCTACAAAAGTGTACGAATTCAATGAATGATATTCTTTGGAAAAATAAAATAGCGGATAAAATGGAAGAAAATTGAAAATATGGGAAATCGTAACTAATTTTTTTAAAGATTGTAACCTTATGGGATATTATAAAAGGAATAGGGAAATAGACAAGGAAAACGCAATAGAACAAAAGTGAATAGGGAAAGGAATAGAATTGATTTCAGCTCTATTTTTGTCTTTAGGAAATACGGATGTTCAGTAAGACTGGGTTTTTTCATTATAGATCTATTTTAGCTTTTAGGAAAAATTATTCTACAAAATTGTACAGAATTAATGCTAGATAACCTAAAAATATTTTCAAATACACGGTGTCCAAGAAGACTGAGTTTTTCGTTATAGCTTATTTTTGCGTTTAGAAAGAACTTTCACAAAAGTTTTATAGAATTAAATGCTGCTAACCTAAAAAATATTTTCAAATATACCGGGTGTTCAGAAGGATGGGGTTTTTTCGTTATAGCTTCTTTTGCGTTTAGAGAAATCTTTTTTACAAGTGTTATAGAATTGAATGCTGCATAACTAAAAAATTTTCAAATATACCGGGTGTTAGAAGACATAGGTTTTTTTTCATTATAGGTATATTTTGCGTTTTAAGAAGAAATTTTTTCTACAAGAGTGTTAATAGAATTGGATGCTGCATAACTAAAATAGTTTAAAATATACAGAGTGTTCGCGAAGACTGAGCTTTGATTATAGCTTTATCTTGCCTTTGAGAAAAAAATCTTTTCTACAAAAGATTGTCAGAATTCAATGCCGCATAACTAAACATATTTTCGACTATACAGGTGTTCCAAAAGTAAAACAAAGAAAACATTAAAAAGTATTGCACATTATATAAAGATGATTTCTCAAGTGAATGGGACGACTTCAAAAAACGCCTTTCTCAAGTACACCTTCCTCTACTCCTAGATGCGCCAGCATCTAGTAATATACTAAAAGGTGATAGCTCTGTTTTTTTCTACTCTTTGTCGCACACCATAGGCGTCGCCCTATCTAGAGCGTGTAAATTGGGTGTGAAAAAGTCGGGGGACTAACATGCAACGAGTAATGGATTAAAAGGAACATAATAGAGGGGCAAAGGGGTACGGGGATGGCACGGGAATAGGCGTATGGAAATTAATAGTTAAAAATAGGTCGAGGGGAGAAAATTCGCGAAATTCTAAATTGTGATGGGTGCGGGTTAGGCGAACGTCGCTGAAGACCGAGAAATGTCACTTGGCGAATTTCGACCGATTTGGCATTGTCAAAGTTGGGCATTTTGGTGCGATCGTGACGAAGTGTGGTAGTATTTGAGAGTGGAAGTTAATGTGGAATGGCTTCTCGCATGTTTCCTTTGCCGTCGAACCATAAATGGGGTCGAGACGCGAAATTTTTGTCAAAAAGACCCGATTTGTAGAGGTGTGTTTTGCCGGCGATGGGTTTGGAATTATGGCGGGTTTGGTCGGTTGTCAAATGCCGCTGTCACACGGTAAAATGTTGTCAACTTCTAGAGATGATTTTAACGTAAAGGGTGTAAAGCGACACGTATGAGTCGAAACGTGACCAGAGAGAAGTTGGGAGCCTGTATGATTCGTTGGCGTATGGAAAAATGTGGAATAATTCGAGAAATATTGTCATTTGTGATGGTATTAATTTGCCATAACCTGACCAATTATTTGGGTGATAATAATAGCGATTTGGGGTAATTTAATGTGAGTTGAAAGATAAGATGAGATGCCAAATACACGATCAGGTATGTTTTTGATTATAAGTGTTCAAAGTGTTAGCGAAATTATTGAGCGAGGGTCAAGTAAGATGCCAAACCAAAAGCGCACATTTGTCGCGCCAATAGCGGCTCAGAAACCGTAACGTGGTGCGAAATTATTTTTGAAACGGCTTCCTGTATCTTCGTTTAACAGTTTGAACCCTAAAATGGAGTGAAAACGCGAAATTTCTCTCAAAATCAGTCAATTTATCGCGTCACATATCTGGCCGAGATCGTTAATTGTGCGAGTGACGCGCGATTTTGCGGCATCGACTCTGGCTCAAAAACCGTATCCAGGTATGAAATTGTTGTCGGAACGGCTTCTCTCATGTTTCATCTTACAATTCGAACCCTAAAATAGGGCAGGAACGCGAATTTTTTTTTCCAAATTAAACGATTAATATAGATATTGTTTGCAGGGACGCCTGTCAGATTTGACGCGAAGTCGTTGAAGTACGTTTCGGCAAATGGTGGCCACAACCTACATAATCGGTGCGACGTGTGTTTTGGCGGATAATTATGCACTCTAAGCAAGGTGTAAGAAGAACAACAGTGTGATTCGACAAAACGTTCATTGAGCTAATATAGCAGGAAGTTGAAAGGAAACCATGCGAATAATTCCGCGAAATATTGTCATTTCAGATAAGCTAATAGTCTAACCTATACCATATGTAATATGGCAGCAATACGAGGTACCTCTATTTTCGTTTTATGCCCAGTTCGTCATTAAAAGTGAAATACTTTCGTAATACGCCGCTTAGGCATGTTGTTGAAGTGATTATTTTCAGTTTTAGATTAGGTTATCGAATAAATTCCAGAGAAATGTCAAATTACGGGACGCTCATATCCCAAATTATCGAGATGATTTCAAAAGGAGAGAAGCCGGTAGATAATGCGGAAAGAGATAGGAAAATGACTGGATTATAGGTGATTTGAAGCCCGTTGTATCCGAGAATTTACGCGCCAGGTACCCAAAATTTTGCAAAATACTTGCGGAAATGGCATGCGTCCTTTTGCCGGCCATTATCGCAAAAAGATACACCATGTACCGGACCAATTGGCGAAAATTTTGTAGGTAGGTGGTTGTCTTCCGATGTTTATTAATTAAATAAGAATACTGAGAGATCTTATAATCAATGCACATGCGTAACGTAACTGAAATATCTGAGGTATTGTAACATAAATTGAACTGTCAGTCACTGTCATATTTTAATTTATATGCCATCATAATTAATATGCGTGTGGGTGCATTTTAGCCTAGAGGGATCGGCGTGCGACAAAAGGAGTTTGTTTACGGAAGGTGACGGGTTCGAATCACGGCGGGTCAGGTTTTTTTTTTATCGTACTTTTTTTTAATTGTACTTTATCGATTGAATACATGATTATTTATTATTGGGGCCAACAAATATACAGAAGAACATTTATTTTATGTAGATTGATGTTTAGAATATTTGATATATATATAGAATCAAAAACACGATGGCGCGACTAAAATGGAGGAATATTATTAAAAAATGATGACATTTTGCAACAGACATTTGTGGGTGCTTGGATCGTTGCATTTGATGCTGATAATATTGTTTGGAAAAATAAAATGGGAAGAAAATTGAAATATAGGGAAAATCGTCAACTATTTTTTAAAAGCTGCAACTTATGGGATGTTATAAAAGGAAAAAGGAAAAATAGAGAATAAAAACGCAATAAGGAAAAAGAGAATAGGGAAAGGGAAAAGAGTAAGGCAATAGGGAAAGGCAAAGGAAATGGGAATGGGGAAAGGGAATGGAAATGGGAATGGGAAAGGGAATGGGAATAAGGAATAGGGAATGGAAATGGGGAAAAGGGAATAGGGAACAGAGTAAGGGAATACCGAAAGGCAGTAGAGAATGAGAATAGGGAACGAGAATGGGTAAAGGGAATACGGAGAGGGAAAGGGAATAGAAAAAGGGAATGGGGAAAGGGAAACTGAATAGCGAAAGGGAATAGAAAAAGAGAATGGGGAAAGCGGATGTGGAAAGGGAATCGGAATAAGAAAATGGAATAGATAAAGGGAATAGGGAAGGGGAATAGGGAAAGTAAACAGGAAAAGGGAATATGGGAAGTGAATAAGGAAAAGGAATAGGGAAAGGAAATAAGGAACAGGGAATAGATAAAGGGAATAGAGAATAAGAATAGGAAACAAGAATAGGTAAAGGGAATAGAGATAGGAAAAGCGAAAACAAAAATGATAAAAGGGAATAGGGAAAAACTGAAAAATAAACTATAGGAAAAATCGTCAACTATTTTTCAAAAGCTGTAACTTATGGGATGTTATAAAAGGAAATAGGGAAAATAGACAATGAAAACGCAATAAGGAATAAGAGAATAGGGAAAAGGGGATAGAATTTGATTTCAGCTCTATTTTTACTTTTAGGAAAGAAGTCTTTTCTACAAAAGTTTTATAGAATTGAATGCTGCATAACCTGAACATATATAAAAATATACAGAGTGTTCAGAAAGACTGGGTTTTCCATCACTATAGCTTTACTTTCGCTTTTAGGAAAAAACCTTTTCTACAAAAGATGTACAGAATTCAATGCTGCATAAGTTAACAATATTTTCCACTACACAGGGTGTTCACGAAGATTAAGTCTTTGATTAAAGCTTTATCTTTGCTTTTAGGAAAAAAATCTTTTCTACAAAAGTCTTATAGAATTGAATGCTGCATAACCTAAAAATATTTTCAAATATACCGAGTGTTCAGGAAGACTGGGTTTTTTCACAACAGCTCTATTTTTGCTTTTAGGAAAAAATCTTTTCTACAAGAGTGTTATAGAATTGAATGCTGCATAATCTAAAAATATTTTCAAATATACCGGGCGTTCAGGAAGACTGGGTTTTTTTCATTATAGCTCTATTTTTGCGTTTAGGAAAAAAAAATTCTACAAGAGTGTTATAGAATTGACTGCTGCATAACCTAAAAATATTTTCTAATATACCGGGTGTTCAGGAAGACTGGGTTTTTTTCGTTATAACTCTATTTTTGGGTTTAGGAAAACATATCTTCTACAAGAGTGTTATAGAACTGAATGCTGCATAACCTAAAAATATTTTCAAATATACCGGGTGTTCAGGAAGACTGGGTTTTTTCACTATAGCTCTATTTTTGCTTTTAGGAACAAATCTTTTCTACAAAAGTTGTACAGAATTAAATGCTGCACAACCTAAATATATTTTCGACTATACATGGTCCTCCAAAAGTAAAAAAAAAAAAAAAAAAAAAAAAAGAACAAAAACTACTTAAAACGTACAGCACATTCTAAAAGTGCCACCATCTTTGCTGGGCGAAGATGCGCAGCATCTAGTAAATATTGTAATAATAATTGTTTTCTATATGTTAGTACCTAGAAAAGTACGCAATATATAAACCAAACAGTATAAAGTGTTTGTGTGATATAAGAATTTGCAGAGGATTGAAATTAACTACATAATGGAATCTTTGCAGATGATGTGGTAATAATAACAGACAGTGAAAAACAAAGAAAATTTGAACATATGGTGAGGAAACATGGAGGAAGAGGGCATGACAATAAACATAGAAAAAACTAAAATCCTCGGAAACCAGAATGTTGAAACTAAAATTGAAATAAATGATACTAAAATAGAGCAAATGAGAAATTTAAATATTTAGAGTAACATTGGAAGAAACAGGAAAACAAGATGCTGGAATAAACGATTGATAAAACAATCAAGTACTACGCAATAAACAAAAAAATTATTAATAAAAAAGACAAAAAAGACAAACCTATAGTAGAGTTATGAAGAAAGCCAAGAAAAATAAGATTCCACTATTTTAGGGCATTTGGAAACACATCTCAGTAGTTCAATACCTGCTACTTCTGAAGATTTGGTCACCTTGAAAACATCTAACCAGAAAATTTTGAAGTAAAATAGGATCCATTTTTAGGAATTCTAATCCAATCTAGATCACAAGAAATGAATTGCGACATATTTTTTTGTAATACTTTAACGAATGTTAATATCTTTTTATTTAAAATAATTTGAAGGAACGAAAGTTCAGTTGAGAGGGCATAAGAAACAGAAGCAATAATTACTATTAATGGACGGAACGATTGTAGAAATTCTTCCTCATTTAAAAAAATTTTAATAATTTCTCTGAGTTCCAAAAATCTCAATAAAACTTTTCCACTATTGTACCATCGAACTGGCGATGGTTAACTCGCCGAGAGCCAATAAAGTTAACCACTGCCACAACTGGTTCAATAATGCAAAATAGATAGAGGTGTTTGATGAATTATGTAATAACTTATTGAAAGCTTTGCACAAAACAAAAATACTTGGGCAGTATCAACAATGACTGTTGACTCATCCAGAACTAACAAAAACCACTAGACATTTTTTTCCTTCTCCATTAAGAAGCGTATTGTGATATTCTCAATTTATCTGACAGTCGCTTGTGCTGAGAGGTCAACAGAAAAACAAACCCTCTTCTTTGGGCACACTTCTTCAGCTCTATCGCAAATCTATTTTTAAATATTTCAAATTTAATTCTAAATAAGGTTAGAAATATTATTGCGAAGTACGCCGAAAACGTTCATAGTAAATGAATTAACCGGACTTATTTATCGCGACATCAGTTGACTATCAGTCGGTGAGTAGTAGAAGTAGATACCTCCCGGTACAATAATTTTCGTAAATCCGTATTGTGCGTGAGAAAAACTATCAGCAATAGTTGAATTAACCGGTTGGTACTTACAACTTGCGCGGGCCGCATTGAAATACGCAGCGGGCCGGACTTGGCCCGCGGGTCGTAGTTTGGCGACCCCTGTTATAGTAGATTCGAGTTCCAGTGCCGTTCTGGGGTTTTGATTCTAGGTTATTCGATCCGTGATTTCCGATCATCTCAATATTTCTGTTAAGAGGATATGTCCAAATCATGTGGTCTAATCACATACTGAAATGTCTGCCACATGATGAACAATGTTGTTGTGTCCCAATCCTAAATTCCTGCCACTTGGTAGTTCTTGCAGTCTGAGATGCCCTATTCTTGCCTCCTCCATTATCACCAGGTGGAGAGGAGGAAGATCTAGTAAGCATGTCATTGGTGCTGTAAGAGCGGTCCTCATTGTGTTTGTTATTCCTAAACACGCAAGTCTCTGTATTTTGTTAAGTTTAGTTCTAGAAGTTTGTTGCTGCATCTTTCTCCACGATACCAGAGATGCATAAGTGATTATGAGTGTGACCACCATGCTGTGCACTCAGTACTCCATTTAGTGAATATTAACAGTTTGGTATTAAGTTCGTGTAAGACTAAATATAATTTTTTCGCTGTAAAAACATTTTAAACTCATAATTGCTGATGGCGCAATAAATTACTTAAATAAAAACAAAAATAGGGGTGTTAAATTGTGATGGGATTCTTTCAACAAAGAGAAACAAAAACGCATCTAGACTTTTCACGTTTCCGAGTTCGCTTTTATAAATAAACGAGTTGTACTAATAAATCAGGGCAGCCGCTTATTAAAATTTTAATGAAATATTAAGTTATTTGCTGGAGTGCTTTTGGTAACATTTACGTCGTTGTATTTTTGGGCAATATTTCGCAATTAACATTTTAATGAATTGATTAAAAATTACACAGCCCGCTCGCTCTCTTTATTAAAACGGTCCCTGAGAAATTAACGTTTGCCTGAACGTAACGACGAAATGATTTTTTTTTGTGGACCTTAACAAATTCGACAGGGAGCTGAACGAATTAGCTAATCAGCGGCAGATTTATTTTCGAGATAAACTTTTACTTGGACACTTGTTGGTAAAGATAAAAAAATGGGCACGAGGGAAGAAATTAGATTGAAAAATATTGCACAGTATCTGTCCAAATATATTGTAAATGTATATTTTTAGTTTGCGTTGTCATTTTTTAATATAAATAAATGATATTGAATGTGTGAAAACACCTTCACAAGAGTATCAAAATAGATAATGTATCTCACAAATTCTTTAGGTATTTACGTAATTTTGTGCAATTAGTACAACCTCAGAGGCCAGTTAGAAGATGATTTATTAAACAATAAAAAGGTTGAAATGTGCAAATTATAAAATAAAAGCAAAAAATGTTAGCGAAATATGAAACAATTATTAAAATATATTAGAATTTGAACTTTCAAATTAACAAAATGTGAAAGTTATAAAAATAAAATCTTTGAATATCCAATATAAATTACGTCTGGGTACCTCGCTTTTTTTAAAAAAGTGAAATATTTTTGAAAGTAATGGAAAATTTTTAAAAAGTAAATAAATGGATAAATGTTAAAAATAAAAAAAATGATTAAGGGGTATAACGTCTGGAGAAAATTAAAAAATGATAAAAAAAGTAAGAAATTGTGGTTTGTGTACTGTATACCTCGTTTTAAAAAAAGTAAAAATATCAGATTTTTTAAATGCGAAAAAGTTTTAAATAATAGAAAAATATAAAACTGTATAAAAACGATAAGAAATGTTTTTTTAATGAGACAATGGAAAAGAGATAAAGAAGTAAAAAACTGTGGTTTGTGTACTGTATATCTCGCTTTCTTTGAAAAAAAGTTAAAAATGAGAGAAATATACAACTGTAAAATAGAAAAAAAAGCAAAATGGAAAAATGTTAAAGTTAAGAAAAGTCAAAAAACAAAATTTTTTAAAAATAAAAGCAAAGAAGGTGAACAAATTGGAAAAATTGTTAAAAAAGATTGAAAAAAAAAGCAGCAGAGGGGGAAAACAATAGAAAATCTGAACCTGAAGCGTATTACACATTCTAAAAGTGGAATGTTATCGGGCAAAGAGACCGACTTACATAACAACACTCTTCAAGGGCATGTTCTAGGAGAACACCCAACTAAATAAGAAATATTCAAATATATCAGTCTTCCCTGCATTTGTTTCTGCATTTATGGTACTAGTGTAATAAAAAAGAGTAGAATTTAGAAGTGGACCTGTAGACCTCTGCATCTGAGTTCTTGCACCAGTTTCAGAGCCGGAGTCAGAGCTAGTGCACCTTCTGCGCACTAGGAGCAAGTCATACATTCCCTATTACAAACGGAACATAATAAAGAGCTGACATTAGGAGGAATGTTTCAAACACCTGAAAAGTTTGTTTCGATGACATTTTTTAAACACAAAAATGTTTACTAGGTTCCCATTGAAGTGAAACCGATAGTACACTTGGAAAGCGAGCGAGCGGAAAGATATCAAGTCCCGTCCATTACCAAGAACCGATGTTTGCTCAGGCTTAAATTGTTTGGGTAATTTTTTCTTCAAGTTTGCGTCCTGCATTTAGCCGTGGAGTCCAACTTCTTATAGTTGGAAGGATTGAATATTGATGAAAGGTTTTGAGGTGTTATTTATAATAATTACTTAAAGGTAGTTTTTGTTTTTGATTTGTTTTGACACGCTAGTGTGACTTCCGTGAAATATAGTTCCAGTTTTCTGTCGTTTTACATTCGTCAAATTTAGTTTAAGGCACAGTGTTCTTGTTATATTCTGGTTTTTTATAATTCTCGTTATTGAAAGGAAACCATCTATTTCCTTATTTAAGTGAGTTTGTTTGGAGTCAATAAATACCACAGACCATTTTTTTTATTTGAAACAATAGTTTTATCGAAGTAAGTCGTTGTTTTTTGCGTGTCTGGTAACCTTTTATGATATTAATTATCTAGCGCTTTATTATCGAAAACACCCAAAGCACTTTCGGTTAGTAAAACCTGGACAAGATAACGAGTTAATACTCTGCGGCGTGATGGTTCTCTTCGCGCGGGGTAATTGTTATTAAAGGTATGAATTAGGAAGATTAATGCTGGCCGAATAATGAACTGCAAAGTATAATAATGATGGAAATGGTCGCTTCATTTTGTAATTCGGCTATGACAGAAACGACGACATCTCAATTTGGGGAATGACTGAGATAAAAACGGATCATTAATAACTCGTGACGTCAGGAATACGAAGAGTTCGTTTTCGTGCCGCCTTCTAAAGGCCTAGCAACCGACACCGGCACCTAGTCATATTAATGTTTTGCAATTTGGATGTTGGAATTCTACTTTAAAGCCATTTCAGTTGTGTACACTGAAAAATTGTTGTAATTGATATTAATCAAGTAATAAAATTCGTGGTTTAGGATAAAAGGGTGCACTTTTGTTTTTGCGTGCCTTAATTTTTCTTTATCTGTTTTCACACCAATTTTCCAGTAATGTTGGGAAAAAAATATTAACATGCAAGCACTGACACAAGCCATTATATCGCAATAATAAAACAAAAAGTGTCGGAGGCTAAAACAATGAGAACAAAGCGAGAAAGTGAAAAAAATATTGTAACAGAATCGAACAGTAGCCACACCGAGTATTTTTGTTTGTATTGAAACAACACAATATCAAAAAAGGTACGCATTGGATCGAATAACGTAAATACCAGTTATTCGCCTTGAACAAGTCTATTTTATATCGATCTCAGCTTCTCACCTCCAATCCACTCCTAGTGGATGGGGCTGGGGTTATGTTTTTAAATCTCAAATGAAAACCCCCACGTTTTATTGCAGATTTGGATTCTCCGGGACAAAATCTGTATTGGCATTCTTCCTGTGCTACGACAGGGGACGGTTCTTACGTTCGCTGCTCTAACAATTTTACGCCACACGTTACAAAATATCCCAGTTCCATAAAATTTTACCAAAAAAGTTTTAATATATCACCTGTATAGTATTTAAATCCACATTCACCTGAATGACCTTTGAGTTATTCCTGCGTAATATCCTGAGAATAAGTCCGATTACCATTTGAAGCTTTAACCGTTAGCTGGAGTCCAGAGTACGTCCAGTTTGGCTTAATGTAATGAGGCATTCGTATCATAGATGGTTTCCTATCTAAAAATGAAAATTATTAATTAAATTTATTTAATTACCAGGCGAGTTTGTATCCATATTTTGATCGGAAAAAAAAAATTGTTTTACTTAGTATGTGAATCCAATTTACGTATCTATGATAAAAGAGTCTCATACTATTAAAATAAAGGAGTGTTAGGGTTTTCAATAAAGGATAATATTTTTATTATTTTAAAACGTTCTCTTATTGTACGATTCGTGTGATTTTACAACAATAGTTTAAATTAACATTTTATCCAATTTCAAAAGATCTTAGAAAAGGCCTTTGAGGATGCGCTACTTAGTTGAGAAATCTATCGATTTGTTAACAAGCGGCTGAAAAGCTAGCTTGACTGTTTGTTTGGTGCATCTACAACTGCCCCATACCACCTAGCACATTTTATCACGATACTCGCTTACGATATCAGGAAGGTCGCTAGGTGAAATAAAACAGCCAAATTATTTTTACTTATTTTTAACAGAATCTGGAAAATAAAGTAATTATATAGGTAATTAAATTATTGAATATTAAATGGGATTATACAGGCTGTCCCAACGAACAGGGACATTAGAATTTTTTGAACTTCTAGTTGGAATTTGATTTTGAAACTTACTCATGGCTTGCTGTGATCTATTTAAGGAAAATATTTTCAACTTTATAGCACTTTCGGTATACAGGGTGTTGATATCAACTTTCTTATTTTAAATAGAATGCTATAATTTTTATCGCTCTAATGAATTTTGAGAGTCATTTACAACTAGTTTATATGAAGGTTCCCTATCACTAAACTCGACCGTTTTTGAGATATTTTCATTTTCGTTGATTTTTTGACATTTGCACTCCTTCAAATAAAATCAAATATCTCATGAGATAGCAGATATTTAGTGGTTCTACTAAAGTCGATGTAAAAACAAGGACGTAGCTATAAGGTGCTATAGCAATAATCACTGAATCACATACAGGGTGTTCAGAAACGCGCTTCCAATGTAAATATCTTTAACCTAACAAAACTTTTTCTTTCAAATAGAATATGGTATTTTTTCTACAGCGCAAAATTCTACATCGATTGATATTAGGATTAGTTATACCTATTCTTACTAGTTTTTGAAATATTAGCATTTTTTGCAAAAAATTGCTAAAAATATGCCTAAATTCCAAGTTCCAACTAAATAACATGAGTTTTTTCCTACAAAACACTCTGTACATTATTTGTCTAATCTATCTAAATATTTATGCTTCAGATATCTAATGTTCACTAGTTTTTTACTAATAGTAATGTCTTTTAGTCATAGAGAACGTACATTAATTATTAGATATTAGTAGGCCATGAGATGTGCTAACAAACAAGTGATACGCATTGTTGGTAATTTACCAAATTGCGCAGTGATAAACCTATGCAGTATTAAGAAGTCATATCTTTTTATAGTACGCCCTAATGCTGTCAACTCCTTCACACATTTTCTTCAAATAAGTAAAATAGCGTAAATCGAAAGAAATAAGAAAAATATTGAAAGTAACTTATACAAATAACATTTTAGACTTATTCTACATTCATGAAGAATATAACAATGATTAGATATCAACACTTATTTGCAAGGAATAAAACCTCAAAAAAAAAAATAAAATTCAAAGGGAAATTAAAGCAGACATCCTAAATACGCCCACAATATTTCAAATATTGTTTATTTATATTTTCTTATAGGGGAGCCGTCTGTCATGGAATCTCCGAAAACAATGCAGCCTCTTGGCGTTTTGTATTAAACTAGGTATTAAGCGATACAGACAGATAACATAAATCACAACAAACTATTAAAAGTCTTCGAAAATGTCCAATATAAATGTTCTTTTAGAATAATAGTTTCTTAGTTTTTTTTTAATTTTGTTTTTAATCTGTATGTGATTCGGTCATTATTGCCATAGCACTTTCTACTTACGTCTTTGTACTTACATCGACATTAGTAGAACCACTAAATATCTGATACCTCATCAGCTATTTAATTTTACTTGAAACAGTGCAAACGTCAAAAAATTAACAAAATTACAAATATCTCAAAAACAGTTGAGTTTAGGGATAGGGAATCCTCATGTAAATTAATTGCAAATGACTCGATACATTGATTGTATCGATAAAAATTGTACCATTCCATTTAAAATAAGAAGTTGATGTCAACACCCTGTTTACCGAAAGTTCTATAAGGTTGAAAATATTTTCCTTAAATAGATCACAGCAGGCCATGACTACACTGCAAGTTCCAAAATCAAATTCGAACTATAAGTTAAAAAAATCTAAGGTCCCAGTTCGGTGGGACACCTGTATATACTTATATTAAAATAGTTAGAATATTGAATTTCACATTGGTTTAAAATTAAAAAGAAAAATTCCAGGCAGGCATTTGTGCTGAAAAAATAGGGCAATTCGGCTTAGAAAACTTACTTAAAGCTTAAATCTTACTCACCTTGATTTGGTCATATCAACTAGAAAGTTATTAAAACTTTGAACAACCTTTGGAATTCGTCCCGATCAGAATGAAACTTCCTACATCCCAGAAAGTCAAACTAGATTTCAGAACTAACAATAACTAAAGAGATAAACTCTTGTATCAGTGTAATCATACTATGAACAATAATACCTATAAAAAATGAAAATTTAATTGAAAGATAGTTAGAAATTTTATGGGAGAACTATCAGAATAACATTTGTCAGCACATGTATTATACACAGTGGGAAAATGAAAACGTCAAATGATGGAAGATTTCAGAAATGTAGGAATAAGAATCAGATGAATAGAATTTCTAGAAGATTAGAAAAAAATCAGGGAAGTCGTAGTTAAAGTAATGGAGAGCGCCAGTCTAATGTGAACGCGTGACAGTAATGCAATCCTTCCGTATACTGGCAACGACGACAGTAAGTGATATGGTACCATGTGTATATGATACTAAAAAAATGAGTTAAAGTGGTTTGATATGATTGATTTCACCGCGTAGCTTTCGATATAGTGTATCTACCCTATGTAAAACTTACCTCAAAACTTTATAATTAATATTGTTCAACAGTATGTTAGCTGCAAGTTTCGGAAGTTTCTAAAGTATCAAGTTAGTTATCAATAGTAATTCGCTTAATGCAAAGTATATTCCACATAAGTAACGAATTAGAAAAGAATAAAAGTTTATAATACCAGTACATTGCCTGAAAGATCCTTTGAATTTATTTATACTTCGTCTTTATATAATTCAAACTAGGTTAAGTTAATTGCAGAAGTTTATTTGTTCTCTCTTTTAGAGTTGATATTACGCCTAGAAAATTACAAAGTAAAATACCACTTAATAGTCCCACACTTAAATCTTGAACCGCGATAGCGGGTGCCATGGGGAGGGCATCAGGTGTAACCTCTAGCTTTAAGATACCGTAATAAAGTTCGCCGTTTCTAAATCGGTAAATCCTGTTTGGGGAAACTTTATATACTGATAGATCTCCACAAGCTACATTTCCCTCATTTCTTATCCATAAGTTTTGCCATTGCTACAGTTACGTCTCCACTGCGCAAGAAAGCGGGCATGTTAACTCCGAGAGCTTTGCCGAGGTCATACGGCCCTGAGGCGCATTATATTCCAAGTAAGCGGTCCATTGTCGGGATGTATCCGGTTAATATTCTTGTGGCGGGAATATTAGTATTAGTATATTAGTCAGGAGGGAACAATACGAATGGAAATTAGTTTGGTGTAGCTATTTTATAGGCTAATATGTTTATTGATATTTTAAGACGATGCATTGTTTAATTTAGACGTTAGAACATTTGCTTTGTGAAGATTCTTATTTGAATTGGAAGTAGTAATTCAACCTTTTTTCCAGTGTCTAATATTAAATTTTGATGTAATCATTAAATAAACAATTTAATGGAAGTATCTATCCCCTTGAAATAAGATTTAATTAAATATTAATAGCTTGCATTTAAAAATAGACTAAACAGTTAATTTGTGGATGTATTGGCTTAATGTAAACGAACTAATTTATGTAGCAAACCGTTTCGACAACATTTGTCTTTTTCAATTGCTGAAAACTATTGATTACATAACTAACACTCGAAAACTTCTATCTCGCAAAAGTTTTTTTAATCTTCACTATCTAGATTTCATTCAATATCTTCAGGTCTACAAGTATTTCGTCAAAATAACAAATATGTATATATAATAAGTATTCCCTAGGCTACAAAATATAAAATCATGTTTCAGGACTATTATCTCAAATAAATTCTAAATATTTATAATTAAGGGGTGTTAAAACTGTATTAAGTATGCTATTATGTTATTTCATATAAATAGCTTCCCACATATTAAGATTTTTACAATTTGAAGACTTAATTACATATAAATCATTAATTGAAAAAGTGTGTCTTGTATTAACAAAATGATATGCTAAAGCGGAATTATCAGGATTATGATTCTTAATACGACAAAAATCTAATCTCCGCATTCCTCTTTGTTTGACCTATGTATACTTTATTACAAACACTGCATTTGATCTTATAACCCCAGCATATTTTTTAATTTTTAATTCTTAAAATATTATAATTTTGAAAAATCGGACTAACATTGTATTTTTTACACAGGTTTAATATCTAGTTAATACATAATTTATTAAAGTTAAATCTGCAAAACTTTTTCTCCACTAGTTTCTCTGGAATAAGTGTAGTTATATTTTGTAGTGACCTCTTATTTTCTAACTTATTTTTAATTTTACACTACACTTTTCTCATAACCATTCATTTCTGTTGCATGGTATATAATAGTATAGTGCAGTGCTATTACTTGTGAACGCTAGTGTGCGTTAGATTTTAAGATTAAGAAGTCCTTTCTGCACGGATCAGCCGTATTGATTTTATATTACCCTTTGTATTTCAGAATGTTTATTACAATTTCAGTTTACAATCTTTAGCTTATCTTCTTACGTTTCTTGCACCAGCTGTATAATTTCCCGTTTACTATTTTTTGTTAAGCGCAATGTCTACTTTATCATTTTAAAACCTTTGTATTTATTTTAGAAACGTCAAATATGTCGACGTTCTGAACCGCCAGAAATGTAATGCTCATTAGCTCAGTTAGGCTATTTCCCAAATCGGCACGTATATTTCGTGTTGTCTTGCCGCTGCATTCAATTATACTCTACCGACTTGCTTTCTGTTTGTTTATAATAGCCATACTACCACGAAAGACCACCCATCAATCAGTCAAACACATCCTATTTGTGCCGATCCCCTGCAATCGTGCGGAGAGCGGGAGGCTACGTCGCGCCACGCCCGAGGGGCAGCCACCATCTATAAGCAACGAGCGGAGCGGAAGGTTATGTCGTGTCACTCCCGAAGGGCGGCTGTCATCTATAGCTGGAAACGAGTGGAGGAATAGGCGACTGGGATGTGCCACGAACGCGATAAATGCACGGTTTATACAGACCAGCGGCGTAGGTGAGGACTGAAGAGTGTGTAGGTTCAACCTGCGGCGCGCGCGGAAAGAAAAACAAATCAATGAATAAATGCGGCCGTAACAAACGTAAATAGGAAAAAATTAGCAAATAAACCGAGAATTTATGCCAAAATAAGTTTCTAAATTAAAAGAAATGCTGAAATGATTTTTTTCTTGTAACGGCACGTTATACACCAAAGGTACCGACAGCAAGTGACGCTTCTTGTCCTGATACGACTTTAAAATCTACATCAGAATGAAAATTGTTATTATTAAATTAAACCTATATTGTGCCTATAGTAAAATGCCAAGGAATGCAAATATGCTGCAAATCAATTTTTCTTAAGTGAAGAGTGAAAACCTTTTGATACCCTCTCATGATTCTTTGGAACTTCACGTACTTGAACATGACAACATGATTTTGGTGAACGTTTTAGGATACGATATTATTGCAAAAATATGTTTGGCAATTGATCTTGTTTAATTCTAACTCTAAGGAATGCAATGATCACATTTTTAGAAATTGCTTAAATTTTAAAGCAATTGGTCTAACAACTATGTTGTCTTTAATAAACTGGCAATATGTTTGTAAATATATGTAAATACGTAAATTTTAGCGGTTTTTAGTTGTGTTCAGCCAGTAACGGCCGATTATGTAAAAAAAACGCTGCTTTGTATAAATCACAATTATAATAAACTGCTTTTATATTAAAAAAAAAGTGTGCTAATTTGTGACAAATATACAACTGTATTATTTAAGTGTCTTTATGAATGTAGGTACAGGCGTGGAGAGTAAATGGGAGCGATACTAGCCTAAGAGCGAGTAAGGGAAGATATCCGTTCCGCAGTAATGGAAGGAAACCGATGTCTTCTTTCTCGCGCAGGCTTGCATCGTTAAGACGCTTTCTTCTCAACCATCCGTACCTACCTAAATATGTGTACTAATTTAATTCAAAACTCCATTTTACAGCGCTTTCTTGGGGGAAGTTTACCATAATGATATATGATATATATAAATTTGTCATCGTTAAAAGTATGCGTATATATAGCAATTTATGTCATTTCAAATAACTTGACAGATGCTTCTTTTCCAGAGACAACAGACATGGCCGGATATAATTTACGACGTATTATACGCTCAAACGCAATACTCCTCGCATTACGCTTTCCATGCAAAAAAGCCGCTTCATCATTAAGACGTCTTCTTCCGCTTGAGTAGCCTACGCACGTAGGCTAAAACACGTCTGCCGCGAATTATTTACGAATAGACGAAAGAGAATTTATTTGGAAATACCTCTCGACGAAAGTATTTCTGGCAATTTTGAAAATCAAACGGACGAATACTAATATTGTGCGGCTAAAGGGAAAGTAATCCTGACAATTTTATTGGTTTCACTCGAAGACGGGCAAGGCGATATTTTCGCCTTCAGTATCCGGACGATTGACGTTTCAACTGTTACATTTATTGACGTTTTTTGTTGCTTTGAAATATATGTTCTACGTGATGGTTACTGACGTCTTCCTATTTAAAAATAAACTGCGATGGTGGTAAATTTACTTTATTTATTTTTGGTGCTTAAAAGAGTTGTTCTTTTACATTTCTTGATATTTATTTATTAGCCAATTATTCTATTTAGCAACCAAAATTCTTTTGTGGAATTATGGCTTAAATGAATACAATTTTCCTTAATTAAACAACGTTTCGACAATTTTTTATTGCCTTTTTCAAGTTTTCATAAGTAAAGTTCGTTTACATTATAGCAGTTCATAATTTCGTTTAATTTTGACTTACCCAGTTACCCAAGTTCTTATATTAGTGAATCGTGGTATGAGTTTAACAGTATTACAATCATACACTTTTAATAAAAAGCTAAATAATTACAAATCATCCTAACCCCGTGCTCCACCTAAGGTACCACACTAGCACGCACTACCTATTCTAAGTATTATATGGATTCTATTACGATTGAAATGTTCCTACTCTAACTAAATAATTTCCCTAAGATTGTTAATAACAAAAATATAATACAGTAACCTCGCAATTATGTGAATACTGTTTTATGTGAAATGCTGAAATGTGATTAATTTCCATAATTGCGAGTCTACTGTAAATTGGTCAGCTGTCACATATTAGAATATTTTCGCCCATGGCACGATTTTAGTTATCTCCCAGTATTCGCCAAGGAGTAAGGGAAAACCATAGCAAAACCTTACTCTGGGTGGATCTGGGAAGAATTTCTAGACCTTGTTGCTGAAAGTTGGCAAATTATTATTATCTTTCTTACTGCTGAAGAAGCAGCCTCCACGTTTCCTTAATTCCAGACAGTGCCATCTTCACGTAGCTGCTTCTTTTTTGACATATCATGAATTGGAAATTGAAATAGGAAAGAAGTGGTGGGCCTAAAAATAAACATAACAGCAACAGTACCGATTCTAATACTTAACAATAACTTAATCCTAATTATTCTAACTAATACTAATTAAATTAAAGATCTACATTTCTAATATTTATTTATATACCCTAAGCATGCTATAATGTAACACTAATTCCGACCACTAAAGAGCACAAAATATTCCTATTTACACAATATTAACCCCTTAGCTAATGCCCTAATTTTCGTACGTGACCGCCACTCATCAGTGTGTGGACATACAAATAAGATACCCCGCTCTGTATCCCACCACATTTACAACGCGAATCATTAACCCTCCCAATTCTACATAAATATGATTTAAAATTACCGTGACCTGTTGTTAATTCTACCACCTCATACGATCAATTAACCCTCATTCCCCTAAAACTTGCAACACTACTATTAAATTTCCTAGTCCACCTCCCATTTAAAGTAATATCGCACCTACTCTCCCGTAGAGTATTTTAGAGATCAGATACATAGCATGGAAATGAGGGTTAATTTGTCGTATAATTAACCCTCATTTCCCTAAAATGTGTAACGCTACCCATAAATTTCCTAGTCCATCCTCAATTTAAGGTAATATCTCACTTACTCTGCCAAACTACGCTAGCCGAAATTAGCCCAAATCTAATAATCGCGCTTCTCCTCCTAGACATCCATGCCTTCTTTGCTAAATTGATCCACCCTCTCATTACCGATTGTACCTACGTGAGCCCTAGCAAAAAAAAAAAATTATACTCCCTCTCACGCAACATATCCCAAGTATCTAATAACAAATTAGTCGGATATTACAACCATACAGACGATGTGTCCACATGTAAGCATGAGGCAAAAGTGGTAAACTTTTAGTATTGATTTTACAAAAGAAGGGAAAGTAGTAGTATATTTCAAACTAAGCGGAGCAAGTGCTGCCCAAAGTCTGCAAAAGCACTTTTTTTAAAGAAGTTTAAATACATTTTTTCCCCAATCAGTTCCATTTTAACATAATGCCGAAAAACAATTTAAAAAAATTGGGTATAGCAGGATAAGCTACTGAAAAGTGCCCCCGATGCTTGATAGAAGCAATTAACCCTCAAACTACTACGTTTTTTATCTCCGTCTCTTTTTAGCGAATCGATTTGAAATCTATTTGCAGAAATAATTTGTTTGACTAGTACCCATATTCAACCGCTACAACAATTTTTACTAGTTAAAAAAATTAAAATATTTTTGGGATAGAGTGCAGCAATAGTCTTTATTACTCTTATTTGACATTTCGGGAATGTAATATACTATATGTAATGCCACACTATAATTCATTGTTTTAAATGGAACCCCCTGTATATTTTACATTATGAAAGGTTTCTAATCACACACCATTGTTCCCGAGATTATAACAGTAATTTGTTTTGTGGTTTTCGAGTTAAAACTTTTTCTCATGAAAGATTGAAAAATTACCTATCCCAAAGTAAGTATTCCTACGTCCAAATTTCTTCAAATAACAATAATTTTTTTTGTGTGGATTAGCTAAGATTTGGTCAAAACGATCAGCAAACTGTTTTTATCACCAGATGACAGGCTGGTCACCAGGAAGATATTGATTTTACCAAAACCATTTTTTCCAGATTTTTTTTTAAACGGAACCCTCTGCATATTGTAACTAGAAGTAACGCAGAATTATAGTTTGCATCAAACCACATTCCAGGCTTCCTTATAGATTAGATTCTAGATCCCTCCCTATACGGGGTGATTGTGCAGTTAACTGAAATGACTTATTAACGGGGCTTAAAGAGCTAACTTTTATTAAAAGAAAATCATCTCTTGAACTACAATTGTGAACTAGTATCGGTGGTTATCAACAGGGGGATAATCATTTTTAAAACATTGTAGTTATTGTTGTAGCTATTATTAGGTTTCGTCTATTAGTTTACTAAGAAAAATTGTTCAGATTAAGGTGCTCTATTAGCACTTTCGATTAACTGCATAAGTTAACAGTCCCCCCTGCTAATTACATATATATATATATATTATATATATATATATATATATATATATATATACTATATATATATTATATATTGTTACGCTACACAGTAGCATACAGCCCGGATTAAAAAAATGAAATTTTAAAAGAAATACATTAATTGAATTAAAAAAAATCAAAATTTTTATATCCAGTGTCATCTATCTTTGATAATTTGGATTTAGAAGTGTTCTGTCTCACCAGCCAGATGGCATGCATGGCGAGAAATTTCGATCGAGGGGCGGTGACATAAAAAAATATTGAATAGCTCGTTACTTTCTTATATCTTTCAGTAAGAGTAGATATACTGAGCAAGGACGTTGTCAGTTGTCCTCTCCTTCAAATTCACTGTCAAAGACCAGTTTAAATGATTCATCCTAGGCATGATAAATGTCAGGCTTAATAGATTCAATCTATTAAGTAAAATTAAAACATTTAATAGTGATAAAAGTGATTTTATTAATTAAAAAAAAAAATCAAAATGTGACCTTGTTTAATATCAGACATAAATCTATGGATAATTATCTCAGGTAAGTCCGTGAGTCCGTTTAATTAATAACACTAAAAGTTCATTAAGAATTCCACTTTTGCAATTCAAATTCAAGTTAGTACTTAAATACGTTTAAATTAAAATTTTAAAAATCCCCCGTTTTCTGACTTCAAGAACGAGTTAGTAGACTAAAATAGACGTGTGGACAGAGTGGCCAACTTGATGGTAAATCACTGGATATTGTTCGTAACGTAAAAAACATAACAAATACATAAAACCTACTACACAAATTTCCCAAGTAACTGGAGCGCTAGCTAGTTAACAAACGATTTTCTACCTCAATTTTGCAGAACGGATTAAAATAAAATTTCTTATAAGTATAATCAATTTAGTTAGATCGAAATCATACGTTTATTTTAGGTGATTGACGAGGAGTAACCTTTTTACAGGGCGAATTCTGCGATATCGGTCAGGACTGTTCAGGTCGGATATGGACTCTGGTTCGGGTACATCGAAAATGGTAATTCAGACAGGAGGATGGGACGCTCAGGACAGGAAACATTACTCGAAAAATCGTCGTGAAGAAAAATTACCCAAAATTGCAGGTAATTGGATAAGATTAATGTGAAAAACTTTGTTTAACATTAACAATTATTTTTAGGTGTAATTTGGAATAATTTGGATTTTATCGAATACCGTTAAATTTACAAGAACAAAATGAAATATCTGCCCGAACAAAGCTCGATTAGTGATGGTTGAATAAAATGTTTTAACTGACTTGAAAGCGATGTCTTCATCAAAGGCAACGTCTGGGAAAATCGTAATATAACGAAATACGAACTTCATTGTTTACAATGAATGGCCATGTGATCGCAAGACTATCTATGTTTCAACGAAGTGAAATAAAAAAATTACCAAAAACTGGAATCCACTTACACTTGTGATATAACAAAAGTAATGGCTCGATTATGAGAAAAATACATTTGAATTTTAAACGCTTATTAACTATTAAAATTAAATCTTAAAAGTTCATTATTGCACCTAGAAGGTAGCACATTATACCAAGTTGTTACAGAACCAATTCCAGCAATTCCCATGTCTGTCTGTGACATATCAAGCAATTGGACTGCCAATGCATATAAAAACATTATTAACACAAATTTCAGAAAAAATACTCTGTAAAAAAATTCAACTGTTCACATGAATTAACGTGGATCCAAATTGATCTGTCAAAAGCTAATAAAAATATAATATACAAATCGAATATTCAGTTTCGACGTGTAGGTTTATCATGCTGATCATCTTGCCTTCCGAAGGGAAATTCTAAAGCAAAATCCTGAAGGACGGCCAAAGCAGAATACCTACATACTGGACATCGTCTAACTGTCTGCTGCTACATATATACTCTTTCTATTATATCTAATAAGTTTAAAAAATATAACTAAGTAAAATAGTAACATTCCTTTTTAAATAATAGTAGAATATAAGTATCTCTCCATGGCAGTATATTTATACAGTATCCAAACTTTTCTCCTAAAATTTCCATTGTCCAGTCAGGTTTGTAGAATATTGTGCTTCCTGTTAACTTACTAAAAGTGTGGCCTAAAAAGTTGGGTTTCGAATGATACCTCCCCATATTTAACAGACACTGCTACTGTATCTATATCCTGATAGCATGAGATTAACGATGATCTAGTGAAAATTATGGGGTTAACGTGAATTTTTTCTGAAAGTAGCGTCATTAGCAAAAATATATGAAGAATTTATTTCTCCTAGCGTTTTTCTAGCTCATATTAACAAGACATCAACTTCGATTCGAAAACCTTGCACCAACTGATAAACAGAAAGGATAAAATTGTTGTTGTTTAAAACGAGAAATTCCTGTGCGACAGCCCCGCACAGAAATATTGAGGATTCACAACACTATCTACTACTGAAAAAGCATTTTTCAGTGAGAGTCTTCGTCTTTAAAAAGAAAACATTAGGTTTTCTTTCAGCGTTTGGATGTTTTAGACTGTACACTAGCGATACTTTCTATTGTAGATCTCAGGGAAAATAGAGCCTACATGTTTAGCGTGGTAGTAGACAGATCTATCATAACCGCCGCTTTCGTAAAATGTGTAAAACGAGATGTCTGTCTCTGTTATTTTAAAAAAAAAGCTTAGGCTGAATTATTAATGTGCGAAAGTGAATGCATCTATTATGTATTTGTTATTTTGCGTAGAATAAAATTTATTGATGTTTGAGTATTTCCAAATAACTGTAATTTATTAAAGGGGTTTTAAAGGTATTTTCATTTTCAGTTGAAACTAGAACTAGGAACTAGAGCCACCATGTTAATTATAACAATAAAATAACATAAGTGGTTTCTACTTTTATTCATTTAATATATGCAATAATAATGAACGTATCAATGGAATCGCATAAAACTTAAGGTATCCAGTTATATGAAACATAAAGCATATGTCCGTTATGCTATTATTTTTTAATCTAATGATATCTATGATTCATATCAATTTTTTATTCGCTCCGGGCTTCCTCCTTCACATTAAATAGTGAAAGAGAATGCGATATGCATTTTAAACACGATTTTTATATCAGATATTAGAAGAAAAGCTCTACACGCCAAAATAATTACAGGTTAAATTAATAATAATGACTTTATCAGTGACATGCATAAATATTGCAACATATGGCATTTTTTTATTTTAAAAACATACTAAACTTTTTGTCGATAGATTGTGCATGTCTAGAACCCAAAATCTATTTTGACCGTGACGTGCACTGGAACCATAGTATACGGTAAATGAAAAAATATGCTGTGATCTCCAAAAAGTGAGGTTAGATGACATATTAATAATAATAATAATAATATAATATATAACATTTATTATCACAGGTTTTAAAGCCCAATTACAGAATAAATAAATGAATAAATAAGTATATCAGTACAGTAATCAGTACACAAAAAAGAAAAAAAGAGTTTGATTACTGGTTACGAAAATAAAATCTAATGTATTAACTAATTAAATAGTATTAAAAAAACTGAATTTAAAACTGAAGAATAGTTAAGTACACAATCAAATAAATATGGTCAAGAGCCTGCCTATTCGCCGCTTGGGAAGAAGTGTACTCGGCCCTTCGCATACATCCGTCCTCGCAAAGGAACCAGAAGCACAATCATATCTAGAATTTATTCTAGTAATGTAAATCCATTCGCTCTAATATGAAAGGACATCGATGTTATATTTTAGTAATTTAAAAAGAAATTCACAAACTTTTTCTCTCGTTTGCTTAAACCTTGCTATTGTGCTGGTAATAGTTGATTCCGAGGTATGCCTTTCGGGGTAATTCCATCCATTTAAAGAGAAATTTCAGAATTTTCGGTGATACTGTCTAGACCAGAGTCACTGCAAATAAAGGTTCCAAAACAACACAGCATCATTCCATTTCCTTCTAATATGAAAAGTATAATGATTTTAATACAAAGATATCTTTAAAGTAATTTGGAGAAACACGCATAATGAACAGAGATTATGGCTTCAGAACATATATAGCTAATATGCAATTTGAAGACCCGTGGTATAAGACTACACCAAAGATCCTTAAATTCAATTTACGAGATAAAGTACTCGACTTGACTTGGTGGACGATACATAGGGCGAACGAACAGTGTAGGTAATCACACAACATTTATCACGTTCAGTTAATTTGAAACATCACACCATTAACAACTGCATTCAAGCACTTTGAAGCTACTCACAATCACCAAGAAAAAATTTCAGTGAAAACTGATATCATCAGCATATCAAGAAAGGAAGTCAATTGAGAAGTAGATAATGATATACAACACAAACGCAAATGGTCAATTCGATCCTTGCGGTACACCGGGTAAAGAAAATCCTTGAGTGTTATCCAATAGGAGACGTAGCACCTTCTTTGCTTTAGATAGGATTTAGAAGATCTGAGCAGACGAAACAAAACGAAGAGCTTAGCTTGGAGAGCAGCATATCATGGTTTATCAAGTCAAAAGCCTAGTTAAATCTGTATAAATCACGTCAACTGGCCACGTCTATCCAAGACTTGCGCAATGATTGAATATTGACCAGATGGTGAAATGTGATCTACGGATATGAAGCCACCCAATAAGAAAATAACGTTAAGAAACGTTGTTCTAACGTAACCGAACGTTCCGTACGTTTATAAACCGTCGAGCGACATACTTGTCCCCGACAAATAGTGAAAAAAGTACTTTTAGCGTTAATTCACGGTCATTCCCAGTTATTTTAAATTTAATTTAATAGAAAATATCGTTAAATAGAAAAGTTCAGCGACAAGCTGTATTTAACGGTTAAATAACCCTCTGTAAACGTAAAAATCGGTTTACAGGTAACGTAACTCAACTAACCCTTGTTAGTGTGGTGAGTATCCATACCAGATGTTGCCTACAACGGTAGGCAACACAACCACATAACGAAGGGTTAATAAAAAATTCTATATCAAACCTTTTTATACCACGTACGTAGTAAGTCACATTCGTAATTATGAGTGTCCCCAATGTATGAAATCACAGTAAGTGTGGATAACGAAAAAATTGGTTATAGATTAAAAGTCATAAATGTCCAATACTAAATTAAATTTTATTTTAATAAATATTCAATGAATCACATATAGTATTTGAACTCATGATAAGCTCTTCAATGAAACATAAACGCTTCTTCAAAAAACTAAAATTTAATTACCTAATAAATATAATACAATGCAATAATACAACAATAAATAAAAAAAAGATAATCAGAATTCTTTACCAAAACTACAGAAAGTAAACGAGGTCATTTCATTTTATAGATATATACATTTTCCTTTTTCTGCACATCCAGGTCTTCTACCCAAACAGTCCATTGGGGCGTATATTTCAACCAGTCCTTCACTGCACTTTCTGCTGTATGGGTTATGTATGGTTAATTGTAACTTTAAATGGAAAGACTTCAAACAACAGGTATCATAAGTAACACCAAGGACTACAGGCTGTAAATTTTAGGGATATATATAATAAGTTAATGTTTACTTTGATTGGTTTCCTAGATTTTTGTATTACAAACGAATGAAAGTATTTAATACTCACCTGTATATTGTTACTATAGTTCCCGTATTATCTCTGGTTCCGTTTTGGTGAAAACTAAGTGTTCCTTCCTTCCAGTTTATGCTTCACTGCAACGACGTCCATGTAAAAGTAATTAGAATAATTTCTTTTACACAAGAATTCCAGATTTTAGAACCATCAGCATTCGCTAACCTATATATTTGAAAATAAAGTAAGAAGGTGGTGTATTACTAAGAAACCAGGTCCTCAAGACAAAATTTTAGAATATAGTTAAAGATTTTCTGACATTAGTGTTCTTATTTTAAGATGGCCTACTATGCATGTTTTGCCAATTGTGGTATATGCATATACATAATTATACGTGCAATGTGCGTTCGTATATGCAAATATAACCAGGAATAGACTTAATTTGATGGGGTACCTAGCTACTCACCGTTTAGTTAAATACACTGATTGTTGCGTATCCACATATTAATATAAAACTTTGTTATAAAGAAATAAAGAAAAGTTCTAACACTACGACTAGCGTAGTAGACATGTAACCTGCAAGCAACTGCAAGTGCACCGTGCACGTTGCAGATGCGCAACAGAGGGTGGAAGAGTTTATTTGAAATGGGGGAGGATGATACATTCATCAGTAGGGCAGTTTTAATACAAATAATTGTGTTACCTATTGTTAAATACATTTTGCATTCATTCATGCAAAAGCACATCTTTTAAAACAAACAAATTTAACACCATTTTATTTTAACTAATACTTTATACTTTATGCGCGTTGGATTGCAGTTAATAGTTTTCAATTTCAACGTTGCTTTTTAACGTAGAGTAAATGGTGAAACTAACGTTTTTATTAGTTGTACTGAAATATGCGTTACGTTTCAGTTAATAATTTTTCATTTTTCAACGTTTGTCTTTCAAACGTCTTTCAACGAGTAAAACGTGAAACTACAACCTCATATTTTAATTATATCTAACAACTATGCGTTACATTTCAGCCACTAATTTTTCATTTTTCAACGTTGTCTTTCACGCAGAGTAAACGGTGTAACTAAAACGTTTTATTTTAGTATATATAAAACTATGCGGTAACATTTCAGTTAATAATTTTTCAATTTTCCACGTTGTTTTTTAACGTAAAATAAGCAGTGAAACTATAACGTTTTATTTTAGTTATATTTAAACTATGGATTACATTTCAGTTAATAATTTCTCATATTGTAAACGTTGGTTTTATAACCTAAAATAAACGATGCAACTACAACGTTGTTATTTTTAGTTAAATTTAAACTATCCGTTACATTTTTAGTTAATATAACGTTTCCTTCCAATGTAATAGTTTTAAAAATTTTGTTATATAATAAAACGTGATTACTTATAACCATTAACTTGTTTCAACCAATTACAACGTTAAATTCACGTAACATGTAACCAACTTGTTCTCAACTGGGATGCTGATTTGAGGAAATAACGATCGAGTGCCTACTATAAATACGCATATACAACACTTTCTCATAAAGTTAGCAAATTGGAAAAATAGAAATGGTCTATAATGACTCAAGATCTCTCGATCACTATTTTGTCACGGCACAATCCTAGCAGTTTTCCAGCATCAGAAGACACATGAGAGAAGGAAAGATTAATAATAACTTTGGAGGAATGCAAGTACAAATCTGCATCACGGCTAAGAAGCTAGGTATCATCTTCACAGCAGTGCGTTTATTAGAAAAACCAAGCCATAAGTTCAAGAACGTCATCTCAGTGACTAAGAAAAGCACACGGTAGGAATAAGTAGATAACATCAAAAAATGTGTCAGGTTATCAAGTGAGCAAAAAAAAAAAAAACGAATCGGCAAAAGCATTTAAATCTCAATTTGATCCTGAAATCATCCATCCTCACATATATCTCCCGTATTCGTGTAGACCGCCTTTTGTATTAAAAATTGCCAGAGGTTGGAAGGTGAAATTCTTATAGATTTCAAACAAGAATTGAGATAATTACATAGGCTTCATTTATCTGGCTTAATACTCCTAATTCGTTTAAATTCATTATAGTGAATTACTTTCTTGTGTTAATCCATTTCTTGTGATAGGAATTTTTATTTAGATTAATAATAATGTCGGATGTAAACCACGGAGATAAGATCACTACAATGAAATTTAGGAGGCACATACAGATCGAAAATGGCGTATAGAGAATCATGAAAGCATTCAACAGCCTCATTCACATCTGTATACTCTCGAAGAAAGACAATCCAACAAATAGTATTATCAACCAACGAGTAATCAGACTTTGTAAAAATTAACTGAAAGTTCTTTGCAACGGAAAGCGCTCCAATGCTGATGCATAAAACAATTGAAATTCCAAGCTAGGATGATAAGGATCTCAGACAAAGGAAACTTCTAGATTTACATCAATCTTTGATTGAAATTAGATATAAAAATCCAGTTTTTTCCATCACAGTTTGTATATTATTATGTGATAGCGTTAAGAATCTCAAAAAAATGTCGAAAATGGTGGTTTTCCGCATTGTGAAGTAGCAAGTGAACATAAATAGGACCTTAAAATCACCAACTAAGATAAAGTGCTTATCTTAAAATAGCTTCCATGGCGGATATGGAAAATTTAAATTCTTGAATTGAATATTCAGGCACTGGTATAAAACTAACCCTAAATATAATGACGAATCACCAAAAATTACAGTTTACAAAGCACAAATGTATGAGGGAACTGAGTTAGTAATATTCTTATTCTTAGTAAAACACAAGTAGTATATGTTAAATGTTCCTTAAACGCAAATTAAGACTCCACCTCCTCTAGAGCGATTTCACTACATTAAAATCTCTGTCTTTTCCGTAAAATCTTGTAATTATTACTAACAGAGTTCGGTCATCAAATATTGAATCATCAACGCAACCAAGTCCCTGTAATTAGTATGATGTCGAAACAAGTTGTTTACTCAACTTTTTATAAAATTCATATGTTTTAGACTCAATCCTCTAACATTTTGATAATAGAAGTATACGGAGCACAGAACTGTTGGATTATTAGTTTTCCGATTGGGCGGCCCACTTGATAATCATTGTTAACCGTTACGGTATTAAATTTTCAAATTTGTTTCACCGTTTGAGGTCCGTTTCACGGCAGCTCAGCCTTAATCGCCTTGTATGCACAATCTGTTTTGGGGTACCAAATCAGAGGATTCGGACAATTCAGGTAATCTATTCTATCTTTATCTCTAACGTCTAAATTTACGTAGAACTTTGAATACGTTTCATCCGATGTTGGAGACAGACGGACCCGAATAGGTTCGAANGAGACAAGGCAAAAATAAATCAGTAAGGTAAAATAAAAAAGTTAATGTCTATGAAACCAAATAAAGTTAAATAATAATATGTTGCAATATTATGTCGGTACTGTCTACTATCCATGCTACACATATAGGCTCTATTTTATGCTTGTTTAGGTTGGGTTACAATTAGAAAGTGTCGCTAGTGTACAAAGTGAAACAGAAATGTTTGTTCACTCTTCTCTACAGACACAATCTAACTTTTCTTTCTGTCGAAAACATAATTTTCTACAAATAATTTAATTGCTTATGTCAAAAAAAACTACTGTTATTGTCATTATAGAATTGTCGCCTACTAAGATTACAAATACGATAGTAACAATGAACAATTAATCAAAACTGTAATAACTTGAAAACTAGAAGAGTTAGACATAGAGTATGTTTAATAAAAATCAAAGTACTTGTTAATAGGAATTCAATGAAGTAAACACATACAGGGTGTTCTATTTAAAAAAGTAACATATACCCATTTGAAGTTGACTTAGTTTGCACTTTAGTGACGAACATCCAGTATATTAAAATACAACCATAAACACTCCTGCAGGTATAAGTAGGTCCGTAGTACAAGATATTTCAAACGTTTATTCATTTAGTCCAAGTGGTAATTAAATTACAATCGCTTTTCTCAAATAATGCAAGCGACATATTTTTTAGAAAATCAGAGATATCTTGGAAATTAATGATTTTAGCGCTAAAGTATGTTACTTTTTTTTTTTAATTTACTGGCGGTTTTAAAAATGCAATAATATTAGGGGTGTTGTATTTAAAAAAAGATAGTTGAAGGCTGTATCGAGGTTACGAAACGCCCTGTACAATTCGCGTTAATTTTGCGTTATATAAAAATTATAATTCTACAAGAATTTATAAAACCTGTCACTGTTTACGAGTTATAGAGGAATTTCCTATTGGTGAAACACCCTGTATACATTCCAGAAAACTTGAAAATCGACGATGGGAGATGTAATATGTTTACATTTTTGTATGTTTCGCCGATACACTAGTCTGAAATGTAAGCAATACCACCAAGGAAAGAAATAAACGGTGAACCCATCGTTGTACGTGACAATACAATGCCGCTACGAGGTCCGAATAGAGAGACCGGGAAATGGTTGCAAATACTGCATATCAACGGCACACTGTCAATGACAGGTGGAGTGGCCGTTCATGGAAGGATATAGCAATATAGTGATCCTGGATGTCTGACGCCGCATACTTATGAGAGGGACCTATGGCAGCCGAATTTTCAGCTCTCAAAGGGGCTGTACACTCGCCGTTTTCTCGATAATCCGATACGTAACCTTCGCGAATATATTTACCGGGCAAAGGGGATTCCTACGGGGACCTGGTCGGTTACCGATACGAAATTACACGAGGGGCGGAACGGCCGTCAAGGCAACGGCAGACATATAGATATTTCTCAATTACCTTTGAGGTTTTAAATTATTAGCTGCTTCCAGTGCGTCGGTTGATTAGTCGTTTTACCGGCTCAATTTTCGAGAGAGCCTAAACCCATAGAAATGCTTTACACGGTTTTTACTGCGTACAATATAGGCAGCATCATTTATTCAAAAGTTTGAAAAAGACTAGAATTTAAATCGCCAATTACGTCAATTCATCCACTTTCTAACGGTTAACCAGAAAAATACCTGATTGGTCCTTTTTATAAAAGATTCAAAGGAAAGTAAAAGCCAGAAGAGGTATTATAACGATTAAATTTTGTTTTAATAATGAAATAATAAAACAAGTGTGCTTTTTTGAAGAAAAAAAATCGGGAAGGCTATAATAAATGAGATTCTAATACATCAAACAGAGAATCCTATCACACTAAAATAGCTGGTAAGAGAAGAACTAAGCTCTAGCACCTGCAGATGAAATAATAATATAATATCAATCAGTTAAGAGTTACAAAAACAGAAATTGTTTAACTACCCAATAAGTATAACTGCAAATCCTAACCTTCTATTCCCAGAAACCGAAATGCTGATTTAGGTATGTTGACAATACCTTTGTAATCTGGCCACATGGACGTGATTCCTTAAATAATTGCCTAACATTCCTTAACTCCCAACATAGATCCATTAAATTCACCATGGAAGGCGAGTCAGACGGTGCTCTTCCTTTCCCAGATGTTCTAGTGAATCGTGGCTCTGATGGTTTTTAGGGATATCCGCTTACCGCAAATCCACACACTTCGAGCGTTACCTAAATTCCTTTTCACGCCATTATCCTGCCTAAAAGAACATTGTTATATATAATTCTACGTTGTTATAATATGTAAATGTATTTATAAAAGCAAATATGTTAAATATAAACTATAATAACATCAAAAATGGCTAATGGGAGAGCAAATAAGAAAGACTTTTTGGATTTGCTTACATAAGATATCTTTTATTTAAAGCAGAAATATGAATATAATTTTGATTGAATTAAGAGCATAGAATGTTTGCTAGCTATAAGCTGTATAAATTAATAAATAAATAATTATAATTATGTTGTATAATTGAGGTGAAAAATAAGAACAGCATGGCGCAACATTCGAATGCTTAGTTGCACTAACAAGTAAAAATATACCAACTATTATACCACATCTTATTATCTACTATTTATTGTGAAGTATATGTATTCATTGTAAAATATTGTATCTCTTCGGATACCCGAAGATTTTGAAATGTTAATAAAGGAGCAACAAGTAACTGCCGATATTCGGAAGAACAACTGAAGATTAAAGTCTAATTAAAGGATCCAGAAAAAATTAGAAAATGTATAGTCTCTTTGTGAGGCGTGTGATGTAATGTTGTAATACGTTTTTTTTTCCTATAACGCCAAAATTATAAATAAAAAATAAATTTATGTTTCGAATTGCTTTTCTTGTTTTTTTTTTTTTAATATAAATGATAATAGTAGTAACATTATTATTATGGTAACTAAAGAAATGTAAAAACAATCTGAAAGGAAAACTTTTACTTGAACTAAATATATTTTGAAAGAAGATTATGGTTTTATTTACAAGACTGCTGTATTTTCTAAAATGTTTTTTTTATATATAAAAAATTTACCACTAATACCAAATAGAACACTAGATAGAAATATATATCTAGTATCCAGTTTGATGTTAGTGGCAGATTTTATATACATATAAAAAAAATACATTTTAGAAAACAGCAGTATTGTTGTAAATAAAATTACAATCTTGTTTCAAAATAACAAATATTTAGTTCAAGTAAAAGTCTTCTTTTCCCAACCAAAGCTAATCTCTTGAATTAAAAGTGTATTTCTTCTTTAGAGTAAAATTCAAGTTTCTTTGCAAAAACATAAAGCTTCATTCAATGAAAAATATTCTTGTACTAAGATATTTACTTACCTAGGCTAAGACTGCAATGTTTGAACTAATAGTAAGTTTAATTTATTTCAGTGAACGATTTTCTTGGACTAATATATTTTTTTCTTAAAAATTAAATAAACATAATTTTTGTTCCAAGAATATATTTATTTGCGTATATATGAAACAATGATATTCTTAACTTAAGTAAAATTTCTTTAAATTGAACATTTCTTTTTATGTGTGCACAAACAGGTATCGATCATTCATTTTGTCAGTGTCATGTGTACCAGAGCGTACTCAGCCGCGGGGCTTATTAATCTTTTTCGTATTACATGTTAATACATTTCTTGCAAATCTTATCGTGTCATTTTTGTTGTAAAACTATCACCGTGCGAAAAAATCAAATCGAACAAATTACTCCTTCTAGGTGTAACAGTTCTAAAGTATATTTACCGAATATATTCATCACAATAAATACCGTTGCACTATTCGATATATTGGTTGTGAAGTAAATATTCGTTACACTCATTGGATATTCAAATATTTCTGCTGTATTCGTTATAACTATACATTACTCGTTACTCGTGTTGTGTAGCGAATGTTTAAAGTATAAGTTCGTTTTATCCACCACTACTATTTACATTAATTCCAATTCATTTATTGATCATATTCAGTGATTTTAGCACCGACAGCTATGTTTGAAAAGCTATGCATATGAAAAATTCCAACAGGACGGACAAGAAAACAAGTGGCACACTTCATATTTATGACGCATTTTTAACCAACAAAAAAAAATTGGTAACACTATTTTCAACAGAGAAAATTTATAATTAAAAAAGGGAAGAAATTGTTTTTTTTCTATTTCTTTACTCTGTAAACTTCAAATGTGCCTGGGCGACTATTTAAAACCTTTTTTAAAAATATTACAAAGACCCGATGTGACTGAAAATGTTTTGTAGATAACTGATTACTGACCATAATAATGCAACAGAAAATTGTATTGAATTCGAAACTGCATGGATTCCTTCAAAACGAAAATTTGAAGAAAAGAAGAGAAAATACCTTTTAGTTGTATTTGTAGTAGTATGTATAAGTGATTTAGAAACAATAAGGAATGTAACGTCATTTTCCCATAAGATTTAGATGTAGGTATTAGAAGAAAATAAGAAACCCTATGCCAATTACCGCTTCGTACACAGTAAGAAATTTGTAACACTAGAACTGCACTACGCCGAGTTCATGGAAATCCCTCTAAATAGTGTAATTTTTTTAACACTAAGAGTAGTGTTAGTAGTTAGAGGATATTTAATACACCTTAGTGTAAATATTGTATATCACTACTAGTGCGAATGTTACTGCTTCTTAGTGTTTATCTAATTTTAGTGTAAATCGTAAGACCACTACTAGTGTGCATTAAACAACATCAATAGTGATTGTTAACTCTAGAAAGAGGTAATTTTCTCTATTTAATGTTTTATCAATACTACTGTAACGGACGAAAAGTAAATTAAGTTCCTTATTCATTAATGAATAAAGCAACGACCGTGTTCGTTGAGATAAAACGTAATTACTCCGACATAAAATAATTCTATACATATACAGTACTTATATAGTATAAAAATAAACCCAAATATCGAAATTAAACGAATCGACAAAACACGAAAGTAGTTTTTTGAACATGTTGAACATCTTATCATCCTGGCTATCAGGTGTTCTTCTACTGACGATGCAGTAACTCAAAACTGCGGCACTTTATTAATCAGAAAATTGATAAGAATCTCGACCTATTTACTTTCTCCCTTACTGATGGTATCCCTCCTATAATACAATTCTAAATAAATATATTATTTATAATATATCACCTACCTTTTACTTTTACTGCAGCACGTATGTAATACATAACCTAACTAGAATAGCGTATTGCGGCTGATGTATGTACCTACATATGTAGGTCTTGTCCACTGAAGCACTGAACACTAAACAGTTACAACTAGGGATTGTAAATTTACCGATTTTTTCATTTACCGGTAATTCGGTAAATGAAAATGAAAATACCGGTTTACCGGTAAATTAACCGGTAATTTTTTTTTCATGTGTGACATTAATGGGATTCCCCAAGAAATAGGTTAGAAAGTTAGGCTAGAATAATACATATTTTGCACGATATTAAGGAATAATATTAGAATTTGTAATAAAATATTTGTATTTTAATTATTTTAAACAGTTGTAAGAAGTAAACAAAATATTTAAGGTTAAATTTTAATGTTATTTTACAACAATGTTGCATTAATGTTATCTCTCTCATAATGTAGTGTATTCAAAATTGCTATTATTTTGAACACGTGAAATGTTGTTCTTATATATTATTATTTTTAAATATTAAAAAATGAGACATTTACTTACTCCTTAAGAAAAAACGATTTTAAACTTTTAAACATCTTAAAAAACTCCACATCACAAATCATATATGCTAACTCAACTTTTTCGAGAGATAAATGAAATCCACACAAAAAACCATAAAATAAAAGAATTGAAATTGCACTTGTTGACAAAGGCAGGTAGCAAAAGTGGGGTGTTTTGCTTCCTACCGTTCTAGCAACCGTCCTAGCAACAAATGAACAATAATCTCGCTTTTCTTTGCGTTGCTTTCGTTATCCATCTGTTTCCATTCTTTTTTCTTAATTTCTACACGACCTTTTTTCAATTTTTTGCTTTTTTTGTTGAGAATGTTTTGATTCCTTCTCATTCTGACTAACTCGGTGGAATGGAGCTTATACGTTTCTAATCAAAAGTTTTTGTCAGTTTCTTTTCTATATTCTCTATTCTAGGGCATTACAGCGGTTCTCAATCTCAAGAAAGTTTAAATTAAAATTAAACAAAAAACATCTCCCATAAAATTAATAAGTGGGTATATTGTTACTTACACTTACCTGTTTTTTTTTTATTATTTTCAATGTCCCATTAGACTTTAGACCTTTAAATACATATCTATAAACACAATACTTCGTAGATAAAAATTTGTGGATTTTTCATTTATCGAATTACCGGTAAATTTTTGTAATTTACCGGTAAATTTACCGAACGTTTTTTGGTCAATTTACCGGTTAACCGGTTTACCGGTAAACCGGTATACAATCCTTAGTTACAACTATTCTGGCCAATCAGAATGCATCGTATCTGATCATGTGTTATTACAGCGCGCGAAATACAATATGCCCTCCAAAGAATTGACTATTGTTACACTGATAGAGTATCTACTTTACTCTGCCAGTGTTGAATTGCACTAAGTAGCCTGTTAGTGTAATTATTTCACACTAAATTTTTTTTAGTGTAATTATGTACACTACTTTTTTTAGTGTTAAATCAAAGTGTATAAATACACTACGATTTCAACTCTATTTGATCAACCATAACACTAAGAACATTAACACTAACGCTATTTCTTACTGTGTACATGTATTAAAGAAAATAAAATTGAATAATAAATTGAAACAAAGGAAGGAATTGAATATAATTAAACAATAGTGCAAAATGTAAAAGTCAGCAAAATAAGCCTCTGCCTTTTTAGACGATTCCTATTGACTTCATTCAATGTGCTTTATACACAGGTAAAAATTTGACGGAGTGAAATAGGGAGTCTCCGTTTTGGAAATATTTTGTTCCAAAAAGCAGTTGCCATAGCTGAAAACAGAAAGTATTTCTTCGGTTTTATACAAAATCTCAACCAAAACGGAGAGATTGAATTTACTCCGCTTTCTAACACGATTTTCAAGGAAGAAATAATCTCCGTTTTCTCTCCGCATCTACACTACCGTATTTAAGTCCTAAATGTGAACAAATATCCCGAACATTGCATTATATTTTCTCCTTCACGGAGGTGATAATTTGTATACTTAACAGATGTTTCTATTTCTAATACTTCAACGCCAAAAAGGGAAAGGATACCTCCGATTGGGAACATTTGTTCTCCAAATCGTAACTGCTTCCCTAAACATTTTAATTAATTATTTCCACGTGGACTTACTTGCATTAGCAACGGAGATAATTTTACCTGATACGATAGTAGTGTGTTACATACATATGGGGGAAACAACATCCATTATTCATTTTAATAACAGCAGTAAGAGTTAAAATTTCTACATTTCGGAAACTTTTACATTTATTACAAAATAGTAAAACTGCATAAGAGAGACAAATTGGTCCGGATTAGGTTGCCTCGGTTAAAGACGTGTTTTCTCCTAGGGAAAGCAAAATTATCTCTGTATTCTATCCGTTTAGTAGCAAAACATTTAACTCCGAAATGAAGGCTCCTTGAACGGATGGTCGCGAAGGAACACCGGAAAAGGGTTAAAACGGTGTTAGATTCAACTCCGTATTTTTATCCTGTGTAGTAACTAGCCAATTAATATTATTCACCGTTTCAATGCCCTGTAATGAATTGTATTTCGTTTTCACAAAAGCTCTGGCTAATATTGTCTAAACAAAAACCGGTATTTTCGCGTGCGTCAATGCTCATTTCGCGTTTCGCGCTACGACTGGCGTTTGTTAGTCAACACGTTCTAATTGTTTTCAAGCCAACGCATTTATTGTCCGGCCGGGGTAAAGTGAAAAAGAAAACAACCGTATAGTTGGCAAGCGGCAGCGGAGCAGCGAAAGAAAAGCGAGAAAATAGACGGAAACCCTTTGATCCTTCAATTTCAATTGTAAATTTGACCACTCTAACTCAAACAGGCGGCTGAAGGAGCCAGTGCAAATAGCGTATATTGTCTACATGGCGTTGTAACGCCGCTGGTTAAACTGTGCGTCCGCGCTCGTCATATTGGGTTACGCGGCTATTGTTCAAAGACGTAACGCTAGCGGCGGGCGTTAGTCGCCTAATGAATTCTATTTGATTTATTGGAGTCGGTTTCATTTCCCCACGACGATATCCAGAATACCATGCTGCTTTACGTTCACGATGCAAATTTGAAGATATATACTCCTAGAGAGCGCTTAAGGCAATAAACAGTATCATTAAAGAGAAAGGTTTTAAGTTGACTTGAGCATTCATGTTCGTTTGAACTTACTGACTTGCAGAAGTTATTATTTCTTTCCCCCTTTATTCCTATTTATTTAAAAGTTATTTTGTACTTCTTAATATTTGTTTTTATTGAGGTGAATGTAAATACAAATAAACAGAATGTCCCATTATTACACAGAGAGAAATATCCTTTTCATTTAAAAGGAATTGCATTAAACCTAAAGTTTTTGCGTTTTCTATGGAGATTGGCAGAAAACCGTAAGCATTTTGATTCAAGAGGATTTTCCTTTTCTTACAACAATAATTCATTTTAGACTTAAGCGTAAACGCAACAAAATGCCGTGATCATTTTTAATCGAAATGAAAATGAATTATCTCCAGAAACCCATGCACTAAGGATTTGCCGTTAGAATGTTGTAAAGCCTAGTAGTATTGGGGAGTTGGTTGTAGTGACCATCCGCCCAAGCACTCTCGTGTGCCGTTAAAGAAAATCGTCCTTTCAATGGCGATAACTCCTATGAGATGTTGATCTGGTAAATATACCAGATTAGTATGTTACGATCGTAGTTTCCAATTTATTTTGTGCGAAATGTTATCTGTTACTGGAATAAAATACGAGATGCGCCATCTATGCGACAATTTCTCTACTACACATAAGTATATCTGCTCATTAGTGATGAGCGATATTTCACGAACTGTGATTCTTTCACGGTGATTGGAGAATCACGGATCACGACCGTGAGTGAAGAATTCTAAAAGCAGTGATTCGTGATTCGTGATTGCGGTAACGATCAACGGCGAGGCGCGACTGCGCACAGCAAATTGACAATCACTGCTTGGCCATTGGCAAGTGAACAAATAATATCGGTGAATTAACGACCCTAAAACTGTGATTCCCGGTTGCCTATTGAAAATGGAATAGGTATATCAAACCGATGAATGAACATACATATTATTACATCAACTAGAAATGACGGAGGTTATCTTCTTACAATATATTTACATATGTTTTTCAAAGTAAATATTGATATTCTTTTATACAATTATATTATATCTGCAACTATATAATGAATGTGTATTTATTTTTACCTACTGTCTAATGGCCTCTAGTAGTAAAATTTAAATTTCCGGCAATTATTTTTAGGAACTTCAACATTGGAACGCGAAATTACCAATGATTTTGTATTAGAGTGTGATTAGATTACCAGATTAGTTACTTTGATGTCTTTCTGTTGAAGTTATTAACAATAATTGTGGGAAATTTAAATCGTGCTACTAGAGGGGATATTGTGTTATAAGATTAAATTTATATTATTAGTTTTAAAGTACTAATTGAAAAACAAAAGTATTTTTATTAAATTGTAGGTAGTAGTGTTAAATCACAGATTCTTTTTAAATTTTCGCTCACTTTAAGAATTATATCTGTGTTTTATCATTGTAAATGTTACAAAATGGAATTAACTTTATTTCATTTTTTATATTCACTATTTGTCATATTTTTGAAAACATACACACTTGTTTTTTTTACAAATCTTTCCATTAATGTTCTCCTTACAGAAATATATGGATTTACAATATTTTTCTCTTATATGAATTTTATCAATTTTTCAACTTTAAGTCAAATGTTACTTTGTCTAATGCTGTGTTATAATTGTTATTAAAACATAAAAATAAGATTAAGTTTAAAAATCATAAAAAAACATTTCTATAGATCTAATTGTCTGTATTTTCCCAAACTACGTAATGCACCTCGGAACTTATATCCATCCTTGCTTTTCGCATTGCGGTTATGTTAGTTATTTTTATTACAAATTTGTAAAAATATAAATTTGAGTTTTTCTTTTGATATATAAATGTTTTCCAAAACCGAAAATGTGCATGGTAACTCTAACCCGAAAAGAAAAACTTCTCACCTCCTAACCTTACCAACCTATGAGAAGTACACACGCTTATACGTGTTATACTAAGATGATACCGATGAGTCAATACAGTGATCCCAATCACCGTTTATAATCACCGATATTTGTAAATCAATTCACGACTCACGACGTGATTTAAGAATCACCGTTTCGCTCATCACTACTGCTCATCTGCTGTACTATATGAGGAGAAAACTGCTATACGAAAATAAAATGGGATATTTATTTTTACATCCATGTAAATACTTAATTAAATACTGCGCTAGCTTCAAATAAAATCTACTAACCAAATTATTGTTTGATTGAATACAGGAATATTTTTAATATTCCTAAATCAAGTAATAATTTAGTAACTGTAACCAAATGCATGAAAAATTGTTGAAAACAACAAAATCGTTTTTCCAGTGTACAACAAAAACCTTCAAACACTATATACTGCTGTAAAGTTCCTTGGCTTATAAGTAAATCAGCATTAACTAAAAAAATTCCAGTTATCTCTGAAATTTCTTTAACCTCGCGCGAAAAATATTAATTTTTGTTCATTATTGTTTGTTTGGGAACATGAATAAAACTGAAATACTTCCGCGTAAAAAAGCACTCAGCTTGAATACAGGTGCTTGCATTTTCTGTTAAAAGGCAAAAGTTTTAAATCAATGTATACATGCGTGTTCACACAAATAAACCAAAACGTCCGGCTTTTTTTTATTTAAAATACTGTTTATAATTCAATAGATATGAGAACGTACTTAAAAGAAACTAAAATATGTTGTTAAATATGTACACTTCTCACAGGAAAAATCGGGACATTAGCAATCGTGAATTTGCGGGTAAATGCAGCTTTCAGAGGATATATGCACTTATCAAAGCCATAAATCACTTTTTTTGTGTGTATTATTGGGATCAAAGCTAAAGAATAAAAATTTAAACAGAAAAATAAATATATATAGAGAAAAAGGTTTATACATTAAATAAACACATTGGAATTTCGGTGGCGGTGTTTTCTTAGAAATACGGAATACGAAAATATTAATGCAAAAAAAATACATAACCAAAAGTCCTCTTGAGTATACGGCACCATTTAGAAAATACACATATATGTATTTAACTTGTTTGATGTTATGTAGAGATAATTCTTTTTTTAAGAAAACATATGGCGATCGGATTTTAAAATTATATTGCCTATTACTATGATATTAGTTACTTAATTTGATTTATGCCCGCAAGTAATACTTTAGCAATAGACAATATGTCAATCAGCCTCCTGAGTTTCTGAACAATGTGATTTTCACATTGATTAAATACACTATTATTGATGAATTCATTATTGTTGTTGTTTAGTATTCTTAAATATTGTATTACTACAAAATATTTTTCTATGTATTAAAAAATTACCAAAAACAGTTTAAGATTATTTACAAAATTTTTAAAGCAGTTACTGTCGTAAAGAAATTATTTATTTTATTAACCCTCCGTTTATTGTATTTTCAAGAAATATATCTTAACTATCGCCTGTGTAATCCAATGTCGTTCTATTTTATTGAAATATAGCTAACACTTTTGATCTGTACCACAACTTCAGACAGTAGCAACGAAAAAGTATTAAATGTATCAAATTCAAAAATAAATATTTTAGCACTAACTGAGATTGACGAACAATATGTTTTCTTACAATGTTTGTTATGTATTATAAATTCAATAATATTGTAAATAATTGTTAATAAACCTGTGCTACATAAAGACAGTTTGTAAAGAGACCAAGTGTTGGCCATATTTCAAGAAAATAGATCAACGACGTCAGATTACACAGGCGATAGCTAAGATGTATTGCTTTAAGAATTTTATAATTAATCTTAAACCTGGTTTTGGTAAGTTTTTATAGATGGAAGAAAACTTTATAGTAATATAATATTTAAGTATACTAAACAACAATAGTAATTAATACATGAATAGTGTAGCATAAATCGAACCAAGTAACTAATATCAAAGCAGTATTAAAAAGTAACATTAATATTAAATAATAAAATTCCATCACCATATGTTTCTTAAAGAAGAATTATCTCTACATAACATCAAACAAGTTAAATACATATATATTTCTAAATAAAGCCATCTATTCAAGAGTTCTTTTTGTTGTTAGGTATTTTTTTTCATTGGTATTTCTAAAGAAAACCGCCACCGAACTTCGATTTGTTTATTCTATACATAAACCTTTTCCTCTCTATATATTTATTTTTCTGTTTAAATTTCTAGTCGTTAGCTTTGATCGCAGTAACATACATAATTAAGTGATTTATGGCTATGATAAGTGAATACGTCCTCCGAAAGTTGCATTTACAATTAAGTAATTTTAAAATTCTGAATTGCTAGTGTCCCGATTTTTCCTGTGAGAAGTGTACATAATAATAACAATATAATATGTAATATGTAGTTGAAGTTATAAAGACATTATAAAATATTAATCAAAACTAAGGTGCATTCCATTTAATTACGGTTACTTTTCGTCGAAAAGCATGTACTTAAGAAGAAAATAGTCTTCCGGCAAAAGCACGCTGCTTTCAATTAAAATAAACACTTTTCTGAGAAATGGTATTCTTTTCGTTGAAGCATTATAAAAACTAAAAATAAAACTTTTCATTTAATGCAATCTCTTTTCTCAGTGTATGAAGGCGTAATAGAGACAAATTACATTTAAAGGTTTTTTCAGCTAGGGAATTGTAAAATACTGTTGGTTAATGTTATATATTTCTGCACTGCTACATTAAATTTAAATAAAGTTATCACTTTTTTTTAGCTCCTGAAACAACGACTATTAATTGAGTGCTTGCTTCTTCAAGAAACATTTATTACGTAACGTTGAGAGTTTTAGAATCGAAAAAAAATGTTGATTGATTGGGAGTTATGGATAAAGATTTATTACTCCTTCAAACACAATCAAATAGAGGTATTGATTAACTGCCAACAAAAAACCAAGCATATAAGGACGTGTCACTGGATGAATATCCCGTCCAATATGTCATTATTTTTGTTTATCTGTCTCCATTCAAACTGGACTAATTTTGGACGTTCCGTTACACCTTTCCGAATTGTTTGAGGAATTTTAACGTATGTAAATGTGGTAAAATTGTCACGTTCAACAATAGGGGATAACGTTTCCAGGGGACGAGAAGTAATAGATTGTGGATGTCCGCAACAAAGAACCAACACGACTATTTGACAGTCAATTTGAACGTAGAAACGAAAACGGGATGTTTGGATTACATTATCTGAATTTGCAACTCCGATATTAACAGCTACCGCAGATGCTATGTATTTCGGGAGAATTTATGTGCCTAATACATTGTGCATACTAACTAGTTGTTCCCTCTTACGTTAGAATGAAATTATGAGAGAACTGAGGGCGGTGATTTATCGCTACCCCTAGTTATTAGGACGTTAAAATATCTGCATATCTACCGCGACAACCGATAGTACCAATTTCAGATACTGTTGTTGGAGAAATTTATTGTATCACCTATATTGTTCTGTATATTTTTAAAATCTCATATCGGCACATACAATGCATAATAATAGCTTTTCTATCGATAATTCAATTCGGTGTCTTTGCGGTGGTTGGGAAACATCTACTACCGTCAGCCAAAAAGGTATACTTCTCGCAGGAAAAATCGGGACACCAGCAATTGAGAATTTGAAAAAAAATTGGGTGTAAATAAAACTTTTAGGGAACGTATTTACATTGTAACAGGATGAATTGATTCAAGGTTTAAACAGACATAAATAGAGAGAGAAAAAGCTTTATACATAGAATAGTAAAATAGATTATAGTTTCGAAGACGGCGCGGCGTGTTCTTTAATGATAAGAAAATAAAATAAACAAGGAAATATCCTCGAAAAAAATTGTTGTAATACGAAAGACTATTGAGTCGACGGCTTTATTTAAAAATATATATTTAGCTTATTTGATGTTTATTAGAACATATGGTAGAATTTTAACAATATTATTTGGAGAAAATGTCCTCTAATCTAAAAGGATTATAATTTTATAATATTCCACAAATTATTGTTGCTACTTGCCACCTACAGAGAATACAGAATTTTAAACAGATGTTATCAGAAAAGTAAAAGAATTATATTAGGTTTTAAAACTAAGATTAGTGACTGCTATATCCATTGCTGCTTATTAATCATTATCTTGTGGAGTTCAACAAATTAAATTGCTATTTTACAAACTTGTGTTGCAAATATTAATGAAGCATTCACTTGTGTTAGAAAAGAAGTACTTGCATTAACAATTATTTACAATATTGTTGCATTTATGTACATAACAAACATTGCAAGAAGACATATTGTTCGTCAGTCTCAGTTAGTGCTAAAATATTTTTGAATTTGATACTTCTAATACTTTCTGATTACTATTACCTCCAGGTAATAGTAATCTGCTCCAGCAGTGCTACATAAAGACAGTTTGTAAACAGATCAAGTGTTGGCCATAATTTAAGACAATAGAATAACGACATTGGATTACACAGGTCATAGCTAAAATATAATTCTTGAATATACAATAAACGCAGGGTTAATAGTATAAATAATATCTTTGCGAACTTAATTGGTTTAAGAATTATGTAAATAACCTTAAAACTAATTTTGGTAATTTTTTGATACATAGAATAAAACTTTATAGTAATACAATATTTAAGAATATTACTAAACAACAATAAAAGTTAATATATCAATAATAGGGTAATCAATAAATCTAAAAAAATCACATTTTTCCGAAACTAAGGAGGCTATATATTGTCTATTGCTGAAGTAATACTTGCGAGCATAAATCGTACCAAGTAACTAATATCAAAGCAGTACTAATAAGTAATATAATTTTAAAATCCGATCTCCATGTTTTCTTAAAAAAGAATTATCTCTACATAACATCAAACAAGTTAAATAGATATAAATATATACTTCTAAATAAAGCCGTCTATTAAGAGACCTTTTTGTTATGTATTTTTTTTGCATTAGTATTTCCGTATTCGGTATTTCTAAAAGAACGTCACCAGCGAAACTCCAATGTGTTTATTTAATGCATAAACCTTTTTCTCTCTATATATTTTATATTTCTGTTTAAAGCTGCATTTACACCCGACAAATTTTAAAATTCTCGGTTGCCGGTGTCCCGATTTTTCCTGCGAGAAGTGTACGTAATAGCACTGAAAAGTTACATCAAGACAACGAATATGATAGTATAATAGTTATAGTTTGTCTAGCGAACACGTTCATTGAGCTAATGAAACAGTGTAAACTAATGTATTCCTTTGGTTTATAAATTTCGTAAACAACCTCTATGAGTCTACAAGTGTTTACATAGCTTATTTAATAAAGATTATTTTTTGATTCAACAAACACTTGCTGAAAACAAAACAAAATTACAAGTACACATGCATCTTCAACTATCATACTACATTCAATATTCGATACGAAACTACAATTAAAAAAAGCCATTAAAATATGTATATTTATCAACTCTACCGTTACATAAACTTTTTAGGGATAACAAAATAATAAAAAAATCTAAAATAAAATGATACACACAAAGGTACGCGTTATACATACAGTTATTTTTAAAGAATTAGATTTTTTCGGACTATGTAAAGGTGTCCTGTATAGAAAACCATAATCGCTAAAGAAAAAATAATAATAATAGTCTAACTGCACAAAAAAGGCGAATGTAAGTCGATAGCAAAAAAGAGTAACAGAAACTTTTAACAAAACACTACATTCTCAGCAGAAATGCCATTCTAACATAAATATGGACAATAGCGCCACTCAGAAAGCAAGAGAAGCGCTTAGAGTCAACGGCGCAAAGCTGTTAAGGGCACCAGACGCCGTCAAATCACCGAAACCGTCAGACGGGGCGGCGTTCAGCCGACAAAAACACCAGGTGGCGTTATGCCGACAAGAAAGCTAGACGGTGTCAAACCGACAAGGACGTCAGACGGGCGCTATAAGACATTTTTGGCATTGACGCTTTACACTTTTAATTTGAGATGTTATAAATATGCATAAAAATACTTATTATTACATACCTTCCTATTGCTCTGCTTCTCTTAAATGTTCACATAAAATATGGTCTTTTGGTGTTGATTTCTTTGATTGAAAGGTATAAAAGAAATCTGTAAACCACTCAGTGGCGGCTCGTGGTCGGAAGCATAGGGTGTTCACAAAATCAAGAACATGTAAATGTTTAACTAAAATCCAATCATTTTTTTCGTACATGTCTTTCTTAAATTTTCTTGTAATTTTTCTTTAAATTTGCTCTTTGTAGTCTGCGTCTTTCAAATATTGCACAGTAAAACTGTTCGCATCCATAGTTCTTATTTATATATTGTTTAGTGTTTACTTACAATACTACTTTGTTTGTTTTGTGTGCATTTCATTAGCTTTTTTACGTACTGTATATTTCATTTCATTATTTTTTTACGTACTATATATTTTCTTTTTTGTTTGTCGGCTGCACCAAAGCACATTAGTGGAGGCTTTGCTTTGTCGGCTTTTTGCAGAGGGATTTAACGACGCGGCGTAGTTTTTAACTGCGGCTGTGCTGTTACCAATTTATTTTTGTTTTTCTAAAAAAAATCAATTCATTATTATTTGTATTTTTGAGGGAAATGTACGTTTTTTGCGAACAGTTAAAGATTTACGAGTTCATGATTTTATGTGCGCGGGTTTAATAAACGTATGTTATTTAATAAATTAAAATAATTACGCTCCCTTGCTTTCATTATAAAACTGTCACCAACAAATAGTATTAGTTCCTATGGTAGTTACCACCTGTGAACGGTGAGTCATTCATAAGCAAAATATATATAATATAGTTTATCCGCAAAACACGATATCTGAACGCTAATGTCGATCGATATATTAACGTGACACGAGAACGCAACGAAACCGAGCACAGGAGCACACTCAATTTGTGCACAGTTCATATAGAATCTGCCGTCACAGATTATCCAGATAGTTCACTTGCAGTCGGCACCTTTGATGTTCGTGGCACGAACGGTACTTCGCGCAGACTACCACGCGCATTTCGACAGGCCCGGATTAATAAAAATGTCAGGAACGAATATAATTGAACAAAATTAAAGTTCAATGTATCTTTCATTTTGTTTATGTTATGAATTTAATGTTGGCAATATATCATTACAGAACTATAGGGAAGTAATTTTTAAGAAAATATAAACAAACATAATCTAGAAAAGATTGTAAGATTGCCTTCGATATTAATTTATCCAAGATTAATAAAAACTAAGTGTAAGAAAATTATAAACGTTTATTCGTATGTGTAAAGTGGTGTAACAATAAGACGAATGCTATTACATATAAAAAATATATCAAATAAGAAATTGTAATGTAGCAAAATCAAAACAAAAAAAAGTATCGTCATTATTTTATCGTTTTAGCATTTAGCTTATAAAAATAAGCAATTCAAGTTTGGAAACATTTACTAGTTAGTGTGTTAAGAAATAAAAAGTAAAATGAAATAAATATGAATATATTTCCAATTTTCAACGTTTTCAATGTTGCTGTGGTAAAGGTTGGCCTATTTCTTGTTCGCTTCTGGTGATCTCCTGAGGTGCATTCATAGTGATCTCAGAATGTTCTTCTACAAAGAAAAGACATCCATATATGTACAATTTTTAATTAGTTAATATTAATAATTAGAATTGTTAAGTCGATTCAAGATTAAGAATTCTCTTTTCAGATATATTCATAATTGAACCTGCGTTACATTGTTGCTGCACATATAACTTAGGTATATAAATAAAAGGTTTACAGTTTTCATACAAAGTAGTTAATCAAAATAATGTCACTGTTATATTTAATATTCCAAGGTGCAAACATCTTTACATGTAAACCTTATTATGTGTATTTTTAAAAATGGTTCACTGCTTAAATTTTCTACGTTATGTATGAAAGACATATGTACTTACTTTTAAAATTTTTTGTAGGAACTGCATTTTTCTTTAACCGACTGTTTGTTAGACTTGCGAACATACTATCTTCAAAATGTTCCGCACAAACCCTAAAAGATGGTGAAATTGTTTCTAAATCCCCACGACCAATATTCTTCACCCACAATGCACATCTTAAAAAATATACATAAAATACATATTAAAATATAGAATACACTAAGCTATATGGGTAATACGGTCTTTAAAATAAAAATGCTAAATAACCTCAATATTTCGTCATATATATTTATGACTTCCTCAGGAGGACAACTACAATATTACAAAGAATATGAACCAATAGTAATAAAATATTTAAAATAATACTTACCAAGTTCAAATATAATAATCAAATTATACGTATTTAAATTTAGAATTTTTTAAAAGTCAAAAAACATTTTTGTAAACAAGGTAATGTTACTATGTATTTTTTAAAATGTTGCAATAAATATGGTTGAGTTGATTTGTGTCTGTTTTGAAATTAATTGAATTTTGATTACTGTTAATATGAACCATTTCTAGAAATAACCGCTTTTTGTAATTACTTTCAACATCAAGAATTTTAGTATTATCATAATTAAAATTGTGGTCTAAATTTTGAAAATGTAAAGACAAGGCACATGAACGTTTACCTATACGACTATCACTTTTATGTTGGGTTATTCTATTCTTTAGCATTTGAGAAGTTTGACCAATATAACAACCTTGACAATCACGACAAGGAATATTATATACCAAATCACTTTGGTCCAGAATAGGTATCTTGTCTTTAGTTTTTGTAAAGATTGTTCTTATGGTTGTTATATTATACTTCGCAGTTTTGATATTTTTAAATTCTTTAAAATGTTTAATTACTTTATTAGTTAAACCTTCTACGAAGGTATTTATAATATTTAAAAGTGGTAGTTGTATTAGTATTTATATGTTCATGTAAGGAATTTGGAGAGTAAAATTAATTTGGAAAGATATTTTTAGGGTAGCCGTTATTGGAAAAAATTTTAAATAACTTTTTTAAATTGTCGTTAAGAAATCTTGTGTCGCTAATTTGTGTAATTCTGTTTTTCATAGCAATCACAGTATTATATTTCTGATTTATAGGATGATTAGAGTAAAAGTTAATAAATATACCAGAAGATGTCGGTTTTTGATACCAATCTAAAATGATAATGTTTTTCTCTGATCTTATAAACTTTGGTATCAAGAAAAGGTACATAACAATCATTTTCAATTCAGCAGTGAATTGTAAATGATTATATATACGAATTGAATATCTTTAAGTAATATCTACCTTATCATTAGGTATTGAACAAATAATGTCATCAACATATTTAAAAATAAATGGAATTTTGAAAGGTAATTTAGGTATAACAGCATCTAACAAACAATCCACAACAATCATTGCCAAAATTGGACTAATTGGGGAACCCATTGGTATACCAAAAATTTGTAGATAATATTTATTCATAAAAGAAAAATAACAATTATTACAAACAAAACGTAATAATAGTATAAAATTATCTTTCGAAATTGTAGTGTGTGGTTCAATTAAAGACCATTTTTGTATCAGAATATCAATTACTAAATCTATTGGAATATTTGTAAATAATGACACAACATCCAAAGATATCAACATAAAATTTTCAGGTATAATCATTCCTTTAATAGTACTAACAAAAGTGAAAGTATCTTTAATATTATAAGAAGTATTTTCAGAGAAGGCTGTTTTTTGACTTTTAAAAAATTCTAAATTTAAATACGTATAATTTGATTATTATATTTGAACTTTGTAAGTATTATTTTAAATATTTTATTACTATTGGTTCATATTCTTTGTAATATTGTAGTTGTCCTCCTGAGGAAGTCATAAATATATGACGAAATATTGAGGCTATTTAGCATTTTTATTTTAAAGACCGTATTACCCATATAGCTTAGTTTATTCTTCAACGAAGTTCCGGTCGGTACTCCTTTTCAAATATTAAAATATATATTTATATATACTTATTTGTAATATAATCTATGTATGAAAACTTAATAGCTACCTTTCTGGTTCTATTGGAAACCTGAAGAAACTTATTGCCGGAATATTAAAGCTATATTTATTGCGACAATCAGGAACACAACAATACATTATCACACATTGTATAAAAATCATTAAACAGCTAAAGTTGAAGTGGTTCAATCAACAGAATAATGAAAATATTGAAAATTAACACAATAATCTCTGCTACAACGCGTATATCAATGACAACTGCTTGCTGCTTTATAACTTATAAACGAAAATTCATGAGCAAGATATAAACAAAGCTGGAGTGAGTGCGCATGCGCAAGCATGGGTGCGCACTGCAAACCAGAAACAGTGACTACCACGCACACGTTAAAAAAAAACAAAATCCGACCAAGAAATATATACAAGTGAACTATCTGGATAATCTATGCTGCCGTATCCCTCCCCACCACCGCTACGTTCTTTATGCGGCTAGGCATCGACAAAATCAACGTAGTCCCGCCACAGAATATCTAACAACCAGAACACAATCTCTTTGTCGGCTCTTTTGATCTCAACGCAAAATTTCGTGATCTTGATGTCACTGTTCGGGCGAGAAGTCAGGATGGGCTTTGATAGAATTCGGTGCCTGACAGGACCTAACTGAAGTGAATTTCGAGAATATGATACATATCTACGATAAAATGAAAGAATATCGCTTATTTTTACAATTATTTTACTTTCTTTTCCATTATTTTCATATTTTATTCAACTTGCACTTGTAACACTATTTAAATTACATACGAATATAAACTTGAAGTCAGCGACGTGTGCCTAATGCAAAGAGCGAACATAGCCGGAACCACAAGTTCTCGCCCGATTTAATGGCGGATCAAGCTGCGCGTTGAGAATGCGCGAACCCTTCCCGTCAGGCCTGATGATGTTCTGGTTGTTAGATATTCTGTGGTCCCGCCTACTCGGCGCTCGTGCTCCGTCGTCCGTCGCTTGCTCACGATGTGTATAAAAAGGAACGTCGCATCGTTTACTCGTTTCGCTGCGTTATATTTCACGAATATATTAAGATCCAGTAATAGATTTTATGTTTGTAATCGATGATTTGTTTAGGGGTTCACGTGCTCATGTGCTCCTATACAGAAACCGCCACTGAAACCACTAAACATTCTGGAAGAAACTCCAGATTGAATAAATAAATTATTTTGCAACAAATATCTGCAGCTTTTAATACATTTCTAAAATTATATTGGATGTCGTCGAAGTTACACCCCAATGTTCTAATAATATTTAGAATATTTTTCCATGCACAATATACAAATGGTCGAATGGAAAGCTTAGCACCAGTAATGTGGCAAAGGTGGTTTTTCACTAAGGGGCCAATGAACATAAATGCTTCTTGTGAATCCCAATTGTATATTTCTTGGTAATTTAATACTGCGTAGGCTTTCACGGCCGATATAACTATTACTAATAACTTCTTTCGGGTTTTGCCGTGGATCAAAACTTTCGCTCGACGTTTCGCTGTTCGTACTGACATCCTTCAGGATAACGGAACTGATTTTCCATGGTCCGACATTCTTCTTATATACTCCCCTGGTGCGTCCAACCGTGTAGTTTCCGCTCTATTGACGGTTTTTCGCAGTAGGCTCTTCCACGTGTTACTGAGGTGGTACCCTTCTTCTCTCTTGACGGTTTTATTATTCTCTATCTCTATGACTTTCCTGATAAGTCTTTTTCCGTAGTTCTTGGTGGTAGCTATCAGTTTTTATCTTGTTGAAGTCCATTTTGTGCCCGGTGTCATGCATGCGTTCTGCCACCGCTGATTGCTCCATCGTTTTTAATTTTGCGTTTCTTTATTCTTGTGTCGATAGCTCCTCCTGTTTGCCCTACGTAGCACTGGCCGCATTAGCATGTTATCTTATAAACACGCCGTCCCTCTTCGTAGTTCTGTAGTTGTCTAGAGTGTCGTCTTCTTCTTAGACTTTTCCTTATGTTGATGTCAGTGTAACCATTCTTCTTCAGAGCTTTCCCCAGATGTATCTTCACACTGGCAAGATGTTGCTCGTTACTGATGGTTTCGGCTCTGGATAGTAAAGTTTGTATTATCGTCTTCTTTTGCATCGGATGATGCTGAGACCTTGCGTGTAAATATCTATCGGTGTGCGCCTTCTTTCTAAATACTGTGTGATGTAGTATTCCCTCTTCTGTTTTCTTAACCATAACATCCAGGAAGGGGAGATTTCCATTTTGTTCTTTCTCCATGGTAAACTTAATGGATCGGTGCTGTGAGTTGTATGTTTCAAGAACTGTATTGGTTTCTCTTCTCCGTGTTGCCATATGACGAAAATATCGCATATCGCAGCCAGCACTTTGGTTTCATATCGCTGGAACTTAAGGCCTCTTATTAAAATGCTTCCATAAACAATTTGGCTTTTAGCGCCGGCTTCCCATTGCTGTTCTGTTCTTCTGCTCGTAGTATTTTCCGTCATACAAGAAATATATCGTGGATAAGCACAGTTTTACTAATTTAATGATGGCATTCTGCAAGTAAGGCCAGTGCGTCCTTCGTAGGTATGTTGGTAAATAGCGATAAAATGTCGAAACTTACTAAAATGTCTGTAGGTTCAGTCTTTAGCGTAGACAGAATATCCAGGAAAAGTTTCGAATCCTTCACATATGTTGCATTTTGTCCGGTATATGGCTTTAGTAAGTTCGCCAAGTATTTCCACAAATTGTAGATTGGTGATCCAATATTGCTTACATTCGGTCTTAATGGCATTCCTTCTTTATGAATTTTTGGTATTTCACACAGCCTGGGTGGACTAGTGGCTTTTGGTAGCAATCTGTTCTGCATCTCTTTAGGTATCGATGAAATCTTTATGCTCTCCCTTACTGCTCTTGTGGTCTTCTCTGTTGGATCCTTTCTTATTTTCTTGTAGGTGTTCTCGTCCAGTAGTTTATTCATCTTCTCGGTAATCCTCTTTATTTAGTTTCTTGCTAATTTGTTTGTTTTCTTTCTCCTTCTTTGTTACAAATAGTTTGGTTGGAACAAAGTAACTGCATAGCGCCCACAAAATTGCAGCGTTGCTTTTGTCTAGTAGGACATATTATAATTATTTATGAGAATAAATAGATATACTAAGGTAAGAAATAGATCAAATTCGAATTTTGAGTTGGGTATTCTTTAATAGTGTTTCTTGGTCGCGGACGTTTATGGTATTATTTTCTGTTTTTAATATTTTTTTAAGGTTATTTATAAAGCTAGTTTTAGGTAACTGAATTTCAGTGTTATTAAAATTATGATCAGTAGCAAGATTTTTTAATGCATCATTAATATGCTTACGATTTATGTGCTTTTTGAAACTACCCAGAGTTGTATAAATCTGATTACATTCGGGACTCGCTACATCTATATATATCATCAGAGCGTAAATTATGTATTCGCTTGAAATGATCAAAATTGTTGTGTTTTTAAAATTTTCTTTCATAAAAAACAACATTTTTCAAAATCAAACTGTAAAGAAATTTAACAATAAGCAATTATATACTTGACACTCAAATAACTTATTTGATATGTAATTCAGTAAAATCCTATTATTTTTAATACTAAAATGGTCTCTGTTCGTGTGTGAACGAGCAGAGACCATTTCAACGTACTGTTGCGAGACACACAATATGATGACTAATGGTTAAAAACCTAAAGGATGGAGAATATATACCAAGAAATGTTTTTTCTTTTTATTGTTTTGCAAGTGTGTGTATCGTTCCAAAAAAACCGCTTTTGTCGCGCGGATAACCTACTTACTTATGGTTTATGTTGTCGCTTGCGAAGCCTTTCACAAAATCATTATAGGGGAAATAATCGATTAAGGATGTAAATGCATGAATAAGAGTTTTCGAAATTACTGAGTATACACACAAGAACAATTCAGACCGTTAGGAATACTACACGTGTTGAAACATCGAGATGACAACCAAGTGTTTTGTTAATCAAACTCTTAGTTTGTTAAACCAATAATTCGCTTTTATTTTAAAGTTTCCCCAGGGTTTACAATTAGAGTGACTAGTAGATATGCCAATCACTTGAATATAAAAGAGATCCACATGGCTGGAACAACGCTCGCTAAATCATGTACGGGAGCACAGTTATTATATCATATATACTCATTATGTTCTTCATTAAATGGTACAAATTCTCATTTAAAAAATCAATATTATTGCGCCAGCTGCTGGTACGATAAACTTCTGCGATAATAATGATCAACCTCTTTGCTCTCCGATACGTATAAATTATTTCTCACCGTGGAGATTGTCATGTTAAAATCAATACTGTTGTGGCAGTTTGCTGCGAGTTAATTGTTGTCACTTTAGCTACCCTTTGGAGATTTCTGTTATAGCTTCCTATGCGGTAACGTTTCGTCGAAATAAATAGGACGTTGATATAGCAGCTGTCAATTTCTCCGTGATTTAAATGAGGAACCCTAGAGGATTGATATCGGAAACTTTAGTATTTGTTGCACGAGAGTGATATTGACTTTGTTAAGTGAAACATTTTTATATTTAATATATCGTAGACTATCGATTTTCTTTATTTATAACAAATATGCAATATGCAAAGATTGCAAGTTTTTTACAGTGAGAAAATAACAAATTAATGTATTTGTGCTTTAAACTGTAATAATTATAATAATAATATTAATAATAATAATTTTATTAGCCACTGGATCTAAAGAGATGTAGGCTGCGTCAAGATAAGATATACAATAAAATACATAAAAATACATTAAAATACGATTACATAAGTTTATACATAAAAAACGTATTCAGATTCAACACTCCCAAACTGACTGCTACAGAAACTCCGACACGCTATAATAACATTTGTGCTTCAGATATTCTTTTAAGTAATTTTTAAACCCATGAGTTTCCAAATTTTTAACATTTTTCTGGTATTTTATTATAAATCTTGATGCACATAAACCTCGAAACTTTTTTCAAAGAGCGCAGTTCTATGAGTTGGTACGGCACAGTCATCGTTATATCTGGTATCATACGCAGTGTTAAAGTTATTATTAAAAAGAAACAGTTTTCTGTTTTTATGAGTGAACATCGCACATTCATACATAAAGAGGCATGGCAAAGACAAAATACCATATTTAATAAATATAGGACGGCATGATTCCATGGCACCTAACGAAAACATTGCTCGGATAATTCGCTTTTGCAGCACAAAACAACGCGAGAGACTACGCCCTGCACCCCAAAACAAAATGCCATACCGCAATCTGGAACAAATATTCGCGTGGTAGAACATGAACAGTCCCTCCAACGATACAATACCTCGCAATCTATATATGGCATATGAAAGCGAACATAGTTTAGAGCATAATTGGGACACATGACTATCCCCAGATAAAAGATTATCAATTCGACAGCCAAGAAAATCAGTTTCAGACACTACAGGTACAAACACAGTCCCTAGTCGGACCATTGGTGATCTGTCGACGGGGCATCTAGCCGAACGGAAGGCTACCATTGAAGTTTTTGATTTATTTAATACAAGTCCGTTATCACTACACCATCCAGACATTGCCAATGCACATTCACTACCAAACTGTGAGAGTTCACTATCATTAACACTCGAGATGATAACAGTAGTGTCATCCGCATATTGGCAAAGGTTGCTAACAGAAAGAGAACAGTTAAGGTCGTTAACATATAACACAAAAAGAAGGGGTCCGAGAACAGAACCTTGTGGTACACAATGATGATCCTTTGAAATAACATTCGTCTCAAGCAACCTATGCGCATTACGTAATTTATCCGACTGAATTCGGATTTCATGGTGATCCAGGGGTTTCTAGTTTATTTGTCTTAAATTGACTTAGGAAAATGCATTGTCAAAATGATAGTAAAAAGTATCGTAAAAGTTATTAAATTTTTCCTCCACCGAGTCATTTTCGTGAATGCCAGCCCAAGTTTCAAGTGATACAGCCTTAGTAAATTTCTCAATGTTTTTCCTTGTATAGCGTCTGTGTACTATATGGTTGCAGGCTCACTAATTTTAGTAAATAAATCCCAATTAGGAATAATTTTTCCCAAAAAAAATTTCTACCTCACGCAGGATTCGAACCTACATCCTCGCGCTTGCCGGGCGGGTGCTTTACCAAATTTTTTTCTTAATAATTAATTTAATAATAAATTTTATTGACAATTACGTTGCTGTATATATCGAACTATAAAACTAGAGCATTATTATAAAAACCTGCGAAAAGAAAAAGGCAACGTTTACTTACTAACTTAATGTGAGCAGCATTAATTTCTGCGACTTGATTCGCTCTACTATTTCGTAGTTCCGGACCCGAAACCGCTTCAGGCGACAACAGCCGGCCGGCTAGCGCGTCCTGCGACCATTTGTTTTAATTACTAAAACAGAAACAAGAATCTGCGGTCCCTTCTCTTCTAAATTCTCCACGATTTATCATCTGCCGGTCGGCCTTCTGCGTTCCGTTGTCCTGCGACTCGGATTATATCGCCGTACATTATCAGGAAATAACATCTTTCTGGCTGCGTCTCGCTTCCTACCGTGCGCGTCACTCCTGTTGCTCTTTTTCTACGCGCCAGCTTGGTGTGTTTACGGCGGATTGCGGACTCGGAATCATTCAAAACTTTGTTAATATATAATGAATACCGGTGCAACTTTGGTTATTCATTATGCCGCGGATACGGCATCGGGGCATGGATCCAAATAATTCGGTGTTTAATGCAATATTTATGAGGATGCTGGATTGGATAATTTATACGTTCATTCATTTCAAGTTCATTGGCAATCGATAATCTATTTTTACTGATTCAATTCCAGAAATGTACAGTCAATGTGTGTAATATTAAGGAAATGGATACTAACATTTAAAAATAATGCAGCAGTTCTTTCACCACGGTACATAAGTCTGCATAGGAAAATGTATGTAGTGTTTCTTTATCACACTTTATGCTAAGAAACGCATTTAAAGTTCTGAAACATTTTTTTTCTAACAATAAGAATTATACACAAATTAGTGTAGGATACTAATTAGGACTGGGTAAACTACTTGGGGATAGTAGTGGGGAAGAAGTAACAACTGCTGGAATCAAAACAAATAACTTTTTCAAATATATTTAAGTGAATATCTAGAAAATAAGTTTTAATATAAAAATGAAAGTATGTTTTGGAATACAATAGTTATTACATAGAAGTTGCTTATAGAACCATAATTGTGATAAGGAACAGAAACCAAACAAACATTTCTTAAACGAGCAAATAGACTACAACATTAGACCGATTTTTACTTACTTAGATTTGACAACCAATTTAACAGAACGTTCAAATTCCGAAAGTTAGACAACTGGAATAACTGCACACATTAGTTACAAACACATTCATACAAATCACACATACATGATGTATTTAGATACAACAAACACATTTAAACAATCATGCGCAGGCGGTTTAACATAATACGACACTTATTTACGGACATTCACAATTCAATTTATAAACAACTAGTTTAGCACCACACATCAAAGCTCGAGCAGTAAATTATAACTATTAACAAAAACATCACACATCAAAATAACATGAATTTGAAAGTTTGTTGTTTCACCCATGACAAATAACCTATTTTGACGTATTAATTAGATTATCACATGCTGTTATAAATTAAAACACATTATCATATCAATTCGATTTAATTATATTACACTAAAATTGTAAAAGATTAATATAGAACAAGTCATTATTAAACTATAATTTATAGTTTGTAATTACATTTTTAGTGATCTGAAGATGGCCATCTTAGCCGAAACTAGTTATCAGATATTAAACACTATATTGTGAACGATAAGAACGAGTCTTTTTGACCCTATTATTATCTATTCCTTTTGTGTTTTAGATTTTGTAATAATTGCTGTTTTAGTTTCTGTTTTAGCACATTCCTTTCAAAAGTTTTATTTTTATGCTGCATCTCAATGAAATTTTGCCATAGGTCTTTCTCGAACTATTCATCTGTGGGTGAAGTTAAGCTTAAAAATTTTATATCCAAAAAGCCTTTGGGTTTGAAAGAAACCTAATAACTTTTTTGAACGGAATTTTATTTTCGTACACTTCAAGAACCGGTTATATCTCCTGAAAAATTAAACTTAGTATGATTTAGTGTGTGAATAGTTGCCTGTAAATGAATAAATTATTATTCATTTCCCATAAATAAATTGCTTGGTAAAACTTGCGTTCGTCGCGTTGTTTAAAAGCAAAAACGGATTACCTATATTTCAAAAATATTAATATAATTAATTTAACATTTTAGATAATTAAACAACTTATAGAGGCTGTTATTGTATACTTCAACAATACGCAATCGAAGTTTCTAATGCGAATGTACTAGAACATTCAGGAAATATATGGACCAATGATTTTCAACTTTCTTACTTTCGCGGACCCTCAAATATTAACCAAAAATAAAACTTATATCATGATATTAAAAGATCATCTTATGCCAAGACGAAATGGACACACTGCTAAGAAAATATGTCGGAAAATCTCAATTAAAATCTTTATGATGATGTAAAGAGGATTAATTTTATTAAAAGCAAATCTTGACAGAACCGGCTGTTTGTTAAAATATGCGACGATGTGAACTGAAATAAAAAAAAAATCTCTTCTGTTTCATACAGTAAATAGATGAGTATCGCAAGGAAAAGTGTTACCCGGGTATTGGAATAGAGAAATGAATTAATTATATTTTTGCAGAGTAAACAAACTCCATTCTTATTGTTTTTACGGAATAATAAATGTATGTTGTTGTTAGCTTACTTAGCTGATGCATTTTCGCATTTAAACGACTTGAATGGGAATTTAGAAGGACCTTTGTTTGTCATCAATTAAAGCATTTTACTAATGACAGACAAACTTCATGCTTTCATTAAGAAGGGTAGATATCACCCTTGTTAATGAAAGTCTTTCATATTTTTTTGTTATCCGCATTCGAAGCAAAAATTTGGATATATACCCAGTCACTTCGGATTATATTGACAAAAATATGAATATTTGGATTTCTCGAAGAGATGGGTATCGAATTCGTTTAGTGAAAAGTAATTGCTGCTGTTAAGTTACCAGTTGATTTTAACGACCTCATCAAAATGTCTGCAGACAAAATACCAGGCTAATTTACAACTGAAGATATAAACAGCTTTTAATTTGCTCGTCAACATGAATATAGAATTTTAGTCATAGAAGCATTGAAGTCTTGACTACAACGATACACTTTGGATGCTTGATTTCCTAATACCGGCGTTGTACTTTTGATGTGGATTCTTTTCTGCAACATCTTTCATTTGTCACTGCGAGGAAACTTCATTCTGAAATACTTTGAGGCGTATGCAAGCTGATGTCCGAGATATTTTGTCTAATCCATGTTTAAATTTTTGTGTAAGTATTCAACATTTCAAAAATTTTGATGTTATTCTTCATATTTTTAAATGGCAGTTGAAATACGAATGTTAATATGTATAAGTTGGTAGGTATGGTTGGTGAATTCATCTTATGATAACGGGAGATTTAAAACCTATTTTGGGAATTTAAGAATTCAAAATATACTAGATAGTAGTTGACATTTGATTTAAATATTCCAAATAAGTGTACTTACCTTGAGTAAAAGTTCTTATATTCTTTATATGTTATTGATATTTACACTGTTTTTATTAATAAAACAGCCTTGGATATATTAAATGATTACCATTAGACAGATTACTAATGCGCATGTTCTGCAGTGAGGAATTGAGACATATCGGGCATATTCATAAACTCATAGTCGTCTAGCGAAGAGGGATTGTATTTTTGAATATCGTTATACATAGAAGGCTAGTTATCTGTAAAGAGAAGGGGGATTTAAGAATACAAGTTTTTATTTCTTATAAAAAAAATATTAGCCGGGTAATTCATTATAAAAAAATCACAATAATACATATTGTTCTTGTCTTTATGTGACTAATTTTAAGTATGGCAGGAAGTTCTCTATGCAAAAACGAAGAGGAAACACAAGTGGATATAAATTTAAGTATTTAAGTGAATTTAGTTTATTAACTGTATTAATAGCGTTCCACTTTTTAATATTAGTGTTTATAGATATGTATTTAGTATACCGTCTGTATTAGTGATTTGAATCCCGAAAACGTTACAATGTAAACTTTGTGAAAATTCGGTCAGGTAATGTCACACTTCTTGGAAAGTTTCCTGTTATTACAGCTATGGTTCCACAGCTACAATATACAAAATTTCCACGAAGTAGAAACCTTAGTACTAAGCCATATACGTAAGGATACGTATAGAATTATTTACTCTACCTTCTTTTCAAAGAAATAAAAGAGATCTGAGGGCAAGGCAGAAGTTTAACTTTTAGTTAAACTGGAAGCCGTTTCATGAATATGTATTACTTAAAATATGAAGTTACAATTTTTACATATAAAAGCTCCCCAGTGCTTGCTATACATGCACGCCAACTCGTTGATGCTAAATTTATGATTTAATTCCGTACGTTAGAAAATGCAATTTTAATAAACGACGTATTGTGCAAAATGGCAATTATCAATACTGCAATAAATAATTATATAATCACAGATTTAAGTTCTTAGATATCCAGTTGAAAATGCTTTGTTATGACATTAGATTAAACATTTTGAGATGGGTATAAAGCTTTCAATTTGCCTTAATCATGTTCTTTCGCCTGTAGCTTTCAATAGTATCGTCTACGACTATAGAAAGAAAACATTCCTGTCAAGTTGTGTTTTCGAACTATATTTCTATTATGGTCATATAGCGCCTTCATGATTACTATCAAATTTGTGCGGACACTATTTCGCCCATGCTGTTTCAAATAGCGGTTTTATTTATTTTATCAAAAGGTTAAAGATAATTTATGCGGCATACAAATATGTAGTTGCTTTTCACTTCCTTACTAATTTTTCTTCTACTCGTCTGAGCATAAATATTAGATCCAGCGTTCTCTTTTGATTATAAATCCGTGTTGCTATTTACAGTTTTTTAAGGTTTATTTTCAATATTCTAGTAAATAATTAGCTATATACTCGTTAATGCTATTTCCTTATAATTTGAACAAGTTCTTGTGCTTCTTTTTTAAACAATAGCATAATTATATCTGCCTTTCAATCGGTGGATGTTTCCTTTTATCTTCTTATGTTGTACAATTTTTTTACTAGTGTGTTTGTGAGTTGTTTCTATGTCTATTTTTCTCTTTATAATTTATTACTTCTTGCTTTTGTAAATTGTTATAATATACCCTAGATACATCACTTCCATTATTTTAAGATGTTGTATTGTATTATTGTTATTATTACAGTTATGGTTATAGTCCGTTGGTCTTTGGTTTGATTTTGTGCATTTTTTTCAATACGACTATTATAGAATTTCAGTGATATTTGTTTTTAGTGTGACAAAGTGATTAAAGATACAGATTAATGATGTAAAATTATAAATACATAAATATAAATAAATTCACGACAATTTTCAAAAATTATATTACATACACGATGTCAAGGAATTGCATTGTTTTAAACTGAACTAATACTGTAAAAGACACGTCATTGTACATAACCTTGTTTGGATACTATAAGTTTCATAAATAAAGTATTTTCATATATGATTTCAGTTTTATATTCAGATTTTATCATATGTGTATCCACCAAATATTTTATGACTGTAATAGTATAGTTATTATGACATGTTTCAAATAAAAATCCAAAATATTAGAAAAATATAAAATGATCCATTTGAATGTGCCGCCAGACTAGTTATAATTCGATGTGCTGAAGCTGATGGCGCACAATCTTATAGACAAAATAGAACATTAAGTTTCTACTGCCAGTTCTAATGATGAATATATTAATGTTCAAATAAGTATTAAACTAACGATAAAATTAGTTTCAATTTTTTATTAATTTGGTATGAGTTGATGTATTACCGATAATATGTATGTAAGTATGTACATTTGTTGTTAACAGAAATTTACTACTGAATTCCAGATACGTATTTACGGATTTTTACGAAAGAGAGAGCCAGATGATTGGAAGATTAATTCTGAATGCCATGCTTTTGGATGTCAGATAGTGAAAGCTGTCTAGCAAGTGCTCAAAAAGATAAGATTGAAAAACATACATTGACCAAAACAAACTGAAAGAAGTCTCTCAGGGCGTTCGATTAGGATTGGGGTGGCTTACGGACTTGTTCACTGCGACCTTTTCAGAACTATTGAGATCCCCTTTTTCCTAGAAAACACTCTCTAATTTTGCCCTCTTAATTACATTTTAGAGCGGCTTTTTTGTGCATCTGCTAGCTGTGGGGTTCTTCACGCCTATTGAGCATCCATCATGAATCTGCACGTAGCATCATCCATCCGGCTTATGTTCTACATATGCCTATTTAGTCTGCAGTGACCAGTCTGCAGACCTACTCTCATTTTGACAACCTTCCTGTTTTTATTCAGTGGGTCTATAGTAAATTCAGGTCTCTGCTCCTTTAGGAACCCTTTTGCCTGTCTTTGTCCCGGTGATGTTTGCCACCACTCTCTGGACTGATTATGTATGATGGATTTTTTAATTTGCGGTTTAGTAGTGCCGAAAGAAGGGCCAGTTCCGACGAATGACCTTGACAAAGCTCGCCTGGCCAGCTGGTCCGTCTCATTTCCTCTCATGTCCGAATGGCTAGGAACCCAGGCCAATGTTAATTCCCCTTAGGTACCCACCTCATTTAGGGCGCTACGGTAATCAGCTGAGAGCCCACATTTACGCAATTAATCGTTTTAAATGTGGACTAACTCTCAGTAACCTTAGTTTGGAACACTGTTGTGTCTTTGCTGAAAGTAACCGAAAGAGCCTTTTAGGCTTCCTTGCATATATACCCCCCTGAGAATGGGGATGCTACGCCGCATTCTCAGGGGGTGGATTCAGATAAAAGTCAATAATACAGGGTATTATACCCTGATAAACGAGAATCGAGGATAATAAAAATTGGAATCCATTGCGAATTTACATCTGAAGGGTCGGGGTTATCAAGGTATATGGTTGCATAGAAAAGATTATCAGTTTTGTTTTAGATACTGAGCTGAATACATAATATATCCATTAATGGCGATATAGTGTTTTAAATGCAGTTAGAGTTGTTCACAATTAAAAGGTAATCGATATAAATTTATGGCCACACAACACATATCCAACCGAATTTAAACGAAACCGTACATAACAGAAAAAGGAATTTATCAGCGCCCGCATAAGAGGAGTAACTGTGTTTTCTGTTCTGACGATTATGGTGGCAGTTCTGTGTGCGCCGAAGTGTTAAATTGTGGAGAACGACTCTTCAAAATGAATCAATTAAGCGAGGCGTAATTTCGCTGACCGAAATGCGGTGCAAGCCACGCTATGTTTGATCCGGCACCACCGTTTGTTATGCTTCCTGGGCCGACGCAGTAATGGAAAATATTGCACCGCTGCCATTAAGCGCATATGCAGCAATAAATCTTTCACGTTTTTTGGGCTTTCCATTTTCACTGCTTTTATTACATACTCGTCGTCATAATTTAGGATACGCTAAATTGTACCTACCTCAAATTACCTAAACTTCGAAATAAAAAGATAAAATATCCGAAAATTGTCGAAAAGCTATATGAAAGTTGGTTATCAAAAATAGATAAAAGAGAAAGTTAATATACATTCGGATGTATGGGTGATTCGTGTAGGTGTGCCGATGTTCTTCGTCCAATTATGAAGTTCCGACATTACACTATTCTAAAGTTCTTTGACAAAGTCTTTTATAAAACCTAATGTACCTCTATATGTATAAAATAAATGCGACAATACATTGTGATCTAAAAGTCTGTCCTGTATTCTATCCGTACTGCATTTAAAGCCAGCCGTCTGATTTTATTTCTTCTGGAAAGTGCAGAACGGAGAAAAGCCTTAAGTTAGGTACATCTTGCTCTTCGACTTTATATGTCCGCAGGCATAAGGCTCTTGCGTTACACAATGCTGTGTAGTTTGAGAAAATGTAGATAGTTGTTTACTTATGTGTGTGCCGGAAAGCATGGCAGAGTAACCTTTTCCTTCTTGTCTAGCTTCTTCACTTTTTCTCGGAATTTCAAACTTTTTAAAGCTGATTACGTAAGAGTTGGGCTCTTTAAAGAGAGCTTGACAATCAGGCATTATATACATTTTTTTCTTAGGTAATTCCTAGGAATACTAAACAGGACGCATCTTTCAGTAGGCTATGTTTGGGCCTGAAGAATTCACGGGCCCACACATTCCAAATTCCTTTGGCGTTCCAAGCCATCCATATACTATTTGATGACATGCCATATTCAGTCTTAAAATAGTCTCTTGCTCCCACTCGTCATTGCAGATCAGTTTTGTGATAAATTCTTCTACGAATATGAAGTTCTTTAGCATATCACTGCGTAGGCTTTCACGGCCGGTGTAACTATAACTAACAGCTTCTTGCGGGTTTCGCATGTTGTTTAAGCTGTTAGTTATTCTTTAGCATATCTCAGGATTATGGCCTTCAGAAAATTGAAGCCTATCATTCTGCGCGTGGTCGTTTTGATTGCACTCTCCATCAAAATGTGGAGGAGTGTTTAACAACTGGCGTTAGGCAGGCTCTTCTTGCTTGTTATTTACATATACACGCTAATCTTTATACTTTAGATTAATTTTCGTGTTAGCCAGATTAGATCTTGCGCACCAAAAAAGCTACTGGGGTGGTATTAATGGAATTGACGAGTTTCATCGTTTTCTGTCTATTTTTAAAGTTCAGGGTTAAGTTCAGTTTAAAGGGCATCTTCAAATATTCTTCTTGCAAATACATTGTCTGGTAAAAATGCGTAAAATGTATGCAGTGCGTCTGCAGAAATCGTGAATGACTTATTGCCGACGACGACGTGCACTTTACAAATCAGTTAACTCCTTGCGAATGCGGGTGGGTTATAGCGGTACATGAAAGTGCTGGTTCTTTCTGGAAAATTATCTAGAGAGTTAAACTGTAATCACTCGGCTATATTGGGGTGTTGGAACCGATGGATCGCAAATCAAGGTAAAACGTGTTGACCAGGTTCAGGTGAACGTAGAAGAACCATTGCTCTAGAAGATTGTCTTTTGAAAGGATTGGTTATTGTGGAACGTTTGGTTTTAACACATGAGTATAGACGTGGCAAATTAGTGGAATATAAAAAACGGCAAAACATGGTGAAATGGATGAAATTCTTCAGTGTTTAGACATAAATTATGATTGTTTTATTTTTGGCGACACAATGGTAGAATAAGGGTGTATCGGTGACCTAAAGAAAGGAAAACTAAGAGCATATTCCTAGGCGACATACAGCACTGAAATAGCTGCTACTTACATATAGGATGTCCTAAAATCCATACCCCAACCATTATGCAATTAGAAACTGAATATTCCAACAACATAATGCACAACCTCATACAGCGCAACAAACTGTGATTTTATTTACCAAAAGCATTAAATTTCCTTCCATGGACTACAAGATTGTCAGGTCTCTAACCCGTACTATACTTGTCCGATATTATCAAACGGTGGCTTTTCAATCCTGCTTAATTAGTTCAATATCCAATGGCATTACTGAGTTTATTCAAAGAAAAACGTGGCTCTATCCATTATTAAATAGAAATCGCTTATTGTATTTTTTTTCTCCTGCATTTTCGCATGTATTAATAAGAACATTTTTGGCATTAATAAAGGTTATTTTCAAAAAAAAAAAATCATTGTGCTGCGTTTTTATCGAAATATTTTTACGTTCCACCTCTACTTTTATTAAATCTTGAAGGAAGCAGTTGCGTTGTGCACTTAGAAGCTTCATGTGCAGTCTTGTTAAATAGGCTTCCATGTCTGAAAAATACATACTACAGCTTCTGTGCTCGTCAATGCATTGTGAAGTATGGCTTACCAATTCCACTAATGCAGTCTGAGTGACTTTTCCTTAATTAAGTGATGACATGGTTTAGAAATTCAAGCCAGATAAAAGGTTTTAGGTTATATTATGCCATGATAAGAAGGACTCGGAGAAAGGCACACCAGTAAGAATGGACGCGAACTACGGCTCCAAAATTGACTATGGCGTAGGAGTCGGAATAGATGGAAAGAAGCTCAGAAGGGCCCTTTCGCTAAGCTTCAGCAAGGATACGACAGTTTTTCAGGCTGAGGTTGCCACAATTCATCACTGTATCAGAGTAGTAACAAGATGGACTGGGTTAGGTAAAGGCGTCATTATCTTCTCTTGTCTGGCTAACACTTAAACGAATCAGTTCCACAAGTGCTGACTCTAAACTAGTTTGGTAAGCTCCCTAAATAAAGTGGACACCCAAAGGATGTAAACGTTGCCCTGGGTTCCCACCCACTCGGGCGTGAACGCAACTGATACGGTGGATGATCTGGCCAGACTAGGTTCGTCAAGATCATTCGATGGAGTTGGCTCTTCCTTCGGCGTTATCAAATCACAAATTAAAAACTCCATTAATGAATAGTTACAGAAAGAGTTTAGGAAGTGATAGCAATGGCCACCGGAACAAAGACGGGTTGAAGAGTTCTTAAAGGAACAGAAGCCTGAATTTACTAAAGACCTATTAACAACAAGTAAAGGGAACAAGACTGTCAAAGTGATGGTTAGCTTTGTTGTCAGGTCATCGTTGACTAAATGGACACACGTATAACCTAGGCTTGGCAGATGACGATATTTGATTCTGCCAAGAGGAGGAAAAAATTGCAATTTATGTGATGCACGACTGCGTTAATTTAGCGACAATAAGGTTTCTAGTACAGGAAGAAGAGAAATCCACAGACAATAGCTGCACAAAGAAGCCGTTATCAAAGATCAATGCTGTGCTACTGCGATAGCTCAGCGACGATAAGGAACCCCACAGCTAATAGCTTCATGAGTGAGCTGTTCTGAAAGATGATAGGTCTAGCTAAAAGGCAAGATTAGAAAGTATTTTTAGCAGGTTTTAGGTTTTATCCATTCTAATTGTTACATAAATCCAGTCCACGCCTTCAGTTGGATATAGACAGAACTTTGTTACGTAGAACTTTCAACTGACGAACCTAACAGAAGATACATTATTTTGAGAAATATAATCGGCAATCAGCATGGGAAACATTTTAATTCTAATTTCTTGTTTGTTAACAGCGAACACCGAAATTTAATTAGAACTACTCGCTCTTTGTTTGAAACTTACTCTTATTGTACTGGGTACAGTCTTTGTACAATTTGCCTATCGTATAACATAGTTCACATATGGGAGACATTTTAAGTTTTTAGGTTTCGGAAAAACACATTTTCCGAAACACGCGCGGGAATACTGAGAGCATAGGCCGCAGGCGGATATATATTTATAGGTAATACGTGTATTCTCAGGTGCTCTAACTGGCTTAGTGCAGACGTAACGCGGAAATTGCACGAAAGACGTTTTATTAAATTCCGTCCTTTTATCCTTCGTGTTTTCTACAATGAAAGTGAACAAAAATTCCAATAAGTGACACTTCAGACCGCAGATACATACCAAGTTGATGGATTGATCTTGACTTGTATTCCGCTTTTTACATTTGGCAACAATAATAGAGTGTGCAAATTTTCTTTCGGGCTACCTGAATCAGCATCATGAAACTTATTGGATGTTATATTGCAGGCTCGTACGTGAACAAAGGACGTTGTAAAGAAAAATATCACAATTCTGTAGATGAAATAATATTTTGGTACCTGGGGTATACTAGCAGCTAGAAATTTCATCCTTTACATATTTCGTAAAAATTCTGGTGGCGGCAGAAAAAGAGCTCGTCTTTTTTTGTTCCGGACAAAAACGATATTTAGAACATGGTTGGTTTCCCACAGTATAGACACGCACAATTTCGGATGTAAATAAATGCAAAAAAGAGGCTCCAGCAATCGAATCCTCTAATTACACTTGCGTTCAACATAACTTTGATGTTCAATGTTCATTAGTAGGTCGTACGGGCAGCTAATAATCATACACAGTACCTAATCAATAACTAGTTTGTATATTTTTTAATATTCTGTAGGCGGTATTTAGGCGCTTCCCTTTTCTGTAAAATTACATGTAGCAGGCTAATTATCAAAGTTTGTTTCATAAGGTACTTATTATTTCTTGATTGTGTTTTTGGGTATTATAGAAAAAAAGGGGAAGATATTAATTTTAATCGTCATAGTTTACTGTTCTATTACACCGTAGTACAAAAACAATCAATTTTTGCAAGCTTAATAAATAGAAAATTTTATTAATATCCAAAGTTCATTTCCGTATACTATTGATGATCTAGTAATTTTTGCTCTACTTCGCTTTCTTTACTTTTGATATTTCTTTCTCTCGAAACAATGTGCATTTTAATACATTATATAATTTTCCATTTTTTTTACCAATTTTCCGGCTAAAAAAAAAGCTAATTTATTTACAATAAACGTCTAGTGTTTGTTACTTCATGCAAAGGTCTAGATATACACTTTTATTACTGATTTTAATTGCATAATTTCAGTTATAGGGTTTTTTAAACAATTTTTATATATTGAATTCCTGGCCTGAAGATGTAAATTGTTCACGAAACCAGGCGTCACGTAGTTAAATCAAATGCATTTAAAAATTTGTGAGAATTAAGATCTTCTACTTCATCCAATATCCACTAATAATGAAAAATTATTTACTAACAAAGTAGGATTAACTAATCCAAAAATTGAACCATCGCTCTAACGAAATAGAAAACTTTTTGGGGTGAGAGCATTAGTGTATTAACTAAACCCTGCTGTTCTTCTCCTAGGGACCTATAGCCACTGCCTTAGGATTATTCTTAGGTAGGTGCTATCTTATAGTCCATAAAACAATTTCAAGCTCTTGAGATGGCTCAAAATTTTGTTGAATAAAAGCTTCTTCAGATCTTCCAGAAAATGTCATCATTCCACAGCTGCCGATACTCATAGCGCACCAGTTGCAAGTGATGCTCTCTGCTGTCTTTGTCCTCCAAATGCAGCCTGCAGACCTTTTCGTCAAAAAGCCCACTTCTGTATCCACAGCGCGTGAAAATGGAAACACTGATTTTGTCATTGTTATTGTGATTAGGTGAAACATGTACTAACTACTTGGACGATTATTCCAGTCTTGGACTGCTGTTTGGTTTACCCAGAAACAGATTTGCTGTTTAATTACTATGGGTTAATTTAAGTGTTTACCCCTGCTCTATATTTATTAATATTAAATCAATATTTTGAAGAGGATGTTTTATTCTCCAAAATGTTCTCATTAAATCATTTATAAAACGCAAGCAATGCAAAGATAGCAAAACTACCGTCTGTGGGTGAGTAAGCTCACAGAAACAGTAGATCTTTATAACTTCACAACTACTGTTGCCATTGTATTTTTGGCATTACTGGCTATTCTGGTTGACAATCAAAGCGTGGGGCTTATCTAGATACTTGCCATGTCACAAGTGTGTGAATGAAAAGGGGACAAAGCGTGCACGTAATCAGAAGTCGTTTAAGAGTCGTCAAGTTGTAGGAAAGATTGTGACGAACGCAGTTCTGATCTCCGAAGCAGAAGTCCACCGTTGTTTCTTGTGAAAGTGTTTGCCTCCAATTTTTACTGAGTGACTTAGTTAACTGCAGTTGCGCAACCCAAGTGTTTTGAACATCCCTGAATATCACTGAAACCGTTAATTTATTAGTGCTTGATCCTTTTATAGAAAATCTCTCCAATATACATCAGAATAGCAAATATTTCGTCGTGAAAAATACTGCCAAGGTTGCAATATACATGTGACAGAGTATTTCCGTGTCAATACTTTGCTGTATTTCTAAATGATCTGTAAATAGCTGGGTAATTTCAATATGGCTCAATTCCTCTGTTTGGGAAGGAAGTAGTGAAGAATGCATCATACATTGATCGTCTACATATTCTCAGCAAGCTGTCGGAAGTGAACCAGCAGCTTATTCGTCATATAGGCAGAGATTAATTCATTATGTACCAGATGCTGAATGCAGTTAATCCAATCCTTTTTTACTATAATATGTAAGAATCGGAAATCCACAAGAATTGCTAATACCAGTGATAGGATAACCATTTATAATTACCATGCTTGTAATACTTTGTGTGGATTTTAGTTTATTGTGCTTCATAGGAAAAGAATGGAACTAGACATAAAGCCAGTGGATTAGTTTTGGACAGGTCCGCAAGGAAATCTTTCAGGTAGGTCTTCTTTTGAGAAATAGGACGCCACATAGTAGACACTAAGTATTTTACATTACCTGCAAGTTAGTTGTATAAGATTCTTCCTATTGTACCAAAGTGACCTAATCTGATCTTTCTAAAGATTGTTATAAGACGTTTCATTTATAAAAATGGGACAGTGCTATAAGGGGAAGAAAAAATATGGTTAAATAAATTATATTTATTGTTATAAAGATAAAGAAACACAAAATAGACATAAAATGGCAACTAGACTTGGGGTTAGCGAGATGGAAATTTCAGTAGAACAACATAGTGCAGAGCTTTATGCATTAATTGTCGGCTAGTTTTTCTCTTTGGGCGTTGTAACTATTTTCTTCGTAAGGACGATAGTCCGTCGGATAGACTCTTGGGAAACGAAAAGATATCATATTCGGCAGCCATTAAATGTAGACGCCATCTAGTTCAGTGGTGTTATTGCTTGGAACCATTCAGAGTTTCAGAGAGAGGAAAGAGACGGTCATTCATATCATACCACGTTCGCTATTAAAATTAAATAAAGTTACAATACATTAAACGGCATAAGAAGAAAAAGATATAGCTATATATTGAATTATTATTATTATATTATTATGAAAAATTAAACTTTGAGAAGTGAATTATATCAATTTTCTTATTAGTAACTACAGTCTAGGTATACGAAGGAGTATGTAGTGGGTGCGAACCGTAATTATAGGTTATTTTATATATAATAGGAAAATGAAAGTAAATGGTCCAATTTCTCATAAATTCTTTTATTGACGACAACCGGTTTCATCCAATTACGGACATCCTCAGGTCAGAATTATAAAACAGTTTAAAATTTAGTCATATAGTAAAATATTAAAAATAGAATTGTAAAATAAAATAAAATCAACGACAAATTTTGTCGTGCTGCGTCCGTCAATTAAAAATACATTGCCTTGTCTAGTTAATTACAATTTTATTTAATTTTGTTTATTTTTTATCTTTGATAATCGGCTGATCACCGGACGGAGTGCCATTCGTCGCTGCTCTCCAAAGTCACCTGATCTAGTCACAAATGATTTTTTCTTATGAGGTTATGTTAACTAATCAATTTATGACATTGAAAATGCAAGAAATATTGAAAAGTAAAACGGATATAGATTGCATGCGAAACATATTAGCCGAAACATTGTCCGTAAAAATTTTTGTGATAAGTTAGGATATTGCATATATCAGTTTGGAGGTGGTTTGGAGAACCTGTTATCTTAAGTTTCCTTTTATCCTGACTTTGCATAATATTTCCTTTTGTATTTAAAACAACATATTTAACTTTTTTCTTAAGGCAGTTTCTATTATTTAGATTAAAGTTTTTTAAATGTGAATTACATTCTTACAAAATTCTTTATTAACTGTAGAATAGGTACATGTTACACGAACAAGCTTGCAAAGTGGATTACTTTGGTTATTTACCATTAGAGCTGATAGAAATAATAAAGAATAAAATTGTCAAACGAAGTGTTTAAACTAATGGGAGGAATGACATTCTAATTAAACTTCGTTACAAGTAAGTAAGTTACATCCATTTGTTCGAAGGTTCAGGCTTGACACGCTGTGCCATGGGGTTTTGCAGGGCATAGGCGGGCAAAAATAGTTGTCGAGGGCCAGCAACGGAGATTGCTGACCGGAAATCAAGAGATACTTTCATCTCTTGTGTGCTATGCCGGTCGGCAAATGGAGACACATAAAAGTTGTGGGCCTAGAGATTTTCCAATAAGGGTTCCGCAAGCAAACTAATAATTTAATTTAAACATCCATAATTTGTATACTCACAAGATTTTGTGAGGATCAAGACCTTAATAATTTATTAAATAAATAATAAAAGTTATACATTATAGCTCCTATAATGTCTTAACTGGTAAATAGATAAATATTTGATGGCCGCATCTGTCATGTATATAACTTATGCCGAATATGCATATATTCAGCGTATTTGCTACTATATGGGAAGGAAACTTTGCTGTAGCAATGTTTAAATCGGAGCTCAAGTTGGGAAATATAGAGAGGGATAGTTTTGGGAAACGGTAATTTTAACATTTTAATTGCATTAAATTAATTGAAATTTTAGTTAGCCTGATCCTAAGTTTCTTAATAATGCTTACCTTGTTAATTGAAGAAATCTTATTGTTGAAGTAAGCTTGTTGGGTTTGGTAAATTAACCAAACAGAAGTGATAAAATAATATGATTTCACATTTTCTAATGTTATATTATTTGTTATTTTTAAAGCTTATGTCGACCAGACAGCTGTTTAAAATAAAAGCAAAAGAGCTTACAAACATAAGTCTAAGGTCTTCTGTGGTGATTATAAGATACTTAAAATCTTGTGTAAAAATGAGACAGTCTGACAATTTTTTTAACTTCATTATTTTTAAAGTATACCTATTAAAGAATATTCACTCAGAATGATCAAGGAAGGAACGATTGGGCATAGGCCTCAACCTCCTGACGGGGATCAAACCTGGGACATGCTCCGGACATGTCAAAAAATATCAGTTTTGTGAAGAAATTCACAGAAGAGCGAGTGGGATAATAACACCATCTAGAGAATGAATAGAAATGCCAGCAAGTGGTACACTGATGGCTCCAAAACGGCTGAGGGCACTGGAATAGGAATATATAGGCTACTAGAACCAAGTACTTCGAAAGCTTTAGAAAATACCCAAGTATCCAGACGGAAATACACTTATTAATACACTATTGAAAGATGATAATATTCATATAAATTATCGAAAGCAGGAGATTATCATCAGGTTTAATAGCCAAGCAGCCATCAAGGCGCTAAGCTCGCATTAAATCAGTTCCTAGATGGTTTGGGAATGCCTAGGGAAATTAAATGAGATAGGCAAAAGAATAAAGTAACCCTCCTGTGGCTTCCGCGTCACACAGGAGTGGAAGGAAACGAAATAACGGATAATCTCGCAAAAAAGGGGCTAAATAACTTTCGTAGGGCCTGAACCCTTTTGCGGGTTAAGTAGCAGTACAGTACTGAAGAAACTGAAAATAGAAATGGAGCAGAGATAATTCATTTACTGGGAAAATCTCCAAGGAATGAGGCAAAGTAAAAGTCTTCTGGGAACCTATAACTAGAAGAGGTTTATTTGAATGCATCAAGCTGAGATGAAGAACGATGTTCGCATATTATTAGCAATACTTTCAGGTCATTGTAAACTGAAAGGACATCTGAGTAAGATTGGATTCGCAAAGGAATCTGAATGTAGATTTTGTGGGGTACAGGATGAAACACCCAACCATCTCCTCTCAAATTACGTAGCACTGTGGTACTCAAGGGCGTTATACCTGGGAGCATGTAAAATCGAAGAGGGAGAGTTACTTAACCAGGAGCCTTCTGATATCCTACACTTCCTGAAAGGAATAGGACTGGAAGGCCAGCTGTAAGACAGCAAAAATAGGGATCACAATAGATCTCTTAGGTCGCGCAACCCTCTCATATTTTCCCCAAATGATGGTAAAAGTGAGACACCAGTGGAGTGTTATTTTCTCTCCCTCTTATAGTTACATTTAAGTATTTATGGTTGAAAAGACTCGTCAACCTTGTGTAGAAGTTCATTTTCTGTCTAATAACTTTATTTTGTCAGTTTAATAATAAAAAATTTAAAAATGTCTCATAATTATCTCACAAGACCCAATAACATCTTTTTATTATTAGTATTGGCCTCTATTGGATTGAATACACCTTTTTTTATTGTTTTTTAGGCTTCTTTATTGTGTAGTAGTTTTTCCAAAGTCACTGTGTATGGTAAATGCTAGTTTATTGTAGGTATACATGGAAAATAAGTAACAGTGGGAATGTTTGGTTAGTGAGATTGTTTATTGTTCTAGATTTATGGATGTTAGTTATGCACGTAGTAGTTACTGTAATGCGATAAATAAATTATCTACAGGATTTGTTACTTCCAGTATTGAATATAATATGCATGAGGTAATGTTCCAATTTATAAAAAATTTCAGAGATATTTGAGTTTCAACGGTATGATGAATTTGAGACTGACATTACAATATTATATTCCCTATACAAGGCCATTATCAATATGTTTTGCTTAAATATCAATTATGTTGCTTTTGGGTCTGTAGGCGATACCAATCCATTCATTATTATTTATAACGTGGGAAGGGAATTAAAATTAAACACTGGTTTCGTTTTGGTTTTTGATTTATTCTCATTTAACAAACAATAGTAATTCCGTAATAAATCACAAATCTTACAATAAAGGGTTAGACAATTAATTATATATCACAGCAATTACAAAGTCCTTTGTCAACAGAGAATAGAACGGAAACGGATCACTAAAATTAAACGTAAACAGATAACTTCCGTTATGTAATTACGATATGATTACTTGATTTGTCTGGATGTCAAACTGTTGAATTACTAGTATGCGTTTCCGTTGGGGTATTTTCTTCTATAACGTACTGAAATAATATATACAAAAAATCATGAAACATCGAAACTTCCAGTAATTTCTTTTCCAATCGTTTTAATATATTTAGCTATTTGTCAACATTAATAAAATAAATACATTTTGAATGTCGTTGTGGACGGTGCATAATACGGTGATTTTAGTTTCAATTAGTGTAATTTTTAGTTCACTACACCTTCGAAGACATCATTAATAAAAAAATACACAGAAGTTTATAACCCGATAATCAAAGCCACTACGTAAGCATGATGAGCGCTAATAATTACTGAAGTGTAATATGATTTATTTTAACATCACGTTAATTATATCTTCGTTTTCAGAAATTTAGGAATAATTAATTTTCACGCAGAAATGGTAAGTACTAGTACGATTTACTAGCGAGTCTTTCTAAAGAAATTATGTTGTATGTAATAATGTTATTACTCAAGATAAATAAAGATAAAATATTGAAATTATTATAGAACAAAGATCTGTTACGTTAAAACTCTCAGCATATACGTTGAGCATCTGTATAATGCTCGCTGATATATTGCAAGTCATCGTTCTGATCCATTAGGTGATCTACCGAAAGTGCTTTCCAAGATTACTCCTTCTCGCACACAAATACACACACACACACACACATCATATCTGTACCCTAGATACGGGTGTCTGCCTAACGATCTCGAGCTTACAAACCATAATAGCGTTCTTCCGGATCGCAGATTGCGCCCGAAAAAAGTTAATAATTTCGCAGTCAGTTGGAAAAAGCGGCGATTAACAAAACCCTTAATTAGTTCGTTTTTCTTCCTCCGGGCAAAGTAATATTCTGTGAAACCGTTGAGTATCTGAAACAGTTTGTAAAGTGCATTATGGCTTGGGAATTTAGCGTCGATTAATCACCTCCTACTACTTGACAATGTTTAAGTGTATGAAACATCCGATAATTAATCTTAAAATGTGTGCATGTGTGTGATAAGTATTTTTTTTTTTAAGTTGGTCGAATATTTAATATTTTTTTATTTATTTCAGCACCACAAGCTTCACTCACTTCATTAATCATGTCATTGTGAAAGTCGCGCGGACAAATAAATTGTGAGGCAACAGTAAGCTCCGTTAGCTGCAATTGCATGAAATACTTCGCGTTTTGGTATGTAAAATTGAAGGTAATTGCTTAGCATGATGCGAAATAGTTTAGATTCATTCATGATTTAGCTTTCTCAGATTTTCTTCAAACCGAATTGGCCCGAAATTAATGCCTTAAGCTTAAATATTCAGATTTAGATAGAATTATTTGCCTTTTGTTTGGCTTGTTTTGGCCCCCATAAATGCATCAATATTAATTGGGGTAAGGGTGCAACTTTATTAATTTATTATCTTCTATCAAAACCTAGACAACATTTTATTAAAACATAGTATAAAAGTAGCTCACAAAAATACAAATAATCTTGCTACCTACATTCAAAATTAAAAAATAAAATCCCACACAAAAAAACGGCCAAATGTCATCTATAAAATAAATTTCAAAGGTTGTAATAACTCTTATACTTAAACCTGAAATTTACACTTACTCACAATATCTAGAAGAAAGACTAAAGGGACATAAATACTCTAAAAACAACACGGCTTAAAAAAAAAATATGCACAATCTAAGGACCATAGATTTAATTTTGACAATACAGAAATCTTAGACAAAGGAAACATAAAAGAACAAGTGAAATACTAGAGGCAATATATATCAAAAACAATAAAAATGCATGTAATGATAAAACAGAGGTATTTCATTTGCTAAGTTTATATTACACCATCTTTCAAAATTTTGAAAATTATCAAAAACAAGCAGTCATTAAACAGTACGCTGTATATAGCCAAATAAATACAACATACGAACACAAATAACTATACCAAAGACAAAAAAACAAAATATCACAAAACACTTGTACATAAATAAATGGCATGGAAATACCTAACATGACATGTAAGCACAATACTGGAAAACGAAAATTTAACACACACACGTAGATATTTAAAAATTTAAAATTTAAATTTAAGCAACTTTTATGACTATATGTATTTAGTACATACATTTCAAATAAGTCTCTCTCAAGGTAATTTTTTTTGTCGTTTTATTGTTGGTTTGTTTTGTTTTGTTAATTAGCGAATGTTTTTTTTTATAATTTTAAATTGGTCTATTACAGATGTTATTAAAAAAAATGAAAAAGATGTCATGGGATACATCGAAACGTATTTTTACTAAATAAATAAAATAAAAACATTGCCGCTTCCTACGAGTTTGATTTACATATAAAAATTAATTTATTATTATATTATTTTTTTTTAATTATATCAATTCATTCTTTGAATATTCTTTCATATGTATAGTTTAGGTGAATGTACATTTTTCATTAATTCAAGGTTTCATTCACACTGGATGATTCAAGTCTCCCATAGATATAGTTTGCAGCGCTTCTTAAAACTAGTTCCGATAGTGCATTTTGTTTATCTTGTACTTTGGATAAACAAAACGTGCAGGTTTTAAAAAGATAAATATTTTTTCCACTAAAAAATTTCAGTCAACCTGAACTAATGCGTAGACTTCCACGAGCGTCGTCCATATTGACAGTTTCAGGTCAATAGCAGTAGTAGCAACCCTGAAGGTATCCCTTGCGAGTGTGAATGAAACGTCGGCCATAAGAATATTCAGGACGCGGTTCTTCTTCTGTTGGCAAAATAAAACTAGTGAGATCTTGATGCTTTTTCTACAGTATCTTTTTTAAATGTTATTCCTGGCGAAGAAGAAATACGCATATCGTACACATTAAGCAAAGCAACTTATTTTACCATATTATGGAACCCAAACAGTAACAAATATTACTGAATACATTCAAACCAAATTGAATAAATTGGTGATTGGTACCGATATGATAAATTAAATTTCAAGTAAGAAATGGTAGAAACAGTTAGCCATTACCACAAGAAACTTTTCAATATTTTCTTATGTAAAATGTGTTCTTTTTGAAGCTAATACGTAGTATTCATTCAGTATTGAACGCGTGCTCTTAACATTACGAAGCAGAAGTAAAATGTGGCGAAATAGCGCTTTATTTTATAAATACATCTGAATTTTTTATTTCATTTGTCAACAATTACTATGATGTATTTAAGTCGTTTTTTCTTCTGATCACTGCATCAACTTTTTGAATTAATTTGTATGCAATTTCATCAGGAATGTTTTTATTTTATTTATTTTAATTTATTAATTGTGTCGTTTAATGTATTCAAGGCATCTTTCCAAACTTAAAATACTTTCGAAATATTGCGTGCACGTCATTGCGTCAAGTGCTTAATATGGCCCTATGTAAATTGTAGTTAGCTAGACCAGATCGCACCTCTAATACACACTTGGTATTTTTTGCAGCTACCTCTCATTCTTCTCTATTCCTTGTCACTTCCGCCCAGTTTGGTAAATCTGGTTGTTCTTGATTGCCTACTTTAGGCTTTCATCTGAAAAAAAACGTGCTCATTCTCTTAATCAGCTTTTTCTGGAAAAATTTCTTGTGTTAAAGAGGGGATTCTTCATCGGTGGTCAATCTATCAAACGTTGTTGTTTAATAGAACCTATTGTATCTTTGTTTATCATTTGTTTTAACTCGGGTTTGACCTATGCATTGTTCCTGCAGTTCGGTATGAAACATGGGTCCACATATTTGTTCCAATGTCTTTCCTTTAAAACATGCCAGTGAGTCTTCACGATGTTCGGTAAGTGCCCAGGCTCACATCCGCAAAGTAAGGTTGGCCTTACGACCAACTTACTAGTTGTTATCAAATTGTTAAAACCAAGAGCCAATTCCGCGATTATTTCGTATGTATTGGGAAGTATGGTATGTATTTAAATTCATTTAGAATTCTCACATCTTTTAACTAAAATTGAAAATAAAAAACAGCTTCTCCTTAAATCGAGAGTTCATTTAATAAAAAGACTACTACTAGTAACAGAACCACATATACATAGTTAAATATTTAATTAAAACCATTGCATTATACGCTTCTAATAAATTAAAGTACTATTGTCCTCCAGTATGAATATATACACAAAATTATGTGAACCCATTACGAACGCAGAACTAAAACGAACTGTGTTAATAATGCGACGCTCTTTATTATTGTCCTTCCTGAAATATTTTGCCATTCTATTTGGGTTTAACGGTGTGCATATTATGTTTGTGTATTTGTCGCTATATATTTCATTAGGAGGGCCACAAAAATGTTGGAAACTCATTTCTATTTTAAATAAAGCACATATTTTTAAATGTACATTGATAATTATAGAAAACACCTGCGGACTTTCCCATTCAATATGTGGATGAAGGTCTGTGTATATTTATTACATATTGGCTTTTCATATGCAGTTCACATGTTTTGTGTATAGCTGCTGCGTGGTGTTATGTGAAGTAATTATCTACCATAATTAATTTTCTTTAGACACGTATAATAATGGCTGACAATATTATTTTTTTTTTCCAATGAGTGATAATAGTCCATAAAAATTAGTTAAATAGATTGATAGATGTACCCATGTTGTATAAGTCGAGCGATCCATGCATCGTGGAACTATTTTGAAATCCACTGGATTTATTAATAAAAGTTTCCGATGAAACAATAACCTTGGTGTCATTTTCAAGTCTTTTAACTAGCGGTCATATCGACTCGGGATTGGTCTCTTACCCGATTAAGAATGAAAAACACATTACAAAACAACTTTACGGAAACTTTAAATAAATAATTCTAACGCTTACTGGAAAATATTTCTTTTCAGTTCAGGTTGCAAACTTCAAAAAAAAAAAAAATGTGTCAGATGATTATTAAATGCTATGAAATGCATTTTTGTTTGTGGATATACGAAAGGTTCTTTCTAGCGCGGTTCAACTCTGTTTATAATTTTTGCTTCTGCTCCCTGATAGAAAGAATCTTTAAACTAAAGCAAGATTTTCTTTTTGAGAATATTTATTCAAAACAATATTGATTACATCAAAAAACAGTTACTCGAAATGATAACTTTTTCATTATCTTGAAAAATAGTAATTGTATAGTATTGAAAAATACCATTATATGCGACCATTTTTAATGATTGAGAGTGAAGGAGGTGAATGTACGTCTTAATGATTTTTTATACAGGCTGCCTCAAAAGTAGCAAATTACACCAACAACTTTTAAGCTACTTTATCTTGAGTTTACTCAATCTGAATGTAATGATCCCATTATTGAAGATAAGATCTCAGTCATTCCATGAACGAATACAAGGTGAGAGTCCCTTGTGTAACTGGATGCCGAGACTGTCAAATTTTGTTTTCTTTCAGAACTCGAGGTCAAAGAACTCCTTCTTTGACTTCTTCATTTGTAAAACAAATCAGGTTGATCTTCAATCGACTTTGAAAACTGCGGTCAAAGTTACCGTCCAGATTATCATATGGTAACTTATTTAATATAATCAAATCAATTCATTTTCCCTGACATCTCAATACTGAAAGTCACTTTTCCAAAATTATCCATTACCTGCCATTTCTCTCTGGATGCTTGCCTAGGTTACAGCGATGAATGAGTAATTCTAGATCTCAGGAAATGAAGCCAAAGAGTTCTCTTATGGTTTCATTTCCCCTCTTCTTGTAGCCACCACTTTCTGTCTTCAGAGTATGTATTGAGCTGTGCGGTTCTTTGGGTAATATTCTAGTGAGTCTGGCACATTCTCATTGTATTCGAATATTTCAGAAAATATGCATACAAATGAAATAAAAAAAACGGTAGAATGTGTGTGTCACAATTGTTAATGATTATTTGTACTACCAAAATAATTTATCAAACCTATTTCTATCTAGTATAGTAGACTATAAAATATTCGTAGTAGATGAAGTGCAGTTATCATATAGCAATTATTTGAATATTTTTGTGTATTTTACCAAATATTAAAAAAAAAGAATTTGGCATCGTAATCTTTACTAGCAGTGTTTTTACAGAAGATGTTTCTGAGAGAATGAATAATTTATTAAAATAAACAAATATATTAAATAGAAACTGCTTTATGTGTGTTGTGCTTATGTTTTTTACGTAAGAACTTTAGTGTCCTACAATATGTTCATACTCATCGTTTCTATCTTCAGTTAATAACTATTATAAATCGCATAAAATAAAAGAAGTTTACATGTTCATATTACTTTCGGTACATAAACTATGAATCCATGAGACGAAACTTTAATAGAAATTTTTATACTCCGTTGCGGTAGATTGCTATCACTACCGACATCAGAAGATAGGTACAGAAATAAAAGAAAACCGTGCCTCATCAGTGTAGTGTGCAGTAAGGGCTTCGATCGCTCGGAGCGACATCTACTTTACACTATCCGTGCCTTAGATTTAACAGGATAGGCTATTTACGTGACCGTATTATGCACCGTATCGTATGTATATTTCATATCATGTATGTATATAAATATGCATGTTATATAAGTATGATGTACACAAAAATGGATACCGCCTTTCGGATCGCTTTTTAAACCAGTGGTTCTTAACACTTTCCTCGACAGTCGGCCATATCTGTAAACAGAAACATATTGTCTATGAAATGTAAAAATTTTCAATATTAAAATGTTTTAGGATAAAGAACTATTGTGCTCAGCATAACGTGAATTTTTATTACAAAATAACTAAATCAAAAAAACAACTGGTGTGAAAGCTAAAAAGATTAAAACTTTTCTTTCCGACTCATTCATGTATCTGAACATCTGCATATATGAAATTAGTAGTTGTTTGTTTCCAAGCTATTACTCCAGCAATAACGCCAACTGATTAGCTATTCAGACTAGAAAATGTTGCCTTTGAAACAGCAGGAACTTGAAAGCACATTGACGCAGAAAACAAATATACTGCGCCTATGCACATACAATATTAAAGTACAGCTGAACGTGTGAAAGTTTACCCAGAAAATGTAGACACGTTTTAGCGTTGAAACACCTTTTTATTACATATTTTACATCTTTACTTACGCTAAAATGTTTTTATTTGTTATTTCGGTGCATGTGATTTGAAGAAAATTTTGATTGCCAATTTCTGTAGGGATTTGAGTTGCCAAATATTTCTAGGATGATATTACGTTTTGGTATTAATCGATGCTTTAACTTTTATAATAATAATAATACCTCTGCACTATAGGCCTTGAAGACTTTGAAGCTTAGGGTGCCGGAACACACCAAACAGCTGAGAACTGTTGTCCGAATGATCACCACCAATTAGCGGTACCGCATATTGCTGCTTAACTCACAAGATTGGCAATGATGCACCCTTCCTTCTCAGCCGTACTGCCGACTTTTGACTTTTATAATATATTTAAAAATTGCTTTAAGGATACTACACAAAGGAGAAAAATATATAAAGGAATCGTTTCTTATTTTCTCAAGTTTAATAAATTATAACACCGAGAAAAAATATATTGAATCAACGCAAAATTGGGTTGTATAAACTTATTTATTTTATTCTTTATTTATTATTGTTTACATGCAATTTCTTCTAACATTTTTTTTTCTCAATGCACAGTATAATAATATACCAAATATTATATCATGGTGAGATTCATGGTCTACTGTAGGAAGAACATCAATCATAGCTACGTCATATCAGAGTAGCTGCAACAACAGTTGATGTGAAACTGCGTCTGTATAAAGCAGAACGCGCTCTGGATTGGTTCTGATCGAAAAAAAACAATCAGCTGTTTTTGCTCTACATGGATTTAAATGAAGTACCGCGCAGGGGTTGGCATCCGAAAATTCCGAACTAGTGCGCGGCTCTCCATTTAATATCGTGCATAGCAAATATTTCGGATAGTACGGTTCCCAGCCGACCGATCCGGGTCGATCTAGTACGCGTGCTGTTTAATGCTCGCATTCTGGCCAAAACAGTAAAATAGAACTTTCCTTTCGCACTACTTTGCCTACTACAATCATAATGTATAGTGCTATGCGGATACGGATTATATCTGTATATGTAATTAATCGAAGAAAAGAATTTACGAACGAACTCATTGTGATTATATATGGAATGGTTGATTCAAAATGATAGACTAGTACATACCTAATACTTTCGACAGCAAAATTGTAGAAAAGCAATTAATCCAGGAAAGATGAAGAGCTAATAAGTAACAAAGGTTCTATCCACTTTAAGGTGAACGGCTACAATTAATTTTGCATGCGAACTCGTCGCGTTGGTAAATAACTCCTCCATAGAAGTTTGTGATAATGTCAAATTAATGGTTAAAGATTTATAATTTATATTAAAAAAAATACAGTACTGACATTAAGAAAATTCTGGCCTTTTGGCAGAAGAACGAATCATTTTCTTTTAAATTCCATATTAGTCAGTTTATACCGATTTATACAGAAATATTTATATTATATATTTCTGGCAAAATAATTCTTTTAAATAGTAATAAATTTTAGTGGAATATAATGACGCTATTAACGTCAAAAAGTCGCAACTTAATTACAACTAACATTTTTTGTAAAACTAAGCCGCGAATTTCAGAATGCTTTTTTAGTACATTTCCCGTAATTTTGTATTTGCAGTATATTGTTTTTTAATATATTAAATCGTCTATTTTTTATCAATTTGTTAGCCCTCAAATTTCTTTGCCCTTTATAAATTCGATTTTCTTTTTTTTTACGAATCTACTACATATTTCAAAAATGCAAATAGCTGCAAGTAATATTTCATTATAAAAAGAACCGGTGCGGTGTTAATATCATTAACAGTTAATCATAGTATTGTTAGTTTCATGCACTTATATTTACCTCAAACTTTCATGGCTTCAACTTTTTGCTTTTTGCATATTTGCCGTGTAGTGTGTAGTGTTTGAGAAAAAAGTCCTGTTTTAAATTTAAACACTCTTTTAGACATTTCTGGCCGTTCAAAAGTGAAACTGGAAGATAAAATTATTTTCGAAAATGTAACTATAATAAATTGGTTGTTTTCCCGTCTGAAAAGTAGTAATAACCCCCTTAGGAGGTAGGTAACTCCTCTTTGCCCTTTCGTAGAAAGGCTGGTCCAATCATCTTAAAATTGGTATTATTTTATTTAAAAGGTTTTGCTGAATAATCTGGTATATATATATATATATCACCCGCGAAGAGGTAAACTTTGTGTTAATTTTTTTCAGAAGCGGATGAATATTTTTGAAAGATTTTCATTCTGTTTTATTTTAAGGAGTTAAATAAAGGACATTTCAGGTGGGTTTTATGACAAAACCAAGAATGCAAAAAAAATTCTTTGGCTCTAGAAACCTTTTCCAGAAAACCTTCCTGGAGAACGTTCATTCATTATCAATTATATATAAAAGTGAAATCCATTAGTTCATCCATTTTTTAGAAAACGAAATATGCATGCGCGAAGACACGACTTTTAAGAATAAGCGATTTTCGCCTACATTTGAATTTTGTTGAATGTGTAGTCCAAGTACCAAAATGTAAATGTTAAAATAATTATATAGATTTGACAATTTTTCTAGCATTGTTTTAACAATCAAGATAATTTAATTTTAAACATTCATTACCGTTAGGGCAATAAGTGTTCGAGGTGAAATAAACAACTATTTTATGTTAAATCTACCAAAGGAATTCTTTAAAATAAAAAAGAAATAGAATTAGTTAGGTTAAATGAACATTTTTTAAGTTATCTATTATGTCAAAATAACAATTGTTACTGTATTAAATAATCAAATTATGTAGAGCCAAAACAAAATTGCTTTTGTGTTAATAATATTTTATTGTCACAGCAAGCTACGGAGCATTTTTCAATTCGCTTTTCAAGGGGAAAAGTTCGGATTTCATGATGTTGTACATTTATCACTTCATATTCATAATATAAAGTGTAAAATATATGTAAGACGGCATATATTTAAAACTCTCAAAAAATAGCAGTTTTATTGACATCATTGCCATTGCATCGCTGCTTTAATCTTTGCAGCTCCTATCGACTGTTTGACAGGTAAATACTAGAGATTAATATCCCTTAAATTTAATTTAATTAAAACGGCATCACCTCTTAAAATTAGACTTGTTTCACTTTTATATATTTTCGTCTGACATCATTAAATACCCGAACATGGCATCCCGCCGAAACACGTTGTATTAAGTATAATTATTAAATTGAATGAAAAGGATATATTTCTTTTTCATTTATAATTCACCCCATTCAATAGGATTTCTTGATTACACTAGATTAATACTTTGTAAGTCCGACTGTTGTGCGTCCTGTCCCTTATGTATCATTACTGGTGTGACATAGAAGAAGCGCCACCTTCACTGCGATTATTGAAATACATAGGTACATATATATTTAATGTATGTGCTACTGTGTAGAAGAAAACTGTTATAAACGTGAATCCATTGGCTTTGTTAAATTAATAAAACGATATGGTTGCCCTTATTATACGCTTTTCTTGTAAGAGTGATTAACATTTTGGTTAACTTAACAAACATTACAAAATATGTGATATAGTTATATTAAAAGAACTAGTTTTGTTAAGTAATTAAAAATCTGTTTCAAAATATACTGATGTGAAGCGTATTTCTAACAATTATGATTTAGTTAAAATAGTACTATATGTTGAATTTTTCAAACAAAATATTTTGTTGGTGATCTCGCTAACAACTGTTGATCTAACAAAATATTGTCGCCATTTTTTTTTCAGTTATTTCAAGCTTATATTTTGATTTGTTTAAAAATATTAATGCAATAATATATTTTGTAGTGATATTTGCATTTCCTTGAATCAGTGTATTTTAACGATAAAATTTTCACTTTTCAATTCCACTTTTTAATTCCTATATTATTTGCTTGCCGCTGTTCGAAAGCGATTTTGGATGTGGCGATTAATCGTCTTCAAAATGGTTTTGAAAACCGGTCTTAAAAATAAAAACCGGTTTTTAAAAAAGGTATTTATTCCGTTTGAAATATATTTTTGAATAACCCCATTGTGCAAAAAACCGATTTCAAAAATCAGATTCAAAAAAAAAATTACTGAAAACCGAATAATCGGCTTCAGTAAAAATGAATTAACCGATTTTTGATATATGGCGATTTCCGCAGCACTAACACCGATATCTTTAAAATTAATTTAAAGCAGCTCCCAAGAGTGAAAAAAAAAAAACACAGGATATAAAACATTCAATTAAAGAAGGGTGCTAGTGCAATCAAAAGAAAAAAGCAACAAAAATACTCTTTGATCTTCAAACTTCAAAAGAAGGTTTGGACTCGTTAAAATAATATTTGTTGAGATATTTGGCAAGAGTGTAATGGAGTTATTTTTTCATTTATGGAAGACTAACAAAAACGTTAATATGTCCACTTAGAAAACTACACTGTTAGTTGAAAGGCGATGCATAATTATAAAGGAAATGTTCAATTTGGTATAAACAGAAAAATATTCATCTTTTATTTATGTACCAGAAAAAAAATATATGTTGTAGGCCGACGTAATCAATGATAACATTGAAATATCTGTGATAACGTGTGAAGAACCACTGGTTTGAACATACCTATTAAGTCTTTTAGAAATCATCCTTCAAATAGTTTAGAATATACTGTTGCCATTATGACCTGTGCTCCTGCTATCAATTAAACGGTACAGGCGGTCATACGGCACTTCCCGAGTAACCAAAAGTGTTCGTTCGCTTACTGTAGTCGGCGAATCCCGTGTCCTGCGGCGATTGGAACGTTTCTATCTTGACACATTTCTTTTTCGCTTTCTGATGCTGTAGCGTCTTGCTGCGCGCACAATATCCTACCACTGAGCTATTCGAACTACTCGAACCCAGATCCGAGACGCCGAGAAAACCCTGGTGAAGAGTGGTACCGCCACCACCCGTGCCTGAGTGCGGTAAGGTGCCGTATTTATTAACGGAAAAGTTCGTGTACGAGGACAGGGGTGTCTGATGGTGCATCGTCGCCGAGCCGTGAAGATTTTTAACTGTAATAGGAACGGTCTGACCCACTAGCGAGTTCGTCTCCGTGAAGTCCCCTTCGATAACTTCGGATAACAAAGCACTAGTCGTGTTAGTGTCAGTGGTGTCTGTGAAGTCGATACACTTATTCGTCGTACACACATCCGGCGGCGTTTTGTTGAGTAGCGGGCCGCATTCTGCCTCATACTTGGGACGGTCTAGACGTATCGAGTCGTACTGTTGACGCTGCTGGCTATTGCAGAGATGTTTGTCCATACATTCGGCGTGCAGGCGCTGATGTTCTCGTAGTTTCCTCTCGGCGCCCGGCACCATAATCCGCACCTGGAGCAATTATTCGCAGCTATTAATAGTATAAGGACAAGAGAAGGCAGGTGTGTACGCCCGTTGCGAACGTTTGTGTGTGGGTTAAGTCCGGGAGTTAATTAGTTCGTCTGAGAATGTCGTCCCGGATAGGTGGTTACGGGAAATTGGGAATGTCGGAAACTCGAGAACGGCCTTGATTATGGGTTAGATGAGTTTACGGGGTAGCTTTATTCATACATGAACATTATGATTTCTAATAATTATCAACTACGGTCTACGTACGGAAGGAGGGCTGATAAATGGAAGTTTCCCTTCAAACTAATTAAATTGACATTGTTTGTCAAAAAAAGTTTGGAAAATACTAACGATTGTGTGATAATTTCTACACACTTGTTCGTGACGAAGACAAATTCGTCTGATTGTAAAAGAATATTATTGTAGGATTTATAAAGTGTGGATTACATCGTGTGAACATATCTCACAATTGTGTAGGAATATCGTGTCAATTATTAATACTGTATACCAGTAACACAAGCAACATTAAATATAAAATAATAACATATTGCTGTGGGCTGGCACCCCGGTTTTCGTAAATTCAGTGTTATCTTATTTACTTCGATTTGCCTTTATCAATGTTTCGAGCAAATTTTCTTAGAAATTAATGTTTGTTTTTATATAAGATTAAGTAATTGAATTAATTGTTTTATTTATTTATTTAAATGTTCAGTTTGTTTAAATTAATTTCACTTTTTAATATGTTCGCATTTGCTCATGTTGTTCATGTCCTTTCTTGTATTTTCTTCTATGATCTGTGCGAGGCGTAGCGCACGCAGCTGTAGTATTTTATATGTATACGACTGTTTTAACATTGTAAGAATTAGTTTCTCGATAGACGTTAAAGAGTAAGTAGATGTAAATTTATATTTCATTGCTGCCATTTTGTTAATACTTATGATTTAAAGATTTGAATTCGCGTATTTTGATTTATTTGGTCCATCTAGGAACTCGTTTAATAATAATTGTTGTTGTATTGTTGTGTACACAATTTAGGTATAAGATCAGTTATTGTTAGATGTTATATATTCTGGAAGATATATTTAGTGTAAAGAGTTCATTTTTCGTTTTTTTATATTTTTCTGATTAGTTTTGAATTGTTAATCACCTCGGGTTGGGTGAATAGAAGCTTTGTGCTTGCTTTTAGTTTTCATTTATGTAAATTCACTTGATTTGTCCACGTTTAATTTAGTTTGCTTTAATTTTGAAACCACGTGGATTGATTTGATATAAAAGGATTATCTTCCTGAACAAATTCGTTTTGTTGCTTTGTTAAAGGATTTAGCATTGTCCTTTTGTAAATTAGAGTCTATTGCAGTTTTTGATTTCGACCAGGACCTTTTCTCCAAGGTTTTTTTTTTCTGCGTAATTGTAATTAACATTTTTTTTTTCTTTTTTTTCTGTAATAAAAATTATTGATTGTGTATTTAACGTCATTCTAAATTCTGTTCCTTTATTCTTGATTAAACCTTTTCAATTTTTGGAGTGTTAAAGAAAGTCAGATTTCTTTCACCCACAATTTACTTTTCGTGGTTAGTTTTGAGTTGCGAGGGTAACCCTGAGTTTAATTGTTCTTTTGCGCCCTTTTTAATTTATCCGTTAAGCTAGTTAACTTAATTTTCCTTTTTTATAATTCATTTTGCATTTTCTTTGGTACCTTCAGTACACAGCAATATGTATATTACACATTTTAAAAATTGAAAAGTTAATGCAATAAAAATTGCACATGCTTAATGGAAAAAAATTAGTAACAGGGAATAAATATTTTATCAAATTTGACTTTAAATGTTTTACAAAATTTTATATAACTCTTGCAAAATATATCTACATAAGGTAACTTCTATACTATCCTAGAACTAAACATGGAACATAGATGTAGATCTTCAAAAGCTGCAACACTGGTTAGAGATTTAGTTGTAATTCCAACTTCATTTTAACTATTACCTTTATCCGTGGACCATAAATAAATGTATTTATAGTTAATTATCCATCACCAGTGAATTTTATACGAAATAGCTATTTATAAGTTTTCATAAAAAAAAAGGTAAAAACAGATACTCTCAGATCATAAAGCGGGGGCAGTTTGACTATAGCAACTTAGGTATTTCTTATCAACGTTATTTAATAATCAATACATAAGGATAGGAAAGCGCCCTTGACGTATTTTATGTCAACGCTAATTCTCCATTAACTTTGCTTCTTGTGTCTTATATATTAAGTAAAACCAAATTCAATCAATTGAATTGAACAAAATCCCGGCATCCGACGCACTTACGAGAATAGTAGTGTCATTGGCGTACGTAAACATTTCACCAGTTGTAACAAATTTCGGTAGATAATAAATAATAAAAACAGTAGAGGCCCTAAAACGCTGCCTTGGGATACGCTCAATGAAATATCATAGCCGTCTGACAATAATTTTAACCAAGATATTACGACTGTTCATATATGATTCAAACCAATTCTCCAAATTTCCCCTAATTCCCATCTTTCCACGTTTATTTAATAAAATAGAATGATTCAAGCTGTCAAATGCTTTCGTTAAGTCATAAAAGCTATTATTTAAATTTTTATAAACAGTATGAATAAAACCAATTGCTGCATACTCCGTCGATAATCCCTCCCTAAAACCGAACTGACTTCTATGAAGAATATTATTGTTATTAAGAAAAGTTAATATTACACTAATTTCGATGATTTAGGAATGCAAGTAAGTAATGAAATAGGTATATCACTTGCAATGCACTCCTTATCTTTAGTTTTAGTTTAGGAATTACGGTTTCTGATGTGTTACAATTGTAATAAAATAGATTGGACTTAAGTGCTGTTTATTTTACAGAGTGAAATGCAACCCGTTTGTTATTGTAAAAAGCAGATAAACTGGTTTTAATGATTATTAGACATTATAGAATATTTAGTTCTATCAAATACGGCATTTAACTTTCAACTACTACTAACGATTCAAATAAGAATTTTGCTAGGTTCAGGTTTCCCCATTTAATAATAATAATAAATTCGTTTATTCCATAATACAGCAGTGTAGAACACGTCAATACCTAATACAAAACTACGTCAACAAACATAAAGGAAATTGTATAAATAAAAAAGACAAAGATTATTTAAAATAAAAAACACACACATACGAATATAAAAGAAAGTACTATACTGTACAGGGTGCGCCTAGGAAATCTGCGGTCGTATAAAACGTTTTGCTGATAAGATATTTTTTTAAAATTGTTTTAAATTGTGCTAATGGTATTTGCTTTAGTGACTGTGGTAGATGGTTATATATTTTAATACATTGCCATATAGCCTGTTTTTGAACATTGGTAAGTGTTGTTTGGGGCGGTAGTAATTGGCTGTTACTTTTACATGTAGTGCTGCGTTCATGATCTATTTTATATTTGTTAAAAATATCAGTATAGTACTGTTTCACAAATATTGCTGTCTCTAGTATATATATAGATGGTAAGGTAAGTATGTTATTGTCTCTAAATACCGGTCTGCATGAGTCCCTAGGCTTAAGTTGAAACATTGCTCTTATGCAAGCCTTTTGCAGTACAAATATTCTGTCGAAACCTGTTGCATTCCCCCACAGTATTATTCCGTATTGTAGTCGGGATTTAACACATGCATGATAAATATTTAAAGCAGTTTCGACATTCACGTTTCGGGAAATCACACGCAAGCTGTAGCAGAAACTACCCAATTTTACAACGAGATCCTGAATATGGGCTCTCTAAGATAAAACATTGCCCATCACTACACCAAGAAAACGAGCATGGTCCACACAATTGATTCTCCACCACGCTGAATTACTAGTTCCTCTGGTGCTATTTTGAGAGGTAGTATATTTGTCTTTTTTGCGTTTATCTCTAAGTTGTTATTTTTACACCATTTTATCATGTTATTAAGATGTTTCTCTAATGCTATTTTTATACTTTCGCAGGAATTCTTTCGAAGTACGTGAGGTGTCATCGGCGTAAAGAATTGTCAAGCCGTCAATGACTTGCGGTAAGTCATTGATGTACAGCAAAAACAAAAGTGGGCCCAGGATAGAGCCCTGGCGCACGCCAAAGTGAATTGTTCTCCAAGTAGATGACCACTCAGTGCCAGCTGCATCGGAAGTCACCACCGCCTGCCTACGACTCGTCAGATAGGACTCAAGCAACTCCAAAGCCACGCCCCTAACACCCATCACCTCCAACTTGTGTAAAAGAACCTGGTGGTGTACACAGTCAAATGCCTTCGATAAATCCATGAACGCACAGGCGGTAACTTCCCCGTCAGCCACACCAACCAAAAGCTCCTCCAGCAGTTGAAACGCAGCTCTCACAGTAGATCGCCCCTTCATAAATCCGTTTTGATTTGGATGCAGAATATCGTGTTTGATCATAAATTTAGTAATTCTACTGTATAGAACCTTTTCCATAGCTTTGGAGATGTTCGACACCAGTGTAATAGGTCTATAATTGTCAATGACATCCCTGGTTCCTCCCTTGTGAATAGGTCTGACAATAGAGAGCTTCAACCTATCAGGAAACCTGCCAGTCCGGAATGCCGTATTTATAAAGTGAGCCAGAGGGGACACAAAATGCTCGGCGCAGGTTTACGCGCACCATGCATAAGTAGTTATGGTATTCAATTATTATGGTATTTCTGCTATTAACTATAATAATTAGGAGGGATACTTCCCAAGAATTTTTTTCTCCACGCGCAGGATTTGAACCTACATCCTCTCGATTACCGGACGAGTGCTTTACCAATTAAGCTAAGAGGAGATGTAAGTTCGAGCGTTTAACCGAATATATGTCGATATTAGATCTTGAAAGGTCGGTAGGACGGCAAATATGCATGGATTGCAAGCTTTTTACAGTGAGAAATTAACAAATTAATGTATTTCTGCTATTAGCTGTAATAACTAGAGGAATTTTTCCCAAAAAAGAAATTTCTCGTCACGCAGAATTCGAACCCATATCCTCTCGAGAGGATTCCTCTTAATTATTACAGTTAATAGCAGAAATCACATTAATTGTTAGTTATGATATCGTCCTGAATGCTAGAAAACTCAAAATAAAAATGTAATATTTTGATTTAGTGTTTGAAATTTGAGTTAAGCCATTGAACCAATTGTTTTCCAATTTTCTGTGTATAAAATTCTAATTGGCCATCTGAATCCAAAAATATATTATTTCAAATAATAACTGGACAAAAATATATAAAAACGAGGAAATTTGCTTTTCAAATTATTAAGATCTATAATACAGGAGCGTAATTTTTATTCAAATATTTGTATCTTTTAAGTTTGTAAAGCTATACCATGTCAATGTTATATAAAATGACAGCTGTTAGCTGCTTGAATAACAAGATTTCAGTACGCTGCTACACGAGTTATTTTTCGTACATACATTTTTCTTCAGGCATGTGGGCTATGCATCGCCCTGGGTATTTCCGTATATATTTTATATGAGGCATTTACAACGGCACAAAGATGTAATCTGTTTCTATAGAGATTAAACCGATTTTCCGCAGTAAATCTCGGTTGACTTGTACCGCTTGTTTACGACCTTCTCTCTCCGTTCCTTCCGTCATTCTCATGCAAATGCTCGCTAGTGGAATGCTTTATTTACTATCGAAAATACATAAATATCTATATATTCGTAATATCGTCGCGGTACATTGGAATCGCGACTCGAAATCATATTTACGATCATTTGTTCTTCGAAGCGCGACGAAAATGCCGAGGAAATAAACCGCTTGTGTATTTTATTGATATGTTAAGCTTCCGGGTCCCGTGCGCTCTTTGACGAGATAACCACGATTCAACACAATAAAGAAAGCCACAAAAACAGGAGGTGGGGATTATAGAACTTCCGTCTTAAATTAAAAAAAAAAAAGGTGAGGGAACGAAGGGGAAAGTACGATTTTCCACGGAATTTCCTCTGTTTGTTTTTAAAAGTACAGAGAACAAATAAATGAGAGATCCTCGGGTTAAAAATTGAAAGGGTTTCATGCTATTAATCTTCCGCATTCATAAAAAATGAGCTCGGGACGGATTCTGGTAAAAATTCCAATTAATTCTTGGAGTTCTAAAGGCGCTTTTTTTATTTCATGTTTTACGTTGAGCGGATCTTCTATGATAAAAAAATATACATGAAATGCTTACTTAACGTATTGCTATGGCTTGGCACCCCGGGGTTTATAAATTCTGTGTTATGTTATTATTAGAGATCAATCTTTGTCAATGTTTCGGGCAAATTCTCTCAGAAGTTAATATTTTATTTTTAAGTAAGATTTTGTTAATAGATTTGTTTGATGAATTTAAGTATTTTATTGTTCAGCTGTTTAAATTAATTTCAGTCATTTGTACATATTGCCTTCGTCAGTATTATATATTTTGTGATATTCAAGAGAATTCTCTTTGCATTTTATGCGCTGCGAGTGCACGCAGATTATTTTATTTGTATGCGATGTAGGGCCTCTCAAAAGGTAGTTCGTTGAAAGTTATCCGTAAGTAGATGTTGTTTATTTTCTTTGTTGCCATTTTTGGTAAATTCACTTTTATTTAAAATGTAGTTCAGTTTAATTGAATTTTGTCAGCTTTCAAGGAACTCTTATAATTAATTATTGCTGTTGTGTTTAATTGTGCACATTTTGGATATAAGATCAGTAATTATTGTAATTTGCTTTAGAAGAAATTGTGTTTTTTTAGTTTAAAGAGTTTAATTTTCCGTTTCGTAGTTTTCAATTTTAGTTTGGAATATTTAATCACTTCGGTTTAGGTGAAGATTAGCATTGAGCTTGTAATTATATTTCAATTTAATATTTTATATTGTTTATCCACGTTTAAATTAATTTTAGTGTGTTGTAATTTTAAGATCACGTGGATTTTTTGTGCGATTTGGATTTTCTTCTAGAACAAATCTACCATTTTGTTTGTTGAAGGACTTGCATTGTCCTTTTTTAAATTGTAAATTCACGCAGGGTTTGGTTTCAACCAAGACCTTCTGTCTACGGTTTTTTTTACCCCTATAATTTGTGTTAAATGTTTTTTTTCTTTTTTTTGACAATAAAATTAATGATTGTAAATATCATTCTAAATTATAGTTCTTTTATTTTTGAATCAATCATTTTAATCTTTGGGGATTTTAATGAAAGTCAAATTTTTCAAACGCCCACAATTACTTTTCATGAAAGTTACCCTGAAATCAAATTGTCTTTTGCGCTCTTTTAAATTTTTATCCACTGAGCTAGTTGATTTAATTTTTTTTTTAATTTCACTTTTCATATATGCTGGTACCATCAGTTCACAGCAGTATATTTTTTATCCAATGAAAAACGTACTAATATGTCTTTATTTCGCATACTAATATAGGTACATTATTTATTTAGTATATAACATAGTTATAAATTATCAAAATTCAAAAAAACAACATACAGAAAAAAAGAGAAACCAAGAATAAGATATGTAAACGTTGATTGAATTTTTGTAATAATTAAAATATAGTTAGTGAATTGCCATGATTTTGCCACAAAAGTAACCACTGTTGTACTTTCACCTGAGAAATGAGAAATATTAAAAGCAAGCAGAAATGACCTAAATGTATGGAATGGTTTACTTTTGAGTATCACGAACAAAAAAATATTTGAAACATTTGTGAAAGCACCCACTATTGCACCACAAGAAGTAATTACATTTTGTCAACACGAGGAATTCCTACTAAAACGTGATGAAGAATGGCAAACTAACACCTACTGGCGAGTGAGTAAGATAATTTTGATCAAATCTTAATCAAAACCTGCGAAGGGAATATTATCTGGGAAAGTTCTTCTAGGAAATTGGAAAGGAACTATCCACAAGAAAACCACCGACAATGAACACAAATTATGCCACATTGCGAAACTATTGAAATGAGGCTTCTAACAGCTAACAAATTTTAAATACGTGCGCGCAATTCTTCTACCCAATAACAGACTGAAGGTCACGAATTTTTACTCTGTGATGTCAAAGGGGTGTAGATACCACAATCAGCTGTTCAAAGTGTCTACGTCACGGAAAACTCTTATTAACACTTCTTATAACAATGACGTAATTGGTTACAAAAGGAATGGCGCAATTTACTACGGCCCGCATTTAACAACATTTTTTTTGTTTGACAATACTGCGCATTGAAATAATCATGATAACGAAAATAATGCAGAAACTAAAGTATAATTGTAGAAGCGACTTTATGAAAACATTGTCGCCACCAAAACCAAGTTTAAATGATCCCAAAGCGCACTCGTAACACGTTATTTACAGGACACGATTAAAAAGTAAAATGACTACATCCTTGGCACATTTTGCCAGTGGTGAAGCTGTGAAGGGCTTTGGAAGAGGTTCAAAACAGCTCGGCATCCCAACAGCTAATTTTTCGACGGAAGTTGTTCAGCGGTTGCCAGAGGATATTAGCACTGGTGTCTATTTTGGGTGGGCCCAAATAGAAAGTTCCCGTATTTATAAGATGGTTACGAGTATTGGATGGAATCTTTTTTGTAAAAATGAAGAAAAGTCAAACATACATAAATTTGAAGGTAATTTTTATGGCAAACCACTTAAAGTTGTTATGTTAGGATATATAAGACCTGAATTGGATTTTTCCAGCATTGAAGAATTAAAAGAAACCATATGGTCAGATATACGAAAAGCAGAAGAGAAGTTAGAACTTTCAGAAACCAAGAACGTAAAGATACTACATTCTTCAGTAAAGTACTAAATCGTGATCATTGTATAAAATAATTAAAAAGATATCCGGTTTGGTTTTGCTATTATTAGGTAAAGTAACATTTGATACTGTGAATTGATGCAAAAATTGAATAGATGATTTTTTTTAATTATAAAAATATTCCTTAGCAATTAAAAAATTTAGTTAAATTTTAGGATGTAAAAACTTCAAACTAAACTATAAAATTACAACATGAAGTTGTTTGGAGACATTGGAAAGAATTAGTTAAAAAACAGTAAACACAAGAACTTGCAGAGGAGCGCAAGCAAATACAGTCCACTTTTAGTGATTTTATTTTTGTATCCATCCAAGTTGTCTGTCCAACTTACTAAAAGCAGGAGATCAGATGTCCTTCTTCAGTAAATTTATTTATAAAAAATATCTCGACGACATGTTTCAGCTCTTTAAGCCATCTTCGAGGTCTATATGTCATAGGAAGTCAGAAAAATGAAAAATTGTCGTATTTTTTTTTTAATTTCTTGGGTTTAATTGGTGCTTTAATTATTGAAATAATAATTTTAATAGTGTCAGAAGAGGAACACGAAATTGAAGACCATATATAAGATACACATGGGTTTTCAATTTCGTATTCCTCTTCTAACACTATTAAAATTACACCAATTAATAAAACACGAGTTACAGCTAGATTATTATTCGTCTGAACGAAACTATACTTAAAAAATGTAATATCGCATTTCTTTCAAAAACTGTTACCAGTACTACTTTCCGCTGAGCACTCACTTGCTACTCAGATAACCCGCATGAAAAATGAAATTGGAATTTAGGGCGTTCCTTATTTTTAAGGTATATCCTTTTATAAGAACGCTGAAGATTGACGTTAGGTTACATTTACAAGTAGTAGTAAAATAGCTATAATCATCAATAGTAACCGCATAGGGTTCGATAACTTCCCCTAGCGAGCGCTATTGCCAGAATAAACACGCGAAGAAAAGGCTTCCTTTTTTCGCTCCACAAACTCGCAGAAAAAGCAAACTGTAAACTTTCTAAATGTGAATTTAATTCAGAAATATTTACATTACAATAGAAGAGGTTGAATGGGAAATACAACGGAAAGAAACTGATTTCGTCAATGTCATGCACTCGAAGTGCGTATGAGATATATTTACTATATACTCTTGGAATGCTGGGGATACGTACAAGAACGTACTTCGTGTTTCGACCTTTTTTCCCTTCCACATATTTGGGGCGCTTATAACAATAAAAGTGCCATATTTTTATTCTTACGTGACTTTATTCAAATAGAAAATCTATCAACTGACGTGGGGTATATGCTTCTAGAATTGAAAAACTACGTTATATTATTCAAACATATCGATAGCCTACTGGGAAAAAATTGGTTCTCGACAGTGAAATTGGTGTTATAAATTGAAAAGGAATTTGAACAGAAATTCATTTATTTCGACTGAGTCGTTACCTACGCTATATTCTTGAGTATTGCATTTGCTATTCGTAATGGAAACAGTCGCAACTAAATAACTACTAGGGAAAGCTTGATTGGTTATACGTTGAACTAAAACTTTTTAATTTATTTTAGAAATTATTATATTAAACAGTTTGCATATTATTTAAAAAAAAAGAATTAAAAAGAAATTTGTCAAAGTATAAATCGCTTTTATTCTTTAAGATATTAACTTTTGGTTAGAAGAAAATAGTATCAATTTTCCACATCAAAATATAAAATATAAAAAAAAATGGAAAGGTATGCTTTCGATGCCGGTTTGAGAAAACTGATATTTAAAAATATTAAAAGAGAAGTTCTTTAATATAATATTATTTAATTATATAATTTTCTTCTAATGTAACCTCCTACGTTTCAAAAAGAAAAGGTGGTTTTCTTTTACCAAGAATTCTGGACACAAAATAACGTTTCTCAAGTGAATGATATTAATTATTTGATATTCATTCCATTTCATTCAAATTCATTTCAAATTTACAGTTATATGAATGAATTATCATATTCCTATAACGTATTATATATGTAGTCCCAACTTGAAAAGCAGATATCTAACGTAGTTGTGATTTTAACGTGAAGAATATGATCGCACTTGTAACTTCCATCAAACAGAATATTAAAATATTGATATGGATATCATTTTGGCAAGTAAGATACACACAAATACAGTAAAAGCTGCTGACTTAGTGAATCTTGAATTTCATTTAATAATCTAACACTACGTGCTTCGGCCTAGGGTAATCATTAGTTGTAATCATCGAATCTAGTAGAAATCTAGAGAAATGAAATTGATAAGGTAAATACAACCTGATGATGGCAGTAGGCTGAAACATGTATAATGTTAAAAATATTAAATCAAGTTAAAGATTAATTAGTTTTTGCTATATTTATTTATATATTACTCAATTATACTTCAACATTGGGGCAGAGTGTATTCATATCATTATGTATTCGGATTTACATAAGGGTGAGTTTTTTTTATCTTGAGACAACGGAATACCTATATCTAAAACACTGCATCAAATCAAAAAAAAGATCTTAATAAGATTTGTTATAATGTAGGGAGCTCACTGAATGGTGCCGAACTCAATCCTCCACATCACCCCCTAGAGTGGGAGAGGGAACAGCTTTGAAATCTTTTCAATTCTTCAATTCGTCTTTGGCGTACATTAATCTGCGAACGTTTACTAATTAGTTACAAGAATAGATAAAAGAAATTGTATGTATGTGTTTATTCATCTTTCTAACGATTTAATAAAGTGACTGCTATACATTGTAAAATATTCTTGATAGCATTGGAACATCTTTATTGCAAATACTGTTTATTTCAATTGAACGTTATCAGTAAAATCATTTGCAATAAAATGTTTGTGATAAACTCCGCAATCCTGATATACCTACTTTGGTTTTACACCTCCTTGGGAAAATTTTGTATCTTTACATACCTTAACTAATTTTCTAAATAACCGTGAGTCTTTGTGAATTAAGAGAGGAATAATTGTTTTAAATTAGTCCAGAGCTGACCCAGCATCCTGCCACAGTTCACTATAAACCACTATGCTTGTTTAGTTGCTTCTATATCCTAGCAATTATCATTTTTTATAGTCAATGCACGCCTTGAACTTTCTTTGTATGTGACATAATTAAATAAAAGGGATTCTAAAAGTGTCTACAACTACTCTAACTAAATAATACAAACAAATGTTTTGTGTTGGAAATATTTAAAAGAAAACTAACAGCTCCAAAAACACCTTAAACCTAGCCTAAACAATTACCCACTTGTAATAAAACAACTTATAAATACTGTACATTATCTTAAACAACAAAAATTATAACAAAATCTATGGAAAATAAAAACATTACTACGGAAACTAACCAACAATACACCTCTGTAGTCCCAATGTTCTACGTTGGCTCGAAATGTGCCTTTTTTCACATTCACTGAGAAAAATGCTAGACGAAATATTAATATTCTACATTTACTGAGTGAATTTTCATCGACAGAGCAAAATGTGTCATTGATTGTATCTCAGCGAACAAGCTGGTATCATCGGTTGTTACCTGGGAAATACCTCCTTGTTATGATAAAATATTATTTACAATCTTTGATTAATTAATAAGATTCATTAGTGAAATAAATTAGTTTTCATTATTATAACAAATCATCAAGTAACTATATTTCATGCATTCAATAAATAATTTTGTTAATAATATGAATATGAACCAGTATATGTTATTTTTACGTACAACTTTTATAGAATTATTCACGATATGAATGCAATAAAGTATTAAATGGTACCTTCTTCTTTAGTTCAATAGTTTGCAATTTATTGCAAGAAACCTGAGTACACTCAACAACACCTGAGATTAAATAACAAAGCATGATCTTGAAAATTGCGGATGAAAGTGTTACAAAAAGACTAAGGTAACACATTCGGCTACTGGCTACCTTTAAAATTATGATAAAGCCGTATACCAGAGACCTGCACGAGTGAGTACGGCATCGTGCGAGTATAGGTACGTTTACGCATTTGACGAGTATAACGATGCGTCTAGTAATACGCATAATCGTGTATATGAGGTATGAGTAGCAATCGGCATCGTGGCATCGTATGATTACTACTCGCAGAATCGTCAGGAGCACTCAAGATCCGTATACATATGGTTACCTCGTAAGGTGAGGCCCGGTTAAAGGAGAGGGTGGATATACGTTGACGCTGTGATGACGGGCTTCGCGATTATTCCCGTGTTTGTTTACATTTAAAGGTTAGTATTGGGGTATTCTGTTATAATAAAAAGAACTTGAAAGTATATTGCAAGACACGTTCTTGTTGATAAAATATGAGTGGCGACCACCAAGATACACACAAAAAGAAATTTGCATGTAATTCAGTGCATTATTTTATTTTATTATTTTTACGTATTTTTATAACGATGGTATGAAAGTATCCTTCCGCACCGCAGACGCTAGCGTATATGCGAACGCTATGCGAAGCGAACTATGTTCCGGGGCACTCTTTCCGATGTACCTATTTGGAGTATGAATCGGACGGCTCCGTTTATCTTCGCTATATGCGCTTATACAGTCGCTACGGGGCACGTAATGCCGTGTCCCCAGTTAACGTCTTGCATTCGTTGCGACTGCATCGTTTTTCAACGCGTACCGCGCATGTGTGATTTCAAAGGCTTGAAGTGACGTTTATTGTTAATGATGGAAGTTAATTGAGTGCAAAATCTTGAAAAAAAAAACCCGCTCTCATTTGAGGAAAAACTTTTAATTAAAGAGAAAGGAAGGCCTGTTCCTGATCTTCAAATAAACTACACTTCCACAAGTAAAACTCGAACTTACAATAGAGTATTCAATAAAAATATGAGTGGATGTGCGGATGTTCACTAACAAATAAACTGTTTTGTTTTATCTGCTTAATTTTTAAGAAAGAGGTTAGTAATAAACAGAGGTTAAATGATTTAAAGCATGTCGCAAAGAGGGCAAAGAAACACGAAAATTCCGTTTCTTACATGAATACATGCGTGGATTTTAATGTTCTAGGCAAAGTGGACATACGTGAATAGTTAAACAATGCTTATTTGCGACATAAAATTCGGTACAACGAAGGTGTAGAAAAAAATCGTCATATTTTGCGTCGGTTAATTATGTGTATAAAAAAATGTGAAATCTTATCCTATGTTGGATAGAGTAAAATTGAAAAGTGAGCTTTCAGTAATTTATGAGCGCGAGGACATATGTGACGTAGATGTAGGTGGTGTTTTGCCTCCCTCAAACGCATTAAAACATTTCTGAGAAGCACAATGTCAGAAGATCGACTGAACGCATTTTTATAACAAAGTCATAGACGTCTTTTCCAGCATGAAAAATATGAGAATGAATTTTATGTACAAAAAATAGGCAAGTTCTTATATTGTGCCCACTCTCTTTCATAACTCATGAGCCGCCACTGTAAAAACATTAATTGAAAAATTTTCTAAATTAAGATTTAAAAAAAAAATATATATTTAAACTTAAAACAAAAAAAAATCACTCGAAAGAGAGAAGTTAAATCTGAAGGACGCAAATTTGACAAGAAACAAAGAAAAAAAAAACATTAATTTTAGTTTTCTTAGTTTTTAAATTAATGTTATTTTGTTAGCTTAATTTACTTATGCTTATGATTATATAATAATAAGAAACTGCTTTTTTTATTAGGAAGAATAAATATTTAGTTTGATAATATATAATGGTTATCTTTTTACCATTTTACTTTACTTTTTCTTATTTTCTAATTTAATGTCATGCTCTATGTGCGTAGTTCTAAGTTTTGTGTTATATTTACATAATAAATAATATATTTACCATTACATAATAGTAGAAATTCGTTTTTTATTATAAAAAATAAATATTTAGTTTGGGAGTACAAATCGCCATTTATTTTTACATATATGCACCACTTTATTTATTAAAAACAGCATACATGATGACGCGTTCGCGCTCTTTCTCTTGATTAGCTGAAAAGTTATGAGGTAACCTTGTATATACGGACCTTGGGGAGCACTTGCGTTTTTCTTTTTTTTTTCTCAAGTTTTGCGATTAGGGCAGTTTACAGTGTCATTGTTTCGTTTACTGGTAGAAAGCAATAAAACTAACGTTTGTTTAGATAGATCTAGTATGACTTAATCTCGACAGAAACCATATCATATAAAAAACACGAAATTTGGAAAACTTTTATTAGAAACTATAAACATACAATACATTAGGAAAATCAAGCCACTATAATAAGTGATAACCAACAAATAGCACCATATATGCACAATTATTGTACCCTATTCTTACGAGTAAGAATACGTACGATTCTTGCGATGCGACGATGCCGATTCCTACGATGCCGGTCTTAATGATTACCTACTCGCATCGTCGGGAAAGGTAATCGCCGATTATTAATCGACTACATTTTTACTTACTCGTGCAAGTCTCTGCCGTATACCTAATAAGTGAAAAACTTGTTTTATTACAGAGGACTACGTCTAATTTAGACTAATTCTGCAATTAGTGCCATAACGAAATGCAATGAAACCAATTAAGGTCTTACTTAGAATTCTTGACGGGTTTGAATCTCACTCCGAGGAATTGTGAAAACCTTATTTTTCCGGAATAATAATTTTGCCAAGTGACTAACCAAAGAGTCGAACAACAAAACTATATGCGTCCCGCGCATCGTTAATTTGAACTTTCATATGGGTAATTGAAAGCGAGGAAAGCTGATATTTACTTCCTAATTCCGAAATAAAATACAGGATGTTCTATTTAAAAAAATGGAGTTTTCTGCATTTGAAGATATATCACTTTGTCCCTCAGTTTTGAACACCCTGTATGTTAGAATGTAAGGTGTGCGTACTGTTTCTTCGAGTTATATCTACATTTATAACATAGCAAATTTGGAGTCTCTACTTGCAGTATTAACCGAGATATTAATTTCTCAATGATGCAATGATTACGATTAGAAAAAAAGAAAAACTTAAATAACTCGAAAACGGAAACATGTGGCTATAGGAATAGCTAATGAAGACTGACGTATTTATGGTCGTAGACTCCAAAAATGAATAAAAAATTAGATCATTCTATTTAAAATAACAAAGTTGACATCCATTTCCAACCGGAAGTGATATTTTGGTTAAAGTATTGTACACCTATAGTTCCAATCGAACAGATAGTGGTGCCAAAATCTCAAATATAAGTAAATAATAGAACATCATAAACTTTTAATGAACCACTTACGTGGAATATCCTGTATACAAAGGTTAACTGGGCGAGTAATAAATATCGAGCAATAACTTTTAAGATGAGCACCACAATTGCTGCTTTGTAATTCATGCAGTTCAGTAACATTTATTATTGATTTTTGGTGAACAGCTCATTTTTATCTCGTATGAATGCTGTGATTGTATATTCGATTTCGGTACTTGATAATTTTAAATATTTATCTTATAAAAGCATTAGGTGACACACTCATTCTGTACAAAAGATATTAGAGGAAAGAACATTTTCAGAACAAATTCTCTGCACTGAGACATGTCCATCTTGCATTTTCTGAGAGCTTTTGGAATTGTAATTTCCTCTTAGGTGTCCATTATTACCGTACATCTTATTAAACGTTTATGTACGTTTTTTATTTTAAAACACTTTGTATCCTATAAATAGTAAGAAAAAATTATCATTTGTTACCATTATGCTTGAAAAATAATACATAGCACAGAATCCTTATTAAAAAAAAAAAAAAAGATATGTGGTCATTTCAAAAGGATGACGGAAGTCGACATTATAACTGTAAAACAGGACATAAAAAGAAATATTTTTTTCATCTATCGAGTTTATAAATAAATATTATAAATATTATGATATTAAAATAGGCGTATTTCAGCTTTTCGAAATATCACTTAATGGATATTGAAGTTACAGACATTGTATTTTACCTTATGCATGTATATTGATCTGATGTTTCCAAGGTATTCATATTATTCAGGGCAATATATTCGATTTACAATGGAATTCGTCGCAATAAAAACCTTTCTCGTTTCCTTTGGCGCACTAAAAATCAAATGTGTTTGAATATTGCTATTGACAAACATTCTAGAAGTAAAAAAAAATACGTTATAATATGAATCGGTATTTGAAAACCATTTATCCCATATCTGTTTATTTATCCGAGCATCTTTTTTTTAAATCCATGCTTCATTACTTTTAACGTTTTTTAACTTATAAAAATGCATTCACCAATGAAGATCAACCAGCATTCAACCCTGAACACTTCTAGTATTAGAACGAATGTTAAAAACATTATGAAAAGGATTTAAAACGTTAATTGATTGAGGGTTAATTAGCAGAGGCTAATCGTTATACTGGTGTCATAACAGAGGTCAGATTAAATAATCGACTTAATGTACCCTTGTGACACCATGAAGTTGTTAAATTTCTCACAGGGAACTTTGTATGCCATCTCAGTACATAATCCCAGCTTAGCACGACACTAACCTAGCCAACTATTAAATTTCTAACTGAAGATGATTGGAGTGGGTAACAGCAAATGGATCTTGTGGGTGCAGTATTAACCGTGATTGTATCTGTCCATCAAGGAAATAGAGTTTTATTGCTGTGTCATTAAATTTAATGTTTCTCCACGAGAAAAGCAATTGAAGATGATACACACAGTGCATGTACACATATTATATCTTCATTCCTAACAGCATAGATTCATGTTAATGTGTTTGTCGATCTTCTATTGGAGTTGTAGTGTCTTCCGGCAGGTTTCGAGTTACTTCGTATTATAAATTACCGAAGCAACCCCAATATTTCGATAAACTGATCCAGTCCAAGCAACACGAAGGTTAGATTAACTTTGATTTTGATTTTAGTATGTTTAATATAAAAACGACAAGCTATTCTCACCGCAAACGATGAATAACGGTTTATAAGAGCAAAACAGTTGAATAAATATTCAATATAGGTTTATACCTAACCTAGTATAGTCAATGTATAAATATTCCGTTGAAGTAGCGTTTATAACATACCAATAGTAGGAATAACACAATAAAAATAAAATAAAAAGGTGAAAGACAAAAGATAAAAAAATAAGTCATTCATCGTTTTACGCTTTCTTATACAAAAAATGGTTCTTATAACATTTGGCATTACCTGCTGCATTGGTGTTTTTTGTTGACTTCACCATTTTTATACAAAGCCCACTAATTTTTTTCTTAAATAACATCATCGTGTATTTTTTTTTACATATTTGAAATAAATTTTCTTTTCGCGGATTGTAAGAAAATTTTCAAGAAAATGGTCAAAAACCTTCATTATTTCGAGTGACAGCTCAATTGTCTTGATTTAATAATTTTTTTTAAATATCGACATGAAATAATATGAAAAAAAAATGACATGTCATTTTAGAACATTTTTACATTCAATCGGCTGTAAAAGGTGAATTAATTAAAATTTTGATTGTGCTCAGTGATAGAAAACGTAAGTAAGTTGGGGTATGCGTTTTATGTAAAAAAAGTATCCTGATCAGATGTCGATTCATTAAACAACCAGACCAAGAAGAGTAACTGATGGAGATATGGCTTTGAAGGTATTATTAGAGGTGACAGAAAAATTCCAAGTTACCACCTGAACTTTAACTTTAAATAATGATATATGCTCAAAGTCCGTTCGGAAAATTAGGAAAATAGAAAACTTTTAAACTCTTTGAAATACATCTTCTACATGAACTGAATGAAGATGATTTCGATGGAAGAAGTTAATGCTGTGAAGTTATGTTGCAAAGCGAAAATAATTTTTTTTTTTCAGAATAATTTATTTTCTGATGAAACGCCATTTTACTTAAATGACGCAATAAATGGATATAGCTGTCGATGCTGAGCTACAAAAAATCCGCACTGGGTAGAATAAGTCCGTACACAATGTCCCCAGAAAATAAATACAGGGCTGGGTGTAAATGGCCCCAATATTATTGATCTGTTCTTCATATAAGGAAATTTAACCTGTGAAAAATGCTTGCATCTGTTGCAAAATCAAGTGCTTCCTGCTTATGCAACCTTATTTCCTATAAATAATGGCATTACGAACAATAAGCACACATGTTTTCAACAAGATGACGCTAAGAGGCTACTTATTGAGGTATTTTTGGCAGGTGGATTGGTAGGAGAAGTTCTATAGAATGAGTTGCTACATCTCAGATCTAAATCCTTTGAATTTTTTATGGGGCGCGCAGGGGGGGGCATTTAGAAACTGAAGGCTACCGAAGTTAATCCAATATCTCGAGGATTTATAGCTTAGAATTCAGAGTGAAGTCCATACACAGCGAAAAATGTGTTGTAAAATTTGTATTGTTAAGAATTTTCATATATTTTAATTAATTATGAATAAAAATATTTATCTTTATTCATAATAGAACATATTTTCATTGTAAAAAAAGTGAGTAGAAAATAAAATTAATATTACAAATTATTCATTAATTCATACTAGATTGTGTTGTAACACTAGCCTAGTAATAAACAATTGTTGGAAATGACAAAAGTGCATGTTTACCTGTAGTTTAAAGTAATCTGATAATTGAAACTTTCTTATATTTAATCTCTGATGACACAATGCTTATATGGGTTGCGAACTAGTGCATCCATATAGTAGCGTTAAATATATGTATTACAGGAATTGTTGTAAAGATGGCGCTTCTCATATTTCATTCTAACAATACCCTATATTCAGGATAAATAGCAGGACATACGGTTATCAAATATTAATCTGGTAGATTTATCAGACACAAATCTTTCATCTTGATTATTAAAATGGCGATCCACCATCACAGCGTGGTGGTTTCATTCTTGCAATCAATCACCAAAATAAGTGGGACTAATAGTGTTGCAAAGAGAGTGATGTCGGATAAGCCCTGTTTATTAAATTCATTTTGTAGAATTATAAGACTTCCACTTCATATGTGTCAAGATGTTTTGTTAATCCTATATACCGCTCCTGTAAAGCTAGAGATACTATTATAGTAATCCGTAAAATAGTCCGTATACGCAGTAAAAAAAAAATTACAGTAGTATTCCTGGTAATTGTCCGCCAGGAAAACTACTGTAATTTTACAAATGTAAGTAAAGCTTCAGTAATTTTCCTGTAAAAATTTCCTTACAGTAACAATACTGTAAAATAAAACAGTATTATTACTGTATTATTACAGAAACTTTTTACTGTGTAGTTGCTAATTTTAGAATCTCGATGTTGCTAGAGTAACAAACCATATATAACATGTTCCAATGTACATATTGTTGTTAAAGAGTTAAAGAGAAGGTATGTTAATTTTAAATGTACAATGTTATAATAAGTTTTTAGTACCGAATAAAATATAGTTTGACAATACATTTTTCTCCGCGTAGGATTTCATAATTTGCACTCAAAAATATTTGCAAGGGTTAAGAGACCGATTAGGTCATTTGGCAGTCAATGGTGCCTATTTTGAACACTCTAGCAATTAATTTTGTCAAACTTTTTTTCTTGCATTTCAATTAGCGCACGGTTTTTGTTTGTAAGAATACGAAATTCCACCTGTATAATACAAAGTATTTAAATTAATTTTATTAATACGTAGATGATAAGTAATGTGGCATTCGCTGAAGCAGCGTCTACTTCACAGGAAATAATAGTCTTTTTTTGTTTAAAGTTTCGCGTAATTAAGATAATATGGTATTATTTTGTATATAATCTGCTTCTTTGTTTATTGTATGTTACAAATGCCGACCAGCGGATCCCACGTTACTCTCAAGAAGGGTGCTTGAGGTTCAGAAAAATAACGCCTTCGATCATACCTGCGCCCTCCTGTAAAGAGAAGCTAAACTAGTAATCGGTACGGAATGACGTCACAACCAAAGTTTATAAAAATTCTTTACATTGCTGTTTTAATTCAATTAATTCGTGGACTCCGACTTAGCTACAGTAAAGCACGTGATACCCCTTTCGTTGTCGGGCGTTTCCATATCTTAAAATTAAAACTTCCCTTCTTAAATTTTTGCAGTCAAAATAAACTTAAAACTCGAGAACAGGAAGCAAAAGCTTTCCTCGAGAGGTGTTTTGTTTTTGTGTTCCAACCATTCGAAAAACCTCCCTTTTCCTTAAAATTTTTGTGAATGTTGTGTAAAGTTTTTGTGCCTTATAATTTGGATTACGGGAAGAATTAATTACCCACATCGGTTGGTAAGATGTTGGCAAAATTTCTGCTTAAAACTAACCATTGCAAATACGTAAAAACCGTAATTCGTTCACTCTATCTCTCTCCCTTAATAAATAGTTTTTGTATTAAAAATTACTAGTGCATATGTTAGACAATACAATATAATTAAAATATTCATCCGAATAGTTGTGTTCCGTTTTTTTCTTGTTATTTTATTTAATTTGTAGCTTTAATTCTGTTATCTCAATTTATTCATTATACTAATGTAAAAAGTAGTCACTCTATTATTTCGCCATACCTAGTTTAAAAAGAAGTTCAATTTGTACCCATAGTAAAGTTTTGGAGAGGAAGTTATTTCGCTAGGAGAAAGCCGACGAGCTGGGTAAGTCGACAATCTTTAGGCTAACTAACGGCCCTGCTTCGACTGACCGAGGAAGACACTGTTGGAGAGCATCTTTGGCTAAACTTCTAAAACCAATCGCTACCGAACAAAAAGATTGCTTTCCAGCAGTGGCTAGTCGCTCCAAAGAGCAGGTGGGGTTATCTGTGGGACGGTATTTGGTTTTGCCTTGATTGAATTTGGGCTGGCCATCCCCAAAAGTTTCCAGATAGGAAAACCCGTTCCGTTAAAGTACATTACACTTCATTTACTCTTATGTATTTCATTGAATTTTTATAACAATAATAACGAAATTCTTAATAAGTAATAAATAGTTATGTGCAATTGTTTTAATTTTTTTTTTGCTTTTTTCATTACTTTTGTATTTTGTCCCAAGCGTGCATAGGTATGTAAAACAAAAGGAATTATTCTTATAAGTTTGTTATTTTTAGAAATAAATGTTATACATCAGCGTACCCAGAAAATTATGCTTTTTTTGAGTCAGTCAAAGAGTCATCTACGATTTATATTTAAAATGACAAGGTTAGCATAATACTTGGAAACATATAAAAGCTGCAACAGTATTTGAATTCTACGTATAAATGTGCCTTCACAATGTCAAAGTACTATTTTAATATCTTTTATACGAAATGAACTAGAGAACAAAATTTATTTCGTCGATTTCCAGATTTTTCCAGCAGTTCTCCTATTTTTTTTCTTGGATAAGTGGGCGTTGATGTCATGCGCATTTCATCTCATTTAATGGACTCTCTATCTTTCGCCGTTCACGAGAACTCTATGGTGAGCACGTTAATTCGTACAGCCTGTATATATTGTTACTTGTATATTTGGAGCATGTACAACATCCTTAAACATAATTTTTACAATCCTCGAGTAAAAGTGGAATTTTATTTTATCAATATAAATAAAACTTGTAATCAGCTATAAAGGTACTAAAACTTACAGCAGTAATAAACTTGTTTACGTTCAATATCCTTTATGGAAAAGCATAAACAGATCCGCAATAACACAATTCGGGTTTCTCAAAAGTATACTGCATCAATTATTTTTAATTACTTTCGTCATGAACCATGGAGCGGCGCGGCATTCTAGATTACCATGAATAATACATACGCATACTGAAGAAACTACCTCGGTACGATAACATCGGGTTGCCGTCGCGAAACAACAACTTTCGCGGCGTAACTGGCAGGTTATGTGGGTGCGCGAACGTTTACGGGATTCATTCACCTACGTAATCCTTTTGTTGTGCTTTGTTTTAAAGATGTTATCGCCCGCTTAGAACACGGGCGAATTAAGATTACTGGATATACTCTCCGGCCTTATTGTATGCAAGTTTAATCTAGGCGAACGCCAAGCACCTGAATTATGACGATTACGGCGGCTCTGTGTCAAGTAATCGTCCGGTGCTCCCGCTGATAGTCAAGTTTCTTGAATATTATTAAGAAAATCTTCACGCAAAATTAACATGTTTCACCGACCGAGCGACATATTTCAGTTTAAAATGGGTCGTAAGATAAGTACGTGACTCAAGTGTCCCTGTAATTAAACGTAGGTAGTATTTTTTTTAATATGTTTGTGCATGGCGGGAGTGTATCTCTGATTGTGTAAATTAAGGCATTAAAGCCTCGTACACACCAGATGGAGAACGCGAATGTAATGGTAATGTAAGGCGAATGTAATGGGGACGGGTTTAAGTTTGATAAACTCCTATACCAGTCTCATCATTAGCCGCATACCATAGATTTTATCATATAATAAAATATGTATATGCATATAAGTAAGTACCTGCATAAAATTTGTCAAGTGTAAATAAAATAAATATAATAAATAGAATCGGCAACCATTTTATTTTATTTTTTATTCGAAAGAAAAGTTTCAAATTACGGCTTTACAGGTCTTTTTTTTTTGTTTATGAAATTAGTATTAAAAATAAAGTATCAAAATGTATATTTTTAAAAAATATTAACCTAATGTTACAACGGTTTGTTCAATAAAAAATTAGGAATCTATTTTGGGCTAATAAAAAATTAGCGTTCGCAGTTTGCACAATCTGTGTCTCTATCTGGGCTGTCGATGAATGTGTTAAATTTTCAATTGCAACATTGTGGCATCACATGGCATCATCTCCAAAATCTGATTTGTTTGAAAATATTTTATAATAATATACCATCAATTGATAGCAAATTTTGATTAGTAGCCATTTCAAATTCAGGATCTAATAATAGTTATCTGTCTAAAGGGACCTACTTAAATAAATCCTGTTATTGGATTATTTATAATAATTATTTTATAAAAGTCACATCAGCATTTTTACACACTGTCTAATACTTAATAGTTGCACAATGTATTACAATATTATAGTTCATGTCAAATTAAAACACACTTACTAATTAATCATACTAAATATTATTTAAAAACTAATATGAACCAAAAACCATTAAATCATATTTAATATATGTAACACAGCGCGTACACAAAAATTTCCAGTTTTTAATTAGCCAAAGTGTTATGACAGCTTTAGGACATAATTTGAAATTTATCACTTTTTTTTTACTTTATTCTCAAATATGAAAACTAAATGTTGAATTATTTAAGGAATCATCAGCGTATAACACAATAATGAAAGTCATTTTTTGTATAATTTGTTGAAAGATCCCACCCTATTCATTCTAATTAAAATATTGATAATTTATGTATGGGGACGTTTCTTAGGCTGATGAAGACGACAGTCTTCATCAGCCTAAAAAGTACAATAATGTTTGCGTATTAGTTTGATTCAATGATAACATTTCAAAATTATATTTTATCGTAATTTTTAATTAATTATTTGACTTTAAATCATATTGTCAAAAACAAAAATTTTGCATATTTAAGTAAAAATATCGGGACGAATACAACCATATTAAAAGGATGAAATGAAAATGACAGTTGAAAGTGAGTATATGAATCGCCACAGAGAATACGTGATGTGCGTGTGATTTTTGGTGTATTGTATTTGTTTCCGTGGCTTGGTTTCTTATTAAATTTCGTACCATTTTTCATAGCATCTATAGCTCTATATTTATCTGAAAGCTTTTCGTGGATAAAAATATTTAACTTGATATCTTGCAAAAGTTCAACCCCTGCTAGAGATTCCTTAAAATTAATTATATTATACAGAGTAATTTAAAATAAGGAAGTTATAACAATATCAAAGTGTATGCCCTACTACTATAAAGTTATATATGTATATGGAATAAATGAAATATACTAAACATTTAAACTGTAAAAAAAACTAAATTATGATTGGTACATTTTTAGATAAATGATAATAACTATATTACACAAATGTATATTTTACACTTGATATAAACTAGAAGTATTCACATTTGGGAAATAAAGAAGTCACAGTCGAGAATGACACGAACACAAATCCAGTACTTTGTACAACACTCCACTTGACAAATTTCAGTACTCTTTCAGAAGAAATGAGTTCATAGTATGTCGAATAACGAAATCATTTTATGACAAAATTTCATTTATTATAAACCTCTAACAAGAATTGATTTTGAATCTTGCAAAGTAATTATGGCCCATTGTGTCCTATTTAAGGAAAATATTGAGTAAATTTGATTGTGCTTTCGGTATACAGGGTCTTGATATCAACGTTTTTACTTGTAAACGAAATCGTGCAATTTTTATCGGTCTAGTGAATTTATAAAATCACTCATAACCACTTCGTATTAGGGTTGCCTATTTGTAAACTTAACCATTTTTGAGATATTTGCAATTTTGTTGAATTGGGGGTACTAGATATTTACTAATGTCGATGCAAATCGAAGCATTCAGTGTTGTAACAATGACCACTGAATTACCTACAGAACGTTTAAAAACGCACCTTCAATGTGGATATATTTAACCTAACAAAGTTTTCCTCTTATAAATGGAATGAGGGATTGGAATGACTTTTTCCCGCATTGATTGTTATTAGGCTTTGGTATTTCAGTTCTTGAAAACTTCTGAAGTATTGGCACTTTTTGCACAAAATTATCTAAAATATGCCCGAATTTCTAGTTTTAAAATCATATTTGTGCTTATACTTAAATAATAATTATTTTTCCTGTAAAACACTTTATATATTACTCGCTACATCTATCTAACTATTTTAAGCGTCAGGTATTTAATGTTACTAGTTTCCTATTTAATAGCTTAATGTCTTTAGTTGTGCAGAACCTACATTAATTATTAGGTTTTAGCAGGGCAAGGACAATCCTGTACTTGGCGAACGTTGCACATACGAGAACTGATAAACAGCTGTCAGATTTCACGTATAATGCTGGAATAAAAATTACAATAAATGCGATGACGCACACATTTTTTTAACTTGTTTGTCCGACAAGGAGTGCCAAGTAATTGTGTTTCAGCAATAGTCTAGATACGCATTGGCGGCGTTCTTAAATTTATGTTATTAATACTGCATTGCAATAAAATATTTTCGTGCAAGCTTAAAATGTAAAGAACTGATTTGTAAAATAATTTATATTACCTATTTTAAATACGGCTTAATTACTATAAGAAATAGAAAAGTATGTGCGATGAGAAAAAAAAAACTCTAAAATAAATAAATAATAAAAAATATTTCTTTGCCGCTATTTAAAAGAGCTATTTCCTTCAATGGATATTATTTCAGTGAAATATAAATTATTTGAAAAAATAGGTATTTTAAATAAAGATGAAGAAGTTTGATTTAGAAAATCTTTTTCTTCTGTGTATGCTGTATATTGTTTGTTCATCATACGAACAATACCGTTGTATGAAATTATATAACAAGCAGTTGTAGAATAAGGTTGAGTTCTTTAGTAGACATTACTATTACTTTTGCAGTAATGTAAAATGTGTTTTTTTTGCATTTATGTGTCTAATAAATACGCTTATAAACTACTGCGCCAAATCAATTAACAATAAATTTATGATTCCTTTTTATTATAATTTAGCAAATTTTAATATTCCTAAGCATAGTCGTTATAGTCTTTAAAGTTTCAAAATGAAATTTCTGCTAGAATTTCGAACAAATTTAATGAGCCAGTTCGGTGGGACTGGCTCATTAGATTTGTTCGAAATTCAGTGGGACAGGCTGTAGATATACATCAATTATTAAATAGGTTTAGTGGAATATTGACTGGATGATAATAAAACAATTTCTTAAATCTTGTAAAACGTTTGGTCTATTTTAATAAGCTTTTTTCAATTACTAAAACTAATTACAATAGGAAACAAATTTTTTTATATAGCGAAAATTAATCGGTTGTGATATATTACCTTGGTTGTTAATTTTGTTATAATTGTTGTAATTGTTAAGTTTTTCGCAACATTGCGTTGTTATGTCAAATTACTAATGAAAACGTCACAACATATTAAAATATTAGTATAAATAAAATAAAATATTGTATATGAGGCAACAACAATAACATATAAAAGTTTACAAGTATTTGAATTTTATTGGGAGATACCAGAGACACGTAAATTTTTTAAGAATTATTTTAAAGTACTGAAGAAAAATTTTTAAATGCTAAACGATAAAGATGTGCAAGGATTGACTTGAAAATTATAGTGCGGACGCATAGATTTTTGAAAGAAAAGCAAGGTCAGTGCGACCATTTATACTGTTTTTGTCTTTTTTTTTATATAAATCATTTCCAAAATATTTCTAGTATAATAGTTAGCGAGAATTTTAGTGTTGTTAAAATTAAACATATGACGATAGTTATTTTCATATTTCTTTAAAGCTGTTAAATTTGTAGAAGATTTACGATTACTGATACGTTTTTTAAGATATTGTTTTGTTTGTCCTTTATAGTTACTGTACGGGATTTTATACATAACATTTTTTAAGTATGGTGTTTTTGCTTTTAATAACACAACAAAGATCCAAAAACCTAATGATAATAATGTCACAAAATTCATTGCAATCCCTTACATCAAAACATTATCTGAAAAAATTAATCAAATCATTAAACCTTATAAAATTCAACTTACATACAAAAATCATAACACTCTCAAAACAATTAAAAGTTTAAAAAAACCAACATTTCAAAAAACTTTTTCAGCTTTGAAAATGATGTAATTGGTCATCAAATTTTTGACACCCTGCATGCGATAATAAATTGTCAATGTAAATTTTGAAGGTACCATTCTTATGCTTCCACCTACCCTAGACACGTTTACACCAGTCGAAAATGGATAAAAGGCGCAGGATTGAAAATAAGGCTACATATTTCAAGATTTTCAAAATAATTAAGATATCTCAGAAACAAATGAAAATAGATATGGGAAAACCAGATGGAATACATCATGAAATTTTCTTAGAAATTTAAAATGAGATGCAAACTTCTCCTAGACTCCTCACCGCAAACTGCACTAAACTGGATGTACGTTTCGATAGCTATCATCATCAGCAGAAACACTGAACAGTTCAGTGTTTCTGCTGATTATGATACCTTTGCTTTCGAAACGTAAGTCCAGTTTAGTGTAGTTTGTGGTGAGGGGTCTAGGAGAAGTTTGCAGCATTACCAGTACCACAGTTTGGAGTATTTTTGTTAGAGATAATATACCCGGTGTTTCATTTAAAATAAGGAAGTTAATGGTGACTTGTGGTACACCTTGAAAATATTTTAGAATGAGAGAGCATCTTGACTAACCCTGAAGTCCAAAAATTCCGAATTGTAAGTTTTTTCTAACTACGGAAACTTCTAACGGACGGCTACCGTGAGAAACCTTGTATAGTAGCAAAAAATATTGTAAACTTTTTTTCTAGAAAACACGATTCCGCACAACTATGCGGCGTATGTATGTAGTTATGTATGAGAAAGCTGGAAAGTACATGCCCAGGAATGGTCTATGCTAAAACACAGTAGGTTTTTTTTTGGTTTCTCCTTATACCTATACCTAATAATAGCACAGTACTATCGTAATTTCGTTCAGTTTTCACCTTTGAAACGCGCATCCGGGTTCATTTTGCGCGAACGTAGTAGAAGGTAGTTATCAATACCCTAGAAAGCAGGAAAGTATGTGTACATGCCCAGGAATGGTCTATGCTAAAACACAGTAGATAGTTACCAATACCCTAGAAACGTTGATCTTAGTAGAGATCAACGTTTACTGGTAATAAAAATATTAAACGCATCAAATGTTATTAATTAAAAAAGGAGAACCTATCAAGATGCGAATAAAAAAAGTTATTTGTTCATTTTTTGCCCATGGTGATGCTATCGTTTTATTATCGAGTCGTGTATCATTTTAGAATCCCTCTTTTCAGGTATAATGCGCAACAATAAAAATATATCCCCAGACATATTTACTTGTTTTATTGTCGGAGAGGATTAATAATGATAATAATAAAAGAATACAATAACCGAGATACAAAATTCGGGATGAGAGAGAAAAAAAAAACGATATTAAAAATAAGCGATTATACGACGGGCAACGATCGCTGTATATATATACAAAAAAGGGAAACCACTCCGCCCTTTCATAGTGCAGGGTGGCGGTTATTTTTATGGGTTGTTTATTAAAGCGGCGTTATATGACAGTGAACTGTCAGAAGCACGCATTTGACAAAAGATATATTATTCCTGAAGCATTCCCGTCCCCGTTCAACCTAGCCTCTTGCGCATTTTTCAGGGCGGTATTACGTGGGGGGTAAATGTGCCTGTGTGCGGGTATGTGTTGATGTTACGAGAAACGCCGATATTGAGGCAGTCTGGATAGAACAAACAAAAGCAAAAACAGAAATATATGACGGATAATAATAATTATACTCAACGGGGTGGTGTGCTTTCATGGTTTTCTTTTTACAGATGCTTTTCTCCTAGTACGTTATCTGAAGTTCCATTCAAGATATCCGCAAGGAAAAGATTCTCTATATATTTTCAGACAGTGTACACAACGAAGGAATTCTAAAAGTTGTTACGTTTTACCAAGTAATTTCAAAAATGCTCGCAAACTTCTGTATTTTTTTTAATTCAGTATAACAAAGCTTAGATGTTCTTGAATGCTTTATACCCCATGATTATAGATATAAAGAATGAAACAAAATATAAAACTCTTGCATTTATCCTTTTTTCGAATTAAAAAAGAAATGGTGTGCATTTTATTTAATGCTAAGTAACCTCATCTTTTGTCTTTTTTCTGTTGTTTAAAATAGAAATAAACAGCGTTGTTTATAAATATTTGCAAATGTTTTTATGTAACCAGCTCTCTACTTAAGATACTTTTTGAAGATTTTTCTTTTTTAGGTTGTGGTTTTTTCCTTTCAGATATTGAAAGGAATAGTAAATACTTATTAAACTTGCAGGTTGGTTAAAAATTAAGAAAGGTGTCACATTCAGATTTTGATTAAACTTGGGAGGTACCGAGAGTATACTTAGATATGTAAGCATTTTTTTTATCCCAGGAACTTCACTTGGAATGTGTGAAACATGGCGTCGAAGATTTGTGAACTTTTCAGTTTTTTATATATTATTTTCGAACGGTAAGGCGATGTTTAAAAGCAAAAAGTTACTTCATATCTCAAGTTCTTGCAAAATAACGTACTGCTGAATATACGGTATGGTATAAAGCCACCGCATTTGTTACCGGTATATCTCACATTGTTTGTGCCTAGCGTTCGGATTTGCTATGATACACTCGCTTACAACCATACAGTATAGAACGTTGCACATAAAGCCAACTTTTGTATGAATATTAGTAATAATGTGGAGATAAGTTTTAAATAGAATCTGTTCGCTGTTTAATAAATGCTAGTTCTTTTACCATTCTATGGACTCATTATGTATCCGCTCATGTATGGATTTTTTAATTTGCAATTTAGGTAATACCAAAAGAAGGAGTAGCTCCGATGAATGCCCTTGACGAGGCTCGCCTGATCAGATCATCCGCCGCCTCATTTTCCCTCACGCCCAAGGGATTGGGAACCCAGATCAATGTTAATTTCCTTTGGGTGCTCATAGTCAGCCCCAATCAGCTTCAATTCAACACTTACGGAGCTAATCGATTTAAGTGTCGACTGGCTGCCAGAAAGATGACGCTTTTACCTAGTTCGGCCCAGTTTTTTTATTTCTCTGACAAAATGATGCATTGCAGCAATGTTGCCTGGAACACCGTTGTCTTTTTGCTGAAGCTTTTCTAAAGAGATTTTTAAAGTTTCTTTGCATATATTCTAGCTCTTACGTCGTAGAAAGTATTTAGGGGCGTCTGTATGCCAATTCGAATCCGTCTTAGTAGATTGCCTTTCTCTCAGTCCTTCTTATCTGGTATTATAACCTGATATTTTCTATCTAGCTTGAATTTTTGGACCATGAGATCACATGGCATCCCTAAAAGGAGTGCTTCCTTAAGTTCATCTAATAGTAATGGTCACCACCTGGACTACTCATAAGTATATGTGCTCTAGACCTGGCAGTTTGTTGTATGTAAATGGAAGGTTGTATGTAAATGGAGATTGATCTTATGGCATCCCCGGCGCACAGACACGGCAGTCTTTGAACGCCACTTAGAGCTTTAGCCGCCCCCACCTACCGTATCTTTGGCTACCATTCTACTGCTTCGTATTGCTGTGGACTGGCTCCCCGTTTTTCGTAAATTCAGATGTTGTCATGTTTACTCCGCTTACCCTTTGTCAATGTTTCGAGAGAATTTTCACAGATGTAGATTTTATTTTTATATAAGTTTTAGTTAAAGAATTAATTGTATAAATTATTTATTTAAGTGTTAAGTTTGTTTAAATTAATTTCTTTCATTTATATGTCTAGCGTTCGCTTGTATAGTTTATGTTATTATGTTTTGAGATTTTGTTCGTTGGCGTACTGATCTGTGCGTTTGCGTTGTATGCAGCGGTTGAGATTGTGTCAGTCAGTTCCTTGGTAGACGCTGGCGTAAGTACACGTATTTTTGAATCTTTGCTGCCATTTTGTTAATTCAATTGATATCGTTATTTAATTCGCGTTAATTGTTTTATTCTGTCCATCAAGGAATTCGCTTAATAATAATTGTTATTATATTGATGTGTGCACATTATAGATGTAAGATCATTTATTATTTTTGTTCGTGAAGATATTTTAGTTTAAAGATTTAATTTTTCGTTTTTCTAATTTATTGTTTCGTTTTTAATAGTCAATCACCTCGGTTTGGGTGAGTAGAAGATTTGTGCTTGCTTTAGATTTCTCTTTTGTTAATTTCTATTAATTGTCCACGTTTAATTTATTTTGTTTTAGTTTGAAACCACGTGGTTTGAAATTGTAAGAATTACGATTATCTTCTTGAGCAAATAAATTTTTTGCTTCGATATAGGAAATAGCATTGTCCTACTGTAATTTAGAATCACGTGCAGTTTTAATTTTAGGCCAGAACCCTCTGTTCACGGTTTTTTTTTTTGCAAATTGTAATTAATTTGTTTTTTTTTATATAATAATTTTTTAATTAACGTCCTTGAGTTACAAATTCTGTTCTTTTATTTTAAATTTAAACCTTTTCAATTTTTGGGGTAATTAAGATAGTCAGATTTCTTTCACTCACATTTTACTTTTCGTGATTGGATTCAGGTTTTAATTCGCGAGGGTAACTCTGAGATTGGTTGTTTTCTTGCGCCCTTAAGGATTTTGTTCCGGTGAGCTAGCTAATTTAATTTTTTTCATTTTTTTTAATTTCATTTTTCATTTTCAATTCAGTCAGTAGACAGCAGTATGTTATCATGGATCTAATTACTCTTGTGTATAACCACATGGTCCTCTGGGAGCTAAGTCCAAGTCCTTCCACACATCTTCTTACCCTTACCGAGGGCGACAGTGATTTTGTTGGTTGTATTGTGGATGTGTGGGTTCAATGTAGGTCTTTAATCAAGCCATACTCATACCATAGGTGTTTCGTTTCTTTGTCATATTCCTGTCATTAGTGGTTGTAGGCCTTCTAGTGCTATTTTTCTTGGGAACGTAACAAATACTATACACAATTTGTCAATAGTATTTAGAGCTGTTTCAATGCGCTCCAACTTTGAAAACCGACTGATGATACCTACTTGATAATACTTACTGCGAGAAACGACTGCGATATACTTTAGCCGGTAAGACCTTACCCATGGGTCTCTTATGGGTAAGGTCTTTCCGGTTTGTTTCGGCGTGAATTATTGACGCTAGGTTAAAATTACAGAATAATAAATAAAAAACCACATGTCTTTGAATTTTGAATTTACTTGAAACTGTATTTACAATAGTAATAAGAAAATGGAATTACAAAATATCAGAATTCCGCAAAACAAAAGCAGGATTTGGAACATAGAATGACTGGTACAAAAATGGATTATGCATTAAAACTGTAACCGGGTTGCTGTTATAGCCATTTGTGAGGGAGCTTACTTCGGACATCAGAAATTTTTAAATCACAAAAATGTTACTAACACTTTGTTTCACTAAAATTCAATCAATTTTTTTATACACGCACATATCAAACAGTTATTTCTACTTTCATTAAAATAATAACATTTTACTTAGTGTGAAAATCACCGTTACCTGGGAAACATGGGTCCTAAACCTGAAGAATTAAACCGAATGAAGGTACGTTCAGTTACTTGAAGAGTGCGCGATCAACGATTTATAACGTATCAAAAAGGGTTTGGAAGCGTTAAAACCCAGCTTCGAATACAGTCGCGTTTCTGTGTTACTTCATATAGAACGTACCTCTATACTTTTCCGAATAAGAGTATTAAAAGAAATATGAGTAGGCACAACCATATAACACACACTAACAATGAAAGATGTCCATCAACTATTTATTATAAGCGGATAATTTATGAAAAAGGTTGTCCATGTCAACCGATTAAAGAAGAGGAAATGATGAAGAAGTCGAACCTTATAGAAGAAACAGAGGAAATTGGACATCACCCGTGGAAAGCTACATCAAGCCGATGAAATAAATTACGTTTATATTTAGAGAGTATCAATCCATATGAGTTCATGTCAAGGCTGAAAGGAAAACAAAAAAATCTCGTTAGTTACGAAGGAGGCAATGCAGCAGACACAAAAACAACACCCAGAAAGAACTGTTTACGTTTCATTCGTCCGTTCGAAATTATTAAACGCAAGACCATTTATAACTACACGGAATTGTAATTTGTCTGGGTTAAACACAAGCTCTGGTTGATACAGTCCCCAGAATTAATTCCAGGCGTCATTCTGCGACATGTGTATTTATTCCCCTTTTCGTTTTTTTTTTTTATTGTTTCGTTTAACGAGAATTCTGCATTAGGTTCTGACACGTCGTTACCAAGATACATTACGTTCATACGAGGGAATTAGGAACAACGGAAAAGTTCTATAAAGAAACTAAAGGGAATCGTGCTGAATGAAGTTAGAGCCTTTTTCTAACAATTCCTCTGCGATCTGAAAATGATTCTATCCTACACGAGTTAGATTAATTCCGAATATTTAAAAATTATAAGCAGCGAAGGAAACTAACGTAAAGAACTTTTTACATTTAAAGCATGCATGTTCATTTAGTTGGGAGAACACGTATTTTGAAGAACTACTTCATTCTGATGTAGTGTTCGAGACAAGGATCTTTCGATCACAGTTTTAATGGTAAAGTTTTCACTCTAAATACGTATGTTGAGATGTGTATGTATGAGGCACAAATGTAGGATCCGCTGAAAACGATAACCCAGATCCGAAATGGTGGAGGGACTTTTACATCGACGTCGAAGATATTCCGGAAGTGATTTTCTGAAGTACTATTGCTGATGCGGAATTGTTTGACGGGGGTAGGGAGCTTTCCGCAGAGCTAGTTTTATGTTCGATAATCGCTATATGAAAATTCGTCCTGATAATCTACCGATCTAAATTCGAAGTAAGTTTAAATAATCTCTTAAGTTAATATATACAATTAATTTCGAAAATGAATATCCAAGCGAGTCCGATATTTTTGTCTATGATTGATACAATTTACCTACACAATTTTCTGTTTATTAAAAGGTTAACTGCCGAAGTTCTAACGATAGATTAAAATTATATAATCAAAATAGGAATATTTCTTTCTACATTTCTTAATTTTATAGATGGGGTAGGTAACACCCAATTATATTTAACATGTTTGTGAACCTCGCCAAAATTATCCAGCACCATTTATAAAGAATAGGAAACTGGAATATCCGGATAAGCAAGTGAAATTAGCACTGGCATAGATGCAGTAATTTTCTTTTAAAGAAGCTTTAAGCATAATCTTGAATTTAAGAATATTTCAATTTCATAATGCTTATACCTTTGGAATAAATAACAGTGAACCAAAATAAAAAACAATATTTACCTCTTTTATCTCAATAACAGTATCGTGAATGTCCCACAAGTACGCTAAAAAATAAGTAAACACACCTTCATAATGTCTATGTATAGGCTGAATGAAAATGGATGTACAGATTGAACCAAATTAGACACTAATAATAGGGAACTTATGTTTCTAAAGTAATTAGACAAAATCTGACCTATGCTTCTGGAGCTCGATTTTAAAGAAAAATCGATTAGTGTTTGTGTTTTATTATCTTCCATAATGTAAGAGCTCTTGTAACTTTTTAATTTGTGAAAATGTTTGATTTATATAAGAACTTTAATATTGCGCTTTTGACGTAGAATTCAATGCTCTGTCTTTTAAACTCGTATTTTTTGAGATATTATCAAGACTTGTGTTTTTTTATGGAACACCCTATATACTTTTACACTATTGAAAAGCACATAAAATTACCCTTAATATGATATAATACACTTGATATTTTATTTAAACAGTTTTTAAATTATTTGACTTTTTGGATGATAACTGAGCAATTCGAAGACTTGCTATAATTTATATTTATACATTTTTTTAGCATATATGTTAAAAATTTCGTTTAAATATGTAAGGATTTTATAAATCAGCGTATTTTAGTTCTAGCCAAAATTGATTTAAAATTTTTAATACATTATAAATTTTTACAGGATATACCCTCTTAGTTATAGCTGTAGTATCAGTAATGCTATTAATGGTTTCCTTAATTTAGTTTGTTGGAATTGTTATTTGTAACATTTATTTGTTTATTCACCACCATCAATAGCCATCTTAAAATACCGTGAAATTGCAAACAGAAAATCAAATATTTTAAGAATTGCTTAAGTAATATTTCAAGTGCGTTACATCATACCAAAGGGTAATTTTATACAATTCTTAAAAGTGTAAAAATTATATTTTTATTTAATTAATCTATTCTGTACATAATGGGTAAACATACTTTGTATCGGAGATACGAAAAAATAAGTTTTACGAGATAAAAACATTGGTGAAATCAAATTTTAAATGATCTCATCAGATTAAAAAAAATTCTAAAATTTCTATTATACGATATAACTTTCTTACTACTTAATATTTCAAAAAATAGTTTAGATATTTTTAATTGATCGTAGATAAACTATTGTAAGGAACTGTGTGTAAAGTGCTTTTTTCAACCTCACGCAGATTAGACATAACTCCATTCACTTCAGGTCTTGCACTGTTTCATAGATAGATAAATATTACATATTTGTCATAAATCAACTACAAATTGACAAAACTAAAAAACTATTTTATTTGTTTATTTATTAAATTAAAAAACTGTTTTATATGTTAGACTTGAAATATCACCATGATTTTTTTCATCAGATATAGTTAATACATAGCCAAGTAATGTACACAAATTGCGGATCGATACCGAGGGTATAAGATAGCTAAAATAGTTTTCATGCTATTTGCAAACACAAACTTACAGTAATAGGCCTCAAATTCCTGAAACAATCTTGCCGAATTTAGACAGTATTTCGAAAAGCAATCGTATAAGCCTTTTCACAGAAACTATTTCGACGCCACCATTTTCGTCCTGCGAGATAAATCCTCCAGTAAAGAGAAGTTTTAGATCATTTTCAGTTCGCTTCATTCAGTTTTACACAACCAAACGTCTTCTTCTATTTGAGCTGATAAAGTATATTCATAACATCCCAATATCTTTTGATCTGCTACCTCAAACAATATTTATTTTATGCATTGAGTTTTTATCACTCACCGAACTATTGTGCTATTGCTATTCGATTAAAATTCCAAAATTCTAGTAGGATTTTATGATCTAAATCATAATCAGGAGTTGAAAATTTGTTTTTTTAACATGTCGTTTGTGTTGTAGCCGTATTCAATTTCTTTGCGAATTGTTTACTTTTCGCTTCATATGTCCATCTCCTCTCAAATTGCGCAGGACTGTTCAATTCAAAAGCGTTGCACCTGTGGGAACGTAAAATCAAAGAAAAAGATTTACCAGAAGACCATCTCATATTCTCCACTTTTTAAAAGGAGTAGGTTTCCCGTAAACAAAATTCAAGTTTTCCTCAATTATTCTTGTAATTTCAACATTAAAGCATGAAGCTACTACCTACGATTTTGTATTAAATTAATAGTTATTTGAATACCTTTAGGTTGAAGTTACTAAATATAATTGGGAGAAATTTGAATTTTGTTTACTGGGCAGTTCAGCTGTAAAATAGCAAGAAGTAGGAACCACAATAGATCTTTTTTATTGCAATGTGCCTTCTATTTGCAAACCTATAGATACAAGGACCTTCTGGAAATAAAAACAGAGAGGAATGATTAAGAAAAAAAGAAGAAGAGAGCGGCTTTGAAGATTTACAGCCACCAAAAATATGCAATTGATGAACGATTGCCGAGCAAAGTTTAGAAGTTATGGACGTAAAGATCTGTTAAACTTCACGTGTACGTAATGCTAAAGTTAAACGTTACAAAATACGTCTTTTCTAATTACTTTTGTACTATCATATGCGTGATTTCTTTATTGCACATTTTGACCTTATTCTTCGTTTTCTTTTAGTAATCACATATTTATAACGATAAATAACAAAGCGTAATATAACTGTGTTAAGGTAGTATGTATGCATAGAAAAACAAATATTTTGAAATTAAGGCGTTTTACCATTTCATCAACAGAAGAAAATCTGTTGAGATATCCCGATAAGGAGAAAACGGCCGCCATCTTGGTCATAATAAAGGCGGCGCCGGCGGTGAAGAAACACCACCCGTACCTATAATCGTAGATAGGGCCCGAAGGTGGTTCTTTTCTGTACTGGGTCGTCTCCAGCACCGTCTCAGACAGGGCAGACGCGAACACCACCAGTCCAGTACCGAGGAGCAGAGCTGAAACACACATCAAGGAGAACGATGGGATTAACAATTCCAAGAACGCAACAATGAAAGCGGATAAGACGGAGCCGAGCTTACAAAAGTTTTATGTGCATGTAAGCGTTTAGTTTCGTCTTATCCTTCTTAGTAAATGTTTAAATGTTGCTTCTGTAATTTTAAGGATTTTTTTCGTGATTTTCAAAAAAAAAAAAATCTTGCGTAATTTCTACTCGACTACTAAGAGCGATTAATGAATTGATGCGCCAAATTGCTTTTGCGCAGAAGCAATATTCAGACATACATTCCCTCCTCTTTTAACATTCCTCCCCTTCTTCTGTTTTCGAAGTTATAACCAAATTTCGCGAAAGTTAAGACGATGTACACACATTAGAGTGGGAAAGTTTTACTTTTGTCATTCGAAGAGGTGAGGACGCAGCAGGAAACACTCTGCCCGGTAGGGAAATGGAAATGAGATTTTCTGTTTTCTGAATAAGCGTTAGGTTGCTCGTTTTGTGGGGTCCGCTTAAATATGGAAATGTCGCCGTGAAAGAGGTGGAAAGTTACTTTTGAAAAATGCGGAAGTGTTTCCTGAGTCACCGGGGGGTTTCCGCAAATAGTTGACATTAAATAAACAGCTCGCTGACACAATCGTAAGTTTAAAATGGTAGGAGGAATTAATTTTAATGAAGTCGTTTACTAAAACTTTAGTTGCAGAAACTGTAAGCCGCCTATTACGACAATAACAAGAATCATAATCAATACAGAGGCACGAAGGTTTTACACGATTTATATTAGCATTCAAATATTTCTTAAATGTAAAGGAAGGTTAATGAATATTGAATCCCATTTTTACGACAATAGTCATAGAGAGAAATATTAAATCAGTGCACAGAAGAATTCCTGCGTAAAAGCTTTTAAATACTGAAATAAATGGTGTTACAAAGTGTATGATTAGCTTACTAACGAATAGGCAGTTAAGCCAAAGCCCCTTCTCGGATTATTAAAATTAGAAAAAAAAATAAGTTACTCAAACTTGTTTGTAAAGAACAACTTAAATGTACAAATAAAAGAATGTTCTAAACCAAAAGAAGCTTAAATCTTTATTTAATTACCAAATGCGAGGTTTCATCATCATTGAGATTCTTTGATCACAAGCTACATATGTTGGAATCAGTAAATACTATATAAAACAAATTATCTAACACAAAGATACGTATTCGAACTTTCCTGGCATTTTAAATGATGATGAGGTTATGGAAATGTCATATTAAAATTTAATTTATTTAAAATAGAGCGCCATCTACCCGTAAATAGCAAAAGCTAAAATTAATAGAAAAGGATCTGTGATTATCGATATTTGTTAAGAATAACTATTTTATCACAGAACACTCAGTGATTTCTGAATACAACCCTCAAATATTAAAATTCCTAAAATAACTAAAACTAAATGGCGGTTGATATAAATCTAACCCCCAATTAACGTATGGTGAAATAAATTACAAAAATGGTTAAAATTGAATGGAAACTGATTAATTCTTTTCTGTTTTAGGTGAGGTATATAATTGATGGAATACTAACTTGAAAGCCAAGCAGGGATATTCTAAGCCGGGTGGAGATGCAGTTCTCTGGGTACAGGTTGGATATTCGGTTCGATGGCCTCCAAATCGGTCAATAGCATGGAATGGTATACTGGCCGAGAATCTTCGTAGGAAACTTTATAGGAAATTCTTGACAATTTTGCAGGTATTTAGTAAGGATTAAAATATTCAGGAGTTATCTCGATATTTTTTAGGTAAACACTGCTTGGAACTTTGATATGATTTTTAACGTGTGGCATAAAAATCCTAATAGGAAAACAATACAACCGTCACCTCTCGTGGCCACAGGCAGAATGAGGATTCAAACTACAATTACCAGTAAACAGCCTTCGATTGTTATCGCTATCAGGCAGGCCAACTTCAATTTTGAAAGATACCGCTAACCGACATTAAAATACCATTAATTTCTCTAGTTTGAGGGAACTACGACAAAAGTTACCAAATAGACATCCTGAAGAATGAAAAATCTCAACAAGAACATACAAATATACCAGGTAAATTTGAATTAACATAGAAAATAAAGTTTACATTATAATTAAGGCAATATTTAGCATCTAATGCTAATATTGTAAATTTTAAATAGTTACTCTTAACAAATTCAAAATGCGCCGTAAAGTAGGCAACTGAATACACGCCTGACTTTTCAATTACTTGTTCATTTGGTTTTGAAACCTGTTCTAAATGACACTAACTAGATTCCATACCTTTGATTCCATAGCAATATATATAGGTATACATCAAGGTATTGTATATATTTTCGCAACTAATAATGATTTACTAATATAAATAATTGATTGATAAATGACAAAGCATTTCAAAAGTAAAGTTGTTATTTATTTTAAATTATTATATATTTAAATTAATAGTTAAACATTCCAAAATATTTGAATATAGCGTTCTATTTTTCTCGGTATAGATAATATATTTTATTAAACATTTTAGTTTATGTAAAGATTAATTTATTTAACTAATTAAGAAGCAGTGATACAAAGCGTAAACATGTAAGTCTAGCATTAAAAAAGATAGCTGGGGGTAGATTGAGACGAACAAAAGTAACAAAGAAAATCGCGGCAGAATAATCTTATCAGAAAGATGCTTTGTAGTAAATTACGTTACAATCCCTTAACTTAATTAAACCGAATATAATATGTTCCTAATTAAAAGCTGATCCTCTTAAGATCCGATCGTAAATTTTCCTATTCGAAGTCTGTAAATTTCAACTCCTATTTATTCCTTTTTTTCTGCGTTCTTTAACGTCTTAATGACACTTAATTGAATGAGCGAGCTCTCCTATTTCGCCTTCCTTTTTTTTTTGTCTTCCTTGAAGATCCATCCATTATCTCGGATAAGAAGTAATAGCCTCGCGCCATCAGTAAAAGTTTCAATTATTTTTCCTCTCGAACTGAAAAGTAAATAATACCTTTTTTTTCGAGACTTCGAGCCAATCCAAGTTAATATCTCGCGGCAATTGCATCCGTAAGTATAAATTATTTCGGTCTAGTAGGACGCAATTTCTTTTTTTTTGCAGTTAGGAGGATGGCAACGGAAGACCATCCTTCCCCATTTACATTTTGCACATTTATTTAATTAGCAGTATTGACTGAGTGCCAGCCAACCTTAGCGCTGGTTCCGCTGCCCTCGTTTGTCAGTGACGCACTTTAAAATGTTTAATTAATGGCTGCGAAACAGCAATTTCTATTAGGATGCTTCTTATTTGTGCCTGAAAACTTCAATGTTTGCGAAAGGTACACAAATCCCTGTTTAACTTTCATTTTTTTTTATTTGTGTTGCTCTTGATGTTAAGTAAAATGATTTACAGAAATTGGAATTAACTAAATGATTTACGTAATAGCAAAATGAAACACAGTCAATTGTAGTATTAGTATTAATTTTTATTTGAGCAAAGACGTATTTTTATTTATACAGTTAACATTATACGTTACGAATCTATTGATACATATGATATATTGAATATCCCGATCGGCCTGTACTTTTCCCACATATGCATATGTGCAATACGTACTACGTGGTCAGTATTTGCCTGTTGCCATAGAGAGCATGTTTTGTTTTGGCGAATTTCCAATTTTTACTGAAGTTTTAATTACTTTTTAATAACGCATACATATTTTAGCGTCTGTTAGTTCGCTCTGTTGTTATTTTATTAACTTAGCTTTTACAACTTTAACCAAAAAAAAAATTGAAAAGTGTATAGATCTACATCGATATTTGTGTATATATTTTATTGTATACTTTTTTGCCTTCAATTCAACATTTAGAACTTGAAATAAAAATAACCGCCAATAAAGAATTAATTACATGAACAGCTGTTATACCTATCGATTACACAGGTAACAGAGTACAAATTGTTTGAAATCTGATTTTACCTTTAAGAGAAAAAAAAGAGGTCCTAAATCATTTAATTCATGCCTGATACAAAGAAACGTAACTTATACCTTCGAGCCATTTTCAAATTTACACTGAGAAAAATGGGCCAAGTAAAGTGTTTACTTGATAAAAAATTATTTACGACAGATAAAGTTTTACTTGGAACTATTCTCGTTAATTAATACCTGCCACTAAACCCAGTTCCTGAATGCAAGTTGTTACTGTAAATAGTGCTTTTATTAACGGCTATTACACGCGTACCTGACTATTGTGTGTAAGTAAATATATTATGACTTTGGTACTGTATCTAACTTACAGCACATGGTTAGTAGAAGTAACAACAATGCTGTCGCTATTAAACTCATGTATTTTCTTTAAATAGGTAACAACTTGCCACAACTATGATTATTTGAGTTTTGCTGCCCACCACGTGATTGTTTTCTATTCCTGATTGGCTAATGCGGCGGAGTAATAAAATAGTCCCGAGAATGCTACAGCGCAAGCGCGGGCTAGCGTCAAGTAAGAGTTACGGACGTGGGAAAAGGTCGTCGAAAAGAGTAGCAAGGAGTACGGCCATTGTAGGCCAGTTGAGCAATATATTAAAAAATACGAGTGGGTTAACTCAAGGCCCATCCGTATAAAGAATCCCAGCGAAAGAAGAACTCACCGAGCCTAACAAGCAATCAATGTTCAAGATTGCAGTTTTTAAACCACGTGGTGGATTTTGAATTCCCCACATTGTTGTGATATATGTGCCCGCTGGTTAAGTTAATGTGATGCCGTCGTAGTGATGACAGTTCAAGTCACTGCAGTTAGGGAGACTCCGACGAAGTAGCCGTTTTCGAGGCGATCACCGACATAACCTCCACGTACGCCGGCAGAGGATCAACGCGCCGAGATAACGCCCAGTGCAAAGAACCAACAGGAACCGCAAGTTTCCGCCTAGGTATATTATTTCTTTGTTTGTTATTAGTTGTAATTCAAAGCCATATTTCTCTTTGTCCTTTATTTTATTTTCATAATTTCAATAACTAATACGTTTCAAGGGGGCTTTGGTTACTATTTCGTTTAATTATCATAAGTAACTTCATAAGTTACCGGTATGAGCAGGCTGTAAGTAATTGATTGTTTGTTTTAGTATCAATGGTTAGGATCTCTTTTTTACTAGTGCTAAGTAATCTGTGCTTTTGTACCCTATCCAGCTGAACTTTTTACTTACGATAAATGTATTTTTATTTATGATTATTAAATTTTTTTTCTCAGTGTGTTATGATTTTTGTTATCAAAAATTAAAGTAAGAAAATTGCCGCAAACGCAAGAAATATACAAGTTATATGTAGTTTACTTCCCTCCATTCAATTTATTTTTTAGTTCGGATATTCCGTATTACCTTTTCTGCGACAGCGTTTTTTTATACCATAATCTATTACCGCGAATGAATCAGACGAGATTAGATTATCTTTTAGATTTGTCATTTAGCGTTAGCAAGCGTAAAAGTCCGTTAAACTGTTATATAAAATTATGCACATGCACACTGACGTCAAATTCAACGCCACCGCTTACAGTAGACTTCCTTAAAGCTCTATATTGCATTGAAACTCAATTCATCAATCAAAATCAAGCAGGAGTTTTTGCCAAACCACGATATGGTTATCAAGTAGCCGAAATATTGTGGATTATAATTTTAGTAGTTCGTCTAACCAGAGATTATACCATCTAATCCACCAACTTCGAATATTGAGTTCCACAATTATATTAATATAGTGTTCAACGTAGGCGTACTTATGTCAATTGCTTTTATTACACGTTATAATCACTAGATACAATTAATTTAAGTATGACAATAAAATGGTGGAGCGCCGGTATCAACACATCAAATCTGTAACATAGCTTGCATTTTAGAGAAATTACGTGGAATTAATGTGACATCGACGAGTATCAATGATCAATTGGTTGCTGTCGCATCGCTTAATTTGATGACGGACGCTCCGTTGGGATCTAGATGATAAGTTACTACACCTGAACGTCGTTGGCTTATTGTAACTTATACGTTGCTTAGCGGCCGGCGTAAATTGAAGCGATACCGCCGGCGTCATCAGCGGAGGAGATCTCGACGACACGCGACCGCGTCTGTGGTGGGAACTTGGAGCCGGCTCGTTACTAAGTGGTCTGGTTTATATTTATGATAACAAGATTTTAACGATCATACATTGTAACAGCGCGTTGCACTAACGAAGGCACATTGTAGATGGGCGATGGTATATGTGGCACCACTTTAGTCGTCCATTACTGTTATTACGGTTGAGTTAATTGTGATGTCCGTTAAGTGAGATGTGGTATTCTAGAGGTAATGCATATTAATCACCAGTGCTCTGGATTTTTGTCTTGGGGATATGAATTTCAGGGATTATTAATGAATATCTAGACAAATTATTGATACAAACAATATTATCTTTTTTCTACATACACCAGCGACACATTCTAATTGTACGACCTACAGCATAAAATAGAGCCTAAATGTGTAACATGGGTAGTAGACGACTTATGCATTCACTGCCTCTGAAATATATAAACACAGATGTGCGGTCTCTGTTTTTTTTTGTAGTAAAGTACTTTACGTGTAAGGAAGATGCAGTAAACAAACAATAGAAAAACATTGGACCTTATAAATTGAGAGAATTAATACATCAAAGGCGCATACTTATGCCTGCCGACTTACCTCGGTTACCACAATTCGATTTTTTTCAATTACTTACCTTAAATATAATATTATATACAAATAGATGTTTTGTTTTCTTTTCACATCCCTACAGCTTTACTAAATATGTTTGTGTTTTTTAATCCAATTGATTCATAATGATTGTTTTCATATCTATTTTATTTCGCCGCGGCTCTTTTTCGATATTACATAATGAAAAATTAATATTTATCTAGTCACTACATATACGATTTAAGCACTAATTCAAATTTGTATTTCTTTTGAAAGATATTTGGGACTTTTGAGGTTAAAATCTTTGAAACTAGGAATTATAATCGAAATTTATTTTATCTTGTATTATAATATTAATGAAAACATACCATTACTTATTACCAATAAAAAATATTTCTGACGAGTGTAGAGCCTTTCGTTCTAATATTCTATATATAACAATCATGGTTTTGAATGTATCCTCTCGCCATATCTCCTTTATTATTTAATGTTAAAGAAGGAAGCCGGAGCGAATTAAAAAATGATATGAAATCATCAGACATTAATTAGATTGCAAAATATAAGTATATTTTGGTAACGCTGCAGAGAAAACAACAACAGCATTTCTGTCAAATAGGAAATTACTTCAAATTCTCTGCATTTAATCAATTAATCGGGCGCAACACCACTTCACGAAAAATTGAAATAGTAATATCCTATTAACAGTACTGTTTAGTATCTTACATAGGGACTGTCGTAATTAGTTATTGTGTTCAGTATTATTGAAAAAAGTGTTTCATCCATAACGGAGATATTCTATACTGATTTCAGTATAGCTGAATACTTTAAATGTCTTCATGCGACCCATTTTGATACTTTCATTATTATTTGCATAAACGTATAAAATGAATAAAAGTAATAAACCCATTGATATTGTTATTTATTGCATAATTAACATGCTTTTGGTTTAGTTCCTAGTCGTAGTTCAACTGTAAAATGAAAATACCTTTTAAAACTATTTAATAACACTACAGCTATTCGAAATACGTTCAACATCAAAATAATTTTTTCCTACGCAAGATAAAAATACATGAGATGCATTCAATTCGCACATTAATAAATCCAGTCTAAGCTTTTTTAAAATAACCGACAGAGAGACCGCACATCTGTGTTACATATTTCGAAGCGGCCATTACTGCATAAATCCGTCTATTATCCACGCTAAACATATGGGCTCTATTTTACCCTGTAGGTCGTACAATTAGAAAGTGTCGCTAGTGTACATAGTAATTTTTGTTATTTAGTTGATTTTTTATGTTACCAAAAATGTTTATATTACTAAAGTTAAATTTGTGAATATTATCAATTTCATATTAGTAAGTGACTTTGATTTTGTATTCTACGTTCGCCCTGGTATACCCCACCACAATGACAACACGGAATGTCATAAATTAAGTGAGAATTTTTTTCAAATTGAGTGTTCGCCTTTAATTTGGTGAAACAACCTTTTAAATTATTGCTACTGAAAAGTACCACGTTCCATTTGAAAAAGAAACTTTTTTTACTTTAAGGATATCCATATTTGGCATGAGTTTCTGAACAGCCTGTATAGAATACTGCAGTCACCGCTGTCGCAGTCAATACCTATGATCGTGTCTACTTACATCAACATCATAGAATATCTTTATGTCTAATAGCCTCTGAGATATTTAATTTTATTAGTGCAAACGTCGTAATTTTGACAAAATTGCAAATATCTCAAAAACGATTAGCTTTAGAAATAGGAAACATTAACACGAACTTATCAAAAATGATACGAGCAATACACTGGACCCATAAAAAATGTACTATTCCATTTAAAATAAGAAAGTTTATATCGACACGCTGTATACCAAAAGTGCTATAAAGCTGAAAATATTTTCCTTAAACAGATCATAGTTGGCCATGACAACCCTGCAAGCTTCAAAATCTAATTCGTACTGGAAGTTCGAAAAATCTTGATGACTCAGTTTGGTGGGATAGCCTGTATATACTGGGAGGACCAATAATATGGAAAAGTAATAAAAAGCACCTTTCTATAGAACATACAACAAAATATTATATATAATAAATGTATCGGATCGGAGGGCCATCAGTTTAAAATTATCTATGTCTGAGATATACATAGTGTTTAGCCGAAGAGTAGCGCTATAAGATCTACTTTTTTTAATATTTACATATTGCATTGAATTAGCTTTACGACTATAAAATGTTTGTTATTTTTAATTGTTGGGTGGCCAAATTTTTCAAGAAAATGTTTAAAATTTCAAGATCGCATGTAGCAACAAAATGTATCACGGTAACCATGGTGTTAATTTTTGAGAAACAGTGTTTGGTAATTATGTAAACAGGAGATGGCCTTACACCTGCACTGTCGGTATAATAAAATGTGATTATAATCTACGGAGTGTTTTTGATAGAAAGACAAATGTATTAATGTTCAGGTGTCATTTACTTCTATCTTTTAAATGAAACACCCTGTATTCTTTTATTCCTTTTTTATTTGTCTTTAACCTGTGTTAACATAATGTTATACTTAAAGTTAATATTTTCCAAGATTTTATGACGTTTTCGAAATCAAGCACCAATTCTTACTGTATTATTTACTGTGCTGATTAGTAGGATTTTGAATTTCTTTTTTACAAATATGAAATTACACAATAAGAGTGTCTTTTACTTTGGAAGTATTTATTTAAAAGTAAGTGGCTGGCAATTTTCCAAAAGAGGAGATGATTGACATGATTTATCTGTTAGGAGAAAGTGAAAATAATTGTGTACTTGCTACAAAAGAATTAGTAAGCGGGAAAAACCCAAATAGAAGGCAGCCAGATGCAAAAGCATTTAAACCGTTTCCTATGAGAAACACGAACGAACAAAGTCGACCTTACACGAAAATAACGAGCTGTCACTTATTTGGAATGTGGCTAAAGATCCCCATGTTGGTGCTAGACTATTGGAAAGGCAAACTGGGTATAAGGAGATCATCAATAAGAAAGATCTCAAAGAAAATAAACATTACTTTGGAGACCATTGTGGGCCTACCCCCGCTGAAGCTTTATGTGAGAGCGGAGGCAGTGAATGCGATCCTTAGACTGAAAGCCAACAACCTGTGGCATCCCAACTTCAGGGTGGAAGAGCACACTTATACTACGGGCACGATGCTGGACGGGCCATTGCTGCAAATGCCCACAGACAGCATGGTACCTGAAATTTTCTTCACTGAAAAGGTGAAAATCTCCATACCGAACAGAGACCGGGCACGCAGTGAGATCGCTGCTAATGATAACTGGTTCACGGACGGATCTAAATCCCGCCAGGGCACAGGAGCCAGTATTTGCGGGCCCAGTCCTAATCAAAAGATATTCATAAGCCTGGGGAAACATACAACGGTCTTCCAGGCTACATGGGGCTACATGAGGAGGAAAATTAATATAATGACTGACAGCCAGGCTGTCATTAAGGCAGTTTCGAACCCCGTAATTAGGTCAAAACTAGTTAGAGACTGCAAACAATCCCTCAATGCACTGGCACGAGACTACACGGTGTCTCTGATTTGGATGCCGGGACATGAGGATATAAAGGGCAATGTAATAGCCGACGAACTAGCCAAGGAGGGCTCTAAGAAACACTTCATGGGTCCAGAGCCCGTATGTGGGATTACTAAGGATTCTGCAAGAAGGGAGATATGGACCTGGTTAGAAAAAGAAAGTACAAAGAAATGGAGATCGACTGAAAGTCAACTCTATACCAAAGCGCTGATAGGGGATGGAGATGTTAGTTTCTCTAATAACCTACTCAGGCGCAGTAGGAAAGAAGAAGAAACCATTGCTGGGTTGGTAACTGGACACTGTTCCCTGAAAAAGCATCTATACATCACAGGCCGGGTAAGCGAACCGTGGTGTAGAAGATGCGAAGTACAGGAGGAAACGAGTTTACATGTAATCTGCACATGTGAGGAACTGAGGGTACTCGGGCAGAAATATTTCGGGAGAGATCTATTGGGAGCCCTCGAAGGGTCTCAAGTTCCCACTGGGTAAGATACTGAGCTTTATAGAGAACACCAAGCTATTCGAGTGCAAATAAGAGAATTAATAGGGAAGGTACAATGAGCACCTAGCTCAAGTTCCCGGACATCAAGTGCCCAGCCTAACTCTAATGAATGAATGAATGTGTGGAGTTTTGCCCCTGACTCCAGAGAAAATTAGGACAAACTCTTCTTCGAAGTTGTACTTTTTGGGGATCAAGCGACGCCGACGTTTTCATAAAAACATAAAGACACAATTTCTACTATTATGCAACCGAAACTGCGAATTTCCTACAATTTCGCAGCCAAACTAGGTGGCCACTAAATGTTTCGGGTAGTATTGTAGAGGGTTAGGTAGTCAAACCTTTTATTTATTTATTTTATTTTGTTTATTCCCGTGGATATTCCCCGCAATCTGAACAATGCTTATCAAGAGCGTATGGCGTGGTGTATAGTGCAAAGTGGCCGACACTTCGATCATTAGCTGTGAGTTATTGCTTATTGTCACCAGTTATTATCGTGTGTCTCCTTGTGATTTTTGCAGACTTTATGTAAAATATAAAGTTATTTGTGTTGGATAATTGTTTCGTTTTCTTTTAGCTGTAGTAGTAGCTGTAGTAGCCACTTTTATCCAAAGCTTATTAGTCAATATAATAAATAATACAGTAAAAGCTGATCCTTTATTTCGAAAGCGTTATCTCCTATCTGCATAATTACCAAATATTGTTTCTGGAAAATACTCTGTATATTTTTAGACAATTTTAAATTAAAAGCCTTCCGATCAGTTACAATTATTGTATTTAATATTTTATTGTATGTTCTGCAGTAAGGGAGTTGTATTACTTTTCCACACTACTGGCTTACACTGTAGATATACAGATTGTCTGTGACAGAAGTATGGATAACGTATGTACAAGTAGATATAAATATCCAGACGTAAGAAAGATTGAATGGCAATGCCCCTCCCTAGCGTGTGCCGAATTTTAGCATAGTCAGCTGCCATTATTGAAGAGGCACGTGCATTCCACCTATAAGATTATTAGTATAATTGCAATGCTTTTGACTAGTAAGGAGGTGGGAGTGTTCTATGTGCGTATGTTCGCTTCTGGAATACTTAAAGGGCGGTAATAAGCCTGGTACACATACGTCTATATGCATAAGCAGTTGTAAGGGATATCCTCACTTCTGGCAGCGACAATGTGTATATTAGGGTTGCCACTTTCTATATGTGTTCGGCGAGGACAAACATGGAGCCAGATTTCTCTTGTCAAAGGAGGACAAGAGGATCGATTTGAATAGCTAAAAAAAGCATTTTTTATTTGATAAGAATTGTAAAGAGCTTATATAATAAAAATAACAACAAATAACGACGCACTGTGAACCTATTTATTTTGCAACACGAAAATCTCACTCCAATTTAGTTTAGAAATGACGATACTGTAGCAATACTTTTATTCAAACAAATTTACCGTTGTACCGATATGTCACTGGATGGAAAAATTGAAGAGATAGAGATAAAGCTTTCTAAACGCGCCACTATTCTACTAACATCACACAGAATTCATATGTTGCACAAACTGCAGTTAGTGATACCCCACTTCTGGAATAGTTTTCGTTATACACGCTGCGAAGTGTTCTCTGACCATATACGTGTTGTTAAAATATTATGTATTGTTTTCACCATGGTATTTTAGTCGAAAGTTGGAACTTTTTTTTGAATTTATGCATGCTGTACATAGTTCCGATGTTTGCGAGGTACCAAATGAATAATCGAAGTTAAACACAATAGGAAACGAACAAAATACCCCGAAGTCCGACAGGCTTAACAGCAATTTTACTGAAATACATACGCTGGCAGTGATAAATACGACTAAGCTCGGCTGTTCGTCTACATATATATATATATATATTATTGAAATAAATTTAGCAAACTGACCAAAAGTTTGTTGGGCACAGAAATTTATTGCTTGTCGGATAAAGCCGATTTACGTGCAGGCATGGCTGACTAACTTCAGACATTTTCGATAATAGCGAAGTTGAAAACTGTTTAAATTAATGATTCCAACAAACGAAGATAAAATGAAGGAGCAGATGTTTTCTCGAAAAGTTCTTCAAATTACTTTGCATGTTTCTTATACTTAATCACATCACAAATAAATAATTTGGACAAGAGGTAACGTAACTACACAAAGTTAAGGTTCAGTAGCACTATATTCTAATTAGTTATTGCTTCTCTTATCTTCAAGTAAAATGTAAGTAGGTGGATGACATTATTACAGCTGTTTCTGTTGACTCTCTGATGTTCTTTATTAATTCTCGTGAAAACAATGGTCCAATACAGTTTTTGGATACGCTAGATATTAGACATAATAAGCAAACTATATCTTTAGATTAGTACACTAAACTCTTTTCGGTTATACGTCTGAATTTTTACTTAAACCTTTTTTTCGCGAAAAATAAGCATCTTAACAGCTCTCCATATTGGGGTATTGCGATTTGCACATCCAATTTTCAGCTAGATTGCTTCATTAGTATTGTAAATATCCAATTCCATGCAAACCTGTATTTTTATAGGTAATATATTAATTTCACCTCAAAATAGCTTTACATTTTTATGTTTTGAGGCCATTTTTTGTGGTCCTCATGCACTTCGCCGGCAATAAATTTGAAATTATAAAGAGCTTAGCATTGCCGTTGACGTGCTTCCCAGCCATTTGCATAATTTTTAGGTATATTTTTCCATGCGTTCCTACTGACTACTTTCCCGTGGTTTAGCTTTGACAAGAAGGTAAATTACATGCGAACCTGCCCAACTCACAAACCTAATTTATGTGCGTCGGTGAATCTTTTTTTTTTTATTGGCATGGGTTAAATTACATATTAAAATTTCTTAAAATGCTAAATATTTAAACTATTCTTTGAAAGATAAATAGAATATTATACTACGGAGATATTGTCTGAATGTATAAAATAAAAGGATTGCAATTGATTTGTTTTCCTCAAGAATATGTGGAGTTCGAATGGAAATAAAGGCATAACTGTTATTGTTAAATAACAAAACAGCAAGGAAGAAACCAAACAGCAATAAATTTAATTAAAAGCACGTTAGCATTACTCCAGCAATAAAATTCAATCACTATTCTCAGTTATGCTTAATGACCGTCAAGATCATTCTCTGTAAATCGACAGTGTTGTCAGCCGCCAAAAACGTGCATGCGAACCCACTGACACCAGAAGTGACTCTTCTTGTCTTATCTCTTCGCTGTTGCAATAGTCGAAAACAAAAATTATGTCATAGATTTTGTACGGTGTTTAAATAAGTTTCATTTCCTTATTCACTTACTTACTTCTTAAATTAATATGAATAAATAACACTTATTACTGGGCATTTGAATATTCGGTCACTCCGGGCTATATGAGACTTTATTAATTTCGAATTAACAAAACCTCATGTAGCCCGGAGTGATCGGATGTGCATGTTTATATTACTACACTACAGTCTTTGTGATATCTTTGTACACTTATTATTGTATCATTATTTGATATCAACGAGGTGTCATTTTGACATACCAGGTGTTCCTGTTTCTAATAGTTTAGCAGCACTGACGACGACACTGTGATTCTGGAATACTTGTCTTCCAAACTGATTTAAAACCTATCTCACATCTACATACTGAATTAACCTACATGGTAAAGTTGTTCTTTGACGGATTACGTTTCTTCGTTAAAGATTTTCTATCTTTTCTAGAGGAAGTACATTAAATTTGCATTCAATTCCTTTGATAGTAAACTATTAAACTACAAGATGGAGGCTACTTGAATGGATAGTCGCGAGGGAATATCGGCAAAGAGCAAAACCGCTTTTAGATTTAATTGATTCAATTTCGTCATTTCACCTGTATAAGCGTTTGAAGGATTCTCATTACCAGACACTAAAAAGCAGTAATCATTCGATGCTCATTATTACCCTAAGAACAAAGAGAACCATCTGGCTAGCAGATGAACTTAATAAAACTTTTGAAAAAACATCATAGGTATCAAAGGATTACTTTGTATTTTAGGATTCTTATAGAATTTGGAATGTAGAAAATGAAATAACAATGTATGGTTATCTGTTGGAGCTGCAAAAGTTATATTGTTTTAGTCACAATCTTGCGAACCTAGATTATATTTTTTATCGAAATATCAATATCATACACTGAAGAAACTTTAGCTTCCATCTAATGCGCATTAAATAAATTTCAAATGTTTGCAACACCGATTTCTATTAGGATTATTTGTTGCCACCTTAAAAATACCTAGTTACCATGACAACCACAGAATTATAGGAGAAGATTCATGGGGCATTATTGTTCTGCAATTTGTATTGTAGTAGTGTGGAGTGGTTGGCATCAATTTTTTTGAGTTAGAATTCACACCAATACCAACCTGTATGGAAGCAATAGTGAACACTTAACTATATTTATTCTTTCTACGACCCGACGCAAAAATAAGCACATTTTCTCTGACACCATGTACCATGAAAACAAGACCCAATTGACGCAGTTGTCGAGTTGTTACGCCCAAGTAAATAATGTGTACATCTACCAACTGCACATTGAAGTGTATAACACACTAATGCAGTTAATACCAGTTGTAGCAGAAAAAATGTTATCATAACTGTCCTACCAACCTACCAACCTACCAATTATTGTCGGAAGATAAATCTATAGATCTTGCATTAAAGAATTTAGTCCTGGATGTTGAACTCTCTAAGCCAAGGAAATAGCAATGGCAACATTTGTGGACATAGAGGGAGCATTTAAAAATGCAGTTTCTTGAGCGGTGCAAGCGCGAGGCGTAGACCTGGTCATAGGAGGCTGGAGCGTCGCTGCGCTTACGAATAGGCTTGTGGTAACGAAACTGGTCGGAGAGATATTCAGGTTCAGGCAAGGGCCTGAAGTTGCGAGTTTGTCCACAGGGGGGATTTTATACCCACTGCTTTGCTCGCTACTTATAGATAACCTACTCACTATCTTTAAGGCGCTTGAAGCCTAGGTGCAAGGCCATGCATATGACATTGTATTACTTTTAAGAGTATCGGGAGACAAGAAAATTTCCTCAGCTTTTATTTAATTATTATTGGTTAGAGTAATTAGGATTAAGTTATTGGTAAATATTAGAATAGGCATTGCTGTTGTTTTATTTGCTTTCAGTACCTACATTACGGTAGTTCATTCTTCCGCTGATGGAGGAGGCAGTTTCGTGATATGTGAATAGCGAAGGAGCTATCTTGTTTTATCAACTAGGATATTTATTCGAAATATTTGAATTACTTTTCTCCGTAGTGGTACTAGTCGCGTCATCTGTTGGTCAATTATCGAGTTATTAATGTAATTCTCGTATCACAGCGTTTGTTTTTAGTAGATTACTGCCCGTCCAACGGGGTAGTATTTTCTCTTTCTCTCATAGAGGTTCGGCGAGAATTTTCTAGAAAGATCGACATTCAATTGAGGTTGTGAATCGTTGTTGATCTCGAATAAGTGTTGTTAACGTTTCATGTGAAAATCGGTTTTAAAGAAGCTTGGTTTGGAGTTGGCATTTAGCGCATCTGCTGTAGGCAGGATTTTCCGTTTTCAAAGCATTTTCGACGTTTTACGTCTTTCTTCAAGGGATTTTTGTCGGGACTTGCAACGGTTCTTCCATCGGGGTTTGTACAATTTCACGATGTTTATATATTTATACGTATCTCAGTCGAATTATACAACGAATGAGATTGATCTTTCACGTAATTGTTCAAGTGCCCCAGCGCTACACACATTTCTCTCGGTGTATACATACTTGGGATTTTGAACATCAAATTACTAAAGACCACCTTCTATTTAGGGAGATTTAATGCTCGTTACATCTTGGGTCTGGATGTAGTTTATGTTCATCTGTAGACCATCGGCAAGCTCTAACAAACATCTCTACTTTGGAGAATTACTACATTAGAATTCTAGTATCGGCTTACCCCCATCATTTTTATTTAATAAATTTCTTTAGTTATTACATTAAATTTCAATATTTATCAAAATTAACGGTTCTTGGTTTAGATTCTTTTATCTTCTTCTATCATTTTAATTCATTTATAGAGCCTTCAGTGAGGTTACGTTGCTTAACCCGGCTAGTGTTGCTCGCAACCTTGTTAAATTTAATTCGTGGCAGCTTCATTTACAGACATGAATTTAAACATTCTTTACAATAGATAAATCAAAGTTTTACATCTATTTTCATATTATTTAGTTCACATCCTATAAAATTGTTACGACTATTTGTAGAAGTATTTGGAATCCAGGTATCTCACGCTTTTCTATATATATTTGTTTAACCGACAATGCATTTGTTCGTCTGAACGTACTGCTGCTATATTTTATGTTATTTCAGTAATATATTCAATTTGGTGACACTATTTACATTTTTATTACTAGAGCTGGGCAAATCCAATTTATTTTCTTCTTATTAGAGATTGGCCAATTTATATTATTTTCTCTGCAGTGTTTTGATTAACATTTGAGCTATATCTTAATTTAGATACCCTTTTTTTTAATACTTAGACATTTATTTAATATTTTCACGTAATTTTAATTTCCATGTTAACTTTTCTGCGCTTTTGAATTATCGTGCTGAATTGTGATAAATCTAAGTTGTGTCGTTTCTTATTGCCGATATTCGCGATTATACAACACCTAAGCAAGCCTTATCCCGCTTCCATTTCATTTATTTCTCCTGGTTTTTTTTCTTTAACATTGCGCAGTTTCTGGGTTTATGCGAAGTACCTAGTAGGTGTTTTTAAACCACAGTGGTGCCTTTTTACCAACTGAAATTAGATGTTTTTGCGTTTTGGGGCCGGCTTGTTAAGAAAGGCGTTACAATTTAAAGACGGAACAGCTATCCGGATTGAAAGGATGTGGAGGTTGCCTCTTTCAAACACAGAATAAAAATAATAGTAATTTGCTGGTTATCCCTAACAGGGCCTGGAGCTGTTGCCTACGTTATCCTCCTAGAATAACGTTTTAGCGTGGTGTTTCTTGCTCCTCGGCGAATGCTGGGAGATAACTTAAGTCAGAAACATAACTACTTATAGCTGACGGATATTATATTTTTGTTATTATTATTAATAATCATAGGAAAATTAATTGTACATTTTTGTTATTTGAACTGTTGTGTATAAAAAGTATTTTGCTTATATCAGTTGCGGGTTATTCAAACTTCTGTATAATCAGTAAATAATATAAATAATAATATACTGACATCTTCATGCATGGCATTTAAAATTGGCCCTCTTTTCTAGATCCAAAATGGATGAACATTTGCGGTTTCTTAGGTATACCATATTTTGTGACTTTATATGGAAAGATATAAAATCTGAAGAATATTAAGGTTAGTATTTTTTTAAATTAAGAATATATAAGCGCTAGAAATACGCTGCATCAATTAACATACTGACTATCGGTGTTAACACCAATACAGGAGAGACTACTTACAATTAACGTGAGGTATATTTAGAGACTAATTCTGTATATTTAAACTAATAAGCTTAGGTGTACGGGTGGCGCTTATTTTCAATGAGTCCGCAGAAATTTGATTGCATTCTATGAGGAGTCGGTCCGTGTTACGTCCCTATGCAAATACGCGATATGCTGGTGCACACGGCTGTTTGAAAACTTTATGAAAATACCCAGTGATGATTTTAATTAGAATATAACTGCGAGCGAAGTCAGCCGAAATTAATTTCGGATGTATTCGAGCACATTATTAATGTAAATACCGATATAATAACTGAATATCCTTGAATTGGAGTAGAGCGGTATCTTTTCGAAACTTTGCCGCTCGTGAATAGCGTTTCGGTATTGGAGTAGTCGGATTAATATTTATTGAAACTTTGCATCTAAATTAAAGGTCTCTAGTGAAGCGTATTTCCCACAAGGCTTACTGGGCTTATATTACAGCTAAGTGGAATGGAATTTGAGTTGAAGTGAGCTATTTTATTAACGATACCTTCAAGCAGTTGCAACTAGGTAGTTAATATAGTTGAAAAGGTAGATAATGATAGGTACATGAAACCTGAAAACTTAGTGACATACTAACAATTCCACTTACCTCCAACCGCTCCCAGCATGTATCTGTTGACAGTTAAGATTAACAGAGATTTTCTAAGAATCACATTTGGTAATAGTAAAAGTTTTCAGAACGTACTAATTATGTAGGGGATGCTTAGGATCTATTGATTCTTTGCAATGGTTTGAGTTTGACCAAATACAAGATTTACTTTCGGAGTATTTCACTGTTTTATTCGCGGATGGAACTGGAATTTTTTCTTGGATTCAAGCTTTTTGCACTGTCAGGACAGAAGAAAACTAAATTATCGAGCGTTCTTATTACTACCAGATGCCAGTTAAGAAGCTGTTGATAGAGTTGGAAGCTTAGGACTCTGAAAACGGCAGCCAATTCAACATTTAACTTGGCTCATTTGTCCCCAACTGAAGAGGCCGTAAGTATGAAGTCCACTGCACCTACAATCAGGTGCAACGGTGGTCAAGGGTGGAGAAAAGAGCGATTGAGGTTGGATAAGAAGTCAGCAGGAGTTAACCTCGATGACTAAAAAAGACTAAAAAAAGTTTATAAGGGCAAGAAAAGGTCCATCCGAAGACACTTAAAGAGTTTCGATTAATTAAAGCCACTTTTGAATTGAATAATTCAATTGCGTTAGTTTTAGGCTAATTTTAAAAAAAAATGCTATGCTGCAATTCAAAATTCAAAATGTGGTTACTTTGTAGTAAAAATATTAAAAAACACAAAGACACTTCTATTAACCAATTACTATGTGTTTTGCCTTTTACATGGTTTCTAAGAAGATAGTTAGAGTGCAAGAAATTCCACAAAATTTAAAGACCTACAGAAAGCTACATAAAGAAAATCGCGTCTTTGTGGATTCTTGTTGCTTTCTTATCAAAAATAAACGAACTAATCCAACATTTCTCTGAAATATAAATGCAGAATGCACTTGCTCTGAGAGATTAGAAAAAGCAGAAAAGAATCTGCGATGTGATTTTCTTTTTATGCTATTTAATATGTGATAAAACATAATGGATAAACATTGGGTTGCAACTCTTTAGAAACCTTCTAGAGAAAGACACAAGAATCTTTAAAAAATGTTGGTCATTAGGAGAAGGAAAGATGAGGATGACCTTATAGAACAAGTCGAAAATAAACTTAGTTTTTGGCATTTCCATTCACCTTTTTAAAGCTATTCTTTCGTATGTCTTCATTGTTACGCGCAATTTCTATATCCTCTTGTTTATATCAGAGTAGATTAGGCTTAGGGTGGCTACACGAACCTGTTCCTCTTAATTAGACCTACCACCAAGTCTTTGGTAAATTCAAGCTCCTGTTTCTTTAAAAATTCTTCTGCTTTTCACTGTTCTAATGACTTTTGTCATCACTCACTAGACTCATTAAGTATTTATTGATGGTCATCTAGTTAGCGATTTGAGAATGCCGAAGGTAGATTCAACTCCAACGAATGCCCTTTCGACGAATCTCGCCAGATAGTACACCGCCTCATTTCCCTTCATACCCACGTGAATAAAAACCCAGGCCAGTGGTAATTTCCTTTGGGTGCCCACCTCATTCAGGACGTTTGCACAGTCCCTAGCCAGCTCGGAATCAACAATTTTGGAATTGATTGCTTTAAGTGTTAATTGGCTGTAAGAGAAAAGAGCGACGCTTTTACTTATAACGGACCACCTTTCTATTTCTCTGGCACTACGATGAATTGCAACAACCTCAGCCTGGAACCGCAGTGATGTCTTTGCTAAGGCTTACAGAAGCCTTTTAGGCTTCTTTCCATATATTCCTGCTACCATACCAGTCAATTTTGAAGCCATCTGTGTGCCAGTCCGAGTTCGCTCTTATTGGAGTGCCTTTCTCCAAGTTCTTCCTATTTGGTATACTAACAACCTGATACCCTCTATCATGGCTGAATTTCTTTATCGAATATTTTTTATGGTCAGCAATGTGCGATTTACTTATCGGTGCTTGACAGTGCTGAAATCTAGATGCTGTAGACCTAGCAGTTCCCTGTATATAAATATGTAGCGGTGGCAGATTTAGAATTACTTCCATTGCGGCGGTAGGGGTCGATATTATCGCACTGGTGGCACGCAGACACGCTAGCCTTTGTACGCCACTTAGCGTTTTGCTCGCCAAGCCTGTCACAACTTTGGCCATTATACTATTGCTCTGTGTGGGTCTAATTATCTGGTATATAACTACAAAGTCACCTTGGAGCCAAGACCATAATTTCTTTCAGACAACCTCCTGTACCTGCTCAGGCTGATAGTGGCTTTGTTGTTGTTGTAATCTGTATACGTAGTGCTGTGGTCTGGCACCCCGGGGTTCGTAAATTCTGTGTTATTTTTTTTATTTATTGAGATTTGTCTTTGTCGGTGTGCCGAGAAAATTCTCTCAGAAATTAATATTTTATTTTTAAATAAGATTTTGTTAATTGAATTGATTTGTTTAATTTGTTTATTTAAATGTTCAGTTGGTTTAAATTATTTTCACTCTGTAATATATTTTATTTGATCATGTAGTTTATGTCCTTCCTAGAAGAATTCTTCTTCTATGATCTTTGCATTTATGCGCTGCTTTGGCACGCATCTGTTTGTTATATGTATGCGATGTTTGGGCCCCTGAAGGGCAGTTACTTGAACGATAGCGTGTAAGTAGATTGTTATTTTATTTTCTTTGCTGCCATTTTTGGTAATTTCGTTTAATTTTAAAGGTTTGTTCGTTTAATTTGTATATTTTATCATCCTTCAAGGAACTCGTTAAATAATAATTGGCATTATATTATTGTGTGCACAATTTAGGTATAAGATCCGTTATTATATTTGTTCTAGAAGGTATATTTTTAGTTTAAAGAGTTTAATTTTTTTCGTTTTCTAGTGTGCTGATTAGTTTTGAGTAATTAATCACCTCGATTTAGGTGAAAAAAGCTTTGTGCTTGTAATTAAATTTCAATTTTGTAAATTTATTTGATTTGCCCACGTTTAAATTAATTTAGTTTATTTTAAATTTTGAGACCACGTGGATTTTTGTGTAAAAAGGTTTTTCTTCTAGAACAAATTTGTCTTTTGTTTGTTAAAGGATTTGCATTGTCCTTTTTAATTGTAGATTTATGCAGTTTTTGTTTTCGGCCAGAATCTTAAATTCATGGTTTTTGTTTTTACTGCAATTTGTAACAAATGTTTTTTTTCTTTTTTTTTATAATAATAAAATTTATGATTGTTAACGTCATTCAAAATTTCTGTTCTTTTATTTTAGATCAAACCTTTTCAATTTTTGCAGTTTTAAAGAAAGTAAATTTTTCAAACGCCCACATTTTACTTTTCATGATTAGGTTTAATTGCGAGGGTAACCCCGAGGTTTAGTGTTCTTTTGCGCCCTTTTATTTTTTTTATCCACTGATCTAGTAAATTTAAATTTTCATTTTTTTTGCTTTTCATTTTGCATTTATGCTGGTACCATCAGTGCACAGCAGTAGGTTCCATGTAAGTTTTTGATCAAACCATACCCTAAGGTATTTTACCTTTTTGGCATGTGGAGTCTTTGCACTTCCTATCACTAGAAGCTGTAAGCTGTCTAGATTCTTTTTCTTGTGAACGTATCAATCTGTGTTTTCTGCGTTCATTACACCATTTGTCGACAGTTTAGAATGGTTTGCATACGTTCCACGAGTACCTTTGAAAACCGCCCTCTAACGACTATTCTAAGGTCGTGCATACCCCACACGGTGAAAGCTCCTTCTGATCAATTGTCGGTTTATATCGTCCATTAGGGTAACCCATAGTAAGGGAGATAATACTCTGCCCTGCGGGCATCCTCTTCCGCCTCCCCTTAGACTGCTTCTTGTTACGTCACTATATTCATTATTTCCTCCCCCTCCTGTCAATAATGAAGATGAGATGGTTCCAGTTCTTTTGTTGTGTTTACTGTTAATATTAGGTGGTGGACATATATCATTTCATTTATATAAACTGGTTTTAGCTTTCGATGCCCTAATAGTGCGTTTCGACATTTATTGTTTGGTTGCCAAATTATCTATTGGACTAATAAACAATAAAGGGCTAAGTACTTATCTGATTGCCGCCAATCTTCTAATCTGTCTGTCAGCTTCTTCACTGTTCGTCTTACATTTTGAGTATCTACATAGAGGCCCATAATTACGTTTACTGTTTTCATAATCTCCTTGTACCCTATTAAAACGCTTCTCCAGATCTACCGCACACATGTGTATCTTTTATTAATTTTCGCTATCTTTTCAGCGATCTGTCGTAGTATGAAGCACGTTTTAACTTATGTATTAATCTTCTAGATGCCACAAACCATTCGATAGCTGCATTAATTAAATCCGTCGTGGCTGTATGTATGTAAACTCCAATGAGCATGCACAAAACGTAAGCTATCGGAACCATAAATCATTAAGTTTATGTACCGTAATAAAATTGTGCGCTATCTTCGTTCAACACAACGACGTATAAGGTTAAAATGCCAAGTAGTGCAAATATTTTATGTCTGGTATACGGCACGCCGGTTCGGAAACGAAAGTTGCAGTTGCGCTTTTGATGTCATTTGTCACAAAGAATACGGATATTAAATCACCAACACCGCGTAATATCGCACGTATGAAATGCAATTTTGTGCTAATAATGTGGGGCATTCAAAATGGAACTTTTCGTACGAACGTGTCGAATATATCGTAGGATACTTGAAAAGGAAACCGTTCTAGATGTAACATCTAAATACCTATAATAATGCAATGGAATTATGTAGTTTAACTTTGGGAGGATAGAATAGAGTAAATCTGTCTGATTTTCCTTGAAAAAACTTCTGCTATCTTGAATTCGACCAAATTAAGAAGGAAGGGATGGAAACATTAAGAAGAAACAAACGTATAAAGGGATGGATATAAAATAAAATCCTCTAAGTAACTTCTAAAGCGGCCAATAGTCACTTTTTTTCTTCAGTCTATTGTATAGAATTCTTCGTATTTCAGAACTTTCCCGTTGCATGGTTCCCGCTCACGAAACTCGCCTTAATAACCCCTTAATCACGTGATGGAACGGACATTTGCCGTTCCCCGAGTGTTAGTTTTGATAAGTTACTGGAGGAGCTTAGGTGCGGCCAGGGCGTTGCGAAAGGGGATTTACTCAGAGGATTTTCTTCCTTCCTCGGCGTGTCGTTCTTGTAGTTTTTGCTGTAGCTCGGGTAAAATTCAATATTGACGGATCGTCCGTAAAACATGAACCTTCTCTTTCCAGAAGGGTAATCGCGGGGACTTAGGTGAAATATTAACAAGAAAAGTTACGTATGCATATGATACATACCTCTGTATACAGGTATATATAAAGATGCTTCGCAAGTGTAAAAGAAAGAAAAATAATATAAAATTTAATGAGAAATTTCATTGTAAGATTTCCTATATACAATCTCCCACCATTAGATTAGGACCATAGAGTAAGTTGGTGCTTTTCTGAGTTTGCTAAAAGTTCCATCCACTGAGAAGATTTCTTTGTCGTTAGTAAATCTGCCTTAAACCAAAGAAATTATCCTTTTACACAGTGGCGAAGAAATATTTACTAGGTGCTACGAAAAAAGAAATATTTGAAACAAACAATGGTTTAGCAAGCATTTTATTTCTCATGCTTTAACTTAACGTATTTGCTACTACATTATAATTGCAATTTTGATTAGTCTAATCCTAAATTTCTTAATAATATCCACTTTCTTAATTATTAAAGAGTTTTTTTGGATATACATGCATATGTATAAACATCAGTTATCGTAGGGCAGTAAGCATCTGTGTGGTGTCCGATACGTTAGCAGAATTAATTTTAGATGTGTCTTCCGATTGTTTCTGTTATGTATATACATATGTGTGTATGAATATGTAATTGTCACGCAGAATATTGTCGGTTTCTAATATGTTTTCTTTTGGTTTGTAAAGCTTTCGAAGTTCTTCGTTTAATTTAGTTTATATTTATACATTTTTCTGTAGGTTGTTGGTATTTAGGGGTTCTCTATTTAGGTTAGTGCGTATCCATAAAGCATTCTGTAGTATATTATTAGATTAGATATTATTTTCTTCTTATTATTATTTATTTTCATAACTTCTTTTAGGTTGGAAGATTTTTGAATTCTCTTGGTTCTAGTTCGTTTGCAGTTGTTGATAATCTTGTATGTTTCAAAAAGGCTTCTGGTTCTACATTCCAAAATTGTTCAAAGGTGATTGCATGGATTGCAGAGTATGGAGAATGTTAAAGAAAACTGATCATGCTGCACCAAACAGCTGTGATATGCAAAGATTTTTTCAGTGTTTAAAAATATACTACAACCGAATAGATTTAATTAATTTAGAAATGATATCAATCGTCAATGTCGGTCATACATTTCAAAGGTCACAAGAATAACCAACACATACATGTAGCGGCTTTTAAATAAACATATAGAAAATATCAATATTGTATTTATCTTGTTTGCCGCTCTCCCATTTAAAACAATATGTTTTGGTTCACCCTGGTAATCACTAATCGGACACCCTCAAAATCACCAGATGTTATTTCAAACGAACTCAGGTAAAAAATAATGGATATAAGATTTAATTCCTGATTGGTTATTTCCGATTATGAAACCTAGGCAATATGCAGTTGGTGGTAAATTACCTAAGGCCGAATTCATATCGATCAAAGCCAATCATTTAAGTAATACCATTTCGACATAAAATCGATATTTCTCTGTATATGTAATGGTACCGACACTATATGAAAGAAATACTTTCTTTGAGCAATCTACATTTGATATCATATATCCATATGTTTCTTTGATGTCGAGATAATTTGTTTTTGTGAAAAATCTTTTTTCACAATGTATTGTAGTTCTTATCTTATCGTACTAATTCGATGATGAAATCCATGCATGAAGGAGCGTCAAAACGACCAGGAAAACAACTAAATACATTGTTATATCAGACAAGAAAATTATTTATATAACCATTATTAAACAACATCCGTGATGAGTTCGGAAGGTGAAAAAAATTCTAGAGAACAAGTTAATACAACTGCTAGGTACTTGTTTTGAGCGCAGACCATGACTTAATGAAACTATTGCTTTTGGTACATGCCTGTACATCATTTCAAACTGCCTTAAATGGGTTGTTTTTTTCCTTTCGTTGACCTTCTATAACAAAGTATATTTGTTTCATTTTGGGTATTACAGGTCTGATTTCCAAACACAAGATTACCTTTTCTTGTCATTAAAACTAATATCTACATTCAAATATTTGTTTAATATAATTTAACGTAAAGTCATTAATTTTTTTTTTTTTAATTTAATTTTTAAGTTTATTCCAAAATAATCTTTAATTCGATTATAATCGGCCACATTGTCCGTATTTTACTACCTATTGAATAAAAGTGGATACTGATAATCTTAAAAAATACGAATGATACCTCTCTGGTAACCTCTAAAATAAAATAGTCTTAATAAAAATTTCAAAAGACCCATTTTGTTTGAATCAAATGTAATATTTTATGCGAGGTTGGTAATACAGGTGCTGCTTTGTTGTTTCACGTGTTAACATTTTTCTATAGATTTCTGCATAGAAGTATTGCAGACGACCCAATTGTGTCACAAATATGAAACCATTGAAATTCCGTACGTGGATAAGAAATTTTATTTCAAATACTAAATAAAACTAAAGTGATAAAGCAATTTTTGTTGCTGCTTCGAGTTTCATGTTACGTCATAAAACGAATGTCTGAAACCGATTTTAGATGAAGACCATTTTTATATTATCTTATTGCAACTTAATAAAATAAATAATATTCTATTATTTTTCAATGCAAAAGAAGCTCTTAATCATTACTTGGTGTTTTGCGTTGTAGGGATTATATTATATACCTACATATTGTACCTGTGATAAGATTTGAATTTAGTGACAGCAATAAATCACCTCTTTACTTTTAAAAAGAATTGAGAAATTGAGAACTGATCGGCAGGGCAGACCAAAACATATTCTTTAAATGGGAGAGCGGCAAACAAAGTATAAATACAATATTGATATTTTCAATATGCTTAGCTCCAGATGTATCAGTTGTCTTCCTGTTCTTTTACACCAATCATAAAGACCGTGTGTCAGAGAAAGAAATACAACCTCATCTCAAAATGGCCGCCATTTGTCATCTGCTGTCATTTGCTGCGTTAAACGTGTATCTTTTACGGAATTTGATTAGTAGTAGGAACATTAATTAAATTAAAATAGTTATTATTAAATAACAATACAACAAGAAACAATCAAAATAACAATAAGCTGAATTAAAAACGCGATAGAATTATTCCAAAGATAACATTTCACCATTTTCAAATAATTCCAAGGACCGTTAAGATCAACATCAGAATAATGAGTGCAGTGGCGCCCTCTCTATAAATTTGCTGTCCAAGTGCCAAGGTCGTGCCCGTGGACCCATCAAAAACGACAAATGCCGCTTCTTGTCTTATCTCTTCGCTGAACCAACAATATCCTGTGTGACAATAATATATTCATACACACATATGTATATCATAACAGAAACAATTGGAAGACATGTCTAATGTTGGTAGACACTTATAACATTAATTCTACTAACGTATCGAACGCCACACAAATGCTTACTGCCCCTATGATAACTGATATTTAAGCATATGCATCACAGATACACAGTACACAAAATCCTGACTCCTTCTACGCCACTGCGTATTGAAAATAATCGTCGCATAAAATATAGAATGCTTCGTCTTACTTATCAGTATTTCAAATATTAAGCTAAAATGCTTCCAGCAATGATTGCTGTATAAGCTTTAAAATTGAACCGGAAGTTCGGTAGGCAACTTGCGAAAAGGAAACAAAAGAAATTAACTTTTTCAATAAATGCATTAACATTTAAATATTAACGTTTTTTTCGCTCTGTTAACATGATAAAGTAACGAGAAAAAGTTAATGTTCAATTTGAGATATTAATGTATCTCATTTCAAATAATTGTCTTTTCATTTCTTTTTGCAAGTTGTCCAGCAAAATTCCGCAGTAAAAGAGATGGTTAAATTAGCGTATTTTCGCATTTACATGAACCATTCCCTAACTCGTAAAAATGTTAATTTTTGAAAATAACCCATACTCTTCTGCCCTTATACATGGATACGTAAATATCAGGATTTTGTTCTAGGTACCGTCCTTTAGTACAAAAAGCTCCCTTGTATAAGACGCGGACCTCTTTTCGAAAACGTACAGCCCAAATTAAAAGGAAGTTGACAAGTACTGTTCCCTCAAGCGGCATTAAATATTAATAAAATATAAATTATATATTCTGATATTAAAACAATATTTTGTAAAATATTTGGTGCTACTTAAGCCTAATTTTTATCTCGATATTATTAAAGAAAAATATCTTACTGAGAATTTTTGAAACTTTTAAAAACTGGGCGACAGCTACCCGCCTTAAAGGTTACAAATAATTTTCTGCACCAGGACAGTAAAACAGATTATGAAACGATCCTGGATTTTATGTATCCTTATCTAGTTTCTGAAATGGTAAAATACTCAGAAAAGCTTATTCAAATTCACCCAATCAGGTGGCCAAGGACGGAATACATTCAGTTTTCGTTCTTTTTCTCATAAAAAATGATAATTCAATTAAGAAACTGAAAGTAATTGAAAATTCAGTTGTTAAGGAAGTTTAAAATATCAAAAGTGCACACGACACATTTATCTGCCGCCATAAGCAAAAATGACATAAGGAGCTGTTTCCAACAAATAGAAATTGTTTAGAGCATAAAAAATACACGGAAATTTTGGAATATCCAGGTTTAATAATGAAATAATGTAGACAACCGTGCTAACATATTAAAAAAAAATAATTTCTAAAGAAATAAGTCTAGTGCGTATGAAATGGATCAAGTTCAAGCAAAAACTGTCTTACTGTCATGTTCGCTTTAGTATTATAGGAATTACCACACCCGCTGTGGCTTACCCTATCAACACATTCCTAAAGAAATAACGAACTCCGTGCGTGAAGGTTGCGGTATTGCTGCAAGCGATATAGGAAGGATGAAAAAAGAAGTTTTAACGAATATGTGGGCAATGTATTTAGCAAAAAAATCCACCATTTCTGTATCATGACATGTGACATCAGATCAAAAAAACCTAAATATCCAGATTTAATAAGAACAATTTGGGGTATGTGGAGCATTTTCTGAAGAATTGAAAGAAATTTTTCTTGTGTTGTGTGTTAGAACGCAAATTGTCAATTCCGACCACTAATTGTGTGAATATCGAATTGTAAATTTCAAACGGTCGAGATACGAAATTATAGCACTACGTATGAACGTGCAATTTTTATTATTAATATTTCCAGTTACGAATAGTCTATGATTGTGCAGCAAACAAAATTGCTGTCACACCCTTTATTGATGAAACGAGAGAATAATTAATTTTCTTACGTGTAATTTATTCCTCATCATTTTGTCTTTTAGAATACACGTTATTTTTTGTAAAATATAATTATATTAGGACTACGATTCAAAAAGAATGTATAGAGCGATCTAAAGCCTTTTGAAATTATTGAATGAAAACAACGCATATGAACTCTATTGGTTGTTGATTTTTATGAATCATTCAGACAGACTCCTTGCTTGTGGAAGTGCGTTCTTCCGGTGGGAGAATTTACACTACTATTTTTTAAAGTAACGGTCTTATATGTTTTCTCTAATTCCATTGTAGTTGTCCATAAATATGCATACATGATTTTCCAATACCCCGATATGAATAAATGCTTAAATATGCGAATCGATTACTATTATCTCGAGATTGCATAATACATTTCGAATTTAGCGCATCAATTCCATTTAACAATTCCATTTTTATAGCGTACTTTGCTACTACTTTTACGTTACCCGAACAATATAAAAGTAGTGCACCAGGAAACGTTCATTTCAAGTACGACTGTTACTTTATCTTAACTTTGAGCAAGAACATTAACCCCTAAGCTAATATCTAGACTGTTAGCTAATGTACGAAAGGGACCTCTGTTGAAGGAATTGGAATAGTTTATTAAAGTACAGGCTTCGAGACTTACCTCCCAAAATAAACATTCCACAGGCAATCAGTGTTTTATTGTCACCATTACAATGGCCTAGGAGGGCGAAGAAAAATCCCAGCAGTAATAAAACTACAGCAGCTCCCGACAGCACCGTGCAAGACCTGGAATGTTGGAAAGAGCTTAATTGGTTGTTTGTCTACAAACAGCAGATGTGAAATAAAGGGAAAGTATACAAGAGAATTCTGTGAAAGCTTTGATTTCTTTTTTTTTTGTAATACTAAATATAATGAATCACCTTGATATGTTCTAAATTCTACTGCACATTATATTTTTCTTATTGTGCGTTTAAATAATATATACAGTTGCAGATCATTTCATGTTAGCATATGGTTATTCCAGAAATTAACACATTATTCCAACAACATGAGCTTGCTTTGATCAGAATAATATAACAGCATTTATTGCTATTACTACCTACTATTGCCCTGAAAACCTTTCGAAAGTTAAGGCTCTCTGTTTGTAAAACTAAGTGTAGCATACGGAAGTGGTCTTTATTTTCATTCATTAATAAATTTTGTTTCTATGTGCTATGTCCGCATTTCATAAAACCCACTCCAAAGTTCCGTTATCGAGCGGTTAAGGTATGTACATCTCTGGATCCTGTTTTGCTTCTTTACAGCTCCTTGCTGCTTTACAGCTGGCCTTCCTATCATATTCCTTTTAGAAAGTGTAGGATATCAGAAGGTCCCAGGTTAGGTAATTCTCCCTCTTCGATTTCACAAGTGCAACGCCCATGAATTGCACAGTACTACGCAATTTGAGAGGAAGTGGCTGGGTGTTTCATCCTGTTTCCCACAAAATCTACATTCAGATTCTTTTGCGAACCCAAACTTATTCAGGTGTCCTTTCAGTTTACAATGGCCTAAAAGTATTCCTCTTGATATGCGAACATTGTTCTTACTCAGGTTGATGCATTCTGTAAACCTCTTCTGGTTATAGGTTCCCAGAAGATTTTTACTTTGCCCCATTCCCTGGAGATTTTCCCAAAAATTAGATTTTCTCTGCTCCATTTCTCTTTTCAGTTTCTTCACTATTGTACTGCTACTTATCCCGCAAAAGGGTTCAGGCACCACAAAAGGTATTCCAACCCCTTTTTTGCGAGATTATCCGTTATCTCGTTTCCTTCTACGCCTGTGGCCCGGAATCCATAGGAGGGTTACGTTATTCCTTTTGTCTAGTTCGTTTAATATCCATAGGCATTGGCAGATCATCTGATTTCGTGTGAGTTCAGCACCTTGATGGCTGCTTGACAATCAGACATGATGATAATCTCCTGCTTTCGATAATTTCTATGAATATTGAACTAGATACATATTTTTCAATAGCGTGTATTTCCGCCTGGAAGTTTTTTTTTGTGTCTATGGGCAGGTGTAAACCCGGAGAAGGGAACTCAGCCAGAAAGACCTATTGTGCCCCCATGTCCATTCCAGCCCTGCACCCTATCATAAAAGTTCGCAATCTAGCTGATAGTTAGTTAGTTGAAACTTACTGACTCTGGGTTCGTCCAACCGATGGACCCCAAAGTGCGTCTGCCGCTCCCCGTCTACGACCGGGTAGTTGACAAGAAGGGGAGCAGGAGTTTCCTCCGCATTCCGACACTTCCTGCACAGGGGAGAGCTCACTAGGCCCATGCTTGGAAGATACTTGGGTATTTTCTCAAGCTTTCGAAGTACTTGGTTCTAGGCCCATATATACCTATTCCAGTTTGCTTGCAATTTTGGAGTCATCATTATATTATTTGATGGCATTTCTATTCAATTTGAAGATGGTCAATTTCTTAATTAAGAAATGAAATTAAAAAATTGAATTATGGGTATTTGATCTTTAAGTTACGTTGTACTCGTTACTTCTTCTACTTATTCACTATTTATGTTGTTTTATCCGAACCCAGTCTCCAGCATATTTTGGCGCCATCTATTTTATTTTCCCTAAAAACTGTTCTGGTCCGTATATTTTAGTCTCTGAGCCTCCTTTGTCCTTTGTTTCTCATTGCCCTCATTTTTATGTGCGAAGTTGGATATCTTAAAAAAAATGCTGAAGCTATTGATGCCTTCAGCATATGGTTATTCCAAAAAATAACATCATTCCAACAAAATGAGCTTACTTTGATTAGAATAACATAACAGCATTTATTGCTATTACTATTACTGCCCTGAAAATATGAAATAATATGCCAATTCAGTGCAATTATAATGTTAAAATTATCGTTTCCAAACTTCTCCACTTTTGCAGTTTGAGCCTGGACGAAATATTACTATAGCAAAGTTTTCTCTCCCATCTGGTGATAGGTACGTTAAATATGTTGTATGAGTACAGAAATTGCCGTAAAGATGGCAGTTCTCTTGTTTTGCTACCGTGCTGAGCATAAATTGTGTACATGGCAGACACGCCCATAAAATATTTATCTGTTCGCCCGGTAACTATGTAGGAACTACAATCATCAATTAAAATAATAAAAATAAAATAAATTAATTCCACCAACTAAACGAATGATTGAACTAAGAATATGCTTTATTAATTTCGAATATATTTCTTTCAATCAACTAAATATTTGAGTATTCTTTGTGGAGTTTCAAATATGCTTTTTTTTAATATGCTTGTAAAACCACTATTTGATTATATTTTTCTTATTATCTAATAAATATTTCTTTGCCATTATTTAGAGGAATAATTTATTTGATTTAATGCTTATTTATTAACGATAATATAATCCTTTTTTGCAGTGTAGTTTGGTCTTCACACTTTGCCAGGTCCATTATTTCATTCAATTGATATATTTATTATTATTATTATTATTATTATTATTATTATTATTATTTATTATTATTAAATATAGTTTACTTCAGTTTATTTTGTTTCATTAATTGACCATAGAAACTTCTGTAACCTTGCAACTTCGAAGGCTTAATTTAATATAATAACAACCTGTTAATGATAACGAGGCGCTACATAAGGCATCTCAAAATTCTTACATTTTAACGACTGATGCAGTTCGTCTATTTAAAGATTGAAATTTAACACATAATAGGTTTGAAACTATGTAATATTTGATCGTATGCAATTGCTAATAATTCTTTTTTCTAAAAAAAATTCAAATATTTTCTCATTTAACAAACAAATTCTTTGATATTTAAAAGCTTTTCCAAAATATTATATTTTGGCATACGATGCAAAGGTAATTTTTATATTCACTGCCAAGAAAAACTGTTATGATAACAACCACTCCTGTATCTAAGATCAAATTATATGAATGTTAATTTTTTTAATGTCGGTGAACGTCACGCTGTCAAAACGTAAATAATTTTGAACCATTTAATCACTTTTACAGTTGCACATATCCGTTTCATTTGAAAGGAAAATGTCTGCCATTAAATTTCAATATAACGTACGCGGAGCCATCGAAACTGAATTATGTTCATGATTCATAGATGTGGAACAGAGATTAATACAGGTTTTGTAATTATTAGGGAAGTGAAATTATTTGAAGATTTTGAACAAAAGGCAGTTTTTCGTTTGAAGCAATGATGAACGGATTTGGAGCGAATAACAAAGAGTGCAAATTCTTCATGTCGATTCCTTGTATTCCTGTATTTGTAGTAATTATAAGGATGTAAACTTTCATTTCAGTCATTCATTCAGTCCTGTATTTTCTTTTTCGTTAGTTAGTTGTTTCTAGCTTTCACAAGCCACCGTTATCTCCACCGTTTTACCTTCATAAACTTTAGCATTTGTAGCGAATCTGCCTCTTATCTGATACGGACCATCTATCATAGCGCATAATTGTCGCAAAAAGAGGCGAAGACCTAACTAAAAAGGAAAATAACACCACATAGGAACTCCATTCCAAAAGGAGTAATATCTAGCAGCAAGTTGGAAGCTGACAAACGTTTTGATGCTGCCATATGAGCTATCGCCCATCGGTTCTGGACTTAAGAACGGCAGCTCGCTGGCGCCCCTTGCTAACGTATCAGCTATTTCATTTCCTCTGATCCCAGAGTGACCTAACACCCATCTCAATGTAACATTTAGATGTTCCGCCAGCTGTTTAAGTTTTCTGTGGCACCCCAGTACCAACCGAGAGTCAAATCTGATAGTCCGCAAAGTTTTGAAGGCAGTCGGAGATGATTTCTACCCTTTCATTCTTGCACAAATAGTTTGAACACAAGTCTCGATGACAATAATTTCGGCCTAAAAAATGGTGGGGAAGGCTCCTAGGCTAACAGCTTCGCTGCCCCACTCTCTGTCGCTCCAGATTCCAGTGGCCGTGCCATTACGCGTTTTCAAGGCATCGACAACCAAGAGGATAGACCCAGATTTGGTTTGCGGATGTACGCTATTGCAGTTTCTCTGTTGGAGATATCTACGCTGTATCCCCCAGAGAAGCTGCGAACGGGCGTGATCTCACCCGTCTTTACGGACAGTGGTATTGTCTGCTCGATGTAGTTGAAGATACCCGTGTGGTCTCCAATTTTGCCGGAGAAGCCCTTGCATCCATTACATTTTGCTCTGTAAGCCCCTAGGGTTGCTTCAGACCACAACACCAACTGCAGCGAGGGAAGCCCAAGAATGGTCTCCATAGCAGCCGTCGGCGTCGATGACATGGTTTCTCTAATGTTCAAACAGGCAATTCTTTGGACTTTACTAAGCGCACTTATAGCATAGCCTAGATTTGCTTTCTGCCACTAGACTAGTGAGGCGTAAGTCATACAGGGTACTATAACTTTCGTGAACAGTCAATGTGCCATTGCAAGCTTTAGCACACACGTTTTACCGAACATATCTCTGCAGGCGCAGACGTTTCTGTTCTAGCATTTTGGCGTCCAAGATAACACCCAGATATTTAACCTCGGTTGATACGAGTATTTTAGGGACGAATATAGTGGGACACTGGAGTTTGGAAAGCCTCCTCTTCCATGTGAACGGAACCATAGTCGTTTTGCTAGCGTTGACATTAGAGCGTCTCTTATACACCACCTGTCTACAAGCTTGAGCGCGACTGCATTTCTGGCAGACAAGAGTGGTGATGTCATCGGCATAGCCTTGCGCGTGGAAGCCCGCCCCCCCGAAGTTCAGAGAGCAAGCCGTCCACTATAATGCACCATAGCAGCGGTGATAGTATTCCGTCCTGCGGGCAGCCACAGACAGCCTTACAGACTACCTCAAGACCAGTATGAGTGTTAAGCAGAAAAATCCGCAGAGACAACCTTATGTCAGCTAGTACAGAGAGTTCAGCATGCTCTCCAAATAAAGAAAGTGCTTTTGTGTGCCTTCCTGGACACGAGAGAAGCATTTGATAGCAACATCTCTAAAGCAATGGAGAACACGGAGATCGATAAAACAAGCTGCAAGCTTCAAAGTTAGTTGTGCATTAAAGGCAAAAGCTGTTTTCAATAAAACATAATTTAATATCCTAAAAAATACAAACAAACTAGGAATTAAACAAAACAAATGTAATTAAAAAATAAAACTTTAACTATTCAAATTGTCGTCCGACATTTGCAATATATTTATGATATTTTTTTCTACAGCATTTATGCTATTTGTTTGAATTTCCGATTTTTCTGAAAGAGATGATTGGAACGACCCCCACATATTCCAAAGCAGATATTTCCTCTTGCTCCTTATATTTTTTGGATCGAATTTTTTTGAATGATCCATGATTTTTAAATTATTCTCCAGCCTTTTGAAAATAAGAGCATTTGGTAAAAATCCTTTCGAGAAATCTCAGAAAATACAGATTTAAAGCTCTCATAGGGTCCTTTCTGTTTTCAATATATGCATGCAACATGTATTTTTCAGGATTGGTAAAATCAAGCATTTTTTTAGAAACAATAATGCAAGAACAACATAAGGCGAAACTAATTAAACAGTAGCAGACCTCAAATAACTTGAAGAAGATTATAACGATATTGAATAAAATAATATAACTCACACCGATGCACTCACAGTTTGACAGATAAATTGTTTCAATTTGTAAGGGAATCTGTGTAGGGATTAGTTTTCATACACTTATCAATCATAGCACACTGCTGTATAATTTCTCTGTCATTATTATTATTATTATTTCACAGTTTCACAAGTTTAATTATTCACTTGGTCTTCAACTTAGTGCATCGGTATGAAAACAAGATGCCTAAGTATTGTCCTGCTCACCCAAGGTTCGCCGGAGTATGCTGCATAAATCCAGCAGTACCGATCTCTGCATCTCTAAATAAAATGTCTTTTTTTTTTCTTTTTTATTATTATTATTATTATTATTGTTATTATTTTGTTCGGCTGTCATGGCACTTTACTGATTTTTTTTTCATACATCTGTCATATCCACGGTAAGTTAAAAATCTATTAAAAATTTAAAAATTTTAGATTAAGAAAAAATAATATGACGTCCTAAGTAAACATTTTCAGGGATTATTAGGAAGTAGATTCCATATTCAAATCCCAAATAAAGAACTGTATGAAAAATGTTTTAACTAATTTTTAAAATTTTAAATAATAACAAAGTGATATCGTATAATACAAATATTTTTTTAAATATCTTGAAAGCGATAAGATAAATTTAAAATTTGATTTCACCAATGTTTTTATTTCGAAAAAGTAGCTCTGGTCTGCCTATTTAAGTTTTGCGTATCTTCTCTGCAAAGTATGTTTACCTGTTATGTACATCCAATTTGGTCCACCTGTACAGATATAAATATACCAAAAATGTAACAAATCCTATTTAAAATTGTATTCAATATTTATACAGAAAACTTTACTCGTTATAGATCCAGTTTTCTGGGTCTCTTTTGACCAATATTGGTGTAAAACAAATGTGAACCATAAATAATTTTTTATTTGACGCGTTATAGTAGTGTACAAAAGTTAAAAGGTGTAGGTCAGCCTTTCAGAATCAGCACATTTCTAACAATCGCACCCTGGGTGCGAGCGTTCTTTGTTGGAAACCGCTGCTCGTGCAAAATAACCACCAAAAGCGAATGTTAGAGTGTACGTGCGAATATATAACGCGATAGTCATTGTATAAAATACCCTGTTTATTCTGCCCAATACGTAAATGTGAACTTTCATTTTATTTCGGCGCCCTTCGACGAATATACGGCGATAGAGAAACGTTTTCCACTTTCCATATATGTACTTACATACGTATGCCCAAACATATCTACATATTATGTGCACTGTATTACAGCAACAAGAGATGGGGGGAGCTATTTCTCTTCCGGCGAATGGTTTCAATGCTCCTAACGTATACAAGCCATAATCATAATAGTTACCGTTTTTCACCTTTCTGAATTTTTCTCTAGGCCGCCTCGGATCGTAAACTCTCCTTTTATATGGCGCATTTTTTTTCATTGAATGGATGCTTGTCAATATTTTTCATTTTTTGCTCGCTTTTGGGTCCTCACTTAATCATTCCCCGAGCAAATTTCCGACAGATCCCGAGAAAAAAAGCGGACATGTATTTTTAAAAGGAGTGAAGATTTATTTACTTAAAAAATGGTCTACCTCCGACGTGTGGTAGCACGGAGATTTTTAATTTTACCTTCTTTGTGTTTCATTTGCGGAGGGCACGCCTTTTTTTGATTTTACGAACATATAAATTATCACATTAAGTGATGAGTTATGTTTCATAAAAAATAATTCACTATCTAAAAAGAACTCGTGTAGGCCATTGTTTTTTTAGTAATTATATGAATCTAGTTCAACATTATATTAATCAAGTTAGAATTATGATGTTCTCTTGATTGTACTTCTTCAGATTTTAAGGTTATAAAAATTATGCGAAACAATAATATGTTATTTGATGTCTGCGTTGTTCTCCAATTGAGATTGTTTAAATCTGCATCTTTTTGATAACGACTATCTGTATTGTTTTCATGATAGCATAAAATAGAAACGGTATAATGCGATCATTCTTTATCTTCACTTCGAGCCTACACAAAAGTTAGTGTAATACCATGGCCGTTCTGATACGAAATTCGGTGTTTATATAGCAGCTATATATCTGAAAATGTTCGTTGATTTAGAAGCAATTGACAAAAAACGGTTTTACCAGGTTCTGTAAACATTCATTTGAGAGTAATTGGTTTGCTATATACAGTTAGTCGATGGATGGAGTTGACAATAAGTATAATACACAAAAAAAAATTGAATTGGAATTTAACATTTCGGACAAGTCCTGCTTGGTCTGAAGCGCATTTTATTTCAGGTAAAGTACTCTTTTCGTTCACAGTATGCTAAAATGTTACTAAGAAATGTTTTTTAGAATGAAAAGTTATGATGGTATGTAAATTTTCAGAGCTATTGGCCTATTTCGTTAAAATTCATTGTTTGTCAATTTCGTTTCAGGTAAAATACTGTTTGCGTTCACAATACGCCAATGCGTTATTGAGAAAAAGTACTTAGAGCAATTAATTATAGAGTTGTGCAAATTTTCATACATGGCCAACTTTGAAAATCATTGTTGGTTTGTCCGCCTATTAACTCCATTATTATTATCAAAGTAGGCCGATCGTCCAAAAATTTGCATAACTCTATAACTTTTTGCCGTAACTAATTCTTCTTACTAATATATGTGCGTACTGTGAACGCAAAAAGTAGTTTACTCGAAATGAGATTGACAAATAAAGCATGTTATCAAAATAGGTCAATGACGCTAAATTATTTATTAATTATAGAAATAAAGTGAAGAGCTCGGCACTGTAGGGCAAGGGCCTCCCACTATCACGGTAGGCAACCGTGTGAGTCAGACGACCGTCGAAGATTGACTGTTGGAAGTAGAAACATATGTAGGAGGCCGTCGCATACGGACTTCGATTTGGACACTTCTCCGCTATATGGCTGATGCTTCACGTCTCCTATGACCGTAAGATATATGCGTAACTTAAAATAATGTAAGGACTAAATTAATGGTAGAAGAAATAATTACGCACTTGTAGGCATATACACCATCTTTATGGAGACAAGGAGTCGCACCGAAGCTTCTGCACTGGGTAAACAGCCTGGAAAGAAGTGGCGGAGTTTTATCTTCCTTGTTGTGGAGTACCCTATTGGGCGACCTAATCTGGAAGGTGACCGAAAAGGACTTTCACTGCCTGGGGTATGCTTATGACCTTACAATAGTCGTCAGAGGACGATTTCCAAAGGTTCTAATGAATCGTATGCAGATAGCTTTAAATATGGTTGATTAATGGTGTAAACAAGAGCGACAATCACTCAATGCTCAAAAAACACAAGTTGTCACGGTCACAAGAAGAAAAAAAAAACGCTAGAAGGTCTACAACCACCAGCGATAGGAGGCGAAAGGATTTCATATGTTAAAGAGGCGATATATCTTGGGGTATGGTTTGGTCAAGGACTTACATGGAAACCACAAATTAAGAACGCAACCAACAAAGCCACCATCGCCCTAGGTAGGTGCAAAAGGCTTTGTGGAAGAAATTGGAGTTTTCCCCAAAAATGACTCTGTGGTTATACACAAGGGTATTAAACCCATGATAACATAAGAAGTAATAGTAAGGTAACCAAAGGTGTAGCAAGCGGGGGCGGCCAAAACGCTAAGTGGCGTACAAAGACTGGCGTGTCTGCGTGCCACGGGAGCGATGAGATCGATCCCCACCACTATAATGAAAATAATTCTAAGCCTGCTACCAATACATATTCGCATACAGGAAACTTCCAGATCTACAGTACATAAACTTATGCACAGTCAAGCACCGATAACTAAATCTCACGGCGCTGATTATTGAAAACCTATTAATCACCTTAAAGGAGGTGCCCCTTTTAGGGATGCCATATGATATCATGATTCAAAAATTTAACTTAGATAGGAAATATTTGGTTATAATACCAAATCAAAAGAACTGAAACTGGTATGCAGACGGCTCTAAAACATATTACTCTGTCGGAGCTGGAATATACGTAAAGAAGGTTAAAAAAGCTCCTTCGGTAAGCTTCACCAAAAACGCAACGGTGTTTCAGGCTAAGGTTCCTGCAGTTCACCATTATGTCAGAGAAATAGAAGATGGACCGAGTCAGGTAAAAGCGTCGCTATCTTCTCTGACAGTCAGTCCACACTTAAAGCGATTAGTTTAAGTGTAAACTCTAAGCCGATTTGGGATTGCGTAAGCGCCCTAAATGAGGTAGGCACCCAAAGGGAATTAACATTGGGCTGGGTTCCTAGCCGCTCGGGTGTGACGGGGAATGAAATGGCTGAAGAGTTGGCCAGGCGAGATTGTCAGGTCATTCGTTGGAGCTGGCCCATCTTTTGGCACTAGCAAATGGCAGATTAAAAAAATCGTAATTGAATGGATACATACTGCTGTGTATTAATTGAAGTAAATAAGAATACTAAACTGAATTTAAAAATGAAAAAGAAAAAATATTAGCTAGCTCAACGGAAAAGATTTTTAAAAAAACAAAGAACTATTAATCTCAGAGTTACCTTCGCAAATTAAAACTATTCTATCTACGAAAAGTAATTTGTGAGTAAATGAAATCAGACTTTCTTAATTACACGAAAAATTGTAAAGGTTTAAATATTAAATAAAAGAACAAAATTTTTAACCCACTGACGCTATCAAACAATCAATTTATTTTTACACAATGGGTTATTATATTAATTGTGCAGAAAAGAAACCCTGAACTGAAGGTTCTGACCTAAAATAAAAACTGCACTTGACTCTAATTTAAAATAGGATAATGCTATTTCCTATGCAAAGCAAAAACGAAGGGTTTTATTTGTTCAGGAACACTATTCAGTCTACAAAGTCTTTGAATTTCTATCCACGTGGTTTCACAAATTAAAATAATCTAAGCGTGGACAAACGCTAGAAATTTACAAAAATGAAAAAGCTAAATGAAAGAACAATACTTTTACTCACCCAAAAGAGGTGATAGAAAAAATAAAATGAAACAGCAAAATAGATTAACAGAAAAATTAACTTTTACAAAATATAATGAGAAAAAAAACTAAAAATAAATCTTCCTAAACAAAAAATAATTGATCCTATATCTGCAAAGTGCACACTTTAATACATTGAGAATTATTACAATAAAAATTCCTTGATTGACTATAATTAAAGAAGAAAATACAATTAAATTTTTTAAAACAAAATGAATAACAAAATGGCGACAACGATTAAAGAAATAAGTCTACTCACGTCAATAGTCGAACAAGGAAGTCTTTAACAAAATCGTACAATTGCTCTTCTTACAAAAATCCCTGTCTCAAAAATCGTACAACGCAGACGTAGAACATTACAATGACAATATTAAATAGAATACGCATTAAATCAGCACAAGCAAACAATATACATTTGAATGACTGGATTAATTAAAAAAAAACTTAATACTGCATAATTAAAATCATACAATAAACTCTTAGACTCAAATTATTCAAAACAAAACAAAATTGTGAAAATTCTCGGTAAATTGAAAATCAGCTGTTCAGGCAAATAAATCACAACAAGCAAAATATGCAACTTAAAATACACTCAGCGGTAAATGGGTTGTATAAACCACAGCGATAGGTACACTGATAAAAGAGACTGGTGGAAAAAATTATCGGCAGAGACAGGCAAAAGAGTTTCTAAAGGAATAGGGCCCTGAATTTAGTAAGGATCTACTGAATAAAAATAGAAGGACTGACAAAGTGATAGTAGGTCTATTGCTGGGTATATGTATGATACAGGACTAGCAGATGACGCTACTTGCAGATTCTGTCAGGAGGAGAAAGGAAGGATAAGGTTTCTAGTGATGGGTTTGAAGAACCCCATAGCTAGCAGCTACATAAAGAAACCGCTTTCAAAGATGATAGGCCTAATTCAAAGGGCAAAACTAGAAAGCGTCTTCCAAGAAAAGGGGATACTTTATTGAAATAAGGATGAGTCGTGGTGTAAATGTTGGAAAACAAGTTAGCTAAAAGTATTTATGTTCAACTGTAAATGTTTATTGTACGGGTTTATAATGGCTTTTGAGAAGTACGCCCATAGCGATGTATTCGTACGCATGCTAACTTCAATAAATTTGAACCTTTTAAGGAACGTATATATGTACCCACGCTATCAACATATTTTCACGTCAGGTATAGCAGATCAGCCGACGAAATTGTCTGCTAAAGGTTGTTAGAGGTAGGTTGCGAGAGAAATTTGAAATTTCACAGGCAAATCTCAAGTTTGATGGAAATATAATTCACGCGTGTAACTGTAAAGTTATTACGGCAACAGTGAAACGGAGGTCCTGTTAAACAGAGTTCGCCACAACTTGAGAGCGCGCCCGTCGAAGTTTCTGTCGGCATTATAGCAACGGAAATTACAGAAATAGCTATACCGAATCTTCTCTTTCCATTGTCGCGTCGCTGTCGCATTTCTAAATAGGTGCGCAACTTAAAATCGCTTTAATCACTTTCGATGTTTTATTACTTTTCGCGGGGGTAGAAATGAAATGTAGCAATTACTGTGGATGTGACGTCGAAATGTCTTCCTAGATTTCATAAACCGAGAAGACTAGGTATATAAGCGGTACATCGCCTACACATTCGTTTTTCAAATGGCTAGCGAATGAATCAACAGATTACTCATTATAGTAGATAGCAGCGTTGGGCAAGATAGGAGAAGTGAATAAATTTCTACAGCGACTAGATACACTCATGTTTATTCGCGCCTTGAGTGGGGAGCAGTGTTAACTAGTGATTTATTGAGAGCCGACAAAACACGAGTATGTATAATCGCTGTAGAAATTTATTCACTTCTCCTAGCTTGTCCAACACTGGTAGATAGCGCTGAAGTAGCAAGTAAATAAAGTCAAAAAATTGATGAGACCTCATGACTTCGACATATTTTTTTAACAGAAATTTAGAGGTGAAAATCAGAGATGGGATAAGCTGGAATCAATCCAACTAATAGACAGGTTCGGAGAGTTGATCTGGTTTACAGAGGGATCAAAAACCGAAATGGGAATAGAGCTGAGAGCGGGTTGAGAAATATAATGATGACTCTTCTACTAGGAAAATATTTTACACTTTCAATCAAACTTTTTATGAAAACAGAGCTTTCTTTTTTTCATTTATAACAAAATGGCAGCCAATTCCAGTTATCACATTACTTTTGCGCCACCCAGTATTTGTGGAGAGAAAAAACATATCACAGCAGGTGTTTTACATAACCTGTAAACGTCTTTTAGTGCAATAATCTAACCATGGATAATACACTAGTACAGCATATACACAGACATAACAAGCGATGCACATAACTTTTTTTAAAGAGAAGCTTAAAATTTCCCTGATTTTCCTGATTTATTTTAATTTTAAATCTCGGTTCGACATATAATCAATTTCTTTTAGAGTAAAATAAAATGATTTAGCAGGATTTAATTGTAAATTGTGGCACACTGCATTTTTTTACAAGATCTAAGTCTGTATTTACATGCATCGCCGCAACATCAGCGTCAGCGGGCTGTAAAGAATAAAATAGCTGTGTGTCATCTGTATAACCCTGCAATAATGCATGCTTGGTAACTTTAAACAAGTCACTGGTATATAGCACAACTAACAACGTTCCCAGCACTGATCCTTGAGCACACCAGAACAGATATTCCCCACATACGACTCAGTGGGATCAACAACAACGCTTTGTGCTCTGCCCACAAGATAGGTTTGAAAGAATGATAAAGATGTAGCGTTTAATCCATAACAACGCAGTTTCGCACGTATAAGTTGATGATCTAGCGTATTGAAAACTTTCGAAAAATCCAAGGATATAACCGCAGAAGTTCCATTTTGATCCAGAGTCCTAAAGATACACTCTGTCAAATTAAGCAAAACCGTTACAGTACTATACCCCTACTAAAAGCCTGACTGAACATCTGGTATGATGCTGTTATTGTTAAGACACGTATTTAGCTGCCTGTTTGTGCCTAGTGTGCCAAATTTTGAAATGTATATTTCTTTAAATTGAACATCCTGTATATTGTTTAAAAAAATGGAAGATATTTTAATTTGTGACGCAAAAGTTTTAATACAATATTGTCTTAAAACAAATAATAAAGAAGTTATGGTGGTTTTTAATTGATGGCAAAGGTATATAAAATTTATAGTAGGCTTCTTTCACTTTAAGTCAAAACAAATAGTATGTTGTTTGAAACTGTCAAAAACGCACTGAGCTTAAATCTTTTACACGTTTAATTATCAAAAAAAAGTTGGTTATTTCATTTTTGTGTTGTGTTCATTACTTCTTATTGTTATTATTACATTATTATCATTAGTAGCTTGAACAGTTTTCGTTATATTTAGTTCTAAGTATTAGATAATATCTAACTATAGTATTTTCTCATTTGGAGAAATGCGATATGGTGGAAGCATACCTTGCATGCGGCAAAAATTCTATAAGGACTGTCGAATATTATGCAGAATAATATCCTTTACGATAGCAGCCAGATAGCCGTGACTTTCGAAAACTTTAGAGACAATTTAGGCAACACAATAATTGCTTATTTAAGAAGAAAAGAACAAAGGAACATATCATTATCAACGAGGAGGTAGAAATTAAAGTGTTAGCATATTTTGAAGCCCATCGCGAATTTTCCATTAGAGCTGCTACTAAGGAATTGGGTTTAAGTTATGCGTCAGTTCAGCGTACATGCGTATATTGCATATTAATCAACGTTAAAAACACTAATACTTTGCTTATTTAACCTACTTTCTAGAATAAATAATAACAGAGATAACTATGGTGTGCACTTAATTTGAATCAGTCTGTATACTATATAATTAACGTTCTTAACTTAGTTATATTTATTAACTAACTTATTTATTCTTTTTTGTTGGCATCTAAATGTTTTAACTAACATTACTGCTTACACCATCGCCGATTAGAAATAGATATACATAGAAAAGAAAACAACATTTAGCATATTCATAGGAACAGGAATGATTAGAATATCTGGACGCAGTGCGAGAATAAACGACATCAAGGTTGTCTTAAACAACAGACTAACAAAATTCCTGTAAATAATCTCAGTTTATTAAATGTGGATATGTACAAAGATTACTCTTATATTGACGTAGTCCAGAATCTGAAGGAAATTTATTGTGTGATAAACGCCATAATTTTAATTTTGGCGAGAGGCTACAACCAAAAAATATATTAAATTAATTAAGCTTTTGAGAGATATAGACGGTGCTTTTAAGGAGCAGAATGTGAACATATTTTTTCCGTCGCAAAACACATGGTATATGTAATATATTTAAGAGGCAGAGAAACCTTTTAAGTAATCCAAAAGATAAAGCAAATTATAAAAGGGGATATTTACAAAATTAAATGTGGTGGTTGCAGTAAAGTTTGCATAGGGCAGATGAAACGTGCAATTGGAATTAGTTTTAAGGAACACCTTATATTATTACTACAATAAACTTGAATCATGGAGTATGGCGGAATACACAAATGATGCCGGACGCAGTATTAAAATAGGAAAACCTTGAACCATAGTTCAATTCATGATTTATTCAATGGATTACCTTTATTCCTCGTTTTTGTATAGTTATATCTATCTACGCACACGTAAATAAAATTAAAGCGTGTCAGTTAGTGAACTATAGATTGCAGCCAAAACTATCTTATCAATGAAGCAAGTGGTTTCATAAATATGATAATTCGTCTATTGTGTTTGCCAACTTATTATGCGTATCTTATGACATTTGTGTGCTTTTCTAACTGCACCCTGAACCAAAATGAAAAATAATATATATTAATACACCATTCGCTGCATCAAGGTTATATTTTCACATATAATACATTGAAAATCGATACTGAGGCTTTGTATTTTCACATTGCATGAATACCATAATTACAGTTTGGTTATTGTAAACAGAAAATGTCATGGAAATTGCGAGCTCTTAGTGAACTAATATATATTAAAAGAAAAAAGGAAAACAAAATTAGGACGTTAAGTAAAGGTTGAAATGGTTCGTCTGAATACATATTATCTTGAATTTAACTGAATGTATGTATAAGCATATAAAAGCGATGAAAGATATTAAGTCATTAGATTAAAGATTTAGAGGGCAAGTTCTAAATCATTTCGAATTTTTTTCTGAAAGAAAACATTTTAAGGTTTTATTCTATAATCTATAGGATTTCTCTGTACAACATACTTCACAAACTTTGATTTTTGGCGTTAAGTACAATGCGCTAAATTACACGATAAACGATTCAGACTAAATCAATTTTATGTACAGTATAAGAAAAAAAATGACTGCATTTAAAGGTATTATTTTATATAACTATCTATCTATAATATCTAAATAACTTTAAAATTTAATTAACAAATGTTTAATTTACTTAACATCTGTGCAGCATACCAAACAATAAATATTTATTTTATGCGTAATCTGATATGTAATTGTATATCTATTATTAATGATTAAAAAATCATTCGTGTCCATATTCGCAAAAAACAAAATTTCGGGATCATTGGAAAATTCGCATAGTGCATTTTAATATTAGATTCAATTTCACATATTCACAGCTTTATATGAAATTTATTTGTGTGTTTGCGTATATCGAGAGAGGAAAAAGAATTAGATATGTATTCTGGTAATTGTTTTAAATGAAATAATTGAATTTGTTCCGCTACCTAAATTTAATATTCAAATTTAGATAAAATTTAAATTTATTCATCGCATCTACCGTACGTGGACGAAAAATTCTATTTAGACAAAACGGTTTAATGCGAATAAAAATTGGGCAATGCAAGTGTAATTGCCACCAACGATACACGCGGACGCGCAGGGTTAAATATAATATCCACCGTAAATAAGTTAGAGAATTACACTATTATCTTTTATCTATCGCACCGTCAGCTCCATCAGTGAACGTAAATGCAGCTCCATTGCACAATTGAAAAGTTCGATTGAACAGTTGAATGTGCTGCAATACTTTAGAAACATTCGTTTATTTTTGTCCATTATGTGTATTCTTACAGCTACCGCTATTCCTAGTACTCAACGCTTTTTTAACTTCTAACTATCGTTAAGAGACATAGCAATTTCATTTAAAATGGGGTGCAATTGCTACAAAACTATTTCTTACCTATTTATAGATCTATTCAACTTAACATTAACGAATGCAATGCAATTCATCAGAACATTAACGTGAGTACTTTTACATTGTATGATAGTTTTATGTTTTAACATGCATTTGCATTTCTTTTGAGATCATCAATTGAAAGTTTTATCTATTTTAGACTATAGACTATTATTAGTATGTTACCATTATTATATATTCCTGCTATAAATATGATAAAATTTGATTATTATAGTCTGGAAAAATATTTTATCATCCTTAGAAAATATCATTATATAGAAATAATGGAGAAAGAGTTAAAGTGCAGTTAAAGAGTAGGGGTTCACTTTAAATTGTCCACAAATATACACAATTGAATACCTCCCGTCTTAAGCAAATCCAAATGAACCAAAATTTCAAAGATGAGATCACTAAATATTCAAAATTTCGAGGTAAAGCCATACCAAATAAATATAAAAATATATTCCATTTACATGGAAACTCCTGAGTTACTTAACTAAAAATGTTAATTACTCTCATTTGGTAGTTCTTCAACCCGAGATCCTCCCCCATTGTCACCAAATGGAGAAGAGGAAAATTCTGGAAGCATTATACTGCTTCATTGCTCCTGTTATTCTTAAATATTCAAGCCTCTGTATTTTTACAGGGGCGCTATAGAACCGGCAATGTTGTACGAGAGACAAGAAGAAAAAGAAACAAAAAATTAATCGGGGTGCAAAGATTGTTAACGGGGCCGCTAACGTGTATTCATCTACTTTGGCAGACACGGCGTGCGTTATTTCGGGTATCTCACCAGTACACTTACGTTGGAGGGAACTCAAATTTCGGAGGGAGGCGAACAAAATAGGGTTTGAGGGTTTACTTACGGCAACGGGAATTAGATCAGAACCGGGATAGGGGGCCGAATTTATGCCACGGAATTAAAAAGTATTGTAATAAATTTATAGGCACTTTTGGAGAGAGTTTAGAAATTTTTACGGATGGGTCGAATGGTGAGGGTGGTACAGGAGCGGTTTTTGTTGTTTATAATAGAGATTGAAATACATAATCAAAAGTTTAAATTAGGGGATCATTGCAATATTTTTCAGGCAGAATTAGTTGCAATAAATCAGGCAGTAGTTTATATTAGGCGGGATTGGGAATTTATACGGGACGTGAGAATTATAACAGATAGCTTATCTGTATTAGAGGCGTTAGGGAATTTAAAAAAATCTGACTGATTGGTTATTAGATACTTGGGACATGTTTCGTGGGAGGGATATAAAACCTTTATTGGACTAGAGCTCACGTAGGTACAATCGGTAATGAGACGGCGGAACAATTAGCAAAAGAGGCGGTGTCTAGGAGAGGTTAGAGAGCGCGAAAACTAGATTTGGGCTAATTTTGGCTAGCGTATTTAAAAAAAGCGTTTAGGGATAAACTTAATAATGATTGGCAGAGTAGGTATGGTATTACTTTAAATGGGAGGTGGGCTAGGAAATTTATCGGTAGCGTTGCAAGTTTTAGGGAAATGAGGTTAATTCATCGTATCAGTCGGTAGAATTAATAACAGGTTACAGCAATTTTAAATCATATTTATGTAAAATTGGGAGGGTTAATGATTCGCATTGTAAATATGGTAGGGTAGATACAGCGGGGCATGTCTTATTTGAATGTCCACTTACTGGTGAGTTGCGGTTGCGTACGGAAGTTAGGGCATTAACTAAGGGGTTAAATTATCCACGAAGCGATACAGTTATTAGACATAATGAATCGATCGAATGGTGGGAATTTTTTTATATTGTTGTAACTAGATAGGTTATGGTATGATATTTAGATTGTTAGTACGGTGGTACGTATTTATGAATGAATATTTTATGCTCTTTAGTGGCCGAGATTAGTGTTAAGCTATAGTTTTAGCATGGTTAGGGTATAAAATAAATATTTAAAATATAGATCTTTAATTTAATTACTACTGGTTAGAATAATTAGAATTAAGTTATTATATACAGTAACAAAATGTGGGACTTCTTCCGAGATCTTCTCCTTGGCCATTGATTGTACAGCCGCCGACATTAATATTTAGCACTATCAAGCGTGTAGTTTGAGTGCTAAATATTAATGTCGGCGATTGTACATAAGTATATTATACATAATCAATGTTTTTGGCGAATGCTGTGAGATAACGAAAGTCGTTCCATGGGCGCATTTAATAACAACTGATGGCTGACAGATTTGCAGTAGACTCGCGATTATGTGAACTAATCACATTTCACATATTTCAGCATTTCACATAAGGTATTATATTCACATACTTGAGAAGCTATTTTTGTTATTAACAATTACAGGGAAATTATTTAGTTAGACTAGGAACATTTTAATTCATATGGAATCCATATAGTACTTAGAATAAGTAATCTGGTGTAATACCTTTAGGTGTCGCACGGGGCTGGGATGATTTGTATTATTTAGTTTTTTTCATAAATAAAGTGTATCTTGCTAAGTTCAGTTATAGAACCTTACTGCTCTTTGTCCACCATACCAGAGAGCCCCTGATGCTTAAAAACATGTAAAAAGAATACCCTCTAAATAAATTATTTGATACGAATTAGTACCATATAAAACGACGGAGCTTTATATTTATTGCGACCAAACAATTCCTTTAATGTGAAGAAGGCTTTTTATTCGCAACATACGACCACAAAAGGTGTATTTAGGTGAGAATATAATTTTCAATGAGGAACCTGACGCCATCTCTTTAACATTAATCCAACCCGAATCAGTTTTGAGTTACAATAGAAAGGCACTTAAAGTATCACGTCCCCGAAATGCCAGGAACAATTGTTTTTCATTCTGCCGACTCAAATTTCCACCGAACCATCACCGGCTGGCTTCACTACATTTGTTTTCGAGCGACATTCGCATTCGCCTCTCCTGTTTACGTTTTACGTTCCTTCGGTTCCTTTTACCGCAAAGTGATACCCACCAGCGCAGGTAAACGTTATATTTTCGACTGACAGAGATAAATAGGTTACCGTAACTGTTTCCCGCTACGTTCCTGCAACTTATACGCATTCAATGACCGCGCTCGTAAAGAAAGACGATCGGCTAAACCTAAACGCACCCGGTATAAGCTTATTTAAGCGATAAAGTAGGCGATGTGAGGTTCCTTCAGTGCGTATGCAAGTTTGGTGCGTTGTTTATTCGAATACATGCGGAAAGTAACATTTAAAATGGTTACTTTCGGGTAAGTTTATTGAAGATATAAAATTTAGTCCGCTCCACTTGGAAACTGCGGCTTTCTGCAGTAATAAAATTTAATTTCCCTAATTTTGATTGGAAGTTAAAATATTGAATATACAATATCCAACATATGGTATATAAGTGAAAGAAATGAATGCAAAGAAAAAGATATTATTTACATAAGCTGCTGATCAAATATCATTAGAGATATTGAAGGTATAAGTATTTTTTTATTGTTATGTAGAAACCGTCTGACATGGAGTCTCCGGAAACACTGCAGCCTCTTGACTTTTGGTATTTAACCTCCTGTTTCTCTTACTGCATACTAGTCATTCCAGTACCCTGGTACCCTGTATTATTCTGCACAAATCTCTGGCTCATTGGTCGAAGTAATCCTTTGGCTTCATTTTAGTTTGTCCCTAATCAAATCTACTTCTAGTTCCAATGGTTGCCTTGCCTAGACTTTATTATGCGAAAATTAGCCGTAAAATGAGTGGGCTATTTCCATCGGATTTTTTAAATCCGACGTCTCGGCAGCTTTTCTACTGGCGTCATCAGGACGGTCCCTGAATATCGTTTTTTCAATTCTATAGTTAGGGATGGACGTGCATAGAATTTCAGATATAAGTGATACTGACTTCTGTGAAATAGGTACATGTCATTTTGGAATCTATAGTTAAATTTAATATGTGAAAAGTGATGAGCATTGGAGCTTTCTGTGATTTTTCTGAACAATTTTTTTGTGTTAAACAAGAAAATTATGTAGAGCCAAAACAGAGTTGCTTTTTAGTTAATAATATTTTATTGCTGCAGCGAGCTATCCGGTATTTTTTGATTCGCTTACACGGGGAAATGTTCAAGTGTCATGGTATTGTATAATATCATCTCATTCACAATATAAAGTGTAAAATATCTGTAAGGCGGCCCTCAAAAAATAGCAGTTTTATTGACATCACTGCCATTGCACACAGCCAATGACTACTTTAATGGTCGCAACTCCTACTGAATGCTTGACTGGTAAATGCACTAGATTAATATTTTATAACTCTGACTGTTGTGCTTTATGACCCTTATGTGTCATTGCTGATGTGAAATGAAAGGAACGCCATCTTTACTGCGATTTCTGAAATACTTTTTTTTTTTTTTTAATCCTTTAAAACCTTTCTACCGTTAGGTGTAAGTTTAAGGATTTCTGAAATACATACCTACCTATATGTAACTATATGGAAAAAAAACTGTTATACACGTTAACCCATTGGCTTTGTTAAATTAATAAGACGATGTAATTGCTGTCATTATATGGTATTCTTGCAAGGTTAACTAAAATTTTAGTTAACGCGACAAACATTATACAATATCTAATATAGTTATATCAATAGAACGAGTTTTGTTAAACTAATTAAAATTGTTTTCAAAATATGCTACTGTGAAGTGTTCTTCTAACAATTTCGTTTTAGTTATAATAACAAAATATTTTTAATTCGTTCAAACAAAATATACTGTTGGTGATCCCGCTAACAAACAACTGTTGAACTAACAAAATATTGTCAACATTCTTTTTTTGTTATTTTAACCTTATATTTTGTTCAATTTGATTAAAAATGTTGTTAATGCAATAATATTTTTCCAACAAAGTGATGCGTTTTCTTCTCTCGTTGTAGGCTTGGAATGCTGATACTCTGATATCACTACTATGCATCATGTTTCTATACTACGCATGAAAAATGTGGATATGTATTTTAAAAAATTAGACTATTTATGACTTTCATAAAATCAATTTTCGAAATGCAATTTGTTACTTATGTTATTATTAATTTAATTTTAGGTAATGTCGAAAATGGAATAAAAATGCTAAATAATTTTGAAGTTTATTCTCTCTGACGTTTCGCAGATGTATACATCTTGCTTTTTCAAAAGAAATTAAACAATGAAAATCAATCTTAAATTTTAAAAGAGAATGAGTCAAAATAATTAAAATTTACCTATTTTCATAATTAATATGTTATTTCTCCACTTTACAAAGTTATTTCATATAAAATCATTCCACGATGAAACATAAATTCAAAGATAAGATTTAATAAACAAGTTCAAATAAATTAAAATGTATTTCTAATTAATTTAAATAATTTTACAAACGTTTAGAAATTTCGATTTTAAGTTGGTAAAATGGGAAAATAATATATTAATTATGAAAACAAGTAAATTTGAAATTTTTTGACTCATTCTCTTCTTAATTTTAAAATTAATTTTTATTGTCTAATTTCTTTTGAAAAAGCAAGATGTATACATCTGCTAAACTTCAAAATTATTTAGATCATTTTTATTCCATTTTCGACAGTACTAAGATAACCTAAAATTAAATTATCAATCCAAAACGTAAAAGTAAACACTTTGAGGAATTATGTTATTATTCATACCAAGTGTCCATTGATTATATTACAGTAGATTGTTCTTTTATATGAATACTATCCACACATCTGCAAAACGATATGAACTTAATTGTATTATATATTACTGCTAATATACAATTAGTTTTTTTTTTGTATACTTATGAACACTACGAATACCAATAATGATAGTAGTTGCAGTGTGTAATAGTTAAAGTATCAAGAACAATGTGTAGCAGTACCCATTTTCTCCTTGTCAGAGAGAGATTTATTCCTGCATTCAAACTCATCTAACCAGAAAACCATCACATACAGGCATTTGACGCCTAGTATAATTTTACACTGGTTTTCAACATACAATGCAACCCCACAACAATATACAGGGTGTCTGACGACGAACTGCATCCATCGATATATGAAAGAGTATACATTGGAAAATTCTGAAAATTTCCCAGTATACTAAAGCCAACCCGCGCTATTGAATTAAAATATTTTTAATAATCTAGCGCATCCGGTTCTACCGGAAGTGGCTGTCAACTTCGTTATTTTAAATGGATCAGCCCTATATATTATTACATTTTATAATTCCTCGTTCAAATCTAAAGTAAATTTGTTAAAACAACTATGTTGTTATTTTCAACCATATATTTGAAATATTTTAAAATTTTTGACAGATGGACTAGTGCATCTGAACATCTATAAGTGCAAAGCTATTTAATTTGGAAAATTTGGGTAAGCATTCGAAACCGAAAGAATTTTTAGAAAACATCATACAGCGTGTCCAAAAATTACAGTTAAACTTTCAAATTGAAAAAGTGTCTAAACTTTTTTTTTAAAATACAATCACCTACTTTTCTCTTTCTCATCAAACTGCTTTTATAAAAATACAAAAAAAAAGTCATATTCATTACCCATCTAAAATGGATACTTTTTAAGACAATTAGTAAAATATGTATCATATTGGTGTAAGAAGGTAGCTTATGTAGTTTTTTAAAAATGTCATCCCTGCTTTTGGTATATCTAAGTAGTCATGACCATTCGGCAAACAATCCAGCATTGCTGAAATGTCACTTAGTTTTCAATTATAAACAATGCCGGCACGGTTAAATTATACGAACGAAGATTATTTAAATTTGTTTATTATTTATGGAGAATGAAATAAAGTGATAACAAGAACATGTGATACCTTTGCTGCTCGGTATCCTCAAAAGCAGAAGCCGTCACCAAACACAGTTAAGCGAATAATACAGAATTTTAAAACTTCAGATCGGTTAAAGCAAAAATTCAAAAACATAAACCTATTGTTAATAATGCAAACTAAAAACTTATTTAGAATACTTCATAGTAAAAGTATAAAGCAGCATATGTAAATTATAAAAAAAGCAAGAAACGTAAATTTGGGACGGATTTCAACGTCAAATTGCACTCCTTAAAGTTGAAGCTTCGTAGCAACAGAAAGTGCCCTTGAGTAACACTCCAGAAAATCTACAAACTGGCGAAGTTTCATTAGAATTCGCGGTTAACACTTCGCGGAGTTCCCTTGTTAGACATGGCGGTCTTTATAGTTAACTACAACGGAAATGAAGAATGCGATCATTACCCCTACTATGCCGATCAAGATCCATATATAGGCAGAAAGCCGATCAAGAATCTGGAAAACTTGCGCTTGAAAATAACGACAGGAAAATGTTGAACTTTATTAGAAATTGGTCAACTTGACAAGAAAATGTTTAGGGATTTACAATTTGACGCAAAAGAGGAAGCAACAAAGTATCAGGTCCCGTTCTAGGAACTTCTCTTAATCATTTCTAAGTAAGTTTTGAGTCAACTTCAATCACTAGAATATATACTTGCACGTTTCCCGTTGTAAAAAGTAAAATTGTCTCCTTAAAGTGTTTTTAGGTTGTATATGTGCAAAATTACTAACATACAAAATTTTAGCAAATGACCATCCCATTCTCTAATAAACCCGGTCAAAATAATCAATATTTGTAAGTTCACATACCTAATCTTTGCCTTCGGAGTTCTCCGATTTGTCGATAAAATGATGTTCTTCAACGTTAATCAACAAGTTAAATAACTTAATACAAAACAAGGTTAAACGTTTGCTGATAAAGCAGTTGGGTTTATTTTAAATTGCCGACGCAACCCGTTTCTTAGTACACCCAGTTAATTAGAGCCTCCAAAACGTTCAAATCTCCTGATAGGTTTTGATCAAAACTTTTGCTATATTCCGATTGCGATCTCCATGCTCAACAAGGTAATTTAACAATAAACGTTATTGGAACAATGGAAACTTAACACTACAGCTCCGGACGCCGATTATACCGAACTTCAGTCGTTAATCTTTATAGACGACAATTAGGGTCTCGAGACTTTTCCTCTTACTTTCCGCTTTAATAACAAATGATGTTTTACGGTAATTTATCTTAAAGATTTATTGTCGCGTCGTCGACGTTGTTGTACGTTTGAATCATCCGGCACATCCTCCCTTATCAATGACTACAATAAACAACTGGAGTATCGCAAGGATGGCGGTCGCTGAATTTCCGGCAATAAGTCGAATAGTGTTTTTACTAAGTTGCGATATTTGAAAGAATAAGAAAATATTTACATATTGCTGTAGACTGGCACCCCGGGTTTCGGAAATTCAAATGTGTATTTTTATTTATTCCTAATCAGCCTTGTCAAAACAATGTTAGAGTTTCCGCTGTTCTAAGTTTTGTTAAGAATATTTATTTAATTGTTTGTTTCATTTCTTTTGGCCAGTTGTATATATTTAAAATCATTTATTTGTACATTTTGCGTACTCCCGTATGGTTAGTTTATTTGTTAAGGGTTTTTCTTAGAGTTTGCGCTCTGCGTTCAAACGCCACCAAGTGTATATTTCATATATATACGGGAGGCCTTGAAAAGGGCAAGCAGTTCGTTGAAAGTTGCCCGTAAGTAGAGATGTTGTTGTTTATTTTCTTATTGCCGCTGAGGTAAATTCATTTTTAATTTTTAATGTTGCTCGGTTTTGTTTGATTAGCTTCAAGGAACTCCTACTTAATTTTGCTGTATTGTCTAATTGTGTACACATTTTGGATGTTAGATCAGTAATTATTGTAAAAACGTTCTAGAGGAGTTCGCGAAAGTGTGTTAAATTATCCGTTTTCTTATTAATTGTTTTGTATTTTGTTAATCACCTCGGGGAAGGTGAAGTGAAGCTTGTGCTATTAAATTTTAAATTTCAATGTAAATTGTATCTTTTTCTCCACGTGTAAATTTTAAGTTTAGATTTCATGACCGCGGGGATGATTTTTTTTTATGAAATTCCTTCTAGAACGAATCTTCCATTTTGTTTGCTAAAGGATTTGCATTGTCCTTCTTAATTGTAGAGTCATATGGCAGGTTTGTTTTATGCCAGAATCATATATTTATGGTTTTTATTATCCTGCTAATTGTATCAAATGTTTTTTTTTTTTTTTTTTTTTAAAAAATAAACTTAATGATTGTAAATATCATTTTAAAAATCAATAGTTCTTTTATTTCTAAATCTGCTATTTCAATTTGGGGGATTTTTAAAGAAAGTAAATTTATCAAAAGCCCACTTTTAATTTTTAAAGAAATTTCCCTGAGTTTTGAGAATCTCTAAAAGAATTTTGAATTCATTTTTCGCTGAGCTAGCTAAATTAATTTTGTCATTTTTTATTTCTCTTAATTTTATGCTTGGACCTTCAGTTCACAGCATAAATTTATGGCGCCCAACGTGGGCACGATATTATTGCATTTTTTTTTTAATTGTAAATTCTCATGCAGTTTTTGAGTATATATTTTTGGCAATCCCAATGTGCGAAGCACGATATGATTGTAATTGTAATTAGTAAGATTAGGATCCCGTGCATGGAATTTGTGAGAATTTCTCGTTGCGTTGACAAGGCTGACCGTGTGCGTTTTATAAACTTTTTATGTACACCGCTGCGAGAATGAAGATGGACAGGACCACGAGGGATCAGGAAGTGACGTTCCTGGAGACCAGAGTTGGCGGAGCCAAGGAACTCATGGCAGAAGGAGTCGGGTTGTGGCAGGACAAAGGGAAGGACGACGAAAAGGAAATTGTGGCAGGAACAAAGGGAAGGATGGACGAAAAGGAGATCCAGAGAGATGGAGGAAGCAGGACTAACAATAAGGAAAGTATTAAGAGTATGAATGATATGATGGCAATGATAAAAGGTTATTGAATGATACACAAAAAAGAAATTGATTGCTCAGAATAAAGAATTGCTACAGAAGCAAAATGATTGTGTAAAAAGATTAGAGGAAGTAGTATTTGGTAATAAACTCGAGGTTGACAGAATTGATAAGAAAGTTGATGAAGTTATTATTTAGATAAAGAAAGGGAAGATAAAGTTGATGAAAATGTTGATGTTTTGAGTAAAGAAAGGGAAGATAAAGTTGATGAAAATGTTGTTGTTTTGAATAAAGAAAGGGAAGAGAAAGTTGTTGATGATGTAGTTAGAGAAAGGGAAAATAATATTAATAGTTTAGGTAGAGAAGAGGAAAATGATGATGAAAATGTTGATGATGAAATTGATGATGTTGAAATAATGGAAAATTATGATGAAAATGTTGATGATGAAAAGGATGATGAAAAATGAAATAATGGGAGGATAGTTTTAAGTTTGAAATACAAGGTTGCGGAAAAGTTAAGAGGTGATGATATACAAGGTAGCGAAAAAGTTGTTGGAGATGTTGGATCCGAAGAGGATGTCGAGGTTGAGGTTTTGGTGAGTTAGAGGTAGAGAAAGAAGAAGTCAACAATTCCCAAGCAGAATTCCCAGAAGTAATCAACAATTCCAAGAAGAATTCCCCAGAAGTAATCAACAATTCCCAAGAAGAATTTCCAGAAGTAGTCAACTATTCTGAAGAAGAATTCCCAGAAGAAGTTATCAATTCCCACATCGAATCCCCAGATGTCGAAAATCAAAGTGAAATCAATTCTGATGTGAAGAATGAAGTGGAAAGCAATTCCGATGTGAAGAATGAAGCTGAAATCAAGGAAATTTCGATCCAGAATGTATCCTTCGAAAATAAGTTGCCCATTATTGTCGTTGATGCCGAACACTCTCTTCAGATCAAGTCAAACCCTGTCAAATTTAAGAATCCCGTTACTGATGCCATGTTGGAGCACAATTTAAAAGAATGTTTCTATTTTTCGAGTTATCCTTCTGGAATTACAAGCGAGAGGCACATCCAAGGAGTCAAGAAGTTGCTCAGGATGCAGACCCACCACTGCCACACCGACTGCCAAACCCATTGCCATACCGACTGCTATGCCGATTGCTGTTGGACACTGGATCAACCGATGGTATGTTGGACACTCCCACACGACCCCGGTAGTTTTCATCACCCGGAAGTGACGTTTTCACCCCTGTGTGCGGAGATACGGTATTGTTCGTTTGGTGCGGGAAACTTTAGAATATTATTTTTCGTGTGCGTACAATTTTTAAGGAGAAACACTCAATTTTCTCCGAAACTTTCGTTTTCCCCTTAACAATTGGGAGATGTGCTGTAGACTGGCACCCCGGGTTTCGGAAATTCAAATGTGTATTTTTATTTATTCCTAATCAGCCTTGTCAAAACAATGTTAGAGTTTCCGCTGTTCTAAGTTTTGTTAAGAATATTTATTTAATGTGTTTCATTTCTTTTTTGGCAGTTGTATATATTTAAAATCATTTATTTGTACATTTTGCGTACTCCCGTATTGGTTAGTTTATTTGTTAGGGTTTTTCTTAGAGTTGCGCTCTGCGTTCAACGCACCAAGTGTATATTTCATATATATACGGGAGGCCTTGAAAAGGGCAAGCAGTTCGTTGAAAGTTGCCCGTAAGTAGAGATGTTGTTGTTTATTTTCTTATTGCCGCTGAGGTAAATTCATTTTTAATTTTTAATGTTGCTCGGTTTTGTTTGATTAGCTTTCAAGGAACTCCTACTTAATTATTGCTGTATTGTCTAATTGTGTACACATTTTGGATGTTAGATCAGTAATTATTGTAAAAACGTTCTAGAGGATTCCGCGAAAGTGTGTTAAATTATCCGTTTTCTTATTAATTGTTTTGTATTTTTGTTAATCACCTCGGGGAAGGTGAAGTGAAACTTTGTGCTATTAAATTTTAAATTTCAATGTAAATTGTATCTTTTTCTCCACGTGTAAATTTTAGTTTAGATTTCATGACCGCGTGGATGATTTTTTTTATGAAATTCCTTCTAGAACGAATCTTCCATTTTGTTTGCTAAAGGATTTGCATTGTCCTTTCTTAATTGTAGAGTCATATGCAGGTTTGTTTTATGCCAGAATCATATATTTATGGTTTTTATTATCCTGCTAATTGTATCAAATGTTTTTTTTTCTTTTTTTTTTTAAAAATAAACTTAATGATTGTAAATATCATTTTAAAAATCAATAGTTCTTTTATTTCTAAATCTGCTATTTCAATTTTTGGGGATTTTAAAGAAAGTAAATTTATCAAAAGCCCACTTTTAATTTTTAAAGAAATTTCCCTGAGTTTTGAGAATCTCTAAAAGAATTTGAATTCATTTTTGCTGAGCTAGCTAAATTAATTTTGTCATTTTTTAATTTCTCTTAAATTTTATGCTTGGACCTTCAGTTCACTGCAATATGTAGTGGATTTTTTCTTAATTATTTTGCTACTTATAATAGAAACTTTATTTCAATTTGCTGAAATAATGGGGATAATTTGGATTAGAGACTTTTTCTGCTGTTTTTTTTTTTAACAACGGGCGGGTGTAAGCCGAAGAAGGTAACTCAGCCAGAAAGACCTGTTGTGCCCCCATGCCAATTTTAACCCTCTCAGTCAGGTTGTACCCTATCAAAAAAGTTCGCAATTTGGCTGAGAGTTAACCTACCGTCTCTAGGTTCGTCCAACAGATCGATCCCAAAATGCGTCTGCCTCTCCCCGTCCACTGCTGGGCAGCTGACAAGAACTCCCACAGATCCTGCATAGGGGAGAGTTCATTAGCCCCATGCGGTACATGTGTTTATTTAGTGCGTACTCCCAGTTAAGATTCCTGTGAGTAATCTCAATCTGTCGGAATTACGGAGTTTTTCCTCATTCTTAGAAATTTACAGTGTCTAGCACCCCCAAGCGAGTCCATTCCGAAAGGAGCAGTGCCTGGCAGCAAGTTGGAACCTGACACACGTTTTGATGCTACCATATGAGCTACCACACGTCGGTTCTGGACCCACAAACGGCAGCTCGCTGGCGCCTCTTGCTAACGTGTCAGCTATTTCATTGCCTCTGATTCCAGAATGGCCTGGTGCCCATCTCAATGTAACATTTAGATGTTCCGCCAGCTGTTTAAGTTTTCTGTAGCACCCCAGTACCACCTCAGAGTCGAATCTGACAGCCCACAAAACTTTGAGGGCACCCTGGCTGTCGGAGATGATTTCTACCCTTTCATTCTTGCGCAAACAGTTTGAGATGCCCTCAGCACAAATCTGGATGGCAATAATTTCGCCCTGGAAGATGGTGAGGGAGGCCCCTAGGCTAAAAGCTTCACCATTCGCTTTTTACCCCTCCAGATTCCAATGTCCGTGCCATTACGCGTTTTCGAAGCATCGACAAACCAACGGGATAGACCTCATTGCAATTTACTGAAGTAATGGGGATAATTTGGATTAGATACTCTTTCTGCTGTTCATATCTAATCTATAAGTATACAATATGTCCCCCATGGAGTTCACAAGCTTTTGTTATTTTACGATAAATAGTTAATTTTTATGGAGAAATCCGTTTTTCAAACTGGTTACACAAGTAACACATAAGATATAATCAATATTCGGCTAATATAAGGGTTTGGATTGGTGGGGACTAATCCATAGACACCTTGTGGACGGACCCAGCAGCAGGTTAAGGGCAACTTAGTCCTTTTAGACATAGCTTCTTCCTGCTGCCCATCGCCGTGTGGAGTATAATTGCTCCATCTCACTCGAGGTACCACTGTGTAAGCACAATACTGCGGTCTAGACTAGGTGGCTTTGGCTTAACTGCACGGGCCAAGAGGAGGCAACCTCAATAAGTAACCTAAATCCTAAGGTGGCGGACTAGATCGAAGGGTTGCGTAGCAGGATAGAAGACCAGTCAACTAGTCTTATCTTGGGGCATAAATGTCTTACTGCAGTACCGCGGGGCTCTGCTGGAGAAATAATAATAATAATAATAATGTTTTATTTATTGTTTTATTATATACTAAGAACTACAAGCGTGACGTTTACTGTTTGTGCTAGAAATCCGTAATGGTATAGAAAGTATGCTGGAGGAGATAGGCTTTAACTTCATATTTAAAGTGTTAAAAGGGTTTAAAGTTTTAAGGCACCTAAGGTTTCTATAATTGGCAGGCAACTTATTAAAAATCTTTAAGCCCAGATTATATACGCCAGTGCTTGTTGCATGAAGAGTATATGTTGGAGCATGAGATAATCCTTTATTCGGGTATTGTCTTCACGTACTTCATGATTGTACAGATATTGTTCTTTATTTAAAAATACATATGGTGCACCTTCCCAAATATATAAACATGGCAGAGGAAGAATACCTAAATCATAAAACAGTGACCTGTAAGAAGCACCCACAATGCTGCGAATCACAGCTTTCTGGCTTATAAATACGTCGTAGCTTTCTGGCGATCCCACAGCAGAATGCCATACATTAGGCAATATTAAACTTCGGCATAGTAAAGTTTTATAAGGATATTCTTAGAGAGTTGTGGCCTTAAACACCGAAATAAATATGCTATGCTCGAGAATTTTTTTAGCTAGATTCTCGCAATGGTGTTTCCATATTAACGTTGACTGTAAGTGCGTACCTAGAAATTTCGTACTCTCCAATTGACGTATTTTCTCACCAGCTAATACTAAAATCTACCACTTTCTATTTTGGGTGAAATGTCATAGCCACGCCTTTTTCTGTGCTTAATGCTAATTTATTGTAAGCGAACTAATTATGAATCAACTGACATAAATTGCTCATCGTCAAATTAGAAACTTCTGCAAGAACAGAGATGTCGTCGGCATACATAGTGATGTAAACGTTCTGCAATAAAATAGCAACATCATTAATGTACAGGTTAAAGACCACAGGACTAAGTATGAACCATGTATCACACCGGTAGTTAATGGTAAGCATAAGGAATGAAAGTGCCGAACTCTTCCGTTAGAATCATTAAACCACGCTCGTACGAATTGTGTTCTATTGCCCAGGTATAATTCAAACCAGGCAACAATCTTGTCTCTAATACCGTATGATTGTAGTTTCTATAGCAGAATATCATGCTGAACACAGTAAAATGCTTTTGTCAAGTCGCAGAATAGTGCAATAGGCGACCAGTAGGTACTGGTAATAGGTGAATAGGGATCATTCATTGATGACCAGAAAACGTTTAAAAAACCATTTCCCAAAGTTGTAAAGCAGGGAAAAAAATACAAAAGAGGACGTATCAAAGGTGGAGACACCCGGTCCATCCGACATAACAAGAAAGATCACCTTGAGGGTAGGCTTAGTCGAAGACGTTGATCTAATGTTCGACGATGAAATCCGAGCAGCAAGACTATCGGGTATATCTAGAGCCAAAGTGCAAAAAGTGGTGAAGCAGTGGGAAAAGATTACATTGAGGCTTGAAGAGCCGTAATCAAAGACAACTACATCCGACACGTGCAGAAAGGTCAGGAAGACGCCGTCGAGGCGAAACCAAAAGCCAAGAAGGCAGCCAAGAGCGAAGAGAAGTCTAAGCGGACGGGTAAAGCACAGGTGGGATCTGAAAAGCGACCACGTCGGAAGCAAACTGAGGGTTTCACCTTCAGAGAGGCAGTTTCCTCTGTGAAAGTGGCGGTAGTCAGCGATGGCTATCCAGCTAACCCCTTGGGAGCCGGACAAGCGGATAGACCAATCCTTGTTGGCAGCATTTGATGACATCTCGGAACAAAGACCCCGAGTCCGTTTCGTGAGATGCACACAAAAGTCAAGTCATCTTATCGTGACCTGTGCAGACCAATATAGCATGCAGTGGGGCAATGAAGTAGTACCTACGCTTAGGTCTGAGGAGGGTGCAACCCTGAAGGCTCTGGAAGGCAAGGGCGTTTCAATTTATGAGGGAATAGAGACACGTGTTTAATGAAACTTCATATTACACTATCTTTTGTTGGGCTACATTCTAAGACTAATTCTTTCTTGATTTAAATTCTATACTAATTCAGACTCAACCGACATAAAACCACCATAAAAGCTAAAAGCTCCACTGAAGCAAGAATCCTTCCAAAACCTTAACCTCAATTAATGCTCAGTCAAAGTAGCTACATGGGCCAGTGAGTGCAATCGTTCAATAAAAATCAATAACTTATTTCATTTACTTCTTCTTTGAATATTCCGGCGCAGTAAAGTGAAAAAAAGAACAAAAACATTATGTTATGTTTTAGCTTTTGAATTAGATTTTGATGTCTGTTGTCCTTTCATTAAGAAAATATCGGTACGATCTTTCCTATATGCATTGGTAGTGCAACTCTTGTCCGGAAATAAGCTTACTTTATAATTACCAGACATGTCAAAAGTAACCACTGAATATATTGTCTCCACTTTCTTTACGTGGTTAAAGGAGAATGATAAAAATTCATTATGTTTTAAATATAGCTTCTAACCTTTAATATTTTATTTTCGTTCGTAACGTTTTGCATTTTATGTCGAGACACACTTCATAATTACTCGTTTAATTCATTTCAAAAGGCGATAGTTAATTAATTTACATTATTTATAGTCTGGCGTCAGCCGGATATAAATTATGTTAAATTTAGGAGGGCGATAAATTCCGGTTGCGCGGAAATTTGAACAGAAACAGCGTACAATAATCGTTTAACTGAATCGTCATTACGGTGACCTCCTAGCCGGCACAAATTTTATCGTTAATCGACAGGCGTACTGACCTCATGCGGGTAATGAAGACGGGAGCCAAGTCGAGGGGATCCCATAATCCCAAATCCGAGGGCTCACTTCCGCCCAACCGCTGTACTTCACCAACGAGCAGGCCGGAGATGGTACAGCTGTAAAAAGATATACACACCGCGGTGAATGAGGTAACACACTTATGCATGTAGCACTTAGGGTACATACATTCATATTAATGCAAGTTCATGTACCACTTATGCAAATTTTTAATTAAGGTAGGAAGAAGTGACGCAAGTGCTGATGCTTATTCCTGTCTAAGTAAATTTGCATGGGACGTGTGCGAGTACAGTTATAGAGAGGATTGCGCTTGAATTTTATGAATGTCCCCTGTGATTTTTTATTTATCAAGAGCAGCGTATTCGTTGCAAAGGTGAAGTGTAAATCAGAGTGGAATTTTGACTTACTACTTAAAATGTGTAGAATTGCGCGAATGTTGAATTTACTTTACTCCGTACAGAATGTTTTTGAAGTTTTTATTTGAAATTTCCCTTTTGTTGCGTATCAAATTTAGGTTATCAAACCTACACGTTGGTATATTTTATTCCATCACTGTTCTTCACCAATTTTTGTTAAGAAAGCTTCAGATTTCATTTCTTTATTGTTTACTATTCATTTGAATATCATAGTTGTCCATTAAAATAACACACATTAGAAAGCGGTTATTTTATACTATAGAAAAAGATATTGGAAAGCAAACCCTTATTTGGTCAAAATTAAATTCAAGTAGTACATAGCAATGCAAAGTAAATGCCTTTAGAACTAGCTATCCATATAAAAATATTAAAAAAAACTATAAAAGTACAATATAACATAAGATTATGTTAATAAATAAATATAAACAAATATAAGTTTTCTGATTTATTGACAACATTTATTTTATGAGAAAATGATTTTTGCATGTAAATTCACTGCACTCTTTTATTTTTTTTTTTGTGGTATAATTATTTTCAGCCCTGTGTTTTCTGGTGCTTTCTTTATTTATTCACAAGTGTTAAATTCTGCTTTTGAGTTGACTTTATTAACGTGGATAAAATTGCAGTGGCGGCTGGTACTAAAGGGCACAAGGGCACGTGCCCACCCAACCACCAAGATAAACACAGAAAGAAATTCACTTGTAATTCAATGCATTATTTTGTTTTATTATTTTTACGTATTTTTATAACGATGGTATCAAAGTTTTCTTCCGCACCACAGACACTAGTGCATATGCGAACGCTCAAAACTATGTTCCGGCGCTCCGTTTATCTTCGCTTTGGGGAACGCAATTTCGTGTCTCCATTTAACGCCTTGCATTAACTGCAACTGCATCGTTTTCAACCCGTACCGCGCATGTGTGGTTTCAAAGGCTTGAAGTGACGTTTATTATTAATGATGGAAGTTAATTGAGTGCAAAATCTTTAAAAAGAAACCCGCTCTCAATTGAGGAAAAACTTTTGATTAAGAAGAAAGGAAGGCCTATTCCTGATCTTCATATAAATTACACTTCCAAAAGTAAAACTCGAACTTACAATAGAGTATTGAATAAAAATATATATGAAAAATATGAATGGATGGTGTTCACTAAGAAATAAACTATTTTGTTTTATTTGCTTAATTTTTAAGAAAGAGGTCAGTGCGTGTAATAAATAAGGGTTAAATGGTTTAAAGCATATCGCAGAGAGGGCATAGAAACACGAAAATTCCGTTTCTCACATGAATGCATGCGTGGATTTTAATGTTCTAGGCAAAGTCAACATACGTGAATAGTTAGACAGTGCTTATTTGCGACATAAAATTAAGTAGGACAAAGATGTGGAAAAAATGGTCATATTTTGCGTCGGTTAATTATGTGTATAAAAAAGCTGTGAAATCTTATTCTATGTTGGACGGCGTAAAATTGAAAAGTGAACTTTCAGTAACTTATGAGCGCGATGACATGTGTGACGTAGGTGTAGGTGGCGTTTTGCCACTTTTAGTGTTCATAACAGACAACAACCTAAAAAAACTTTTAACGGAAACATACAAACTGTTGGATATTCTTTGTACAACCCTCATGTCGACAGCAGAATGTGAACGATGTTTTTCCACCGTCAAACGCATTAAAACTTTTCTGAGAAGCACAACGTCAGATGATCGACTAAACGCATTTTTACAACAAAATCATAGACGTATTTTTCAGCATGAAAAATAGGAGATATGGATTTTATGTACAATAAATAAACAAGTTCTTATTTTGTGACTCTCTCTCTCTTTCATAACTCACGAGTCGCCACTGTAAAATTGTTTCTTTTTTAGAAATGTCCTAGTTTTGAAAGTGTTCCTCTGATGTCGACTAGTAAGTGTAATTATTTGGTCCCTTTCTTTCAAAAATCCGTTCATTTTCAAAGGTAAATTTTTTAACTTTTTTGGCTTTTTTGACTTTTATATTTTTGTTCAGATTATTTTTACTTGTTTTGTGTACCAGAGGACCCGCCTTATAGCACTATCCAGTACTAACATTGTTTTACAAAAATATAAAACATTCACAGGCAGCCTAAAAATTAGGGATATATCAGATAATCTGTAAGGTTGTAAAACTTAATTTTTTTCAATTTTCTTAATTTTTTGGATGTAGAATATTAAATCCTACACCAATTTGCTGCAACATTTGTTAAGCCATCAACAATCACAATAATTTTCTTTTAAATACTTTTTTTTTTGTTTTTAATGCTTTCAAATCGCCGAATAAATTTTATCTGGCGGACTTCACATTAAAATAAGTTGTTATTATCGATAAATATTATTTTTATAATCAGTGTTGCGAGTCTAATGCATACAAATACGAATGCAAAAGTATAAAAACGGTGTAAAAATGCAGTGTAGACCCATTGAAAACTCAGGTAAGGGAAGATCTTTTGACCAACTCAAATTTCTAAAAATATCGAGAAAAGTTTTTGAATCTTTTTCAAGAAATTAACACATAAGCATTTTAGTACCCGAAGCTCATTTGTTTCTTTTAAGGTGGTTTATCTAAATACTCAATAAAATGAGTTCTATTTAAGGGTATACAACTTTGACATGTAGGTGAAAACTAGAGCTGTAATAAAAAATATTTTTAAGATATATACGGTACATAATAGTTCATAAATCGGTTTTGATGACATATAAGTTATAAGCAATGCTACGGTGATTACGCTACATAATATATTTGTTATATATAGAGTACCTTTTAAGTCGAAAAAAAAATACTACTAAATATTCCTCTACTTTATCGATATACTTCGGGGTTCCGTAGGGTTTGGTTCTAACCCCTGTACTATTCCTTCCTTTTGTTAATAACATAGCCGTAATTTATTAACTTTTTTTTATTTTTACACACAGACAATACTAGTGCTGTAGGTACTGGCTTAATTGTAATAGACTTCGTATTAATGCTTCGAACACGTTTTTCATATTGTTTTCGCACCCACCAATGTGAAACTGACTACAGTGTCCATATAGTTCAACGGCGAGTTGTTGAAGGATCAAAGTTTGTAAAAAAATGCGGTCTTCCTTTTTTCGACACAAGTTTCTATTTTGATCCGTTCTGTTCGTTACGAACCGCTGAAACGCTTTATACGTAAGGTAGATCGCCCAGTGAATGAGCAGTTAAGAACTGCTTACACTTTGAGAGGGGACATTTTACCACGATTTTAGCATCTGTTGTAATGAAGCGAATGTTGTTACATTTTCAATCATATTACAAATAAGCTAAGTATACACAAAAAGCGATTTTTCACGTAAGGATTATTCTTTCAAAAAAGTCGTAACATCTAGTGAGTTTCAGGAATGTTTTCACTATTACCTTTTGTACCAGACTACACCAAATTGGTCTGGACACTGGCAATTTCCACTTTTTATTGGGCGTGTGCCCAATTATACCCATTTCATACTGCTTTCAGTCAATTTTTTTACTATTCTTGGATTGTACCCACTGTCATATCCTACTAACACATAATCTCCCACTTTTAGAACATCTTTTAGAGTATCTTCTTCTTCTTCTTTCTTGTTTGTTTTCTTTCTCTTCCTGTTTTTTTTTTTACGCTTGAGCGTTAGTCGTTTTCTCATCGATTCTAAGTTTTTTATTCTCTATTGTTTTGCAATCATCTTCTTTTCTATCGCGCTTTCTTTTAATCATCCCTTTTTGAGAGGCATTCTATTTCTGTTCTTTTCTAAGTTTTCTGACCGTCAGTGCTTCTTCGTTGTCTTTTTTTCACATTAATTTGGTGTTCATAAATTTTTAATCATTTCAACGATGTTATTGCGAATGGCATTTGTTTATTAATTTTGGGATTTTTTGAACTTTTTCGACTTCGTTTGGCCAATGGAAAAGTTTTTCCCAAACTTCATGTTGTATAACTTATCTTTTTATCAGTTTCCATGTTCACAGGTACGCTCGATTTGATATCAGAGGTATAAATTACATTTGGGCTAACCAAGGTCTTCTTTTCAACAGCCTCAAAGACGCCGTTTAAAGTTGCTTCAACTATAACTTTACACATAAGTATCTAGCCTTCTAAATCTACACCACACATTAATTGACTAGTTTGAGTTTTCATAATAATATCAATACCTGTTTGTTTGCTTAGATTGCTTAAATCATCACTATTTTTAAGAAACGCTTTAATTAATCACAATGAATTATTATTCAGCAGAAGCTATCAAATATGCATTTCCAGTGAATGAACATAACTTGTCTAGTGACTGAACTATGCTCAAATGGAAAAAACTACGGTGTTCATTTACTGGTTTGGTTACATTTACATATATGAAGAGTAATATGATTGAGAGATAGATAGTTCTATATGCACAATACCTTATTGCCAATTTTGATATTATTTTCAAATAACTCAGTAAATTACCGCCGGTTCATTTACTGGATGCCACTTATTTTTCAATCACAACATATTACTCTTTCTTATTCTTTCTTTATGCAATTTGTATTTTCTTGGTTATTCAAAGTTCTAATATTTTCCAAATTTAGTGCTCAAGTGTAGATTTGAAGGGAGGCATGTATGTGACTAACCAAAATACTCTCCAACTTTTCGACACTGAACAGAACCGTCTTTTGACGATCTATCGAATAAAATAAAACGTAGTTGTAGCATGTTTATAAAACAGAACCAAACTATGTAGACGTAACCGCATTCTTATTTCAAGCAAAAAATCGTAGTGTTTATTTCCTGATTGTGCTTATTGTTTGAGCTATCTACTATATTTATAGCTTGTAAATATAATTTACCAAAGAATATTTTATTTAACCTCATCGTTCTACTATTTCATTATATGAACTTTATCATTGTATCTATTGCTGGTACTTTCCATTTATGTATGTATTAAAAAAGAATATTAGTTACACTCTATTTAAGCAAGAGCTCCAAATGGTGAAAAAAATTCAATTAGTCTACACTGCAATATCATTGCAACCGCTGAAAGATTTTTCATTCGTAAGCTCTTTTAGATCCTGCGACTTAAAATCTGGTAAGCGTGAGTTGTATATACAATGAAAAGGAGATTTCAAAAAGATTTAGTAGTTGGCGCCTACGTCAATAACGTACGCTGCAACGAAAATTAATTTGTGGAATATAAAATCATTATATTCTATATTAATAAAATCTGTTTTAGTACAATCATCTTCCTTGCTTTTTTATTTTATATCAAATAAAATCTCCTTGATGGGTTTCCAGCTTCTCTACTGACACTAATAATGCTATGTTATCATTGTACAGGCGTTCTTATTAATAATAACAGCACAACAATGAAACAAATAAAAAAAACGTACTGTAAAGCGGGCGTGAAAGAGCTATGCGTCCTAGATTTCCTCGTGACAGACTGTTTGTCATGAAAGGCATTGTTCTTACTTTTAATTTCGCAAATGGAATGTGAATTCGAATAAGTCGTGTAAGAATGAGAATGAGTGACATGACACGACCTGTTCCAAAGTTTTTGGTGATTATCTTTTGCGAGACGGCCGTAGCTCGCTTCCATTTCTCTTTTTCTTTTTTTTTTTTTTTTGTATTACACACATGTGCGCACAGATACGACACGCTCGCGTAGTACGTGCTCCGCTCCCAAACACGTGTGTGCAGATAAGGGTACATTGCCTGTAGCTCTGAATCCGCCGAGACCATGGAACGAATCTCGTATTCGCCGTACTTGAAGGATTACTAATTTTTCTTTTGTTAAATTAAACCGTACGGGTCGTCGTCTCAATGCAGCCGGAATTGCCGCGTAATAGCCTTAGACGGAAGCGAATCTCCGACATTCTCTAAACGCTTTTGAGATTTTGCTGAGGTACAATGGGTGAATTGTAATCTTAAATGGAGTATGTCGGGATGTTAACTAGGACGTTTAGGGAATATATGTGAGAAAAATCTACGTAAGGAAGTTCCCTTTTTGTGAGCGTAGATATATGACTTTCGAGATTAATCCTTTCAACGTTCAGAGCTATAAAGCTGCTCTAAGGAATAAGATATCCACTTTTTTATTCTCAGTATGGATGCAGTTGTCCTGTAGGTATACAATAAACTTAAATAATATCATTGGATTAACGTGATTTTAGCGGAGAATGTTAATGAAATTCTAAACGAAGGTTAAAAATCTTTTATTTAAAGTTGTGCTAGTTTATAATTAGGTTAGGTTAGGTGATAAACTTGAAGTCAAAAGCATTTCCCAATTTATTTTTTAAAATTTGCTATAGCAATTACGCGATTCCTTTCTTCCTTTACTTAATTTAGTTTCTTTTTTTCTCTTGATGGGACGTCGGTCAAGTTAAACAAATGAATTTCTTTGTAAAAGCATTTTAATTTTTCTTGCTACGTATGCAGTTTATGTCTTTATGTAGCCCTAACGTGCTTTAGAATTTAAAAGTGTTAAGTTATTATATCTGAAATTTGACCATATACCTCAAAATTTATGTTATAAGATTAACATATTGTAATGTTGAAACAAAATGCAAAAGAAAATTCTTAAAGGGTGCTTGAGAATGTTGCTAAAAGCAACGAAACGTAGCGAGAAAAATTAAAATCCTTTCATAAAGAAATTAATTTACCTGACCGATATTAAAAAGAAAAAACCAAATTAGTAACTCGGTGATTACCTGGGGGTTGGGTACCTACCAGGCGCGTCCCCGAGGTGGTGGATAGGGGAAAGGCCATCTTGTCAGGGTTCGCTCAAGACGAGATGGTTAGTGGCGGCTATAAGTTCGTCCTCTCTGCTTAAAACCGGAGCAGGGTGAATGAAGACCATTGCCGTGAACCACTCCCCTCGCCCGAGCGGTCGTGTCGTGGCTAAGGGCTTGCACAGGATTCTACAACGATGCCAGTTGTTGCTTTCGGCTACCGAAAGCCCAACTGTTAAACCAGGTCCCGAAAGGGATGGGGGGGGGGATCTTGACTTAACTGCACGGACCGAGAGGAGACAACCTCAACAAAAACCTAAATCCTAAGGTGGCGGACTAGGCTGATGGGATGCGTGGCTGAATAGAAGACCAGACTACTAGTCCAACCTTGGGCCACCTGGCGCACCCCATTGTATTTAGCCTTACCTCTACATGCGGGGCTCTGTGGAGGTGGACCTTTTCTTCCCTAGCTACTCGTGGGATCAACCATGGAGGAAGGACGTTTATTAGCGGGACGACACCGCGAATAAACAGGAATTGGGGTAGGACCTCCATAAGAAGCCTTCCACTTCCAAAGTGAGAGTACCTCACAAGCAAGGAGTAAAGGGAGGAGCAAAACGACTGGAGCAGATTGGGGAACAGGATGGTATCTATCCCCTCTCAAATTGCGTCGCACTGTGCAACTCATGGGCGTTGCACCTGGGAGCACGTGAAATCGAAGAGGGAGACTTACCTAATCTAGGGCCTTCTGATATCCTACACTTTCTGAAAGGAATAAGATTGGAAGGCCAGCTGTAAAACAGCAAGAACATTTTGTGCCCCCAATAGATCTTTTAGGTCGCAGTGTAATATCACCCTTGCAACATACACACACAATAACTCGGTGATTAGATTACCACAACCACACTTAATTAAAGAATTTATACATAGTAATCATTTTTAATTATTAAAATCTATAGCAGATGTTCAAAAATATCTTCTTTCTTTTAAGCATATTTCTACCCACTTTTGCAAATGTTGGGGTAGTTTTTTCAACAATTCTGCGAAATCGATAAAACTGTCTCCCTCATTCTATGCTTCTTATTTTGCTATGCGGATGGCCCCTTCTTTAGGTAGCCCAAAAAAAAAGAAATCGCGGAAAACTTATTTCGTAAAACAAATAATTTTTTTGATAGATTTGACTTTTAAGCATTATTAAGTATTATTAATTAAATATAATGATTGATTGGTAGCTTAAGATAATGAACATTTCCCATAGCCTACCAAACATCGGTAATATAGTTTCTGTTAATCATAGACGAATGACATTAAATTCTTTCTATTTAAAAAAAAAAAAAACTTATTATTTGTTTCGTATTTTTTGATCTGATACCGATGTATGCTTACTAATTTGCGGCTTTTTTTAGTTATATCGCGTTTATATATGAAGCTGACTTGAAAATTAATGGAAAATTCATTGTTTTTATTTAAAATAATTATCTACAATATCCTGCATGAGGCGTCATAAATGTTGATGATGAATGAATTGAAAAGTCTTGGCGTAAGGGTTAATTTAGCATAAGCAAAGATATAGGCTGCTATTTAAAAAAAATCGAGTTATCTTGGGCTAAAGTTAAGCAAATGTTAAGGACTATAGTGGACACCTGTCTATAATTATGCAAATGCATACACAAACTACGTCAGCTTAACCGAAAGCTTTCAGCAGCGCCTGTTTTTTACGGAAGCGTAAATAACAGTGTTGTAATTCCAGATAGACATATAATAGCTTATATAAAATGATGTTATTTTTCTTTGTAGCATTTAAAAATGGAATAACATATAGGGTATTCTAGTAAGTATGCGTTTTCCTACTTTTGGAACACGTTGTATAGTCAAAAAATTTTCAAATTATGCAGGATTGACTTCTGTAGAAGTTTAGTATAAAAACACTTTGTCCTTAAAATCAAAAATAGAGCTATAATCAAAGACTCAGTCTCGGATGGGACACTCTGTACAGTCACACACAGCATACAAGTTTGCCCACAACTACACTCAATACTTTATTTGCCCTTATAATTAGGCCTATCATCCCTGAAAACGACTTCCTTGTGTAGCTGTGTGGTTCTCCACGTCCGTTTCTAGAAACCTCGTCCTCGCCAGCTCGTCACATTAGCACAGCACATGAACTGACGTTTCAAGACGGTCTTCCTATCTATATTCAGTAAATCTTTAGTAAATTCAGGCCTGAGTTCCTTTAGAAACTCTTTTTCCTGTGTCTGCTCCGGTGACTTTTGCCACCACTCCCTGGACTGATTATGTGTCCATTCATTAATGGATTTATAATTTGCGATTTGGGAATGCCAAAAGAAGAACCAACTCCAACAAATGACCTTGACCTTGTGTGCCTGGAAACCCATTCCCTTTGGGTACCACTTCATTTAGGGCGCTTGAATAGACTGAATTCAGCTTCATCAGAGTCCACACTTACGGAACTTTAAGTATTGATTGACTGTCAGAGAAGATAGCAATGTTCTTACCCGGCATGCCCCGTCTTTCTATTTCTCTGACACAATGGTGAATTGCGGCAACTGCAGTTTGGAACACTGTCATGGCTTTGATGAAGATTACCGAAAGAGCCTTCTTAGGCTTCTTTTCGTATATTCCAGTCCCGACGCCGTAGCCCGTTTTTGAGTCTGACAGTTGAGTCCTTCCTATCTGATATTTGCTATCTAGGTTGAATTTTTAAACCATGACATCACAAGGCATCCCTAAAAGGGGTGTCTCCTTCAATTCATCAATCTAATCTTCGGCCACGTTATCATTGGTCTAATTACCCTTGTGCATAACAACAAGAATTCATCTTGAGGCTAAGACTCAATTTCTTCCACACAGCTAACCTCCTGCACCTACTAGGGCAATATGACTTTGTTGATTGTATTTTAGATATTGGTTTCCAAGTTTTTAATCTGATCATACCTCTAAGGTATTTCGCCTCCAACGACTATTGTAAGATCGTCAGCATACCCAAGGTAGTGAAAGCTCTTTCTAATCAGCTTCGGATTAAAGTGTCCAATAGGGTAGCCTGATATTTCCTATCTAGGTTGAATTTTTTTAAACCATGACATCACAAGGCATCCCTAAAAGGGGTGTCTCCTTCAATTCATCAATCTAATCTTCGGCCACGTTATCATTGGTCTAATTACCCTTGTGCATAACACAGAATCATCTTGAGGCTAAGACTCCAATTTCTTCCACACAGCTACCTTCCTGCACCTACCTAGGGCAATAGTGACTTTGTTGGTTGTATTTTAGATATGTGGTTTCCAAGTTTTTAATCTGATCATACCTCTAAGGTATTTCGCCTCCAACGACTATTGTAAGATCGTCAGCATACCCAAGGTAGTGAAAGCTCTTTCTAATCAGCTTCGGATTAAAGTGTCCAATAGGGTAGCCCACAGTGAAGGAGGTAAAATCCCTCCCGCCTCAAGTCTTAAACTGTAATTATTACTTCAAATGAGACAGTATGAAGTCAAAACGGTCATTTTGCTAATTAAATACTCACGCTGACGGAAATTTCCTTCCCGGTAACCACAATCGACCAGATCCTGATTTAAATCTGCGACCTCTAGTAATAATCAAGGTATTAAGTGAAGACGTGAATAATTTAACTCGCAGAGGACATAAATCACCAATCAATTAGAAGGAATTCGAGAACCATGTGCAAGACAAGTCGAGAACGACCCCTTTTCTCTCATTATTTTTTGCAATGCTAGTAGATGCTGTTACTTTATCCTTACTATACCTGTATATTTATGCGTACTTTGAAATTCTGTTCATATAAATTCTAAAGTTGGGTTTATAAGATGCCACTAGAGATGAAATATTCATATTTAATACACTTACCTACGCATGTTTATTTTAATCACAGCACTCGCAATCCACAAGCAGCCATCGCCTTCACGGCAACAAGCGTAAACACAAACTAGATAAATATAAAGTGTAAAGTTACGAAACAAAATTAACTACATCGAAGAGCTGTTGGAACACCGAGTGTTGAAAGCATTTATTTCCGTCAGAACTTCAGGTAATTATTTTTGGTAAACGCGCAAAGTGAATTCGCTATATAAATTTATATCTTTGATGGGAGGACTCTTGGGATCGTTGAGCAATAGCGAGCACGTTTAAGCTTAAGATTAATAATACGTCTGTTGCGTGCAATGCATCCCTTTCGAAACAGTTCCTATGCTCCTCCTAGCTTTAACGTCAACAGTCAGTTGGAAACTTAGAGTGCTTGTCTATGTATGTGTATATCTCACAATGAAATTTCAAGAATTCAATATATTAACGATCATCTGTTATTCGTTGAAACGTCAGTACATATATGCTGGTGCAACAGTCACGAGAGAATATTGTCTGTAAAGTTTACGTCGGGATAAGTATTTCAACTGGGATGACTTTATTTATGAAAATATTTCTGATTAGTGGAATCTTTTCCACATATCCAAAGTACAGGCATGAGAATGTACTAATATTTTATTTAACTCTGCCGTTTCAAAGTCTTGTTGATAATTGTGAGATATCTTGACGGCCATCAATAGAGTTTTTATTATTTTTAATTTGAATCATTTCTAAAACTGTTCTTGCTTTTTAGTTTTTTTCTTTCATTAATATGTTTGTCCTTTCAAAGTCAAAGGAATGATTTAAATTGTTCATATGTTTTTTTTAGACCAGCAATGTTAGTGGAGTATTTGTGTAATTTAAGCCGATCGGTCAAATGCTGTTTCGTCTGTTCAATGTATACAGGGTTTTCCACGGAACTGGCTGGTTAGAAGTTTTCCAGCTTAACGAAATTCCTCAGTTTTAAAAAATTGGGGTTTGCAACAATTTGGCACTTACTTTCTTTCTAAAATATTTTCACCTTTTTTGCACTTCCGGTTAACCGGAAGTCGCCACGAACTTTGTTATTTTAAATGGAACACCCTATATATTATTATATTTTTGAATTTACCATAAAATTCTATGACGATTACCATTAGGGTATCTTATACCTATCTTCAACTGTTTCTAAGATATTACGATTTTTGTTAAAATTTTGACATTTACATTGTTGTATGTAATTGATTAATTCTCACTTGATTTAAGTGTCAGAAATCTCCGACTTTGAAATCAACAAGTACTAACATTGTTTTACCAAAACGTAGAAAAAAATTCAGTGACATTATACAGGGTGTTTAAAAATTAGTGACATATCCAAGAATTTTGAATATTGCAAAACTTAATTTTTTCAAATAGAACACCCTGTACATTTTTCTATTTTTGGATGTACAATTAAATTCTATACCGATTTGCTGTAGCATTCCCTATACCCATCTTCAGTAGTTTTCTTTTAAATTACTCGTTTTGTTTATTACCGCTTTCAAATGCCGAATAATTTCTATCTGGTGGGCCATGACATTAACATCACAACAATTTATTATTATTAGTAAGTATTATTGTTATAATCATTGTTTGTTACACGTCGCGTGTTCAGATCGATGAATATTATTGTGGAACTTATGAATTAGATAATGAAAAATATTGGAGGAGCTTATTCTAATCTAGATACTATAAATTTATTTTAGATTCACTGAGAATGCAGGAAGAACTTATAGAGAATTCAATGTAATTAAAGGAATTTAGTGGTTGTTAATATATCTAACGGAATCCAGAAAATTTTGAAATGATTTCTCTTAATAGCTTGGTTTCAAATTAAGGGAAATGGTATAAACGATAACGACGACAACATAACAAAAATTGTTTCACTAAAACGTAGTGTGCTTGTCAGATAAATATTTTAAAGTTTTTGATATATTAAAGTATTTTCAAAATTATAAAGGTTTTTTTGAAGAATATTTAGATACATGCATACTTAACAAATGCAATTTACAAGCAGCATAAACTTGAACCATGACATAGAGCATCAAAAAAAATGCTCAATGTGAATTCCGTTTACGTCCAAGAATTTTATTATTCGACGTCTTAATGTGTCGCCTTATACTTCTTCTCACTTCAACTGGGTCTAATTCATCAAACGTTCTCGTCACACGAATCATTAAATCTTGCTTGGTAGTACCGAAAGTTGCGTACAGTGTGTAATCTGTGTAATATATTATTTCAAAGTTTTTTGAATTTTATTAGATATATTAGCCGAAAATAAATTCTTATAATTACCGTAAATTCTCTATAAGTTCATCCTGCATTCTCAGTGAATATAAAATAAATTTATAGTATCTAGATTAAAATAAGCTCCTTCAATATTTTTCATTATCTAATTCATAAGTTCCACAATAATATTCATCGATCTAAACACGCGACGTGTAACAAACAATGATTATAACAATAATACTTACTAATAATAATAAATTGTTGTGATGTTAATGTCATGGCCCACCAGATAGAAATTATTCGGCCATTTGAAAGCGGTAATAAACAAAACGAGTAATTTAAAAGAAAACTACTGAAGATGGGTATAGGGAATGCTACAGCAAATCGGTATAGAATTTAATTGTACATCCAAAAATAGAAAAATGTACAGGGTGTTCTATTTGAAAAAATTAAGTTTTGCAATATTCAAAATTCTTGGATATGTCACTAATTTTTAAACACCCTGTATAATGTCACTGAATTTTTTTCTACGTTTTGGTAAAACAATGTTAGTACTTGTTGATTTCAAAGTTGGAGATTTCTGACACTTAAATCAAGTGAGAATTAATCAATTACATACAACAATGTAAATGTCAAAACTTTAACAAAAATCGTAATATCTTAGAAACAGTTGAATATAGGTATAAGATACCCTAATGGTAATCGTGATAGAATTTTATGGTAAATTCAAAAATATAATAATATATAGGGTGTTCCATTTAAAATAACAAAGTTCGTGGCGACTTCCGGTTAACCGGAAGTGCAAAAAAGGTGAAAATATTTTAGAAAGAAAGTAAGTGCCAAATTGTTGCAAACCCAATTTTTTAAAACTGAGGAATTTCGTTAAGCCGGAAAACTTCTAACCAGCCAGTTCCGTGGAAAACCCTGTATATATGCCATGCCAGTTTTCAAAGAGGATTTTATAAACAACATGGGTCTGTTTGAATTTAGGAGTGATGCTTTAGGAGTTATGTATACAAAAATTTAAGATTACTATAATTTTTTTATGAGCAAGTTTGATGTTATATGGAAATAAAATTTTATTTATTTTTTCCGACAATGTATGAATGTACGGTAAGGCTAAATAGTTTGTTGTAGGAGGATTTTCCTTGGATTGGGAATTTTTACATGAAGTATTATAAAACTTATTTAATCATTTGTAAAGTTTTTGTATAAAAGATTCAGATAATTATTTAATTTGAGAATTTTTTTATTTGTAGAAGTACTACAGGTCTATATATTGGACATTTAACTGAATAGTTCTGTCAAAAAGGGAAATTAAACACTTTTTTTAATGGAAATATGTTGACAAGAGTTATAATTGAAATACCTATTAGATGCTGTGAGTTTTTGATATATTTTGGTTAGAATTTTGTTTTTACTATGTATTAACGTTAGATAAAAAAATTATTTTCTTTTTCAACAGATTCACTGTATGGCATCATCTTCTGGGGCGCACGTGAGAACATATATAAGGTTTGTTCGCTGGTGTTACACCAATTACACTGGTGCATATTGTCTCCTTCTCAGATGCATAAAGAGTAAATCTTTTATCCTGTTTTAAGTAGGAGTCAGTGTGGAAAGTGTAGCACCATCGAACAAACCTCTAGTGTATTTGTGGCTCAGAAACGCTGTGTGGCGACTATTAGGAGTACTAATACTTGCAGAATTCTCTCCTAGTATTTACATATTCGAACGGCTACTATATGTATAAAACGATCAATATTTGTATGTAAAGGGTGGCGATATTCATTGCCATGATACGCGACGTCGGGGTGATTTTAGAGCTTTGTTTAACAGATAAAGAGCGGCGTTGTCTGTCAGCGTCAGATCATTTAATTGTGTTTTTGTTCGCTTCAGAGACTGTCCAAGTGAAAAATTGTTTAAGAAAAAGTAGAAACGCTTTCTAGTGAGGCATATACTGCGTCGACAAATTTCGAATTACGATTGAGAATACTTAGTGGGCTATCTGTTTTTATATTTGTTCCTCCTCGAGCAAATTAATTATAGATTTTAAAAAGATTTGAATATGTATATATTGGAGATGGTACAAATCATTATAACAGGTTTTTGGTAACAGGTATAAATATAGAACAGGTTCACGATTTAATATACACTTGTTATCTCTTACTTCTTCCCCTGTAATGGCCAAGTGTAACAAAACGTCTTTGGAAACGAGTATGAGTACGCGTACACATACTGATATTTTACCAGTAAAATACTGCGCTAGTTGTTTAACAATTGCCTGGTAACAGATGCTTTATGTAAAGATACTGATACTGATGTCATGTGTATCTGAAGCAATTATACTTTTACAAGGCAGGCACGGAATGGATTGAACAGAACTGCGCCGCATTCCCGTCAAGTGCGTTGTGTAGTGTACGGCTACAATTTACTGTAATGGCGTCGAAACTCGACGGCTGTCCGTTGTTTCGCCTGGGGCGTGCGAATTCTGAGCTTCTCATTTCGTCGCGACATCGTCATCATGACACTCCAGTCACGTGACGTAGAGAATGCCGACCCAGTCTATTTCGCTCGGCACGATACATTCAACATTATTATCGAGCTTTCTCTGTAAAGGGGCTGGGTACGTATGCGAGCTTAGAAGAGGTTTTACCCGTCATATCGACGATGACATGATGCGTATTCTAGTGGCCGTAGTACAGTATATGTTTATATGTGTATGATGATACGCTTATTAATATTTATGTATATGAGAACGTCATTTCAGTTAAAGGATATCTACTCATAATGTGTAAATAGAAAAAAGTGAAGCAAATTTTATACCGAAATAGCAAAATCTGGTCCGGCTTTTTGCTATTTCCTTTTTGGAGAATTAATAATATGCTATTTAGGTACGGAGTGCCCAAATAAAATACCTGAATGGTACAACCATTGACAATTTTCTTTGTCAATTTGTTTTCTGATATTTATAGAACTTGTCTGTTGGATGGCGGCGGAGTGGTGTGTGGTCTGTTTTTCGATCTTTCTAAAGCTTTCAATACGGTTGACCACGAATTACTGCTATCTAAAATATCTAGATACGGAATTAGAGGGCCTACTTTGAGTTGGTTTTCTTCTTATTTGAGTGGTCGCTCTCAGCACGTTTATGTAGCGGGTACTTCTCGAGATGCATTTTATATGCCCATGGACCTTACAATGGGAGTACCACAAGGTTCTGTTCTTGGAGCCCTTCTTTTTGTGTTATAGGTAACGACCTTGACTGTTTTCTTTCCGTTGGCAACCTTTGTCAATATGCGGATAACACTACTGTTATCATCTCGGGTGTTAATGATAGTGAACTCTCACGGTTTGGTGTGAATGTGCATTGGCAATGTCTGGATGGTGCAGTGATAACGGACTTGTATTAAATAAATCTAAAACTTCAATGGTGGCCTTCAGTTCGGCTAGATGCCCCGTCGACAGATCACCAATGGTGCGACTGGGAACTGTGCCTGTACCTGTGGTGTCTGAAACTGGTTTTCTTGGCTGTCGAATTGATAATCGTTTATCTTGGGATAGTCATGCGCCCCAATTATGCTCTAAACTATGTTCACTTTCATATGCCATATATAGATTGCGAGGTATTGTATCATTGGAGGGACTGTTCATGTTCTACCACGCGAATATTTGTTCCAGATTGCGGTATGGCATTTTGTTTAGGGTACAGTAGTCTTTCGCGTTGTTTTGTGCTCCAAAAGCGAATTGTCCGAACAATGTTTTTGTTAGGTGGCATGGCATCATGCCGTCCTATATTTATTAAATATGGTAATTAGTCTTTGCCTTGCCTCTTTATTTATGAATGTGCGGTGTTCAATCATAAAAACAAAAAACCGTTTTCTTTTAATAATAACTTTAATACTGCGTATGATACCAGATATAACGATGACTGCGCCGTACTGCGCTCTTTGAAAGAAGTCCGAGGTTTATGTGCAAAATTTATAATAAACTACCAAAAAATGTTAGAAATTTGGAAACTCATGGGTTTAAAAATTACCTAAAAGAATATCTGAAGCACAAATGTTATTATAGCATGTCGGAGTTTTTGGAGCAATCAGTTTAGGGTGTGTTGAATTTGAATACGTTTTTTTATGTATAAACTTATGTAACGTATTTTAATGTATATATTTTATTGTATATCTTGTCCTGACGCAGCCCATGTCTCTTTAGATCCAGTGGCTAATAAAATTATTATTGTTATTGTGTAAATAATTACACATCAAAGCACTTAGCCATTTTTACTTTTATAAAATGCAGAGATACCTTGTATAAAATGTGGTGTTTTTCTCGGCATGGTTATCAATGATCATCAAACTTTCAAAAATGAAATTACATGTTATCAGCGAAGGGCAGAGAAATATTACAGTCGATTTTAATTCAATGACCTACATTGTCCTTAAAAATACATCGTTCATTTAGAAAACATCTGTATGAGGATAATATTACACAAAACATTCAGTTTTCATGTTATTTCTCTACTAAAGAACTTACAAATCATTCCTGAAATTTGCTAGTGTTAATAAACACGCCAGCTCCTCTTCATGTTTACATTTTCCGCCCCACTAATAAAGCTATATTACAATTTTTAATCAAGTTTATAGTGTTAAATTTACAGACACTTTCACAAATTCAAAACTTCAGAAATTAGGATGATATAGGAATGAGTGGATAAGTGGTTTCAATCGTTTTTAATTGATAGAGCTCACAAAGCATTTTTGGAGGTATTTAACAGTGCGCCAGTAATCTTGAGATGCTTTTCCATCATCCACTAATTTATCTGTTGAGGCGGATAATATCAAACTTATTTTGAGAGCAATAAACATGATTTCGCCGATGTGGCTTCTTCAACTTTTCATGACTGTACACAGTTGAATATCTAATACACTAATTCTCAATAACAAGAAAAAGGTTTTATCTTATTAGAAATAGTACTAAATCTAAAATGAGTGCACTGTTTCAAAAAAAAAAAGTAACATCATTGCCCAGCGTGTTTAGATCGATAAAAATTTAAATTGGACTGTACAAATTGACAACTCTAACTTTCATTATAATTGACTTTAGTATTTGGTATTTTCCTTTTTGACAGGCCCGACTTTATTTTCTTTTTTTCTTCGAGCATATACCGACCGCATTCTATTTTTAATAATTCTGCAATAAAACACTTTTTACGTTTCGAAATTTTTGTTTATTTCTTTTTCAAAATTCTTTTTTTTTTAAACCTTTCGCGTTGCGTGAATATATTTCACAAACTCTGCAATGCTTCCACCCCATCGCCTATGCGATAATAACTATTCATTTTTTGAGCAAATGGAAAGAAAGTACTAGAAATAGTGTTCGAAAAGTGCTATTTCGAGATGTTTTTGACGGATTTAACATGTTGTTTAACATGGAAGTTGTATGGTGATTGTTATTGCGATGGTAGAAACAGGTCAGATAAATTTACGGTTCCAGAAAAGCAATATTCAAGTGGAGGTTTTGCTGAAGAAAGTGAAACTGTGATCAGAGTCACGACAGAAATCACTGGATACTTAGGATCATAGAAAACGATTCTGAGTACTTTAGGACGATATAACCCCAGTTATATCATGGGATCTTAAAATACATAAAATTAATATAGATAATGTGACCGATAACAAAGACATTTTACGATATGTATAGTGTAATTTAAATTAAATGTTTAAAATCAAACAAATTCATTACATCATTGTGGTGTGAAGATTTTATTTAATAAAATTGAATAAAACAGTTTGTTGTTTCTATGTCGTCTTTTTATAATTCGGTTTTAAATGTGAAACGAAGCAAAATTAGTCTACATATTAAATTAAAATACGGGATACTTAGTTATTTTGCATATATTATTGTCTCAGGAGCACTAAGAAAGAAGAAAGAACAAATTCATTTATTCAAACAACTCATTAATCTTTTTATTAATGCTTTACTTACGCTGTAATCAAATAAATTACTTTTATATAAAATATCAATTTCAATCATACAATATGTTTATATGTAAATTTTCTACAAATCATCTATATGAAATATGAATTTATTTCTATCCGGTACACCAACCAATTATAAGAAACCAGTAATGAGAAATGTGAAAACTTATAATAATTCTTACAATTGTACTTTTCAAAATAAACAAATACTTTAAAACAAACCAATTTCTGGATATTGTATCAAACCGCTGCCTAATTATCACTTTAAATTACATTGATCACATTAACTTAACAAATAAGTTTGTATTTGGCGCCTGTTTTATCTAAAATTTGGTCACTTTTAGTAACTGTTCCTTCAACATCATTGTCAGAGTACGGACAATGGATGAGTCATAGGGGTCCAAATTTCTAAATCTAACTTCACTTCAAACAACAGCTTCCCAAAATGGCAGTTTGTTATTGTTTATGTTCCTATCTGCACAAATTAGTTTACTCATCCGTTTAATCTACATGATTTACTTGTTTTATTTATTTATTTTACGTATTTTATTAATTTTAAATTATCCCTGCAGTTTTAAAAACATTTAATGAACCATGATATTCTTGTGTAAAAGGTAATATCAGGGGTCAGTGGCCATAACATTTACATACTTTCTTATATATTATATTGTTGGGTTTAAGTGAAATAACTCAAATAACCGTAAAAGAAGACACCAATGGGTATCATGTGTAGTGCCAGTAACTCTCGCAAGATAAATTTTGATGCTAACAATGGTCGCAGGTTTTTGGGATTTCCGAATGAATCTAATATGACACGACAAGAATTATGAAAGTACATGAATAAGAAGAACTATTGGCGTTGTGCAGAGATTCCTAGGTCACATTGAATCAATTTATTTGTTAGATACACATTTTAAGCTAGATTGCTATTTATCGCAATAACTAACCTAATTCATTTTCTGTTCACTTTTTAAAATAATATGATTTTGGTTTGAACTGCATTATACTGGTATAAATTTTAATCGCATTTATTCACATTATAGACAATTTGATATTATATAGTCTAAGTTTGATCTGTATCCACTTGTGCACCCCCTGACATTATTGTTGACAAACAGTGCAGGGTCGGATGTTAAAATGAAATGAATTAAGAAAAAAATGAAGTAGTCGAATAAAAAGGAACAATTTTTGTATCGCACAGAATGATATAGTCATACCTCTGAACCCTAATTGAAAATTATTGTGCATTCGTGTCAGAAATTTGAAAGTTCCTTTCACCAAAGCTGTTGCATTTTTATTAATTTATTTGAGAAAGAACCACAACATATTTATTCCTGGAAGAATATTTTACACTATAAAAATATAATTGAAGATTTATTTCACAAAAAGGAAAGAATATAAACATAATTATCGTAAAACACTTGCAAATATGTATATCACTTAATCGAACATTATTTTGCTGGAATCGTGTTTTTATTAATATAAAGTGTTCATAAATATTTGCAACAAAATTAGAATAAATATAAATTATTCCACACGTTTCAAAATTCCCGGCAAAAGCTTTACAAAATGGCAGCTGGGTCCTTATTGTGTTATAGTGTGTCATTACTTGTCATTACTACCACATGTTAAATCCGTCAAAAACGCCTCGCATATAACCTCGAAATAGCACTTTGTTTTCACTTTCCTTCCATTTGCTCAAAAATGAATAGCTATTTTACACTCAGGAACAATTGCTCTTTTCGTTAATATGCATATAAATCGCCAAAGATTTGGAATAAAGTTAAAATTTTTGTTTGTTTAACTTTTTATAAAGGTGTATTATGAACATTACAAGAATGGAAAAGATAGTATTAAATCAGAAACAGCTGTATGAGCATTAGTGCTGCTAGATAAATAAGGCGATCATAAACTATTTTAATAAGCCAGTTAAATTGCACTGCTGTTGTAAATAGCAGCCTTAGTGGAATATTGATAAAGTTTTGTTGACAACTAGCTTGCAGCACAGATACACAATTAGTAAATATTAGAGGAATTTAATTAGAAAACTTTCCAGTGAGAGGGAGCGAACGCCGCTATGATGTCCTACTAATCCCAAACGACCTGAAGCAAAGCGAAATATTAAAATTGAAACAGCGATGTCAGCATTTCATTCACGACCCATATTTCCATGTTAAATACTGGACATCAATGTGTTTATTTTCGCATATTAAAATAAGTTTTTTTTTTAATTTAAAACACACTGGTTCTGCACCATAAAGTTACCAAAGATATTATAACAACACTCCCAACGTTTAACTTTTTGGCTGCATAAAATGCGATTCAGAAATACGAGAGCAGTAATTTTTCGCGGCACGAAGTTTATAGCCGAAAGAGAAAAACTGAGCCCAGCATCAAAAATTGAGTCTGCTAATGTCGTCAACAGTTAATTCGGTAATAAAAATACCAATCTAAATATGTAAATTCGCGATGAAATTTCAGTGGAATATCAAATAAAAACCCATTAGTCTTTTAATATAGGCAACCGCTGGGCACGCAATAATAATATTTGTATTTACATATATTCATACATGGTCTTTACGGGTATGGACATGTGCAATACCTTAAAGTAAATACTTACCGACACAGATAACTTTAGTTCAGAATTGGGATAGCAGCCGTGAAGTAATTAAAGAGAATTCCTTTTTATAACCCAAATTTATGTAAATTTTTATTCACTTCATCAGAGACATAAAGTGCGAAACATTTTAATGAGCCAGTTCGGTGGGACATCCATCACGGTTTTTAATAAGCACTTCAGTAAATGGATAAAAGTCTACCTGTTGCCAACCAAGAAGCACTAACAGTCGTTCAGAAGTTAGTAAATGAACTATTGAGTAGATTTGGTGTACTGCTTGAACTTTATTCCGACCAGGGACGTAATTTTGAATCGTAGGTGCTTCAAGAGGTCTGTAACGTAGATTTTTCACCTAAACTGTAGCGATCATAGAACGACCAGTACGAAGTAGTGGAACAAATTAACGATGTCATCTATCGCATCAGAAAGAAACCCAATGGCAAGTCAATAGTAGTGTATTTTAACCACTTAGCTCTTTTTCTTGGAGATAATCACGAGAATAGCGTTGCGAACGAAACTTTCGCCGTCATTCACCGCAGATCCTTCGAATCATAGCAGGGCTTCAAGCAGTATATTTCATTCTTTACGTGAGTGAATGAAGCGTTGTGCATGAAGCAAATTTCTCATATTGCCTTCACGCGTGAATATGCAGTGTGAACCGACGAAAGAATGAAACGAGACTTATTCTCAAGTGACTATATGCATTGCGCACGCACTACCTAATATCTACCACAAATGACGGTGAAGGCATCGTCACCTACACTATACGTTCACGCCGTGAAGGTAACTTTGAGAATAGGCTTCACTTCATTCGTTCGCTTCACATTGCAATTTTCACGCACAGCTATACATATGAATGAAAGCTACGTTCATCACAACACTACACGAGAACCACGGACATAATGCTCGAGTGTGTAGGTTTCCTGAGGAAGAGCTTACTTATGAGGAATTTAGAAACAATTATGGGAATAGCTGTACGGTTTGTCGTGGCGTGAGGACAGAGACTCAAGGGGATCTGTTTTTGGTTTCTGATGGTGTTGCGCCAACGCATTGTGTTGCCCGAAATTTAGGAATCAGAAGAGGAATGGTCACCCTGGTCAAGAGAAAGTTCGGAGGTGCAGCAGATCTTCGAAGTCAGGATCAGAGGTCGGCAAGACGTTGCACTCACCGCGTAGAGAGCGAGCTTAGTTCTATTTAGTGATTAAAGAGTCTTCGACCGGTAAACCGACCTACAGTTCAATGTGGGACAGTTTGCTAAGCATAAGAGAGCAATTATTGTAGCTGGAGCTCAATAAGATCGAAAGCCCAAAATTAGGCTGTGGACTGAATTACTTGAATTGGAAAGTCATAATAAGTATGATTGAAGGAATCTTCCGCTATACAGACATAGAAGTTTTTGTGTGTTGCAACAACTGGATGGCGTTATGTTGAAAAGGAGTGAGATTTACATACCTTAATTTGTGTTCGGAACATACCTAAAGACGGGATATACAACTCGCTCCTATTTTCCAACCTTCAATTTCCTACCTCACCCACAGATGGCGCTGCCTGTGTAACATGGAGATAACATTAGTCAGTCAAGTCAATCATAGAGGGCGCTCTAGTATGCTTTATCGATACGTAATTGAAGTTTCTGGTGCTAATGCACTAGAAAATTCAGGAAAGATATGGACTGCTCTAGAACCAGACACGTTAAATATAAATACGTGCGGAAACGAGGTCAGTGCATTTTTTAACGGAGAGTTGCAGAGCTAAAGTCGATAGGTGTGATTCATTTGCCAACGACGTAAAAAGTGAATATACAGAAGTAGTATAAGTGTATTTATTAAGTGTTTTTAGTGGCACTAGTATTTATTAATAGTGTTTAAGTAGTATTACTTTAAACAAAACGAAAGCAATGGTGCAATGAAAAACGCCAGCACCATGCAATGAAATGTCAACCAGCTCCAATTAGATAGTCAAATGGTTCATTTATGTTGATCGCCACGATGCCTTCCTATTTATATATTCCTTAAACTTTACACGAAGTTCACTAAGTAGCCTCTATAACTTACGCCTCACTAGTCTGGTGGCATGAAGCAAATCTAGGGTATGCTTCATTCATTCATTCATTCATTCATTCAAGTTAGGGTGGGCACTTGATGTCCGGGCAGTTGTCCAAGGTGCTCATTGTACCATCCCTATTGATTCTCTTGTTTCCACTTGAGCAGCTTGGTGTTCTCTATAAAGTCCAGTATCTTGCCCAGTGGAAGCTTGAGGACCTTCGAGGGCTCCAATAGATCTCTTCCGAAGTACTTCTGCCTAACCCTTCAGTTCCTCGCATGTGCAGATTACATGTAAACTCGTTTCCTCCTGTAGTTCGCACCTTCTACACCACGGTCTGCTTACCCGGCTTGTGTTGTATAGATGCTTTTTCAGGGGACAGTGTGCTGTATAAGTGCGCTTAGTAAAGTCCAAAAGAACTTCTGTTTGGGTATCACGGAAGCCATGTCCTCGACGCCGCCGGCTGCTATGGAGACTATTCTTGGGCTTCCCCCGCTGCAGTTGGTGTTGTGATTTGATGTAACCCTAGGGGCTTACAAAGCAAAATGTAGTGGATGCACGGGCTTCTCCGACAAAGTCAGAGACCACACCAGCATCTTCAAATACATCAAACAAGCAGTAGCAGTGTCCGTAAAGGCAGATAAGATCTCGCCCGTTTTCAGCTTCTCTGGGGAATACAGCGTATATATCTCCAGCAGGGAAACTGCAATAGTGTACATCTGCAAACCGAAACGGTGTCTATCCCGCTGGTTTGTCGACGCCTCGAAAACGCGTAATGTCGCGGGCATTGGAATCTGGAGGGACAGAGACCGGGACGGCAAAGCTTTTAGCCTAGGAGCCTCTCCCACTATTTTCCAGGCCGAAATTATTGCCATCCAGACTTGTGCTGAGGGCATTTCAAATTCCCTGCGCAAGAATCGAAGGGTAGAAATCATCTCCGAAAGCCAGGCAGCCCTCAAAACTTTGCCGGCTGTCATATGGTGCTGGGGTGCCACAGAAAACTTAAACAGCTGGCGGAACATCTAAATATTACATTGAGATGGGTGCCAGGTCACTCTGGGATCAGAGCCAATGAAATAGTTGGCACGTTAGCAAGGGGCCGAACTGCCCTTCTTAGGTCTAGAAGCGACGTGTGGTAGCTCTTATGGCAGCATCAAAACTGGGAGGAGTGAAATTGACATGGGGGCATAATAGGTTTTTCTGGCCGAGTTGCCTTCTTCGGGTTACACCCACCCATTGGAAAAAAAAACATTAATTAATTGTTGGAGATTATAATTGAGCCAAATATAATGTAAATATAAATCAAAAATCAGGGAAATAGTGTTTTTTTTTGGCTTTATTTAATTGAAACAAAATTAATTCATCAACGTCGACATTTATTGTCTTTATCAAGATGTTGAAAACGAGATTAGTATTTAAAATGTCCACTTGCAAAGGACTTTAATTTAACATTATTTATAACAACAAAGTGATGTTGTTTAGTCAAAATCATTATTAAGATAACGAATTAAAAATTTTGTAAAGGGCAAATACGATACATATATGAAGACTTCTTGCAATTACGTTTTAAGGATGAAATTGTTGTTATAACATTTGTATAAAAAAATGTTGAAGGAGCGAAAACTTTTATATACAATTATTGTAAGAAGTATGCCATGCATGTACCTACTTAAAAAACTCTTGTGATGATGGTTATATTGAAGATACCAGAAGATCAATCAACCTATGATTCAAGGAATACAAATTGAGTTTAAAAAATAGAGATGTGGAAAGACCGGCTTTAGGAAGACATTTTGTGAATTGCCGGCATAATTTAGATGTGACGTTAGATTGTTAACCTAGTACAAATTCTAATTTAGATGTGTTCGAGGCCACCTACATAAAAGAATAAAAAAAACACTTTTTAATTCTGATTTGCCACCTATTTGCAACTACCGTTCGTTATTTACTTTTTTTATTGTTTTGTCTCATCCGTTTTCATGTGTTCTTGTTAAATTTATTTTTCGTTTTCTGTAACTTGTTTGTTTTCATGAACTATATGCCTGTATGCCGTGTTGTTGAGGATGCAGTGAGTTACTGCGAAATGCGCACCTAACTTTTGTTATTGTTGTAAATAAAACTTGGATTATATTTTCTTTACTATTACGATTTACGCGCAAAAATGCTCATGTGCATACGTAGAGAAGTAATATGTGATACTCGCGAGCATAAATATAAGTAAAAAAAGTTATCCCGAACGAACATATGTACGCGTAAATTGTTTGCGTATAGATTTGCGCGCAAAATTACTAAATGAATACGCTGTGTTATACTCAATTCGTTATGCAGAGAGCTTCATTTTTTAAAAAAGTATTATATTTTCGCAAGCGATATTAGTATTAACACACCAATGAATAACTACTACCATGCAATATAGCTAATTTCAATCAGTTTATATAAGCAAATCGCAATTATTCGAGTAATATCAGTTTTAGATGTTGACTCGGTTATGACTTCTAGACCATATTGGGTGTGAAACGGGGCAAAGGGGCCGCTCGTTATATTCCAAACTGATTATTATCTATGAGGTGCGGGTTTATATCAATAGCTTCAGGTTTATTCTCGGCCGTGATTTGTGCGTAGTTTGAACAGAGTGATTATTGAGTAGGTATTGTTGCGGGCCGATTGTTCTGTTTCGGCAAATTTATCTGACGTTTTATGGCACGGATGAAGTGGGTTTACGTATCGGCGATGTTTGCTAATATAATATGATTGCGCTGAGACTCCCTAGTCAGGATATGGGCGTCTGAAACAGTTAATCTTAAGGGATATTACGAAGGCGTCATGTGCGACAACAGAGGGAACCGCCTGCGAAATTTGTAAATTAATAAGATGGGGATAATTTCCCTGTTCTAGGTATAAGCTTTGCACATGTCATTTGGCAGTTTATTGTTATGAAATCCGTAATAGTGGAGGTTTGTGTGATTAGATTTGATGTATGACTGAATGTTATTAGGGATAGCATGTTTGAACAATGCGAAGCATTCAATGTAATTTCAAAACAAGCAAATTAAAATTATATGTGTAAACAAAAGTAAAAGTAGATACTGCAAACAATCCCTCAATACACTGACACGAGACTACACGGTGTCTCTGATTTGGATGCCGGGACATCAGGATATAAAGACACTTTATGGGTCCAGAGCCCGTATGTGGGATTACTAAGGATTCCGTAAGAAGGAAGGGACCTGGTTAGTCAATTCCATACCAAAGCACTAATAGGGGATGGGGATGCTAGATTCTCTGATAATCCCTACTCAGGTGCAGCATGAAAGAAGCTAAAACCATTACTGGTAACTGGACACTGCTCCCTGAAAAGCATCTATACAACACAGGTCGAGTAAGCGAACCGTGGGTGCAAAAGATGCCAACTACAGAGGAAATGAGTTTACATGTAATCTGCACATGTGAGCAATTGAAGGTACTTAGGCAGAAATATTTCGGGAGAGACCTATTGGAGCCCTCGAAGGTTCTCAAGTTTCCACTGGGCAAGATACTGGACTTTATAGAGAACACCAAGCTGCTCGAGTGGAAATAAGAGACTTAATAGGGATGGTACAATAAGCACCTAGCTCAAGTGCCTGAAGTTTAGGTACCCACCCTAACTTGAATGAATGAAATGAATAAATAGGTAGAGAACTATGTATATTTTCAATTTCAGATATTAGATAAGGCGTTAACAATATAAAATGACGTATGAATGTATAATAATCATAGTCATTTCTAAGACAAGAAAAAAAAAAATATCTACGTGTTATATGTGTAAAGTTATTTAGGGTCTTGTGATTTCATTTTCAAGGGGTGATTAAACATCTTAAAACAAGGTCATTAACGTACCTTAACAAAAGTTTCATAATAAGAGCGATACTAATTGATTAATAATTTTTAATTTTTAAGTGGTATCTAACACCTTAAAAAAAGGGTTTTTACGCTAAAACGATTGATCAAGAACTTGTGTAAAGTCAATGTAAACGATAGGTTATTAGTGAATTTTTTGCTAAGTAGGCTGATGTCTGTAACTTTTCCCATCTGCCAAGCTGTTTTATTAGTTATCGCTGCATTGCTGGTTTAACGTCAATTCTTCCGATTAAATCCTAAAAAGGAAAGTAAAAATAGCCCACCGCATTAACAGTGAATACATTGACGTGTTGAGTTCTACTACTGCAAGTCGATTGTACGCTGAGCGGTTTCCTAACAAGCCAATACTTATTCCACAAAATTTGCCGCATTAGTAATCCGCGCACGAGAAACTGGTGTTCTGCTTCTGCAAGCACGTCAAGATCAATGTGGTGCACCTGGCTAACAACATTGAATTTTTGATGCCGAGGAAGGTGTCTTGTCGAAGAAAATCTTCTAGTAATACTCGAAAATTTTTTCGCGAAGTAAATGCATCAAATGGAATTGTCTGGCCAACACTGCGCAAGAATCAACTATATCCTTTCCATTTACAAAAAGTATAGGTTTTACAACCTTAATATCATCCTTCCCTACGTTTACAATTTTGTCGATAGTTTCTTCAAATACATGCTGAAATTCCAAACTGTTCTTAAATTGTATTGGCGACTGATGAAGCAAATTTTACACATAACCGCATAAATTATCATATAATAATATGTGGGCCATCGAAAATCCACATGTTCGTCGTAATCATTTCCAGCACAGATTTTCCATAATCGTTTGGGCCGCACTGGTCAACGGGTAACATATTGACCCCTTTGCGTTGCCAAATCGATTAAATTGATATAATTATCTCTTGCTTTTGCAAAATCATTTGATGGCACTATTAGAAGAAGTCCCTTTGAATATAAGTCGGCAAATGTGGTTCTAAATCAACACTGGATATATCACGACTGCAGATTGTAATGGAATGACAGAGAACGCGTGCCACATTCTGTGTGAATGCGAGGCTCTGAAAACAAAAAAAAATCTGGCAATTCTTGGCAAGCCAAAAATAAACCCAGAGAATTATTTAGATCAAGCAGCCAAAGACCTGTACAGATTAGTGAAGGATACCAGGATCCTGGAATGGCTAGTATAATTTAATGGGTAAAAGAAATGGGAAACTAAATACAAAAAGCTAAGAGGCCGCAGTGTTTGTGGAGATACAATGTGAGACGGTTTCCACAAAAAAAAAGAAAAAACGTCAAAGAAGTGTTTTCTGTTCTGTCAAATTTCTGATTCTTCAAATAGAAGATTATTTGTAAATATTGTAAATAGCAAAGGTCCTATTATGGGTCCTCGCGGAACACTACATTTAATTTCCTTGGTTTGCTATTGCATGCTATTCAATTTTGCTACTTTTATTTGGCTTATTGAATTCAATTTAATAATACTAAAAGCATTTTCTCTTATGCAATAACATGTAGTTTTATTTAAGACTGTAAAACTGTAATATATGAAAATACTTAAGTAAAATTAGAGAATTTTAAGCTGAGTTTTAGCATTTCAGGGTAAGATGTTTTTACTCATTTATTTTTTTTTTTCTAGATCATAATTGTAGCTCTGCAGGTGAAAATAATGAATCAAAGTTTGACTCTTTTCAAATTAACAACATTAATAAATTAAAATTATTAACTCTGGTGTAGATTGCAATGAGAAAGATGTTAAAGTAGCGTCTGGGTATTATTAATTATTTTATAATAAAATTCCACACCAAACATTCGCAAATATAGAAACTATAATATTCAATTTAAAGTCAGATTCGACCGAAATGAATAGAATTGGGCGTAGTATAAAAGGAGAATAAAAAGATTAGAAGTGAAACGACCATTTCGAGTACGTGTGTGATAAGTGTGTATTTGTATTGGAAAGTGTAGGAGAAGGATAAGGGAAATGGTACTTTTCTTTTATTACGGACAGGGATGTTTAAGTACAAAAGGGGACCGAAGAGATAAACAAATTGATCGACATCAGTGCATGTAATCTGGAAGCAGGAAATCTAATTAGGGAGATGTATTTTTTAGGAAGATATTCAGATATTCCCATATTCGCAGGGTTTAGCGTCAAATCCACTTAAATAAATTGAAAAGAGGGTCGCCGATCGAATAAAATGGAGCACTCTTATTTCTAATAGTCACAGGATATTTTAGGATAGCTTAATTAATTTGTTATTGAGTAAATTATGAAGGGCCCACAATCCCGAATAAAATATATAAGGACTGCAATGTTTAAATACTCAACTAACCGCACATCCAATCAAAATCAGATATGCAAATTTAAAAACTTTGCAAATTAGTCAACAGACTGACAAGATTACGTTGCACTGACAAAGCTGGGTCTGAGTCGCTCCCCTAGGAGAATAAAAGATACATTTTGCCGTTTTAGTTTAATTGGATTTTCTCTGTGTTGCCATTTCTTTAATATATTGATTTAGTGATTACCAACTCTGGCGAACCAGGATCGGGAACCGTGCGAAATGAAGCAGTGTTTCACTCTTGATGAATTATACGAGAGCAGCTAACTTTTCTTTTAAAAACAGTTAGTAATTAAAAGTCCGGTTTACTTGCTTACTCTGTTTAGTAGTAATAACGTATAACGGTGTAACTAAAAGATGCGATTTACAATTTACTGCGGGTGAAGTTGGTAAAGTTAGAATACAATTTCAGAGAATTACACTATACAAGAAGTTTCAATTCGGTAGAGTTTGTAATTGCACGAAGACTATTTCTAAGAAATCAGTACAAATACATACAAATGAAATTATATCTCGCTTGTTGTGTTGGCGAGCATCCCACAAAAACTGCTGAAAATATCAAGTCAAGGCGTTTGTTTGCTATTTATTTGTTATTTGCTATTATTTATTTAGATTATTAATTTTGTCAAAAGTTGGACTTCAACAGTAGAGGTAATACAATTGTAATAATTGTACTCAACATTTTGTTAGATTAATACAGACATTAGATTTATCTTAATTTTTTTTCTATTGCAAGTCATAAATTAATTATTAAAAAGCTTTTATTTTCTCTATAAAAATATCGATAAATAGATGTACCTACACACATACACACACACACATTTAAGTACAGAACGAATGTTGCGATTCCCATGATTTCATGCGACAAAACGCGCTTCGTAGTTATTTATGCAGACAAGCGGCGAACTGGGGCCAGGTCTAGATTGGTACCGATTTCAGATGTTTGTAGGTCTTCGCGCGGAACTAGCGGAAGAGAGGGTGGTCGCAGTATACGCAAAGAATTTATTGACGTGGGGCCAGCCATATCTTGGCCCGCTGGTTAATCGAGTCACGCGTTATCAGCAAACGTCAGTGCTCGGCATTGTGAGGCATGAATCTCCCACTATCACGGTAGGCAACCGTGCGAGTCAGACGACCGTCGAAGATCGACTATTGAAAGTAGAAACATATTCATTCATTCATTTCATTCTGGTTAGGGTGGGCACTTGATGTACGGGCACTTGAGCTTGGTGCTCATTTGTACCATCCCTATTGATTCTCTTATTTCCACTCGAGCAGCTTCGTCTTCTCTATAAAGCCCAGTATCTTGCCCAGTGGAAACTTGAGGACTTTCGAGGGCTCCAATAGATCTCTCCCGAAATATTCCTGCCTGAGTACCTTCAGTTCCTCACATGTGCAGATTACATGTGAACTCGTTTCCTCCTGTAGCTCGCATCTTCTACACCACGGTTCGCTTACACGGCCTGTGTTGTATAGATGCTTTTTCAGAGGGCAGTGTCCAGTTACCAACCCAGTAATGGTTTTAACTTCTTCTTAATGCGCTTGAGTAGGTTATCAGAGAAACTACCATCCCCATCCCCTATCAGCGTTTTGGTATGGAGTTGACCTTCAGTCGACCTCATTTCTTTGTACTTTCTTTATCTAACAGGTCCAAATCTCCCTTCTTGCGGAATCCTTAGTAATCCCACATACGGGCTCTGGACCATGAAGTGTCTCTTAGAGCCCTCCTTGGCTAGTTCATCAGCGATTACGTTGCCCTTTATATCCTCATGTCCCGGCACCCAAATTAGAGACACCCTGTTGTCTCGTGCCAGTGCATTGAGGGATTGTTTGCAGTCCCTAACTAGTTTTGACCTAGTTACAGGTTTGAGGACTGCCTTAATGACAGCCTGACTGTCAGTCATTATGTTAATTTTCCTCCTCATGCAGCCCCTTTGCAATCATTTCTGCACAGGCTGCAAGGCGAATACCTCTGCTGGAAGACCTTGTATGTTTCCCCAGGCTTATGAATATCCTTTGATTAGGACTGGGCCCGCAAATACCGGCTCCTGTCCCCTGGCTGGATTTGGATCCATCCGTGTACCAGTTTTCGTTAGCAGTGATCTCACTACGCGCCTGGTCTCTGTTCGGTATGGAGATTTTCACCTTTTCAGTGAAGATAATTTCGGGTGCCATGCTGTCCGTGGGCATTTGTAGCAATGGCCCGTCCCACAACGTGCCCGTAGTCTAGAAACATATGTAGGGGGCCGTCGCATACGGACTTCGGTTTAGACACTTCCCCGCAATAAAAAATGGGTTCAAGAATATTTAATATTTATTAATCAGAGTCATAAAGTGTAGTATTATCTATATTATCTATACTATGGTATTTTAAATCAAAATGAATTACCATTCATACCTTTCTTGGGATCAAAATTATGAAAATGAAATAATAAATATAATAAGAGAGTTATTTCTGAAAAATACACCATAATAGTGTATTAAATAAAAAATAAGCCATTTGCTTTGTGTTGTGTTATGTTTTCATCGATATAAAATCACAAAAACATCTGAATAACTTTGCATTTATGAGGTGGGGGAATGTAAATAAGTAACCCATGTACGTGCAATTTAAAAACTACATATATTCAATTCTGAAGAAAATACGTTAGTATTTATATTTAGATAGATAAGTATTCTTGATAAGGACTTCATGTATTTTTCATTTTGAAATCTGTCTACATAAATTTTTTGGTGACGGCATTATTTTAGTTAGCAATAAACGAGGTAATAAATTGTTGCAAGCTGAGCTAAACTAATTCAAAACTTCGTGAAATTAATAATAGGTGGGGGGAGAGGGGCAGTTGGCTCGAGATTGGCCCAACCATTCAATATTGTCACGAGCCGCCACTGATAACCAGTGCACCATTAATGCTTACAAGATAAATACAATTATTCTATATATTAATATTTAGTTGGTATCATATCAAGCGGGTTTCTATACGGAGTTATAGCGATCCACGGGTCCCACCCCTAAACATTTGGTGAAGGATGCCCTACGCCGTTAATGCTTACATAATCTCTGACAAAATTATCGACCTTTCTTTAAAATTTTGGCTATGTATGAAATGTACATACGTATATTCCTATTTGTTTAGTTAATTTTATGATAGTTAAGTGATACCCACATAATGGATATGCTTTTTTAAGCATTTTCTTATTTTAACCGTATTACTTGCTGTAATTAATATTTTGGTGTAATGTGTCAAAAAATGAATTAATTATTTAGTTATTATCTGCTCTTTAAACATATGTGCCTTATGATCACATAGGAGTATGTGATCTGGTTTAATTTAAATTTATTATTTCCAGCGGTGCAAAGGTATATAATTTAATAACTCGAGAGATCCTATAGTACCACTATCATCTTTATAGGTTCTCCTTCTTTCATGTTATAACAAGAATGGACAATGTGCTCGACTTTGGTATACTGCAATCTACTTATTTTTTCTGTCATATTAATTCGTTGCATAAGTTGTCTTAATATTAGCAGCATAAAAAGTTGAATATTATAGAGGCTTTACCTTAAGAATGTTCTCTGCAATATTACTCTACTCTACTGCATGTATATTAATATAGGCCATATTGTATTTATTATAATACGTTCTTAATTTGATTGTAAAACTAGCATATTGTTGTTTTACAAAACTCTGCTTATTCATAGTTTTTTGTTGGGTAAACGGTAGTAAGAATATTAAAATTATTTGCATTTATCATACAAAAAAATGAAAGTTTATACGAACATATACGACTGCGAAAATGTATATTTAATATTCCTTATATAATATAATATATTGTAGTACCTGTTTGTAAAAAGAATAAAAATTCGTTTCCTTTGTTATTGATAAGTAAATATTGCGAAGTGACACTCATCGATCGGATTGAAACTGGCACATTTGTAACACCTATTAGAGGGCTGTAAATCGCTTCTTTCCACTTTGACGGAGGCTCACGTTTAAGACATGAAAGCTATCCCTGAAGTTTTCTACAATTTCCGGCATTAATGTAAATCACACTTGCAGACCTCCCCTTAAATTTCTTTCAGTATATTTTACGTTTGCTATCTTAATATTAATTGTGAATCTTTACTTAATTTCTTTCCTAGTTACTTTTATCTTAATTTAGACCATCCAAACAAAATCTATGTTAAAAAAGGGCAAATTATCATAGATTAGTATTTTTCTTTGTTCAATTTACTCCAAAAAATACTACAGATTCAACCATTAATAAAATAACAATAAGCATTCAATCTACCTAATTAATTTAACCTACTACAATACTAACGTTATTTGTAAGAACGTGGTGAAGATTAGTCGTTTATAGAATTTAATATTTACAAATTTCAAATTCACTTTATAATACTAATTGTTTAGAAATATACGTAGTATACTTATCATACACTTCGCAATGTTCTTTTGTTAAGAAATTATTGTTTCTATTTTTTTAAGAAGTATGCAATTACAGACACAGCGGGATTGCAACGCAATTAATACATTTCTTTGCTTGTAAGTAACGCTTTATGTACAAGTAAATTAAAACAATAGTTTTTATCTGGCGCCTCCACCAAAATTCTACACACCTCATGAACACGCTGAGGCAAGACTTAACCAAAAAGGCAAGATACATTTCATTTCTTTATTAATCTAGCATGAGAGACCTGTGCAAACAAACAGTCGCCTTTGACTAAAACTACTGCAATTATATATCCTAGCACTATTTCCACTCCTTAAATGCGACTTGTGACAATATCTATTCTTCTGGAATATTATTTTCTTTTTATATTAGATTGACAGAACTCACAAAAGTAACAAATTCCCGGATATCCGCTAGTATGTAATGTAATAACTTTATCAGTAAAGAAAATACGTCAAATAAACTAATTCGAACAAATGCAGATGCTACTTTTTCTTGATATTTTTGTAATATTATAGCAATAATACCAGTGCACAGAAAGTCATATTTTTTAAAATACTTAGCATTATTAGACTATAGAAGTTATTGCGTTGTTAAATTTTAGTTCACGTGGTTACATAAACCAGGGTGACATGTCAAACCTATTAACAAAAACTTGGTAATGATCGTAAGGTTTAATGTATAGGGTAATTTACGAATACAGATAACGTTTATCGGGTAGCACTAATGCCCACATAAATGTAAGTCAGAACCCTCGAAAGCAGTTGTTCCCTTGAAATATACTCATATTTTACAATTGTTCAACCTCTCACAGTTTTAAGTGATATCGTCGCGGTCACTGTGCTTTACCACTTATCAGCATAAAATTTGGAGTGATATAAGCTTTGTATGCTGTGCGGCCAGAAAACCACAACTGAACGATACACACAACAATTGTGCATTTGCAGTGCTACTGTTTTGTATTTCAATCGTTTCAAATTTACGAATCGGTGTTCGCAGAGTTGCACTTAAACACTGTTGCTGCTATTAGTTGTTAAAATTAAGGGATTAATTGTGGGTTGTAATTTGGCACATGAACTAATTGCACATTTCTATCAATCAAAGGCCGTCTACACATACATTAACTCAATTTTCTAAAATAAATTTTGATATTTAGGTTTAGTCATAGCTCTTACGATAAATTCTTATAATTGTTTTCTTTTTAATTGCTTGTCCACCATTTGATATTGAAGGTTGAGTATAGGTGCTTGCTTTGATTTTGTGTCTTTTTTATATCTTTATCGCTAAACCTTTCCTTTATATTTCTCTTTCAATTTTTTTTAAAAAAAATTCCGTTATTCATTATATTATGATCCCTATGATTCTCCATAGTATCTAAATTATATATTAACCCCCTTAATCAGGAAGCGATAGAATACACGGACATCGACTGATTAAATTGGGTTTGATTCTATCTCTAACGACTCTAAATTTTAAAGATTTTTGAGAAAAATAAAGATGTCAAAAAGCTGGAGCTTCCAAAACATCAGACATTTCGTTCACAGACTAAGTAAACTGAATGAAGATCCCTATGCTTTACTTGTTAGTTTCGATGTAGAATCTTTATTTACTAAAGTTCGTATATTCGATTTTATTGTTTAATCCGTGAAATCTTGGTGGAATCTGCCTTACTTCTACGTATTTCCAGTTCCGCGCTGTTACTACCAGCAAGTTTTGGGGGCAGCCCTCTTTGTCCTGTTGTTGCCAACATTTTATTAGGGCATTTTGGACAACAAATCCTACCCTCCTATTCCTAGAAACCGAATGCTGGTTCAAATACGTTGACGAAACCTTTGTAATCTGCCTACCTGGACGTGATTCCTTAAACAATGCACTTATATTCCTTAATTCCCAACATGGTTCCATTATCACCATGGAAGTCGGATCATACGGTACTCTTTCTTTCCTAGATGTCCTAGTGAATTGTCGCTCTGATGGTTCTTTGGAACATCCTGTGTACCGCAATTCTGACCGTCGCGTATTCTGATTTTTACCAAAATGCCTTTTCACATCAGTATCCTGCCTAGAAGAATAGTGTTATAAATTCCTTAGTTCAAAGAGCCATTCACATACCCAAACCAAATTCCTTATCCAGAGAGCTATCCCATGTATATTCTAGCAATGTGCATGGAGAACTTCATAACCAGGAGCTACACAAGGAAGCCGCTCTCAAAGATGATAGGCCTAATTAAGAGGGCAAAAGTAGAGAGCGTCCTCTAGGAAGAAAAAGGGGATCACAATAGATCTGAAAAGGTCGCGGTGAAACAGGTCGATAGGCCACCCAATAGTAATGGAGAAAGAGAACCCCACAGCTAGTAGCTACATAAAGAAGCCACTCTTAAAGATGGTAGGCCTAATTAAGAGGGCAAAATTAGAGAGCGTCCTCTAGGAATAAGGGAATCACAATAGATCTGAAAAGGTCGCGGTGAAACAGGTCGATAGGCCACCCAATAGTAATGGAGGAAGAGAACCCCACAGCTAGTAGCTACATAAAGAAACCACTCTCAAAGATGGTAGGCCTAATTAAGAGGGCAAAATTAGAGAGCGTCGTCTAGGAATAAGGGGATCACAATAGATCTGAAAAGGTCGCGGTGAAACAGGTCGATAGGCCACCCCAATCCTAATCTAATCTAATCTATCCCATGTTACCGATACCCTAATTAAGAATAATATTCTATACACCAGATCCAACTTACCTACCATAAACCGACACCTCCATCATAGATCCAACATTTCCGAAACACGACCTACTCCACATCAATCCTCTGTCTATTTTTCCATCACGCAAGGCGTTACCAATCGTATAGGGAAACTCCTGCCCAACCACAAAGTGAAAACCATCTTAAAACCAAACTCCAAACTGTCAGACTTCTTTGTCGTCAAACATCGTAATTTTTTTGAAGCTCCTGGTGCTTACTGAATTTCATTCTCATGAGATAGTGTTTACATTGGTGAAACAAAGCGTTCGGTGGACACTTGTCAGAACATGGGCGGTGTACTAAAGCGTTGCGCCTAGCTGGATCTGCACTTGCTGAGCATGGACTAGAGGCCGGCCACCAATTCCAATTCAACTCTGTCCAAATCCTATCCCGTCAAAGCAGTAGCAGCAACCCTAAAGATGCTCCTTGTGAGTGTAAACGAATCGTCGACCAGAAGAAGATCCAGGACGCGATTCCAATCCGAAAGCCCAGCAAAGTATTTTGACAGAATATGTTTTTTTGATCTTTTATCTGTGTATATCCATATTGATACAAACGGTACGTCCTATATGTGAAACCCAACAGGTCTTGATCCATAAAAGGTATATTGTTATTACTCAAATAAATATTAAAAGCACTGCGCCTTGATTAACTAATTATTTCCAACAAATAGCGTATTTTGCAGTTGAGTTGTGAAAGACGAGTTATAGATTTCATAGGTCTATCAATCATAATAACCGTAACGTACCGTAAGTTTATATAAACATTTCCAGTAAACTCACCATATGCTACACATTCTCTGAGCTACACCATTAGGATATATAGCCTGCCGTATTTTACGCAGATCCTTTGTATTAATAAGCCGATCCCGTACAAGGCCCTCTTTCTTATCACAACACCTCACACATTATATACTTCGTTCGTTCAGCTGCAAACTAGCTATTTATATGCCGCGTAATGAAATTTATACCGCTAGGGTGAGGGGTCAATAATAATTTGCGGGATGCATATTGTACGCCGTCGTGGCGTCTAGCTACCGACGTCCTGGGTAATTGGTTTACGTGGGCGTAAATGGGTTATAAATTTTTAAACGTTCTTCGACCCAGTCGTAATAACCAAGTCGCATTTAAGGCTCAACGGTTCGCGTTATTATTAAAACATTATACGCAGGCGATCGTTTGTATTAGCAGGAACGGATAATTACAGGAAATCGGGTCAACGGTAACCTTTGCCTTCCTCATAGTGCCCCGATGTAATAATAATTTTGTTGGTTTATGCAGGCAAGCTAAAGTGTTCATTAGGTGAAAAGTAATTGTTATCGCAATAGGCTGTGACATTTATTTTTAAGGCGCGTGGGATTAAAATGAATGAAAAAGACCACTCCTTCCTTATCGATATAATCAATTTATTAAGATATCCATTACAAGTTAATTACTATTATGATCGATGGTCTTAACAGGTTAATATTTGCTAACCGACCATATACAAAAGTAGCAGTTTTGGTGGAAGCAAATAGTTTCAACAGTTAACAATCCTGCATACGCATTATTATAACAAACAGAATTTAATTATAATAATCATAATAATATAATGATAATATTTATTTGTATGAGGGTTACATCCTTTACAAATGAGTTCAAAGTGCGTTCTATAGCACATTAACATAAAAAGAAGTAGTACAAGAAAAAGGGGAAATACTACAAAAAAAATCTATTATAGTTATAAAGAAGGAAACGGAAACAGAAAGTACATTGCTAATACGTAAACGCAAAAATATATCGAAGCAAAACTAAACCTTAATATATATGTGATAAGTACATAGACTTTGCTGGACTTGCACACATAGCTACTCATTAATTATAAAAGATCTTAATCTAATTAGTTCCTCTAAGTAAAAATATAAATTATTATAGATTCTGGTAAATGGGACATCCTAGAAGAATATGGTACAAAGTTCCTCTTCTAATAAATGCAAACGAACATGATCATTGGTATATATCAAATGTACCTGTTTATTGTGGCATAACTTGATGATGGTTACACCTGTCACTCTTACTTGACTGACAAGTCTTAGTTTTCTTATCGTAGTACGAAATCCCCGATAACACTATGTAACAATTTCTATTAATTGTTTTGTCTTTGGACTGTGACAGGCATGTCCTATTTTCTTATGTCAGAGAAGTATAAAAAGAGTCAATTATTCCCCACAAACTTTGCTTTTCTGGCAAGACAGTGATATTTTAAAATTTACAAGCGAATCCAAACTGAGAAGTACATATCATGTCGTCATCGTAATGTCGACGTAGAGTATAGAAACTAAAGTTATCAGTGACGGGGGTGAATTCATTCGCGATAGAAACTACAATAAACACTTCTGCCAAAGTGACAGGAAACCTGCATCTTCGGTTTTAAATTTCGTTTTTTTTTTTGGAAAATAGCATTGTGCATTGTGGACCTTTCCAAACACACACACACACACAGTTCTCAGCTTCCAATACTTACTCCCGCTGAGATACATCAGGCATCTTCAATTAATAAGAGCGAGTCGGAGTGTGAAGAAAATATAGAATCAGATGACGATTTCATATGTGGAGATGATGAGAGAGGCGCATACTAACTACCTCAACAATAAAGACACCCACGATTTAGAGATCTTGGACTCTCCAAATCCAATATCGAGCTTTTGGCCTCTAGGCTGAACTTGTGGATGAAAGTGTGCGAGTTGTAAGTCAGAAAAAACGTCACTAAACTTTTTCTAGCTGCTTCACCCATCAAGATGCTCTCTGCTTTTGCCACGATGTGACTGGTCTGCTTGAGGCAATTGGAATTGCTTGTAATCTGAAGGAGTGGCGCTTCTTCATTGACAGCTCTCCAGGGAGCTCCAAAGGAGTACTGCTGTGTAATGGTAATAAGTATTCATCTCTTCTCCTGGGTCATTCAGTGCACCTCAAAGAGGATTACTTTAACATCAAGATCTTGCTGAAAGTTTTAAACTATGATAAGTATGAGTGGGAGGTCATCGTTCTTTAGAAACATATTATTTGATGTTCAAAATTACTTTAGGATGCTTGATTTTGCTATAATTAAGAAAAAAAGAATTATTTTGAGAATAAACCACCCTTATTTTTAAAGATATCAAAAAGCTCCATTGGAAAAATTAACTGTTAAAACTTCTTGGAATATAATTAATAAAATAATAAAATCGTCACAAACAATATATCTTTTACGATGACTCAGGTAATCTAAGTTCAAATATAGACTTATGGTAGAATTCTATGCATATCTGTAGTGTTTATAAGATTATCAATAAGACTGTAAACATGTATTATTGATGCTTCTAGACTTACAGATAACCTTACAGAAGCCATAGATATGCACAGAATCTCACCACTCGTATGCGAACTATTTAAAGAGCATTTCTCTGCCGTTAGAAGTTCTTCTATATTTGGGCGCCTGCTGATGACAATTACTAAGACAATACCTGTATCTAAAAAAGGTGATCTTCAAAAAGTAGAGAATTATAGGCCCATATCGTTGCCTTCAGTTTTTTCGGTTTTTTTTTTTTAAATTTAAGAAAATGTTTTAACACCCGCCTTATGAATTTTCTAACCTGCAATAAATTGCTGTCAACTACGCAGTTTGGATTTATATCTGGAGAATCAACATGTAGCATTATTCATAATGCTTTGAGTGTAGTGTATGAAGCGTTAGACAAAAAAAAAACATTGCAGCTGGTATATTTTTTGATTTGTCAAGCGCTTTTGACACGAAAGATCATGGATTACTTCTTGATAAGCTTTATTCCTTGAGCGGCAGAGGTTTGGCTTATAATCTTTTTTTAAAATTTCGTGCATTATTGGACATTTGTTTGCATTTTTAAACGAAGTAATGAATAAATATACTATATTTTTTTCCAAATTACTTGTTTTAGTACATAGCCAATGCATAAACATTATTTTAATACATAATGAGCAATATCTATTTTATTAAAAACAATAAGGGAGGCTTAGCTTCCGTGGCATCTCCTGACGAGCCGCCGCTGACGAAAGTTGTAGTATAATGAGTAATATAAATACCCCCAAAGCGAAAAATCATATTTCAAGTGAATCTAACCACAAATTTAATTGACAGCTTGTTTTTGTAAGTGTATAAACGCATACTACGCTTACTAGTAGTTTACTAGTTTTCTTTAGTTCTTTATTTAGTTCGAATACCTAAAATGTTTAAACAGAATTTGAAGCCGAATCTGATAAATTTTATGTGAAAGCAAGTGTCGGATAAACACTTTTGTTAGAAGGCGAATACAAAAAGTAGTAAGTGAAGTTAAAGAAGGACGTAGATTTGTTACTTTTACAAAAAAAATAAAATTGAAAAACGGGAAAATTTTATTATTTGATTTATTTACTTAGGTGACCGATGTTTATTAAAATGGACATAGTTTACCAAATTTTGTGGATATTCTATGAATTCCAAAAAAAATGCAGTATATGAAAAACATTATCTGCGTGATACAATGTTATCAGGCAAACAATATTGGTGTCAAGATGATTATTACGAGTTTTAATTAAAGTTATAGCCCTTGTTAGTTGTGCCGCGTTTCTAAGTAGAGAGTATATTGGATTACGTTAAAGAGCGTTCATAATTATAAGCAGCCGTATTCAATTACGTTGTTAGCAGCTTGACTACCTTCTTTTGAGGATATTCGAATCGATCGGCAGTTTAAAATCATACCGTGGATTCCACGCGCTACTTCACATTGTTCACGTGAGGACTGAGCGAGGCAAGTGGGTTCACTTTTTTGGAGCAGTACTTCTAAATCTCAAATTTAGGAGCAGTTTCGTAGTAAAACATCTAACACTTGATTGAGAGTTTAAAGTTTGTTAATTTCCAATTGAAGTAATCAGCAGTCTTGAGTATTAAATTACCTTTATAACACAAAAAAAGAACTGATTTCTAAGCCAACAAAAAATTAATGGAATTTATTATCATTTCGCGTGTATATAGGTAGGTTAACGATCTTAATATATAAACGTAATGGATTCCATTTTCTTTATCCAGCTTCAGGCAAAAGTCTTCTTAATCATCTCGAAAATCCGATTGCTAGTTTCCCGGCTCTCGGGTTTCGACTTGGCGAATCTCCAATATGTAACATGGTACTACGCTTCCCATTGCTCTTTGCGCCCCTAAGAAATGTCGAAGTACGAGGCCGAAAGGTTCTTGGATTCGAGAAGAAAAGGACACGAAAATGAGAAACTGAATACTTGATGCAAGATGTAACCGCGACATACGACCCAATAAATTCGAACTGTGCAAGGAATTTAATACCACCTTATCCCTTATGTATTGATCTGACCGGACGCTACTCCGACCGGAAGGGAATCGTGGCATTCCGGGAGATTGAGAAAATGCGCTGACAACACTATATTATTTTTTTGTCACGTACGGTCGATCTCGTAAGACGTGTATGCGTTGCCGTATACGAGTAAAAAGATTCGATGTTTGCGTGGATTTTTTAAAGACATACTGACTACAAAAATACTAAATCAAAGCTACATCGTTTTGTTTACTATGAAATGATGTATAAGAATAATTAGTTTAGCAGTTTCATAAAATGTGTCCCATGCAAGACTGGGTTCTTTGGATTCAACGGGTTAAATTTTTCCATTTTAGATAAACATAAGCAAATACAAACATTTTGAAAAATATAATTCTACATTACCTAAAGATGTAAATTAGATTAGATTAGGATTGTGGTTTTTTTTTTTTTTTTTTTTTTTGGCTCTTCGGGATAGGATTGTGGTTTCACACAGTAGTTTTCCCCTAAATGTAGGTAACTACCGTCCAATTGCCCTGACATCAAGTTTTTCTAAGCTTTTTGCATATGCCATCCTCAACCGTTTAGATAACTTTATAGAAAAGCACAATCTTATATCCCAGTCCCAACATGGATTTAGAGCTGGCAAATCTACAGTTCTGCATTACTAGAAAATCATAATTGTGTGTTACTGAACATGGAATCCAAAACATATCCTGTTGCTATCTTATGCGATCTGTCGAAAGCATTTGATTGTGTTAATCATGATCTTCTGTGTGAAAAGCTTTTTAGGCTTACGCGGTAAATTGTTGGAGTGGATTACTTCATACCTCTCTGACAGAGTACAGTGCGTGGAAATAAATGTCAGTCAACGCTAAAACGAGCTACAAGGTGATATCACCCTTATTGCCCAATAATATAGGTGTCCGACAAGGGTCTGTACTTGACCCACTGCTTTTTTCATTGTTTTTAAACGACATTATTGAATTTCTTTGTGATTTCATGGTTGTATGCTATGCCGTTGGCATCACCGTAATAATTTCGGAAAATGAAAACAATATTGAAGCCCTTACAAATATCGTGCTGGACAAAAATGTTGCATGGTTTTGTGCTAATAAGCTTTCATTAAATTTTAAAAAAAACAAAATACATCTTTTTCCATACTTTGCGAAAAAAAGTTGGATACACGTTTATTGATACACATTAATAATGAACAATTGAAATCCTCTGAATCGGTAACCCTTTTGGGTTTAACTTTTACACCCATCTTAAATTGGGATAATCATTGCCGATTATTAATATCGACCTTGAATAAATCTATTTTTAAACGTAGATCACTTAAAAATGTAGTTAAGTTGACGTCATGTAGGCCTTATTTCATTTCCTGAAAATATTAACACTTTGTGAATTGTATATATTGGAAAGTGGCTGCTATGTACATAAACATAGAAGTACTTTTATTAACATTTATATATTCATATTTTGATACAACATTGAAAGTAAAATCTATACAATTACAGGTGTCCACTAAGGATTGTATACCGGTTAATCGGTAAATTGACCAAAAAACGTTCGGTAAATTTACCGGTAAATTACAAAAATTTACCGATAATTCGGTAAATGAAAAATCCATATTAGAAATTCTTATGTACGAAATAGTGTGATTATAGATATTTAAAGGTCTATAAGGACATTGAAAATAATTAAAAAAAAAAACAGGTAAGTCTAAGTAACAATATACCTAATTATCAATTTTATGGGAGATGTTCTCTCTAATTTTGATTTCAACTTTTTTGAATTTGAGAGCCGCAGTAATGCCCTAGAATTGCGAATATAGAAAAGAAACTAACAAAAATTTTTGATTAGAAACGTATAACCTCCATTCCACCGAGTTAGTCAAAAAGAGAAGGAATCAAAAAATTCTCAAAAAAAGCAAAAAATTGAAAAAAGTCGTGTAGAAATTAAAAGAAAATAAATGTTAAACGAGATGGATAACGAAAAGCAACGCAAAGAAAAGCAAGATTAATGTTCATTTGTTGCTAGGACGGTAGGAAGCAAAACATCCCATTTTTCCAACTTGCCTTTGTCAACAACTACAATTTCAATTCGCTTATTTTATGGTTTTTTTGTATGGATTTTATTTATGTCTTGAAAGAAGTTGAGTTAGCGCATGTGATTTGTGCTTTGAGATTTGAGAAGGTTTTTAAAAGTTTAAAATCGTTTTTCTTAAAGAGTAAGTAAATATCTCATTTTTAGTATTTAAAACTACTAATATATAAGAACAACATTTCACGTATTTAAATTAATAAGCAATTTTGAATCACCCATTATGAGAGGATATTAATGCAACATTGTTCTAAAATAACATTAAAATTTGAACCTTAAATATTTTTTTTTACTTCTAATAACTGTTTAGAATATGTAGTTAAATACAAATATTTATTACAAAATTCCAATATTATGGCTTAAGATTGTGCAAAATACGTATTATTCCAGCCTAACTTCTAACCCTATTTTCTTAGGGAATTCCCATTAATGTCACACATGAAAAATAAAATTACCGGTAATTTACCGGTAAACCGGTTATCGAATTACCGGTAAATGAAAAAATCGGTAAATTTAGCGAATCACTAGTGTCCACTATGATCCTAAATAATTGCTTAACTTCAGTTTAAGGCGACTTAATTTTTTTAAATAGCACCCATATTTGCTTATGTTAAATTAACTCTTGCAAAAAACCTTTTTAATTTATGCTAAACATTTATTATCTCAACATTTGGCGCGATAAACTAAACGTCAATATTAAAGCGATAAATGTCGAAGGATGTTGTCGATCTGGCAATCTCTTATCGCCGGCCCGCTCAAGAGAAGGCGGGATTCCTCAGATTTATATCGCGCCATCGCGGCTGGAGGTGGTAGCATAAGAGATCGCTACTAGATTTACTCTGCAGACGTGGAAAGCAGAGCAAAAGATCTATTTGAATTTCGAAGCGCGGATAAGGGACAGTAGACGAAACTCAAAAGAAAGCACTTGTTACAAATGTAATACATAAATAAAACAAATCAAATGCAAAATTGTGAATTTAGTTACAAAGAAATTTACGAAATAATTTAATAGGACAACAGGATTCATCCCCACATAGAATTGATTATGTAACAAAAAACTTAAGGCGTATTGTGAAAAGATATTACAACAAAATACGCAATTAAATTTAACCAACCAAAAAAAAAAAACCTTCAGAAATAACAAGTAACTAATTTAAGCGATTCTCTATAGACCACAGTTCATCTTTCTAATTCTCTGTGTTTCATTAAACTAAGGAGAAAGGGCCCTCTTATTTAATTGAAGCACAAGCCTCCATTCCTTAAAAACTATTTAAAGCTTCATATTAACGTCCAAATTGAGAAATCAATACTTATCCTGTCAATCAATTTATGTAAGCCAAATCATGCATAGATTGCTTGAGAAGATAAGTATCTAGTCAGTAAAACTAGTCGCTTGCGAGTTATTACCAAAAAGTGGATTTTTCTGTTTTTTCCCGTTGTAAGTTGTTTTTGTAACTACTTTCCCAATCTTTTTTTTTTAATGTTGCATTTCTTTAATATAACTGGAGCTGCAATTTCGTTGGCGTATCGAAGGCGTCCACGATTTATAGTAATTGAAAGATATAAAGAAAACCTTTTTTGGTTTATAATTTTTTAATATTTTCGCTTTTTCATAAGTTCTTAATCCTTTATTTTTTTAAGTATAGCTGGCATTAGTGATTGTAAATCCGAGTAAAACCGAGTTTTTCATTTACCGGTAAATCGATAAATGAAAATGAAAATAAATAATTTTTTTTTTATGTGTGATATTAATGGGGATTCATCAAGAAAATAGAGTTAGAAGTTAGCCTAGAATAATACATATTTTGCACTATCTTAAGGCATAATATTAGAATTTTGTAATAAATATTTGTATTTAATTATTAATATTTGCAATTAATTATTTTATTTTTAATTTAGAAGTAAAAAAAATATTTAAGGTTCAAATTGTTTTACAACAATGTTGCATTAATGTCCTCTCATAATGTGGTGTATTCAAAATTGCTATTAATTTAAATACGTAAAATGTTGTTCTTATATATTATTATTTTTAAATATTAAAAATGAGACATTTTACTTACTCTTTAAGAAAAACGATTTTAAACTTTTAAAAATCTTAAAAAACTCCAGAGCACAAATCACATACGCTAACTCAATTCTTTTGGTGAAATAAATAAAATCCAAACAAAAAACCATAAAATGAGAGAATTGAAATTGCATTTGTTGATAAAGGCAGGTAGCAAAAGTGGAGTGTGCTTCCTACTGTTGCTTCCTACCGCCCTAGCAATCGTCCTAGCAACAACTGAACATTAATCTCGCCTTTCTTTGCGTTGCTTTTCGTTATCCATCTTGTTTGAGATTTATCTTCTTTTAATTCTACACGACTTTTTTTCAATTTTTAGCTTTTTTTGTTGAGATTTTTTTGACTCTTTCTCTTTCTGGTTAACTCGGTGGAATGGAGGTTATACGTTTTAATGTTTGTCAGTTTCCCTTCTATATTCTCTATTCTAGGACATTACAGCGGCTTTCAAACTCAAGAAAGTTTAAATTAATATGAAACAAAAAACATCTCCCATAAAATTAATAATTGGGTATATTATTACTTACACTTACCTGTTTTTTTTTTATTTTCAATGTCTCTTTAGACCTTTAAATATCTGTAAACAGAATATTTCGTAGATAACAAATTTTGGAAAAATGGATTTTTCATTTATCGAATTACCTGTAAATTTTTGGAATTTACCGGTAAATTTACCGAACGTTTTTTGGTCAATTTACCGGTATACAATCCTTAGCTGGCATAACAGAGAAAAGCTATTTTTTCCTTAAATCTAATATTAATAAACAATAAACAATTAAATTCAAGCTGTGTTATTGCCTAGCACTTTAAAACATTTGTCACGCCTTAGTTTACATAACAAAGTTTTACGCTAAATTTACAAATGGAAATACGAATAATTCAAAATACATAGTCTTTTCCTGTGAAATATGCAAATTTATGCGCAGTATATACCCGGATATATTTGCTGCCAACAGTTCATAATAGACACGAACCTACAACTCATCTCTAGTAACGCTGCGCCGCTTCAATCTACCACATTACCTTATCTGTTGTAGGACACTTCTTCCATAATATAGTAAACAATATTGTCTTATAAAATCCAACAAAGAAACTCATTTCATTCATTTCAGGTCTAAAGTATTCTTTAACAAGGTGCCAAGTTTATTGCACCAACAGCTCGTTATGCTCTCTCGTTTTAATTTACGTATCGCGCGTATTGCACTTTTGTATATTTGAATTGCCAAAGAGATGAATTTGAAATTTAATTTTCTTTGAAACAGTGGCACAACAAAGACAGTCGAAATAATCTTTATTGAAGCAAACACACCGCAGAGACATACATAAACACACAAACGAGATAGTTTAACCTACAGGTTTATGAGCTATTAAGACCGGTCGGTGTCGAAAGCGGCTACAAAACGGAACGAAATTTCACTTAGACAGCGTGCACGTCTAGACAGCTCTAATTGTGCAGGTTATATAATTTATTGGTAACACTTAAATAAATAGGAAACTGTAAATCATATTATATACTACGGAACATTTGTACTCGCCTTGTTACAGTTATTATCTGCTGTGTTTGATCTTAATGGCAGTTGGTAAATAGTTTGTCGCCCGTTGTACTTCCTCTTGCCGTTTGCGCTAAAGCCGTGTAGCGGAGGAGTGTTGGCACCGAAACACTATGTAGTACATTGTAAACCTTATCCACTGCAAACTGCTGCGGTTAATCATAAATGAATATTTATAAGGACATGCCGTACAACAAATTACAGTAATCAGAAGACGTGGCATCCTCTTGTCTGTACCATCCCGAATTTCAGTTCCTTCTTTGATCTCCCGCCCTAGTATTAGCTATTCTCCCGTCGGTGTAAAGAGCAACCATTCCACTCCCTCCACTAATTGTTGTGAAAATCGTGCAGTATTAAGTTTCAAGAGCGCCGTGTGAGCGAATACGAGCCGTAACCCTGAAGGATTAGCTAAATGGGAGTGCTCGTTTTTGGTACATCTACGCTGCGAAATTGAATTTTAACCCGTCATCACGGATAAATACGCAAAATTTCCGGGCCACTTTTGCGAACGGCTCATTTGTAATCGGCTCGTGTAGAATATAAGTGTACCGCACTGCGCAAGGCAACGTGCTGGCAGCGAAAATGGACACTTCGCCTGCTTTTCAATGTTGCGAGTTTTCGGTTAAAGCATGCACGTCTGAGCCGCTATGAGATTATAGGACGTCGAAAAGTTGGTTTACGAACATTGTCTATGATGGTAAGCTTATCTATTAGACCGGATTCTGCGAGAGAAGGTATTCATTTATGCGTACGGCATTTTCAGGAGCAGAACTTTTGAGCAGAGAGGGCAAGTCACCCACGTACCTATGGTTTTTAAGCAAAACTTGGTAAAAAGATTTCTTTACGGGCGTTAAGTAAACAGCAAGACTGAAATCACGAAAACAAAAATAGAGCGCTCAAAAATCTAAATTTAATTAGCTATTACTTTGCGAGAAGTATTAGGTAGCAATTTTTTCCTCATGGAAAAACACCATATGTATGTATATGTGGGGGGTGATATTACTCTGCGACCTAAGAGTTCTATTGTGTTCCCTATTCTTGCTGTTTTACAGCTGGCTTTCCAATCATATTCCTTTCAAAAAGTGTAGGATATCACAACGCCCCAGGTTAGATAAGTCTCAGGTACAACGCCTTGAGTTGTGCAGTGCTACGGGAATTTGAGAGAAGATGGATGGGAGTTTTCATGCCTGTTTCCACAGAAGCTACATTCAGATTCTTTGCAGAATCCAAGCTTACTCAGATGTCCATTTCAGTTTACAGTGCTCTGAAAGGTATTTCTGCCTAATATGTGAACATTGTTTCTACTCAGTTCCGTGTTTCTGCTGATGATGATAGCTTTTGCTATTAAAACGTACGTAAAAGTTTAGTGCAGTTTGTGTGAGGTGTTTAGAAGAACTTTGCAGTATTACCAGTGCCATAGTTTGGAGTACTTTTGCCATCATTCTTACTTGGGTTAGCTGCTCGAGTGGAAATAAGAGAATCAATAGGGATGGTACAATGAGCACCTTGCCTCACAGTGCCCACCCTAACTTGAATGAATGAAGTGATGAGTACTTAGGTTGATGCAATCTGTAAACTCTTCTGGTTATAGTTTCCCAGAAGAATTTTACTTGGCTCATTCGCTGAGCATTTTCCCAATAGTTACATCTTTCTCTTGCTCCATTTTTCTTGTAAGTTTCTTCAGAATTGGTACTGCTATTTATCCCGCAAAAGGGTTCAGGCCCTGCAAAAAGGTATTTCAGCCCTTTTTTGCGAGATATTATCCGTTTATCTCCGTTTCCTTGCCACTCCTGTGTGACCCAGAACCACAGGAGGGTTACTTTCTTATTCGTTTAATTTCCCTAGGCATTCCCAGACCATATTGGAACTGATTTCATGTGAGCTCAGCGCCTTAATGGCTGCTTGACTATCAGGCATAATGGTAATCTTCTGCTTTCGATAATTTTCTATCAATTGAATATTTTGACGCGGATCTACTTTCCAATGAGGGTGTCATTGGCTTATTATTATGTTCTAGGTCCCACATAGGTCCTATTCCAGTTCCCTCTGCCGTTTTGGAGCCATTGCCTGGAGATTAAGGCCTATACCTAATCGTTCCTTCCTTGACCATTTTGAATGTGGTTCTTTTTGCCACGTTCCCTACCACAATATGGAGAGCAGTAAGATCTAATACTACCTCAATAGCTGCTATTGGGCAAGTTTTCAATGGCCAGTTACCCAAACGATTTTAAAAATGACTGTTTTTTTTCCAGTATAAAGTCATTACTATAGCAGATATATTTTTGGTTGATGTTTTAGTAGAGAGTAGTTTAGAGTAGTAAAAAAGTTGGAAAATTTTGGTCACTTTGAAATAATGGTGATGCCTCCCAGCTTCTTTCTACGTTTTCCAGGACTTGAAAATATCTAACTGACTGATTTTCTTTCTTCCAGAATGATTTTAACTTGTATTTTCGCGTCAATAATAATAATAATAATAATAATAATAATAATAATAATAATAATAATAATAATAATTTATTTCAATCGAGACCTCAAATAGTAGGCATGGACATTGGTAAGTATAAGAAGAATAAAGTATACATATTATAAATAATAACGTAAATAACATGATTAAATTTGTGTAAAGATTAAAGATACGGATAAAAGATATATAAACATATAGTGTATATAAACAAAAAGCGTGTATAACTTGAAGTGTATATAAACAACGGACTACAAAGACACAACACATACGCAAGTGTAACAATGTCAACGAGTTAAAACCTAATACTAAAATACTCTTTCGAGTGAATAACACTCATGGTCAAAAGCAGTCTCTGAACCGTGTTCTTAAGTTGCCGCTCGTTCCACCAACTTCACATACTGTTTTGGCAGATGGTTTGTATATCTTAACGGCCAAAGTAGTTCGTTGACATCCGTGATTTTGTTATACGATGTGGGGGGTGGTATTAAAGTGGCCCTTATGTCGGGTGTTGTGGTGATGGTACATCGCCTTACCCTCTTGTAAGTTATGTTCTTGTTTTTAAATTTTTACTTTAATTGTGATAGTTAATATACTTTCGTTGAATAATTTTCTCATTTTATTTCTAGTCACTTTTTTTATTTTTGTGTGGAATTATTTATTTGGAATATTTTTAAGGAGCATTTTCGAAACATACCTTTTACTTTCTTACTCACGCGTGTGTCTTCAATTCTTTTTTAAACAAACTTTCCCTTTTTTTTTTAGGTCATGGTTATCTAAATACCTATATTACCCGAATATTACGACATCGCTCAGTAGGCACTGAATCTTTCCAACTTCAAGGCACTTCTCGGTATCAATTATTTTGACGTTTAATGTAAAAAATATTTCTCATTCAAATATTGGGTGTCTCTTTTACATTTATATGTGATTTATAGTAAAATCAATTAAAAATTCTTGTGAATGGTAAAATTTTCTGTTTTTGCCAATAGTTTGACAGATGAATTTTTTTTTAATTAAATTATTTATCTGAAATGCAAATGATCTACCATGTATATATTCCTCGAAATGGATCTTTTATATTAACAATTGTGAAACAACTTGATGCTTTGAATTGAAATGTTTATAATTTTTAAATTATATCACAACATGTAGGCATTTAGGAAAAATACTCAACCTTATGGCTAAACCATAAAGGTTCTTGATGGTCTGAGTGTTATATTTTGTTACTATAGCAAAGTAGAATACATTGGTTTTTATCGCTGTTTTAATTTAAGTGTTTTAGAAGCCATTCAGATTCTCTGGAGAGAATTTTGAATAGTTTAGGAGGGACTTTGAATTTATTACTATCCTGTATCATCATTCATCATCAGCATAAAAGCAATATTAGTAGCCGTAGATAAAAATAAAAGAAACTCGTTTATAAATTTTAAAAAAAGAAGTGTAGGTTCCAGCACAGATCCCCGAGGTACTCCACACTAAACAGTGCGCGTAGCGAGATAAATACTCGTTGATCACTACTTTTTGCTTACAATTAATCAGGTTAGCCTCTCACAACACTGCAAGGAAGTTCCAGAGAGAAGTCCTTAAATGCCTTAACTGAAAACTGATTTACTAAGTGATAATTTACGACTATCCTTGTCAAAAGCTTTGAGTTAATCAATAACCATTGCTAGACAAGGAACATTAAAATCAATATGACGAGAAATTTGATCAACTAAATTTGTGCAATGACAGTGTCGTCAGCAGAGCAAATACCGAAGAATTCATGTTGTTAATTACTAAAAAGGTGAAACTTATTAAAATATCAGAGTAACACGTTGTTCATTAACGATTCGTGTAATTTAGAGCAAACAGGTAAAGTACTGTTGGGTCTATAATTATCAAGATAATTAGGATCATCCTTTTTCTAGGTGCAGAAAACGTTTACTACTTTTTAAGAGCGAGGTAAAACTCCCTGCTTAAAAGAATAACTTTTAAATAGCAAAGTGGTATTAAAATAGTATTTGCACACCTTCAATTATAACTGAGGAAACTGAGTCATGTTCCAGCAGTTAATGCACGGTCGTTATTTACAAACGATTTATGTTTTTAAATGTTATTATGTAATAAAAAATAACGTTGTGACAACACCGCTAAAGTGAAAAAAAAAAATAAGAAAATGGAATAACTAATGACAAAAACTAAATTTTGAAAAGGAAATAAAAATTTCGAAACGTAAAACGTCTATAACTTAAACAAAAAAACCCGGGAACCCCAAAAAAGAAAGAAAGTCTAATGACAGGCAGAAGTAAAAACATTGATTGTATTTACATATATTGGGACTATTTGGCTGGGGAAAAGATTGAATGAATTTTACTGTTGGGTTATTGCAAAATTATTTAAATTTGTTAAATATTTTAAATAGCGCAGGCAATTTCTTTCACTTGCACAATTAGGCGAATTCTGTCTTATAATATTCCAAACAGCTTTAGAGATATTTCTACAGGTAGCTTGTAACAATCATTTTGCTTCCTCCATGAATGTAATTGTTTGTTTGTAAAATTTTTATAAGACCAGAATTTCTGTTTTAAAGCGAATATTTCACTAGTATTTCGCGTGAAAAGTAAATCATTTTTTATCTGTTAATTCTTCAGGTGTCACCAAAATGCCAATTACACCTGGTCAACAGTGACATTTGCTCTCTTAGGTGAAACGTACCAATCCCGAATGATTCAACGTGCTGAACCACGAATATCACATTGAAAAAAGTTGATTGGCTCACGTTCCAGAATATTGACGTTTTGTCCATTGTATAGATGCTATGCATATGTAATGCAATTTTGTGAGAATACGAAATTTTGCGTCATATTGCATCACCCCTTCATGCAAAGAAGTTAATGCAGCATTTGCTGTAAGTTTCCATTGAGAGTGTTGCGAAATTGATTGCGCAATATCAAGCAATAGCTAATTATAGTTTATTTATAAATGGCCGACGTGACAATTAACTCGTGCAATGTCCGTTTCATTCGCGCATATTTTTCGAAGCTCTAGCATACACAAGTGATTGCTATAGTGTAAAGTAACTAAACAGTAGCAATGTCTCGTAACTGTGTTAATAGTGCAAATAACTTCTGTTATATTTCGGAGAAGTGACATTTGCTGCACAGAAAAGAACATCAGTGCAACAGTTAAGAAGCGTATCATTTGTATTTGGTTGCAAAGATAGGCGACCAGGACAAAGACTGGGCCCCACACGTATGCTGCCGCACTTGTGCCGTAAATCTTTCACAGTGGCTTAATGGCAAAAGAAAGGCAATGCCATTTGCTGTGCCCATGATTTGGAGGGAGCCCACCAATCACGTTGACGACTGTTATTTCTGTATGGTGCCACCAGCTTCTGGAGGCAATCACCAAGAAGAAGAATGGACAGTTGAATACCCTAACATACCATCTGCTCTGCGACCTGTCTCTCATGGCGAAGGACTCCCAATTCCAGAACCTCCTACAGATTTTTCTATCAGTTCAGACGATGAGGATGGCCATGCGTCGGCGAGTTCTCCTCAACGTGGCAGTAAGGATGATAACTTTTTCGTGCTTTGACGAAACATCTGCACCACATAAAGTTACCCAGGATGAAATGAACGATCTTGTTCGCGATTTGGATCTGTCGAAAAGCAAAGCGGAGATACTGGCCTCAAGACTTCGACAGTGGAATCTTCTGGAACAGAATGTCCGAGTGACTTCATTTCGCACTCGCATCAGCTCTTCGAATCTTTCTTTAAGAAAGAGAAAGCCTTGTGTTCTGCTGCGATATGATGGTCTACTACAAGCTCTCGGTATTGCACATGATCCCCACGAATGGCGGCTGTTTATAGACGCTTCAAAACTGAGCCTAAAGGCGGTTTTGTTGAATAATGGGAACCAGTTCCATCCATACCTATTGCACATGCGGTCTACATGAAGGAGACTTACGGCAATCTAAAGCAGCTACTGGAGACGATTAACTATAGCAAGTATGGCTGGCAGATATGTTCTGACCTGAAGTAGTATCTCTGTTGATGGTTTGCAGCAGGGATATACAAAGTACTGCTGTTTCTTTGTCTGTGGGACAGCAGAGCAATCGATTTGCACTACATCAAGAAAGACTGGCCTCCGGAGAGCATTTTTTAAGCCTGAAGAAACGAATGTACAGCACCCACCATTGGCACAGCCACACAAAATCATCATTCCTCCTTTACACATCAAGCTCGTCTTGTCAAAAACTTGGTAAAAGCCATGGATAAGAATGGACCAGCATTCAAGTGCCTGCATGAAAAATTCCCTCGACTCAGTGAAGCCAAAATTAAAGAGGGCATCTTTGTGGGGCCTCAAATTAGACAGCTCTTCCGAGACCCCAAGTTTGAGGAACTTCTTCAAGTAAAGAAAAACAGTTTGGGATGCATTCTATTCAGTGGCAGCAAACTTCCTGGGGAATGACAAGGCAGAAAATTACAAGTGTCTGGTTGAGGATATGTTGGCTTGTTTCATGAATTCGGCTGCAATATGTCCTTAAAGATCCACTTTCTTGATTCCCCACTTAGATTTCTTTCCTGATTAACTGCGGGCAGGTCAGCGATGAGCACGGCGAACGCTTTCATCAGGACATTGCCACCATGGAGCAACGGTATCAAGGCAAATGGTCTACGTCAATGCTAAGCTACTATTGTTGGACAATCAGTAGAGATGCTCCACAAGTCCACTACAACGGCAGGCCAAAAGAAGTCGAAAGCCCAGAAGCAGGACTAAGTTTTTACCATGTATTATAATATTACATAAGTACACTTTTTCTGAAATATGCGTACATTTTACAGAAAACCGGTAGCCAATTCAGCTTTTTCTTAGTCATTTTCGTGTTCAGCACATTGGAATTCATTAAGAAATGACTATTTTCAAGCTTGGGAAAGCATGAATTTCGAAAATTTGTTGCCCAGTGTTATTATTAGGGTTAAGCTCTAATGACAAACTATCAAAGGAAAGATTTCTCTAAGTCTATTACTTAAAAATCTAAGCAATTTGGTTCTTCTCAGGCACCCCTGCAGAATCGGCTTCAAAAAAAAAAACGGTTACCGTAATCGCCAAGAGTGAGATTCAAACTTGCAACTCCTCTTACCAATTGAAACCTTTTAAGGCATTCGACTAATGCAGGCGCATTGAACAACAAAATTACATAGAAATTTCTTTCTTTTAACAGCAAACAAAAAATATAATCTAGGTTAAATCGGGCTCATTTACTTAAGGTTTGGCTTTTAAGATAAAAGAAAAATGTTTCCAGTGAAAAAACGTTGAAATAATTTATTTCTTTAGACTTCCAAAAATTGATTCTTGTAACCTAACAAGTAGATCACTGTCATATGTCTCTATTGATATTGCTAATAAATCTAAAGAGCTTGAAATTTTTGATCTCAGGATTTTTTTTAACTGTACCTCACTCTTTGTCATACTGAGCTGTATCACATCCTGAATTACTCAACTGCATAATTAGTAGAACTAATAGTTTCTGCGATGTATGTATTTTCTCAGTAATGAAATTTGTTGATTTCGTGTGAATTAGCTCCAATCTTGTTTCACGTTTAATGTATTTTTTTATTTCCCCTATTCGTATGAAACCAATCGTAAATCGATATGACCACTAGTTCTTTTTTGTGAGAACCATCTGACAAGGTATCTAAACACTGCAGCCTCTTGGCTTTTTGTATTTAGTCTTCCATTTCTTTTACCCATTTATATACTCTAGTACCTGCACTAATCTGTCAGGACTCTGACTGGTTGATCAAAGTAATTCTCGGGGTTCATTATGTGGCTTGCCAAAAGCTGCCTTCTTCTTGCACCCAGTCTCGTATCACGCAGAAAGATAAGTATTCTGTATCTTCCCATTTCAGATGCGATGATGCGTAGATGATTACTACTGGGCTGCAGTAAGTTCTTCAGCCTCTCTTTTTTGATAGTCCCTTAATTAAGGTCTTGCCGTGAGTTTGCTTGCTTATATATTCCAGTGTCTCTTTGTCTTCTCTTTCACCCAACTCTTACCTGCTCTCGTGCTGTATTTTTAGACTTCCTAGATAATGCTTCTAGACTTATTACATGAAGCAGATGATCCCTTTCTTGCCAAACTCATCGCTTTTCGCTTCCTTCGATTGCTGGAATCCGATGTTGTAAACACATCCGACACCACAACAAAGTGGCTTTATGCGGTTTGTGTGGCTATTTACTTCTAGAATACAGTCCCAGATCAGTCTTGGGTTTCGCTAGTACCGTCAGTATCGCCTGGCTGTCTGTAGTAATATAGATCCGCTTACTTTCATAAAACCTCCGATTGACTTCAGTTGCACAATGCAATGTTGCGTTATGCCTCTCCTTGACCAATAGTTAAAAAGGCATTAATTTTTCCGTGTTTTAAACATTTGCAGAGATAGATAGCATAATCTGGGCAAATGTACGGTTCGATGCAGTGTTCCAACTTTTCTAACATCGGTGTACGCTTGATAGTATTAGATAATTTTATTTATCACATTGATTATTGGATGTTGTCATACACAATTTCAGGTATGCGAAATAGATTTTTGACACACTGTGTGTTTTATTTCAACTAATTTAGCATATGCATAAATTTTAAATTCGCTGGAAATGAGGTGTCAGTTTCCAACTTAGTTTAGAAGGTTGAGTATTTGCAACGTTTGGACATAACATCAAGAAAATAAATTAACTCCTAAATAAAATTTAGCACACGATACATATTTGTGCTCACGAGGGAACAAAGATACAGTTTCATATACAAATTAATAATAAACGAAAAATTTCTTGAGATTTAAATTTGCCTCTTTACGATAAGCTTCTATGAAAGTTCCTTTAGTAAAAGAGTACGTCTTGAAGATTTATGAGCGAATAAATTATGCAGCATTATGGTTTATTTAAGTTTCATGCAGAAAGGAGAGATGTGTGGTAAATAGGGATGACGAAATCATGTCGGTTATTATGGAATGAACACTTACTGTTAAAAAAGTTGTATTATTGTTTTTATTTGTCTGCTTTATACCTGAATGAATAGGGCCTGGATAAATATAATATTTCAGTGAAAATCATTTAGTACAGAAAATCAATATCCTCAGTTACTTGCCTTTAATTACTACCTACCGCAATTATATCGAAATTAATATTAGGAGGGTACTCACTAAATGAGGCCGTTTCATCGCCCACAGCCGTCTGGTCGATTCGCTCGCGCGCAATTTTATTGTCAGCCTACTTTCAAAATTAAATTTACAAGTTCATACCGGACATTCAAACGTAGTCCGACCACAATGTTCCCGCGGTTCTGGCCAGAGATCCCCTTACTAATGTCGAGTCATTAGACATGTTAGAAGTAGTGTATAAATCATAACGAACTTAGCAAATTGAGTAAACTTTGTCATCGAAGCCATGTAAATCGAACACATGACACTAAACCCATTAAGGTACAAGAACAGCAGATCGGTAAATGCTGCGCGTAGTCTTGTAGATGGCGCTGACGTAGTCATCCTACTGATGTTCTCAGGATTAGAGATTTATATGGTGGATGCGGACAATGCCGGGGCGACGTGGTGTGGGTAAATTGGAGAAAGGAGGAGAGGTACAAGGAACTGACAGGTAAGTTAAGAGTCTTACCGGAAGTATTCGTTTTATTTTAGTACATTAACTCGTACGAGACGGTACTTTACAATCGAAATTCACCTCTGGGTCCTATATATATGATAAGTGCACAGTATGCATATAATCATTTTGCAGCAATTTTATCACCTGGGTTTACAGGATGTACGAATTAATTAGCGTTCATTATCTGTAACGTGTTACTGGAAGCCAAGCCCTCCAGTGTTGAATTCAGTTTTCCCCGAAATTAGTGCAAATATAAGGTGTGTCTTTTTCTTTCTGTAAATTCACTTGAGGGTGGACCCTATTCGAAAATTGATAATATTTAGTTATATAAATATTTACATACGTAGTTTAGTGATACATGGAAACTCGTTATGACTTAGTGCTAAGGATATGAGGATGTGACTAACGTAAAGTTCTCTCCGATAAGCCATTGAAAAGCCCAAAAGCAACGGTCGAAATTCAAGCAAATGTCTACTTACTGTCACACCTTACTTAATACCAAATTAGCTCATCAGCCTCCCCGTTCGAGATATAGCATAGTGTGGAAAAATTCAATATTTTTCCGGCATACTTAAGCTTCACGTTCAAAAAAATTATGTAAGTCAACATGATTATGGGCATTCTATAAAATCAAGAACAATTCCCTCCATCAGTTCAAGTTATTATTATTTTCCCTTTTTAGGGGTGGTTTTTTAGTTTGGTTCAAGGTCCAACTGGCTTTTTATTATATTAGACCGATGTATTCTGTTTATTATATGTTTTTTTAGTTTTTTTGTGTGTGAACTGTAAATATAAAATAAAATCTGTTGAATGATTTAGTAGGAGCATTGTTATGGTTATTTTAGGGTTAAAAAAATTCATCTATTAATTTCAGGATTATTGTATAATGTTCGCCCTATTAGTTATAAAAGCACCGAAAATACAAAAGCATATTAACAATAAAAAATATTTAATCTGTACACGCAGTTCAAAGCTTTAATTTCCCTTCTTAGGGGTGATTTTTTGAGTTGTTTAGGTCCCACTTTAACTTTTATTATACATGAGTGTATATTTATATTTGGGTTATTATATATTTCGTCAAGTTCTTTCAATGAAGTAATACAAATGAAAATATAAACTCTTGATCTAGCAGCAGCATTAGCATTATAATTAAATTTATTGTAATTATATATTATTGCAGTTATATTACGTATTGTAATTACAATCTATCACAACAGATTATTATTTATATTTGATATCATACCCGATGAGTTAGAGAAAATTCTTTAAGATTTTTTGTCTTTTTAGTGTTGCCACAGTCAGATAAAAGTTTGATTAGTTTTTAATGAGAAAAACTGTTTGTCAAACTTGTGTCATATAACTTCAGGATGTCTAATTATACTAGGCTGCATCATCTTGCCTAAGAGTAAAATTGTTCACTGAATATTGTAATACTATACCCGCCTAACCGTTGTACATGTTACAAGTATATTATTTCTTATTCATATATCTGTTTTGCCAACCTTGTCAAATTATTGTTTCTAATACAAAATATAATTA